>JAPVLO010000120.1:1301532-2603064 GCA_027257055.1 Cephalopachus bancanus | reverse complement strand
TGTTATTTTTTGAGATGTTGATAATTGCCATTCTGACTGGAGTTAGGTGGTATCTCAGTGTGGTTTTGATTTGCATCTCCCTGATGATTAGTGAGGTTGAACATTTCTTCATGTGTCTGTTGGCTGCTCGGATGTCATCCTTTGTGAAGTGTCTGTTCATATCTTTGCCCATTTTATAATGGGGTTGTTTGTTTTCTTCTTTTCAGCACGTTTGAGTTCCTTGTAGATCCAAGATATTAAGCCTTTGTTAGACCTGGAGTTGGCAAATACTTTTTCCCAGTCTGTAGGCTGTCTCCCTGCTCTCTTGATGGTTTCTTTGACTTTGCAGAGGCTTGTCAGTTTAATGAGGTCCCACTTGTCTATCTTATCTCTTATGTCCTGTGGGTTTCAGGTTTTGTTCAGGAATTGGATGCCAGTTCCAATTTCCATGAGGGTATGTCCTTCATTTTCTAAGGTTCTTATGGTTTGAGGTTTTACATTTAGGTCTCTGATCCATTTGGAGTTAATATTTGTGTATGGGGATAGATAGGGATTCTGTTTCAATCTTCTGCATGTGGTCAGCCAGTTTTCCCAGCACCATTCATTTACTGAATAGGTTCTCCTCTCCCCAGTGGTAGGTGGTGGAGGCTTTGTCGATGATGAGTTGGTTGAGAAATGAGGTTTTGCTTCTGGAATCTCAATTCTATTCCATTGATCTATATGCCTGTTCCTGTACCAATACCAAGCTGTTTTGATGATTGTAGCTTTATAGTAAAGTTTGAAGTCTGGTAATGTGATACCACCTGCTGTGGTTTTTTTTTTTTTTTTTTGCTGAGGATTGTTCTGGCTATTCTTGGTCGTTTGTGTTTCCATATGAATTTCTGTGTTGTTTTTTCTAGATCTGAGAAGAATGTTGCTGGTAATTTGATGGGTATTGCATTGAATCTGTAGATTGCCTTAGGCAAGATGGACATCTTCACAATGTTGATTCTTCCAATCCATGAGCATGGGATATTTTTCCAGTTGTTTGTGTCATCTTTGATTTCTTTGAGCAGTGTTTTGTAATTTTCATTGTAAAGGTCTTTCACGTCTCTGGTTAGAAAGATGCCAAGGTATTTCATTTTTTGTGTGGCTATTGTGAATGGAATTATGCTTTTTATTTGGGTTTCTGTTTGTTTATTATTGGTGTAAAGAAATGCGATTATCTTTTGCACATTTATTTTATATCCTGAGACTTTGCCAAAGGCCTTTATCAGTGTAAGGAGGTTTTTGACAGATTCTCTTGGGGTTTCAAGGTACACAATCATGTCATCTACAAAGAGAGATAACTTGACTTCCTCTTTTCCTATTTGGATACCCCTGTTTACCTTCTCTTCTCTGATTGCTCTAGCCAGGACTTCCAATACTATATTGAATAGGAGGGGTGAGAGTGGCATCCTTGTCTTGTTCCAGTTTTTAGGGGAAATGGTTCCAATTTTTGTCCATTTAGGAGTATGCTGGCTGTGGGTTTCTCATAGATGGCTTTTACTATTTTGAGGTATGTTCCCCATATGCCTAGATGTTCGAGGATTTTTATCAAGAAGGGGTGCTGGATTTTATCAAAAGCTTTTTCTGCATCTAATGATATAATCATGTGGTTTTTGTTTTGACATCTGTTGATATATTTAATTACATTTATGGTTTTACGAATGTTGAACCAGACTTGCATCCCAGGGATGAAGCCTACTTGGTCATGATGGATGATTTTTGAGATGTGTCGTTGAATCCGGTTTGCTAGGATCTTGTTAAGGATTTTAGCATGTATGTTCATCAAAGATATTGGCCTGTAGTTCTCTTTCTTTGTTGGGTCTTTACCTGGCTTGGGTATCAATGTGATGTTAGCGTCATAAAATGATTTGGGGAGAGCTCCGTCTTTCTCAATCACCTGGAATACCTTCAATAGGATTGGAATCAGCTCCTCCTTAAATGTCTTAAAGAATTCTGCTGGAAAGCCATCTGGTCCAGGGCTTTTTTTTGTAGGTAGTTTTCTTATTGCGTAGTCAATTTCCTTTATTGTTATTCGTCTATTTAGGGTCTCAATTTCTTCTTGTTTCAACCTAGGCAGGTTGTGTGATGTCAGAAAGTCCTCCATTTCCTTAAGGTTTTCAAGTTTGTTTCCATACAAGTGTACATAGTAGTCTCTAATGATCTTTTGTATTTCTTTAGGGTCAGATGTGACTTCATCTTTTATGTTTCTGATTGTGCTTATTTGGTTTTTTTCTTGGTCAGTCTAGCTAGGGGACCATCGATCTTGTTTATCTTTTCGAAGAACCAGCTTTTTGTTTCATTGATTTATTGTATTATCTTTTTGTCTTCTGTGTCCTGGATTTGGGCTTTTATTTTGGTGATCTGGATTCTTCTGCTGAAATTAGGGTTTTTATGATCTTGCTTTTCCAGCTTCCTTAGGTGGCTTGTTAGGCTGTTAATTTGTGATCATTCCATTTTCTTCATGTGCATTTGTAAGGATATAAATTCCCCTCTTACTACAGCTTTCATGGCATCCCAGAGATTTTGGTAAGATGTTTCTTCATTTTCATTTGTTTCGAAGTATCTTTTGATCTCTGTTTTGATTTCATCATTGACCCAGGAGTTGTTTAGCATCATGCTGTTTAGTGTCCATGTCTTTGTGGGTTTTGGGGGGGAACTTGTTGGTGTTAATGACTATTTTTATTCCACTGTGGTCCAGAGAAGGTGCATGGCAAAATTTCAGTCCTTTTAAATTTGCTTAACACTTGCATTTTAATCTTGCCAATTCATTCAGCAGAGTTGCAGGTTTTTATTTATATTTATTCATTTATTTATTTTTTTTGAGTTGGAGTCTCACTCTGTTGCCCAGACTGGAGTGCAGTGGCCACTCCTGGCCACCACAGCCTCGACCTGCTTGGCTCCGGTGATCCTGCTGCCTCAGCCTTCCGAGTAGTCAGAATTACAGGCATGCGCTACCGTGCCCGGGCTGATTTTTTGATTTATTGTAGAGTTGAGGTCTCGCCAAGTTTCCCAGGTGGGTCTTGAGCCCGTGGGCTCAGGCAATCCACTCACCTCAGCCTCCCAAAGGCGCGGGATTACAGGCTGAGCCACCGAGCCCAGCTGCTGCTTTTTATTTTATTGTTGATTATTTCTTGAAATTGAGTTGGCTCTTATTTATATGCCTGTATTATATCTTAATTTTAACAGTAGGCTTAATTAGATTTAAAGGATAGAGCTTATTCTGTTTTCCAAATGGCTGCACTCTCTTTGGTTTAAGTATAACATTGGAAAGTTGGATGGCTCTGACAAAATGTATGCCTTCAATTAAAAAGAAAAAAGAAAAGAAGAAACAAATCAGTATCTCTAAACAATGAGCAGACCAAAGCCTATACATAATTGTTAAGGAGCATTTTTTAACTTCATCTTCTTGGTTCCATCCTCAGTCTGTTTGGGCTGCTATAACCAAATACCACAGACCTGGTGGCTTATAAACCACAGGAGTGTATTGCTCACCGTCTGGAGGCTGAGAAGTCCCAGATCAAGAAGGCCTGGCAGATTAGCTGTCTGGTGAGGGCCCATTTCCTGGTTCATAGATGGCCATCTTCTCGCCGTGTCCTCACATCACAGAAGGGGAGGGAATCTGCTCTGGGGTCTCTTTTATAAGAACAATAATCCAATTCATGAGAGTTCTTCCCTCATAACACAATCACCTCCCAGAGGTCCTACATCCTAATGGCATTCCCTTGGGGGTTGGGATTTCAACATGTGAATTTTGGAGGGACACAAACATTCAGTTTGTAGTATCAACCTAGACAATTCTTTAGTCATTCATTGCTTCTTTTTTTCTTATGGATAGAGCAAAAGTAGGGGTTTTGGGGTCTGAGATGAAGGATTTCTGGCTTCACTGAGGGACTATGTCCAATATGTTAGGAGTTAGCATCCTGTTATTCTTTTAGCTCCTTGGATCACTCTATTCATACTAAGCTTTCTCTTGACAAATCTCTTGATTTCAGATGGTAAACAGCTACCTTCTGTCTTGTCAATACACTTCCATAGTTTACATAATTTTATTGATCTGCCACTAAGGAAAGCAAGGGCCAAAAATGTTACCTATGCACAGCAACAATTTAGAAATCAAAACTTGTATCACATATGTAAGCGTCGGTAGTGCTGGTTTTTATTAATTTCTATGTTCCTTGCATGTCTCAAACTAATTGACTCATTTAAGACAAAGCCAGACTGTGGGCTCAGTGGTAAGTCTGTCTTATTCAAGATTTCTTAAGCTGGCAACTCTGCGTGTGGTTTGCTCTTCCCAAATGGTATGGTCAAAGACAGGTCCTTACTCAGAACCAGCTTGCTAACTGATTCGTTGGTGATGTCCAAAATGGTACCATGCGAGGGTCTTCAAAAACCTGCTATTAGAATAAAGTAATTAAATGAGCTTTAACTCCTTATTAATAGCAAATATTATTAGAGCAAAACGGAGAGGATTTGTGATGATGTGAATGGCTGGATAAAACAGTGGTGGGAGACAGATATTCTGTCTACTCTGGTAAAACGTCAGTGACAATTGTAATAGTGACTATGGGAATACATTGGCTGGGGAAGAAAGAGATTAGAAAAACCTTTGGAAGCCTTGCAATTGCTTGAAATGCTAGAAAATAGGAATCTTTTGACAGATGCCATGAAACATATTGAGTCAATTTTAGGACTAAAATAATTTATTTAAAAAATATTTAAAAATATTTGTCTGATATTTTCCCATAATCATCCTTTCCAATTGCATAATCATTTACAACTTAGAAAGAACTCTTGCTTCATTATTTCATTGGTTCCTCTTAGGATCTCTGTAATGTAAATTTTATAGATTAAAGAGATTGATTGAGCCTCAGAGACCTTAAATGATTTATCAAGTCCCCTAGGGTCAGTAGAATAAGCATTTGTAGCACTGGTTTTTATTAATCCAAGCCCACTCTCTCTGCATGGGGGCCAGGACTTTTCTCACTATTCTGTATTCACTTCAGGTGATTGCAATTTTGAGTTAATCTCTGCATCCCTCATTTGGTTGGAAGGTACTTTGGCCAGGGGCTGTGCAGACTCTTCACATTGGATTCTGCAAGTGTCTACAGCAGTGCCTCTCAATCTTGGCCGCACAATAAAATCCCAGAGGCCCAAGCCTCACTCTGAGAGATTCTGATTTAATTTGCCTGAGATTTGGCTTGGGCATCAGTATAATTTTGAAAATCTCCCTGGGTGATTTTGATGTACATCCAAGGTGTTAGAATCGCCGGTCTATAGTAATGGCTCTCAGTATGTCAGGGAGAAGGGTAGGATGTGTCTGTGTGTGTGTGTGTGTGTGTGTGTGTGTGTGTGTGTTTGGGTGTGTACCCATCCCTGCCATAATCACCTGCAGGACTTTCAAAGAATATTCTGAATAAGCCTCACCCCTCGTGTATATCAGAGATAGATACGGTCTTTGTTCGTGAGGGTGTGGCCGGAGAAGAAGAAAGAAGGGTAGGAGATAGAGGTTTGCATTTTGGAAAAATAAATTCAGATGATTTGGTCAACTATCTGCCTTCTGCATCGTAAAAACACTTCCCCGACTGCGGAAGTAGGATCTACTCTTATTGGTTAATGAACAAACCAACCATCTTTGTTCACGTTGTCCTTGTGCTCAAAACAGGTAGAGCTGTTAATCCTAAAAGCCGAGGAAATGAGGGTGCAGAGAGGAAAGGTACCTCTTGTCAGGGACAGAATGACCGCTGAGTGAATCCTATGGGGAAGACTTGACATCAGGGCCAAGTCTTCAGGAGCTAAAGAGAGATTATTCTTCCTATCAACCTGGTTAGCAAACCTGACAAGGAGGTTTGTCTGTTTCAGTCATTCCCATAACACTATTGACTGCATGTCCTGTGTGTGCTAGGCACTTCCCTAGGCATTGAAAGATATAAGGGTGAGCAAAGCAGCTGTGAACTTGTGGTTTCCAGAAAACTCGATGATCTCAGGGAAACAATGCTTCGGAGGGCTTTGGAGGGCTTACAGCTGGTGCACAGAGCACCTCAACATCTGTGGGTGCAAGACCAAGCTTGGGGGTGGCTGGCTAGAGCCCAAAGCGCTGGTGACAGAGCTGGCCGGACAACGCCAGCCCTAGGGGAACCGGCAGCCCGGAGTGTGAGACCATGGGACTAAAAACTGCAGCGCCTGGCCAAGAAAACACGCGTAGGGTAGGCTCAGCCAGCCTGTCGGTTCAGCGCAGTATTGAAATTGACTTAACTATGCAGAGAGTTCCCTCTACTGGTCAGATGTTACTACTGCATCCGAAGCGTCCGAGGGAAACAGAACTGGCCACGTGGTTCCTCGCCTCTGGGAGACATCCCAATAAAATTAGGGGCCACCCCCAGAGCTCAATTACCCATGTCCCCTTTCAACATTTCTCTTTTGACTTTATCCACTACATCTGTCTTTTCGACCGGTCGCCCACTAGTACTGACCGTGCCCCGGGAGAGACAGGCTTGGAGCTCTCGCCTGGAAGGCGCCCGTGGTTTGTTGGGAGACCAGGCATGATACGGAAACCAGTTGGTGTAGGAAGCGCTACCACGTGTCGCTCTTTCAGTTTTTCCTTTGAAAAAGCGTCTTTCTTTCCCCTTCCAGCTCTACCCTCTTCGGCCCTATTCCCCAGCCCCTCATGACCTCCAGCCCAGACAAAGGCATCGGCCCAGGACTGTTCGCTGCTCCTGCGTCCTCACTGCAGCCAGAACTGTCCTGCTGGGCACACGCGGCTAGGCCCCTCTCTTGCTGAGGCTTTTAGCAGTCGCCAGGTCCCTGAAAGCGACTTCTCCTTATCTGTTCGTCCTCTGTTAAGGGGTAAACGCGTGAAGAGCAAGAGACAGCCACACAGAGGCGTATCCTCTATGCCATCTTGTGTGGGAAACACTTCCCTTTCAGTCTTTTGTCTTTTGCTAGAGGGCGGGGAACTTATTTCATGCATCTGTGTTTTCTTAACATTTACTGCAGTGCCTGCTAATAATACTTGGTGCTCAGTAAATGTTCTGATAGAAATTTACGAACAAAGACGTTTACGGCCGCATTGTTTATAATTTATTTTAAAAAATGAAAATGGCAAACGTGTTCAAACATAGAGACGTGGGTAACCAAATATTGTTATCTCCATGGTGTGGCCAGTTATTAGTCAATAAAATGGTGCTTTGAGGGGTTTTCAAATTCAGGGTGAATGTTTTTTTTAATATTATGATAAATATTAAAAGGGAAGCTGTTTAAAATTTGATCTAATCTGGGAAAATAGGCACAGAAAGAGTATTGGAAGGAAATACTAAAAAATGTTAACAGTGAATCTGTAATTTCCTGTAGGTCCATTTTTTTCCCCGTAATAAGGATATATTACTTCTTCAGTCAGAAAAATAGCTATAACTAAATTCCATAATATAATCAGTCCACTTCTACGGGTATTTTTCAAGGCCTTTAGGGTTCCCTGTTTTATGCAGGATGAAAAATAAATTGCTTTGTCTGGCAATTTAGACCAGACTCAATAACCACCATCCAGCTTCATTTTTTTTCCAGTCTTCTTTTTCCACATCCTATATTCCAGCCACATGAAATTCCTAACCACAGTTTGTCTTTTTTTAAAAAATTGAAAAACTGCATAATCAACTGTAAAAAAATCTGGAAAATTTCTGAAAAGCATAAGGAGAAAAGGATGGATACTATCAATATCTGTCCATTTCCTTTCTTCTTCTCTTTATTAAAATTAATTTGCTTGCATATTTATATTCACATATATCTTATATATAACACAATTGGCCACATACTGTATCTACAATTCTGCACATTTCTTCTTTCACTCAAGAAGCATGTTTCCTGGTGGCGCTGCGATTTGTTGAAAATACGTTTTTGCTGCATAATATTGCGTTATCTCTCTCCTTAAATGATCTCATTGACTTTGTCGATGTAAACATGCATCTCTAGCCCAGACTTCCTTCTGCTTAATACCTTAATATCAACTACCAACTGGACATTTGAAACTGGCCGGGTCCACGTCTGTGCCGCACACGCAGTCAATCAATCAATCACTGTGACACAGGTTTTGCAAAAGAGAGGATATTGATTCTCAAGGCCACTAAGTAAGGGGGCGGGAGAAAAGCTCTCAAATCCGCCTCCTGGAAGTTGAGCCTTAGGGATATTTACAGGTTAGGGAAGTGAGATTGTCTAAGGTTTGATTGTCAGTGGGGAGAAACAAAGTAACAGATTTGTTCTGTGCAAGTGTATTCGGAATTTATGGCATTTCACAGGGCAAATGGCGGTGAGAGTGTGATCTGGAGGTGGAATTTTTGCCCCTTTGACATCAGAGAGCCCTCTCTTGAGCCCTTACACAAGGGTTGGTGGTTTCAGCCTGAACTGGACAAGAGCTCCCGTAAGTTCCTGAAAAACAACTGACGCCACTGTTACCATGGCGACCTGTGTGTGTTATCTATAAAGTAGCCAGTGAAGGTTATGTTTCAGCATTCAGGCATTCAGCTGTAAGTCTCTGGAGAAATAAACAAAAACAAAAATAAAACAAAAACAAAAGGCAAGCAATCAAAAGCAAGTAGGGTAGGCAGACCTGACCAAACTTACCCTGTTGTTTCATCCTTATTGGTATTCCAAATGTAACATGCCCTAAACTGGACCCCAACTTTTTTCTCCTCAATTCTTCCCAACTTAAGCGTTGAGTTCTTCCATTGACCAAGTCACTCCTGTTAGAAACTGGGAAGTTATACTTGATATCTTCGTTTCCTGTGGTGGATTGAACTGTATCTCCCTTCCTCAAGGACCTATATAAGTCTTAACCCTTCCGTATTTGTGACTGTGACCTTATTTGGAAATAGGGTCATTGCTGGTATAACCAAGTTAGATAAGGCCATAGTGGATCAGGGTGGGCATTAAAGCCATTGACCCCTCTTATTTTAAGGGAAGAGAGAGGGAGATTTAGATACAGGGACAAAGAGGAGACACATAGGGAGAAGGACCATATGAAGGAGGATTCAGCAGAGATTGGAGTGATGTATCTACAAGTCAAAGACGGCTGGCAGCCACCGAAAGCTATAAAGAGGCAAGGAAGAATCTTCCCTAGAGCTTTTGGAGAGAGCATGGCCCTGCTGACACCTTGATTTTGCACTTCTGGCCTTCAGAACTGTCACATAATACATTTCTGTTGTTTTTAGCCACCGAATGTGTGGTGATTGTTCTGGCCGCCCGAGGAAACAAATACACTTCTCTTCTTCCCACACTACCAAGTAAAGTAGGTTTATCTCCAGCATGTGCATTTCTGCTTGATCTCTTTCTGTCCACATGATTCCCACTTTAAATCGCCACCTTGCGTGTCTCTTTTGTAGCCTCCCTGAGGACCCCCGGCTCTCGTCCCGCTCCCGGTAACAGCCTCAGGGAGCTTCCAACAGTGAACACTGTGCCAATGTCTCCCCCGCGCCAGGTCTTTTCAGCGGCTTTCTGTTTCACCTGGGAGGAGGACAAGAACTCCCACAAGACCCAGAGTGACCCTCCTCCTGCCGACTTGCTACCTGCGGCCCGCTGTTCCTCTTGCTTACCCTGTGTGTGGGCTTCCTTTTAGGTCCTCAACTGCCTTAATCTCCTGCTCTGCTCGGGGACTTCACACCTGCTGTTCCCTTAGCCTGGAATGCCCTTCCTCCCACCCTTCCTGGTTTTCACCTAACTCCTGCTCATCCTTCAGTTCTCAGAGAGGCCTCTCCAGCCTGCTGCATCTAAATGACCTTCTGGGGATCGTCTCTCATGGCATTTAATACGCCTTTATGGCCTTATCCCAAATGGCACTGTGTCTTTACTGTTGTGATGTTTGGCTTATGGTCCATCACCCCACTGCCCTAGTTTCTCTGATCTTTATTTTCATTGACTAGCACAGTTTTGGACACAGAGTCGATGCTTTGTAACAAAATATTGAATTAAATAGACAGGTGCAGTGGCTCATGCCTATAATTCCAGCACTTTGGGAGGCTGAGGTGAGAGGATTGCCCGAGCCCTCGGGTTTGAGACCAGCTTGGGCAACTTGGCGAGACCTCATCTCTACAATAAATCAAAAAACTAGCTGGGCGTGGTGGCATGCACCTGTAGTTCCAGCTACTTGGAAGGCTGAGGCGGAAAGATCGCTGGAGTCCAGCAAGTTGAGGCTGTGGTGGCTGTGAGCGTGCCACTGCACTCCAGCCTGGGTGACAGAGTGAGACTCCTACTCCAAAAAAAAGAAAAAATGTCTCCTCTGGCTGTGCCTCAGGTTCAGCGATGGAGCTCACCATAGACAATGCTTAAATTCACCTGTGGGTCTCAAGGTCTAGCAGACGCCGATGCTCCTACAAACTTTACTTTGAACACAAGTAAAGCAGATTAAGTGTGACCTCTTAGACGATGTCATTGACTTAGAGTGAGGGCTCTGGAGTCCATTGCATTTGGACTTGAATGCCAGCTCTGCTATTCATAAGTGTGTGACCAAGGGCGAATTATCCCCGTCATGGGTGAACGGAGGTAATCGCACCTGCCTCCTAGACTACAAAGATTCGGTGAGAGAGTAAATGCTCACAGTCAGTGCTCAGTAGAACACAACTGTGTTTATCATCCTCCCCTTGGTCATCAACACCATCATTCCTAGGACGGTGTTTTCACATTTGAAGGTTCACAAAGGTCCCAGGAAAATTCCTTTTTTTTTTTTTTGAGTTGGAGTCTCACTCTGTCACCCAGGCTGGAGGGCAGTGGAACGCTCCTGGCCACTGCAGCCTCGACCTGCTGGGCTCTGGTGATCCTTCTACCTCAGTCTTCCAAGTAGTTGGAATTACAGGCATGCGCTAGCACACCTGGCTAATTTTTGATTTATTGTAGAGACGAGTCTCACCAAGTTGCCCAGGTGGTTCTCGAACCCGTGGGCTCAGACAATCCTCTCGCCCGGCCTCCCAAAGTGCTGGGATTACAGGTTGAGCCACTGAGCCCGGCCGAGAATTCCTTTTTAATGGATCAAGACATACATCCTAAACCATTTCTGATCATGCCACGCCTTTGGGTACTGGATTTAGTCCTACCGCCCGTCCCTGGCACAGGCAGTCTCTGCAGTCTAGGTTTTCACGACTCTTCCTGGCCTCTGCTCCTGCCCTCCCCTATGACTGTCATGAAGCAAGTGGCAAACTTCAACCTGCACACCTGAGAGCGGGAATACGGGTGAGTGGCTGGTGGCAGAAAGAAGTGGGCTTGTGGGAAGAGACGGAGAGGGTCGGATGGGGCAGAGCGCTGGTGAGGAGGAGGCATGAATCCAGCTTTTGTCTCTCTAAAAAGCTGGGCTAAGGAATGAGACTCCAACTCAAAAAAAAAAAAAAAATTTCCTCCTAGAGGAGCAGCTTTTCAAAGGATGGTTCCCAGAGCGACACCCTGGGCTAATTGCCTGGAGAAATAAACGAGAGGATGGGCAATGAATAAAAGCCAGCTCTCAGCAGGCGTCTGCATATCACGTCCTTCCTTTCACATTTCATGTTCATATTTAAAACTCCCATCCAAAGACCCATAAAACAACAGTCCCCACCAGTAATGATTTCCTCCAGGCCCCCTGGAAAGCATTAGAAAAGATGTTTCCTTTTAATAGGTTTTTCGGGGAAGGCAAAATCAATAATTTCTAGGCAGCTGCTTTACAGATGCAAATGTATAGTGTCCAAATACTCCCGGCAAGTACCCTATTTCCTCTAAGAAATGGCCACAGGGTAATGCTGCTGTCTGGTAAAGACAGACAATGGCCTTGCGTTTCTCACTATGGATACGATGAAAGATATGCTCATGGTAATGGGTATCTTGCCGAGGCTTTTAAAACATGGTCTCAGTTGCATCCATCTGCCTTTGGCGATTGCAAATAAATTCCATCATGCGATTTACAAATGGAATATCTAATAGAATTATTCTTTTTCAAGACGCTGGCAAATTAAACCAGTACCTAATATGGATAGCTCTCGATCTAATAGAGACTTGACTTATGGGTCTGCAATAGAAATGCACTCTATTTTAAGGGTCTGGGACATGGAGATAGAATCAGTAGACGAGTTTTCTAAGAATATTGCTCTTCAATCAAGTTGCGAACTGCTTTGAGTAATTAAATTCATTAGTGGCCAGCCATTGTTCCTCAACCTGCAGACTTGGTTTCCTTTTTTCTCCATCTTTGAATACATTACTCTAATGGCGCTCCATCTGTTCCTTCTTCTGAGAAATGGGCTTGACTTCAGAAAATGCAAATCAAAGCTGAATGTAAAACGAAGGTGACTCTCATTTGTTAACATCTACCCCCACTTCTCCATTTCTCCTGCACAAGCCCCTCTGTGCTTTGTAGCATTGGTCTCCATTTCCCTCGACGATCTAGCACATTTGTGAGTGGAAATGAAGGGAGGGGATGGTCATCCCCGTGAGGCCATTTGATGCGGATTTTTCAGATCAGCCTGGGCTTCAAGAGTGTCAGCTCAATGGGTCGGCCAGCCATTGAGAGGGCCATCAAGAGGCCGGTAACCCTAGCCCGGGAAGTGTCAGCTTTAATGGGCCGGTAAAGCCAAGCCCTGAGTGTTGCAATTGGGGTGGGAGGGAGATGGCAAGCCTAGCCCCCAGGGTGTTGGTTCTAACAGGCTGGCAAGCCAAGCCCTGAGAGTACTGCTGTTTCGGTGGGCTGGCAAGACTAGCCCCCTGGGTTCTCAACTTCCAAGTCTCGCCTTCTTCCGGCAGCTCTCCTGGCTCAGCTGGCTCTGTCGACTGGCAAGCCAGCTGATGGGGTGCATGGCTCTTCGACTCTGACGATCTTCTGTAGCTCTTCAGGTCACAGCTTTTCAGGGTCGAGGTTCTTGTCTCATGCCCAGGAAGAAGGAGGGACACGGACAGCCGGAAAGTGAGAAAGCAGGATTTATCGAGGACAGAAAAGCTCCCATGGAGGGAGGGAACCCAAAGGGGTTGCCCATCTGGGCAGAAAACCTGGTGCTTATATAGCCCTAAGTCCAAGCCGATTGGCTAGTACGAGCTGTGAGCTATTGCTGTTATGATTGGTTGCTTTTCAATCCCAGCAGTGAGGATTTAAGCTCTAGCTTCAGAGGCTTGCAGGGAGTTGTTCATGAGTGCTGAGCCTGAGAGGCCTGCTGGGAGTTCACTACATCGTTACCAGAGGACCCGCGTGTCTGTCTGCTATCTGTCTGTCTGTCTATCTATCTATCTATCTATATCTCCTGTCTCACACTGGGACAGCAAAAGTTGTTACTCGCCAGGAGTGAAGAAGCCTGACATCGAGTTCTTCATCTTGTGGACTGAAAGTTTAAATAAAAGGCACCATCACTTAAAGTTTTTTTTTTTGAGTTGGAGTCTCACTCTTGTCACCCAGGCTGGAGTGCAGTGGCATCTTCACGGCCACTGCAGCCTTGACCTGCCGGGCTCAGGCGATCCTTCCGCCTCAGCCTTCCAAGTAGCTGGAACTACAGGTGCATGCCACCACACCTGGCTATTTTTTGTGATTTATTGTAGAGACGAAGTCTCACCAAGTTGCCCAGGCTAGTCTTGAACCCCTGGACTCAGGCAATCCTCTCGCCTTGGCCTCCCAAAGTGCTGGGCTGAGCTATCGCACCCAGCCTAGAAATTTAAAGTTAGTTTTATTTTGCACCAAGTTTGAGGATTAACAGCCCGGGAAACACAAATTCAGTGCAAACTGAGGATATACCCTGGAGTGAGCGCCACAAGATGTAGTATTCATACGTTTTGTTACATAGCAAATGAGAGAAGAGGGTTAGTGACGTAAAGGTGACATTTTTTGTAATTTTGATAGGTGCTCAGTGATGTCTACAAGACAAAGTAAGTATGTGTCTAACAAATATAGGGTAAAAGATTAATGAGCATTTGGGCGTTTTAGGGTCTGGAGAGGGATAATTGATTTTATCTTGCCTTTATATTTTATTCAATAGACAAAGTTATAATCAATACCTGTCAATAAGATATTTGACAGCTGGGCGCTGTGGCTCACATCTATAATCCCAGCACTTTGGGAGGCTGAGGTGAGAGGATTGCCTGAGCCCGTGGGTTCAAGACCAGCCTGGGCAAGTTGGCAAGACCTCATCTCTACAATAAATCAAAAAATTAACCAGGCATGGTGACTCGTGCCTGTAGCTCCAGCTACTTGGAAGACTGAGGAGGAAGGATTGCCTGAGTCCAGCAATTGAGGCTGCAGTGGCAGGGAGTTTGCCACTGCCCTCCAGCCTGGGTGACAGAGTGAGACTCTGACTCAAAAAAAAAAAAAAAAAAAAAAAAAATTGACAGGCTCTAACCTTAAAGACGAGAATTCAACTTTAGTTTACAGACGTAATGTGTATTACCCATGTATCTAGCCTTCAGCCGTCTTGGGTCACTTTTACAATTTTATTCTAATTTTCCCTTTTTTGAAACATCGTTGCTAGTCTGTGGGTGATGGGCAAGTCTCTTACCCTCTAGAGGTTCCCTGTGTTAGTTATTTGCTGCTTAGTGACAAATCACCTCCAAATTTAGCATCTTAAAACCACAAAGGTTTATCATCTCACATAATTTCTGAGGGTTAGGAATCTAGAAGCTGCTTAACTGGGTGATTCTGGCTCAGAGTCTCTCATTTTTTCTTTTGGTTACTATAATGATGTGGGGTACAATTCAGAGTTAGGTATACAAATGATTATGCAGGTACCCTTGTTGATGAGGTGTGCCCCTCCCTCCCCCAGAAGTTTTCCTCAACTGCCAATCCCAGCCCCCTCCCCTGACAGTTTCCCACTACTGCCAATGTCTTTCTTATAGTATTATAATTGCTCAAGGCCTTCTTATGAGTGAGAACATATGGTACTTTGCTCTTTGTTTCTGTGATAGATCACTGATTATTATAGACTCTAAAACCATCCAAGTTGCTGCGAAGTCCATATGTTTTTCCTTCTTTATGGCTGTGTAATATTCCATTGTGTATATGTACCACATTTTTTTTTATCCAGTCCAATTTTGATGGCCAGCATGGTTGGTTCCATGTTTTTGCTATTGTGAATAGAGCTGCAACAAACATGCATGTGCAGGTATCTTTTTTGTAGAATAATTTGAGTTCCTCCGGGTATATTCCCAAGAGGGGATTTGCTGGGTCATATGGAGGGTCAATATCTAGTTACTTCAGAAATTGCCACACTGGCTTCCAAAGAGGTTGCACTAGTTTGCATTCCACTAGCAGTGTAGAAGCGTTCCTTATTCTCTGCATAATCGCCAGTCTCTGTTGTTGGTTGTTTTATTAATGATGGCCATTCTTACTGGGGTTAGGTGGTATCTCAGCGTGGTTTTGATTTGCATTTCTCTGATGATGAGTGAGGCTAAGCCCCTTTTCAGGTGTCTGTTGGCTACCTGTATATTTTTTTTGAGAAGTGTCTATTCATGTCTTTTGCCCACTTTTGAATGGGGCTGTTTGTTTTTTTCCTTTTGGTGTGTTTGAGTTCCTTGTAGATTCTAGATGTTAGGCCTTTATCAGATATACAGTTTCTTCTTGTTTTTCCTACTGGCCTGCTGACAATTTCTATCATTAGCCACTATTTTTAGTAAAGCCATTGAAGGCCACTGGAAAATAAAAATACTTTTGGAAGACGCATTTGGAAGAGGAAGAGGTAGTACAACTCACCCTTGTCGGCTCTTAGCGCTCCCCTCCAGACCAGGTTAACATATTTTGGTCCCTTCACATTCCTGGGAGGCAGCATAAGTGGATACTCCCTGAGTTTAGAGTATCATCACCCTGCCTTAAAACCCCATCTCTTCCACATACACTGGGAACTTGGCCAGGTCCCTCGATATCTCTGAACCTCAGTTCCTTGCCCATTACATGGGGAAAATCATCTTTAGCTCACAGGGTTGTTGTGAGGATTAAATTAGATAATTCTTACAGAGCTTTCCCATTCTTTATTTCTTTTGGTCCTCACAAAATCTTGTCGCGATAAGCATTTAGGAAATAGTACTAGGATAGCTATTTTATAGATGGTAAAACTATGTTTAGATTTGGTGACTGATCCAAATACACTTATTAGCCATCTTTCTTGCTAGACCTTCTTTATAGCAGGTACTTGATGTATGTTAGCTTTCTTGTCCCTGTCCTCTCTGCCTCCTTGGTAATGGGAAATTTACTTGGGAAATCAAGAGTCAGCAAAAGGGATGCTATTAGTGATGGTACTAAATACACCATTTGAGTGATTTGGTCCAATACAACATCATCAAATCTCCACACATGGGAACCAGGAGGTGACTTACCTAGTCAATTTTACAGATTTTAGATTACAGTCCAAGATGCCTTCATGTGGTGTGTCAGTGTCTTCTTTATTCTCTCCAAGGACACAGAGTGAATACAATAGGCCTTGCCATTCCCAAGGGCCTTCTCCTTGATTTCCCATAACGTATCAGGTGCTTGGCACTGCGGCCGGATTTTCTCTGTACTGAGATCCATAGTGTGTGCTGATGAAACAGGCACTGGGTTTGGGGTCAAAAGATCCGGGTTAGTATCGCGCCTTTGTCACTTGGTTGATGTGTGTGTTTGGATAAGTCACCAAACCTCTCTGGTTATATTTTTATCATCTATAAAATAGACATTTTAATAATAGTCCCTAAACATTGATCTGGACAAGGTTTTGTGAAGATCAAAAGAAATGAGGAGCTTTGTCAACAAGGGATGTCTTTCCATTGCTAATATTCCTGTGTCTTATGACCGCCAAGGAGAAGAAGGCACCAGCTTTTAGCACAGAGTCTGGGATGATGGAATGCCAGACATTTCACAGTCCATTGGGGGTGATCTAGAACAGATGGTGTTCCTGGCACCCTTTGCAGATGGACTTCACTGATCTAATCACATTATGCAAGCAGACACTTTCTCAGCCAGCCAGGCAACATTAATACTCAGGACAATGCTCCCTCTGTTATAGACTTAAGTATGTTTAGCAATTACAACTACTACATATTGGGTCTTTCAAACGTGGCAGACATGGCGCCAAGCACTTGACATGCATTATTCCCTAGCCAGTGCTGCTATGCGAACAAATGCAAGTCAGTGCGAATATTCCTTGGAATTGGGCATGCTTGACTGTCCAGAGAAGCCCTGCTTACCACAACACTGTGAGGTATACTTGTACAGACTTTCTGAGTAATCTCAGTTATCTCAGTTTATGAATGAAAAAATACGAGACTTGGAGAACTTAAGTAACATTTTCACAGCCATAAAGTCAACCTGTTGTAGAGTCAGAATTCTAAAGTCTCTGCTTTGATCATTATGTTATACATATTTCATGAATTTAATGAAACTGGCAATGTCTTTCAGCCAAAGACCACTTATAGTTGAAGCACACTTATAGTTGAAGAAGTTGGGTATATTACTCATTGAAGAGAGGGAGAACACATACCACGAAGAATTTTCATAGGTTTTGGGCAGGGTTAGATGATTTTGGGGCAGACTTGCTCTGAATTGAATGCTGTTGGGAAGCAGAGACTGACTATTTCAATAACTCTTCTCAACAGGTAGGGCAGACTGTAGCAATGCTAAAACTGTAATTGGCAAAGAAGCAAGTCACTCATATTAACTAGGAGAGAGGGATGTTTGGTACTCTGTGGCTTGTACAATGTCCGTTAACTATCTGTATTCTGGCATGATTATGAAGGATCTAGTTTTTGTCCTGATCCATCATGGTCAGAGAGCAATTTTTCCGACGTTCATGTTCTGAGAAATTGTTTATGTTTCAAAGGAGAATACCAAGGGCTAGCTGTGAGTACCACCTAGCCAGTGATGTTTTTCCTTTTCTCAGAATAAAAGGTCTGGAGAGCACTGGGATACACCTCAACTGATAAGTGAGCCCAGCTGTATAATTCAAAGAGAAGTCTACCATTCTGTGATGAAAGGGGCAGAAAGCCATAGAATACGCAGATGCCATGTGAAGCCATCACATCTTAAATTGCAAAATATATGGTTACAAGAGCTGGAAAGATAGTTTTGTATAGCTTAGTACAAATAACACTTTTTTTTTCCTAAAGTACAATCGTCTGGTCCAGATGGCAGTTCTAATCATAAGGCACTATTATATATATATATATATATATATATATATATATATATATATATATATATACACATATATATATATACATACATATATATAATATATATTTGTTTTTTTCTTCTGCTACTGATTTGTGTGTGTTGATTTTGTATCCTGAGACTTATTTAATATTTTTAAAAAAATTTATTTTGGCTGGGCTCGGTGGCTCAGCCTGTAATCCCAGCACTTTGGGAGGCTGAGGTGAGTGGATTGCCTGGGTCTGCCAGTTCGAGACCAGCCCAGGCAACTTGGTGAGACCTCGTCTCTACAATAATAAAAAAAAAATAGCTGGATGTGGTAGCATGCATCTGTAGTTCCGGGCTTTTTGGAAGGCTGAGGCGGAAGGATTGCTGGAGCCTAGAAGTCGATGCTGGGGTGGCTGTGAGCATGCATGCCACTGCACTCCAGCCTGAGCAAAGGAGTGAGACTCCAACTAAAAAAAAAAAATTATTTCAGATCCAAGAGGGTACATGTGCAGGTTTATTACATAGGTATATTGCGTGATTTTTAATCTTTTTTGAATGATTCAAGTGAGTATCGATGGGAGAACATAGCACAGTGTGGTGGAAAAGTATGGATGTTGGATTGGATT
Source organism: Cephalopachus bancanus (assembly GCA_027257055.1). Classification (NCBI taxonomy): domain Eukaryota; kingdom Metazoa; phylum Chordata; class Mammalia; order Primates; family Tarsiidae; genus Cephalopachus; species Cephalopachus bancanus. The sequence goes on along the minus strand of JAPVLO010000120.1, from coordinate 2,584,353 downwards.
CCGTCCATAATATAAGGAGTTTTTGCCGATCAAGGCAATGTGTGAGAATTCTGCAGTGACTTGATTTTAAAAGGTCAAGTAAGTGTGTATGACACATTGATGCAGAGAGGTTGACAACATGAGAACTTTTGAGCAAAGACACACATTCTTGTAAGGGGAGACACAGTGGTTTCCAAAGAACAATCATTATGAAATATAACATATAAGTAGAAGAAACACGAGCCATCTGAGCAAAGAGCAATCCTGTTGCAGCAGGTGTTGGGGATGAGATAGTGAGATGTTCAGCTTTTGGTTTCCTTTAGAGATGAGATAGCCAATAAACCATGTCCTTAATTTATCTGTGACTTCGAGATAGTTTGTCTTAGTGAAATGGAGGCAGGCAAAGATCAACCATAAAATGAGTTAAGTGAAGTTCCTAAATGCTTCTAAATGTGGCAGCTAGACAGGAACATATTTGGCTAGGACCACACTCTAAAATTATTACCTAGTCTTCCCACCATACATACCAATCTTCGCTACAATTGTCAGGAGTCACCTTGCTCTAAAATATAATTATAACAGTATTTAAAGTTTTTTTCTCTCTAAGTTCCCAAGAGCTAGAAATAAGTTTTTTAAAAAAAAAAATTTAGAACTTTAGAAAGATGAAAGAAGATGCCACAGAATAAGTTAAACAACAGTTAGATCACAGACTGGGAGAAGATGTTTGCAGTGTTTAAAACTGACAAGGCACTACTGTCTGGAATATAAAATAACTCTAGACAAATCGGTTAAAAAAAATACAGAAGCCCCCGGAAAAATTAACCGTTTATGAAGACCAGGTAATCCAAGGAAGAGCAAATATTAATAGGCGAACAAGCATAGGACAAAAGATCAACCTCATTTGTTATCAGTTTACTGCAAATTGAAATGATGAGATATGCTTCAACATGTCTATGTTAGGCAAAAACCAATAAGTTGCATGATACAAAGAGTTGGTGAGACAGTGGGGAGATAGCAACTGCTTCTAGTGGAAATGGAAATTGATATAGCAATTTCAAAGGTGCTTGGGGACGACTTACTGAAATCATCTCAACATATACCCTAAGATCCTAGATCCCACACCTGGATATTTGCCACAGAGAAACTCACAGGTTCACAGGGAATCCATATAAGAATGGGAGGTGGAGCAATCTAATTGTCTATCACTAGTGGGCTGAATAAGTGAAAAGAGGAGAATATATTTTATGTAATACTATGTGACTCTGGACTCAGTGGCTCAGCCCGTAATCCCGTGCCTTTGGGAGGTGAGGTGAGTGGATTGCCCGAGCCCGCGGGTTCGAGACCCGGGGCTGGCAAGACCTCATCTCGACAATAAAATCAAAAAATTAGCCAGGAGTGGTAGCGCGCGCCTATAATTCCGGCTACTTGGAAGGCTGAGGCGGAAGGATCGCTGGAGCCCAGCAGGTCGAGGCTGTGGTGGCTGGGAGTGGCCACTGTACTCCAGTCTGGGCGACAGAGTGAGACTCCAACTCAAAAAAAAAAAAAATACTATGTGACATTTAGAGGCAGTGAAATAATTGCATACAAGGGGGACCTCCCCCCAGAGAATTATTTTTTGGAGGGTGGGCTCCTTCTAGTACAGACTTCCTCCACTTGGTAAGTGTTCTAGGAACCCATCAACATCAGTGTTCCATCTGGCGTTGTTGTATGAAGCTGCATTTGACTTCAGTGGGTTTTTGTGGAGATTCTTTCAACAGGTTTATCCATTTCATGAAGGGTGATTTACATGAACAATCTGCCCACACTGCGCTGAGCAGTCTGCAGTTTTTGACCCCAAATGGCATGGTCTCTGTGCCCCACCCTTCCTATTTACCTGATCTTACTTCAAGGGACTTTTTTGTTTGTTTGTTGCCCTGGCTAAAAAAAGTCCTCAAAGAAAACATTTTGCCGATGTGGAAGAGGTGAAACAAAAAAATGGCAGAAGCCCTAAAATTTAATGCACTAAAGGGCATTAAAATTGACGAATTCAAAAACTGTTTTGAGCGGTAGAAAAAAAGCATCTCAGTAGGTGTATTGCATCAAACAGAGAATGCTTGAAGGTGGCTAAAGTTTAAACATAAATCCATAATATTTTATTAATAAGTTCCATTTTTGGAGGTCCTCCCTCATATACAGCTGCACAGAGAGATCTTAAAAACATAGTACATAGTAAAAAACAAAACAAAACAACCCAATGGAACAAGACAAAAAATAAATAGTAGAAAGCAGAAGATATAAAGCATAGCACCATTTATGTAAGTTGAACACACATACATGTATGAAAAGATACATTTCTATAATGCATGTTTAAGAGGATGTATCAAATTCACTAGAATGGGTGTCTACAGGAGGGAGGGAAAGACTTTAGGACAGGGTTGGGGATGAAGAAGAACAATAAAATAAAAAAACAAGGGCCTGGTATGAACCAGTGGGTAAGTCAAGTGTCTGTCCTTGAGGTTCTACATTCCTTGGTAAAAAGTGAAAGAAGTTGTTTAATAAGAATGAACACATACACTATGAAAAAATTATTGTATCCCATTTATTCTGTTGCCATCTTTAGGATAAGTGAATATATAACAAACGGCATAAATGGATATATAATAAGCAGAATAACTCAATTTTAAGTAACTAGTGAATACACTCAATCAAGTCTGACTCAAGGCCTTGCTGGATCATGTTTCTCTTCTTTTTTGTCAATGTTCTGCTGATTTCGCCTCTGTGTTCTCACTGTTCCTGTGTTCATAGTGTTCTGAGCTTGGGATGGTTGTAGAGAATACTGAATACTGAATGTCTGGTCTGAAATTGCTCAGAGTTCAATCTTTATATAGTGGCTGTATCCATTCAGTTTTGAAAGAGGCTTACTTCTTCCAATGTGCTCTATAACATGCCTGACACTGTTATTTACCCCATGGTGAGAAAGAGATCTTCGTTTTCCCCAGAGTTGGGGGCTTCCTAGTTAACAATGAATCGCTGAAGCTCCAGGAAGAATGAATTCTAATTTTTTCCAGGAAGAATGCCTTCTAGATGGGACCGGAATGAGTAGCTTTCCATTTGTGTAGATTTTCTTGGACTCTATTTTCATTTCTTAAGACTTATTCTAAAATACTGTTTCTGGCTATAGCAACTGGAGATTTTACCATTTAACATACATTGTTTATTATCACTTAGTTATTCTTGCATATTCTTCCTCTTGTGAATTTTAAAACATTCCTCTTTTCTAGTTTCTCAGTCACTTGCAGAGAATGAAATTAGTTATTCTGAGCTGCTTTGGGTCTGATTTTTCGTTTACCTAATCAAACTCTGTAGGTCTCAGTAAGAGAAGGTAGGCAGTTTAGTGGGAAGACCTGAACTATGTGATCTTAAGTCAATTACTTAATCTCCCAGGGTGCAGTTTACTTATTCATGTAATTGGAAAACATGTAGCATGTGAAGGAATAGAGTGAGACTTAGAGGAAATATGAACCAACACCTTCTACACCGTAGGGTCTCAATAAATAATAGCTAGGACTGTTATGGACCAAGACCATATTTGGCTTTCCATAATATGACTAAATCAGATTCATCTGCAGAGTGATGCATTTTTTGACAAAATACAAAAAATACAATACCTGAGTCATTTTTTTCTCGCCCACTCTGCTGATGCATCTCTTTCTATGATTGTTTCTCAGCTCTTAGTAGATGGCTTATCATAATTGTGGGAGGTGGTGATTTTTTCCTACCTCGAGCAACAGCAGCATATATTTTTTCAAATTTTTAAGGACATCGAACTTTAATAACTTTACCTCCACATAAGATCTTTGTTGTGGTGAAAGAGTTACCCTGTTACCAACCTCTATTGTTTCTCCAGCTCCCAGGGTTGTGTTTCATACTTGTAATCAGGGGTAGGTTAACATTTGTACTCTGGACTGACTTTTGATATTGTGCTGGAGAGTTAACCTCCATGGTTTGAAATGGACAATGGCAAGGATGTTGATAATATAATACACTAACTCAGTAAACACAGCTGCTGTTCTTAGTGAAGGCATGATGGGATTTCAATTTCATTTATTCAGAGGCCGTTCATTGGATAATCTCAGCTAGTGCCTTTTTGGTAAATAAAAAAGGGTATGACTTGTAACACGAAATGAAGCCAAAGAAACCATCAAAAGAGCAGGGAGACAGCCTACAGACTGGGAAAAAGTATTTGCCAACTCCAGGTCTGACAACTCCAGATCTTGGATCTACAAGGAACTCAAACATGCTGAAAAGAAAAAAACAAACAACCCCATTATAAAATGGGCAAAAGATATGAACAACACTTCACAAAGTAAGACATCCGAACAGCCAACAGACACGTGAAGAAATGTTCAACCTCACTAATCATCAGGGAGATGCAAATCAAAACCACACTGAGATACCACCTAACTCCAGTCAGAATGGCAATTATCAATAACTCAAAAAATAACAGTTGCTGGAGAAGGTGTGGCAAAAAGGGAACACTTCTACACTGTTGGTGGGAGTGTAAACTAGTGCAACCTCTATGGAAAGCAGGGTGGCGATCCCTAAAAGCTCTAAATATCAACCTCCCATATAACCCTGCAATCCCCCTACTGGGAATATACCCTGAAGAACTCAAATCACTCTATCAAAAAGATACCTGCACATGTATGTTTATCACAACATTGTTCACAATAGAAAAACCTGGAAGCAACCATGCTAACCATGAAAAGAGGACTGGATTAAAAAAATGTGATACAAATACACGATGGAATACTACGCAGCCATAAAAAAGAACAAAATCATGAATTTCGCAGCAACCTGGATGGAACTAGAGTCTATAATACTGAGTGACCTTATGTTCTCACTCATATAGTGGACCTTGATCACCCAACGTATTACCATAAGAAAATGACTGACAGTGATGGGAAACTATGGGGGTGGGGAAGGGAGATGGGATTAATGGTTGCATACATCTGTCTGGGGATGGGGAGACACCTCTTATTAACAAGGGTGCCTGAACGAAGCATATTTGTATATCTAACCCTTAACTCTACCCCACAATATCATAATAAAAAATATCGATTATAATAAAAAAAAGAATAATTCTCCCATTTCTCTCCTGTTCTTTGTATTCTTTTGTGACAGAGTAAGACTCCAACTCAAGTTTTTTTATTCTTAAAGGAGCAGTTTTAGGCTCATGGAAAAGTTGAGAGAAAGGTACAAGGAGTTCCTATATACCCTTTTTCTCACTGGTTCACAGCCTCCCCAATTATCAACATCCTCCATCAGAATGGTCCACTAGGTGAGCCTACATTGACACATCATTATCACTCAAAGTCCATCATTCATGTGTTCACTTTTGGTGTTGGACACTTTGTCAGTTTGGACAAATGCACAGCGACATGTCTCTCTCATTATAGTCTCATACAGAGTAGTTTCATTGCTCTAAAAAGCCTCTGTTCTCTGTGTGTTTGTTCTTCCCTCTCCTCTAACCCCAGCAATCACTGATCTTTTTACTGTCTCCATAGTTTTGCCTTTTCCAGAATGCCATATAGAAGAATCATCCAGTTTGTACCCTTCTCAGATGGGTTTCTTTCACTTAGTCTTGTGCATTTAAGTTTCCTTCATGTCTTTTCGTCATTTGGTAGCTCATTTCTTGTTAGCACTGAATAATAGTCTGTGGTCTTGATGTATCCATTTATTTGTCCATTCACCCACTGAAGGACATTATTTCCAAGTTGTGGCAAATAAATCTGCTGTAAGTATTGTGTGCAGGTTTTTATGTGGATGTAAGTTTTCAACTCTTTTGAGAAAATACCAAGAAGAGCAATTTCTGGGTGCTATGGTAAGAATATGTTTAGCTTTTGTAAACCAAGACCAAAACCCAAACCAAAACCCCTCCAAACCATCTTCCAAAGTAACTGGACCATTTTGCATTCCCACAAACAATGAATGAGAGTTCCTGTGGCTCCACATCCATGTCAGCATTTTGTGTTGTCAGTGTTCTGGATTTTGGCCATTCTATTAGATGCGCAGTGGCATCTTGTTGTTTTAATCCACATGTCCCTGATGACATATGATGTAGAGCACCATTTCGTATGTGCCATGGTCTAAATGTTTGTGTCCTTTAAAAATCCAAGTGTCAAAATTTATCACCAAGGGAGATGGGATTAGGAGGTTTGGCCTTCTGGAAGGTGATTAGGTCATGAGGGCAGAGTCTTTATGAATGAGATTAGTGTCCTTATAAAACAGGCTCCAGGGAGCTTGTGTGCCCTGTCCACCATGTGAAGAAGACATGCTGCAGAAACACATCTGTGAACCAGGAAGAAGGCCTTTGCCAGACATGGAATCTGCCAGAGCCTTAATCTTAGGGTTCCCATTCCCCCAAAGCACGAAATATACTTCTCTTGTTTATTCATCTGGTCTAAGACATTTTGTTCTTGCAGCCCAAATGGACTTAGCTCATATCCTTGTTTGCTGTTTATACGTCTTATTTGGTAAGATGTCTTACATTCTTTTTATATCTCACTCTCCCGTTTTCCATATCTAATTTGTAATTTTTGTTATATGCAAGGTGTATGCAATGCCAGATAGAAGTTCATGACTCTCCTTACTGGCTAACCTAGAGCTGTCTCTCTGGGACAGGCCCCTCTCTCCATTGCTGACCTCCCTCTTCAAGTGGAAACTCACCAGCCACCCACAGAGTATGGCCTTAATCCCTAGTACAGGTCCCAGGTTAATAATGTAGAAGATCTCTGAAAAATGAAAAAAGGACTTACAGTCACAGGCATGTTATTCCTTCACAGACACACACTATGATATCAATGTCCTGCTGCTTTATTCTGTTATTAATTCCAGTTTGCATTCCCTTAGCATTTAGGGATAAGGAATCCTGTAGGGTTAGGGTGAGGAACAACTAGTAAGAAATATATTGGTAGTGGATTGACCTGTACTGAGACCAAGGAAACATTATAAAACATTCAGAGAGGAGAAGACTCACAGGCAGATACTTTGCACATCAATTATATAGGAAGGCTGGGCTTGGTGGCTTAGCCTGTAATCCCAGCACTTTGGGAGGCCGAGGCGAGTGGATTGCTTGAGCCTGGGGGTTCGAGACCCACCCGGGCAACTTGGCGAGACCTGTCTCTACAATAAATAAAAAGTTAGCCGGGAGTGGTAGTGCACGCCTGTAGTTCCAGCTCCTCAGAAGGCTGAGGTGGAAGGATCACCTGAGCCCAGCAGGTCGAGGCTGCAGTGGCCAGGAGCATGCAACTGCACTCCAGTCTGGGCGACAGAGTAAGACTCCAATTCAAAAAAAAAAAAAAAGAAAAAGAAAACTATATAGGAAATTCACAGATGATTGCTCTGAGGCAGAGTTCTTAAGGTCCATCTATGACAAACCCACAGTCAACATTGTACTTAACTAGGAAAAATTGAAAACATTTTTCCTCAGAACAGGACAAAGACAGGGATGTCCACTTCCACCACTTTTATTCATCAGCACACTGGAAGTCCTAGCAAGAGCAATCTGGCAAGAGAAAGGTTCATAGTTTCTTAACAAACCCACCCCCAGCTTTCTGAGAAGAGACTGGGTTTTATCCAGCTCCTGAAATTTGCTGACCGTGGAAAAATATAGGAATGTATGCATGCTGGTTGCCTTGCCTTCTTAATGTGCCAATTGTAGTCATTAAGCGCTGTTGGAAGAAGATGAACTGGCAATTTAGGGAGAGACTTGCATCTAACTACCAGTTTAATTAATATGGAGAGACTGCGGCTTTAAAAATTTATTTCCTCCTCAATTTGCTAATGTGTATTGCTGCTTCCTTTCCTCCAAACTCGGGGGCTGGGGCTTCAAGGATAAACAGATGATCCTGAGTGGGCAGGGAGTGGGTGGGTGGCACTGTCTCGTGGGAGTTACACTGCTGTAAATTCAGGGGACCCAGGACACTGCTTCTTCCCTTTCATGGCTTGTGGGCCTGACACTTCTCCTTTGTGTGTTTCCCAACATGGTCCTATCTCCTCGCATTCATTTCCCGTTTCTCTTTCTTTTTTTTTTTGAGTTGGATTCTCACTCTGTCGCCCAACCTGGGATGCCATGGCACGCTCCCGGCCACTGCAGCCTCGACCTGCTGGACTCCAGTGATCCTTCCACCTCAGTCTTCCAAGAATCCAGAACTACAGGCACGCTACCATGCCTGGCTAATTTTTTGATTTATTGTAGAGACGAGGTGTCGCCAATTTGCCTGGGCTGATCTTGAACTTATTTCTTGACTCCTGTATCTCTCTGCCCTCCCGGGATCCATCCTGGTGGCCATCAGCTGCAGATCCTAGCCTGATAGATGGTCCGAGGACTTGGGGGTTCCTTCTGGATAAAGAGGTGTCATCACATGACTGCCACTGATACCTTGTACATGACCTTGTCAGATGAGAGCATGCTCCAGCAGGAGTGGCCCTGAGACCAGTGGTTAGTAGGGCATGGCCACCTCTGAGCTTGATGGCGCTCCCTTTTTGGTCTCTGACAACCTTAGTGTGATTTCCCATCGTGCTTTTGGACCGTATCTAATTCTTCTTTCTGTATCGGTCATGCTTCCTAGTTGTTCAGGATCCTATTACATGACCAAAAGTTCACATTTTACCCATTCCTCAAGGCTAAGCTTAGGTTTCAATACTTCAGTGGAACCTCTTGTGACCAGCACCAAGCTCAGTGATTTTATCTTTCCCTGGCTGTAGAGCCCTTAGACGATGCGATTTGTTTGATCCATGCTTTCACCTCACAAATATATCTGTCAAGTCTCTCCTCTGTGCCAGGCACTGCTGGAGGTACTAGGAATATATAGATAGATAAAATGGATGAACTTGAAAGCTGGTGGGGAGAGACAGTCAATAACACCGAAATAAAAAATGTCACATGGTGATAAATGCTATTAAAAATAAAACTGAGGATGTGACAGAGAGGGTTGGAGGGACTGCCTTAGAATAGGACTTCTAAAAAAGTTGACAGGTGAGCTGGGACCTGAAAGACTAAACGGAACCAGCCATGGGAAGACTTTGGAGCATAGGAGACAAGTGCAAATGTCCTGTGGTGGGAACAAGTCAATTATGTCCAAAATAGGAAAGAACTCTCACATGACTGTGGTTGGAGCCCAGGCAGGGAAGGCATAGAGGTATGCAATGAAGAGGCAATATATTTATGTTGAAAGAATGTTAAACAAGGAAAGAAGAAACTTGAATTCTGGTCCTGCCTTGAAGAAGAAACCCTTCAACCTGAGTCTCTGTTGCCTTGTCTGTAAAATAAAATAAATTCCTAGTCTCCTACCAGCTCTGAGATTTGAGCTTGCATATTATCATAACCCATCAATTCAACTCATTTTTCCATTCTATTACAAAAATGTACCTCTGATCTGGTATGTAAGCCCAAAGAGCAGGGACCTTGTAGCGTTTTTGCCGCCTCATCAGCATCTAGAGAGTCTTGTACACAGTGCGTATTTACAGAATGTATAAGTGGATCTGTCTCCAGAGAATCCAGACTTCTACCTCACAATATTAAGGTGAGTCCTTCATACTTTGACAGCAGTTTGGAAGCCGCGTCACTGTATTCAGATACCAGTGAGCTGACTTGTTATTAATAGCAAACTGTGAACGTTTTTCGTTACTTCAATTTTCTCTGAAGTTAGAAGTGCTACACGTTCTCTAAAAAATTTGGCAAATATATAAAGAAAAATACAAGGGTCATTTAACAGGTTATCATCGCAAACTAAGAAGTGTTGTAATGTATAGTCTGCATTTTCTAGGATTTTTTCTTTTGTTTTCGAATTCATCAGGAATCCATTTTAAAATATTTGTTGTGAAGTATGACTTCAATACATTTTTTTCAAGTAGTTAACCATAAATGTTTATTGAAAAACAGACACAAATATTAGTCAACTGCTTAACTTAATTACTTAAGTTAATTCACCACCTCCGTCTGCCTCTGCAAACACACTCCTCTTTATTACCTTTCTCCCAGTGATCCAGTCGGAATCCTAGAAATTATCATCACATTTTCCGGCGCTTTTTACTGTATCTATCAGTCTCCAGGTCTTCTTTAAGATCTCCTTAGGAAGCAAAAGAAAACTAACTGTAGCCTCTCCTGGGTTTTTCATCCTACGGTTCCTCACTCTGTCCACCCTCTCCCCAATACCCGCATGAACCAGACTGAATACTTCAGGCTCCTCCAAGTTGCCACGGACTCCCTGGACCCCAGGCCTTGATGCCTTCTGCTTGTTCATGTCAAATGCCCTCCACAATCTCTTCCCCTGCTTTCTTCCTGCTCATCCTTCAGAATCCAACCTAGATATCGCTTCTGCAAAGAAACCATACTTAACCCTTGAGACTGAGCTGAATCCTTCTGTGTCTTTCCTGTAATGATGCCATGTGATTTCTATTTTCTAAGTTTATCTTTACTAGTCAGTCTCCCACAAAGACTTTAAACTTCTTGAGATCATAGGATTTATCATATTCAGAGTTATATCTTTTAAACTTAGCACAGTGTCAGACACAAAGAAGCTGCTCAAAAATGTTAATGGGAATGAATGGAAATTTCTTTTCTCCACTGACTTGTTTTTCTACCGTTATGCTGTGCTTAATATAACGGGCAGTGAAATCTATGTCTTGACCTTATTTTGTTTAAGCTATATCTGTCTATCCTTATACCAGCATCACATTATTTTAATGTATGTGGTTTTATAATACCTTTTAATATCTGATAAAGCATACTTATTCCCACACATTACTTCTACTGTTTCATCTGTCTGGTCTGTCAGATGACCTTGAGAACTACGTCCTCAGGTTTTTTTGTTGTTAAGTCTCTGTATACCTCCTATGGTGTTTAAATGGGATTACACTAAATCTAAAAGGATAATTATATCATCTTCAAGTGATACTTTTGTTATTCTTCCTCTGAAAATTGTATAGTTCTCATTTCTGTTACTTGAGTTACTGAATTGATTAGAACTTTAAGAAACACTAAGTATACTTGTGACAGCAGATATTCCTGGGAGTGTCTTAATACCTAGATGCTATCAATAATATGAGCTATCAAATACTTGGAAAAAACAAACAAAAAAACAAAACAGAAGCCTATCTGTCTAAATGGACTATTTCTCCTGAGGGTTTTTATATTTTCTCAGAAACATAATAAATAAAAGATCTCAGAACTGCTAGCTTCTCCTTTCATTCATATTTATCATTTTCTGCCACCATTGACCTATGGGAAGAAAACTTTGTATGACCCTGACAAGCATGGTTAATGGACATTATAGAGATTTTTTTTTTTGTTATGCATTTTTGCTTCCTGGAGCAGCTCATATCAGGCTTACCCTGGTGGGCACTGCTCGCTCCAGAGACCCCTGTTTAAGTGACCACGGGGAAACTGCATGAAGTTCAATTCTTCCTTGGACTGGTCCTCATTCCTCTTCCTTCTCTTCACAGGATTGATCTTTAGGAAATGTCTCACACCCCAAACTCCATTTCAAAGCATGCTTCTGTAGACTCCAACCTGTATCAGATACCCCAGTGAAGATCTCAAGTTAGATCCACGGGTGTGATCTGGAGACGCATATTCACAACTGGTCAACACGTGGATGGAGAATGGACACAGGAAAGCAGATGATTTTGTGTAGAAGAAAAAACAGAGGAGAAGCAGTTCAGGACTGAATCTTGGGAAACTCCAACTTTGAAATGTGAGACAGGAGAGGATAAGCTAAAAGATTGCTAAGAAACGTAGAGACTGCCCAGAAACGTGAACAAAGGAGTTAACTTCACAGAGCACTTCTGGGAGGTTAGATAAACTGAGGTCCAAAGTGTATCTATTAGAGGTTATTGGTGAACTTGGCTCAGGAGTTTGGTGGACTTTTGAGGACAGAAGCAAGGTTTCAGTGAGTTGTGGAATGAGTAAGAAATGAAGAAACAGAGACAGTGAGCAGAGACAACTCATTAAAAATGTGGCTAAGAAAAGGTCAGAAGATATACGGCTGTAATTGAAAAGGATGCAGATTTTTAAAATTAAATTGGGCATATTTGGATGACCATGTAGGAATCAAGCAGCAATGATGACTTCGGCACAGAAGAGAGAGGAGATCGTTGATAGAATGTGATTCTTGAGGAAATAGGTTACAAAACATAGAGATTTGACCTTACCTCGGAAGAAGGTGGCTGGCTTTCATTGGAGTTGAGGAGAGGGGAACGGACGCAGATAGGTTATAGGTTGAAAAGCAGGTGGTGGAAAGTTGAGAGTGTCTCTCTGGCAGCTTCAGATTTCCCTTCGAGGTTGGAGGCGACAATTGTCTGCTGAGACTGAAGAATATATTTGGGGGGGTGGCTTGGTAGAAGAGAGTGGAAAAGGTTTAATACAGTAATAAAGGAGAGTGGAGAAATTAGTTGAGATGTCAGATCAACAGCTGCTGGCCTTGCCTTCATTTTTGCTGGAGCCCCGAGTTCTTGGCAGCAGCCTACAGTTAAGTCCATAGGCGAAGCCCAAGTACGACTGGTCAGAAGCCACCTGAGTATGACCTTGGATCTGACAGCCCAGGAAAGGAGTGGAGCCAGGGAGTGGTAGGGATGGAGCTGGGCATTAAGCCCTTCCCTTGCATGAATCTTAACCCTACCCTGCTCACCTTGGAGAAGCACTGAGAAAGAACCCTGGTGACATCAAACTTCACAAGATCTGGACAGCCCAGAACATCTCCAAGACAATCATCACATCACAGAAGCATATCTATCTACTGCTGACAACCTTGTGCTGAACCTGCAGAATGAATTTTTATCCCGGGGAAATGACAGCCTTATCAAGAGTAAGAAAGAAATCGGGTAATGAAGAACTCTACCCTCAGAGAAGAAGTGGATCTGCTTTTCTTCCAGTTTTTGAGAAGCCGGTAGGTCCAGGACAGCCCCAACTTACCCCAGTATGCGGCGATGGTCTCCCGCATCCATCCTCCTGACCTCTCTTGAATTAAGGAAGACTGAAGACCAGCCCTCTTTCTGGGACTATTTTCCTCCCCCCTGTATGGACCAGAGGTGTTGGGACAGTGTATGATTTCTTAGTTATTTTCTACAGTGTTTTCCCTCCCTCAAGGTTGGGAGGAGATAACCACCAACCCAGAAATCCACAACCAATTTTTATTACTTAAGCTGAAAAAGAAAAGAAAAGAAAAGAAAAAAATGTAGCAGTAGGAACATAGAACAGCGTTGAGAACCTGGTTGAATTCTGAATGTAGACTTGTTAGCCCAGTGAGGTGTCTTTTGGGCATTTTGCATCGTATAGGCCCATGATCTAAAATGTCACCACTTCCCCGCTACTGATCATCCTAGAGAAATACAGAAAACTGAGAGGAAAGTGCTTTGCCACAGAAGAAGTGGATGCTCTAAACATATAGAGCTATGAGTTCACCTTTCATCCTATGATTTCCCCTGCTTCCTAGTTTTCCATTATTTCTTTGATAAGTTCTTAGTAATAAATGTGTTATCTTATTTGCAGAGTATGCCGCAGTATTTGAAAAATGTTGACATTACCTTTTCTCATGTATTCCTCTAACATCCTTCTAAGGTTGATGATAATATTTGCCACTTGAAGAAAATAAGTGTTTGTGAAGTTATGGAATAATCCAAGGTCACAATTTTGATAACAGTCAGGACAGGAACGCGGTCTGAGGTCTTCTCCATTTGACCTCTATAGTCTTTCACTGAAAGCCCACACCCCTGGATCTTAGACGACACTAGATTCGGGCTCCTTTTAAAGGACGAGTTTCATTAATCAGGGAAAAAATCATTGTGTTTTTGGGTTTCATTTATTTTAGTTTGAGTTTGTGGTCCTTTATGAAAAATGTTTTTTTCCTCCTACTCATAGCAATGGCTGGCTTGGAATAATAAAGGAAGCAATTGACTTAAAATAGTGAGCGACACGCCCCTTGCCATGAAGTTGTTCTTGTCTGTGGTTCGCCTGAGTTATGGCTACGGTAATGTGGTAACTGGCACAACTTCAACAGCTATAATATCTCTTCAATTACAGCTGCTTGAAAATTACTTAAAGTTTCAAATGCTTAATGCATCAAGATAAGGCTGCGGGGAAGAGAGAGCAGTCATGTGAAAGTTTGTGTTTGCAGGGAAGAGATTTTCCTTGCACTGCTGAAGCTTTGAGATGAGTTGAGGCTATTCGAAAGGCAACAAAGAAAGAAACAGGGAGACTTGAAAATGATGACTTGGAACAAACCGTAGATTTCAAGAAGAGTTTTTGAAGTCATTCATTTGAAGTTGGTAATTTTTTTTTTTTTTTTGAGTTGGCATCTTACTCCATCGCCCAGGCTGGAGTGCAATGGCATGCTCACGGCCACCCCAATGTTGACCTGCTGGGCTCCGGTGATCCTTCCGCCTCAGCCTTCCAAGGAGCTGGAACTACAGGCACGTGCTACCATGCCCGGCTAATTTTTTCTATCTATCTATCTATCTTAGAGACAAGGTCTCACCAAGCTGCCCAGGCTGGTCTCAAACCCCTGGACTCAGGCAATCCTCTTGCCTCGGTCTCCCTAAGCACTGGATTACAGGCTTGAGCCACTGTGCCCAGCCATGAAGTTGATGATTATAAAACATAAGAACTCAGCCGGGCTCGGTGACAGCCTATAATCCCGTGCTTTGGGAGGCTGAGGTGAGTGGATTGCCTGAGCCCGCAGGTTCGATACCCACCTGGGCAACTTGGCGAGATCTCATCTCTACAATAAAATCAAAAAATTAGCTGGGTGTGGTAGCACACGCCTTTAGTTCCAGCTACTTGGAAGGCTGAGAGGATGATCACCGGAGCCCAGCAGGTAGAGGCTGCAGTGGCCAGGAGCGGCCACTGCACTCCAGTCTGGGCGACAGAGTGAGACTCCAACTCAAAAAAACAAAGCAAAACAAAACAAAAGAAAAACATAATAACTCATTAATTTTTTTGACACACATTTCCTGGGCCTCTATTATATGCCAAAAAAAAAAAAAAAGTGTAGGTGCATCATTTCTATGCATTTTGAAGATACTTTAGCCATAGTCAATGCCCTCTCTAAAGACCACCAGAAACACATCTGTAGGTGAATGCAAACCATGGAGATGCAGTGTGAGATGCCTCAAGAGAGGACTTAGCATAGGATTTAGACTTGTGGTAGGTGATTCTTGGAAGTGTTTAAGTAAGCAGGGTCTTACTCTGTATTGCATGCTGTCAGGAAGTGGGGGTAATGCTATGGTAGGATATCTAAACAAATCTTAAGCCTAGAGCGACAATAAAGTTGTAGTGGTTTAAGAAGCAGTAGCCTGGAAGGCTGAGACGGAAGGGTTGCCTAAGCCCAGCAGGTTGAGGTTGATGTGGCTGTAAGTGTGCCACTGCACTCCAGCCTGGGCGACAAGAGTGAGACTCCAACTCAAAAAAAAAAAAAAAAAGAAAAGAAACAGTAGCCTCTCATATTAGCCAGACTAGTAGGGTATTTGTCCATTTTCATTATATGGACATATTCCATGTATGGACATATTCCATATGAACTAAAAATGTTCATATTTTTAGTATATATATATATATAAATATACCAAAAAGTATATATACCAAAAATATGAACATTGTCCACATATATAACATTGTTATAAATATCTTTTGTGTGTGTGTGTGAAGGAGTCTCACTCTGTTGCCCAGGCTGGAGTGTGGTGGCATGCTCACAGCCACTGCAGCCTCAACCTGCTGGGCTCAGGTGATCCTTCTGTCTGTGCCTTCCAAGTAGCTGGAACCACAGGTGTGTGCCTCCACGCCCAGCTAATTTTCTGATGTATTGTAGAGACGCTGGTCTCGAACCCCTGGACTCAGGCAATCCTCTCGCCTCCGCCTCCCAAAGTGCTGGGATTATAGGCATGAACTCCTGTGCCTGGCTATTTTTGGTAGATATAACTATGGCGTGGTTGTATTTCTGTGTTGACCTACCATGGTCACAGAATGATCTTGTCTAGTGTTGGTGGTCTGTGAAGTTACCTACAAATGACAGGAAAACACCAAGGCCTAACTCTGAATGCCAGGACAGCTGCCTTGGTAGAGACTGTATTCTCTTTGTCACACATAGGCATGTACTAGTAAACAATATACACTATCATTTTGTGGCTCTTGATTGAATAATTCTGCAACTAGCTTTTTATTCAACTTCACAGTGTGTGATTAACTTAGGTTGATGCTAGCAGATCTAGTGCATATCTTTTATATGTTGTTTTGTATCAATCAAAGGATGGTTAGGTTGCTTCTGCATTTTCTTGTTAGAAGTGATGCTCGTACATCTTTCACATAGGTATAAGTTTCTAAATACCATTTTGAAAGACTGTAACGAAGTGCAAGAAAGTAAGAAAATGCTCAACAATGTTAAAAGACTAGAAGACAGTTTGGAGAAGCCTCCATTGGCAAAATCTGGGACAATTGGAGCAATAACATAATGATAAAAATTGATTATAATTTATAAAATAAAAAGACATCTGTAAGTTCACAGTGCTCTAAATAATTGAATATTATTTGATACTCACCTACATGAGTTGCAAATATATTTTTATTTCATTTTTTTAATAAAGATGTGGGATACAATTCAGGGTTAGGTATACAAATGTTGATTATGCAGGTACCCTTGTTGATGAGGTATACCCTCCCTCCACTAGCAGTTTCCCTCAACTGCCAATCCCACCCTCCCGCCCCTGACAATTTCCCACTACGGCCAATCCCTTTCTTATAGTATTATAATTGTTCAAGTTCTGCTTATGAGTGAGAACATATGGTAATCTGTTCTTTGTTTCTGTGATAGATCACTGAGTATGATTGACTCTAAATCCATCCAAGTTGCTGCGAAATCCATATGTTTTTCCTTCTTTATGGCTGCATAATATTCCCTTGTGTATAGGTACCACATTTTTTAAATCCAGTCCAGCTTCAATGGGCAACACGGTTGGTTCCATGTTTTTGCTATTGTGAATAGAGCTGCAACAAACATACGTGTGCAGGTATCTTTTTTGTGGAATGATTTGACTTCCTCCGGGTATATCCCAATAGGGGAATTGCTGGGTCATATGGAAGGCCAATTTCTAGTTCTTTCAGAAATCTCCACACTGTCTTCCAAAGAAGTTGCAGTAGTTTGCATTCCCATCAGCAACGTAGAAGCGTTCTTTTTTCTTTGCATCTTTGCCAGTATCTGTTGTTCGTTGTTTTATTAATGATGGCCATACTTACTGGGGTTAGGTGGTATCTCAATGTGGTTTTGGTTTGCATTTTTCTGATGATGAATGAGGCTGAGCACTTTTTCATGTGTCTGTTGGCTGCCTGTATATCTTCTTCTGAGAAGTGTCTTTTTGCCTACTTTTTAAAGGGGCTGTTTGTTTTTTTCCCTTCGGTGCGTTTGAGTTTCTTGTAGATCCTAGATGTTAGGCCTTTGTCAGATATACAGTTGGCAAATATTTTTTCCCATTCCCATTTTTTCAACGTGGGCTGTCTCCCTGTTCTCTTGATGGTTTCTTTTGCTTTGCAGAAGCTTGTTAGTTTGATGAAGTCCCACTTGTCTGTCTTATTTCTTGAGGTATTGGCATTTAGGGTTCTGAATAGGAATTGGTTGCCAGTTCCAATTTCCATAAGGGTGTCTCCTGCATTTTCTAAGATTCTTATAGTTTGAGGCTTTACGTTTAGGTCTTTGATCCATTTAGAGTTAATTTTTGTGTATGGTGATAGGTAGGGGCCCTGTTTCAATCTTCTGCCTGTGGTCAGCCAGTTTCCCCAGCACCATTTACTGAGTAGGTTCTCTTCTCCCCAGTGGTTGTTGTTGGAGGTTTTGTCAAAGATGAGTTGGTTGAGAAATTGAGGCTTTGCTACCAGAATCTCTATCCTGTTCCATTTCCATTGGTCTATGTGCCTGTTCTTGTACCAGTACCAGGCTGTTTTGATTAGTTGCAAATATTTACATGTTGCTTGTGGTGCTTGTGATCATGTCTTTAATTTTAATTTTAGCATTTCAGTTAAATGTTTCCTCTGTTTTTGTGACATAGCTAAGAAATTCTTTCCTATCCAAAGAACATCAATTTATTTTCCTATAGAAGTTTTAAAATATGTTTCTTCATATATAGATTTCTAATAAATCTGTAATTTGTTTTTACTTATGGTATGAAGAAGGAGCTCTAATTTCGTTTTCCACAGGGGTAATCACTTATTCCAGCACCAGGTAATACCACCATATTAAACAAAATTCAGTTTCAAGGCTCTTTACTCTGAATTGCTGATATATTTGTCTGTCAATTGCTATAACTTTTTATTAAGATTTTATATTGAGTTAGTTAAGTTCTGTCACTATAATTTTTCTTTAATTTGTTTGCTCTTTTCGACCTCATTCTTTTACATAAATTTAAATTTCTTGCTAAGTGAATTTTACAAAAATCTTATCGGAATTTTGATTGGAAGAGTATTGAATTTATAAATTTCAATAATTATAATCTCAATTGTTGTCATTTTTAATCCTGTTATCTCTCCCCATTCAGTTAAGTTTTCTTACATTTATTAATTCTGTAATCTTCTCCATAAATATTTTGTATATACTTCGTTAGATGTATACAGTTGACCCTCGAATAACACAAGGGTTGGGATGCCAACTACCTAAATCGTTGAAGATAAGCATATAATTTGAACTCCCCCAAACTTAAATATAGTAGCTGACTGTTGACCAGAGTCCTACTGATAACGAATTAACACATACTTTGTATGTTATATGTATTATATACTGTATTCGTATAATAAATTAAGCTAGAGAAAAGAAATGTTGCTTAAAAAATCACCAGAAAGAGAAACTATATTTACTACTCATTACGCGGAAATAGTTCATCATAAAGCTCTCTATCCTCATCACTTTCACCTTGAGAAGGCTGAGAAGGAAGAGGAAGAAGAGAGATTGGTCTTGTTGTCACAAGGATGGCAGAGGTAGAAGAAAATCTGCACTCAGACCCAAATTTTTCACTGGTCAACTGTCCTTAGGTATTTATATTAGTTGGAAATTGCCTAGCTCCTTAAAAAAGACATTCTCTTCAGTGTCTCAAACATATTAGAGCTCAACCCCTTAAATAAAAGAACCCAGAGGTAGGTAATTTCTGATATTTCAATGAATCGAAATGCCAAGTTTGAAGCCTTTGTATTCTCTATTACTTTCTTTCACGGTTCCCGAATGGTTTCTGGAACTTCTGCTATAGTGTCTGATTCCAAGTGGCTGGAAAGAGGAAGTGTAGACAAATAAAAAGAGATTTTAGAAGTTCCTGTCCAACAATTCTTGCTTACATCAAATCGATAAACTTTTTCTCAAATAGAGGCTGGAAGGTGGAGTTTTCCAGCTGGATATATAATCACCTGGAAGAAAATTAGAGTTCTCTTACTAAGGAAAAAAAGAAGAACAATAAATGTGGGGTTGTAACTAGCAGTTGATGCCGTAGGATCTTTTAATTTTTCTTATTATTTTAAATACCTTTTAAAAATTAAAAATTCCAGTTGTTGATTGGTATTCATAGGGATACCAATCCTTTTTTTTAAAAAAAAATTTTTTTGAATTTAAGTATAATTTAGATGCAGAAATATTTACCCTTTAAAATATACAATTCTGTGTTTTAAATATACAATTCTATGAGTCTTGACAACTGCTTGCTATTGTTATTTAGTTTGAGGAACACAGTCACACAGAGAGAAAATTACGAGGTGTGGTCAGAGAAGTAGGTAGGACCTTGCTTTTAAGGGACAATTTAGGTGATGATTGAGTCTGGTTTTAGTTTAAGTGCAGTAGGAAGTCACTGGAGAGTTTTAAGCAGGAGCGTGATGTGATGTAATTGACGTTGGAAAATCCATTCTGAGTTTTCTCTGGAGAATGGATTCTGAGGAACACAGGGAAGAAGGGAATTCAATTATGAAGCTATTGCGTCATCCAGACAAGTGTTCACGGTCATTGAACAAGGTGGTGGCAACTTGATGGAGTTCAGGAAGATGCAGTGTGTATGCTGCGGTCAACAGGATTTGCTCCTGGATTTTGATTTTCAACAATTTCTATTACTTGGATGTGATTCCCTCTGGAGTCAGATGTTCAGAATAAACGCTGTAATTTGTGAATTTCTTTGCATACACACACTCTGCTAATTTGGCAAAGCTGTTATTTTGACTCATTTCTCATCATGTGCACAAGTGTGATCCACGAGCTGCACGATGTAATTACTTTTCTGGAGTAGAGAAAAGAAGGAAGAAAATATTCTAGTTAATAAAAGAATCCCAAACATACTCAAATAATCTGACTTTTGCATGAGGATTTACAAGGTTAAGAAAACTACTGGATGGAGGACTTATTTCCTTTGGGAAGGTCTCTTCCATAAATTTCTTTACTTCCATTGACAATATTCTTTAACTTTTTTGTGTGTGAGTGTTAGTCTTTCTGAGAGGAGTGGCATATTAAATCCCCAGCACTGTGGTATACATGTCATTATTATTTTACTTTTCCTTTTTTAAAATACAACTTTCCTTTTTCTTATTTATTTACTTATTTATTAATTCATTATTTTTTATTTTTTGTAGAGACGAGATTTGCTAAGTTGCCCAGGCTGGTCTCGAACTCGCAGGCTCTGGCAATCCATTCGTCTTGGCCTCCCAAAGTGCTGGGATGACAGGCTGAGCCACCGAGCCTGACCTACCTTTCCTTTTAAATCATTTCTGATTATATGTAGAGAAGTAGGTATTTGTAACAACCCATTTCATTAACTTAAGCAAAGTTTTTAACAGGTGAGAAGGGACTGAATCTATTTGAAATGAAGAGATGAACAAACGAATAGATGAATGAATGCAATGAATAGACTGCAAGAAGTCCTCTAGCTCTGGGGATCTCTGACTATGGGTCTATAAATGTTTCAACAGAACTACAATAAACACATGCCACAACACAGCAAAAGACCATGCAAAGAAATAGGAAAACAATACCAAGAAAATATGCATACAAAATAGAAAGTCATGATCATATTTAAAAAGAACATACATGTGAACCCTACAAGCTTAGATATTATATTTGGGCTAAAAATTTGGGTCTGGACTTCCTGGAACCAACATGAAAAGAGAGTTGCAGCCAATTGCCCAATTCTTATTATCAGTGTAGCAGGAATCCCAGTTTGGGACGAGGAAGGATTTTCTTTAGAACTGAAGTTTGTCTGGGTCCACAGTGCAGTTGCTGTGTGTCTCCTAAGTACTCCCTGGAAAACAAGATGTACTAAAAAGACGAGACTGAAAGTGTCATTCAGGGGCAATGCACCAATGGGATAGGGTTCGGGCCTGTCTACGTATGTCGTGTTCACTGATAGTTTCTGAGCAAGTGCTTATGCTGGAGCTCTTGTGCGTAAATAAAGGTGTTTCTTTTTCTTTTTTTTTGAGTTGGAGTCTCACTCTGTCTCCCAGACTGGAGTGCAGTGGCCACTCCCGGCCACCACAGCCTCGACCTGCTGGGCTCCGGCGGTCCTTCTGCCTCAGCCTTCTGAGTAGCCGGAATTACAGGCATGCGCTACCACACCTGGCTGATTTTTTGATTTATTGTAGAGATGAGGTCTCAGCCAAGTTGTTGGGGCGGGTCTCGAACCTGCGGGCTCAGGCAATCCACTCACCTCAGCCTCCCAAAGGCGCGGGATTACAGGCTGAGCCATCGAGCCCGGCTAAATAAAGGTGTTTCAAACTGGAAACATAATAGTTGAAAGTCAAGCTCCATAGCAGAATTCCTCAAAAGGTTAAATATGAAAACATTTTCCACAGATGTTAATATATATTTTGAAAAAAAGAAAAACAAATGTTCTGTGATCACTTGTGAAGGATTGTGTTAAACATATGTAAACAGGAACCTTCCTAGGATTTGAGTCCTATTCACAGGGTCACCTGAACAGGGTTAAGGCAGATGTTATTAACCATTTCTCCCAGCTGCTTATGCAAAACAGCCTTGCAAAATCGCTATTCTTCCACCTAATTCGGGTGTCCCTTGAGGATTTCTGCACAGTTCTGAAGGGCTGTTTGTGATGACTGCTGTCTACAGCTGCAAATTCTTTTGAAATTCTCACTGTTTTGGGGGTGCACCCCTGCCCAACTCTGTTTTTACCTTCCTACATGGGCACAGCAATCTCTTGTCAAGGAATATGGT
Source organism: Cephalopachus bancanus (assembly GCA_027257055.1). Taxonomy (NCBI): domain Eukaryota; kingdom Metazoa; phylum Chordata; class Mammalia; order Primates; family Tarsiidae; genus Cephalopachus; species Cephalopachus bancanus. The sequence goes on along the minus strand of JAPVLO010000120.1, from coordinate 2,562,163 downwards.
TTCATATTAGACCATGCATTACTGTGGCCCTTTATGAGACGTTGTAGCACACTCAGGACCTCACTTGACGCTGCTTCTGCTTCTGCTATTTCCTTCTGGGGACAATAACTGCTAGGAACAGCTATTACTTCTATTCTCTCCTCTGAGTCCTGGTATCCTGTTGCATTGCCATAAATGCACTGGAAATTTTACTATGCTATGCTGCTTATCGGTGGAGACGAATGACAGCCAAAATGGCAGCATTTAATGTCTTACAGAATTCATGATGCAACAGTTGTGTATTACTAGGGATGCGAGGTTACTGAGTCTCAAAGACTGGCATCTGGGATCCACTTCCAGCACCTACAATGGCAGAGCATAGGGCTTGGTGGCTCACGGCAGGTCAGAGTTCTTATCCATAGGCGGATTGGGTAAATGGATTCAATCTGCAATTTGGTTATTTTAGACAAAAGAAAGAAGTGAAACTCCTTGTGAAGACCTTTAGTTGTGCCACATGACTCAGGGCAGCTCACCAGAAAAGCTCTGCGTGCCATAGGGTGGAATGTGGATTGCTTGTCTCAGCTATGAATATTTTCCATTGGGATATTGTTCTTTGCTATTGTTTCTCCCCTTATTGGAGCCAGAACTCTGCACCAAATTACTAATATTAATACTAATTATGAATTATGAATATTAATGAAAATTATCATTAATGTATTAAAAATGCTAAACAAAAATGCAAAACAAAAGTGAAGAAATACACTTTTCAAAGTGTGTGATAGCAAAAACTGATTCCTCAACAAACTCTACTGACTCGCATTAAACTTACACTGAATACACCAGTGTGAATTACAGATCCATGTAAAAGGTGAAACCATAAAAATATAATAAGGAAATATAGGTGAATATTATTTTTTTTTACCAGAATAGAGAAGAACGTTGTCTGCCTAAACATAGTAAAGGAAATTAAAAGGAAAAGATCAATAGCTTTGACCACATTAAAAAAAAATGAAACCCTTTTTGTAAATCAAAATGTACTAGAAACAAATTCCAATGTTACTAAAAGGAATTGAATAGTAATTCAGATTATAGGCTGTACATACTCTTATAAACTATTTTTGGAAATAAGAGCTGATGAAGTCAATGATGGCCATTCAGCAATATCTATCAAAATATAAAAGGGTACCAACACTTTGACCCAGCAATTCCACTGTTATGAATTGATTGTACATACATATTTGCAATGGACAACAAAGGTGTTAATTGCTGCATTGCATGACAACAACAAAAACTGGAAACAACTTAATTTTCTTTCAACACTAGCCTTTTATCACGTATTTTGTTACATACATACAATAGGATAGGATGCAGACATTAAAAAGAGTAAAGACTTCAAGAACTGCTAGGTGGAAAAATGATCTATAGAAGAATATCCTTGATTTGTTTTTTGTTTAAAAGATCTGTGTATCAGCATTTGCGTGACTTTTTCTTTTTCTCTTATTATTTTTCTATTACCATTCTTTTAAAAATAAATGGAAATTTTAATTTATTTTATAAAAGAGCATATACTTATGTTTTAAAATCTTATACTGTACATGACAAATATATGTAATTTTGCTTGTCAATGAAAAAAAGACCTTATACTGTAATCTGGCAACTTTGGGACTAATCCTGTTATAAATCTGGGAAAATTACTTTATTTCTTGGAGTCTTATTTTACTCATTTGTAAAATGAGAAGAACAATAGTGTCAATTTCATAGGGTCTTTTGAGATTAAATGAGATAATACAGAAAGCACTTAATAAGTGATTGCTATACTTATTACTGATCTCCAAAATGTAATTTGATATTACCCATTGGCTTTTAAACTATTCTTATTTGCATTATATAATTGTGAGTGGTTGCTTTAGGGATTAAAATACATTTGTTAGTTTTTCATAGTCTACTTAGAGTTAATTTTGTAACATTCCTATACAATACACAATCCTTGCAATTTCTCTTCTTTGCCATGCCCTTTATGCTAATGTTGTTATGTATTAAATCTACATGTGTTAAGCCAACAAGATGCTATTAGCATCTTGTTTTAAGGAGTTAAATGCATTTAAAAAAATGAACAGGAAAATGGTCTTTTCTATTTCATCAGATATTTAAAATTTATGTTGTGCTTTTTGTGTGTGTGTGAGGATTTATATTTCCAATCTTATCATCTGCCTTTAGACTGAAAAACATTCCTTAGCACTTCTTGCTGTGCAGGTCTGTTTTGTAGATCTTTATTTACCCCACCTATGGTGTATGTTCTTGCATTTTCTTGCAGAAATATTGGTGTGCTTAATACCTACAGCAGATCCTGCTTGGGGTATTATACTGTGTTGGACAGATTATCCATCAACTCAAGGGCTGAATCAATAAGTCTTGGTCATAGTAGAGGGCAGTGGAATTAGTAAAAGAGGAAGGTAGGAGGCAAAAATGATTCCCAGTGTTACTACTTGGGCAATAAGGGTGAGTATAGTGCTATTTGATGAGAAGAGTGACGAAACAGTCAGTTGGATGGGAAATTGGAGTGGGGGCGAGAAGCGTTGCTGAGTTTAGTTTTGTACATGTGGTAGTGGCACATCCAGGAAGTAAACAGATACACCGATCAGGAGCTCAGAAAGGTCTGCATTAGAGATGCACAGGCTTGCACGCCATCAAAGTGGGTGGTAATTGAAGCAACGAGATTGCTTTGAGGTCATTCAAGGGGCATATACAGGACAAAAAGAGAATCAGACCCAGGGCAACCCTCAGCATCAGCAGTTTAGATGGGATAGTGGGAGAGAAAGCGGATCTCAGTGAGATAAGGGGTGAATGGAAGGAGAAAATGAAAAGGTGTGTTTAGGCAGGTCTTTCAAGTAGCTTGGCTGGGAAGAGAGAGGATTGAAAAGTTTTAAGATTTATTTTTCCAGTAGGTATGAGAGCTGAGTATAATTTCCCTATGCTTTTGAAAGGAAGTAGCCAATAGAAGGAGAGGTTTAAGGATGTTTGATGAAGCACATTCTCCAGACGAGGAATGAAACCTGGACGAAAGGCGGAAGAGTGTGCTTTAGACAGAGAACAGGGCAACTCATGTATTATAAAAAGAATGGGAAGAAAAGGGTCAGAATGGATGTTGTGACTGACCACACACAGGTGAGGGCATGCCTGCCTCATGGTTCCTATTTTCTTAGTGAAGTGGAAGACAGGTACTGAGAGTGAAGAGAATAGATGAGCTGGTTAGATGATTTCACTAGACAGTTTTGAAAGAGCCACCAAGGAGACTTAAAGAGAGAGTTAATTAGGGAATGGCAGGACTTGTAGGTGGAAACGTGGATCCAGTAAATCTGTAGTTACACCAATTAACAACTCCTTCCCACTATGAAAAACAGGAGAGTGATCAGCCTGACTCCAAAAACTCCCTAGATCCACATGTTTGTCACAAAAGTTTTCTCTCCTTTTTTCCTGTGAGTTATCAGAATCTGGCGACATTTTGCAGCCACCTACAACCCCTGAAGTATCAGTGGTTTTTTTTTTTTTCAGCTGTCTTGGCACGAAAATTTTCCTCTTAAGTCTTCCCTCATCAATGGTTACATGAAATCAGCATTATATATGTGAGGGGACCCCCCCAAAGCTCAAAATTATCTTTTGGAGGGTGGACCCATTTATAACAGGCTTCCCCCAGTAGGAAAAGTGTTCTAGGAACCCATTGGCATCAGGGTACCAGCTAGCATTGTTGTGAGAGGCTGCATTCACAATGTAAGTTATTTTTTGGAGATTCTTTCAATGAGTTTGCCCATTTCATGATGGGTGATTTACAAGCTCACCTGCCCACACCGCACTGAGTGTTCAGTAGTTTTGACCCAAAACAGCATGATCCCCATGCCCCACCCTTCCTCTTCACCTGATCTCACTCCAGTAGCATTTTTGTTTTTTTGTTTTCCTAGATGAAAAATATCCTCAAAAGGAAATGGTTTGCCAGCATGGAAAACGTGAAAATAAAAACGGCAGGGGCTCTAAAAGACATCAAAATTGACGAGTTCAGAAACTGTTTTTGAGCAGTGGAAAAAGCATCTGGAGAGGTGTATTGCATCAAACGGAGAGTACTTTGAAGGTGACTGAACTTTAAACATATAAGGATAAATACACAATATTGTAATAATCAAATTCCGGTTTCTTTTGGGTCCCCCTCATAGATCTTAGCAAAATTCTGTAAGAGGGAAGACCTAAATGTTAGCTTCAGCACATGATTTAAACAAAGTCACTGCCTGAAAGAAAAATACTTTTCCACTTTGGGAACTATTCCCATGTGACACCACAGTGAAAACCCCGTGAGCTCCCCAAAGGCTTCTCCTGAAACTAGAGATGTTTCATTCAGGGCATTTCATATAGGATATTTTTAGTAGCCATTGATTTCTTACACAAACTATGCATCATGCTCCCCTGTTCCCTTCACTCATGTGCTTTTCAAAGAATTTTTGCTGAAACTTACGAGGAAAAAAAGTAGCACAGGAAGCCTCGAAAGGACATGAATATAGAGATCTATTCGGGTTTTATGGCAATCCCAAAGCACTACCAGGAAAGTTCTGAACTCAGCCTACCCTTGGAGGGCAGGTGCCATCAGCTGGCAGATGATTACTGGGTCAGTGGTTTTTGCTTTGGGGCAGGAAGGCAGAGGAACAGAGATTTACAACTGACAGGCTGAGGCTCATAAGAGCATTAAGGAACCAAATTAGCGCAGGTGCCAGTGGAGAAGCAGGGAAAGTCATCCTCAATTAGAGAGGCAAAGGGCACAAGCACTGCTAATTGGTGAAAGCCTGAGTGAATGTCGAGAGCAGGCAGGAAAGATACCCAGATTGCCTTCATTTCTTTATACATTTATTCATTCATTCATGAAGCAAGTATCTGTGAAGCTCGCTCCAGAAAAGAAGTAGGCGTTAGAAACCGGCTAGGAGAGGATGGGCATCTCCTGCAGAAGGAGTAAGAGGGAAAATGGTGTAGACACAGTCAGTGCAAGTTTAATATCAAGAATGGTGAGTGGTTTTACTTGCTTGGAATAAAAGAGAGTTGGAAGTTTGCGTTAGATGGGATGGAATCTTTTTTTTTTTTTGAGTTGGAGTCCCACTCTGTTGCCCAGACTGGAGTGCAGTGGCCACTCCCGGCTCCTGCAGCCTCCACCCGCTGGGCTCCAGCGATCCTTCTTCCTCAGCCTTCCAAGCAGCTGGAACTACAGGCGCGCGCCACCACACCTGGCTAATTTTTTGATTTGTAGAGATGAGGTCTCCCCAAGTTGCCCAGGTGGGTCTCGAACCCGCGGGCTCAGGCAATCCACTCACCTCAGCCTCCCAAGCCGCGGGATTACAGGCTGAGCCATTGAGCCTGGCTGGATGGAATCTTGAATGTGGGGATGAAATCTTCCCCCCACCGCATTCAACATGGGTTTTGCACCGATCACCAGAAATAGACAAGGTGTCCTGGAAGAGAGAGACTGGAAGCAGAAAGATCAGTGAGTTTGAAGAGTTTGTCTGATAGAGGCTCTGGTCTGAGTCAGAGGCTCTGGTTTGAGTCTGGTCGGACAGAAGGCCTCCAGGAGTTATCAATATGCAGATAGCATATGTCCTGAACACAGATAGGATGTGATTGATTAGGGTAGGAAGGACTTGAGGCTGTAAACCTGGGGGTCTGTGAGGATGCTGGTACACTGACCATCTAGTCTGAAACGGTCCCTATTCATTTGCCAACATATCACTTTTGTCAGAGCATTTAGGACTATCTTATTTTTTTCTGGTTTCTTTATTTCTTTTTTTCTTTCTCCACTAGAAAGTGTGCTTCATGGGAGTAGAGAAATATCTGTCTTTAGCAGTGTATCTCTGCCTCCTAGTTCCTCATCTGTCAAATAATAGGTGCTTAACAATATTTGTTGAATAAATGCTGGACTGGTGAGCTTTTAAAGAAATAGAAATAAAAATGATGGAATAATAAGCTATCTAAGAAAGAAAATGACTCCTGAAATTATAATAAATTATTCTGCTTGCCTTTGCCAATAACTAGCCATATGAATTTAGGGACAACCCATAGTGTCCCTTGTCTCACTTTTTTTGATCTATAAAATAAGGATAAGATTACTTTCCTTCCTATTTTATGGCTATGAACATAAAATCATACAATGGGTATGAAAGCACTGTAAAATTAAAAGTGGTGATTTAAATATAAGCTCTGATTAGGGAAGGAGGCAGTGTTATTAGTAATGTCTTCTCTAAAAAAAATAACGATTTTGAATCAAATTATCTGTAGAAATTATTAAAAGCACTAAATTCCTGTTTTCTTTCCCCCTTTTCCTTCTTTAATATGATATTGATCAACAGCACTTGTTGGATAAAGCTGTGATCTGTGAGTCTAAAGAGGCACACAGATGCCTTTCACCAATTAAATTTCCTCTAGGTAAGCCCTGGGTAATTTAAAAATGAGCAAGAGATAATAATAATAAGTGTGGTTTCCTGGAAAATGAATCTTGCTTTTGGCAGAAAGAAGATTGGGCAGTAATATGTTTTAGGAGGGAGATGGGGTCTCCACACGGTTCACACTAAAAACATAGCAGTATTTCAGAAGTCACAATGTGACTTCATCTCCTAGAATGTCATTAATCAGTGTTTAAGGATTTTGACAAAGAGAAAGCATTCCTTGCTTTCCTGGGGTCTTTGAATTACAATTCACTGAGAATTTCCTTTGGAAAAGTTGCCATCTATCTGCATTTTATGAGAAGCTGCCTCTCTGTTGGGGCTATTGGTTTGTAAATCAGAGTTGAATAGTCACATGGGGAGGGCCAGGAAGGAAAGGATTTGGAGTAAGAATGCCAAGCTCATAAGCCTGGACCAGGTTGGGTATGGGGAAAATGAGAAAGTGATGTTCCAGATGGAGAAACCATTGCACATCCAAGTCTGTCTGACTTCCACCTCATCAAAATAAAAGAAATAGCCATCCTGGGCAGTTCCACAAAAGAACAAACAACAGTCTCAAGGATGGATTTGAATTAAAAATTGCAAGCGAATGTAGACTAAATAATTATTTTGTGTGTACTGAGGGTCTCCCCATTGGGGAAGACCCGGGCTATTGTGGCTCAGTGACCCCAAATGATGGAGGTCAGGACAGAGGCCAGGAAATAATAGTACTGACTGGATTATATAATATGCAATAGAAGGACCATGTAATGAAAAACAAAAGAGAAGCTCACACAAAATAATTATTTAGTCTACATTCGTTTGCGATTTTTAATTCAAACCCATCCTTGAGACTGCTGTTTGCTCTTCTGTGGAACTGCCCAGGGTGGCTGTTTCTTTTGTTTTGATGTAGTGGAAGTCAGACAGACTTGGATGTGCAATGGTTTCTTCATCTGTAAGATAGTAAATAGCATCTTTCTTAAGGATTCGTGGAAGAATCAAAATTATAGAGCACAGTTCTGGGGTCTTTATGCCTTGTATTCAGGATATTCAGTGTAACTATCATTCTTCTCCCTTGTTGCTTCCCTAACCCAGTTGCTTCTATGATCAATTAGTCTATTCCATTGATCATATCAATATTTTATGCTTGCTTTATCTCAAACCCAGCATCTCTTCTGTCTGGGAGGTGATCTTATTTCTTGAAATCATTAACAGGTCATTATCAACAACCTCCAGGATTGAGAATAAATGAGACCAATCATTATTTTTATTAGGGCGTTGTCCATTAGGGCTATTATAAAACATATCATAAACTGGATAGCTTATAAACAACAGATGATTATTTCTCACTGTTCTAAGTCTGGGAAATCGAAGACCAAGACACTGGTAGATTTGGTATTTGCTGGGGGACATTTCCTGGTTCATAGATGACACTTTCTTGTTGTGTCCTCCCATGGCGAAGGAGGGTAGCTAGCTCTCTGGGGTCTCTTTTAGAGGGGCACTGATCCCATTCATGAGAGCTTCACCCTTATGGCCTAATCACCGTCCAAAAGGCCCCATCCCCTAATACATGGGGGCTAAGATTTCAATATATGAATTTTGGGGGAGCATAAATATCCTGATTGTAGCAAGTATGGATTTTCTAACCAAAGAATAGTGGGGGGGGTATTTCCTTTGTTGTTTACTTTAGCCTACACCACTGTTAAAGAAGATTTCTCCATCATAATATTCTAGCCAAATGACCGTGTCCTTTTTACTCCAAAGAAGAATGAAAAAATCGTCATTGGCCATCATAGGGTATTGAAATTTTACGTACAGGTCCTTAACAGATTAACTTATTTAATTCCCACAACAAATGCATAAGGTAGATATATTATTTTCTTTGTAAGTGTGGAAATGGAGGTTTAGAGAAATCAAATGTTTTGCTCATGGACACACAAAGCAGAGCTAGCATTCATATTTACATCAGTTTGACTCAAAAATCCATGCTCTGTTAAACACGACAGTTAAATAAATCGAACCTAAATAGGGATGCTTTAATTGAGAAGTTTTGCTTGTCTACTTCAATTATGCTGGAAAGATCACTAACACAAAGTCACTTATTTTTTAGGGCTACTGGATAAATTGAGTCTTTGTTGTGCTCTACCTTTATCCTGTTCTCCTTTCATTAGGCTGGACTTACCTTTACATTTTTACATTTGACGCCTCTGACCTGGCACACAAACCTAGGGCATGATGTCCCAGTTTCAAAGGCAAGAAAAAAAGGTTATACTTTACTTGAAAACCCTGCTGGTTCTGGAGTTTTTCTAGTGAGCTTTGAGCACTCATAAAAGGCAACTACATGGAAGTCCAAGTGATACCTTCGAGAAAGACGTTTACTCAATAAAAGCATAAAGATTCCATAGGTTTAAAAGCCATCGTCTTTTTAGCAAGACATATAAAAGACTTTTAAAAGGTATGTATGACTAAGACAATATAAAAGCCTTAGACTTCTGTTTCTCAGTTTTGCCATCTTAATCTGAACTCCATCAGTTCACACCATGTGTTACTATCATCTTTGTTCAAACCACCACCTGAGCTGGCAACTTTTATATTGTCAAGTCTTTAGTTTCCTCGTAGCCTATGTGGTATAGCACACTGCAATTTTTGAGTTATTTGGCCAGAGTAAGCTTATTTTTCTTGCTTTAAGATTTTTTTTTTTGAGTTGGGATCTCACTCTGTCACCCAAGTTGGAGTTCAGTGCCATGATAATGATCATCACAGCTCATGGCAGTCTTGAGCTCCTGGGCTCAGGCGATCCTTTCACCTCAGTTTCCCAAGTAGCTGGGACTACAGGTGCATGCCACCACACCTGGTTAATTTTTTTTGTAGAGCTGAGGTTTTGCTATGTTGCCCAGCTTGGTCTTGAACCCCTGGGCTCAAGCAATCTGCTTGCCTCAGCCTCCCAAAGTGCTGGGATGCCTTAAGGTCTTTGAGTTAAAAATACTCTCTGCTCAGGATGCTCTTTGAAGACTTGATTGTTAGGTCTTAGCTTAATTTCTATTTCTGCAGAGTCACTATCCCACGTAATAATAGCCATCAAGTCACTCTCTACCTTATCTGCCCCTTTTTCTTTTCCCCACACTATTATTATGTTATTGTTTATTTATGGATTTATTATTTCTTAATTTTCTCTGTGAGAGAAGCAAACTTTTCAGAACTTGATTTTTTTGGCATTTTCAGCACCACGAATAGTACCCACACACCTAGTGGATAGTCACTAAATATCTGTTAAGGACAGAGATCTTTTCATTTATACTAAATAGGGAATGTTACTCTGAAAGACAAGGAAACAAAAAACTAGAAATATCTTTTTACCAAAAAGATAGAAGTGTGTGTATAATATATATGTTATATGTAAATATATAAGTATATAAAATATCATATGATATACAAATATATATAAAACATGCATTTCTGTAATTAATTGGCCAATTAGATTGGTTCTTTAGTAACATAATCCAGATCATATCACTCTTATTCTCAAAACTTTTCAAGATTTATAGACCTTACATGATTTGTTTCCCCCACATTTCAGGTGTAATATCGCATGTTATTTTTCCTCTTACACATTCCCTTTGAGCCATTCTGGTCTCTAAGCTGTTTCACAAATGTGCCAAGTACATTGTTATTTAAGGCATTTGCAATAGTTCTTCATTCTACCTGGGAAGCTCCTCCCTTAGAGGTATTACTTATCTTTCTCAAATCTGCTCAAATATTACCTTTTAATGGGTCATCCTACTTTCTCTATTTGCAATTCCAACCCCTTCCATTGCAGAGATTTTATACTCTCAGTCGTCTCTATTTTGCCTAGTATTCCCTGATAGCATTTATCCACCTCTAATACTCTGTATTTACTTATTTTTATATGTTTATACATTTTATTACTTACTTTATAATTATATTTACGGTTTATTGTCTCTCTCCACTAGAATAAAAATTTGGGGGTGGGAAGGGCAGGACCTTTTGATTTTCTACTTTACTCTTGTAGTCAAAGTTCTTCAAATAGTTTCAGAGATGTAATAGATCTTTGATACTACTGTTGAAATAAACAAATAAATGTTATGGAATAAAAGGTCTACATTTGGAGAACCTTTAAGTCTGATGGATTCTGTGACTGGTAGAGCTTAGGTTTCAAAATCTGTTTTTTTTTTTTTTTAAATAATCTTAAATTTGTAATGCAGCTTGTATTTACATATATCCTTTTTGTCAAAGAGAGCAAATAATTTATCTACATGAAAATCAATTGGCATCCACTTTTATTGACTGTCAAAAATTCTGAAAAAATATTTAAGGGAAAACATTTAAAAGGTTTAACTGCTGTAAAGTTTCTTAAAATTTGCGTGATTGTATTCTAGAAAAATGAAAAAGGAATCGAATACAAAGTTAAGGCATTATGTGTAAGAAATAGCGGCCCTGACCAGGCTCAGTGGCTCAGCCTGTGGATTGCCTGAGCCCACAGGTTTGAGACCAGCCCAGGCAACTTGGCAAGACCTTGTTTCTACAATAAATTAAAAAAAAAAAAATCAGCCAGGCGTGGTAGTGCATGCCTGTAGTTCCAGCTACTTGGAAGGCTGTGGCAGAAGTATCAGTGAAGGCCAGCAGGTCACCATGTGTGTGGCACTGCACTCCAGTCTGGGCGAGAGAGTGAGACTCCGGCTCAAAAAAAAAAAAAAAAAAGAAACAAAGAAATCGTCGTCCTGGTTCAGTAGTAGTGCAATAAAAGGAAATCATACATTCATAGCTATGTAGCAGGCCTGGAATATCATTGCAAGAAAATTAGCACAGTAATTCCTGTGATAAGTGCATTTGACACTAAAGTGAGTGCTATCACCATTTGTATTATGAAGAACGTAGGAAGACTGAAAATTATGATGAAGACTTATGTCTTTTCCGTCTGCAAGACATTAGAAATGCATCAGAATCCAAAAAAGCTATGCAAAAGAGTTATGGTTCAAATTTGACAAAAAGTGAGACACATGACTTAGAATAATCATGTGAATAAAGAGAGATCCTATTGGTTTTAGCTTTCTCTTTTGTGTTTGTTTTATTAAGACAAAATTTATCCACAATGAGAGTGTAAGTCTTTCAACCATAACCTTCAATCTAAGATTGTTTTAGCTGTTCTAAGTTCTTTGCATTTTCATATAAATTTTAGAGGCAGCTTGTCAATTCCTATAAAAAGCCTACTGGGTTTTTATTGGGAATGTGTTGAATCTATAGATCAATCTGAAGAGAACTGACATCTTGACAATACGGAATCTTCCAACCCTTGAAAAAGATGGATCTCTCCGTTCATTTTTATCTTTTAAATTTATCTCAGCAATGTGACACGGCTTTTAGTATAGCAGTATTAAACATCTTTTATTACATTTATGTCCAAGTATTTTATGCTAGTGTAAATACTATTATTCTTAAATTTATTTCTTTAATTGTTCATTGCTTGTTTTAGAAATGAAATTCTTCTTATTTTTTTTTTTTGTATATTATTCCTGCCTTCTATGAGCACCTAATTTGACTACTAGTTCTAGTAGTTATCTTGTAAATTCCTTATGCTTTTCTACATACACAATGATATCATCTGAAAAGAAGAGCAATTTTACTTCTTATTTTCCAATCTGTCTGACTCATGTATCTTTCTTTTTTTTAGTGTACTAGCTAGGGTCTTCAGAATAATATTGAAGATAATTGCAAGGACAAATATCCTTGCCCTTCTGATTTTAAGTGAAAAGTGTTTAGCTTTTTGCTGTTAAGTGTGTAAGCTGTGTAGGTTTTACATGACTTTGTTAATATTTTTTAGTATTTCCATTTCACACTTAGTTTTCAACTTTTTTGCAGTTTCCCTTCCATTGATGAATATTTTCCATCTATTTGTCTAGCTACTTTAGCACATTATTTATTATTTTTTATTTTATTTTTTATTTTTATTTAAGTTGGAGTCTCACTCTGTCACCCAGGCAGGAGTGTAGTGGCATGCTTGTGGTCACCGCAGCCTCAACCTGCTGGTTTCAGGCAATCTTTCCACCTCAGCCTTCCAAGTAGCTGGAACTACAGGTGTGTGCTACCACGCTCAGCTAATTTTTTTTTTTTTTGGATTTATTATAGAGATGAGGTCTTGTTAAGTTGCCCAGACTGGTCTCCAACCCCTGAGCTCAGGTAATTCTTTCGCTTTGTCCTCCCAAAGTGCTGAGATTACAGGCTTGAGTGATTGTGTTGGTCAGGCTGTTTATTGTTATTTTAAAGACCCCATTTGATCATTACAACATCCGAAATATTTGTTGCATCTATTTCTGTTGACATTCTTCCTCTCTTTACATAGCTTTTTTGAAATGCCTTACGGTTTTTTTCTTTTATTAAGTTCTGGATGTTATGTATAAAGGGACAGTAGAGACCGGGGTAAATAGTATTGATGTCATAAATAGACATGTCTTTTTTTGTCAGTCATTAATGTGGATCATTGAGTCAATCTAGTCTGCAACTGAACTTTGTGCTTTATTGTTGCTGTGGTACCTTCAACGAGTTACAGATGTCCAATTCCTCCATATTGTAAGCCATCCCGTGTCTAGTGTGTTCTTGCAATAAGTTTTCCTCAGTTTTTCCATTCCGCCCTCCGATTTAGCAGGTCCAGAAATGCCTATGTCATAGAGGGTGTCGCCATTCATGTAAAGTGGGGTATGGCAATTCACTGGTGCTGCTTGCTACTGAGTGTGAGTTTCATTCCAGAGACAGAGAAATTTCCTTAGATCTTCTCTATTCTTTTTCTTAGGCAGCCTTCGTTTACCTAAACTTCAAGATTGGGACTTCTTTTAATTCCTGTCCTTTCTCCTGTCTGCTTTCACTTTGGCAGACAGATTCTGTTTCAGTGGGCAGTCTTGGGAAGAAATACACTTTTTGATTTTTACCAGTGTTAGCAAACCTTAACTATCTATTAGGGCAGGATCTTGGGTGCATGGGGATTTTTTTTTTTTTTTTTTAGTTGGGATCTCGCTCTGTTGCCTAGGCTGAAGTGCAGTGGCATAATCATGGCCATCCCAGCATGAATTTGCTGGGCCTAGAGATCCTTCCACCTCAGCCTTCCAAGTAGCCGGAACTAAAGGTGCACGCTACCAAGCCCGGCTAATTTTTTTCTTTTCTTTTTTTTATTATCGAGACCAGGTCTCGCCAAATTGCCCGGGCTGATCTCGAATCCACAGGCTTAGGCAATCCACTGTCTCGGCGTTCCAAAGTGCTGGGATTACAGGCTGAGCCACGGAGCCCGCCTGGATAGGGATCTTAAGCCCCTCCTCTTCTGGTGGGCTTTTGCTGCTAGGCTTCCCATAAAGACAGTGGACCTTCGCCTGGAACTGGAAAAAGAGAGTTTCCCATCCACTCTCCAGTGGTACATATCTTTTCTTTCTACCCCCTTTCCCCGAGGAAGGAAGTCTTTCTGGGACTTAGGGGCAAGATGCTTTTCTATTTCTCTTCCGATGGCTCACGTCTTTGCATGAGAGAAGGACCCAGAAGATGGACGACATTTTGTATCTGTGCACCACTAAGGGGGCTCTCTGAGGCTCCACCCTACCCTCATCTTTCCTGGGAGCACCCTTTGGAGACCCATGGAAAGAGCCTGCAAGTAGATGAGGCCCCTCTATCTCGGGTCCCTAAGGGTTATAGCAATTATGCTAGTCTGCAACTAGCCTTTAAGAATTTATTAAAATTTCAGCTTTCTTATTATCTGCTTTTTGGACTAGCTGCTCATGTGCTTTGGTGTATCTTAGAGGGTCCTCTAGTCCTTTAAAATTCAAAAGTTGCATTGAGTTCTCTGATGGGCTCAAAGATATGATTCTGTGGGCTGTCTGGCATGGTTGCAATGAAAATTACAGTTCTCTTGTAATTTTCTCTTTTAAAAAATTAATTAATTCTTTTTATTAAATTTTATTTTATTATAGAGATATGGGGTATAAGTAAGGATTAACTACTCTTCACCTGCATGCAGATGAAGTTTAGGCCTCCACCTGGCCCTTACTTCCTTGGTATAAGACCAGGTATCCTTTGTGTTACGTGTTCCCCAGCCCTTCCTTCCCTGGCAGTGCCCAGCAACTGCTGCTCCATTCCTTGTGCTAATGGGATTAATGTTCAGGTCCCACTTATGAATGAGAACATGTGGTAATTTAGGTTTTTGTTTCTATGATAGATCACAAAGTATGATGGTCTACAACTCCATCCAATTTGCTGCAAAGCTCAAGATTTTGTTCTTCTTCATGGCTGCATAATGGTTCCATTGTGTATATGTACCACATTTTCTTTATGCAGTCCACTTTTGATGGGCAGTAGAGTTAGTTCCTTGTTTTTGCTAATGAAAGTAGGCCCCTATCTATCACCATATACAAAAATCAACTCAAAATTCATCAAAAACCTAAACGTAAAACCTCAAACTATAAGAATCCTGGAAGTAAATGCAGGAAACACTCTTATGCACATTGAAGTAGGCAACCAATTCTTCACCAAGCTCCCAAAAGCAAATGCCATAAAAGATAATATAGACAAGAGGGTCCTCATCAAACTGAAAAGTTTTTGCATAGCAAAACTTTAGGAAACTTTAGGAGAGTAAAGCAAAAACCCACAGAGTGGGAGAAAATATTTACAAATTATGCATCTGACAAAGGCCTAACATTCAAGATCTACAAGGAAGCAAAGTGAAAGAAAAAATAAACAACTCCATTAGAAAGTGGACAAAAGACATGAACAGACACATCTCAAAAGATGACACACAAGCAGCCAACAGACACATGAAAAAATGCTCAGCCTCACTAATCATCAGAGAAATGCAAATCAAAACTACAATGAGATACCACCTAACTCCAGTAAGGATGGCTATCATTATTAAGTCAAAAAACAACAGATGCTGACATGGGTGCGGTGAAAAGCGAATGCTTCTACACTGTTTGTGGGAGTGCAAACTAGTTCAACCTCTAGGGAAAGCAGTTTAGTGATTCTTGAAAGAACCAAAAAATTGACCTTCCATAGGATCCAGCGATCCTTTTCCTGGCAAAATACCTGGAGGAACATAAACCATACCAAAAAGACACCTGCACACCCATGTTTCTTGTCTCTTGTAATTTTCTACATTCGAAGTTGAAGTGGCACCTCCATCTTGCTAATTTTTAAGGTAATTCTTGCTATGATTAAGTTGAAATCTACTGTCTTGCTATTTATTTTCAATCTGTCCCATCAGTACTTTAAGAAATGAGAATATATGATCAATAACTAGGAAAAAGAAGTTTATAAAAATAGACCTATATATGACCGATATTAGAATCAGTAAACAAAACCTTCTAAATAACTTATGATTACATTTACAGATTTAAAGTAATGCATTCACATAATGAAGAAAGAGATGAGAAATTTCAGTAGAAAAATAGGAACTATAAAAAAATAGAAATTTTGGAATTGAAAATACAATATCTGAAATAAACCTTACTGATGGGGTCCTCAGAAGGCCAGCCTATAGAAGAAAATTTCAGTGATCTTGAAGATAAAACAATAGAACTTGCAGCACAGAGAGAAAAATACTGAAAATTAAGGTGAAATGAATGAAGATAAAGTGAGACAGCATTAAGTAGAATAAAATATGTAAACCTTTATCTTAGAAGGAGAGAAAACAGACTATACAGAAAAATTTTAAGATCATGACTTAAAAGCTTGCAAATTTAAAGAAAAATAACAACCCTAAGCACCATAAACAGAAAAAAGCCACGACTAGGTACATTTATATAGTGAAATATCAGAAAACCAAAGATAACAAGAAAATTTTAATAGCAGCCAAAGGGGGAAAAAAGCCATATTTCTTATAGGAGATCATGCTCAAACTACCACTGACTTCTTATGCAGAAACAGTGCAAGCTAAAAAGCCATGAAATGGCTTTTCCCACGCTGAAAGGGAAAACAAACGCCAACTTCGTCTTCTGTATGCGTCAAAGTTATTTCTTTTCAAGTGGAAAGTAAAGGCATTTTCAAATATACAAAAGCTGAGAGAGTTTGTCACCAGAGGCTTATAAGGAAGGAAATGCTAAAAGAAGCTCTTCAGGCAGAAAGAAAATAATATCAGAGGATACTGAGACCTGTGTGGATAGGGGCGGAGCAAACAGAACACTAAATATGTGGGTACATACACATGAATGTTCGTGTGTTTTTTTTTTTCTTTTTTTTTGAGAAAGCAGGATTTATTGAGAGAACAGAGAAACTCTCACAGTGGGAGGAAACCCAAAGGGGTTGCCCCATGTGTCTTGATGTATTTAAAAGATAAATGACTATATAGGGCAGCACAATAGTAACAATGCTGCAGGTTCGAGACCCGCCTGGGCAACTTGACGAGACCTCATCTCTACAATAAATAAAAAAATCAGCCGGGCGTGGTAGCACATGCCTGTAATTCTGGCTACTCAGAAGGCTGAGGCGGAAGGATCGCCGGAGCCCAGCAGGTCGAGGCTGCGGTGGCCGGGAGCGGCCACTGCACTCCAGTCTGGGCGACAGAGTGAGACTCCAACTCAAAAAAAAAAAATAGTAACACTGTAGTATGGGGTTTCTAACTTAAGGAGAAGTAAAAGATCTGGCAATAATGGTGTAAAGTGGGGTATGGCAATTCACTGTGTCAAGGTTATCACATTGTACCCGAGGTGGTATTGTTTTAATCCATGATAGAATGTGTTTAATTTAAGGGTGCATATTATAACCCTAGAGAAACCTCTAAATCGTTATGCAAAATATCCTGGTGAAAAAAATTCAACAAAGACAATAAAACAAAAATGTAAAAAACAAAAAAATGGAGACAGTAGATGAGCAAATAGATGATTTTTGTTGACTTTGACATAGGACAACAAACCCCTTTCGGTAGGTCTAATAACAGAGTCATGTAAACATTTTAATGACAATTGTGTCTTGCTTTCCAGCTGTCAGTCTCTAGGAAAATCACTTCAATGCTCTGGGCTTCAATTTCCTCAGCAGAAGAACAAGTGGTTAAGCTACATGATTTCTAAGAGCCCAGTGATTCTTCATCTCTCTAGCTTTCAGCCTTTTTGCCCTCTAACGCAGATGGTTATCTGAGCAGAATTTCAACCTGTCCTTTCCTCGGTGGGCAGCAGAGAGTCTGGTGTTACCCTTGTTGTCTGCATGCAATTAGATTTATGTAGGTCTAAGAAAATAGGGATGTTTGAGGTCTAATTGGCAGCCTCAGATTGATGAGAATCTGCTTTCACTTGACTTAATGGTGTCCCTAATTGAGCCACAGAGTGCAGAAATGGTAGTCTCACTTTTCTGAGAGCATCTTATGATCTCAGTAGCATTTGTGGCTTCCTGAATAATTAAACTGGGATGAGGATAAAATTTCTTACTGTGTAGCCCATAAGTCCTCTGTTGTTACCATTCTGTGGCAACAGAGTAGATTATACTTCCTTTTTGTATCTTCACCCTCTCCCTCCATCATAAGTCCCTGTCAACTTGCTGGAAATTAGCCCCTCCCCAAATTTGGTGATTTCTGCAAGTCACTGTTCATCCTGCAACATATTTCTCAAATAAGTTGAAACTTATCAACACGCTGCTTCTGAAGCTTGTAATATAGCTGATCTTTTGGTTATCTCATTCTCTCTCTCTCTCTCTCTCTCTCTCTCTCTCTCTCTCTCTCCATCCTCCACCCCCACCTCTTCTCTCCTCTCTCTCTCTGTCATGCAGAGTGTACAATGCTATTCCTAATTCCCCTCAGCATAACTGAGATCATGACTGTGATTTTTAACAAGGCTTTGCTGAAGGCCTGGGTCAACAGAAATATGATTCAGAGGTGCTAAAAATGGACCTTAAAGTCGCAGGTGAAAATCTGACATCAAAGTTCTTTAGCAGGTCTGCTTTCTGCTTAGCTTCACGCCTGTTTCCACCTGGAAGGGAAACATTTACCTCCATACTTGGGAATACTATAAGTATTTCCATTTTTTGGAGTCCAGCTCTGTGTCTTTTCTAAGGCTTTCTCATTTTTTTCTACAATATTAATCTATTACCAGGATTTTTTTTTGATTCATAATATTATTTGTGTTTGCACTGTGGATCAATTATTATCTAGACTTAACTATAGTTTTTGCTGTCTTTTGTTACAATTTTTAAAACCCAAATTATCCTCTTTTTAAATGACTTTTTTGATGTTTTTATTTTTGATCAAGTATATCCTATATATTTCTTTTAGGGATGATCTATGAGTGATCAGCTTTTGGAGTCTACAGAAATCTGAAATTGTCTTTATTATTTCTTCTTACTTGTTGAGTAGTTCAACTGTGTACAAGAGCCTCACCTCACAATTTTCCTCAAGAAATAATACAGTTCCTCCATTGCTTTCTTGCATTCAGTGTTACCAATGAGATAGCTCATGATAGTCTGTTTCTTTTTTTTTCTTAGTGTATAATTTGTCTGTTTGATTTCCCAGTCTGGGGTAAGTTTTCAGTACTTTTAAAATTTTCGGGGTTTTAAAATGTTGTTACTGTTTATCTAATTGTAGAATGTGAATATTTTTTCTAATTGTCTGACATATTTTGAATAAAAATTCTTTTTAGCTCTGATAAATTTTCTTCGAGAAGATATCTAATTATTTCTTCTCCAACATGTCTTTTCTTCTCTTTTGAATTATTTTTAGGTTGACCTTGGGAATTCTAGATAGCTCTTCCATGTCATTTAACTTTTCTCATTTATCCAACTCATTAATCCAGTCTTCAGTTGTGTCTACGATGTAATTCAGCCCAACTGCATCTTTTTATTTTTCTTTTTTTATCTATATTTTCTTAAGCTTGAAAGTCATATTTTCAGTTTCCAAGATCTCTAGTTATTTCTTTTCATGGGTTTGATTATTCTCCCAAATACAAAATTACACTTATTAAAAATCTTATTCTACCTGCTGTATTAACTGTTCTCCTTAGTTCTAGTTCTTCAGATTGTTGAATTAGTTGACTCTATTTCACAGTGAACTATATTAGTCAGTATTCTCCAGAGAAACAAAGCAAATAGGACACACACACACACACACACACACACACACACACACACACAGATTCATTATATGGAATTGACTCACATCATTATGGAGGCTGAGAAGCCCTATAATCTTCTGTCTGCAAGCTGGAGACCGAGGGATGCTGGTGGGTTAGTTCAGTCTGAGTCCAAAGGTCTGAGAACCAGGAGCACTGATGGTGTAAGTCCCAGCTCAAGGGCAGGAGAAGACTAATAGATTAATGTCCTAGCTAATGCAGTCAGGCAGAGAGAGAATGCAACCTCCCTCCTCCCTTTTGTTCTCTTTGGGATCTCAAAAGATTGGATATGCCCACCCAATTTGGGAAGACATTATTTAGTCCACATGTTCAAATGCAATCTCTTCTAGAAATACCATCATAGACAAACCCAGAGAAAATGCTTAGCCAGCTATCTGGGCATCCCATGGTCTAGTCAGGAGGACAAGCGAAACTAACTATCACATTAGCACCTCTTTGTACATCCAAGAATTGAATTTTAATTGCAGAACATTATTTATAGTGATTGTTGGGAAGTGCAAGATAGCATTCTAGGTAGAGTATATTAGTGACCTGGTTTTCTAATGCAGGGACTTGTGTTTCCATTATGCATTGCAAGTACTATCCAGGGATTCCAACCAAGTTTTTGCTGCTGTTTTGGTGGATGCATCAACACCTTTGTTTGCCAGCTGGTCAGCATAAGCCCAGGGCACAGCACGGAGTGTTCTGCCTGTTACTTTTGGCTTATAGAACTTCTGACTCCAGTTGCATCTAGCTACACACTTGCATCTAACATGTGTTTTTGGCTATAGTTTTCTCATCTTATGTCTGGTTTCTATTTTCCCCAAATTTCACAGAATTTCTCCTTCACCATTGGCACTCTTTCTTGTTTCCTTGTATTGCAGATTTCTTATTTTTGTAGGTACACATTTTATCCTATGTCTAAGAATTTTGGATGCGGAGGGAATGGGGTATATGTGTTCAATGTAGTTCGCCATGTTACTCTTCTGCTCAGATCGCTCTGATGGTTTTTTATCTCCTCTACAGTAAAATCTCAAGTCCTATTTGCAGCTTGTTTTCCCTCACAATTTGTCCTCAAGCTACCTTTCTGGCCTCATTTTCTACCAATCCTCCCCTTGTTCATTCTGTTCCAGTTTTCTTGACCTTGACCTTGTTGCTGGTTCACAAAAACACCAAGTTATGCTTCCGAGTAGTGCTTTCACTGAGCACCTGCTCTCTGTCTGGAGTTCTATTTACCCAGAGTGCTTGAGTTGTTCACATTTCTGACAGCTCCTTCCTCAAAGGTCATTTTAGCAGACAGGACTGCCCTGACTGTTTATAACATAGCACTCCTTTCCCCCAATACCATCACTCTCTGTCCTTCTTACCCTGCTTTGTATTTCCTTATAAACTTTATTGCCTTCTGTCATATTATACACATTATGATTATTCTTCGGATCGCTCCATTAGAATGACAGTGCCAAGAGAGGTGGTTATTTGCCACTTTTGTTCACTGCTGTGACCAACACCTCACTAGGGCCTTTCCTAAAGCAGGTGCTCAATACCTATTACTGAAAGAATAAATAAAACCATTTCAATTCAATTCCCATGACTCACTGACTAAGTAACCATCAATTATCTTTCTCCTGCTCCATTCCATGGGGTGAAGGTTAATGACCACAATAACTTGGCTTACTCTGATCTAAGCATCTCTTTATTTAGGATGCTCTGGTTTGTGAACTAACTCTGGTGCAGGAATTGGGGTGTGGCTACGACTCCTTACCATGATAATTCAGGCTAGGCCTCTGATCAATGGACCTAAGGTTCTTTTGGCTTTATTGACCAAGTAAGGCTTTGATCTATTGCAGTTTCAAGGGTCTTTAAATCAATTAACCGTGGCTAAAGATTTCTTTGAGCCAATTTTGTAATTACCTGATTTAGCACTTCTGTTATTTTGGTAGCCATAACAGTGGTTCTCTCCTTGTCTCCATGATTAAATGTTTCTACTCAATTTCTGTTTCTCTGTGATGCCATTATCTCCATTAGAATTAGGGATCCAAGTTCAATGACAGTGTCTCCTGTCTTCACTCCTGACCCTGAAACTGACTTTTCCTTCGCCAAGATATTTTTAATGTCTTGGTAAAGGAATGCTCTCCGGACCATTCTGGGGGACAATTCTAGCAGAGTGTGTGCTGATCATCCATGATAAATCCACTAAAACATGCCTCTCTTCCTAAATATTGAGATAGTTTCTGGCATTTCATCTTTGTTTAGTCGGGGTCACTGTTGTCTTCAGGTTATGGTCAACGGAATGTAATTAAACAATTAGAACTTCTCTCAGCTATTCAAACCAAAACATTAAATCTGGAATCTCTGATTAGTGTAGCCATGATGATACATTTGTGAATTAAAATTGTGTTTCTCTGTCCCAGAACTACAATACTCAGAATCTATTCCCACAGGAATTCCTGGAGTAATTTTTCAACATAAATTTGCAGAATGTTCTAACTATTTTGGTGTATGGAGCTTCTTCTCTCTGGCTTGGCTTTGTAATTAGGGAAAGATAAGCTCAATGCTAATAACAGAGTTGTAAGCAGTGAAAAGTAGGGGTGGGCATAATGAAATAAATCATCTTCAATAGTAAATTTTTACGGTGAAGCTATTATATAGCCTCTCAACAAATCATGGCCAGCCTTGTCAGACAAGGGAGCAATGGATAATTCTGTTAGCAAGGAAGAATTAGTGGGGCTTCAGGATTGGGGTACTACCTCTCAAAGTCACCTTCCCAAAATCTCAGCACCCCTCTTAAAAAACAGTCAAGGCTTTCACATAAGAGAGGCTGTAAGTCCCACCTGTGCTATTACTCAGCAACTGCGGAATCGTGCTGTTTGTTTTTAGTTATACCAGCTTTATGAAACTGCAAGCTGTTTATTTTAAGAAAATCATAGAAAGTGTCTGGTTTTTGTACTGTGTGTAGAGCAGAAAATGGAAACACCCAAATATGTCATTTTGTTTAAACTTTTATTTAAACTTCTCAGTGCAGCTAGAAATAGCCAACCTAACTAGGCACAGTGGCTCACATCTGTAACCCTAGCACTTTGGGAGACTGAGTCTGGGGGATCGTTTATAGCCAGGAGGTGGAGAACAGACTAGGCCACATAGTGAGATACTACAAAAAAAGTAAAAAAAAAGTAATTGGGTGTGGTGCCATGGGCCTGTAGTCCTAGTTACTCAGGAGGCTGAGGGGGAAAGATCACTTGAGCCTAGGAGTTCCAAGACCCTGTCTCTATTTAAGAAAAGAAAGGAAGGAAGAAGGAAGGAAGGAGGAAGGAAGGAAGGAAGGAAGAAAGCTAACTTAGCCTCACAATCTTAATGTTCTTGACAACGATTTCACTGTGCTATGGAACTTGACATTTGGCCTGGCTAAATCATAATTTCAAAAAGCACTGTCATTCAGGTGAGCACAAGTAATCCTTTAAGTTACTGCCATGTCACTTATTTATAATCCAAAATTTAAAACCATCAGACCCAAGAAAGGGATAAGATAGTTCCAGATTCCTATTGCCTGTCAGCTTCTCTGGTACCAATTTTTTTTTCTTAAATATGGATATCTGTTGCGGATAACAGAAGCCACTATAACTATTTTACTTATAAAGGCATGTAATACACTAGGTACACTTCGAAACATGGGAGGGGCTGAGGGAGCAGGCTTTACTGAGAATGTCTAGAAATGGTTCCTAGAACAACACTGGAAAAGTGACTAAGAAAGCAGTTGCCACTTTTATGTTCAGGATACAAGATTGGTTGGACAGCTGGAAATTAGGAAACCATTATTGCACTTGCTTGTTCCAGGAAATAGGAAGGAGTCACCTCCGTTATGATGGACTCCTGACCTGCACCATCTTACCTGTAATTCATTGTAGTAAAGTGGATGGACAGTAGCCTGGCTCTCAACAGGCATGAGTCTAGTGCCTTGACATTGGGACCATTACTATCACTGCAACAGGAAAACTCAGTCATTCCCACCACAGAGGTGTCCAGAAGACACAACAGAAAAGAAGGAATTCTCTCTCTTCCTCCATTTTTCTTTCAAAATCTCATAAGGACCTGAATGCTTGGTGGCAGATAGGTTGTGGATCAAATCCTAACAGTACAGGAATCAGGAAAATATAATCTTGGCTTTCCTATTTTGAAGGTGCATTAAATTTTATGTGATTTTGAGGGTGGGAAAAGTCTTCTACTAGAACATTGCAAGAGACCATAATGGAGTTGAGTGGGCTAATCTGTAAAATCAGTCATACTGGGTGCTCCTTTCTCTGTTCCACTTTCTGTCAATAGTTACGTGTGTTTTATGTCTTTTTTATGAAGTCATCTGTCACGGATATTTGAATTTCGATGTGGTTAAACTTAGCAATTTTAATTTACAAATTCTCTTTGTTATCTCTTGTTTAAAAAGACCTTTCTTATTTGAATAGAAAAATACAAATTCTCCTCTAATTTTTTCAGCTTTTTGTTTTGTGCAAATGACATAAATTGGTTTATGTCATTTATAGTAATCTTCATTGCTGTCATTAGTTTGGAGAAAGGTTTATTTATATCTGTAAGTATATGATCACTTGTATTAACACTACTTAGTGAATAGTAAATTCTTCCCTTGAAACTTGAAATGCCACTTTTACAATATACTAATGTTCCTTATACATATGGGCTTGTTTCTGGACTCTTTATTTCAGAGATTTATTTGTTTAGTCTTATGTATTAATTACCATAATATTATAATTCATCTTAATATTTGGTAGGGCAAATCGTCCCTCGTTGTTCTCCTTTTTCATAATTATATGGGCTGTTTTTATACATTTAATTCTTGTATTAACTTTAGAATTAGCTTATCAAGTTTTATTAAAAAGTTTTTGAGACTTTTATTATAATTGAATTAACTTTATAGATTAATTTGGAAAATTTGATATCTTTACAATATTGTATCTCCCCAAGCAAGAGCATCAAATATCTCTCCATTTATTCTGGTCTCCTTTTATGTCCTTCAATAAAGTTTTATAGTATTTTCCAAAAAGGCCTTGCATATTTTTTACATAGTTCATTCCTAGAAACTTTATAGTGTTGGCTTTTTTTATGGTAAATAAGCTCTTTATATAGAAAATATATTGATTGTGGTATGTTGCTCTTATATGCGGTTTCCTTGCTAAAATCTTTCTAATTAGCTTAATAGTTAAATTTTATGTGATTTTGAGGGTGGGAAAAATCTTCTACTAGGACAATGAAGCAGAAATCATGCATAAAAATGCTGCTAGTTTTGTCTGCAGAAAAAGAAATAAAGATTGTAAAAATATCATAGACATAAATAAAAAAGCACTCTGATATAATATTTTAGATACACAAGACAGAAAAATATTAATATTACTTATAGGCAAAGGACTTTATAATAAAGGAAAAGATGATCACCAAAACAGAAAATTAGACAGGTTTATGAATAAACAATTTGCACCAACAAAAAGAAATATACATCTTCAATCCATGTGGGGTAAAGATCAAGCTCATTAATAAACAGGAAATTTTGCTAGGCATGGTGTCTCATGCCTGGAATCCCAACACTTTGGGAGACTGAGGCAGGAGGATTGCTTGAGTCCAGGAGTTCGAGACCAGCCTAGGCATCATGGCAAGATGTCATCTGTATAAAAAAAAAATTAAAAAATTAGCTGGCCATGGTGGCAGTCACCTGTAGTCCACCAGGATGAGGTGGAAGGATCACCTGAGCCCAGAAGGTCAAGGCTGCAGTGAAGCATGATTGTGCCACTGCACTCCAGCCTAGGTGATAGAGTGAGATTTCAACTCAAAAGAAAAAAAAAAAGAAAATGCCAATCAAAATGTTATAATCTGTCACATATCAAATTGGGAAAGGCAAACAAATAGTAATCTTCATTGCTGTCATTAGTTTGGAGAAAGAGATACTCTTTTACACTTGCAGATCCTTTTTGAAGATTCTTTAATAATAAACATCATGAGCTTTAAAATGCTTCTACACTTTGACACAACAATTTCACTTTTAGGAAGTCTAGGTTATGCATTTCCGGTGCATTTTAATGGGTGCACGTGACTATGGGGAATTTTCTGTGATTTAAACAATTTGGCAAAATGCTACCTTAAATAAAAAGCTTTTAAATGAGACACCTCTGAATTTTAAATGTGCTAATGTACATTGTAATCTTCAAGAGAATACTAAAAAAAATTCTCATTTAAACTTATTTGATTATAGAACCATTTTTTGGGGGAGAGTACTTTAAGAGATTAGACCGTCAAATGATATGCTTGGAGAGCTATGAACTTAATGACATTATTATTTGGAAAATATGTAAAACTGAGCTGTAAGTGTGTTTATAATAACATTGCATATAATAGCAAAAATAGCTAATGCTCTAAATGTTTAAGAATAGTAATGCTTAAACTATGGCATACTACATTGATTTAATTGAATACTGTAGTCATAAAAGACATTGAAAAATAATTAATGCAGAGAAAGTGCTCATTATATTTTATAATATGACAAATAAGACTATAAAGTTTTAAGTATAGTAAGTAAGATGCTTTGGGGGCACATATATGCATGAAATATGTGTAGGAGGAGAATTATCAAAATGTTAATAGGTGTAATTGCTACCTCATGTGATTATTTGTGACTTTACTTTTCTACCTTTACTCATTTTTTTTAGCCTGTAATGAACACAAATTACCTCTATTATAAGAAATATGTAATTTTTTAAAGCTATTGCAAATGCGGTATCTTTTGTATTTCCACAATTTAATGCTAAATGTGTCTCTTCCTACTCCTCTGTTCCTTTTTTTTGTTTTGTTTTTGTCTCTACTGAGTTCTGTTCATACTACAAATGCTTTTTGATTGTGACTGCATTTAATAGTCTGTGCAGCTGTCTTTACTCGTTCAAGGTGACAATACATAAATTTTTAAAGTCAGATTTTATCTTTGGAGCAGAAAAATAATACCCTTTTAAAGCATCTGTTGCATTTAAAAATGTATATTCAGATAATATCTCTCCCATTCATTATTAACCTCATAACTGAGTAGGTTACGTGAAACTTGAACACGTCCTAGTTCTGAGGACATGTGTCATGTGGATGGCAACCAACAGGGCTTTGACTCTTGGGCACAGTATATTTTCTGCAGTTCTTTCTGCTTCCCAGCGTCATTCACATGGATATGGGCACTTCTGTGCAACTCTCTGAGGGGATTGGCGGCCACTTTCTCTTTGAACTAGGCTTCCTCTTGTAAAAAAAGCCTGCCTTCACTTCATTGTTTTTGGATATCCAATTCCAGCTTCCTTTCCCTTCTTTTCATCCTAGTTCTTTTTATAGTTCCTGCCCAGTGTTTAAGGAGTAGCAACTTGTGTTTCAAACCATTTTCAACATCCACTATACTTGTCTTCTCCACCTGCAACTTTTTCTCAACACCATAAAGAATTTCCTTCAGTTCTCTGACCCTTTGGAAGTCAATTTTATAAACTCCTCTGTGCTCTAGGCTTAATAACTTAAATGTAGAGTCTAAATAAGTGGTAACAACTTGTAGGAAAACCATCAGGCCTTATCTACTGTTAGGGTCAGGGTCACATCTCAGGCCCCAAAGAATTTCCTTCTCCTCATCGTGGATTCAGGCTGCTTCTCTCTCTTCCTTAATGACCAATGATTTCCTCTAATTTCTTAATTTTAGAGCTTCCTGTTTTATTTTTCAGGTGTGTTCCTGTCATTGGATGTTGGCACTGGCTGCTTCCTCTCTCTGGAATACTTTTGCCCTAGATAACACCTTTTTAAAATATTTGTTTTAATAAGATCTTCTTGATGAGATGTTATCTGAACACCTCTATTTAAAATTTCAGACCCCTTTCTACACCCTGTCATTTCTGATTTGTCTTTCTGCATTTACCTTCCCCACATAGCATGAATCATCTTCAAACAACACAGACAGTATACTTGTTTATTATGTTGCACTGGATGTCTTCTGTTTATCTTTCCAGAACCACTAATCACATCTCTTTGCTTTGTACCAGGCATGTCCAACCTGTGGCCTGCAGGCTGCATGTGGTCCAGGACAGCTAGTAATGCGGCCCCATGAAACCTTTGAGCATCATGTGTTTTTTAGTGTTTATTTTCTTCATGATCCCATGTGTAGTTTCATTTTTGAAGTTCACTATCACACCTTATTCATGATATTGCTTTTTGGCAGCACATATATGTGTGAGCAGCTGTTTTCAATTATGAAGCACATAAGAGTAAAATCCAAACGAAGAATTTCTGATAAGTATCTTCAGCACTCACTGAGAATTGTGACCACTTCCATTGAACCAGACATTGATAGATTAGTTTTACCAAAAAAAGTTCAAATTTCCCACTAGTTTTATATTGTTCTCATTTTTCTAAACTATATAATAAAAAACATAAAAACTTAAAAAAAGTCTTATTATGTATTACACTAACTATATTATGTAACTTATGAGTGGCCCAAGACAATTCCTCTTGATATGGCCCAAGGAAGCCAAAGGTTGGACACCCCTGTTTTTGTATCCTAAAGGCTGACTTGTGAGCACCTGACCTCTCATCACACACTGGCTGAGTCCCTGGCT
Source organism: Cephalopachus bancanus (assembly GCA_027257055.1). NCBI lineage: Eukaryota > Metazoa > Chordata > Mammalia > Primates > Tarsiidae > Cephalopachus > Cephalopachus bancanus. The sequence goes on along the minus strand of JAPVLO010000120.1, from coordinate 2,534,035 downwards.
CAGACTCGCTGCTCCTGTCTCCAGGTTTCTGTAATAGCTCCCTCCCTCATTGTAGATCAATTGCTTATTGTCCATTTCTCTGCACTGTCATGGAAACTCCATGAGGACAAACACTTCTGTTTGTTGCTTGCTAATGAATCTTGTATGCCCGGAACAGAGCTTGGCACATAATAGATACTCAGTAAATATTTGCTGGATGTTTAATGAGTATTGGCTTTGGTCAATACAATAAGGAGATTTATTATTGATATTGATAGAAAAGTATGGCTTAAATTATATTTTTCTAAAGAAAGGATAGCAATGAAATACATCCAGCTATATAATAAGAAACTTCTTTCAGATTCAAAATGTAGTACTTAAAATAGAAAACTCAATATAAAAACTGAAAAATAAAATGAAGAAACTGTACCAGAATATAAAGTGAAAACACAAAGAGCTATAACATTTGACGGAAAATTTAAGAGACACGGTGAGACCCCCAAATCCATAAGGCAACAGATACTTAAAAGAAAAATATAGTTTTAGCCCACTTACATTATCCCTCATCTCTCCTTTTCCCCTGCCCTTTCAGTTTTGATAGCTTCATTATTATGTTATTATTCTCCTGACTGCCTTTTAACTTTAAATAATAAGCTTAAAGGTTTATTTTTTGTTCTACAAAATTTAGACAGTATCCTTTGATTTCCTTCTCTTTAAAATGAAAGGATTAGAGCTGTTATCATTCCCTCCACCACCTCATCCATCCTTTCACCTCCTTATTATATTAAGCTCAATCATCCATCCTTTCTGTTTTTAGCTCTGTATTAGTGTCCACTGGCTGCCATAACAAAATACTGCAGACTGGGTTTATTTTTTACAGACCTGGAGGCTGGGAGTCTAACATCAAGGTGTCAGCAGGGTTGGTTTCTCCTGAGGCCTCTCTCCTTAGCTGGCAGATGGTCATCTTCTTGCTGTGTTCACACATGGTCTTTTCTCTGTGCATATGCATCCCTGGTATCTCCTATGTCAAAAATGCCTTCTTCTTATATAGATGCCATTCAGATTAGATTAGGGCCTAACCTAACAGCCTCATTTTAATGTAACCATCTCTTTAAGGGCTCTATCTCCAAATCCAATCACCTTCTTAGGTACTGAAGACTAGAATTCAACATGAATTTTGGGGGGGCGGGCGGGTGGGAGTCACAATTTAGCCCATAACAAGCCTCAATTAATTCTATTTTGGTTATAGTTGGGTTATTTCATTTTTTTTTAGAGTAAGGGTCTCTGTTGTCCAGGCTGGAAAGTATAGGCATAATCATAGCTCACTGCACCTTGAACCCCTGGGTTCAAACAGTCCTCCCACCTCAGCCTCCCAAGCAGCTGGGACTACAGACATGTGCCACCATGCTCAACTCTTGTTTTTATTTTTGTAGAGACAGGGTCTCTTTATGTTGCCCAGGCTGGTTTCAAATTCCTAACTATGAGCCATTCTTCCACCTTGGCCTCCCAAAGCACTGGGATTAAATTGTGAGCCATTAAATCTGGCCACTATGGTTTGGTTCTAAAAATTTAAGGTAAACATAGAATATATAGATTGCATATTAAATATTTAAGTCTATTCAAGACTTTATCAAGTTGTGTATTAGAACTGCATCTCCTTCACATGTCTCTGAATTAATGGAAGAGAAATATTCCTAAAGTCACCGTAATGGGTTATTTCTTCACATTCCCAAATCATGCCACCTTTTAGTTGCTTCATATTTCAAATGACTTTCCAATTCAGTTTTGTGATGTGTGTGACACAAAGAATACATCAAGGCTGGGCACGGTGGCTCAAACCCATAATCCCTCACTTTGGGAGGCTGAGGAGGGGACGGGATTGCCTGAGCTCATGTGTTCGAGACTAACCTGGGCAACTTAGCAAGACCTCGTCTCTACAATAAATCTAAATATTAGCTGGGAGTGGTAGCACACGCCTGTAGTTCTGGCTGCTTGGAAGGCTGAGGCAGAAGGATCAGGTCGACGCTGGGGTGGCCGTGAGTGCACTCCAGCCTGGGTGACAGAGGGAGACTCCAACTTAATAACAGCAACAACAGCAACAAAAAACATAAAATTCATGATGTATTCTTCAGCATCGTGTGAGCGTTGCCCCGTTGTTTTTGGCATCTGGTACTTACATTTAGACAGATTTGTCTTTCTTTGTATGTAAAATTTCTTTTCTCTCTGAAGCTTTAGAATAATTTGTTCATTTTTGTAGTTGTCAAATGTTATAACTTCTTCTTAGTCTTCCTTAAGTCTCATGTCTCTTTAGTGCAGGAAATTTTATTCCATTCTATTCTGTGTTTTTTTTTTTTCTTTTTAGATATCTGTTGCCTTATAGATTTTTGGGTCTCACCATGTCTCTTAAATTTTCTGTAAATTTTATGATTCTTTGTGTTTTCATTTTATATCCTGGTAAATTTTCTTGACTTTATTTTCCAGTCTTTGTATTGAATTTTCTATTTTAGGTACTATATTTTGAATCTCAAAGAACAGTTGCTTTGATGAGGTCCCACCTGTCTATCTTATCTCTTATGGCAAGAGCACTTGGAGTTTTGATCAGGAGAAGCTTCTGAAAAGCCAAAGAAACCATTGAGAGAGTGGGGAGACAACCCACAGACTGGGAAAGAATATTTGTCAACTGTATAGCTGACAAAGGCCAAACATCTAGGATTTACAAGGAACTCAAACAGCCAAAAAGAAAAAAAAAAAACAGACCCGTTACAAAGTGGGCAAAAGATATAAATAGATACTTTTCAAAAGAAGACATACAAGCAACCAACAGATACATGAAAAATGCTCAGCCTTGCTAGTCATCAAAGAAATGCAAATTAAAACCACACCGAGAGACCACCTAACTCCGGTCAGGATGGCCATCACCAATAACTCAAAAAACAACAGATGCTGGAGAGGATGCCACGAAAAGGGAACGCTTCTACACTGGTGGGAGTGTAGACTAGTACAGCCTCTGTGGAAAACAGTATAGCAATTCCTAAAAGATCTAAAAATCGACCTCCCATATGACCCCAAAATCCCTCTACTGGTAATATACCTGGAAGAACTCAAATCATTCTATGAATAAGATACCTGCACATGCATGTTTATTGCAGCATTATTTACAACAGCAAAAACATGGAATCAACTTTGTTGCCCATCGAAAGAGGACTGGATAAAAAAAAGTTGTACATATACATGATAGAATATTACCAGCCATAAAGAAGGACAAAGTTATGAACTTCGCAGCAACTTGAATGGACTTAAAGGCTATAATACTGAGTGATCTGTCACAGAAACAAAGAACTGAGTAGCACATATTCTCACTCATAAGTGGACCTTGAACAGCTGTCACAATACTATAAGAAAGGGATGGCAGTAGTGGGAAACTGCCAGGGGAAGGGGGGCACACCTCCTCAACAAGGATACCTACATAATGAACATTTGTATACCTAACCCTGAATTGTACCCCACATATTTAAAATAAAAATAACAGTTTTTTAATTATATAGCTGTATGTATTTCATTGCTATCCCTTCTTAAGAAAGATATACTTTAAGCTATACTTCTCTATCAAAATCAATAATAAGCTCCTTATGTATCACAAAAGTCAATTCGTAAACTTTTGCTACCTCTAATTTTTCTTCTCCTATTTGTTTGTATTTAATGTCAGAGAGTTTGTAAAGTTTGACGTGTTTATTAATATTATTTTATGAAACTTTAAAAACTACTTAGCAAAAGATTAAATATTTTCTTCAAATGCTATTTATGATCTGCACAGTAAAATATATTTATGAGATGTTTACATTTAATTAAACATGTTATGTTTTTTATGATACAGTTCCTGGTTTTTATTTATTTATGTTGACGTCTTCCCATTATTTTTAGAAAAAAAATTTTTTTTGAGAAAAATGTTAGAGTTTATTTCCCAAGTCCTTGCATAAATGAGTACCTTTCTGCTGCTTCCCCAGCTACATGACAATGTGGATGGTGTTAGAATTCTTGGGTCTTAGTAGGTTTTCACTCGCAACTACAAAAACATTCTGGTCATTTGCCCTTTGGTAATTAGAGCTGCTAAAGAGAAATGAGTTTAGCTCTATGCTTTCTTCTCTGTAACTGCCCAGATTCTGAAAACCTTATTATTTTTCATTCTTGGAGGAAAAAAACACCACTGGGATAAATTTGTTGGGGATAAGTTAGTTTCTTTTTTAAAAATTCTTTTCTGTCCTATAAGTTTGTAGACATTAATCTTCTGCATCGGAAATATTTCTTTTATGTGGATGATTATTGTTTTTGTGATCTTAATTCCAATCTCTACTGAAACACTGGCTATATTTTAAATTATGAGCTATCCTTCATAATCTATTTTTATCTTTCTGATTGCTTTTATCACGCATTTTCTCTGCATTTTGATAGAATTTTTCAAGTTTGTAGTCTACAATAAGATGTAGATTCTGTTTCTTATTGCTTTCAGTGCCATCTCAAATCTGATTCTATCATAATTTACATATTCTTTCCTTACAATGACTTCTCAGTTTTCATTTCTGGCTCTTGGTTTTTCTCACCGTCTTTCTTCTTTTCTTTATGGTTGGTTATTCTGTACTTTCTTTGAGAGTATAAAACAGGCATTTGCTAGAGCAAATAATTTTGAAACATATGCTCTTTTCTGTCTGGCATGCTTTGTGTTTCTTTCTCATTTATACTGCTTCTATTTTTCAGGCTTCTTTATTACTTCTGCATATTCATTGTTAAATGAGAAAAGGTCTACTCTTCTGCTATTTGTCTTTTTATGAGTGACTTCTTTTTGGGCTCCAGAACTAGTCTACAAATTGATACTATTTTTCTGTAGTAGTCCTCCACTGAAAAATTATGACTCATCTTCTCCAGGGTATGGGTTTTGTGGAAGGATCTGGTCTATGGGCAGTCCTAGAAGGAAACTCCAAATTTCCAAATATTATTCTACTCTGGGGCATTAATCTGGAAAGCAATCGATTCTGAAAGTTTGTGTAGTAAATTATGCAGCCTCCTCTCCTTTTCTCTTCAACCCAGAAAGTGCAGATGGAAACCTTATCTTTCCCCCTCTGATGCTTTCCTGTGACCTTATGGTTGTTTCTTAGAAAGAGGAATTGTGAATTTCCCCTTGGCAACATCTGTAAGATTTGGTACAAGCGGATGCCCGTCCCTTCACACTCTCCATCCCTTGTGTCTGGGGCTAATGCCCATTTTCCTTATTTCTGTATTTGTTACATATACTTCTGTGGAGAAGTCTGTAAACTCAATTTTGAGTCTCAGTATAAATCAATTAGTAAAATTGCATCCTTTTAAAAGTGTGAAAAGTTTGAGATGGTCTGCAATCCGGAAGTAATTTACAACTGATTTTTAAATCGGGAAAATTGCATTTTGTGCCTCAGAGGTGTGTTGTGGGAACGAAACAGGATCGGCCTACTGTTGCATATAGTAAACTCTCAGAAAAGTCTAGCTTTTATTATCCATAGTGGACATTATTAACTTTTGTGTAAGCCATTTTATTCAGGTTTTGTCTGTTGGCATTGCCACTGTTGCTGGAAATCTATATTTAAGATGTCTGTTTGTCCTACTGTGGTATCACCCCTGTTGTTGATGGACCACCTCTAAATTCAAATGTCCTCTGGATGAGGCTTCAAAGAGATTGAAAAGTTACTTTGGAGACCATGGCCTCTGCAGAGAAAGCTAATATATTCTTTCTCCACAGCTCTCCTGTCCTAGCTATCTTATATCAGTAACAAATCATTTAAGATAGCTGCTGACTACAATTTTATTAAGTCATATGCAGTCATCTTCAAGGATAACAGAAGAGATTTGGATGGAATCTAAAATAAATACGCCTGTTCACATGCAAAATGAGGATGTTTTACTTCAATTGTTTTTTATCTGGAAGCTTTTTATGAATAGATTGTTTTCTTGTCAACTGTTTGGTTATCCAGTGTTCATACAGAAAAAACAGAATAAATTCTTGATTGTTTCCCCTTACCAGATTTTAATATAGTGAGTTGTTTTCCTGTCTTCCTTGAAAGATGGCCAATTGATTTTTTTATATCATTATAAATTTCTGATTTGAAATACAGTTTTATGGGCTTCAATCCATTGTATTTCTTATTCTTATTGATGCTGAAACTGAGTGAGGATACCATGCACCTGAAAATATAGATCCAGCATGACCAACACCAAGATATATTTTAGTAAAATTAATGACTTTAAAGAGAAACAAGAAATCATTTGGGTATATAAGCAAAAGAGCATGTGCTATTTAAGGGGAAAGTTAGATTACTATCAGACTTTCCAACAGCAATTCTTATACCAGAAGAAAATGGTATAATATATTTAAGATATTCAAGGAAGGACAGTGTGAGCTAAGGATTTTGTATTCAGTGAAACTGAATTTCAATTATAAAGGACACACTCTGATGAACATTGCAAGAAATAAGGAACGATTGCTCCCATAAACTTTTCGTGAGAAATCTACCAGAGAATATTCCAGACAAAAATGACAAGGGAGATATCAACATTCTGTTGGTATGCATAAAACATGTAACTACTTTTAGAAGTAAGAATATATGGGGTTACCTTTAGAAGTGAGAATAAGTAAAAAGAGAGAGAAAGTATAGTGTGTAATGGTTATCATATCAACAATGTTTATGAAGTACGATGTTAAAAAATGAGAGGAGATTGGGGAAAGCTTATGCACAAATTTTTATTGGTTTCAGTAATCAGAACTGGTTATATTGGTAATCACCTTTCTGATTTTTGCATAACCTTTTGTATTTGTATAATGTTTTGTATTTTTGTATAATGTTTGTATAATGTGGGATAGAGCATAGAGGAATTTGGGGATACTCTAGTATCATCTTCTGTGCCTCGAGAAACAAGGATTCTTGGTGTGAAAGAAGGAAAATATGTAAATAATATAGAACAGGGTAGAACAATCCCTGTAGTATTAATTTGAAAAGGAAATGTCAGTATAAACTCATAGGGCATCTTGTCTTTAAAAAAAATCTCTCTCTCCTCTCTCTCTCACTCTGTCTTTGTCTGTCCATCTATTTATGCCCCAGCTTTCTGCTCTGAAAGACTGTAAAATAATGACCAGTCCAGTCACAATAATCCAGTACTGAGATTATTGACTTGAGATACTGTTTCCCACTGAATTGTCTGTTTCTAGGTCAGGGCAGGAAATATGTAAGATGAGCCTACAATATCTTGTCATTACAAATAGCAGGCAAGCTGTCAGAGACTACAAGATTTATGTCAAAAGGATTCAGAAGTCAAACTGAGGAAGGTTCTACTGGCCAAATTTGGGCCAATATGCCCACAGCTTTTTCAACATTTTATTCAAAAAGGAAAGTATATAAGCCTTTTTCCCAACCCCAGACTCTACTGTTGACATTTTACTATACTGGCTTTATAACACATCCATTTAGCTATCCATCCATTAATATATCTTATTTTTGGGCTCCATTTCAAAGTAAATTGCAGCCATCAGTACCCTTCTTCCTAAATACATCGACATAAAAATGTCCACTTTAAAAACACAAAACTAGAAATGAAACACACAGATGACCCTGGTGACAGGCTGAGAGCACTGAGGAGGTGGGGAAACAAAGGAAAAGGAAATCTAACAAAGGCAGATATTCAGGACAGCTGGAAACCAAGTTCATAGCGTTGACAGTTTTGCCTGGGGCTATTCACAAGGGCACAGTACTCCTGCCCAATCTAAGTCATTTATCTTCATATGCACACTTTTTTTTTTTTGGTTATCTCAGACTTTATCACTACTAGATCCTTTGTATCATTGAGCAGAAAATTCTTGATATTGCATTTTTAATTAAGGATAGATTAGCTATCCTAGGTTAAAATTATATTAGGCTTCAAGTTTATACATTGGGAGGAAAAATGATCAGCAGGCCATTCATCGAGACCTATCATGTTCACATAGGTATGGAAAAAATCACCAGCTTGGCTTCCACATTCCAGACACTCAGTACCACTTGGAGCTTCCTCTGTTGACTGCACTTGCTGCTTTTTCACCTAAGGAACTTGAAACATGCTGCTACTCCTGTCGGGAAAGCCTACTCTCTCAGAATCACCTTTGCCTGGTTAACTTCTATGGCAAAATGTGTGTGTTTATGTGGAGTTAAGTGATGTCAGTTACATACAGTATGCAATATACACACATACATGCACACACAATACTCTCTCTATATTCTCCACCATTTAATGTTTAAATGTAACACACACACACACTCTCGTATTTACATACATCACACACTCACCATATGAATAAACTATCTACCTGAGTCATTTTCCACAGCAGCCTCAGCTGGGAGACAGCAGGAAACTGTTCCCTATATATTTCCTTTTAGATGGAGATTCCTTCAGTTTTATTGTTGCTTTGATCAAGGACTTGGAATGAAACCTTCTCAATAACTAAGTGAAAATACCTGGGAAATGCGGAGATACTAGCCTTTTACTTTATAAGTTAACCACATTTTGAGGGAGTTAGGATGGGTTTTGCTTTATAAGGGCAGTATATATGAGGGGGAGCCCCAGAAAACATGGAATTATTTTTTGGAGGGTCGGCACCTTGTAGCACAGGCTTCTGCCGCTAGTGTTCTAGAAATTCATCAGTGTCAGCATGCTAGCTAGCAGGGTTGTGAGAAGCTGCATTTGGCTTCAGTGAATTTTTATTTTTATTTTTTTAGATCCCTTCAACACATTTGCGCATTTCATAATGGGTGATTTAGGAGTGCACCTGCCCACTGCTGTGCTGAGTGTTCAGAAGTTTTTGACCAAAGACAGCATGACCCCGTGCTCCACCCTCCCTATTCACCTGATCTCACCCTGAAAGACTTGTTTTTTTTTCTCCCCAGTTGATAAAAATCCTCAAAGGGAAATGTTTTGCCAATGTGGAAGAGGCAAAACAAAAAAAGGCAGAAACACCAAAAGGCATCAAAACTGACAAGTTCCTAAACTGTTTTGAGCAGTGGAAAAAGTATCTTGATAAGTGTATTCCATCTGACGGAGAGTACTTTGAAGGTGACTGAAGTTTAAACATGTAAGAATAAGTACACAATTTTTTGTAAATCAATTTCAGGTTTTTTGGGGTCCCCCATACAATCACTGAGGCTGAGCTATGTACTGCAATCCATGGATCTGCCTGTGTATTTTTCGTGGTTTTAATCTTTCTTTCGTAAGTAAGGCTGGGGACAGTTTCTGGAGTATAGCATGCTTATGGTACTAAAAGTCTAAATATCCTTTTTACTGAAGATAATGTTACTTGCCTCACGATAGAAGCAGTGGGGTTATTCTTAGACAAGTCTTAAGCTTTATTATCGTTGACATTTGCTCACATGGTCCGGAATATTTTGACTAAGACATTTTAATGCAAACATTTAGTCAGAATTATGTCATAGATAATTTTTTGTTAAGACAGCGGTTTCCTGAGCAAATTCTATTAAATCATTTAAATGCTTTGACTGATTTTTTAAAAAGAATAGCTAAACCATTTCCATTTTTAAATTTTATAAAATTAATTTTCTTAGGATCAATTCTCTTCCATTTAAAATTTGAAACTAACATTTAATTCATTGATCAAATGTTACACACGTGTACTGCCTCTGGAAAATCTTCTTTAGTGGCCATTATTTCCTCTAAGTCAGTTTTTGGGGGTATAAATTCACTAAGGACATATTCTTTGAAATGTTTTTATTCATTTTTCAAAATTCAGGTTTTAACAGTCAATAGATTTATTTTGTATTTTTTTCTCTGGTAATGGTCACTGTGAGTTAGATGTGAAATTGACTTATGGGTGCATATTAGCTTATGGAAAGCAATTTTGTGGCAAAGAGGGGAAAACACACACAGCAAGGTATATGGGGGTGACTAGGAGAGGGAGAAATGTGGAAAGAGAAGAGAAAATATGGTAGCAAGAAAAGGAAGAGAAAAAGAGAGGTATGAGAAGCGATTTTGGTGTGCTGAGTGCTAAACAATGAATATGAGTGTGCCATGTGTGCAGGGTGGGGTATTCGACACATTCTTAGAGGAAAGTGCTGTAAATATTTAACCTGTTAATGCAAACTATTTTTTGTAAAGATTGTATTTCAACAAAGGTCCTTTATTCAGCTTGAAATCAAGGAAGAAGGAACTGGGCTTGTCCATCTTGGTTTAGGAGAGACATGAGACGGAATAATATTCCACGGTGCATAATATGTAATTAAGAGAGAAAAAGTAACCATATGAGTTACTAGAAAACAACTGCAAATACATTTTATTTTGAAGTTGCTTATAATTTTTACTCTTGGTGGGAGGAGAGGATAGAGGAAAAACAGGTTCATAGCATATTTCGTAGGTAGTGCACATTCATGTGACTCTCACACTGGTCCCAGCTGCATTTTTGTTAGAAAGTCATCTGAAATGACTTGGTGTGGGAAAGATCACGCCATCTGGACCTGCCCCAAACTCACCAGGTAACCTGAGGTAAGCGGTGTCTTCCAGCTTCCTCATGTGTAGAAAACAGGCAAACTTTGAGATGCCTCTAGCCCTTGTATTACAGGTTTGCTGTTTTTGGGAAGCTTACATATGCTCCTCTGGACATTCTGTAAATGATAGCCAGAGCTGTGTCCACACAGCTTTGCCTTTCTATGTACAATCCGATGACTGGGATGCTTTAATTATTGAGCAGCTGCTGTCCCTTCTACCATTATCACCCCAGCTGCCTGTGGCAGGTCAGGGCAGAGGTTTGACCCTGGCTGACCTCTGGTTAATAGGAACGGAGTGTAATCACATTAGCTTGGTTGGAAGTTTTGAAAATTACATTAGCTCCTCCAACAAAAGTGAATCTGCCAATAATTTACGTGATGGATTTGCAATAGAATATAAAGCTCTCTTTTTCTCTTTGTTGTTCCTTTCTGGTAAAGAAATAATGAGAAAAAACACCCAAAAGAAATTAAAATTTCAAATATTTCTTATAGGCTATGTTTTAATAGAATTTTACAGCCTAGCCATTGGTTTAGTCCCCTAAGTGAAGGATATTTTAGGGAATAATTTTGTTCATCATTTTATATAATCTACTAAGGGTTTTTGGTAATGATGGTAGATAAATAAGTTTAAATGGTTATTAAAAATATTTGTCAGTTCTAAAAGCTTCAGGAATACTGGTTTGACTTCAAATTCTAAGAGGAGTTCCTTGTAGATCCTAGATGTTAGGCTTTTACAGCTCTATTCACAATAGCAAAAACATGGAACCAACCATGTGGCCCATCTAAGCTGGACTGGATAAAGAAAATGTGGTATGTATACACAATGGAATATTATGCAGACATAAAGAAGGACAAATCTATGGACTTTGCAGTAACTTGACTGGATTTGGAGTTGATCATACTCAGTGATCTATCACAGAAACAAAGAACAGAGTACCATATGTTCTCACTCATAAATGGACCTTGATTAATTATAGTATTATAAGAAAGCATTTGGCAGTAATGGGAACTGTCAGGGGGGGTGGGGGTGGGATTGGCAGTTGAGAGAAACTGCTAGGGGAGGGAGGGGTATACTTCAACACCAAAGGTACCTGCAAAATCCATGTTTGTATACCCAACCCTGAATTGTACCCCACATCTTTCTAATTAAAAAATAAATAAGTAAAAAAAGCAATTCTAAGAGGACATTTCTTTGCTAGGTCTTTAAGATCCAATTTTACAGAAAATTATATAATTGAGAGCGTATGAAGTACTATTAGTAATTTGATTTTGGAGCCCTTAACTCTGTCTCTGAGTGGGGAAAGTGTTTAAGGTAGACCCAATAGATTGAGTAGGCACTTGTTTTGCATGGTAAGATTTGCTAAGAGGTAGCTACCGTTAAGTATGTATTTTATGTCCAATGCGGTGCTAAATATTTTATAGACAATATATCAAGAACCCTGTAGGAGAGATGTGATTGCATTTCATAGATGAGAAACCATTCCTTAACCAGCTTGCCCATATCACATGGCTAATAGATGTTTGAGCAAAGCTTCAGAGCCTTGAGCAATTTCTTAATTAAGAACAATTTCTTAATCTGGCTTTAGATTAAAATCACCTTAAAAACAGCCACATGAACGAACAGCAATAGCCATAAAGACGTATTGAAACATCTTTGGAAGAGAGATCATCTGTAGTTTGGTGCAGATTCACCGATAATTTTGATGGGCAGTCGGGACGGACAGGTGTGGATGAGGGTCAGTATGAGCATTCTAGTCAGGTTCTACTTTTGGGGAAACTCTGGAGTATAACTAGTAAGCATAAGTGAACGAAGCTTTCAGGGGCCTTCAGAAGATAGGATATGCTGGTCTTCTGGTCGTAGATAATGATCAGCTGTACAGTTGACCTTTGGGCAATGTGGAAATTAGGGGAGCCAACCCCCCATGCGGTCCAAAATCTGCATATGAGTTTTAACTTCCTCCAAAACTCAATTGCTAATAGTCTATTGTTGACAAAAGCCTTACTGATAATATAGTCAATTGATGCATATTTTGTATATTATATATGTTAATTATAATGCATTCTCACTATAAAGTAAACTAGGGAAAAGAAAACGTTATTAAGAAAGAGAATATACAATTGGTATTTATTAAGTGGAAGTGGATCATCAAAATGATCTTCACTCCTTGAGTAGGCTGAGGAGGAGGGGGAAGAGAAGAAGGTGGTCTTGCTGTCCCAGGGGTGGCAGAGGTGAAGAGGTGAAAGGGAAGACAGGAGAGGTGGGCACACTTGGTGTCACATTTACTGAAAAGAATCTATGTATAAATGAACTCACTGAGTTCAAATTCATATTGCTTGAGAATCAACGGCATATGTGTAAATTACAAGTCAATCCCTGTACTTCAAAGGGTTGAGAAATACTTCACAATTGGGTTTATTGGAAGAACTGGAGTTACCCATTTCCTTCCACAGAGAGGAAAGGCAAGGAGTCTAAACTAGGACTCCGAATTTCCAGGAAAGGAAAGAGAAAACTCTTCTCAAGGAGAGTGAGTGGCAACCACCCGGGAAGAAGCATCACAGGCTCTGGGGAAGGATGAGGAAGTGAGAGAAGCAAGATTCTGGAGGCAGCATCAGGCAGATGGAGAATGGAGCAACAGCCAAAGCACGGGCACTCTCAGAATTCTTCCTTTCAGTGCTGGCAGACAACGTCTGGGGGGGGCTGCTTGGGGTTCCATACATCAGTCTTGGAAAGGAAAAGAAAAAACTGGAAGATCTTGTGAGAGAGTGTCAGGGGAGTTAAGGGAATTTAAAAAGTCATTTTGGGCCGGGCTTGGTGGCTCAGCCTGTAATCCCAGCACTTTGGGAGGCCAAGGTGAGTGGATTGCCTGAGCCCGTGGGTTTGAGACCAGTTTGGGCTACTTGGCAAGACCTTGACTCTATGATTTAAAAAAAAAAAAATTAGCCGGGTATGGTAGCATGCCTGTAGTTCCAGCTACTTGGAAGGCTGAGGGGGAAGGATAGCCAGAGCCCAGCAGATCGACGCTGGGGTGGCCGTGAGTGTGCGACTGCACTCCAGTCTGGGTGACAGAGTGAGACTCCAACTCAAAAAAAAAAAAAAAAAAGGTCATTTTGTAAATTGCTGAAGGAATTTGGATTGACTTTTATCTCAGAATGGGAAACAGCTGAAGGGTAGGCAAACATGTATAATCTACAAATATTTGAAGATGTCATGTGGAAGATGGAATAGATAAACTATTTTACCGCAAGGAGCACAACTAAAACCATGGATAGAAGTCAGAACGAGACATAGCTTGTTTAAATATAAGAAAATATTTTCTAACAGCCAGGATTAGCCAGCCTAATTATAAAATGCAAGTGGGTGCCGGGCAGGGTGACTCAAGCCTGTAATCCCAGCATTTTGGGAGGCTGAGGCGAGTGGATTGCCTGAGTTCAGGGGCTCAAGACCAACCTGGGCAACTTGGTGAGACCTTGTCTCTACAATAAATCAAAAAATTAGCTGGGCGTAGTGGCCGCAGGCCTGTAGTTTCAGCCACTTGGAAGGCTGAGGCGGAAGGATCACCTGAGCCCAGTAGGTCGAAGCTGCGGCGTCCGTGAGCTTGTCATTGCACTCCAGCCTGGGCAACAAGAGAGACTCCAACTCCAAAAAAAAAAAAAAAAAGATACAAATGGGCAGGCAGGGCTGGGAAATTACACGATTATTGAGGTTATAGGATAAATTTGAATGTTTGTTGTATCTTAAGATTAGGTGAACTTTAGTATCTCTTTCAAACTTTTTAAACAACCTGTGAGTAGCTCTGGAAGGGGAATGGTTAGTGCCAGATAGTATGAGTAGCGACCAAGAATGTGTTACCTCTTATGTGTGTGGCTTCTGGGTGTAGGGTGCAAATAACCAAATCATGTTGCCCTGTGTGGGTAGGTGGAGAATGGCATGCTGCCAAACGCCAATATTCAGTTGCTAGATAAGCAATCTATAGAGCCTGAATGGGGAGGAATTGACCGATGAATCAGGAAAGCCAAGACGGAGGAGCAATAGGAGTCAGAGACAACCAGAAAGTGGTTGATGAATTCTCGAATCGAGTTCTTTACAGCTGTGACAGCGTTTTCCTTGTTCCCGATACACTTTCATGCAGAAGCTGAGTTCTTTGAAATCCAGTTATATAAACCATTAAGTTATATATTTTATGCTGTCGAAGGACCATATAGCACATAACTCTCAAAACTATTGTGTTTATGCATTCAGGTGAATAACAATTGCTTTAGAGTAGCAGAGTAGAGGAGCTTTTGAATTAGAAGCCAGGAAGTAGCTCTGATAAAAATAACGATTTGACCTGAAATCATGAAAATGGGTTCGTGACTGAGTTTAATCACTGGCAAAATGTCTAGACTAAATATGACTGTCAAGGTCAGTTTTCAAGTTTAAAATTGCATAATTATATTAAATATCGATCTCAAGTTTTATTATTATGACTACTACTCTTGTTACGTTGCTCTTGGTGTTATCTCTCAGATAGCTTAGGACTCAGTCTTGGTTTCACACAATTGTGTTGGACTAGGATTATAAATATTGGGTAGAAACAAATTACATTAGGGGGATTCCCCAAAAACAAGGAGGGCGGGCCTCTTGTGGTACAGGCTTCCCCTGCAAGATAAGTGTTCTAGGAACCCATTGTCATCATGTACCAGCTAGTGTTATAGTGACTGCGTTTGGCTTCAGTGAATTTTGTGGCAAACAGGTGACTGGTTCTTCCACCAAGACAGTGCACCTGCCCATACTGCACTGAGTTCAGCAGTTTTTGACCCAAAATGGCCTGACCCCCATGCCCCGCCCCCACTCTTCCTATTCACCTGATCTTACCCCAGGGGACCCTTCCTCCCTCGCCCCTGCCACGGATTAAAAAGTCTTTAAAGGAAACATTTTGCTGACGTGGAAGAGGTGAAATAAAAAATGGCAGATGCACTAAAAGGCATCAATATTGATGAGTTCTCAAATTGTTTGGAGCAGTGGAAAAAGCATTTCACTAGGTGTATTGCATCAGACGAAAGTATTTTTAAGGTGATTAAAGTAAGAATGTAAGAAATAATACCCAACTTTTTATAAGTAAATTCCATTTTTTAGGTCCCCCCATATGAGCCAATTATGTCTGTGACCGTCTAAAAAGTAGAGCTGTAACCCAAGTGACCCAGAAGTCCTTTGAAGTCCTACCTTGTTAAGCCACTGACATTGTTTTTTATTTTAATTTAATTTCTTTGTTTCTGTTGAATCAGATCTTTTCATTATGTTGTTTAATAAACAATTGTAAGTTTTTTCATGGATGACAATCACATAAGTGGCATAAATCATCTGCCAAAAATTTAATATCTGACTCCAAAGTGGAAAGCTGAATTCTGTGCACTTTGGGTTATTTTTGTTTTTTGTTTTTTTAAATTTTAAAGATGTGGGGTACAATTCAGGATTAGGTATACAAGTGGTCATCGTACAGGTAAAGTTTGGGACTCCCTTTGGTCCCCACTTTGACTGGTTTGAGATCAGGTATCCTTATTGATGTTATGTGTCCCTTCCCCCACCACCACCCTGGCAGTTTCCAGCTACTGCCAATCCCTTTCTTACAGTATTATGGTAAATGTTCAGGTCTGCTTATGAGTGAGAACTTGTGGTACACAGTTCTTTGTTTCTGTGATAGATCACTGAATCATTGATTATGGTAGACCCTAAATCCATCCAAGTTGCTGCGAAGTCTTCTTTATGACTGGATAATATTCTGTTGTGTATATGTATCACGTTTTAAAAATCCAGTCCAATTTCGATGGGCAGGATGGTTGGTTCCTGCTATTTTTGCTATTGTGAATAGTGCTGCAATAAATATGTGTGTGCAATACCTTTTTTGTAGAGTGATTTAAGTTCCTCTGGTTGTACTCCCAGAAAGGAGATTGCTGGGTCATATGGAGGGTCAATTTCTAGTTCTTTTAGCAATCGCCACACTGTTTTCCATAGAAGTTGAACTAGTTTGCGTTCCCACCAACCGTGTAGAAGTGTTCCCTTTTCTCCACATCCTTGCCAGCAGCTGTTGTTTTTTGTTTTGTTAGTGATGGCCATTCTTACTGGGGTTAGGTGGTATCTCAATGTGGTTTTGATTTGCATTTCTCTGATGATTTGTGAGACTGAGCATTTTTTCATGTATCTGCTTGTATGTCTTCTTTTGAAAAGGGTCTGTTCATGTCTTTTGCCCACTTTTAATGGAGCTATTTGTTTTTTTCCTTTTGGCATGTTTGAGTTCCTTGTAGATCCTGGATGTTAGACCTTTGTCAAATATGCAGTTGGCAAATATTTTTTTCCCCATTCTGTGGACTCTCTACCTGCTCTCTTAATAATTTCTTTTACCCACTTGTCTATCTTATCTCTTATGACATGGGCTTTTGGAATTTTGATCAGAAATTGGTTGCCTATTTTGAAAGTATTTAATGCCACTGAATTGTACACTTCTGAATGGTTAAAATAGTAAAATTGGGTTTTACTCTGAGTTTTCTAAGATTTTTAAAGTTTTAGGTTTACATTTAGGTCTTTGATCCATTTGGAGTTGAATTTTGTGTATGGTATAGGTAGAGATCTCATTTCATTCTTCTGCATGTGGTCAGCCAGTTTTCCCACACCATTTACTGAATAGGTTCTTCTCTCACCAGTGGTTGTTGGTGGAGGCTTTGTCGAAGATGAGTTGGCTGAGAAATTAAGGTTTTGCTTCTGGAATCTCTATCTTGTTCTGTTGGTCTATATACCGATGCTTGTACCGATACCTGGCTGTTTTGATTATTGTAGCCTTATAATAAAGTTTAAAGTCTGGAAGTGTGATAAAATAACTCCTGCTTTGTTTCTTTTGTTGAGGATTGTTTTGGCTATTTGTGGTTGTTTATGTTTCCACATGAATTTCTGTATTGTCATTTCCAGGTCTGAGAAGAATGGTGTTGGTAATTTAATAGATATTGCATTGAATCTGTAGATTGCCTTGGGTAGGATTGACATCTTAATAATGTTGATTCCTCCAATCCATTAGCATGGAATATTTTTTTCTATTTGTTTGTATCATCTTTGATTTCCTGAGCAGTGTTTTGTAGTTTTTGTTGTAAAGATCTTTCACTTCTCCGGTTAGGTAGATGCCGAGGTGTTTCATTTTTTGTGTGTGTGCGTGGCTATTGTGAATGGGATTTTGCTTTTTATTTGGTTCTCTGCCTGTTTGTTGTTGGTGTATAAGAGTGCAACTGTCTTTTGTGCATTGACTTTGTACCCTGAGACTTTGCTAAAGTCCTTTATTATTACAAGGAGATTTTTGACAGATTCTCATGGATTTCAAGGTATGGAATCATATCATCAATAAAGAGGGATAACTTGACTTCCTCTTTTCCTATTTGGATGCCCTGATTTCCTTCTCTTGTCTGATTGCTCTAGCTAGGACTTCCAACATTATGTTGAACAGGAGGGGTAAGAGTAGGCAGCCTTGCTTTGTTCAGTTTTCAGGGGAAATGCTTCCAATTTCTATCCACTGAGCAATATGTTGGTTGTGGGTTTATCATAGATGGTGCTTACTATTTTAAGGTATGTTCTTTCTAGACCTAGGTGCTCAAGGGTTTTTATCAAGAAGGGATGCTGGATTTTATCAAAAGCTTTTTCCACATCATATGGCTCTTGTTTTTACATCTGTTGGTGTATTGCCATTGGTTTTTAAAGAATGGTGCTTATAATAATTTCTCATCCTCTTCAACAGGCTGCACCTATTATAACTGCCCTACCATCTTCCATTTTAACCAACTTTTTAAATTGTGGTAAACGATACCTAACACAATTTTACTCTTTTAACCATTCAGAGGAGTACAATTCGATAGGCATTAAATACATTCACAGTGTTGTTTAACTACCAATTATCTATAACCAAACTTTTTTTTATAAGCCCCCAAAAAGCTCTGCACACATGAAAAAGCAACTCCCTGTCCTGAGCCATGGGTGACCTCTATTTTCTTTCTCTCTAATTTTGACTACTCTAGGTACCTCATATCCATATAAGTGGAATTACACAAATATTTGTTTCTCAGTATCTTGCTTATTTCTTTTTTTTTTTTTTTGAGTCGGAGTCTCACTCTGTCGCCCAGACTGGAGTGCAGTGGCTGCTCCCGGCCACCGCAGCCTCGCCTGCTGGGCTCCGGCAATCCTTCCGCCTCAGCCTTCCGAGTAGCCGGAATTACAGGCATGCGCTACCACGCCCAGCTGATTTTTTGATTTATTGTAGAGATGAGGTCTCGCTGCCCAGGCGGGTCTCGAACCTGCGGGCTCAGGCAATCCACTCACCTCAGCCTCCCAAAGGCGCGGGAGGACAGGCTGAGCCACCGAGCCCGGCTCTTGCTTATTTCAGTAAGCATGTTTTTCAGGTCTGTCCACGTACCATATTTTATGATTGGATAATATTCCATTGCCTATATAAATCATGTTTTGTTTATCCATTTATCTGTTGGTAAACACTTAAGTTGTTCTTACCTTTTGGATATTGTGAATAGTGCTGTTGTGAACACTGGTTCAAGTCCTTGCATTTCATTCTTTGGAATATATCCCTTGGATTGAAATTGCTGGGGCATATGGTAGTGCTATGGTTAACCTTCCGAGAAACTGCCAAACTATTTCCCATAGTAACAGCAACATTTCACAAAGCTACTAGCAATACCCCAGAGTTTCAATTTCTCCCCATCCTCAACAACACTTGTTATTTTCTTTTCTTGTTTTTATGATAGCCATCCTAATAGGTATAAAGTGATATCTCATTGTGGTTTTGATTTGCATTTCCCTAATGACTATTCACGTTGAGCATTTTTTCGTGAGCTTATTGGCCATTTTTATATCCCCTTTGAAGAAAATGTTCATTCAAATTCTTTGGTTATTTTAAATGAAATTGTGTTTTTGTTATTGTAGAGTTTTAAGAATTTTAGAATTTATTCTGGACACTAAGCTCTTATCAAATTTATGATATGCAAATATTTAAAATCCTTTAATAGGTTGTCCTTTTACTTTCTTGATAATGCCCTTTTATGCACAAAATTTCTTAATTTTATAAAGTTCAATTTATCTATTTTTTTCTTTTATTGCCTATGCCTTTGCTGTCATAGCAATAAAATCATTGCCAAATCCAAAGTCATGAAGACTTTTCCCAATGTATTCCTCTAAGACTTTTATAATTTTAGTTGTTCTGTTTAGGTATTTGATTTATTTTGAGTTAACTTTTGTATATGGTATATGGTAAGGATCCAATTTCATTCTTTTGCTTATGGATATCCAGTTGTTTCAGCAACATTTGTTAAAAATGCTGTACTTTCCCCATTGAAAGGTCTTGGCATCTTTGTCAAAAACTTACTGATCATATATGTAAGATTTTATTTCTGGGTTCTCTACTCCATTGGTCTATATGTGTGTCTTTATGCCAGTACCACACTGTTTTAATTACTGTAGCTTTGTAGTTAGTTTCAAAGTTGGGAAGTGTGAGTTCTCCTACTTTATTCTTTCTTTTAAATATTGTTTAGGCTATTCAGGGCCCATTGTAATTCTATATGAACTTAAGGATCAGCTAAAAACACTGTTGGAATTTTCATAAGGATTGTGTTGAATCTGTTGATCACTTTGGTTAGCATTCACGTCTTAACAATGTTAAGTCTTCCTATCCACAAGCATAGAAAATCTTTCCATTTACTTTGATCTTTAATTTCTTTCAACAATGTTTTGTAGCTTTCAGTGTATAAGTCTTTCAATTCCTTGGTCAGATTTATTCTGAAGTATTTTTTAATGCTATTTTAGATTAAATTGATTTACAAATTTTTTGGGGATTGTTTATTGCTTGTATAGAGAGATACAACAGATATTTGTGTGTTGTTCTTTTATTCTACAATTTTGCTGAATTATATGTAAAATTTTCTCTCTATAGGGCTATGTCATCTGTAAATAGAGATAATTTACCTTTTTGTTTCCAGTTTGGTTAGCTTTTATTTCCTTTTCTTGTCTAATAGCTCTGACCAGACCTTTCAGTACAATTTTGGATAGCAGTACTGAAAGTGGATGTCCTTGTTTTGTTCCTGATAATAGGGGGCAAATTTTCAGTCAAGTATCATTGAGTATGATGTTTGCTATGGATTTTTCATCAATATTCCTCATCATGCTGAGGAAATGTCCACTCTATTCCTATTTTTGTGAAAGTTATCATAAAAGGGTGTTCAATTTTGGCAGCTACTTCTATTCTGCATCAATCGAGATGATCATGTGTTTTTTCCCCCTTCATTCTGTTACTATGATGTATTTCATTGACTGATTTCTTATGTTGAGCCATCTTCATATTGTTTGCATAAATTTCACTTTATATGGTAAATAATCTTTTAAATATGCTGTTGTATAAAATGTGCTAATATTTTAATGAAGATTTTTTTGCATCAACATTCATAAAGGACGTTGATTTGTAGTTTTTTGTGATGTTTTAATTTGACTTTTATATCAGAATAATGCTGGCTTCATAGAATGATTTAGGAAGTATGTCTTTCTCTTCAATTTTTTGGAAGAGTTTGGGAAGGATTGGTATTCATTAAATGTTTGGGAGAATTCACTGGTGAAGCCATCTGTTCCAGGAATTTTCTTTTTTCAGGGAAGTTTTAAAATAGTGATTCAATTACAGATCAATTGAGATTTTCTGTTTCTTTTTGAGTCAGTTTAGATAATTTATGTGTTTTTGAAAATTTGTCCCTTTTTTGGGTTATCTAATGTATTGTATAGTGGTTCATAGTATTCTCTTATACTTCTTTTTATCTTTGAAAGGCCAGTCCCAGTTTCATTTCTGATGTTAGTTACTTGTATCTTCTTTTTTTTGTATATCTAGTTAACAGAGTGTCAATTTTGTTGATACAGATTTTATTGACTTTTTCAAAAAACAACTTTTGATTGATTGTTTTCCTAGAATTTTTTCTATTCTCTATTTTGTTTATTTCCATGCTAATCTTTTTTATTTTCTTTCTTCTGCTTGCTTTATGTTTAGCTTGTGTTTCTAAAAAAGTCTTAAGGTATAAAATGATGTTATTGATTTGAGATATTTCTTTTAGTGTAGTCATTTATAACTGCAGTTTTTTTAGGCACTATTTTCATTGTACCCCATACATTTGGGTGTGTTGTATTTCTGTTTCCACTCATCTCTAAGTTTTTTTTTTTAACTTCCCTTGTGAGTTTTTCTTTGATTCATCGATTATTTAAGAGTATGTTAATTAATTTCTACATTTTAGTACATTTTCTATATTCTGTTAGTTATTTCTAACTTTATCCCATTGTGATTGAAGATACTTTGTATGACTTCTACCTTCTACAATCTATTGAGACTGGCTTGTCCTAACATATGTTTTATCCTGGAGAATGTTTCATGTGCACTTGAGAAGAATGTGTATTCTGCTATCGTTGAGTGGTGTGTCCTGTATGTATCTGTTAGCTCTAGTTGGTTTATTGTGTTGTTCATGTCCTCCCTTTCCTAATTTTATCATGCTTATCTTTTCATACTTATCTTCTGTCTGATTAATCTGTCCATTATTGAAAGTGGGGGAACTGTCTATTTCTTTTTAAAATTCTGTCCATTGTTTCTTCATATATTTTAAGAGTTTGTTATTAGGTACATAAATGTTTATATCTTGATGCTGTATTGAGCTTTTTATTGACATATAATGTCCTTTTCTGTCTCTTATAAACCTTTTAGATTTAAAGTCCGTTTGTCTGATACTAGTATAGCTACCCAACATTCTTTTGTTTACTATTTGCATGGACTATCTTTTCCTATCCTTTTGCTTTTAATCTTTAGATTAGATTCAGAAGTGTCTTTAGATTCAAAATGAGTCTTTTGTAGACAGCACATAGCTGGACCACTTTTAAAAAACCCATTGTGCCAATATATGTGCTTTGAGTAAACAGTTTAATATATTTATACTAATGTAACTACGGATAAGGAGGGGACTTCTGCCATTTCTCCATTCATTTTCTATATTCTGTATAGTATTTTTGTCCCTCATTTTCTACCTTACTGTTGTCTTTTGTATTTAGATGATTTTTGTTGCAGTAAAACATGTTGATTCCCTTCTCATTTCCTTATGTATATATATTTTCTTTGTGGTTACCATAGAGATTATATTTAACATATGCTATGCACTAAATTGTATCCTCTATAAATATGTCAAAACCCTAACCCACAGTGTGACTATATATCTGGAAAAGGACCCTTAGGCAGGTAATTAAGATTAAATGAGTTTATAAGGGTAGGTCCTAATCTTGCAAAATGATGTTCATACAAGAAGAGGAAGAGACACCAGAGATCTTTTTCTCTCCGTGTGTACATA
Organism: Cephalopachus bancanus; assembly: GCA_027257055.1. Taxonomy (NCBI): domain Eukaryota; kingdom Metazoa; phylum Chordata; class Mammalia; order Primates; family Tarsiidae; genus Cephalopachus; species Cephalopachus bancanus. The sequence goes on along the minus strand of JAPVLO010000120.1, from coordinate 2,511,131 downwards.
GAGACCATGTGAGAATACAGTGAGAAAGTGGCCGTCTACAAACCAGAAAGAGGGATCTAACCAGAAACTAACTTTTATGACACCTTGATCTTGGATTTCTAGACTCCATATTTGTGAAAAAAATTTTTTTGGTTGCTTAACCATCAAGTCTGTGGTATTTTGTTATGGCACTCTGAGCAGGCTCATACAGATTTTGGTACCAGAAGTGGGATTCTGCTCTAATAATTACCTTCCAAAAATATAGATGTGACTTTGGAACTGGGTTATGGAGAGAGGCTAAAAGGCTTTTAAGGTGTATGCTAGAAAAATCCTGGATTGCTTCGAAGGAACTATTGGTAGAAATACAAATATTAAAGGTGATTTTGGTGATGTCTCAGATGAAATTGAACATGATATTAGAAACTAGAGAAACAGTGATCCTTCTTATAAGTGGCAAATAACTTTGCTGAATTGCATTCTTGAGTTTTCTGAAGGTAGATTGTCAGTAATGATCTTGGGTATTTAGTTGAGGAGATTTCTAAGCAAAGTGTTGAAGGAAAAACCTGGTTCTCCTCAGTGCTTATACAGAAATGCAAGAGGAGAGAGAGATGAGTTGAAGAGGAAATTGTTAAGCAAAAACAAGTGGTTAAGGAAAATAATGGTATATATAATTCTGATTTGTTTATATATATATATATATATATATATAAATATATATGTGTGCATATATATATGGCTTGCAAATATTTTCTCCTAGTCTGTAGGTTATTGGTTTTTGTATGTCAAATCATTCTTGCATTCCAAGGATAAATCCCACTTGATTATGGTGTATGATTTTTTTAAATGTGCTGTTAAATTCAGTTCGTTAAGATTTTGTTGATAATTTTTGCATCAAGTATCATCAACGATATTGGCCTGTATTTTTCTTCTTGTAGCATCCTTATATGGCTTTGGTAGCAGAATAATGCTGGAAGTATTCCCTCCTCTTCAAAGTTTTGAAGGAGTCTGAGGATGATTGCTGTTGATTCTTTACATGCTTAGTAGAATTAACCAGTGAAACCATCTGGTCCTGGACTTTTTTGTTGTTGTAAGGTTTCTGATTACAGTAATCCCTTCTTATCCATGGGGGATATGGTCCAACACCCCCAGTGGATGCCTGAAATCATGAACAATAGAACCTGGTTGCCATCAATTGGGGTATGTTTCTGTTCATACCTTCCAACTACAAATTTAATGTCTTATCTATCTTTTAAATAAGCACTTATCATGCACTGTTATGTAATTTTTGCAATTTGAACAAAACCAGCATAAATTTCATTTTTCTTCTTCACATTTTCATAGATAGAAGATTCATTCTTACTGTAGACCATAATAACCTGAGCATATAGTTTTTTTCCTTCCATATAAAGTTGAGAATGTTCACCTTTTCACTTAAAAGAAGCATTTTTGTCTTCTCTTTGGCACATCTAAATTACCACTATCACTACTCATGCACTTTCGAGCCATTATTAAATCCAATAACCTGAACACAAGCACTGTGATATCATGACAGTCAATCTGATAACCGAAATGGCTACTAAGTAACTAATTGGCAGATGGTGTATACAGTATGAATATGCTGGACAAAGGGATGATTCATGTCCTAGGCAGGATAGAGCTAGATGGCATGATATTTTTTATCTTGCTACTCAGTACAGAATGTAATTTAAAACTTATGAATTGTTTGCTTCTGAAATTTTCCATTTAACATTTCTGAACCACAGTCGGCCATGGGTAACAGTAACTGCAGAAAGCAAAATCATAGATAAGGGAGACTTATCTGTACCAATTAAATTTTATAAACTGCTATTGTTCTATTCAGACTTTTTATTTCTTCATGATTCAGTGTTAGTAGATTGTGTGTTTCTTGGAATTTTTCCATTTCTAAGTTATCCAATTTCTTGGCATATTATTGTTTATAGTAGTAGTCTTTTACGATCATTTACTTTTCTGAAGTATTGGTTATATTGTCTCATTTTTCTCTTATAATTTTATTTATTTGAGCTCACATTCTCTCTTTTTTTCTTGGTTAGTCCAGCTAAATGCTTGTCAATATTTTTTGCACAAAAACTAACTTATAGTTTTATTGATCTTTTCTATTTTCTTACTAGTCTCTACTTAGTATACTTTTTTCTTTTTTTTGAGTTGGAGTCTCACTCTGTCACCCAGACTGGAGTGCAGTGGGTGCTCCTGGCCACTGCAACCTCAACCTGCTGGGCTCAGGCGATCCTTCCGCCTCAGCCTTCCAAGTAGCTGGAACTACAGGTGCGTGCTACCACACCCGGCTAATTTTTTGTATTTGTTGTAGAGATGAGGTCTCACCAAATTGCCCTGGCGGGTCTCGAGCCCGCAGGCTTAGCCGATCCACTCACCTCAGACTCCCAAAGCGTGGAATTACAGACTGAGCCACCGAGCCGGGCTCTCTTTTAATCTCTATTATATCCTTCCTTCTGCTGCTTTTAGGCTTAGTTTGTTTTTCTTTTTCTAATTCTTTGGGGTATGAAATTACATTGTTTATTTAAGATCTTTCTTTTTTTTCCCTTAATGTGGGTATTTCTTTGAACACATTTTCCTCTTAGCTTTGTTCTTGTATCATCTCATAAGTTTTGCTTTGCTGTGTTTCAATTTACATTTGTGTCAGAATACTTTTTAATTTCTCTTTTGATTTCTTCTTTGACACATTGGTTGCTCAGGAGTGTGTTGTTTAACTTCTGCATATTGAGAATTTTCCAAGATTCCTTCTGTTCTATTTCTTCTTTTATACTACTGTGGCTAGAAAAATTACTTGAGATAATGTCAGCCTTCTTAAATTTGTTAAGGTTTGTTTTGTGGCCTAACATATGAATTGGAGAATGTTTCATGTGTGCTTGAGAAGAATGTACACTCTACTGTGCTTGGATGAAATATTCCGTACGTGTCTGATTTGTCCATTTGGTCTACAGTGTTATTCAATTTGACTGGCTTTTTAAATTGATATTCTGCCTGGAAAATCTATCTGTTGTTGATAGTGGGACATAGAAGTTCTTTGACATTATTATATTGTTCATTTCTCCTTTCAGTTCTGTTAATATTTGCTTTCTATATTTAGGTGCTCTATACGTTAGTGCATATATATATATAATTGTTATATCCTTTTGATGAGTTGACTAGTTTATCATTATATAATGACCTTCTTTGTCTCTTGTGACAGATTTTGATTGAAGATCTATTTGTCTCAAGTATAGTCATTCCTGCTTTTTTTGGTTCCTTTTTCTTTTTTCTCCTCCCTTCACTTTTTGTGTGGCTAACATGAGTCTCCTGTAGGCAACATATGTTATTGTTAAATAACATGTTTTTTTTTTTCTCTCTCTCTTAATTTATTCAACTACCTCATTTTTTTTAATTGGAGAATTTAATTCATTTTTACTTAAAGTAATTATTGATAGGTAAAAGCTTACGAATGCTGTTTTATAAATTGTTTTGTTTTGTAGTTTCTTGTTCATTTCTTCCTCTCTTGCTTTCTTACTTTGTATTTTGTTGAACTTTTGGACTAGTAAATTTTGAATCCTTTCTTTTTATCTTTTCTTTTAAAGGTATGCTTTGAATCTTTTCTTTTTATATTATCTTTATAGATTTTTTTTCTTCGTGTGGTTTCCATAGGGTTTACACAAAATATCTTACATCTTTCTAATTTAAGTGAAGAACAACTTAAATCTCATATGAAAATGCTCTACTTTTACTTCTTGTCCCACATTTTATGCTATTGATTTGACACTTTACTCTTTATATTGTATATCCATTAACACATTATTTTAGCTACAGTTATTTTTCATAATTGTATATTTTATGATTTATACTAGAGTTAAAAGTGATTTTAACACCTTCATTACTATATTAGAACATTCTAAATTTGACCACATAGTTACTTTTATCAGTGAATTTTGTACTTTCTTATGTTTTTGTGTTGTTACTTGGCATCTTTTTGTTGCAACTTGAAGAACTCCCTTTAATATTTCTAGTAAGGCAGATCTTATGAGGATGAACTCCACTGGCTTTTGTTTATCTAAGAATGTCTTTATATTTCCTTCATTTCTGAAGGAAGCCAGTATTTCTTTAAACAAACTTTTTGCTCTTTTCTCCCTTTTCTTTCTGGGATTGCCAAATTCATATATTTGTGTTTAATGGTGTCCCATAGGTCCTTTATGCTTTCTTCACTTTAAAAAAAACCAAACCTTTAAAAAAATCTTCTAATTGGTTGGTTTTAAATGATCTGTTTTTGAATTTGCTACTTTTTTTCTTCTGCATGGTTGAGTCTGCTATTGCAATTCTCTATTAAAATTTTCAGTTCTGTTGCATTCTTTAGCTCTGGGATTTCTGTTTGGTTCTTTTAACTGTTTTCTATTTATTTATTTATTAAACTAAGTTTGTTCATGTATTGTTTTCTTAATTTCATTTAGTTGTCTCTGTGTTTGCTTGCATCTCATTGAAATGATTTAAGACAATTATTTTGAGACTTGTGAGTATACAGAAAGATGAGTTTAGCCAAAATACATGAAGTGTATGAGAAATCTCATTTCTTCATAATCTTAGCAATTCTAGATATTATCAATCTTTAATTATTGCCATTATTATAGCTAAAACATAAAATCTCATTTTATCTTAACTTTCATTTTTCTGAACTTGAATGATATTGAATATCTTTTCCTATGTTTATCAACCATTGTATTTCTTTTTGAAAAATTATTGGTTCATGTCCTTTGGCCATTTTTCTACTAAGTTATGTACTTTTTACTTACTAATTTTTAGTATTTATATAATAGATACTAACATTTTGTCCATTATAGTTCTTGTACTGTTTTCTCTCAGACTTAACTTATGATTAATGTAAAGTATTTTCCACTATATTGATGATTATAAAGTTCACACAAACATATTAATGATTAATTTTAAAAGTTCTGGATTTATGGCTTGCTTAGCTGTCCTCTTTCCTAGCCCACCTGAAGCAAATATAGTTAGACTCTTACATTTCTCATTATAGTACTTTTCGTATTTTTATTTTTCAAATTTGGTCATTTAATTTGAGTTTAATCTTACATACAGTGTGTGGTAGGGTATCTAACTCTATTATTTTGATAGATAGCCAATTGTTCAATAACTTTTTCCACTGTTTTAAAATGTCACTTTATCACATTTTAAATTTTTATACATATATATGAACAGCTATATAGTTATGTATACACATTTTCTTCTCTATCTTATTGTCTTGCTTGTCTATACCTGTATGCTATTTTAACTGATGTAGTTTTTGTACTATGCTTTGATATTTTGTAAAGCAGGTCTATCCCTCATTATTCTCCCTTTAAAATTTTGTTGGGTAATTTTTTTTTGAGACTGCCTTACTTTATCACCCAGGCTAGATTGTAGCACTATGATCATAGCTCTCTGTCACTTTGAACTGAGATCAAGCAATCCTCTCACCTCAGCATCCCGTGTAGCTCTCACAACAGGTGTGCACAACCACACCTAGCTCTTTTATTAAAAAAAATTTTTGTAGAGATAAAGTTCCACATAGGCTGATCTTGAACTCCTAGTCTTAAGTGATTCTCCTTCCTTGGCCTCCCAAGCATTGGGATTACAGGTGTGAGCCGCTGTGCCTGGTCATTGTTGACTATTCTTGCATTTTCAGTACTCTAAACAAATTTAATATTTTGTTTTTCAACACCAGTGGACTTTGCTGGCATTGAATTTATAGAGTAATTTAGGGGAACAACTCAATTTTGCTCTCAGGAAGGAAGAGAGGAGCAGAGAGCAAGGCACCCTACATAGGCTCAGGTGAGCTGATCCTGTGGGTTTCAAGACACCATCATGGAACCTCTGTGTAGGAGATTTTCAGAGTCAGAGGAGATAAGGGGTAGACAGTGAAATCAGCTTCCACTTATCTATACATTTACCAAAGATTAGCCTTAAAGCTTCTAAATGCAGCAATTTTGATAATACTACATGCTGGAATGGTAAGTTGCAGCATAGCCTTTTCCCCCCCCCTCAAAGCTGATATTTACATCTGTTGAAAAAAACTGGTGTCCTCAAATTGCTCATTTATTTGGTGGAAACAAGTTCAAAAGACAACAGAAACAGAAAGTTGGGGAAAGGAGGAGAAAGTGGTGATGTGTGGAAGAAGTTTATAATAGAGGGAGTCACAAAATAAGAATACTGACAAATTTTTAAAATAATTACTATTATTTCTAAGTGTCTTGGGTGAAAGGAAATTAGGGCTTATTGAATAAAAGGAAAGAGGCTAGGTTTCTGTGCCAATCCCTTCTTCATAAACTCATGAAAAGCAGGCACTAGATGCCAACCCTGAAATATCACCACTGACCTCCAATCTAATTTAACACTGGGAGCATTACTTCCTTAACTGCAGGAGTTTAAGGAACATTCTGGTGAAATATAGAAGCACTGCAGTACTGAGCTGTGCATCTATCAGCTTTTTTTTTTTTTTGCCTACTTTTCTTTCCTGCGGTGTTTTCTTTTTCTTGCTTGCTTTCCACAAACAAGAAAGAGAGAAAGAAATGATTAGAATTAGATTTCCTTCAGCAGCAGAGCTGCAGTGTGATGCAAAACCTCATTTCTGATGGGGCTCATGGTAAGAAGCTATTTTTAGACTGAATCTGAAATTTCCTTAGTAACAAGGGTTGAAAAGCGCTCTGTCCCCACTGCTGGAAATATCTCCAGCCAGTCAGCAGCCTTGCCCTTGATTCCTCTAACTTTGGAATTCTTCTCAGGTGTTCCTAGGTTCAGTATCATTTTCTTCCACCCAACGTGTATTTCATGGTTGAAGTCCTTTCATGCATATTTACCAACGCAATTGTGTACCATATTTTGTTTTCATGATAATACGTTCTGTGGAGGGGGAATATTTCATTTTGATTGCTAAGCTTTGCACTGATGTGACTAAGGTCTATGCTTGAGTTTCTTAGGCTTTGAGATTTATAAGCTTTCTATTATACTTCGCATTTCTGGAGACTGGCCAGAATCCTAACCTTTTCCTTTAAGCATTTTTTTTTCTTCTCTTTATGTTTGTTCTCTTTTTCCTTCCCTCCAGCTTGACCATCTGTCTCCCTCTTTTTGCTTCCGTAGAACCATGCACTAAGTACCTAGGGGTGAAACAGCACATGTCATCAAAGGATTCAGTTTTCAGAAGTCATCTCTGATCTATGTTAGGTACAGAGTGACTTTTGCAAAGTGTTCTACATCTTGTTACCATCTGGGCCTGTTACCTCACCTAGTTAGCACAGATAACAAGGCCAAGGTCATGGATTCAGACCCCATATTATCCAGTTTACTTTGCACAGGAAGAACTTTGTTTTGTTGCTATAGTCTGCAAATGCTAATGCTGGTGGATCCGTCTTGAAAATGAACTCACACTGGAGACTGGCTGAGAGATGGATTGGAGCCAACCCCTCAACGTTATTATAGAAAACTTCAAAGCATATGTTCTAGGCTGGACACTCAGCAGGAGTTTACTTGCAAAGCACTCTTTATGTTAAGCTTTAGAATAGATAAGTTACAAGCAATCATCTGTTCCGCACTTGTAAGGTCACACAGAAGAAAATAAGGACCCAGAACTTAGTCCTGTGACATATGCCTTTCTACTTTTCTATTCATTTTTCCTAGTCACACCCCTATAAAGTGGATCTCTGTGGGGTTACAAATTTTGTAGATGGAGATTAAGGGACTGGCCCAATTAAACCTGGTAAGATGAGCTGCCTTGTGTAATTGGGCAGAGGGTTGTTGTTAAATAAAAAAAACAGTGTCAGAGAACTTTAAAAAGCAGAAACTTTGAGCATCTTCTCTATTTGGCTTTTGTAATACTAGTAAAATATTTGCAGGATGATTTAAAATTTACAAACTATTTCCATATCCTCCATCTCATTTGGTCCATCCGACGTGAGATTGGCTTGACAGGTGTTATCACATTTTTCAGATAAGGAAAATTATGCATAGCGATTTCATGACTCTCTGATAGTTGCACAATTTATTATCTTTGGACTCTGATCCAGGGGACTTTCCGTGATATGACACTACATTTTGTTTGTTGACTTGTACCTACAGGAATATTTCAATAGAAATTTGATTATACTTTTGATACTATTTCTAGTTTTTATTAGATTAGGGATGGCAGATTTCATATGCCTTACATAGTCACAATTATGTACCAAATTGGATTTATGAAACTTGGATACAAACTTAGAAGGAGATTGACTAGCTGGTTCCAAAAAATCATCCAGATTCCTTTTAGGGCAAATATCTGACATGACAGTTGACAACAATGTATCTGAAATTAGAGAGACCTGCTTTCAAATCCTGGCTTGGCCTTAGTTTATTCCTCAAACAATTCCACCCTACCTGCTTAGGAAATAACTTTGGCAGCAGTCTTTGTAAAAAACAAGTTTGCCAAAATATGTACTAGCTCTGCTCAAAACTGAATTTCAAAACTGAAATTCAAAAGTAAGAAAATGATGAAAGATATTTTCTCTCAGAATCCTAGGAATAGAAAGAAGCAATATGTTCTTAGTCTTTTTTCCCCAAAGACCATTGCACTTCAACTGTGTGACACTTCTGTTCCAATTAAAGGCACATCTTGTATCCAAAGGGTCTCATTTACATTTTGCTGCTTTGCAAGCCTAGCATCATTTTATCTTATTTTTTATAATATTACATAATGCATTATGTCTTGATGCAATTTTATGCCTCCTGCTGACTATTCAAAATTGGTAAGCAGAAGGTCAGACGAGATCAGAGAACAGCTATTGGAATGCATAGGCAGCAGCACAAACAGTAGATAATTAGTACTTAAAGTAAGCCAAAGCTGTGTGAAATGTGGAAAAAAAATTAAACAAGGTGTTCTCCGTAACGGCATCCTTCATTCATATTGCTGGCTGCAGATTTCGATCCATCATTAATTTGCCTTTTTGAAACTGGTTTGTTTTTTCTCTTGTGAAATATTTTACACATACAGATGAATGGATAAAATCTATGTATAGTTTAAAACATAATTACAAAGGAAACCTCGTGAACCATTCAGACCAAGTAGCAACTCGCCTTTATCTCTCTCCACAGTCAAAACAGAATCTTCACCCACCAGATGCAACATCAACTAATGAAGTTAACCATAAGTCCCTGCTTGTCTCTATAGATTTATTTTTCGAATAGTTTGCCCCCTCAAAATTTTAGCTTTATTTTGTTTGTTTTTGAAATTTACACAAGTGAATCACCCAGTATTTTTTTTTTTGTGACAACTTCTTTCACTCAATAGTGTATTTGTATGATTCATTTATGCTGATAGGTGTATTTGTATTTTATGTATTTTTATGGATGATGTATAGTATAATGTTATATTCATACTTAATTTCTGTATTGATTGTATATTAATGTCCCTTGTATTATTTCTAGTTTGAAGGCTACTTGGGGCAATACTGCTATGAATATAACAGTATCTGTCTCCAGGTTATGGACAGGAGTATCTCCAGAGGGTATACTTAGAGTAGAATGCTACATTACAGGACATACTTACTTTCAACTTTATAGTGCTAAACCATTGCCAAGATATTTGTACCAATTTTTGTTCTTACAAGAGTGTTCTAATTGCTCTACTTTCTCACCAACACTTAAAGCTACCAGATACTGCAATTTTTGCCAATCTCATGGGTATGTAATAGCTTTTCATTGTGGCCTTATTTTGGATTTCATAGCTTACTAAAGTCAATCTTGCTTTCTTTTTTAGTAGCCATTAGGATTTTCCATTTGGGAAAAGCTTATTCAAATCCTGTGCCCACTTTCTTTCAACTGAGTTGTTTGTCTCTCTTATTTGTATTTTATGGGTTATATGCTATATGTATTATTTTTCACAATGTCTTGAAGGAAGTGGGAGGATTAGCCATAGTGATACCTTAGGGAAGAGCATTCTAGGGAGTGGAAAGTTCGAGTGCAAAGGTCCTAAGCCAGAAGTCTGCCTGGAGACAATGATAATGAGAGGAAAATTAGTAGTGGATTAAGTCATAGGGATCATGAGACAGAGGCTGTGCAGGCCTTTTAGAAATCCTAGGCTGGGATTCTGAATAGCATGAGGAGTGACTATGAAATTTTGAACATGACCCGACTCCCCTTCTCCCTTACCCCTTTTAAATTAATAGATTTTATTTTATTTTTTAGCAGTTTTAAGTTTATACAAACAATGAACGGGATCTATTGCTAAATACTCTTGCTAGAGGATGCAACAAGATCTTACTGAACTACTTCCTGTATATGCTGCCAGAACATTTTGGAGTCCTTTATATAGGGCTAGGTGAGAAGAAGAATACTGGTGAATGGATTGACCCTGACGGTAGGGAAAGGCAGATCTGCTTTTACACAATGAGGGTAGGAAGGAATATTTGTGGTTCCCAGGTGATCTGCTTAGATACCTCTTACTGCTCTTGCCTGATTGTAACTATGCACGAACATTTTATAGCAACCCCTGAGAATGGTATGATGACCATGGACTCAGATCCTTCAGAAATGAAGGTCTGGTTTACCCTGCAAAGTAAGATACAAACACTTGCATATAGCTAGGGGGAGGAAAACGTAGAGCGGATGATGGGGGAGATGCTAAGCACCAACTGTGGCCTTAAGACCAGCTGCAGCAATGTATTTTATCTCACTAAGTTTACCAAAAAGGAAATAAGTCAATAGAATCATAGGATAGGTGTGGAGGTGTGGATCTGTGCAGATCCAAGCTGGGCTATAGTCGCCGTGGAGATTTTGCTAATCAGTCCTTCTTCAAACAAATCTGTGACCCATCATGGCATATGTTAAATGTACAAGTGTTAGCCAAGAAGAAAAAGAAGCTCTGAGGCCCTAAACTGTGTGTATGGCCTTACATTTGTGCAGGGAGCATAGTTAGACAGTCACCTCCAGTTATACTTTCATCAACACGGGGCTTACACTGAAACCAGGCTTGCGTGGGCCCTTCCCAGCTTATTATTGGAAACTTTCTGCCTCTAATGGGCAACCTTTTTTGTGAATAGACTTCTATTTGCTTGGCCGTGATGTTGTCAAGACCATGTTATGATCCAAAGCTCTTTTTACTCAATTCTCCTGTATTCTTTCTCCTGTTTCACGAATGGCAGACCTACATTGTGACTGGTTATCCCAGTTTACTTCGTTTGTCTTCCCTTGCTCCCTCACAAGCATTTTCTCCAATAAATCTCTTGCTAAATTCTGCCTTAGCATCTGTTTCTGCAAAGACAGAAATAAGGTATGTTTTAATGTAATTATTAACATGGTCTGGTTTAAATCTACCATCTTGCTATTTCTTGTCCATTTCTTCCATCTGCTCTTTATTCCTTTCCCTTCCCCATTTGGGTTGAGTTTAAACAAAAATGACTCATTTATTACCTATGCCTTTTGTCCTATTTTTTTGGCATTTAATTTTATTGTCATTTGACAAAGAGAATTTAACTTTGAAGTAATACTATTCCACTTCACATATGGTATAAGAAATGTACAACACAATGCATCTAATTCTTCCTGTTCTTTGAGCTAATTCTGCACTTACAGCACATTTTACTTCTGCAAGTACTGTAAACCAGGTACAGTGGCTGTTATCCCAGCACTTTGGGTGGTCAAGGCAGAAGGATTGCTTGAGCTCAGGAATTTGGGATCAGCCTAGGCAACATTAGCAAGACCTCCTCTCTACAAAAATAAAAAAAATTAGCTGGGGGTTGTGATGATGCCTGTAGTCTCTGACACTCAGGAGACTGAGGTGGGAGGATCACCTGAACCTAGCAGGCAAGGGCTGCAGTGAGCCATGATCGTGCCACTACATTGCATCCTGGGCAACAGAGTGAGACCCTGACTCAAGAAATAAATAAATAGCCAAATATTTTTTATAGATATTAAAAATGGTGAAAAGTCTTTTATATTTACCCACATATTTACTCTCTCAGTGCTCTTCATTATTTTGTGTACAGCCAATATCTGGCTGGTAACATTTTCTGTCTGCCTTAAGAAATATCATTAATATTTCTTATAGTACAGGTATACTTCTGATGAACTTTTTTTCAAATTTTGTTTTCCTGAAAAAAATGCTTATTTCTCCTTCATTGTAAAAGAATCGTAAAAAAATCACATAACATAAAACTTACCAGTTTAACAATTTTAAATGATTTATTTAACCATTAACCCACTGAAGAGCATTTTGATTGTTTCCAATTTTTAGCTACTACAAATAAAGCTACTATGAAATTTGTGTACAGATTTTTGTGTGAATGTAAATTTTCTTGAATTGCATGTTAAGTATATGTTTAGTTGTTTTAAAGAAACTGCCAAATTGTTTTCCAGAGCAGCTGCACCATTTTACATTCACATAGGAACATATGAGAATATATGTATTCTTTGCATAATCTCCATGTGGTCTTCATTTGCATTTCTCTAATGACTAATGATTTTGAACATCATTCATGTGCTGATTTTCCATCTGTATATTCTCTTTAGTGAAATGTCTATATCTTTTTCCCAGTTTCTAATTGGATTGATTTTTTTTTCTGATGAGTTTTAAAAAATATATTCTACATATGGGTTCTTTGTTAGAATAGTGGTTTGCAAATGTTTTCTCCAAGTCTGTATCTTCTCTTTTCAACTTCTTAACAAAGTTTTTCTTACAGCAAAAGTTAATTAAATGAAATCCATTGTATTGATTTTTTTTTTTTTTTTTTAGTGGGCGTGATAATGTTTAAGAACTCCTTATCAAGCTTCAGGTCCCAAGGATTGAGATTTAGATGGACTATTTTTGCCTATGCATATCCAATTACTTCAGTTTCATTTGTTGAAAATACTGTCCTTCCCCATTGAATTGCTTTTTGTCCCTTTATTAAAAAAAACAACTAGTTGTACTTATATGATCTATGTAGGTTTTCTTCATTGTGTTTTATTTTCTTTATGTCTATGCATCTATAAATACCACACTATCCCAGTCCCTGTAGTTAAATAGTAAGTCTTAGAATTGGGTAGAATGATTGCTTTTACTTTATTCTTCTTTTTCAAAAAAATCTTTCAAAGCAATTCCAGATTCTTTGCTTTTTAATATAAGTTTATAATAATCTTGCTTATGTTTATAAACAAATAATGCTGAGGTTTTTGATAATATAATAGCTGTCTTACCATGCTTTTCTTTTGTTCCACCATCTGTGTCATTTCTGGAAATTTTCTATTTTCTCCTAATTATGAGTTATATTTTTTACTTTTTCCATGCCTCATAATTTTTGATTGGTTGTTGAACATTGTGAATTTTACATTATTGGCTGGTAGATTTTAGTTTTTCTTTTCAGGGTGTTTTTTGGGAAGATTTGAACCTTTTGAGGCTGGCTTTTAAGCTTTGTTAGGAAAGGATCAGAGCAGCCTTTAGTGAAGGGACAATGTACCCACTCTAGTAAAATGATACCCTTTTGAGAATTCTTCCTGAAGTCTTTTTTCTTTTCTCCTCCTCCTCCTCTTCCTCTCTTCCTCCTCTTCCTTCTTTTCTGAGACAAGATCTCTCTCTGTTGCTCAGGGTGGAGTTCAGTGGCTGATCATGACTTACTGCAGCTTCCAACTCTTGGGCTTAAGCAATCCTCCAGTCTCAAACTCCCAAGTAGCTGGGACCACAAAGGTACGACACTATGCTTAAGTATTTATTTTATTTTTTGTTTTCCTCTTTTTAATTAATTTAATTTTTATTTTATTTTATTTTTTGTAGAGACAGGGTCTCGCTATGTTTCCCAGGCTGATCTTGAACTCCTGGCCTCAAGCAATCCATGAAGCATGTTCTTTTTTTTTTTTTTTTTGATTCAGGCCTCACTCTGTCACCCAGGCTGGAGTACAATGGCATGCTCACGGCCACCGTACCCTGGACCTGACAGAGTCAGGTGATCTTTCCACCTCAGTCTTCCAAGTAGCTGGAACTACAGGCATGCACCACCATGCTTGGCTAATTTCTCTTGATTTATTGTAGAGACAAAGTCTCAACCAAGTTGCCATCTTGGAACCCCAGGCTCAGGCAATCCTCTCTCCTCGGCTTCCCAAAGTGCTGGGATTACAGGTTTGAGCCACTGCACCTGGCATTCTTTATTTTTTGTAGACACGGGGTCTCACTATGTTGCCCAGACTGATTTCAAACTCCTGGCCTCAAGAGATCCTCCTGCCTCAGCTTCTACCTGATGTCGTATTTATGACAAAGTCTTTTCACTCTGACTGATAAAAAATCAAACTATTCCCCACTGTGTGAATTCCATGAATTGTTCTGCTTACTCCACTCTAGTGGGTCTTCAACAGTCTCAGGGAGTTTTTAAAAATTCATGTACAAGCCAGGCTCGGTGGCTCAGCCTGTAACCCGTGCCTTTGGGAGGCTGAGGTGAGTGGATTGCCTGAGCCCGCGGGTTCGAGACCCGCCTGGGCAGCAAGACCTCATCTCTACAATAAATCAAAAGAATCAGCCGGGCGTGGTAGCGCATGCCTGTAATTCCGGCTACTCGGAAGGCTGAGGCGGAAGGATCGCCGGAGCCCAGGAGGTCGAGGCTGCGGTGACCAGGAGCGGCCACTGCACTCCAGTCTGGGCGGCTGAGTGAGACTCCAACTCAAAAAAAAAAAAAAAAAATTCATGTACACATGAAAAAAATTCATCAGCACACAGCCTATATCTGAAGATAGCCCTCTGCTCTTTTCAGAGCCGTCCCTCCATGCAGCTCATCTCTCTCTGGTGTTATTTTGCTTTAAGCAGCTTTTGAATAAGATAAATTAGGAAAAATAGCATATATATTTCCACATGTAACACATTTCCAGCCCTCTTCATTGCTTTGTGTTGATAAAATTCCTACCTAGTGTTAGTTTCCTTCTGACAGGCAGTTTCTTTAATGTGTCTTATGTTATACATTTGCTGGCAATTAACTTAATATTTCATAGATTTTTAGATTGACTTTTTTTTCTTTTAATACGCTGAAGATACTGATTCATATCTTCTGGCTTACATAGTTTCTGACAAGCTCATCTGGCGTCATTCTTACATTCAATTTTTTTTTTTAATGTTTAACATTCCTTGTTCCTGTCTAGCTTCTTTTAAGGTTTTCTTTTAATTACTGGGCTTTAGTAGTTTTATTATTATGCTCATTAGTGTGATTTTATTTTATTTTTAATGTTATTCTGTTTAGGATTTGTTGAGACTCCTGGAATGTAGGCTTATAGTGTTCATCAACTTTGGAAAAATTTCGTTCAAGATATTTTCCCTTCCCCCGCTTTCCTAGGACTGTAAATCCACATATATGAAGTCACTTGATATTGTTCCACGACTCACCAAGACTTTGTTTTTTCAAGTCATTTTCCTGATTGTGCTTCTATTTGGATAGTTTCTATTGTTGTATCTTGAAGTTCTTCGATCATTTCATACAACGCCTAATTGGTTGTTAATCCTTTGCAGTATATTTTCACTTTAAAGCCTGTATTTTTTAATCAATATACATTTTATTTAGATTTTTTTATATTTCTATCTTTATCTTATCATATTCATGCTTTCCGGTACATCTTTGAGTAGATGGAATGCATTTATTATTACTGTTTTAATGTTCTTTTCTCTCTATTCCATCATCCATGTTATTTCTGTGTTTGTTTCTATGGACTGTGGAACACAATTCCTGTTTTCTGTTTACATAGGAGTTTTTGGTTAGCTGTTGTATATGTTACACTGTTAAGTGCTAACATTTGTTGTGTTTCTTTAAGGGATATAGGCTTTTTATTTTGCTATGGTCATTTAAGTTATATGTGCATTAGTTTGATCCTTTTGAGATTTGTTTTTAACCTTTTTTGGGGGTAGGTCTTGAACAGCCATTATTCCAGAACTAATTTAGATCCTTTTATTTTAAGGTTTGGACTTTCTGGAGTCTTTACTGAATAACCCATATATTTGACACGATCTCCCCACACCTATGAGAGAAAACTCAAGTGATTATCAGTCCTGGGAGACCTCTGGGAATTGTTAGTCTTACAGCTTCCTGGTAATCATTCTTTCCTTGAAATAGCAATTGTGGACTATCTTTGTTGGGCTTTACTATATACATGTGTAGAATAGTCAACCAAAGGCGCAAGGAGACCCCTATGCAGATTTCTTGAACACTTTCTCTGTGTTGCATCTCAGGCATTCTCCTCTACAATTATAGCTGCCTCAGGCTTTACAGACTCCAGCTTCTTCATTCAGTAAGATTGTTGGACTATTTCTTTTTTTCTTCTCCTCGCTCACATTCAGAATCACTGTAGGCAAAAAATATTCTTCTGCTTTGTTAGGATCACTGTCCTGCACTCCCTGTTGTCCAATGTCTAAAAATAGTCATTTTCTATATCTTGTGCAATAGTCTAATGATTTCTAATAGGAGGGAAATTCTTGATTATTTTACTCTTACATTTGGAGATGTAAATCCCCCATGTATTTTATTTTTCTCTTCCCTTTCCCCCCACATGACTGGAACTTTTCTTATTCTGTTTTTGGGCAGTTATGTTTTAAACTAAAGTTTAGGACTTTCTGTATATTTCTATGAATGTCCATTAAAAAAAACTGATTTTGTACCATTCTTCTTGCCTTTTTGATAACGTTGTTTTTTATTTTGTTATTCATAATGTTCTCCTTTTTAATTCTTGCCACTCTCAAACTCTTTATTATTACTTCTTTATAATAATTTAAGTAGTTTCTAAAATGTTATTGCACAACTGTGGAGTAATGAAGACTAACATTTTGGTTAACTGTGATATGCTAATAAGATATTTTGTTCTTGGCTTAACTACAAATGGTCAAGTGGTAAAGAAATTCCAGAGCAGCAGGCAGCTGCTGGGTTCGCTGCTACATTTCCATAGATTCTATTGGTAAAGAGACGATGGGCCATAATGGGTTTAGATGGTTTATTGCCCATGGTCTAGCAGATAGCATGGGTTTTTTGTTTGTATCAATTCTCCTTGCCGCCCTAATCCTGTTGGAGAGGATTTGGAGTGGACGAAGGTAGAATGTTACACAAAGTAGATTTGCATTACACCCGAGGGACACTCAGTTTAGAAAACTTCTGAATTTATAAGGAACTTCTAGCAAATATGTCCAATATCCCCTCCAGAGACATTCTCTTCATTGCTCTGGAATATGAACAAGTCTACTCCAGGGGGAGAAGGGAGGTTTTACTAACTTGGAACATCTCCTTATACAATCACTGTTCAATTGGCTGTAAACGTCTTTGCTCAGAAGACCCACAGCATGGAAAAGTGCCTGAGATGCAGAGAGAGTTGTCTTCTACTAGAAACATATAAGCCTCTGTTAACTGTAGTGCAGTTTCTTCTTATATAATATTAAGGAAAAAAAATCACGTGCAGTCAGAACTGTTCTTGAATAGTTTTTAAATAATGTAAAAGTATTATATATAGTAATTTGTATATAAAATCGCATATAGTAATAGGTATGTCAAATATATGATGACTGATGAGCTCATGCAGATGAACGCTATGAACAATCTGATAATTACTCTCTCTCCACCTGTCACTATTAAATTTATTTTTTCTCTTTTACTTCATGTTATATTTGAGTAAGTTAATTATGCATATGGTAAATCTTGGGTGTACTGCATATGTTTCTGTTTTTTCCACAAAGATATCATAAAGGAATATGTCAGTGACTTTTTCAAAAATCACTTTTTTATTATACTGATAGCATTTCTCTCAATTTAAGGTTTGGAGTTTCAATAATAAGGAAATGCAATTAGTTTGATACGACTTATACTTAGTTAACTCACAACAATTCCTAAGAACAATGATCTTTTTTATAATCTCAAAAACAGCATATGTAAGAATATATTGGGGGCGGGGAAGAGGGTTGGCAGTAGTGGGAATCTGCCTGGGGAAGGAGGGGTACACTTCATCAACAAGGGTACCTGCATAAAGAACATTTGTATACCTAACCCTGAATTGTACTCTACATCTAAAAAAAACAAGGATATATTTTCCGTTGGGCATGGTGGCTCAGCCTATACTCCCAGCACTTTGGGAGGTCGAGGTAAGAGGTTTGCCTGAGCCCAGGTGTTCGAGACCAGCCTGGGCAACTTGGTGAGACCTTGTCTCTACAATAAATAAAAAAATAAGCTGGGTGTGGTAGCACATGCCTATAGTTCCAGCTAATTGGAAGGCTGAGGTGGGAGAATCACCTAAGCCCAGCAGGTTGTGGCTGCGGTGGCTGGGAGTGTGCCACTGCCCTCCAGCCTGGATGACAGAGTGAGATTCCAACTCAAAAGAAAAAAAAAAAGACTATATCTTCTGCATTTTGAGGTGGGCATTTGCTTTAATTTCTTTGGTGTTTGACTTCTGAAATTAATTGCTTGTGCCAGTTAGCTTTTAGAGAAAAACCATTAATTCTTTAGGATATTGTAGACGTTTCTGTGTTTTCCTACTTCATGCCAATCTGGCATAGAGGTGATAGTTACAGTATGAATTTGAGAACAAATATCTCCTAGTTGGTGTTTGAGAAGGTCTAGCATTGACATCAAGTATTTTTAGTTGAGCTTCTTTTCCAGTTAAAGATTTGGAGATATCAGACAAAAAAGTAGTAAAAAGCAAGTACAAAACTTAGGCGATGCTAATGCTGTGTATGCGAATCAGTCAACTTATCTTTTAAACAGTTATCGTGATCCTCATATCATTTCACATTTGGTGAAAGCCACCATATTTAGGACTTAAGTGCCAAGAACATTTAAAATAAAGAAAATAAGTGCCAAAGACATTTAAAGCAAGTTAAGTAATAGTAAAGTATTTGAATAATTCAAGACAACAATAAAATCAATGTGGCAATGCATAACAGCCAATGAATTGTTCAGGCAACAATTTGGGTCAAAGCTCAGACGCATAATGGCTCTAACGTCAAGCAGGAATGGTCTGGGGAGATGTTGACAGAAGGGGGTTGTAGATGGGCTTAGCTTGAGTTGGGGAGATAGACAAGGACTTCATTGGTGGGAGTGTTCTTGTTAATAGAAGCGTAGAGGAATTGAAAAACAAGGGTAGTGAGCCAGGGACTACTGGCTTTGAGGGACACATGGCTTTAAGGAAGGACACAGAATGAAGAAACAGAAAGAAAGCTCATAGACAAATTGTTCGAGGCCTTCAATACCAAGCTGAGGCGTATGAACAAGCAGGCCGAGACATCTTTTTTTTTTTTGAGTTGGAGTCTCACTCTGCCGCCCAGACTGGAGTGCACTGGCCGCTCCCGGCCACCGCAGCCTCGACCTGCTGGGCTCCGGCGATCCTTCCGCCTCAGCCTTCCAAGTAGCCGGAATTATAGACATGCGCTACCACGCCCGGCTGATTTTTTGATTTTTATTGTAGAGATGAGGTCTCGCTGCCCAGGCGGGTCTCGAACCCGCGGGCTCAGGCAATCCACTCACCTCAGCCTCCCAAAGGCGCGGGATTACAGGCTGAGCCACCGAGTCCGGCTCCCGAGACATCTTTTTAAGCAGTGGGAAGAGAAGCAAAGCTGTGAGTCATTAAGCTTAAGGATTTTTGTTGTGTCATGCAAGCAACAAAAAAAGCCCAGTGTGGTAAAGTAAACACTGTCAGAATAAATCCCCCCAAGAGCACACTGATTATCTTCAGGTTTCTGGATAGTTCCTTATTCCGCATACTAACTTTTATTCAGTTTTCTAAATAATAAGCTCCCGAGAGCCTGGAAAAAGAGACACAGCTTTCAAACTTTTTATTATAATTTTAAGTCATTGAAGCTTAACTTTTCTTAACTCTCTAGAATTCACAGCTTATATTCTAAAAATGTTTGTATTCTAGTTGGAAGAGGGAGCAATAAACATATGTATCATGTCAGTTAGCATGAAGTTCTAGGTTAAAAAATCAAGCAGAGGCCGGGGTTGGTGGCTCAGCCCGTAATCCCAACACTTTGGGAGGCCGCGGCGAGTGGATTGCCTGAGCCCGCGGGTTCGAAACCAACTCGGGCAACTTGGTGAGACCTCGTCTCTACAATAAATAAAAAAAAATTAGCTGGACACGGTCTCACGCACCTGTAGTTCTGGCTCCTTGGAAGGCTGAGGTGGAAGGATCACCTGAGCCCAGCGGGTTGACGCTGGGGTGACAGAGTGAGACTCTGACTCAAAAAAAAAGAAAAATCAAACAGAGAAGAGTGTCGGGGTGTTGTAATTTCAGAGAGGGTGAGGTTAGGGAAGACGTCATTGAGAAGTTAGCACTGAGGAAAGACAAGCAAGTGAGGTGACAGCTGAGAGACGTACAAGTGATGGAAAGAGTGAGCACTACAGCCCTGAAGCAGGAACAAAAAGACCAGAGTGGATGGAGTTGAGTGGCCAGCCAGGGGAAAGATTAGGGGATGAGGCAGGGCCTTGGAGGTCTCAACAGCAACTTTACTCTAAATGAGGCAGGAAACCGCTGGGGTCTTTTGAGTGGAGAAGCACCATAATTTATCCTACTGTATTTCATTGCACTGGAGATTCCTTAAATCTTAAGGGCCATGATTATTTCGTGTATCCTTGAAAGGAAAAAAAGAAAGTCATTTAAACTATGGAACAAAGCTTTCTTTGTTGTTTGTAAATCTCTTTGTTGTTTGAAATTCTCAGTTTAACATTTCAGAAATGTTAAAATGTAAAGAAAAAGAAAGAAAGAAAGAAAGAAAGAAAGAAAGAAAGAAAGAAAAAGAAAGAAAGAAAGAAAGAAAAAAGAAAGAAAGAAAGAAAGAAAGTGTTTTGGAGACATGAAATGCAATCTATTTCTAAAGGGCACTCTGTCTGCCTAATTGAGAATAGACCATAGGGGAGGCTATTGCAGGAAGGGGGTAATTGTACTTGGACCAGATGGATGCGTGAGAAGTGATCAGACTTTGGATATATTTGGGGTGAGAGGAAAAGAAACACGAAGGTTTTTTGTTCTTGGCAACAGTAAAAGTTGTCATTTGCTGAGATGGAGAAAACTATTAGAAGAACAGATATGGTGATGACAGTCAGAATTTTATCTTAAATATGGCAAAATTGAGAGTCTTTTTCAACTCTCAAGGGAGATATTTTATATGTGTGCACATACACACACATGCACACAGTCAATCCTTGTTATTTGTGGATTTTATGTTTCCAAATTTGCCTGTTCAATAAGATTTACTTATGATTCCCAAATGAATACTTCCAGTGCATTCACAGTCACTCATGGACATGCATAGAAGGATAAAAAATTGGGGCCACCTAATGCACATGTTCCTAGGTGAGTTTGAGTGAGGTAACTCTCTGCCTTCTTGTTTTGACTCTCGTACTACAAACAACTGCCCTCTTTGAGGCCTAGTTAGTACTATGTTTTTTTCATGTTTGTGCTTTTTGTTTGGTGATTTTGTTGTCTCAAATGGCCCCCGATGTATTGCTGAAGGTCTGTTATTGTTCCTAAGTGTAATAAAGCTGTGATATGCCTGATGGAGAAATTATGGGTGTTACACAGCTTCATTCAGGCATAAATTGTAGTGCTGTTGGCCATAAATTTAATGTTAATTAACCAACAATACATGTTAAATAAAGTTTCCTTAAAAACAAACACATATAAAACAAGTTGATGTATTAAAATATTACCAGTGGCTCAAAGGAACCTAACTCTGTATCTCCCCTAGTGGCTATGGTGACTTTGTAGATCATAACAACCACGAATAATGAGAATCAACTATATATATTTATTCTGGGTTTCTGGAGTTTGAGATGACATTAAAGCGACTCACTTTTTAAAATCCCATTATTTCATAATTTAGACAGATTTGACAGAAATAATCACAAAAAAGTGAGACTAACCATTGAGAAAGTTTAATAGTACATGAAAAGGCAATATTATGTTTGTTGAAAATAATAATAATAATGACAATAAAAGGACTTACATTTTGCATGTCTGCTTTTTAATTTTTCTGATAATTAATTTTTATTGTATTTTGTAAAATAACCATCGATGAAAGGCTGGGGGAAGGAACAGTTCTTCACTGCACACAGTAGGGGGAAGTACTACTCTAGACGATGGCTCCACTCTGCCCTGCCCTACTTTCTAAATGTCAGGGAGCTCTAAACCAGGGATTAGCATAAGGCTTTCAAAAATAATGGATGTAATATAAGTTTAGACTTCCCGGGTTTAGTCTGGCATGGAAGAAGCTTAGAAGTTGCCACTGCCTCCCAGCCACAAACTGAAAAAGCTGGCCAAACTGAAAAATTAGCAATTCTTAGCTGCATCAAAGAAGTGACATCACAGGGCAAACCACTACCTCTAAAGTTGGAGAGACAGGCAGATACAGAGAATCACAGTGTAGTGGAACAGAAACCTGGTAGGAAAATCTAAACTATAATTGATGAATTTTTGGAAGCGCAATGTGAACGAGTTCAAGACTTAAAAATTCCAGAGGAGGGCCTGTTATAGAGGAAACCTTCACCTCTTTGAGTTTTATCTCCAGGGGCTATACCAGGTTTTTTTTTTTTTTTTTTTACTGTGAACACTGAAAAAAATCCCTCATGAAAGACAGAAACAGAAGTTATCAGCAGTAATGAATGAGAATTTCCCCCAGTGAATGATAACACAAAACTGTAGGGTCAGGAAACTCAGAGAAAACCAAGCAAGATAAATGACAAATATACATGTAGGCATATTCAAATTCAGAAATCAAAGGTGAAGAAAAAAATCTTTAAAGAATCCAGAGGAAAATTGAGCTACAAAAAAATAAAAATTACACCTGACTGCTCAGAAAGCATGCAAACAAAAAGACAATGGAGTAAATATTTAAAGTGCTGAGAGAAGAAAACAAACAACTGACTGCCCCAAAATTGTGTACATTATGAAATTATTCTTCAAAAATGAAGGAGAAATACAATTGCCACAGAAAAAACATTTAACAAAATCTCACATTCCTTCATGAAAGAAACACTCAACATACTCGGAATAGAAGAAAACTACCTCAACATAATAAAAGCCATGTATGAAAAATCCACAGTGAACATCATACTCAATAGGGAAAGACTAAAAGCTTTTACTCTAAGATCAGAATCAAAGAAGATTACATACTTTCACCACTGATATTATTTATAGCTCTGGGAAATCTAGCAAGAGCAGTTAGGCAAGAAAAAGAAATAAAAGGCATGCAAAGGAAAAAAAAAGATGTGAAATTGTCTCTGCCGATAACACATACGACATATGCAAAATCCTAAAGAACTCACCAACCCCCCCCAAAACAAAAACCCTGTTAGAACTGAGAAATGAATTCAGTAAAACTGCAGAGTACAGAAATCAACACATAAAAATAAGATGCTGTGCTGAGCATGGTGGCTCACGCCTAGAGTGTTTTGGGAGGCAGAGTCAGGAGAATTGCTCGAGACCAGGAATTTGAGACCAGCCTAGGCAGCATAGTAAGACTTCATCCCTATAAAAAAATAAAAAAACTAGCAGGGCATGGTGGTGAATGCCTGCAGTCCCAGCTCCAAGGGAGGCTGAGGTGGAAGGGTCACCTGAGCCTAGGAGGTCGAGGCTGCGGTGAGTCATGATTGTGCTACTGCACTCCAGCCTGGGCGACAGAGTGAGACTCTGACTCAAAACAACAACAACAACAACAACAACAACAACAGCAGCAGCAGCAGCAACAAGTTGCAACAACTTGTTTCTATTTTTCTATTTCATACACTAGCAAGGAATAATTTGAAAGAAAATTAAGAAAACAATCTCATTTACAATAGCATCAGAGAGAATAGATACACTGGAATTAACTTAACCAAAGACATGAAAGACTTGTACATTAAAAACCGTAAAATATCGCTGAAATAAATGAATGAAGATATAGATAAATAGGAATACATCCCATGTTCATAGATTGGAAAATGGAATATGATTAAAATGTTCATACCATCCAAATCTAGCTGCAGAGTCAATGCAATTCCCATCAAAATCACAATGACTTTTTTTTCAGAAATAAAAAAAGTTTTTAAATTCATATGGAATCAAGGGACACTGAATAGACAAAACAATCTTAAAATGGAGGGAAAAACTGGGGGATTCATATTTTCTTATTTGAAAACTTACTACAGCTTGAGGGTCGCTTATCTGAAATGCTCAGGACCAGAAATGGTTCAGGTTTTGGAATATTTGCGTACACATAATGAGTTATCTTGAGGGTGGGACCCAAATCTAAATATGATATTTATTTATGCTTCATATATGCTTTTTACACGTAGCCTAAAGGTAATATTGTACAATGCTTTTTTTTTTTTAACATGAGAAACAAAGTATGTGAGCACTGAACCATCAGAAAGCAAAGGTTTTACTATCTCAGCCACCCAGGTGGACAATCTGTGGTTATTTGGCATCTCCATCATTCCTGACTCTGAATTTATGTCACTGATGAGCAATCATTTTCTTGCACTTATTCACACATAAGTGCGTCACAGTTAAAAAAAAAAAAAAAAGGTCATACCATTAATACAGTGAAAAAATAATATGTTTGGGGAAGCTAACTAGCCGGTGCCATCCCAGAATATCTGTATCAGCTGTTAAAAAACAAACAAACAAACAAGCAAACAAACATACGCGGGCCTTCAGCCTCTACCTGTAGTGCTGTGTTTTTGTTAGAAGGTTACTGTACATTGTATTTTGTTTTTTAAATATTAGAAGCACCTAGGGGGACCAGGAAATGTGTTCCCTAGGGATGAGAAGACATTCTTGTGGGTAGCTTTTAAAAATATTTCCTCTATAGTCATCTGCATCATGAACAATAGTTTTTGTCTTCGAAGTCTTTGATTTTATAAAACTGACATGATTTCTTGTCTGTTATGAATGTACACTGCTCTATTTCTTCAATTAACACGTCACACCTTTTCACCATTTTGTCTATCGGCACTTTTTCTGCTGTGTTAACAATGTTGTCTTCATTATCACTATTAACACAACCACCTTGATTCAGAACCATTTCAGCTATTTTGCCATTAATTGAATGAACATATGGAGTCTTATTATTGATGGATATTAAAATTTGTTTGATATCCAGTTCTTCCAGCATACTGATAGACTCTGAAGGTATATTTTTCACATATGTAAGGAGATCAGATTTCTTTTTTTTCTTACTTGACATGCTGAATCCTTCAGAATCACCACTTTGTTCGTCATTGTCATTGCTGAACAAAGTAACAGGTTAGAGGTTGCGTCAGGCACGCATGACTATGTCTTTGGTCACTGTGTTCCAAGCATGGGCAATAGCACATAGAAAGAAACCCTCCACACCCACAACTTTGTTAATTCTCTGTACTTTCCATTCAATTTTTCTATGAACCTAGAACTGCTCTAAAAAATTAGTTTATTAATTTACAAAACAAATTTAAATACAAAAAATTTAAAATACAAATTTAAATTTAAATTTAAAATAAAAATTTAGGACAAACAGTGGAAACCAGTGAGATAAAAGGTTGAGATTTGTGAGCTAAGACTTACTGTTCAAAATGTGGTCTGCAGACCAATGGCATTGGCATGATCTGGGGACCTGACAGAAATGTGGACACTCAAGTCCCATCCCAGGCCTACTGAATCAGAATCTGCATTTAAACAGGATCCCAAGTGGTTCATACACCTACTAAATGTGTGAGAAGCACATGTAAGATTGTGATCAAATATAAACATTAGACTTTTAGGTTAGTGGGCTTATGGTGGCAGTCCTTAGAAGTCAAAACACCAGCAGGGTAAGGCCAAAATGTGAGTCCATATGGATGTTTGTGGCCGGCAGGAGTTATGTTGTTTGTTGCTCTGGTTTGTAAAAAGTGAAGACCCTTTGGTCTTCTAAACACACAAAACTGACAGGCAGGGAGTCCCAGTGCCTGATACAAATTTCTCACTGAGAACCTTCATGAGCTACAGGACTTGTGCTCTTTTTTTCTCTGTGCTCATGGACCCCTAGACTTTGTTAGCAGGACCTTTTTAAAGACTTATTTAGTGATGAAAAGTCTTACACATCTTCACAAGTTTCATAACGTCTCACCATGTAAAAAGATGCTATTAGGATCTTGTCAACATTCTCTATATTATAGAAGAATTGTGTAGGATTTCTTATGGAGGGAAACTAAATGTTCTCCTGATGATGGCAGTTGGATATGAACAAAGACTTTCAGACAGGACTGACAAAATTTTATTCCCAAGGCAGTAGGAAAACAGTTTCAATAGAACGTTTATGTTCTACTCTAATCAAATCTTCGTTGTCTTTGGCAGACACTCTGTCTCAGAGGAGAGGCTGATCTCTGTTTTTCTGAGGAGGTGATGTAGTGGGCAAGTAAACTTAATTCAGATATATTAATTCAATAATAATGCATGTCAATAGCATCACCTTTTAATATAGCACCTTCTTCAAAAGGGTTAGAAAATCAAGAGTGTCTTTGTCAGCAGAATGGTCAAGTCGGATTTATTCAACAGGGCATTGATTATCTAAATCAAAATAAGCACATGCTGTGGAAGTTCTGGAAACACTGATGGCAGGTGTTCCAGCACTCAGCACCTCAGCACCCACCCTTCCTCTCTTCTCCCACCAGGACTCGCTGAAATGCACAAAGAAATATCAAAATAGAAGAAAACCAGAATCCATAATGCAAACTAAGATGGGGGCCATTCATTGCCTCAAAAGACAAAAGAGCCTTTGCTGGTTCTCAGGCAGATGGAACCAGTGTGAAAGCAATCATAATAACTCACAATTGTCTTCCGTGGAAAATAAGCCTAACTCACAATTGTCTTCCATGAAAAATGTGGGAAAGTCACAAGGAGCTATAGTAGACTCAAGTTATTGAATTGTGGGTAGAGTGTAGGAGAAAGAGAAGGAGAAAAAGAGGGAGAGAGCGATGTGGGGGAACAGATAGTGATAGATAGAGATAATTATAGAAAGAAGATTGCTCCATGTGAAATGACTTTTCCATCCAGAGTTGGCAATACTTGGAAATTCTAGGTGAGATTGCCAAACTAAATAGAACTTTAAAAATTTCTCCTGACTTGCTTTTTTCCAGAATATTCCAGATCTCATTCTCTTGCTATAAGGACCTTCTTGGACACTACAACGTTTTCTCCTGATGAGATAGGCAATAACCAGTCAAGTTGCAGAATGTACTTAAGATGGGGGCTTGGTTGAAGAGAAACTAGATATAGAAAACCTCCTTGGTATAATATTTT
The DNA here is from genome assembly GCA_027257055.1 of Cephalopachus bancanus. Taxonomy (NCBI): domain Eukaryota; kingdom Metazoa; phylum Chordata; class Mammalia; order Primates; family Tarsiidae; genus Cephalopachus; species Cephalopachus bancanus. The sequence goes on along the minus strand of JAPVLO010000120.1, from coordinate 2,483,900 downwards.
CAGTAAACACAGTGAAGAAGCCATGCAGAAACAAAATTTACTTCCTGGGGCTGTCCTTAGCATCATTTCTTTCCCTGTTCTCTTTACACAGCTAGATTGTGGATCAGCAAACTTTAAGTAAGTGGCATTATTCAATCTCCAAAGACACAGGAGAATTCTAATACAAGCTGAAAGAATGAGACGGAGAACCAGAGAGAAACGACTTACATTCATTTGAGGGTAAATGCCAGAACAGGCTACACCTAGTCTCATTCAAAGATGAAAAGTAGATGCTCATATTTTTAAAAATACATAGGCCAACAATTACAGATGCTTATCTTAAAAAGATGCTTATGAGTGTTTGTGGAGGAAGGGATAGAGTTTGGAAAGTAGGTGAGAAGTAATGGAATCAAGTAAGGGGATGGGAATTGTGATTGAGATAAAAGGAAAGAAATTAGGTGAGCTACAAATCACAAAAATGTTGACAGAGCTTTCCTTCTGTGAATCGGTAACTGGAAATAGATATAAAGTGAGAAAGATAACAGCATCAACAACAGAATGAAAATAGAATTTTTTAGAGCCTGGCTTTCCCCTGGTGGAATTACCTTTTTGGAAGTGGTGGATTTCTCTAAAATGGAGAGATGGCTGAGGACAATGCGATTGTTTTTCAACTTGTGCTGGGGGATGACTGCCTCAGACAACCTCTTAGTAGTTTTATTGTGAAACTTATCTGTTAAATCAGGGGATGTGTATCCTTAAGACAAATACACAGCTGTAACATCAGGGAATGGGAACTGGAGAATGAGAGAGTTGGGGAGGGAGGATGTGTGAAGGTGCTCACTGAATGAGCTTCTCAGGTAAGAACTTTAAAACAGAGATCCACCAACCCAAAAACAAACAAACCAAAAAACCCTGAAAACAAATAATCAAATGAACAAAAATCCTGGACTAGTTTGTAAAATAATTCATGATTAAATTATCAAAGATTTAAAAAACAATGAAGCAAAAGCAACTGTAATTTTTGGAATATCAACTTGCTTAAGACACAGCAGGGTTAAACAACTATTTGGCCTGGTTGCACCAAGTTATGAATACCCTTTAAAAAAATGTTTTAAAAAGAATAACCCATTATACTTCAATCAGAAAAATGTGAAGAAACTATTTGGAAATCATAGGCAACAAAAGCAAAAACAAGTGGGAATATGTCAAACTTCAAAGCTTCTGTGAAACAAACTACAAGATGAAAAAGTTATCAACAGATTGGGAGAAAATATTTGCAAACCAAATGTCTGATGAGAGGTTTATAATAACCAAACACTAATATTAGAGTAAAAAGAACCCATACAACTGTGTAGCAAAAAGCCAAATAACCTAATTGAAAAATGAGCAAAGAACCTGAATAGACATTTCTCTGAAGAATACATACAAATGGTTGATACATGAAAAGGTGCACAACATCACTAATCATCAGGAAATGAAAATAAAAACCACAATGAAATATTACCTTACATTTGTCAGGATTGCTATTAGTAAAACAGAGAACAAAAATGATTACAAGTGTTGACTAGGGTCTGAAGAAAAGGGAACTCATGTCCACTGTTGGTAGGAATGTGAATTGGTGCAGCCCTCATAGAAAATAGTATGGAAGTTCCTTAAAAAACTAAAAATACAGCCGGGCTCGGTGGCTCAGCCTGTAATCCCGCGCCTTTGGGAGGCTGAGGTAAGTGGATTGCCTGAGCCCGCGGGTTTGAGACCCTCCTGGGCAACCAGACCTCATCTTTACAATAAATAAAAAAAATCAGCCGGGCGTGGTAGCACATGCCTGTAATTCTGGTTACTTGGAAGGCTGAGGCGGAAGGATCGCCGGAGCCCAGCAGGTCGAGGCTGCGGTGGCCGGGAGCGGCCACTGCACTCCAGTCTGGGCGACCGAGCGAGACTCCAACTCAAAAAAAAAAAAAAACCAAAAAAACTAAAAATACAATTACCATATGTTATAGCAATCTCACTACTGGGTGTATATCCAAAGGAATTGAAATGAGGATCTCAAAAAGATATCTGTACTGTTCACAACAGCCAAGATGTGGAAGCTGCCTAAATGTCCATCAATGGGTGAATTAATAGAGAAATTGTAATATGCACCTACAATGGAATATTATTCAGCTTTAAAGCAGAAGGAAACCCTGACATTTGTGACAACATACATGAACCAGTAGGATCATATTAAGTGAAATAAGCAGACATGGAAAGACACATACTATAAGACCTTACTTATATGCAGACTCTAAAATAGTTCATCTCACAGGAACAGAGAGTAGAATGATGGTTGCCAGGTGATGGGGAAGGAAGAAATGGCGAGGTGATTGTTGAAATGTACAAAGTTTCAGTTATACAAGAGTCATAAATTTTGGAGATACATATATGTACACACACACACACATGCAAATAATAATAATAAAGGTGACAGGAGAAACTTTGGGAGGTGAAAGATATATTGATGGCAATAATAGTGGTGATTCCTGGTTGTATATTCGTCCTTAAGCTCATTGAGATGTATAGCTTTTAAATTAAATATACAGCTTAAAACAACAACAAAAAAGAAAATGACTTTGGTTTAAATATTAAATTACAGAAAATTGAGTTATGAATACAACAGAATACTATGCGATCACTTACATCATTTTTTTTTTTCTTTGAGTTGGAGTTGAGTCCGTCGCCCAGGCTGGAGTGCAGTGGCACACTCATGGTCACCCCAGCATCGACCTGCTGGGCTCTGGTGATCCTTCCACTTCAGTCTTCCAAGTAACCAGAATTACAGACACGTGCTACCATGCCTGGCTAATTTTTAAAAATTTATTTATTGTAGAGATGAGGTCTTGCCAAGTTGCCCAGGCTGGTCTCAAACCCGCAGGCTCAGGCAATCAATCCTCTCACCTTGGCCTCCCAAAGTACTGGGATTATAGGCTTAAATCATCATGCCCAGTTTGCAAGATATTTATTAAGAAAAATTATGATATATCATAAGTGAAAAAACAATACCGCTCACACACACACACACACACACACACACACACACACACACATCCATCCACCTACCTATTTAATCTTTCTGTATTTGGACTATCAGGAGTTACATTATAAGGACAGTGAGACTGTGGTCCATTGAGTAAGTTCTCTGTGCATTTATAGCCAAGGTTTACCTTAGAGAAATTTGTTAATCTTTCTTTGCTTCTGTTGTCTCATTTTAACATGGAAATACTAATCATATCTATTTCATATGGCTGTTGTGTAGTATAAATGATTTATTTCAATGTAATACCCTTAGCAGAGTACCCAGATACAATAAATGAACATTAAATGTTAATTTTAATTATTTATTACGCACAAATGTACAAAAAAGATGTATAGGTATCATGATTATAACTTGGTGGTGATATTACATATGCTTTAAATTTTTAACAATACTTTTTGATGTTTTCTAAACTTTCCACTTCAAGCATGTTTTTCCTTTATGCTAACAAAACTTATGTGGGAAAGAACATATGTGGGAATAAAGGAAAGGTAACTCATATATTTTTAGATTGAGTAAGAGATAAGATAGACAAGTGGGACCTCGTCAAACTGACAAGTTTCTGCGAAGTCAAAGAAACCATCAAGAGAGCAGGGAGACAGCCCACAGACTTGGAAAAAAATATTTGCCAACTGTATATCTGACAAAGGCCTAACATCTAAGATCTACAAATCTACAAGGAAATCAAACATGCTGAATAGAAAAAAACAAACAGCCCATTACAAAGTGGGCGAAAGATATGAATAGACACTTCTCAAAAGAAGACATACGAGCAGCCAACAGATACATGAAAAATTGCTCAGCCTCACTAGTCATCAAAGAAATGCAAATTAAAACCACACTGAGATACCACCTGACTCCAGTCAGGATGGTCATCATCAATAACTCAAAAAACAACAGATGCTGGAGAGAATGTGGGGGAAAAGGGAACACTTCTACACTGTTGGTGGGAGTGTAGACTAGTACAGCCTCTGTGGAAAACAGTTTGGCGATTTCTAAAAGATCTAAAAATTGACCTTCCATACCACCCTGCAATCCCTCTACCGGGAATATACCCCAGAGGAATTCCAATCACTCTATGAAAAAGATACCTGCACACGCATGTTTAGTGTAGCATTATTCACAATAGCAAAATCATGGAACCAACCATGCTGCCTATCAAAAAAGGACGGGATTAAAAAAAATTGGTACATATACATGATGGAATATTATGCAGTCATAAAGGACATAATTATGAACTTCGCAGCAACTTGGATGGACTTAGAGTTTATAATACTGAGTGATCTATCACAGAAACAAAGAACTGAGTATCACATATTCTCATTCATAAGCAGACCTTGAACAATTATCATAATACTATAAGAAAAAATTGGCAGTAGTGGGAAACTCCTGGGGGGGGCACACCTCATCAACAAAGGTATCTGCATAATGAACATTTGTATACCTAACCCTGAATTGTACCCCACATCTTTAAAATTAAAAATTAAAAAAAAGAAATAGTGAAAAAATATAAAACCCAAGTGTATTATTTATAAAACATAGCCAACATTTGTTGACTCAGAGGGATTGAAAGTAAAAAGCTGTAAAAAGACATGAACCCAATTCTATAAAAAATGCAGTGGTTGCATATCAATATCTTAATTCTTAAAAAGGCCATTAAATGAGAATTTGAAAATATAATCTATAAATATGTCAAAATAGTCTGTATTTCAGATAACATATGATCAAAATACATACGAAGTAAGTCTTCACATGTAGAAATATGCAAAGACATCAAGTGGCAAACAAGAGTAGCTGGAGATTTTAGCATAACTGCCACAGTTGTAATAGAATGATTATGCAGTATATAATCATAAAGAGGTTCTGGTCTTGGTTTAGAAATCAGACATATAATTTTGACTCAACTAACAAATCTGCTGCTTTCAGGTGGATAGTTTTCTTCTTCACAGCTCAGTTGCTCTGCCTGTCAAATTAGATTAGGATATATCCTTACATTGCAAAACTGTTGTATAAGGATACATTAGAGGATTCATGTGGGTGGTGGAAATTTGAAGACACCTCAGTGTACTTGAGGCCTGAAGGATACTTAGAATCAGCCCACAAACATGAAGAAGGACATTTTCTCCTTTGGGTAAGATAATAGAGTGTATTTAAGACATAGAGCCATGGAAAAGCAGGGTAATATTTATTGCTGTTATCTTTTCTTTATTATTATGTTTTGGGGGGGAAAACTAACAGCCTTAGAATTTTGGTATAGTTGTAAATATAACAAGGGTAGTAGTGAGAGAAAAAACTGGAGAGATTGTTTGAGCTCATAATGGGAATACCAATGATGGTTAAGAGCCCCCTGGACTCTGAGGTCATCTCCAGGTTTCAACTCTGTCTTTACCACCAAATACTGTCTGCCTTTGAACATATTACTTATCTCTTGCACACCTGTTTTCTTGCCTGTAAAGTGAAGTTACTGATAAACCCTACATCATAGGTTCTTTTTTTCAGCTTTAAAATTTCTGGTGAGATACACATTTCACAAAATTTACCATCTTTATCATTTTCTTTTCTTTTTTCTTTCTTTGTCTCCCTCTTTTTGCCAGATGGAAGGGTTCCAATGTACTTTCATCAAAGCAGTACAGTGATTCCAGAAAATGTCGTCACTTGATTTATCTTTATCATTTTTTTTTCTTTTTTTTGAGTTGGAGTCTCACTCTGTCACCCAGACTGGAGTGCAGTGGCCGCTCCCGGCCACCGCAGCCTCGACCTGCCGGGCTCAGGCGATCCTTCCGCCTCAGCATTCCAAGTGGCTGGAACTACAGGCGTGCACTACCATGCCCGGCTAATTTTTTGATTTATTGTAGAGATGAGGTCTCACCAAGTTTCCCAGGCAGGTCTCGAGCCCACGGGCTCAGGCAATTCACTCACCTCAGCCTCCCAAGGCGCGGGATTACAGGCTGAGCCACCGAACCTGGCTATCTTTATCATTTTTAAGTGTACAGTTCAGTAATAATATATATATATTCATAATTTGTGTCACCACCATCCATCTTCCTAACTCTTTTCATTGTATAAAGCTGAACCTCTGTGACCATTAAATGGTAACTTCCATCCTTCCCTTCTCCCATCCTCTGGAAACCACCATTTTATTTTCTGTGCCTATAATTTTGACTACTTGGTGTACCTCCTATGAGTGGACTCATACAATATTTGCCATTTGTGAATAGCTTATTTCACTTAGCATAATACACTTGAGGCTTATTCATGTTGCAGAATTTTGTTTTTCTTTAGGCTGAATAACATTACATTGTATTATGCATCACATTTTGTCTATCTAGTTATCTGTGGGTGGACTCAGGTCACTTCTATGGTTTTAGTGACTATAAATAATACTGTTATGAGTATAGGTGTACAAAGGTTTCTTCAAGACCCTGCTTTTGATTATTTGGGGTGTGTACCTAGTAGTGGGATTGCTGGATCATATAGAAATTGTGATTTTATGTTTTTTTTGAGAAGCTTCATATTTTCCACAGCAGCTGTACCATTTTACATTCCCAATAACAGTGCACAGGGGTTCCAATATTTTCACATCCTCAACAATTGTTATTTTCTCGTTTCTTTTCTTTTCTTTTTTTTGGTTAGTATTTACCCTCTTGGGTATAAAATGGTATCTCATTGTGGTTTCAGTTCACATTTTCTTAACGAGTAGTGATGGTGAGTATCCATCATCTTTCATGTGCTTATTGGTCATCTGTATATATTCTCATCATAAGTTCCTTAACATGTTTAAGGACACAGAATATTTAACAAGCTCAGAATGATCATTGGCACGTGTCATTTAGCTTTTGTTAATGTTGATACTATCCCAACAAGCAGCTTTGCCCTTACCCCGTAGTTTAAAGAAGTAATTTAATGATCTCAAGCAAGGCAGCACCAGATCAATTTTGTGTTTCATAAAAATAACTCTGACTTCACTGTGGTGAATGAATCACAGGGATGTCGAACTGGAGGGCCACTTACGAGTCAGTTTCCTTTCTGTTTCTTCATGTGGGATAATGAGAATTGGGTCCGTCTGACATTTTATTTTTATTTATTCATTTTTCATCACAGACACGCTGCTGGAAAGCGTGGCATGAGACTCTAATGACTCAGGAGATATCTTAAAGGTAGGCAAATGCGTGGTTTTGTTGACACGTCGATACCCCAGTTTTCCTTTTTGTTACATTCTCCAGGGGGGTCCCTGACTAATGCAAATATCAGCATTTATTTCTGGAAGCATGGTAAACATTCTAATATTTGTGGCCTGATCTTGATGGAGGGCAGATAAACCAAATCTCCCTTCTGTCTGCAAAATAATCAATACCAAAGAAGAAAATGTAAAGCACTTAAGCCAAGCTTCCTGAATGAATACTCACAAGAAACACAGGAATGATTTTTTTCCCTCAGCAAGGTTATCTTGGGGATCTGAATTATATAGCAATGACAAATGGTTCAGAAAAGGGATTAGATCTAGAATCACTGGAAATGATGGAGATTATAAGGTCACTGCCGAGGTTGACAAAAATAAAAGTATTTTCTTGGAAATATTAGTCAGGCCAGGCGCAGTGGCTCTTGCCTTTAATCTTTGTACTTTGAGAGGTCAAAGTGGGAGGATTGCTTGAGCCCAGGAGTTTGAGACCAGCCTGAGCAGCACAGCAAGACTTCATTTCTGCAACAAATCAAAATATTAACTGGGTGTGGCGGCACATGCCTGTAGTCTCAGCTACTCGGGAAGCTGAGGCAGAAGGATTGCCTGAGCCCAGGAGGTTGAGTCTGCAGTAAGCTGTGATCATGCCACTGCACTCTAGCCTGGGCAATAGAGTGAGTTCTCAACTCAATATATATATATTGACTGTCTCTTATTTATCGTTGCTTTCCAGGGTTTCAACACAGCCTACTTTTCTTCTCAGCCTATTCATGCTCCCTGAACACTTTCCTGGATGGATCTCATGCCCCCCCTTTTCTCATTGTCATCTATGGTTCTCCCATTTTAATCTCTTGCCCTAGTTCCCCTCTTGAGCTCCAGACTGGTAAATTCCAAACACCTCTCCATGGATATTCCTCAGACACCCCAAAAGTCAACATGTCCAAAATCATAAACTTTTCCTAAAAAACTGATCTCACTGATCATTCAGCCCCTCAAGCCAAAGCCCTTGCTTTTGTCTTGTAAACCTTTTACTCTTGTCTCTTCCTCTAGTTACTGACTTAACAAATTCAGTTGGTTCTGTCTTCTAAGTTGTTCTGAGACCATCTGCTTCTTTCTGTTTTCAATTGCCAACTGCATCTCTCACCTGGATCATTTCAACAACACCTTATTTAGTCTCTGGTTTCAGTCTTGCTTTTCTCTAGCACAGATACCAGAGCGATTTTTCTAAAATGCCAGTCTAATTATATTATCACCAACCGCTACTTTCCAACCTTTCACTGTTTACAAGTATTCTCAAGAAAAAATTCCAACTCCTTGATGTGGCACCTTATCGCTTCCTGCTTCTCACTCAACTCCATCCTTTAACCTTATTAAACGAGTTTTAATTCCTTGATTGGTTCATGATCTCACTCTCTCTCATTTGTTTCCTCTGTTAGGATCCTTCTTCCTTTCCATGCCTCTCATTTGGTGGGTTAACTTTTCCTTAATCTTCTGATTTTAGCTCAGACATTACCACCACCTGATAAGCATTTCCTGATCCTGCCATCCAAGGCTGGGTTATGGGTTAGGGTGATTACACACTCCTACAGAACTTACTACTTCTCTCTGTTGAAGCACTTGTAACACTTTACGGTAATTGTCTGTGTTTTAAAATATCTTCCTGAAGCCTTGAACTCCTTGAACACAGATGTGGTGTCCACTGTATCTGCACACCTAGAACAATTCCAGGTTCCCAGTAAGCATCCAAAAAATATTTCTGGAAGAAAGAGAAAGAAGGAAAAAGAAAGTTTGTGACATTGAAAGGTTATTAAGTCCTGAGTAATTGGGTTTTCAGGGAAAATGACATTAAATACATATCATATGAGTTTCCAACTGTGCTTAATTTCTTTCATGCTATGTTTAGTACAGAATTAAACACATTAATTATATAAATAAAATAATTTTAAAACGTACAACTGGTTTTGCATCTATTTTGCAATGTGAAAGGGGCAAAACTTTGTTAATTTTAATATATTTCAACCAAACTCATGATTTTTCTCCCGAAATCTTCTTATGTTCGTGTCCTGTGGTCCAGAAAGGCATGACCTCTATACACATAGGCATATAAGCCACACACTCTGCCTTCCTACACCTCTGTCATTAAGCTATTTCCAACTCCTGTTGATTTCACTTACTATGTATCCACATGTTTCTTTCTAATCCTAGGCTCTCGGCACATACTCTTTCCTTTACTTGGAAAGTGTTTCTTTTAAACGTCTGCTCAACTCCCCATTATCCTGTTCTTAGTTAAAAATCTCAGCTTCTGTAAGAAGTTTCATTGATTCCCCAGTTGTGGTCATGTTCCCCCTCTCTTTGTACCCACTTCTGAGAATTTTGTATATGCATGCGTGTACAAGGGGGACCCCTTAAAAAACAGAATTTATTTATAAAAAGTTGTGTGCTTCTTCTTACATATTTAAACTTCAGTCACCTTTACCTGCACCGTTTGTTGCAAAACACCTATCAACACACTTTTTTCCACTGCTCAAAACAGCTTTTGAACTCATCAGTTTTGATACCTTTTAGTGCATCTGCCATTTTTTGTTATACCTCCTCCATTGACAAAACCTTTCCCTTTGCAGGCTTTTATCATCGGGGAAGCAAAAGAAAAAAGTTGCTCGGGGCAAAATCGGGTGAAGAGGGAAAGTGGGGTACGGAGTCAGGCCATTTTTGGTCAAAAACTGCTGAACACTCGGTGGGGTGTGGGCAGGTGTGCTTGTAAATTACCCATCATGAAATGTGCAATTGTGATGGAAGAATCTCCGAAAAAAAAAAACAACAAACATTCGCTGAAGCCAAACACAGCCTCTCACAGCAATGTTAGCTAGTACACTGAAGCTGATGGGCTCCTAGTAGCTGACCTAGCAGGGGAAGCCTGTACTATAAGGAACTGCCCTGCAAAAGATGATTCTGGTTATTTTATTGGTTACCCCTCATGTGTGTATACATACATTCTTTACTATTCTTTACTTTTGAGAATTTTGTATGTGTATGCATGTATATATATTAGCATGACTGTATATATTAGTCTGGCCATTTAATAAGTACCTCTTTCACTATGTTATGAGATCTATAAAAGTATAGACCGTATCTTCTTTTCAACAACAGATTATCAGTGCCTAGAATATTGTCTGCTGCATACTAAGTCCTCAATATAAATTTGCTGAATAGCGAATAATAATGATAACTTTCAAGGTCAATAATAGCACAATGATGCAGCTAGTATGGATATGCAAGAATGTTGCTATAGTAGTGAATACATCGAATTGACCTAGAATGATGAATCAGTGAATGCCTCCCTGAGAAAATGACCACTGATCAAAGAAACTCAGTGTGATCATATGTAATTGTGATATTTTTTCCCCAATTACTGAACTCCATTATGCTATGTGGAACCTACTTTCCTGCTATGTAGTCCCTTAATAATATCTAGCCGAATGATAAAAGTTTTTAGATATCTTCAGTTATTAGAACAGTTTCATCTGATGTTTATGACTCAGCCCTGTTCCCTTGAAAAGCGCAATCACAAACCCGATTTAAAGCTCAATTCTTTCTATTCTTGCCCATCTTACATCAGGAAAGCCAAGTCTCCCTCTAACTCCTTGAAGAACCATGGGCAATTAGATAAGTCATTTGCAACTCTCTTTCATCTCTCACATGGTTGGTGTCTGCCTATACCTTAGGTATGGACCCCTATATGAAATGGTCTACCAAGTAAGTGTACTTGGATTGCAATTTGAACTCCTGGGTTGATGTTCCTTCACCAGTATTATTTAGGTTCGCTCTTGAATAGGGCTGCAAATGTGAGAGCAGTTCATTTCCTCTTGGCCCTGACACAATTCATGAGCCCATCTAAGAATAAGGCCCCAAGTTCTTTTCTCTATCATCATTTAGTCATAGGAAAGCCTGAGTGGCCAAAACTTTGCGTCAAAATATAGTGGTTAGTATAACATTGGCATATGGCCTGGCAGTCTCAGTCATGATTTGTTTTTATCTTCAGTCTGCTCAGACCCAATCTAGAAATACCACTTTCTCCTGTAACAATGGCTGCTATACGTTGCTTAACTTGTGGATTAATAGAGCCAGTAATGCTCATAATGGTCAGCTTCGGCAGCACAATCATTTGTACCCATGGTCAAAGGCATAGACTCTTCCAGGGTCCTACAGTGTACTAAGAGCTGATTTTCCAATGGAGGGTAGTCTCCACTACAGATGGCTTTGCTCCAGAATACTAGGCATCTGTGCTGTATCTCTCCAGTTGGAACTTACTGCAGACGTAGTGTTCTTACTCATCATAAATTTCCCTAACACCAACTCATACTATATTGCCTGATTTTCAAGACATTCTGCAGAGCCTTTCTATGCTAGGCCTTACTCAAAACTGGCAAACGTCCATGCTTCCCAATCAGTGAATCAGAAAAATTTTCTATGGTGACATATAGTATCTCCCCTAAATCCAAAGAGGTCCTACTGAAGCCCTAAAAAGTTTTCTGACTGGGCGCAGTGGCTCAGCTTGTAATCTCAGCACTTTGGGAGGCCAAGGCAAGGGGATTGCCTGAGCCCAGTGGTTCAAGACCAGCCTGGGCAACTTGGTGAGACCTCGCATCTACAATAAAATCACAAAAACTAGCTGGGCATGGTGGCGTGCATCTGTAGTTCCAGCTACTTGGAAGACCGAGGTGGAAGGATCGCCTGAGCCTAGCAGGTAGAGGCTGCGGTGGACATGAGTGTGCCACTGCACTCCAGCCTGGGTGACAAGAGTGAGACTCCAACTGAAAAAAAAAGTTTCCTAATGTGGCATGCCTCTAAATATTCATGGAGTCTATCCAAATGCTGAATCTCTCATGTGGCATACATGGAATTCTCCAGAGAGTCCAGTGGTATTGCTTTATTGCTCAATTCTGTAATGTGAGACATTCAGCTCTAATTCAACCTCTTATGCAGAAACCCCTCCTTCCACGTCCACCAGAAACAGGCACTTTCTGTGGAAGTCTCCATTCCCAATAAAATACCAGCATGAAGATTCAAGCCTGGCTGCCTTTTTGGGTGTGCATGTAACCTAAAGGAAATGCTAGTGTACTTTCTACGAGGAAGGATGGGTTTACAGGCTGCTTTATTCTGGTCTTCTTCCTCATTTATACCATCTCTCCTCAGGTCTCTTTTCATCTAAGTAGTACAAGGGCACATGGCAAGGGTTGCTGGGCAATGCAGTATCTACAGAGGGGACAAAATTCAGGTTGCCATTATTTAGGCACTCCTACAATTCTCAAATAATGCTCTTAAATTTTAGCTCAAAGTATCCTGAAGATGTCATTGCCTATTTCAGTCTTACATATGCCAAGACATTTCATCAGGAAATCAAACTATTGTGGATTCAATGCAGAGCACCAGAATTTGGGATTAAAATACCTCATGGCTCCTAACCACTTCCCATGGAGAGAGAAGAGGATAGCTCTCTCCATGAGCAACATTCTTCCCCAAAGACTGACAACCTACCCCTTCCCCTAAGTATTTTGTATAAATCTCCTTCAGGACAGGCCTTCAGCATTGAACTTCTTATTAATAAAGTCATGAGATGGCTAAAGACATGAATTGGAAAACTAAAAGAGATGCATATCTTATTTGTACCCCAAGCTAATGAAGCTAATTACATCAGCTATAAATGACTTTTTAGAAGATAATGAGATAAAGGATGATTGAATTTAAAGATGAACGAAGATAGGTAACTTGGCTTCTAAAACGTGACTTGCTGTATTTAATTCTTATAAGATCTGAAGGAAAGAGGTTACACAGAGGCTTATTTTTATGTGGTCAGTGCTCCTTCATTCTATGTTCTTCCCCTCATTCAATTTGATCCAAATACCCCCAAGTTTCTTAAATGTTAGCTTAAAGTGTCCTGAAGATGTCATTGCCTATTTCAGTTTTACATACGCTAAGACATTTCATCAGGAAATCAAACTATTGTGGATTCAGTGCAGAGCACCAAAATTTGGGATTAAAATACCTCATGGTTCCTAACCACTTCAAAGACCTACAGCTTTTGAACAAAGAAGACTTGATCTTCCCCAAGGCAAAGTGATGTCAGGCACTCCTGTACTGTTACCCTGATGTGAATTCACTTGATGACTTTCATTTCCAAGAAAGTAACTGAGACTTCTGAGTCTCTCGTCTTGACTTTGCCAATCTCTTTCTGTGTCTCAGACATCTGTGACCATGTAGAGTCTTCGTCCATAATCTGGAACCATCAGAAAGAACAATGTACTGATTTTATTTGCTCTTTTCCAGCAAAAGGGATGGTAGGATCTGAAACAAAGCCTAAATGTCCAACAATATTAGACAAATTTTTTTTTTTTAATTTTAAAGATATGGGGTACAATTCAGGATTAGGTATACAAACGCTGATTTTGCAGGTACCCTTGTTGATGAGGTGTGCCCCTCCCTCCCCTAGCAGTTTCCCTCAACTGCCAATCCCACCCTCTCCTTTAGCAGTTTCTCACTACGGCTAATCCCTTTCTTATAGTATTATAATTGTTCAAGCTATGCTTATGAGTGAGAACATATGGTACTCTGTTCTTTGTTTCTGTGATAGATCACTGAGTATGATCAACTTTAAATCCATTCAAGTTGCTGCAAAGTCCATATGTTTGTCCTTCTTAATGACTGCATAATATTCCATTGTGTATAGGTACCACATTTTTTAAATCCAGTTCAGCTTTGATGGGCAGCATGGTTGGTTCCATGTTTTTGCTATTGTGAATAGAGCTGCAGCAAACATACATGTGCAGGTATCTTTTTTGTAGAATGATTTGAGTTCCTCTGGGTATATTCCCAATAGGGGAATTGCTGGGTCATATGGAAGGTCAATTTCTAGTTCTTTCAGAGATTGCCACACTGTTTTCCAAAGAGGTGGCACTAGTTTGCATTCCCTCCAGCAGTGTAGCAGCATTCCTTTTTCTCCACATCCTTGCCAGCATCTGTTGTTTGTTTTATTGATGATGGTCATTCTTACTGGGGTTAGGTGGTATCTCAGTGTGGTTTTGATTTGCATTTCTCTGATGATGAGTGAGGCTGAGCACTTTTTCATGTGTCTGTTGGCTGCCCATATACCTTCTTTTGAGAAGTGTCTATTCTTGTCTTTTGCCCACTTTTTAATGGGGCTGTTTTTTTCCTTTTGGCACAGTTGAGTTCCTTGTAGATCCTAGATGTTAGGCCTTTGTCAGATATACAGTTGGCAAATATTTTTTCCCATTCTGTGGGCTGTCTCCCTGCTCTCTTGATGGTTTCTTTGGCTTTGCAGAAGCTTGTCAGTTTGATGAGGTCCCACTTGTCTATCTTATCTCTTATGGTACGGGCACCTGGGTTTTGATTAGGAAGTAGTTGTCAGTTCCAATTTCCATAAGGGTGTCTCCTGCATTTTCTAAAGTTTTTAGAGTTTGAGGTTTTATATTTTGGTCTTTGATCCACTTAGAGTTAATTTTTGTGTAATGGTGATAGGTAGGAGTCCTATTTTAATCTTCTGCATGTGATCAGCCAGTTTTCCCAGCACCATTTACTGAATAGGTTTTCCTCTCCCAGTGGTTGTTGTTGGAGGCTTTGTCAAAGATGAGTTGGTTGAGAAATTGAGACTTGCTTCCAGAATCTCTATCCTGTTCCATTGGTCCATATGCTTGTTCTTGTGACAATACCAGGTTGTTTTGATTACTGTAGCGCTATAGTAAAGTTTAAAGTCTGGAAGTGTCATACCTCCTGCTATGTTTTTTTTTGCTGAGGATTGTTTTAGCTGTTCATGGTTGTTTGTTTCCATAAGAATTTCTGTATTGTCATTTCCAGGTCTGAGAAGAATGATGCTGGTAACTTAATGGGTATTGTGTTGAATCTGTCGATTGCCTTTGGTAAGATGGACATTTTAACAATAGTGATTCTTCCTATCCATTAGCATGGAATATATTTCCCTTTGTTTGTGTCTTCTTGGATTTCTTTGAACAACGCTTTGTAGTTCTCATTGTAAAGTTCTTTCAGTTCTCTGGTTAGGAAGATGTCAAGGTATTTCATATTTTTTGTGGCTATTGTGAATGGATTGTGCTTTTTATTTGGGTCTCTGCCTGCTTGTTGTTGGTGTATAGGAATGCAACTGTCTTTTGCACATTTGTTTTGTACCCTGACACTTTGCTAAAGATCTTTATTAGTGCAAGGAGGTTTTTGACAGATTCTCTTGGATTTCAAGGTATAGGATCATATCATCAATAAAGAGGGATAGCTTGACTTCCTCTTTTCCTATTTGGATACCCCTGATTTCCTTCTCTTGTCTGATTGCCCTAGCTAGAACTTCCAACACAATGTTGAACAAGAGGGGTGAGAGTGGGCAGCCTTGCCTTGTTCCAGTTGTCAGGGGAAATATTTCCAGTTTCTGTCCATTTAGCAATATGTTTGCTGTGGGTTTATCGTAGATGGCACTTGCTATTTTGAGGTATGTTCCCTTTATACTTAGGTGTTTGAGGGTTTTTAACAAGAAGCAATGCTGGATTTTATCAAAAGCTTCTTCTGCATCTAATGAGATAATCACGTGGTTCTTGTTTCTACATCTGTTGATGTATTTAATTACATTTATGGTCTTGTGAATTTTGAACCAGCCCTGCAGCCTGGAGATGAAGCTTACTTGGTCATGGTGGATGATTTTTGAGATGTGTTTTTGGATCCAATTTGCTAGAATCTTGTTGAGGATTTTTGCATCTATGTTCATAAGGGATATTGGCCTATAGTTCTTTTTGTTGTTGTTGTTGGATCTTTACCTGGTTTGGGTATCAGCATGATGTTAGCTTCGTAAAATGATTTGGGGAGAATTTCATCTTTCTCAATTGCCTGAAATACTTTCAGTGGAATTGGTATCTGCTCATCCTTGTATGTTTAGTAAAATTCTGCTGGAAAGTCATCCAGTCCAGGGCTTTTTATTTGTAGGTAGTTTTTGTGTGACAGAGTCAATTTTCTGGGATATTATTGGTCTATTTAGTGTCTCAATGTCTTCTTGTTTCAACCTGTGTGATGTCAGAAAGTCCTCCATTTCATTTATATTATCAAGTTTGTTTCCATATAATTATTAGACAAATTTTAAGATACCTTTAAATTTATTCTGGGTCTAGAGAGCTGCTCAGTTGTCACTTTCACCTTGGTCCTAAGGGAACTATTTTATTCTATGTGTCCTGATGATTTCACCTTCTGTAATTCCTAATTGCCACTGATCGTTTGACTAGGTCCTGGAACAGCCAATAGATACTCTAAGTAGAATTCTTGCTTCTGAGCTGAATATAAACAACGTAAGTTTGTCAAATGCTCTGAACACTGAATTGTTGAGCTAATATTGGAAAGAGATTGGAGCACTTCTTGGGCCAAAAGAAAAAATTCTTAAACTCTAACAATAGCAAGTGTATATTGATTTTGTACTGAATGCCAGGAACTAAACATTTTATATGCATTACATCGATTAGCCTTCAGAGTTATCCCTATGAAGTAGATTCTATTATTATCTCCATTTTACAGACGGGAAAAATTGAGACTAAGTGACACAATTACACAAGATCTCCTAGAACTAGGACAGGATTTAAGTCTGTCTGATGCTGAAATTTATGCTCTTAAACCACTGCACTATATTTCCTCCTGAAATGCTGATAAAGCTATTTTTGGTTTAGCCTCTTTTCTGGGGCCACTTTTATCTAGCAGCACATCTAATAGGTCTGAGTGTAAAATAATTCTTGCAGAACTTAATCACACTAGGAGGTTATACATTCAGGATATTGAATAAGCATCTGGCTACAGGAAGGTATTTAGCTCTCTGGAGTCTCTGTAGAGCCATCTGGCTTTGAATCAATGCTCTTGGGAGACTCAGACTTCTCCCATGTTGTCCAACCCTTTGTAACATAATCCCCTCATCTAGAGTGGGGAAAGAGGGTCTGTATTGGGGGGGTCTTCTTCTATCAACTTTGTAGCTGATTATCTTATGTGAATCTGATTCCCAAGAGAATTCAGTCTTCAATTTTGTAGATACTGTCAGGATTTTAGCATTAATCACTTGGAACTTTTGTGAACATAGCACTTGGACCAGGATACAAAGTTTTATTTTATGTGGAGTCTGAATTTCTTTTTCCTGTTCTGTCTTTCTTTCAAAGCTTTCTACAGTTTGTAAGGTGACCTCTTTCTATCTTTCTTACAGCAGTAGGGTTCCAGTGTTTGTTTTCGCACATGGACCTCACTACTACGTGAGTTACTTGGTATATTTATTTTATTTTGTTTCTTATAGTAATTCGTTTTATTTTTCCTGTGTCATATATAAATTGGATCATCACACATCAAACTCATACAAAACTGGAGGTCTGTTTTCCTTTATTTTAAATTTCCTTTATGGGCTGCCAGTCCCACTCAGAAGAAGAAAATGTTATTTTTGTCATTACTGACTTTCAAGTGAAAAGTCTCTTTTGGGTAATATTCCCATTTAAGTATTATCTTCTCAGTACTAGTCCCAGTTCTTTTTACAAGTTTCAAAAAATATATATATTTCTCATCCTGCATTTAATTTAATGGTAGCATAAAGGGCAACTCTCTTTGATACTTTATATTATTTTGTGATTCCCTTTCCTCAATATATTCTAAAAATATGTATATATTACTGCTTCAGAGAAGTAAATATGCCATGATTAGGCAGATCTCAAATATAAATTTCATTACAGGTCTTCTGTTTTATTATTCCATGACATCAGCAAAGCTTGCCTTATACCCAGCATGTAATATATAACCTATGAGAAATTACCCCTGTCAAGGCTCCCTCACTTTTTCTTCCCTTCTCTCTGCCCTTTCCCCAACCCTAAATAGGCATTCTCCATATATTAGCTTAAAAATGAAAACCTAGGGGAATTTTCCTGTAAGCAATCTATAAATAGGGGTAAATTTTTCATCCTAGTCACTTTAGTTATTGCTCAGAGAAGCCTGCAATGCTCAACAAACTATCCTACAGCCTATTTTTTATGGGGTGAAAGTTTAGAGTATTCCAATTTCAGATAGAATTTTGAAGACCAGGATCACAGCTCTTATGAAGATTCTGCCGCTGTCTGTGTAGCCTCAGAGGCCATGGGTAGTGGAGTCTGCAACTGTCAGGATAAACCAGGTTATGCTGTGAAAACCCAAAGCAAGTTGAGCAAACAAACAAACAAAAAACGGTTCAAGGCATAATACAGCAAAGGCTTATTTCTTGTTAATGCCACATGGCCATTGTAGGCCATCTAGGCTCTGTTCACTGCATCCTCTCAGGGATCTTAGATCACAAAGTAGCCAACTTCTTGAATAATGCTACACACATCCCAGAGAAAAGAGCACGGCTTCTCATGGATGGAGCTCCCTAAGCTTCTAATAGAGCTGACTCTCACATTTCAAATTTATGGGAAAGAATGCTGTGCTGCTTGTGTGTTTGGGAGAAGAACCAGGAATGCTTGGAAAACCATGCAGCTACATTGGTGATAGGATGTATCTTTTCCCCCCCAGGTGTGTTAATTTAACATCTACTATTGTATCAATTTTACAAGGAGGATAGACAGAGAGAAAATGACCACTGCCAAATTTTGGGTCTGCACTTACTTGTGGCTGATAAGTTGGACTGAATCACTGGTGAATTGCAAAAAGTTATTTTGGGCCTCTTACCTAAGAGTCTTATCAGGCAGAGGCTGAGACTCCTTCTCTGTTGCCACTAGATCCACTGCTTGTTTTGTCTCACTTTATGGGGACAACAGGGAAGGAAATCCAAAGCCAATTAAAATGATGCCAAGCAAATTTTTTCTTCCTACTACCCAGGCTAGAGTCAACAGAAGCTCCCACTGTTGGTAGGAAACCCCAACCAAGCAGGGGCAGCCCCTGGTTTATCCAAACATTCCTAGATGGATGCACGAGAAAGACAATCCAAAGGGGGTAAGAATCCAAAAAAGGTATGGCACAAATCATGATTTTAACCCTGTTTGCTGTAACTCTGAAAATGTCCAAATATGGTCTTGTGGAAAAGATCTCTGCATTGGAAAAACTTTTAAGGGGCCACAACTGTGTTTGGTCTGGAACATTTGATCTCACAGGATTTCAAAGACTGTTATTAAGGGAAGTAAACACTTGAGGGTTCATTCTGAGCCTTGAGATCTAGACTCAATTCCACAAACAACATTTAAACCCACATCAACTCTATTCTAACCTGGGTGAGGAGTATACAAATTGGAGGGCAAATGATTCAGTTTCAGGCTGCTCTTTAAGAGAAGGGGATTCTGAGAAAGCCCTCATCCAGGCCTCTGTGTTGTTTGTGGCCAGCAATATCCTTTTTGAGTAGGGGACAATGGAGCTATTTTCTCCTGGAGGACTTTATTGAGACAGCACCATGCTCCTTATTCTTAGATTCTTTGGGTCAGGGATGCTGATGGCTGTGACAGCAGTTGTGATGACGCAAAGTCCTTTCTTCCTATTTTGTAACTGAGTCCAAACTCGTTTTGCTCGCCTCACTGCAGCCAGTAAGTCAAGAGACAAGGAGTTGGAGCAAAGATGGCAACTTTATTTCGAAGAGCCAGCAAACTGATAAGATGGTAGACTAATGCCTTAAAAACCCATCTAAGTCAGTATATATTTCAGTCTCTTTTTGGGTTAAGGGCAGGGGGAAGAGAAGAGGGTTGAGACCAAGAGGCAATCAACGACCACAGGCATCTGGGCACCAAAGAAGGTCCAAGGAGGTTGGGCAGCTTCTTTGTCCTTGGTTAGGTCACAATGTAGCTGGAAGTCCTTGACAAAACATAGTTAGTTGTTTACATAATTCCCTATTAATCTCAGAGCTCGTTTCGATAACCATGTGATTGCTGTTTTCATGTTTTATCTCAGCATTCTAAAGATTATTGTAACCTACATTGTGAAGGGGTAAAGTCCACTTAAACAAAAATGGAGTTAGTTAGCTATGATAGTTCTTTTGCTGTTTCACTGTTAGACTAGGACCTTCAGGGCTATCCTACCTCAGAATGTGTAGTGTTTATTCTGAATGGCACTCTAATTTCCTTCCAATGAAGTCTTGTATTTTTTACCACTTTTTTTACATAATATACTGCGTATTCAATTTTGCTTTGACTTCTAATGGTCTTTTTTTTTCTCACCTCTTTCGGCAGTTTCTGTTTGGCCTCTGACAACAATCCAGCACCGAATGAAACACAGTAGATGCATTGACTGGTTGGCACACTTCTTCCCTCTGTTGCTTCAGTGTTGCTGCCCAGCTAGTCAGGGCAGGAAAAGGCAGGAGAGGAATGTGGAGGTGACTGCAGGGAGGGAAGTGGCGTTGATGGGTTCAGAGGATCATTTTAGCTGCATGCTACAGAATATGCAGCTAAGAGTGGCTTAATCATAAAGGGTTCTTTAACCTTTCCGAAGTACATTCCGTGGTGTAACCATGTGCTCAAACACAGGTCTTCTCATTGTCCAGCTCTGTCATTCTTGGTGGGTGGACGGCATGCCCCTTTAGGGTCACAGCCTGGCTACCATAGCTCCAAATTTGAACCACATCCTCATAAAGAAGATCCAAAGGCAGGGAGGGGCAAGTCTTCCTGTGTGTACCTTCTAAAGAGTAAGGAAAATATCCTCAGAGGCCTGCTATAGCCTTAGATTTTTTTTGCCAAATTACTTAACGTATTCACGTGCCTGCAAATTGTAATGAGGGGAATGGAAGTGCTATAACTGATATTTATTCCCCCCGGGCTGGGAAGTAGTGATCTTTCTTGAGCCCAGGGGAAGTTGACTAGCCAAAGAGAACTGGGGTTCTGCCAGCAAGAAATATGTGGAAGGATAGATACCACATTTGGCAACCAAAAATATCTGCCTCCAAATTAAGACTCGGAGAGGTCATGTGGCTCCTTTTGATTATATGGGCAGTTGTGGCACAGACAGATGAAGAACACCGGCCTCCTGTTCCCTCAGCCCTGTGACTTTTCTCCTGTGTCTTTGTCTCTTCTATAAAAAGGGCTGGGATAGAGAGTGCTTGCCTGAGTTCTATGGTGATGAGCATTACACTAATAATTAAAAAAATGAAAACTTGCATAAGAGATTACATCCATGTGGGACAATGAAACAATGACTTAAATAGCCACAGCTCAATTTCACAGATGCTGATGCCTGGATACCGGGAAGACTGCTGACTTATTACACTGCTCTGCTGGGCTGGTTCCCTACACCACCTCTGACAGCTGGTACACGTTGCCTCATCCCTTTCCGTGTGCTTGCTGCCTCTGATGTATGTCCCCTGCAGGAAAGTGGGGGAAAAAGTTCCTCCTGGGGACCTGGGTGGCACACCAGCCATCCAGTCCTCGTGCCCCAATATTTCTCCAGAGCTGACACATGCGGTTCTTTCCCTTCTTGGAAACACATTTCCCCTCATTGTACTTGACTCAGAAAAAAAGCTGGGGCTGCTCTGGGCTAGAGAATTCCCCATCAAAGCAGCTTGATATTCCTTCTCTGCCTCTGGCCTTCTAGGAGCTTGCGAGTGTATTTTCATCTGCTTTGGAATTGCAAAAGAGAGAAGACAGGCCAAGCACCCACCCTTTGGTGGGCACTGGGTAATCAGCCACCATCCGACTAAGCAAATGGGGCAAACAAATTCACAAGAGAAGAGAGCCTGCAGTTCAGGCTGCCACCGCTGAGTTCTGAGTTCTGAGTCAGCGTTATTTCCTCCCATACCTCTTTCAGGTGATCCCTGGGCCAAGGACACGGCAGGAGGAACAAAGGCATGCAGTTAGAACAGAAAATGAATGCTCTGGAAGCAGGCTGACATTTGCTTTTTAATTATCTCCTTTTGGCGTCTGCAGATGAAATCTTTTTCATAGCAAACAGCCAGGAAGAAAACAAAATGTCCTTTCTCATTCTATAGGGCTAACCATGGCTGTGTGTTAACCTTTTGCACTGATGAAGATAAATGTCATTTCTGTTCAGGATGCTTTTACGTTGGATTTGAATTCAGCAGCCCAGCTTTTGACAAACTTGTATTCAGTTCCTCTGAGTTGTGCCCCCTCTGCCACCTCAGATAATCAGAGAGGAGGTGAATAGATCTAGTCCCTAGCATGAGTCTGACCAAGATGAATGAGGGCTCTTGGGCTGGGGTGCTTAGTCCTGTCTCCTGGGGGGGGGGCATTCTCAGGCACCACCACAAAGGTCTTTGTGCTCGTAAATAGCTGTAAGGCAATCCATGCAACACGCCACATAGCAGGACCAATCATAAATGTGACAGTAATTCAGAGTAGGGCTGTCTTCCCGCTGAGGTTATCATGAAGAGCTTTGTGGAGAAAATTGATTATCGGATTGAGGAAGTAATAATGTTTAAAATATAATCAGATCTATGTTCTTTGGGGTGGGGGTTAAAAATGAATAATTCATACATCTTATTCAATTTTTAAAAATGTACAGGAAACTTATCTTTGACTCATTAAAACAACAGCAGCCTCTAAGTCACTCCACTGAATTATTTGGGAGGTGGCAGCGTTGGTCCCGGTGCTGGGCATACATGCGAGGCAAGGGTGCTCAGGGGCGTTTCTTTTGCTGAAAGAAAGGGTTTCCTCCTGGAGAAGTTTTAAATCTAAAATTCTGAGAACCACTGGTCAAAGGAAACAGGGCCTAAGAAGAACGTTTTTTCCTATGCATCCATTTGTCTCCTCTCCATCACCTCCAACCTGCTAGAAACTCCTGTGGGTTCTTCCTGAAGCAAATCCTAAAATGAGTTTTTTTAATAAGCTTTTAGATTTCTGGAAGTAAGATGTTTCGCCCCCTTTTCTTTTTTCCTGAAAGCAGAGACTTGCAGCAATTGGGCAGCCTGTAACCGGAGCAGCCCGGACCATAGAGACAAAGGGTTTGAAGACATCACTTTACCCTTCCTGCTCTCAGAGAGGTGTACCTGGCTCCCCCCACCCCGGTTTATCCTTCATGGAGGCAGACGAACAGATCAGTTCACTGGGAAATTGTCCATTCGTGTGGACTCTGAGTTTACTTGCAATTTCACGGAAAGAGGTCTCTGCCGGTGTCAGTAACTTGATTTTTTTTTCATGAAGGAATAAGGAAGGTGACTAAAGATGACCTTGCTCCTGTGTCTTCTTCCTTTTAAGACATCTAACAAGTTTGGGGGGGAACATTATGTCTCTGTCATTGATGATTTATCTCCCATCCCACATAACATACACTCCTGGGTAAAAGGAGCAAACTAAAACGTGGCAACAGAGAACAAAGAAGCAGAGAGGCAAAGGTCAACGGGGCTGATCGCTCAGGAGCTGAAATCCCAGCTTGGCTTCCCTCCTCCCCGGACTCCTGCAATTTGTACTCAGCATCCTTTCCTCTCCAGCTTCCTCTGCTGTCTCCCAGGGGAAGTTTATGGTTGCAGACACTTTTCTTGAAGGGCAGCTATGCTGTAGCAATCTGCTTAGGGGGAGGAAATTAGCAGGACACGCGGTCACAGGAGCCTCGTTCTGGGAGGGACCTGGAGAGGTGGTGGGTCTCCAGGACGCCTTCAGATGGATCACGGGTAAATCAGGCCAGGCAACTGATCTCTCTTGGATTCGTAGAGGACTTTTATTAGGGGCGGAGGTTGTGTTTTTGATGACACTTGCAGAGAGAATAGTTCATATTGTGAGAAGAGTATTACAGATGGATTTCTTCATTCATGTCCTGAGGCCAGGGCAGACATGATTTCTGCAGAGGGTGGCCCAGCTGATCAGCATTCTCCTCTCCAGAGGCTCCAAGGTCATTACAGAATAAACGGGAGAGTGAGTCTCTACAAGACCAGCCTTGGATAAAAGCTCAGACTCCTCCTGGGAGGGTGGGCTAAGTGTCCTTCTGCCCCTCACTTATTCTCACCATTGTCTTGCCCCTTTTGCATCCTCTTAGCCCTTCCTTCCTTCTTGGCTTGCAGAGATTCCTGTCACACCAACCCCCCCACCCACAAAGAAATTAAGTTTACTATCCTTTCTGGAGAAGGCATTGATTTTTCACTGGAAATATAAGGATATCCATCGCTACTTCCTGCAGTGGAATTACTGTACTTCTAAAATTATCCTGACTCAGATTGAGTCTTTTACAGTCCTTCACAACTGAACCTTGGTGAATTCTGCTTAAAAATAACCCATGAGAGAAATACCACATCAAAACATTCTCCGGTTAAGACAGTAATGCCCCAAATATCATACAAGGTGCCTTCAGAGGAAAATCTATCTGTACATCAAAGTTGACATTGCTTTGAATTATTTATGACAATTCGGTTACATAAACATTTACAAATGTAGCAATGACAATGGATTAGTGATGCTTAATGAAAGAAGAATCATCATAGGTTGGAGATGTCTTTATTGTAAATCTCTTCTAGTACAAGTGCATGAATTCTTTTTCTGATGTTTCTCTGTCGCTCTTATAGCTTGGATCCCGTACTCAGAGTAAGATGACTCGAATGTGCTCGAAGTGCAGCCTGTCTTGTTTTTCTTCACTATTGTCCTGGTACAATAGTGCATGTTGTATAAGTGCAACCTTATTTATTAAATGAGGTCCTAACTTTGAGGATTTGTTCGTAAGGTATCAGTCTATAAAGATCCTACTATTTCATAAGACCAATTTAAAAGGTTAAATTGCAGAGAGCTTGGTATTATTGATGTTGCTACTTGTTTGTGTCTGCGAGACAAAACAATACCGACACAAGGAATAGAAACCCCCCCCAGGAGCTTAGAGTCAATGAAAGAAAACCTAGGCATTCACAGCATTCAAGTTCCTCCAACTGCCCACCATTCTCACCTCTGGTTACAAGAATCCAGTGACTTCAAGTCACTGGACATACGGATTAGGGTGTTTTCTTTTGAGTTGAAGTTTCACTCTGTCACCCAGGCTGGAGTACAGTGGCATGCTCTGGGTTACTGCAGCCTCGACCTGCTGGGCTCAGGCAATCCTTCCGCCTCAGCCTTCCAAGTAGCTGGAACCACAAGCACATGTCACCTTGCCCCACTAATTGTTTTATTTATTGTAGAGATGATGTCTTGCCCAGGCTGGTCTTGAACCCTTGGACTCAGGCAATCCTCTCGCCTTGGCCTCCCAAAGTGATGGGATTACAGATGTGAGCTACCATGCTCAGCAAGGGTATTTTTAAAAATGCCTGCACACCCTAAGATTTCTCTCTTGTTTATCCCATTATGATATTTGGATATGTGTTCTAATTCTTCCCAGCCAAGCACTCAGTTAAGTATTCTTATAGTCAGAGGTCTATGAGAACTTTATTTGCTAGGAATTCCCTAAGACACAACCATGGCCAACCAGGCACAACCATGTCTTTGAGAGACCTGGGAATGGGAAACAAAATGTGGACTGATAGGGGAAAAAAAAGAGAGAGAGAGAGAGAGAAAAACAGGATGTAGAAAGTCAGTATGCTTTTGCTCACCAGATTCCCTCACTGCCTTCTAAAGCTTAGAGCTTTGCACACAAGTAGAACAGAATTTTGAGTTAGTTGGTGTCAAATTTCCAGAGGAAAGGTGACTTGGAGGACTGCTATCTCTAAATGATGTTAAATTTGCGACCATGCATAAGATCTTGTGATGCGTAACCAGTCAGGTGTTGGAAAGAAATGGAAGTATAAATAGATCTGATGGTCAATTATAATGGGAAAATAGGGTGATGGCAGAGTTTTAATGCATAAGAAAGGCATTATTCCATAAGTGAAGGAAATAAGCAAATGACAAACTCTGCATCAATAATAATTAAAAAAAATGAAAAATAGACAGTCATTAAGAAGATGAAGATAAAATCCCTGATAGGAAAATAGACACAAAGTATGAACTGACAATCCACAACAGAAATAACAAATGCCTAAATATAGAAATTAAACAAAATATGATCATTTATTTTAGCTTTTATAGATGCTGCCCAGTATCAATGAGCATATTAAAAAAAGATAAACTAATTTTGTAGTGATGAGAATATGCATCTGTACAATTTTCTTGGAGGGTAATTAGTTTCCATCACCAACTTAAATAATGCTCCATTCATATTTTTTAATGATGCAATTCAACTTCCAGAAATCAATTCCCATAAAATAATTAAAGTAGTACACAGAGATTTAATATGTTAATTTCAGTTTAGAATCATGAAATATTAAAAACAAATATCTATAAGAAGTTGGATTCAGACTGAGGAGCTTTTATTTTGCTATTAAAATAAGGGAGCGAGGAATGAGTCAGTTCCACTTTGTCCCATCATGTCTCCTCTCTAAAAATACTCAAAGAAAATATATTTTCACAAATAAGAGGAGAAAATTATCAGTGCAAGGCAAGATTCTGACTCTGAACTTCAGATGGTCTGGGATATGTAGAAACACTTTGTTTTACCAGATAAGCTTGAATGACCTAGCGAAGCAAAGTGATATTCTGTGTCTTTTTCCTTCAGGGTTCTCAGAACTATCTCCAGACTTACTATTGAGGCCACCATCTTCAGATATTCAGAATCTTGTGTAATTCTTCCAGCATGGATTTTACTTGGGAGAAATGGAGAATTAGTAGGCTTGAGGAAAACATCTGGATTTCCCACCATTTCAAAAGAAGCTGTGTCTTCAAAGAAAGAATGGAGAGTGAACAATTTCAATTTTTATCCCTTTGAAACTTCACTACCAGAAAAATACAGTCTTAATCTTTGTTCTTAAACTTGAACAACATATTCTTCTCTGACAGATATTTCTTGACTGTTTTCTGCATCATTCTTGAGAAGATTAAGGATGAGAAAAAAGAAGACAGCTTAAAATTACAGTGGAGGCCAAAACTGTCTACCAATTTCATGTATTTACATGACGTCATAAGATAAAGGTATCTAAAACCATGAATATAAAGAATGTCATGAGAAAAGGTGAAGTTTTGTGAATAAAACTAGCTATAATAACATAGAGCTTAGTGGTGTAAGAATCATACAAGTTTATAGAAAAACACTATATATGATAATGATGGGGTATCTCAAAGTAGTAAGATTAGAGAGAGTCAAATTTACTTCTTTCAATGCAAACTTTTAAAAATATAATGATTATGGAATATTTTAAATTACAAAGATCAATTTCCACTTCTAGCATGGTGGAGTAACTGGAATCAGTCTTTCCTGCCTGCCATAAATAATGAGGAAACTGAGCTTAAATGTAAAAAGCAAATATTTGCAGACATTGAGATACAGGCAGCATAGGACTGAGATTCTTGCGAGAAGTGGTAAAAACAACATGAAAAAGAAACTGTTCTTGCTTTTTGCTTAAAAGTACTTTCTAACTGTGGTGTGAGAAAGGGGAACCCAAGCAAGGAGGGTGATATTCCAGAGCTGAAAAGACAGAGATTGGAGTTTGGGGAAGCAGTTGGAATATGTAAAAAATAATAATGAAGAGGTAGAAGCCATGCAAAGAAAGATCTCCAGAAATCTGTAATCATCCTTATGAAACCTAAGCTGAGCACCAAGGTGTGCATGTCTAGGGTAAGAGTCCAAGAGCTTAAAAAGTGTAAGGTATGCTCAGGTCCTGAGGACCACAGTGGAGATATCTCAGGGAACATTCAAGGCATTTTGTGGGTGGCTCAGAAGAATCATGCCTTCCTAGTACAAATTAACTCAACACAGCATGAAGGCTACTTTAGGCATACCCTAATAAACCTAGAAAACAAGTCTCAGGCTAGTTGCAGTGACTCACACCTGTAATCTGAGCACTTTGGAAGGCCAAGGTGGGTGAATTGCTTGAGCCCAGGAGTTTGAGACCAGCTTAAGTCAACGTAGTAAGATCTTGTCTTTATCCCCCCCCAAAAAATAGGTGGGCATGGTGGTGTGCAATTGTAGTCCCAGCTACTTGAAAGGCTGAGGCTGAAGGAACACCACCTGAGCCCAGAAGGGGGAGGCTGCAGTGTGCCATAATTATACCACTGCGCTCCACCTGGGCGACAGAGTGAGACTCCAACTTATAAAAAAAGCCTGGAAAGGATTGAGCAAGTCCACATGCACCTTAACTAGGTACCAAAATAAACATTGACTATTTTTGTTTTTTTGAGTTAGAGTCTCACTCTTGTCACCCAGGCTGGAGTGCAGCAGCATGCTCACGGCCATCACAGCCTCCACCTGCTGGACTTAGGCGATCCTTCTGCCTCAGCCTTCCGAGTAGCCAGAACTACAGACGCATGCCACCACATCTGGCTAGTTTTTGTGATTTATTGTAGAGACGAGCTTTCACCAAGTTGCCCAGGCTGGTCTCGAACCCATGGACTCAGGCAATCCTCTCGCCTCAGCCTCCCAAAGTGCTGGGATTACAGTCTGAGCCACCGTGCTTGGCCACATTGACATATTTTAAGTAGAGACAGCAAAATCCAGATGTTTAACATGCATAAATTCCAACATTCAGAAAAGTATATTGACATGCAAAGAGACAAGAATTGTGTCCAATAACCAAGAGAAAAATTAGGCAGTACCAAGAACTAATAGAATTAGCAGAAAAGGGATTTTAAAGCAGCTAGAACACATATGTTCAAGAATTTAAAGGAAAGCATAAACATACTAAGGAGAGACAGAAAGTTATAAAAATAATTTCTAGTGTTGAAAAATGTAATCTGTGAAATTAAAACTTCACTAGATTGGCATATCAGCAGACGAGGCACTGAAAAATAAAAAAATCAAATAATTTGAAGGCAGTAAAATAAAATGACTGTAACTGAAACATAGAGATAATAAAAGGCTGGAAAAAGTTAAAAGAGACCCATTGATCTATGAAAAAAATCAAACTGTCTATCATCCATGTAATTATAATCTTAGAAGAAGAAGAAATGGGACAAGAAAGGTAATCAACCACAGTTAGAGAAATATTATTGTATCCTAAGTAGGATAAACACAAAGAAAACCACACCAAGGCACATTATAATCAAACTATTGAAAGCCAGTGATAAAACAAAAATTTGAAAAACGGCTGGAGAAATTTACATTATTTTAAGCCACATTCCATTCCATCAGGGTAATAGCAACTAAAATTAATATAGATTTCTTGTCAGAAAGAATGCAAGCTAGAAGACAATAACAAAGTTGGATAGTAAGTAAAAATATTCTTCAAACATGGAGGTAAAATAGATCTTTCAGACAAAAACATAGAAGAAATTAATGCTAGCAGATCAGCACCAAAAATGTTACAAGAAGTTCTTCAGAATGATAGAATGTGAAATCAGATGGAAACTTAGATCTACACAAAAGAATGAAGACCAGGCGAATGCTGAATAAGCTAAACAATGTAACTATATTTTTTATTATTTTTACACTGTAAAAATATAATCGACAGCTTACGGTATACATTATAGAAATATAGATGTGATTTGATAATTTTCTATAGTGCTAATTGATTATTTTTATTATTTGTGTGTATCTGCTGTAGCTTTTTGTTTTGTGGTTATCATGAGGCTTACATAAAACTTCTTTTAGTTATGATAGGCTATTTTAAGCTGATACAACTTTTGTTGCATACAAAAGCTCTAGACTTCACCCCTCCCCCCCATTTGTTTTAGATGTCACAATCTCCTGTAATAAAAGCAAGTTTGGCCACTAAAAACCAAATTCGGCAAACAAGAGATGATGGAAGGAAAGTGACTTTATTCTAAAAGCTGGAAGGGAAATGACTAGGCTCACGCCCCCAATAGACCATTTCAAATTCTGGGCTGCATGCAGGGGCTTAAAAAGGGAAACCGGGTGCAGGGAGCATGCAGAAGTGACAATGGGTGCTGGTCTACGTGACTTGTTTTGGTGACCGTCTTGAGTTCTTGTCCCATCTGGTGTACAGGTTGATGCTATCCCAGAGTTGTAGATTAACCACAGCCTTGTGGTAATTTCCAGGTGGGGGAGAATCCCGCTGCCATCTGGTTTGTTTCAAGATTAGCCCCTAGAACTTCTAAGCAAGCACAGAATTAGATAAGAGAACAGAATGCAAGGAGAGTCTGGTGGGAAAAGGGAGGAAAGAAACCTCTCAAGCCTGATTCAAGGCTACATTTTAGGGGGGAAAGAGAGAGAGAGAGAGAGAGAGAGAGAGAGAGAGAGAGAGAGAGAGAGAGAGAAGGGAGGAGGGAGGGAGGGAGGGAGGGAGGGAGGGAGAATAAAACTTAAAAATGCATTTGGAAAGCATTTTAAAAGATATTTGGTACACTTGACCTTGGAAGATGCAGTGATATCAAAAAAAGATTGTCCGGTGCCAGCAAGGGTGTCTGTTGGAGGGTGGAGCCCCAGATCAGAGCCAGACCCTGGTAGAGGGGTCCAACTGGAACAAGGTTGGTCCAGGGAACATTTAAATGCTCCCCAGTGATAAGCTCCCTAGTTCTTACAAAATTTCACAGTGACCTTCATTGGTTCATTTTCATTTTAAAAGAGAGGAAAGGACCTCTGCTTACAATCATATACATTGTATGAGAGGGTGAAATTGGTCAAACACCAAGTCAGATGACTGGGGCTTGGACCCTATGATTTCATCTTTAAGTGGAATAAGACTTTTTAGACCGGTTACGTTTTTGATACTTTTGATTATAGTTGAAAATAGTATACATGTCTATTATACATAATAAATAATAGATTAATATTTGATGATACATAGTTTGATACCATTATTTGATATATTCGTATAGTGACTAAAAGTCATTTTAATAGTTATAACAAGGCAATATTTGGTTAAAACATGGTTGATGGAAAAATCTAACCAGTGCTATTGGCAAAGAAGCAAGGTGATACTTCATTATGTAAACCTCTTACAATTTTGGTCAGGATGAGCCAGATAATTTACTTTAATCATCTGAAAGGCAAAGTGTTTTCTCTTGACATTATCTCATTATTCATGAATAAGTTCACCTTCATGAAGAAAGGGCAAAAGTCCACGGAACTCAATTGAAATTCATGCTTAATCTCTTTAAAAATTCGGTGCAAAATTCCGTACAGACACATACTTACACTTCAGATGTATTCCCTTCATCCAACTTAGGAGTTAGATACTGAGATAAAAATAAAAAGTGATATAATCATGTTAGCAACAGCTGTCAGTTCTGAGATTCATATCTAGTTCACTTTGGATTGGATACCAGGAAGCATACATAACCCTGAGATAATAATAAAAAAAATCCAGGATTCATATTCTGAATAATGGAATCCAATTCCAAGTGATTTCAGTAATGTACTTTCTTATCAGCTTTCTTATCCTCTTCTTCCTTCTCTTACTCTCTTTTCCTCTCCTTCCCTTCTCCTTTCTCCTCTTTTCTTCCTTATTCAACATCATTCTAACGTAGTAGAGGATAACATGATTTGAAGCAGCCGAAGGCTTTTTTTTTCTGAGTTGGGGTCTTCCTCTGTCACCCAGGCTGGAGTGCAGTGGCATGATGACAACTCACTGAAGCCTCGACCAACTGAGCTCAGGCAACCCTTCTGTCTCAGCCTCCTGAATAGCTGGGACAACAGGTGTGTGACACCACTCTTGGTTAATTAAAAAAAAATTTTTTTTGGTTGGGGCAGGGTCTTGCTATGTTACATTTAAACTCCTGGGCTCAGGCAATCCTCCTGCCTCAGCCTCCCAAAGTGTTGGGATTGCAGGCATGAGTCATCACACTTGGCCTAAGGCTTATACATTAACATTACTAACAGTACTTTGAAGCTGTAAAGTGGGACTGAATTTTATACATGGAAAAGAGAAGGAATGAAACATTTAAAACTTATTAGTTGCTAGATCTGACAGCTTGTAAGAAATACATTTTCCCATTTTTACACAGAAGTCTTCACAGAGGTTAAGTTGCTCAGTGACACATAGCTAGTAAGCGCCAGTGAATCAGAGATCACAAATTATTTTGCCTAATTCTGAAGGCTGTGCATGGCTCATTATATAACCCAGCTTTCCATGTGATCTTAGTGACTAGGTAAAACTGCAAATGCGATTCTACAATCTGTCGATAGAGACAAACAAATTTCTGAACAAACTTTCAGAGAGAAACTACGTGAAAGAGATTCAGTGGCTTTTGCAAAAACATATGCCTGGAGCTACTTTGTGATGCAAAAAAAAGATTCTGAGCAGTGTGTCCCTGTGAATTGTTGGAAGTGGGGTGGGAAAAGGAATAATTCTAACCCTGGCTGCATAGAATGGCTCCGAGTGAATGTTCCATATTATGGATTATGACTCAACGAACCAACTGATTTTTTAATATAATGTATATAACTCTCAAGGCATTTTCCTTTGCTATCACTTTTTAGTTCTCATAACAGTCATGATACCTAGTTAACATAAATTTACTCACTTCATTTTATTGATGAAAAATGAAAAACTAGAAAGTAATGTAGCAAATTAGTGGGGACGGGGAGGGCATTCCCTAATATTTCTGTGTAAGTTATTTCTCTTACATTATATAATTCTTTTTTTAGATTAGAAAATATAGTTTATTATGTAAAAGTAAATTGGAGAGAGTGAAGGCGAGAAAGAGGAGATTCACCTCCCCAAGGGAGGGGAGGAGGCCAAAGCTTAAGAAAACATGGCCTGGCCATAGCTCAAAGAGCACATGGCCACACTACAGTTTAGCAAGACAATGGCCACATTATATAAATCTTATCCTTAAATTTTGGGTATTGATTTATTGCTTTTTGCCTAGTTATTTTGAGAGTGAGAGACAGAGAGAGAGAGAGAGAGAGAGAGAGAGAGAGAGAGATAGACTGGCTAAGATGTGCTTTGAGCTGAATAAATATTTTCAGTTAATATAGAATTCTCTGTCTTCTTTGTCCTCAACTGCCAAGAGAAGCTGACTGGTCAGCTCTTGGTATGTCTCTTAGATAGTAATACCAGGTCAAAACTTTGATCAGAAGGCATATATATATATATATATATATATATATATAATATATATATATATATGCATAAATGTAGACCAATTTATTACTAATTAAAATTAATACCTAATGGAGGTATTACAGTAGGAAAGTACTAATACTGTTGAAGTATCATTTAGTTAGGGGTTTTACATTCACTACTTTGTTTCACTCTTGCATTCAGCAATTCACAGATCAGAAATTTAGGTCCATTGTCCCTGTTTCATAAATAAAGAACGGATACTCCAAGGGATTAAGTAATTGCTCAAGATCATGCAACTTGATGTTGTAGAACCAGAGACCAGACTCAAGTCTGCCTTTCTTCAAAGCTCACGAGTACCCTATATTCTTTTTCTAGCCTTCTTCCCTAGTCTCCTACTCAAGAATCTCACACTCAATTCACATTGACTACTTAATGGCTCTTAAACTGCTTTGGGCTTTCTTGTCTTTCTGTGGTCCTATGAGGGGGAATTCAAAAAACCCCCAAATTTATTTATAAAAAGTGGTGAATTTACTCTTACATGTTTAAACTTCAGTCTCCTTCAAAGCACACTTTGTTTCATGCAATACTCCTATCAAGACATTTTCCCCATTACCCCAGTTTTTGAACTCATCAATTTGGATGCCTTTTAGTGCTTCTGCCATTTATTGTTTCACCTCTTCCACATCAGCAAGATGTTTCCCTTTGAGAACTTTTTCCATCCAGGAAGCAAAAAAAAAAAAGTCATTTGGGGTAACATTGGGTGACTAGGGAGTATGGCACACGGGGTTCATGATGGTTTTGGTCAAGAACTGCTGAACACTAAGCATGAATGTGGGCAGGTGCTCAGTCATGGTGGAAGAACCAGTCCCCTGTTTGCCACAACTCAAGATGTTTCTTCCACAAACTGTGACACAACCTTCTCAAAAACTTCCAGATAAAAACTTTGGTTGATCGTTTGATCTGAACAAATTCCAAGTGTTCTACATGGGGCTCACCCTCTAAAAGATAATTCTGGGTTTTGGGGGGTTCTCCCTCATATAATTCTGCCCTGAAATATCCTTTTTGCTTCTTGTGTTGAAATCCCATCATTCTTTGAAGTCCAGATAAAATTTTATCCCTTCAAGAAAGATGATGAGAAAACTGAAATTGGAAGTGATCTTTGCTTCTTCTGGACTCTAATAGAATGTGGTTGTATAACTTAGGTGCCATCTGCTGCTAATTATTTTTGTGTCACTTTTTATTTTCTTCATTTCGTTCGATGTTTTTGAGGTCAGGGACCACACCTATTAAAATTCATCTCTATGATGAGAACAGTGGCACGAAATATCCAATAAATATTGTTTAAGCTCTAGTAGTAAATAATCAGTGACCAGCTAATTCAGCCCAGATATGGAGAAGACCAAACTTTACTAATAAACAATCTTAAGTCATTTAAATTATTGACAGCAACATTCACTAAGCTAAGGTTGCTAAATGGGGTTCTTCCAGTACTTCTTGAATTTTACAATATCAATAATTTGTCCATTAAGTTGCATTCTATATGCAGATATTAGTAAAGCCCTTAACATTTTTTTTTTTTTTTTTTTGAGTTGGAGTCTCACTCGGTTGCCCAGACTGGAGTGCAGTGGCTGCTCCCGGCCACCGCACCCTCGCCTGCTGGGCTCTGGCGATCCTTCCGCCTCAGCCTTCCGAGTAGCCGGAATTACAGGCATGAGCTACCACGCCCGGCTGATTTTTTGATTTATTGTAGAGATGAGGTCTCGCTGCCCAGGCGGGTCTCGAACCCACGGGCTCAGGCAATCCACTCACCTCAGCCTCCCAAAGGCGCGGGATTACAGGCTGAGCCACTGAGCCCAGTTTAACATTTTCATTTTTTAATAAGATAAGATTTTTATTTATTCTATTTCTGTTAACAGTATTTCTTTTCTCATCAGGTTTATGTGCTTCCTACATAGCACTAAAGTAAATGCTAGTCTAGCTTCTGTCAAAATAATCACAAATGGACCCAATCTGTATGGATGTGTTCTTATGAGGTCTTTGCCAGTTCTCCCAGTCTAGGTTAAAAGCATGGATATTTTAGACTTTGCTGCACAGGAGATAGTAAACTTGGCTTATAAACCTAGGACTGAGAGCTGATTTTTTTTGCAAACAAAAGAATTTAAAAGCCTTACTCTTTTCCCATGGCCTGCTCCAAGTCTTTGAGGTTCAGCTGAAATTTCATCCCTCCAAGAAAGGTCTTGAAAAAACTGAAAATAGAAGCAAGCCATTTTGCCAGACCATCACTGCCATTGCCTTGCTAATACTTTGGTGTGGCCATGTGCTCTTTGAGCTATTGCTGTTGCTACGCTTCCTGGCTTTGGCCTCCTCTCCTACCTTGGGGAGGTGAATCTCCGCTCTCTCTTTCTAATTTACTTTCTAAATAAACTATATTTTCTAATCTAAAAAAAAAAGAAAATAGAAGTGATCTTTGTGTCCTCTGAACTCTATTAAAACTTGTCATTTGAGTCCTGTTTGTTGTCTATTACTGTGAATTATTTCTGAATATGTTATTATTAATAATAATGCTATACATAATACGTGCTTAATATGCGTTTGCTAGGTAAAGTGTAGAAACCTGAGATTTTATAAATGCCCTATTGAACATTACATCTCTGGAAGAACTGAAGTGTTTTCAAATTCTCTTGCTTTCTTCCTAGCTTTCTGTGGGAAGGATCGTAATATTGGAGCTTAGGGCTTGGGGATAACAACTCACACTTTTGAGAGGCCAATGGAGGTACGTGGAATGAAGCCAGTGGTTCAATTACCAAAATGGGAAAATGCCTGATTAGCTTCATTTGGCCTTCAGGGTTTTCAGTCATGTTTGATGATTTACGACAAATGGCAATTAGATTCTCAGTGTCTCCAAAGGTTAAAAGCACCGATGATGTTTAATTAAAACTTTTAGTATTTTAAAAGTTGAGTCATACAAAAATTAAGCTTTTCACAACAATGTAGTGGCACTAACTTTTGAATTGAGCTGAGGAAGCGAATTTAAAATCTCCAATAACCTTGAATCAGAGGCTTGCCAGGGAAGAATCTGAAATTTACAAGTTCAATTAACAAATCAATACAAGGAAAAATTGAGAATTGTCACTAATTTACCCTTGCTCCTAAGAAAAGTGAATTATGATGTGGCACTTCAATAATATTTTTAATTTTGGAAAGCATTTATATTTATTATTGCATTTGACTCATTATACTTAAATGCTAGATTTTATTTATTAAAGTACAGATAAAACAGGAATATTGTATTTAGATTTGTAACCAAATTTTAAGCAACGTGTCAACTAAAAGTGATTTAATAATGTATTGAGGTAGTGAATTTCTATGTGGACCAGCAGAGTTCATAAAACAGAAGTTCTTATAATTTGCAGTATACCCCAGTACAAATTAATCTATTCCAAATATGTGTATAGGCTCAAGAAAGACCTTCTTTTATCAATTAATTCATTAATTCATGCAATATAAAGTCTCAGATTCCAGTGACTTAGCACATAGCAGTCAATAAAGTTGCTTTTGTTTGATGCCTGTCCTTGAGGTCAGTCATTCAAGGACCCACTTTCCTCCCATCTGTGGCTCAGCTGACTATTCAGGGCCTCAAAGGACTGTGCATTACACTGGCAGATGGAGAGAGGGCAAAGAAGGTGCATCTGCTTCTTAACCACACTGGCCTAGAGATGACATACACCATTTTCATTTACTGCCCATCATCAAGAACCAATAACCATGCAGACATTCTGGGTGTCCCAAAAGATAGAAAACTGGGCTCAGTCAACAGCTAGCTCACTTATAACCACATTTTATTTTTGGGTTTCTTAAATTATCTTCTATTCTCCAAATACCTCCTTCTCTGTTCTTTCAGATATCTAACATTTTTACAACTAGAATCAAGTTTAAAAAAAAAATTTCCCTTGAAAGCCATGGACACATATGGGTGTAAGAGAGCAAGCTTTTTATCTATTCTATTTCTATACTGATGCATTGAAATGTAAGAGTATGACTTTGGTTTCAACAAGCCGGGGTGATCACATAGATTCATATTTTCTTTTCCCTTAAAGTTTATTAAATGATAAAGAATTAAAAGAACCAAACAAAAAATAAAACAAAACAAATTATCACCTTTAAGATACGAGCTTGTAAATCACCCACCATGAAATGAGCAAACATGTTGAAAGAAATCTCCAAAAGGAGGGACCTCAAAACAACAACAGCAACAAC
The DNA here is from genome assembly GCA_027257055.1 of Cephalopachus bancanus. Classification (NCBI taxonomy): domain Eukaryota; kingdom Metazoa; phylum Chordata; class Mammalia; order Primates; family Tarsiidae; genus Cephalopachus; species Cephalopachus bancanus. Next base: position 2,446,529 of record JAPVLO010000120.1, on the reverse strand, counting down.
AACAACAGAATTATTTTTTTGGAGGGTGGGTGCCCTGTAGTATAGGCTTTCCTGCTAGGCAAGTGCTCCAGGAACCCAGCAGCATCAGTGTACCAGCTAGTGTTGTTGTGAGAGGCTGCGTTTAGCTTCAGTGAATTATTGCTTGGAGATTTCTTTCAACGCATTTGCCCATTTTATCATGGGTGATTTACAAGCTCACCTGCCCACTCTGAGCTCAGCGTTCAGCAGATTTTTGTTGTTTTTTTGTTTTTAATTTTTAAAGACGTGGGGTGCAATTCAGGGTTAGTTATACAAATGTTGATTATGCAGGTACCCTTGTTGATGAGGTGTGCCTCCCCCTCCCCTGGCAGTTTCCCACTACTGCCAGTCCCTTTCTTATAGTACTACGATAATTGTTCAAGGTCCACTTATGAGTGAGCACATGTGATACTCAGTTCTTTGTTTTTGTGATAGATCACTCAGTATTATAGACTCTAATTCCATTCAAGTTGCTGAGAAGTTCATAATTTTGTCCTTCTTTATGACTGTGTAATATTCCATTGTGTATATGTACCACATTTTTTTTATCCAGCCCTCTTTTGATGAGCAGCACGGTTGGTTCCATGTTTTTGCTATTGTGAATCATGCTGCCATAAACACGTGTGTGCAGGTGTCTTTTTTGCAGTGATTTGAGTTCCTTTAGGTATATTCCCAGTAGGGGGATTGCGGAGTCATATGGAAGGTCAATTTTTAGATCTTTTAGGAATCACCAAACAGTTTTCCACAAAGGTTATACCAGTTTACACTCCCACCTATAGTGTAGAAGTGTTCCCTTTTATTGACCAAAACCAGCATGATCTCTGTGCCCCACACTCTTCATTCACCCAATCTAGCCGCAAGCTATTTTTTTTTTGTTTCCCAGGCTGAAAAAAGTCCTCAAAGGCAAATGTTTTGCCAATGTGGAAGAGGCGAAACAAAAAATGGCAGAAGCACTAACAGGTCAACATTGACAAGTTCAAAAACTGCTTTGCGCAGTTGAAGAAAGCATCTTGATAGGTGTATTTCGTCCAGTGGAAAACACTTTGAAGGTGATCGAAGTTTAAACACATAAGAATAGATGCACACTTTTTTAATAAATAAAAATAAATTCCGTCTTTTGTGTGGAGGGCTCTCGTAGAGTTTAAGTGGTGGCCCATCAGTAGGAAAAAGATTCCAGCAACTTGGTGAAAGATGAAAGTAAAAGTCAGATGTCTAATAAAACAGAGTGGAGAAAAGCAGGCTGTAAAATATATGGGGTCAATGGCAACAGGAGCTGCTTTCTCTTGCAGACCTGTAGAGTCATGGTTCTCAAAGTGAGGTTTCCAGATCAGCAGCATCATCGTCACGTGAGGACTTCCTAGAACAGGCCCTATCCCAACTATCCAGTCATCAGAAACTCTGCGGATAAGCCCCAGTAATCTCCATTTTAAAAAGCCCTCCAGGGGATTCTGATGCAGAGTAAAAAAGTTGAGGATCACTGCTCTAGAATCACAATCCAAATACATGAGGTGTGAGAGAGGGCAGGAATAAGATGTTGGACTTACGTAAGATAACATGTTTGGACATCTTCCTATAAAATATTGTTTCTCATTACTGCTTCCCAATTTCATGTGTGCAGCATATTAGACGTTCAAGTATTTGTGCCCCAGGCAAACCCAAAAACTAGAAGAAAAGGTTTTTTTTTTTTTTTGTCTGAAGAAATGTAATAAATTATCTTGCTACCACCAGAGAAACTGTCTGAAATGTGGCACTACTTAATGGAGACTTTTGCAATCTGGCACTTGAGTCTCCCAGAAATGCCAATTTACTGTAAAGTGAAAACTGATGATGAATTCTTTGTCTACATACACAGATTAACCAGTTAGCACGAGGCAAGTTTGCAACATTACAAAAAAAAGCAAAGAAAAACCAACAGGTAAATGATCCTAACACAAGATTAAAGTAAATCAGGACATAGAAGTGATTTGTGAAATAACTTTGTGCCCTCAAAGAGATTCAAGAAAATATGATTTCTGCAAATAAGATTAGATGAGCCTGGATACATTAGTAAATTAAAGGATAAACATTGGGGTTTGGAAATTTAAAACACTGGTTAAAAAAAAAAATATATATATATATATAAATTTCAATTGTAAATTTGGAATGTAAGTTTGAGGATATCTTACTAAGTATAGAAAAAAGACAAGTAGAGAGAAAAGATAAATAAAAAGATGAGAAACAGAAAACTGAAGTTGGAGGTAAACATTTGACTAAGAGGAGATACAGAGAAAATAGAAGAACATTAAAGACAAAACACTAAAAGAGAAATTTTAAGAGTGAAAGTATAAGGACCTTTAGATGGAAAGGGACCAGTGGGCATTGTGGAGCACAAAGAACTGCTAAAAGGTTTATATCCAGACAAATCACTGTGAACTTTTAGAATGCCAAAGTAAATAAAGGAATCTAAAAGCTTTCAGAGAGTAAAACCAGGTCACATACCAAGAAATGAGAGTCAGACTAATGTTAGGTTCATAGCCACAATATTAGATGCTAAAAGGAAATGGAGAAGTGATTTGAAAGGTCTGAGGGAAGATTATATTCAAAGATTTTTTTAAAAATACCAAGTCAAATACTCAATCTGAAGGAGCAAAGAATAAAGACATTTACAGAAACTAAGGGTTACTTTCCTGACAAACTTTCTTAGGATGTCACTCAAGGATTTGCTTTAGAAAAATGAGGAAAATGACTAAGAATGTACAAGACACGGCATCCAAAGAAAGATGGGTTCAGGGTAACTGAGAAAAAGCAGGAGTCCCAGGATGCAGTTTTGCAGCAGGCATGGAGACAGCAGTCCAGACAGAAGGAAGAGAGCTGAGGCTCCGGGAGGGAGGCATCTAGCAAAAAATGGCATTTCACAGGTCTGATATTATCCCTGAGATGGTAGAGCTACTTAAGAATGTACTAAAGGAAATTTGAGGATATAAGATGACTATGAGATACTCAAGAAAGATCCAAAAGCTATACAGAAAAGCAAACCAATCAATCAGAAGCAACTACTTCGTTCTGCAATGAGCAGTACTTGGCAGAAGAATAACAAACAAACAAACAAAAAAGCCATGACTCACTTTCTGTTTTCATAATCAAACTATAGATAAATCCCAGAAGACACTTACGACTTTGAAAAGGAATGTAAATATTATCGACCGTGACCCTTTAAAAGGCAAGGAATATTTCCCGATAGTTGCTATAAACACAAATATAGCAGTGACCATTTATTTAAAGTTACAAAAAGAATTTTAAAAAAGCAAAAAGGTAGGCACAGAATCATACTGGTAGGAAAAATATGGGGGAGCTAGAATGATATAAGAGAATTAAATCTTGTGTCAGTATTAATAGGAAGTCAGTAGATACTGTTCAAGTAATGAATCAAGACGTATAGTGAAATAGCAGATTATTTAAAGGTGGGTGACAATAATGAAAAATACAACTTTAGAAATAGTTTTAAAAGTTCAATCGTGTTACCCCAGCTAAGAAAAACTAGAGATTGGGCATAAGGCAAGAGAGATTGTTAGGGTGAGGTGAGGCAGCGTGGGCCAGTGCTGTGGGAAAAAAGCAAAGAATTGCAAAGGTAAAGCCAAAGAATTTATTCCGCTCCGGAGAGAGCAGGGCCAACACTAAGAGGTAGTAGTCAAGGGAGCGGTTGAGAAAGGAGGGCTTTGAAAGTTGTAATCAAGGAGACAGGGTAAAGAAAACTCGTCAGCAGCTGCATTTCTGAGTATTGATGACACCAGTCTTGTGTTCTTGACTTTGGTCAGGGCAACCAGTCCTGTGACTTCAGGGTCTTCAGTCTCTGGTGGGCAGTCACAAAAACCTGATTACAATTAGGTCAGTTTAGTCCTGTATAGTTGGTAAGCAAAGGCCTAGAATAGACATACTTGGGTGATGCAAAACAACTATTGATAACTACCTCCAGAAAATTGGTTCTGTCCTTGGCCGATGATTAGGAAGTGGGGAATAGGACAGACAGCTAGCAAAGTATGACAAAGCTTAAACAGTGTGAAAATGGCTGTTTTTAGCTGTCATTCCATTTTGACTTCCCCTTTTCAGAGACTGTGCTTCATTTTAGTCTCACCACTGGATTTGATTTTTTCAAACTATGTGAATGAATCCATTTGGTCAAAAACTTTATAAAAATAAAAACTTCCTAAGAGTTGGAATTAGGAAGAACTGACACACTTTTGCATCCAGGGCTGGGCTCATGTAACAAAGACAGAGCATCTGATGGTGGGGTCTTAGAGTAGACTCCATAAACCTACCTGGGAATGACAGAATGACTAGGCCACATCTGATTGTGAGACAAGTTTTCTCAAGGATTTTATAAACTCCAAAACCCATGATATCATTTCATGTTGTCTTTAAATTCTTTCCCTGATACAAAAATTAGGTAAGCATTCACATTTGTATGCAGGAGTGGGGTGGGTGATGTAAAAGAAACTTAACAGAAATAAGAGATTTTGCTGAAAAAATTTGCAGTGGTTGAGGAATTTTTGGCCTCTTCTTGTTCAATGGCTTTGTCTCATACTTTGATATTCCCAATAGGTCATGGACAGTATCATTAGTGTCCTAGGGCAAACTTAAAAAAAACCCTAAATTCATTGCATATTAGCTATTGCAAGCATACTGTTTTGGTCATTCAAAATCATCCTGCCTTCAATGAGAGAAAATAGGGGAAAACGATGTTTCACTGAATGATTAGCCTATTTGTAATTATTATCAAACTTGTAAAATATAAGGTGATCGTAGCTATTTGTTTTGTAGATAAAAGTGAGAACAATTAATCAAAGGTTAGGATTCAAACTCAAGTTTCTTTGCACCAAAATACATGCACTTTCTAACATACTACTCTACTTCTTACAATGCTCGTTCATGACGAAACCAAACCTAACAAACAAGGCAACAGGGCTGATTTTTTTTGGGGGGTGGTGGTGGTGAGTTCTCTAGCAAGGAGGCTTTCAAGCATAAGCTTGAAAACCAATCTTTTCCATGATATTTTAGAACAGTTTCCAGCACAAATGAGTTGGAACTGACCTCTCCTAACAATGTGATGATATGCTATTATGATATCTCAAGGTCATGTTCAAAGAAAAATTCTTGGAATCGTCTATCTAAAACATGAGGTGACAAGCTCAAAGTCACACTTGGTGGAAAAACTGAACTTGAACCCAGGTCTTGCAGATCTCAGCCTTGAGTCTTCATAATTAGCTCAGAGCAGATTAGGGGCTCCCAGGTGTATCGGTGCTGATGGTCCTGCATTGAAGGAACAGAAATACTTAACTTATTCCAATGAATAGCAGAGCTAGGATCAACCCGATCAATGCAGGAACTCTCAGAAATTATTTCTCTCTTGACTTTTTATTGCCTAGGCTGTCATAAAATATTCCTTTCTTTGCCCATAGCAAATAGGAGCCTGAATAAGGAGCCATCTCGCAGATGACAGCCAGAGGAGAGATGTGTAATTTGGCACTAGCTTTGACGGAGATATTCTGCAATTTATGGTTTTGGTAAGTAGGAGGCTAAGGTAAAACGAATATATTACAGCTTTTGGGAACAAAGATTTTTCGGTAAGTTTCCTCCGGCAGTTAATTTGTCTTTGACAGATTACTCTCAAAGTAATGGAGATGAATAGAAATAACTTTACCAAGAGCAGCTTTTTTTTTGGTGTATACCCCTATTATCTTTTTTTTTTTTTTAAATTGTAGAGATGAGGTTTCACCAAGTTGCCCAGGCTGGTCTCGAACTCTTGGGCTCAGGCAACCCTCTCGCCTCGGCCTCCCAAAGTGCTGGGATTACAGGTGTGGGGGTGTACACTCCTTTTAATGTCTCATTTTACAGAACCTACAATCTTTAGGATTTGTTAACAGAGATCTATTCAAGACTCTCTTTTTTTTTTAACATAGAAAGTCAAAGTGCCATCAAATCTCTGTTCTAATGATCTTCACATGCAAGCAGACACCTGCTTGCATCGAGGTAAGAGTATTTGAGAGTATTAATATGTTTCACATGTTTTTAGTGATGCAAACGAAAGTAATTTAGTACTTCACCAATGGTCAGAATTAGCACCATGGATAAGATTAGATGCACCAAATTCTGGCTCATACATGATTACCTGAACTGGCTCTTTTTTTTGGTATTTTCCAAACTAGACAAGGTCATTGCGTTGTCATATCAATAGACTATTAACTATTTAAGGTCAATGCTTCAATGTTATTTGGAAGATAGCTTCCATTGGCCATAATGTGTTAAGGAGGAACCAGCTGGATTTGAGTAATCTTAGATGCTTATAACCCATGCCAGCTCTACTCTTAAAGTTTTCATCAAGAGTGAGATTCAAGAAGATTCTTATAAACTTTTTTCACTTTTTATTGACATTCTTACGTTTACACCAACCTTGTAAAGTTACATTTTTTTTTTTTTGAGTTGGAGTCTCACTCAGTCGCTCAGACTGGAGTGCAGTGGCTGCTCCTGGCCACCGCAGCCTCGACCTGCTGGGCTCCGGCGATCCTTCCACCTCAGCCTTCCAGGTAGCCAGAGCTACAGGCGCACGCTACCACGCCCAGCTAATTTTTTGATTTATTGTAGAGATGAGGTCTCGCCAAGTTGCTCTGGTGGGTCTCGAACCCACGGATTCAGGCAATTCACTCACCTCAGTCTCACAAAGTGCTGGGATAACAGGCTGAGCCACTGAGCCCGGCTGTAGTTACTTCCAGTGTAACAGGCATCTCTGCCTAGCGGTTTCCAGGAGAGAAAAGGGATAGACTTCCTGCTCTTGTTCTTGATAACTATTTTCCTTCCACAGAACTCTGGTCAGCTGGTTTACACTGACCAACTTCTCTTTTCTGATATTCTTATCACCTGCTGGCTGCCCCGTATTCTTTGGTTGTGACACTATGGGTACAAATAGAGATTTTGAGATATGAGTTTTAATATAAGTTTTTGAAACTTCTGATTTTTTAAATGTTATTTTCTTTTCTTTTTTTTTTGAGTTGGAGTCTCACTCTGTCACCCAGACTGGAGTGCAGTGGCCACTCCCGGACACTGCAGCCTTGACCTGCTGGGCTCCGGCGATCCTTCCACCTCAGCCTTCCAAGTAGCCAGAGCTACAGATGCACACCACCATGCCTGGCTAATTTGTGATTTATTGTAGAGATGAGGTCTCGCCAAGTTGCCCAGGTGGGTCTTGAACCCGTGGGCTCAGGCAATCCACTCAACTCTGCCTCCCAAAATGCTGGGATTTCAGGCTGAGCCACCGAGCCCGGCTTAAATGTTATTTTCATCTATGACTCATGATTCTAGAAAGTTGAAAGGAAGAACGATGTTTTGATAGAACCAGAGATTCCCAGTGACGACTCAAAAGCTCACAGCTTATATCGGTGAGGTTTTTCCCTCTCATATTGATTTTCTCACCGCTCTAGAAGCAATTAGTTGGAAATATGGTCCCATGCACTCTTTAAGAAGGGTATATATATGAATCTAAAGAGGTGAACAAATAAATCAGGGATGGTAGTAGCTATTCATATTCTAAAAGTATCATTTGTTTTAAGTCTGGGATGTGGACAGAGGCAGACTGAGTTTTTTTTTCCAAAATGAAGTTTGTGTTGGTTGATAAATTATTAAACATTTGGGAAGAGAGACAAAGAAAAAGAAGATATTAGGGATAGGCAAATGCTGTGATCTTATATCTTAATCATACCCATTAAGATATGAGATATAAAATATAAAAATATCTTCAAAAGGATAATAAAAGTAAACTTCTAAAATGTTATTTAAAAACTCCCTAATGTTTCAGAACATATTTCAACCAATCTATCAGTCAATTATATTTAATAAACGTCTACCATAATTGTGCCCAGTGCTTTTGCACATGTTGAAAAAAACACAAATAAATGCAAATCTTTGAATCTTTGAGAAGCTTCCATTTTAGTTGAGAAGACATTATACTACACAGGCACAAATTAAAGCAAACCACAGGAAGTAGCTATAGTCTAAGGCTTTGTTCCATACAACAATCCCCAAGCACTCTTAGAGTATCATGAGCAGAAATAATAAAATCAATAAAGATCCATTTTAGTATGAGGCTCTGTGGAAGAGGTAGGAAAAACTATCCTTACAACCTTAGAGCTTTCCAGTTCTTACATTTGTCCTGTACTTTAGCATATTAAGGTCAAACAAGTCAAGGCGAATGGAAAACAGGATTTCTACTGTAGATGTTCAAATATTTGAAGTGGAATGATTCTGTAGTCTCCGGTCATTTTCAAAGCTTGTTTATTTAGTGTTAATTTAAAGAATGGAAAGAACAAGAAGAAGAGGAGATCTGGAGAAAGGGAGGAGGAAAGACCTTTAAAACTTCCTAAGGGAATTCTCTATTTATTCACTTTCAATAATGATCAGATAGAATTTACTCATGCAGCAAGTCAGTCTGCCATTTCCATCAACTCTTCTGTGTAATTAACCTGCCTTCCCTCTGCATATTAAATCAAATTTGGTTAAAGAAGAGGCATCAGCTGGTACACAGAGAGCTGCTGAAGGCATTTTAATGAAGGCTTTTCAAAGCTACCTTCCTAAACTTCCTTTCATTACCTTTTCCTACCCCCAAGAAGAAGAAGAAGAAAAAAAAATTAAAGCTTTTTGATTTCTTTTTGATCAACCAAAAACCAAAAATGTGACACAAGCAGTTTCTGGATGCTATTAACTTCAGAAGGCCTTTGTATGAGGCCCTCGGGAGTAGATTTTCCTTCTTTGCAAGGTAAGCTTTAGCCCACGTTTTTCTTTTCTTCCCACTGCACTGTATTCCCTTAAAAATCTCCTTCGCTTTTGGGTGAAATTATGTGTGCTTTGAGAGCAGGGATACTTCTCATATGGTTCTTTATCCTTGTCCTTCAGCATGTCACACAGGGCTTTGTTCATAATAGACTACAGTCGATGAACTTTTGTTAAATGAATGGGTGATCTGGAAGCCAGTTCACGTGCCTTTCAGGGAGATGTCTGACAAAATGTAGTGAATGGAGTATAAACAATTGACCATAAATAAGATGCAATAAACCAATAACTCCCAAGAAATATGGTCCCATGTCTTGTTATCTTGGGATTGATTTTTGAAGCCACGAGGACATACCTTATTCTTATGTGTGGTGATGGGGGTTCCTCCAGAAGGAAGTAGACATTTCTACTGACAATCATCCTAAAAGTGGAACGAGATGGGAGGCAGGCCGGAGGGTTGGAAGAGGTATGGGTCTTCCTCCACTTCTTCTCATTAATCCTGGCTTTCAGGTGGAGAGATCTGGAGCTGGTCTTGTGGTAGGAGTGTGCTTCCCCATGCCAGAGGAAGGAGAAAAGCATGACCAAATCTCCAGGGGCAATAGCGGAGGCAGTTGTGGCAGCCATGTTAGCAATAGCAAATCTTCTGGAACCATCGAGAAAGAAATATAGTCCTGTACAAAACTCTGAAGAGCCAGGATTGCCCCCTTCCCCTGGAGAAGGGCAATGTCCTCCCTGGTGGAATACAGGGAAAAACTGGCCTCTGAGCATAGTGTTTAGACCCAGGTGGCCAGACTACTTTTTAGGGAAAATGGCCCTGTGTGTGCGTATTTATTTTACGAATAAAATTCTAAGAGATGAAACTCTCAGTCCTTTACCCTTTGCAGCTATGACATTGCTCCCAAAGTGAAATAGAAAAGAACATTGCTCTTTGTTTCCCTTGGAGTCAGAGGCTTTGGCAGCTCAGGGGGTCCTGCACTGGCAGGCAAGGAAGCAATGAATTAGGTACCAGAACAGGATAGCAGGGATGGTAGTAGTGAAAACTAGAATCTTTTAATCAGACATGCAGGACTGCCTAGGTCTCATAGGCCTCTTATCTTCACTAAATAGACTTGAGCTCTAGAATCTGTACCTTATTAAACCTATGTTGCTTCCATAGGTTTTACTTTATTAGGAACAGTTTCTTTTATGTGCACCCGTTACTGGCCTATTGGTTCCCATATTACTGAATGAAATTTTTTTTTCACGCCTAATTTGGGATTCTAAATTCCCTGTGCAGGCTCAGGATTACATTATGCTTTTCCTAATCATGTGCTTTAGGGCCTTTGTCGCTGTGATTTTTCTTTGGTTAAAAGGTTGAGTGACCTGGTATTTTGCTCAAAGATTGATGGTGCAGTGGAACGTATCTCAATGGCGTGGACAGCTCAAGTTCTATTTTGCAGATGCCAAAGTAATTCATTTAGAGCAATGACTTACTCATGTGTGGAACATTCGACTTTTAAAACCATCTGGCTTACAGTTGCAGGAATAATGCAGCAGCCTTTAGATTGTCCCCTGATCTCCCATTCTTGGAGAGGCCATGCCATTTAATTTCAGAAATGGAGAGATCTTGACTGGCTGCCAAGTGTCAGCTTTCAGTACAGTTTTTATAGTTCTATTTACATACCCTTCCAAAGATCTGGGTTGTGTGGAAAGGTTTATGATCTCTTTGCTCTGGCTTTGCTGGTAAAATAAATGAAGCTGCAATAAAAATATCTCTACACAGCTTTGGATGCTACAGTATTAGGTCTTCCAATTTTCAAAAGAGGGTGAAATACAGCAAGAACCAGAAATTCTTCAAATGGCTTTTTGGCTTCTAGATCAATATTGATTTCTCTCTCTATCTTCCTTTGCTGTGTTTGTTTATTTGTCTAGTTAGCCTTTGCTATTTGCTCAAGCTTGGGATATGTACTTTTTGGTAGGATTGGAAAATTATTTCAATTTATCATCTAAATAGCCAAAGGAAAACCTTGTGCTGCATTTTGAAATTGTACACACACACACACAAAATTGGAAGTATGGCAGAATATATTCTTAATTTTAAAATATCCTGGTGTTTATTTAGTGATTGTTTTTATAATCGTAGTTAGTTTAGGTAGAAAGTGTAGAATTATTTATACTGATCATTTAATAGGCAAGAGAAATAAAATGTTTAATTTTTGTTTCTGATACTGTGTCTTTAATGTTCTACCCCTAGAGCACAAGTTCCCTTGAATTACATTGCTAATATCGTTTCTTGCAATCTCCTCAGGCTCTCTGTGTTCCTACCAAACTGGACCACCCACTTTTCCCTAGATAGTTCCACTCTTTCTTGCTTTGAAAGCTTTTCTGTTCCTTCTAGCTCCATCTTGTCCCTCTAAATGAGCACTTTTCATCAACACATGTTTAGACTATTTCTTCTATACCTCTTCAGCATCCTAACCACAGCTCCCACTGGTGGACATATGCAATTTCTCTTTTGACCTCCCACATCATTTGCATTCCATTTTTTATATTTTAGTCTCTTTTCTCTTGTATCTCATATTTTCTCTCTCTCCCATCTTTACCTGTTTATCTACCAATCAATGATCTTCTATCTTCTTTATTTGTCTATCATCTCTGTTTCTATCTGTATCTAATCTATCAATTGTCATCTTTCTAGTTTCATTGTTTCATTTTCTTTAGGAGTCCCAAACTTCTTGTACCCTGATTTATCCATCTATCCTCTTGCCATATCCTGCTTATCTTACTTATAATAGCTATTCATTAAATATTTGAAAAGTCAATTTTAAAAAATCCCTGCAAATCACTGATGCATAATAGATTTCTTTAAATTTTGCAGTTATTATGGATTCTCTAACTAGACCTCAATTTACAAAAAAACCAATCACAGAAACCAGGAAATCTTTCTTCCTGTCTCCATTTTAAATGCTACATTCATATTTTGGTTTTGCTTTCAATTCAGATGTTTTAAAAAATCCCCCTCTTTGTGTAAAACATGTGAGTAATGGGTGAGAAATAGTTGAGATTAGAGATATAAAAGTGGAAATAAGGAAAACTTTTCTATGTACTTTCCATTTTCTAGAAATTATTTTATTCCCTTTATGGGAGAGAAGGCAGAAAGCATATCACCTTTCTTGTGTATTATAAAACTCATCAACTTAATTTTCTTTCCAATCTGAATAAGGTAACTTTTTTCTCCAACTGGGTGAGGTTCTTTTTAGAAACAGCTTTACAGTGACTAGCTGCATTCTAGGCATTTCCCAAAATTTAAACACAAGACCACTTCTTTTTGCAGCAGTTGGTTTTTATTTTTATCAAAAATTTAAGTTTTCCAAATTGCTTCTGACACAATCTTGTACATATCTTTACTGTATACCATTACATTTGGAAAGGGAATTAGAGGTTTCAAGAGTGATTGTAAATTACTTTGTCATAGTCATTGAGAGTTATTTTGCAAGAAAGTAAGGTGGCATTGACTTCAAAAGAGCAGGACCAAATCATGAAATGTCATAGCTTTTTTTTAATTTAAAAAGTATTGTATATTAATCATTGGGAGTGTCTACATCTATATTCATCTTAAAAGAAGTTTTGTTTTCAGTCTGTACAACTTTAAAAGAAATGAGTGCTGTAATTTTAGAATTCACTATGTAAATATTTTATGAAAGCTCGTTTATGCAGATTGTATCATTCTAATTAAGAACCCATGGACATATCTAGGAATTGCCTAAGTATATGTTCCTATGCTGAACTTTTAGAAGAGGATGTCACCAGTGGTTTGAGAATCATTATTAGATAATAGTGTCTTGCATGCTGTGAACAAGGTAGGAGATACCAGCTTGGAGGAAGAGAGCATTGGATATCCAGAGAAACATCTGGGTCAGGAACTAAGGCCCATCTGCAAACCAAAATAGACAAGTCCTAGTGGATGCAGAAAGACTCCATCCCTTCTAGGCAAGCAACCAGGTCAATATATTATGAGATTAATCTTATGAGGTTAGGAACAATATTATATGCTTTGAAATTTCCGAACAGGTCTCATTCTCACTGTTGGTGTGGACAAGACCTTTTAGGTAGTGAGTTGAATGAAAGAAAAAGAAGGTTGCAGTGAATGGTTAACATTCCTGGAAAAAAAAAATGCTTCCAGAATCTCCTAAGTGGAAAAGGTGCTAAAAGTTGTATTATTAGCATTCCTCTAGAAAACAAAGACCCAAATTTACAGAAAAACAAATTCTAGAAGTCAAGAAGTCTTTCTCCCTATCTCCACAGTCAGCAAGTAAATTTAAATGCTACTATTCGTTCATTCATTCAAATTAACATGTATGGAGAGCTGACTCTGAGTCTTTTAGCATTTAGGTGCTGGGGAAGATGGAATCATTTTTTTCTGGTCCTCTTAATAAGCACAACTAAAAATTCTGGATATATAGTAGTTTGCATTGAACAAAGTTTCATTGTAGTTGCAGATCTTATTTACCAAGCCCAAACTGACATTTGCATTGGTTTGCTGGGGAGAAGTAAAGAATCATTTAAAGTAAAGGATTATGTAAGACCCCTTTGGTGACAAGCAGAGTGGTGGTATAAATAAGTATTGTATCCACAAATCTGGAGACAAAATGAAAGACCAAGACATATCAATGATATTTGTCTTACTAAGACTACAAATATGTTAGGTATCTCCTGTAGGATTGGTATTCCTCTTTTATTGCTGCTGTCACCACCACTGGTCCTGTGTGTTTTTAATCTTGACCTCTCTGTTGCAGGTTGCCACCTTCAAGACTATTAAATACTTTTATTTGTTTAGAGGTAACTGGGATAGACCATATGTTATTTAGATTCTTTTTATTTTCTCTCTCTTTATACACACACACACACACACACACACACACACACACACACACACATCTACTTGATTAATCAACTATAAGAATCTATAAAGTTTGCAACTTGAAGGTTCTTATGTAGGGGACTTAGTGTAATTTTAAATGATATAAAACTCTAGACTGTACTAACACAAATGAGAAAATGAGGGGGATAGGTGGAGGAAATAAAATTATTTCAGTGTTTTTATATAACATAGGGATGAACCTAGATATTTCTCATGTTAATATTTTAAAGTTTCCCAGATCTCCTTAATTCCTCTATTTTTCCATGTGTTTCTAATAATTTTTATTTTGACCTGATATTGTGTGCTATCTCATGCATAAACATCCTAGTTTTGAATTATATTTATTATAAAAATTGTACTTTTTTTTTTTTTGAGTTGGAGTGTCACTCTGTTGCCCAGACTGGAGTGCAGTGGCCGCTCCTGGCCACCACAGCCTCGACCTGCTGGGCTCCGGCGATCCTTCCACCTCAGCCTTCCTATCTGGAACTATAGGTGCGCGCTACCACGCCTGGCTGATTTTTGATTTATTGTAGAGTTGAGGTTTTGCTGCCCAGGTGGGTCTCGAACCCGTGGGCTCAGGCAATCCACTCACCTCAGCCTCCCAAAGGCGCGGGATTACAGGCTGAGCCACCAAGCACGGCTTAAAAATTGTACTCTTTATGTCTTTTTTGCTTTCAATTCTACTCTGTCTTACATTAATACTCTACCCCACTTCCATTTTTTCAATTGTTTTGCAAATCTTTGCTCACTCCTTTACTATTATTACCTTGCTTTGTCTCTTTATTTTAGATGTGTCTGTTATAGACAAGCATATATGTATGTATACTCCCATCTGAGAGATGTTTCATTTAATAGGATGGGAGGATAATATAAGTAATGTGTTTAGTTTCATTTCTGTCACAATATTTTAATACTTTTTGGTGATTTATTCATCTTATTTTTCATGTATCTATTCCTTTAATACTTTTAAAATATTAACATGAGTAATATCTAGGTTCTTCCCTATGTAATATAAAAACACTGATATAATTTTATTTCCTTCCACCTTTCCCCCTCATTTTCTCATTTGTGTTAGTACAGTCTAGAGTTTTATATCATTTATAATTACAGTAAGTCCCCTACATAAGAACGTTCAAGTTGCAAACTTTCAAAGATGAGAGCATGTATTTGCATGTCCAGTCACGGAAGTTAGTTCATGTGTCTGGCATACATTGTCACATGCAAGCATTGTCTACAGTGGTTGTGCTTTTGTGTACTTTACTGTACAGTACTATATAATTGTATGTATTATTTGTGTGAAAAGTATTATAGACCTATACAGTACAGTACTATATGGCCAATTGTGTTAGTTGGATACTTAGTCTAACTTTGCTGTACGTATGAACAAATTGGACTTACAAACATGCTGTAGGAACAGACCTTGCTAGTATGTAGGGGACTTACTGTATTTGTTATGAGTCTCTTTTGGCTGGCAGTACTATGTTTTAGAGACTTCTTTTTCTAGGAAAAGCTCAGGTGGTATATTTTCTGATGTCTTGCATTTCTGAGAATGTCTTCTGTAACTTTCACATTTGATCAATAATTTTGAGTGTCATAACTCTTGGATCACAAACTTTGCCCTGCAATACCCTGTCAATTTTAATACATTTGCTTAAATAAACAAATACTTGAGGACAGCACAGAGCTGGAGCAATGATATGATCCATTTCTGTACAGTGGGTTTTTAAAAGTTCTCTTTTGCTACCTTATTCTGTGTCTTAACTCCTGATTATCCTCTTGAGTATACTTCTTTTTCCATTTATGATGGAAAAGTCTTCATGAGATCTGCTGGCTTTGCTCTGTTCACTTGCCTTTGTGGTAGGAGAGCTTTCCCCAGCTTGATGCCTGACTAAATGTGGGATGACTGGGATGGTGCCTTGTCATGTTGTTGGATCCTCTCACATCCTGCTCCATGGATGGCTGCATTCTGTGATTTGATGACTCTGCTGCCCAAGCGAGCAGAGAGGGAACCAAGATGGTGGTTGCATTCTATAGTTTCTCTTCCATGATAATGAAGTTGTTGAGTTAGGAGCCAACCTTCTGCTTCTAGGTTTTAATTCATCTTGGCCTATAGTTTAGGTTCAATGTTTCTCCAACTTGGTTGCACAAGCAAAATCAGAATCTCTGGATAAAAAGACTCAGCTGCTAATATTTTTTAAAGGACTTAAATGACTCTACTATGCAGCTGGACTTGAGAATCACGGACTATGGGACAGCTGTGAATAGACTCTGAAGAGTTTCTACAGCAGAAGCTTCATTGCATGCTAACTTTCTCCTTAGATCTCCCAGGGTAATTGCTTTTGTATGCTGTTGTTCAGTGGTGGTAAAGTGATGTTAAGTGGAATTCTCCCCATTTTAAAGCTCATTTGCCTTTAGTATTATTTTATTCATATAATTTTAACATTTTGCATGATTTTAGCACACCAATCCAGCCATCCTACATTTTATCTACTACCTGAGGCATTGTACCACTTTCTTTATAATGGACTTTGTGAATTGTTGCTTACAGCACAACTAGCAGAAATATCTGTCTAGTTAATTGTACTTTTGCCTATTTTTTTCATTGCTGATTCTGGGTTTTCCTACAATTTTATATTTCTTTGGGCATTTTAATTATCAGCTATGAGGAAGAATGGTGCTATGCTTCATAATAATTATGATGATGGTGATTATAATTACTATGTAATGAGTACATAGTATTGTTAGATGTTATGGACAAACCATATGTGAATTATTACAGCTAATCTTCACAACACATTTGAGATATAGACAGGCTATGTGCATTTTATAGATGAGGCTCTAGTTGTCATCTTACCTAAAAATTTTTAACTGAATTGTGAAAAATGATGAAAATCATTCCACTACGCGATAAGGTTAGGTAACAGTTTCAAGGGGAAAGGGAGGAGTAGAAAGACGAGTTAATGGAAGGCATTCTGCTATGACTAATTTAAGCCTCTCCAGGACCAGGGTCAAACAAGAACCAAGACTGGTACTTCAATTAGAGACTGCTCTCTAGATAAATATTATCTAGAATTAACTTTATTAGCCCAGTTGCCTTTATCCAGCCTTTATTTCCAGCATTCCTAGTGCAATAGACCTAAATGATAAATTTGCAATGTGGTGCCCATGTAAAGCACTGAAATCTAATTAAGCAATTACCCATACCACATGTGGGCTAGTTTGCTTGAGTGGTTGGTCCTCTACTCGCCTACATGATGCCTGGCCCTCCCATGGTTTCCATTTGGGAAAGGCAGCCTCATTTTGGGTGCTTGAGAGTTGACTAAGAGTCATTGCCTTCTCATCTTATGTTTACTAGCTCTCCTCTGTGGGGCTGCATCCTACTTCACAGCTCCCTTGTCTCATCTCAAACAGACTTTATTTTACCTGCTGAGAATGGCCCATGCCTTGTAATCTAGATGCTACCTCAATGCATTTTCTTTGATTGGACTCTATTTGTTCATCGAGTTTTGCTGATACTGATTTTTCCTTCCCCCCATCCTCTTGGGTACATATGCATGTACTGCTGTTCCCTTCAGGAATGAAATGCTCCTGCGGCTGGTCAGTTTCCCCAGTTTCCTGTTTGGGGCTACTACAAGCATGCACTCCTTTCCTCTGAAATAAGACACTCCATGTGCTATGTGGCCGGGAGGCAATTGCTTCTGACACTTATGTGCAACTGACTTGAGTTTCTCATGACTTTTTCAGCAAAGAGGTTCCCTTGATTCTCATGCCATTGGGATTCCTGGGGTCCTACCCTGATTTTTCTCCCTCATAGAATCTCCCCTTCAGAACTGTGGTGACATAAGTTAAGAAAACTCCAAAATATTTATTTTGTCATTCAAGATGCTCTATCTTGAAAAGGAGAAATCTTAACCACAACGAAGGATCGCCTCTCTGGTTATAAAGGCAGAAGAGCGTAAAATCTCTAAGGACTGAAAAAGATTCACTCTACCTGGGCACATCACAATAAAAAGATGTGTGATATATTTGTGTACTTAGAATGTTGGCCACAAGCATTTTTTAAAGTTTTATTTATTTTTTAATTTTATTTTAAAGATGTGGGATATAAGTCAAGTTTGGGTTCATAAGTGGTCTAGATACAGGTGAAGTTTGGGCCTCCCATTGACCCTCACTTCACTTGGGTAAAGATCAGACACACTTATTGATTTTATGTGGCCCCCCACCTTCCCCTGGCAGTGTCTTGCTCCTGCTAATCCCTTTCTTGTGGTATTATGATAGATGTTCAGGGGGCTACACGTATTAAGCTATTATTCTTTTTAAGTCATTGTGTATCCATCCCCTGAATGTTGAAGGTTTTTGGTCTGCTGATGAGCCCAATCTACTATTCCTCTGTCTTATCTCACCAGGAGGCTCTCACCCAGGTGTTCAAAAATGTCAATCTTTGAAATTTCAACAGCATTCTCAATTTCAGGAGACGGCACTTAGCTGGCGGAATTGATTGGAAGCTTTGAACAAGAAGGTCAGATGGCTCAGGAATAGAGTGCCACAGCAGGGACAGTAATGAGAAAAAGAGTGTTTAGAAAGTTTATTTTGAGTCATTGGCTGACTTTATTCTCACGATGTGCAAAGATCCTCAGAGAAAAGAGCTTCCAGCTTGATAACTTGGGATGTCAGTTCTTCCAAAATACACTTGTCTTTTCAGGTGTTTGCTGAGACCTGGCATGAAAACAAGTCCCCACGCTGTGACAGGCAAGATGCAATCCAGCAACAAAGAATTTTTTTTTTTTTCCAGATGGATTCTAACAGAAAATTACCCTTGTCCTGCAGGCTTGGAGATGAGGGTCCTTGGGAATAAGTGACAGAGAGGAACCTAATCACATAAGGTCAGTCAGGGGTGTAATCTTTTTTTAGTTTCTGTTTTTTGGCCTTGGTAGTTAAAAAATAAGACTAGTCATTCTTTCAAAAATCTTCTGGCCAATTCAACAGTTCCCCATTAATTATTTCTTTGTTAAGAACTTTCATTTGTCTCTTGGTTTTTAAATGAGACAAATGTTTTCTATCGTAGAGACCAATGTGTTTTTAATCAAGGGATGCTGTGACTGATATAGTCTATATCTATGTTGAATAAGACTAGAAGGAAAAAGTATATTTATTCACTAATAGATATTTTAGGTTACTATCTAAGTAGAAAATCAACTTCTTCATGCTTTTTCACTTAAAAATTCTTGCAAAGAAATAAATCACTTTGAACTCCCAACACAAAGGGAAATTCCCTTCCACTCTTACTTCTCCTTGCTGCCCCCTAAATAAGTCTTTGTTCTTAGTATGAAGAATAGATATCCCTTTTGTGATTTCAAATAATCTGTATTGAACTAAAATTAGCTCAATAACACAGAGAAGAAGACAATGAGTGAGAAATTCAGCATCAAAGAGTAGATTTGTAGATAAAATTTAAATAAAAATAAAAAATAAATAAAATAAAAAAGTAGATACAGGTAACATTTATTGAGAGCATGAAATATGCCAGGTCTAGTGCTCAGCTCTTTTTCTACAATATGTTTTTAGTTCTCACAACAATTTTATAAAATATCATTATCCTCATTTTACAGATGAGGGCCATCGATATTAAGTAACTTGTTCAAGGTCACATGAACAATAAATGGCAGAGCTTTGTTTTATACTTGGAATCGTCTGATGTTAGAATATCACCTCATATCTACTATGCAATGCTTCCTCTTGTGTGGAATTACTTTATAAAAGTGGCAGAAATATGTATTCTATTCCATTATTAAGGTAATCAGTCGAGCAGGCAGAGTATTTATTCAGTACCTACAGCCTTTGAGACCATCGCTGCATTCATCATCTATTGTGTTAAAACCTAAGCAAAAAGCAGAATATAAATTGTGGAGTTGCTAAATTTTAAGATGGCCTATAGCAATGAACTTAACTTTAGAGAACATTTGGTAGAATGAGTGCTGAATGTGATATCGGAATATAGATGCTTCTCGACTTATGATAGGGTTAGGACCTGATAAGTTCATCAAAAGTCAAAACTATCATTACTTGAAAATGCATTTAAAACCCCATTGTCAGGCCAAAAAATTGTAAATCAAATAATCAATTCAAGGACTGTCTGTACATTAATATCAGAAATCAGACTCTAGGACTCACTAGGCATGTAATGTCCAAAAAATTACCAATCTTTTCAAGCTTCAGTTCTTCCATCTGCAAAATATTTTGCTTGTGTTTGTAACATATTTTGTTGCTGACAAAACATTTCTCTCTAATACATATTCTTATTTGAATCTCGCCAGAACAAGGGGAAAAAGGGAATAATTATCCTAATTTTACAAATGAGAAAACAAGTTCAAAGAGGCCAAGAGGCTTGCCTAAAACCAAATGGATACTAAGTGGCAGAGAGGAAATGTTGATTCTAATGTAAAATCACATGTCCTATGTATTTCACATGGCTGTGAGAAGCTAGTAGTAACAAAGTATGTGAAAATAATTTGCAGTGTATAAAATTTTATGAATATTATTATGGTAGTCAAATTTTAGCTATTTATTTGCAAATTATTGTTGGAAACCTAATTTGTGGTGATGAATAAACTCTTTGGTACCCAGGATAGTTGTAGTGGTACAGAACAGAAGAGAACTTTGCTTCGTTCAAACATCTGTACAATAAAACCCAGTGGTTATGGAGCATCTAGAATGCCTTATAGACATTTTCTATGAAAGAACGAAAAGTCATTTTCTTAAAAGGAAACATCCTGTACAAATATAAACTCTACCTTATGCATAATGTCTCTGGAAGTCCCACAAGACCTCAGGCTCTTGGAGGTGACAGAGAAATATGGACCCTATCTTTTCAGGCATTTGAAAAAGGAACCATGTCTTTCTGATACTGAGGTGCCTGAAGTTTGTGTCAGGGACTTTTCAACTAATAATATTAGACCCCAACTACACGTTTGGATCTACAGTGAGCCAGGGGAGCCTGTCTTCATTTCTCTGGCACTTTCAGTGATTTCTCCTCCTCTGATTTGAAACATGAAGAAAAATAACCAAGATCCACAATAAAATGTGCACAAAGTACATTTAAAACACTTGGGTATAAAATGGCGGGGGAAAGACAGAGAGAGAGAGAGAGAGAGAGAGAGAGAGAGAGAGAGAGAGAGAGAGAGAAAGGGAATGAAAGGAAAGGGAGGGGAAGGAAAGGGAAGAGAAAAAAGAAAGAAGCAATTAAGGGAGAGAAAATGAACAAATGTAGGTTCTAATCAGATGTGGAGAGGGACACAGGACTGTAGCAGAGACAAAGAAGAAGCAAGTGTGTGTTTACTAACTGTCTGACAATTCTATGGGTAAATGCTAATTGTGATGACAAACAAGGAACAAACTAGAATACTGACGGAGGGCACTAGAGGAACCAGAAATACAATAGGTGTTGGGGAAAACTCTAGGATGTACTAGGTTTTGTCTAGACCAGGGTTTCTCAGTCTTGGCATTTATCAGTATTTTCGGCTGGATAATTCTTTGCTGTGGGGCTGTTTTGTGCATTTTTGCATGTCTGCATTCATCCATGTCCTCTACCCACTAGATGCCAGCAGCATCTCCCGCCAAGTCGTGGTAACAAAAATGTCTCCAGACTTTGTCAAACATCCCCTGGCAGGGAAAGGAGAGAACTGGTAAAGCAAAATCACCCCTGGTTGAGAATCACTGGTTTATACTTTTGATATGAAGACATGCTGAGTTAGGAAAAAATTTGCAGAATCAATATAGGATATAGTAGATCATTAACAGTAATCATCATTTTCAGTAATGAGGATACGGATGATTTATTTTCTCTTTAGCTTACTTCTCCATAGTTTTAAAAAATGAAGAACATGCATTACTTGTGGAACCAGAAAAAAAGAACTCATAATGATGCCCTTAAACATAAAAGTACTGAGTTAAAGATACTGATTAATTTAACGGGTGCTTTGGTAAGCAAAGGTACATTCTGAGAAAATAGGGACTCGTGGTGCGCTAATAAGATAAAACAGAGGCCGGGCTCAGTGGCTCAGCCTATAATCCCAGCACTTTGGGAGGACGACGAGAGTGGATTGCCTGAGCCTGTGGGTTCGAGACTAGCCTGGGCAACTTGGTGAGACTTCGTCTCTACAATAAATAAAAAATTAGCCAGGTGTGGTAGCGCACTCCTGTAGTTCCAGTTACTTGGAAGAGTGAGGTGGAAGGATTGCCTGAGCCCAGCAGGTCAACACTGGGATGGCCGTGAACGTGCCACTGCACTCCAGCCTGGGTGACAGAATGAGACTCCAACTCAAAAAAAGATAAAACAGAGAAGAAAATCAGATTAGATCAGGGAAAGCAGAGTATTCAGCAAAACAAACAAGCAAAAACAAAACACCTCCCCCCCCCAAAAAAAAACAATGAAAGGGGAAGAGAACAAAAAAATGAAGCTTTTCAGTATTAAAGATTCCATTTGTTAGGAGGCATGAGGCTGAACTCCCAGCATTGAATGGTGACATTTGAATGCCTATCTCATGCAAATATATATATTATTTGAGTTGGAGTCTCACTCTGTCACCCAGACTGGAGTGCAGTGGCTTCTCCCGGCCACCACAGCCTCGACCTGCTGGGCTCCGGTGACCCTTCCACCTCAGCCTTCCAAGTAGCTGGAATTACAGGCGTGCGCTATGACGCCCAGCTAATTTTTGATTTATTGTAGAGATGAGGTCTTGCCAAGTTGCCCAGGCGGGTCTTGAACCCGTGGACTCAGGCAATACAATCACCTCGGCCTCCCAAAGCGCGGGATTACAGGCTGAGCCATCCAGCCCGGTCTGCAAATATGTTAAGGAAAGTAAATGTTATCCAATATGAGTGACGGTCCATGCTGGATAATGTCTCTAAATCTTTATATCTGTACCCACTTTTTGCGTGTCATTCACAAGTATTGCAGAGTTTGCTAGGCTGTTGTCATACCAATTAGGTCCTGAGTGGGGATTGCCTTAACTAGAAAAACCTCTAAGATCACAAGAACGGAGGAAGCCCACAAGGATTAAGCACTCCACTAGTGACAGTGATTTTCCCAGGACACAAGCTTCTTTCCTTCATTTCCATCATGATTTCTACTGTAGCAAGATTAAAGCCTTTGAAAGCAAAATGTGGCTCCCTCAGACAGGGGAATACTACTAAGCCTTGGACTATTTTATTTAGAGAATCACTTTTAATCTGTAACTGTTGCTAGGTTTGTTTGTTTTTTGCTTCTTCCAACAGATATTTTCTCCATAGATATTTTTTGAAGTCCCACCCCTTTTCTGAACCAGGGCACTCTGCTAGTATTTATAGAGTTCCCACTTAGGTCCTTTACTTGAGGCAGACCTGTCTTGAAAGTATCTTAAACCCTCAATGTATTTTATATCTTATCTTCTGTCTTAATCAGATGAAGGTGCAGGTAGAAGGACGGTGAAAGGAGTCAAACTGAGCCATTAGAGGGGATACTAAGAACATCAGAACATGACTGCTATGCTGGAGAAATTTTAACTGACACTAACAATACTGAGTCGCCATCCCTCTTAAAAAGTTTTAGAATGAGCCGGGCTCGGTGGCTCAGCCTGTAATCCCGCGCCTTTGGGAGGCTGAGGTGAGTGGATTGCCTGAGTCCGCAGGTTCGAGACCCGCCTGGGCTGCAAGACCTCATCTCTACAATAAATCAAAAAAATCAGCCGGGCGTGGTAGCGCATGCCTGTAATTCCGGCTACCTGGAAGGCTGAGGTGGAAGGATCGCCGGAGCCCAGCAGGTCGAGGCTGCGGTGGCTGGGAGCGGCCACTGCACTCCAGTCTGGGCGACCGAGTGAGACTCCAACTCAAAAACAAACAAACAAACAACAACAACAAAAGTTTTAGAATGATGTAATATGAATCCATGAGAGTGATGGCCACAGTCGACTCCAGTAACTAGACAAAACCATTAACATTTCCATGAAAACCACCCAGTTTACTGAGCAGGAGGCTGGAGTCCATAGAAAGAAACTTGGAGATGGATTTAACCCATCAGAGCTGGCACTAGACCAGGGACTTCTGAGCCACTAGTATGTCACATAGCGGGCACTGACATGGGCTTTGGAACGAGATAGACTTGAAATTCATTTTAGGCTGTATCACTCCCTATCTGTATAGCTTTGAAGAAGTTTTTGAACATTTCTAAACCTGTGTCCTCATTTGTAAGAAGAGTCATAATGGTATTAATCACCAGTAGGGTACTGGTAAATGCCCAACAGTCAACTCTTTGGAGAAAAAAGAAGAAGCCCTGAATTGTTGCACATGCTAATTTTCTTTTTCTTTTTCTTTTTCTTTTTCTTTTTTTGAGTTGGAGTCTTACTCTGTCACCCAGACTGGAGTGCAGTGGCCACTCCCGGCCACCGCAGCCTCAACCTACTGGGGTCTGGCGATCCTTCCACCTCAGCCTTCCAAGTAGCTGGAACTACAGGTGTGTGCTATCACGCCCAGCTAATTTTTTGATTTATTGTAGAGATGAGGTCTCACCAAGTTGCCCAGGTGGGTCTTGAACCTGCAGGCTCAGGCAATCCACTCACCTCAGCCTCCCAAGGTGCGGGATTACAGGCTGAGCCACCGAGCCCGGCTTATGCTAATTTTTCTCATGTAAATGGTCCCACCATGGCTGGTGTCAAGCTATCGGGTTGACTTCATTGACTGTGGACCTGGGAAGAGGTACAAACCCCAAAGAGGGGCTCTTATAAGTCAGTACAAGATGGCTTCAATAGACCAACTACCTTTGACAGAAGGTGCTGGGGAGCTGAGTAGTTATGTGGGTAAAGTGCTTAGCGTGGTGTCTGTCAAATAGCAGGTGCCAGTAATGCTTGTGGGTGCCTCTTGAAGCTTCTAACTTTTGGCAGAGTGACTTTTCCTGCAGTATCAGATTGCTTTTCTATGATGCTGCACACTGCCTGTGAGTCATGTCTGCAGTGGAAATGGGCTGGATTGATTAATACAAGTGCAGCATTGCTTGTCCCTAGACGCTGCCTGTGCCCACTTAATGCATTCCTGGTGTTTTGAAATCACAGTTACAATCATTTATCAAAGTCAGGCTGCCTAGAGTTTTCTCCCCACTTGAGTGGCATCATGCTATTCTTTATCTCCTATACTACAAGGTCAGCCTCTGGGTCTACCCTCATCTCGAAGGGTTTCAATAGTCATTGGTAAGAAGCATCCGTTCCGTTTTCAAATGATTCTTCAAATTTCTGCAACCATTGCCTCCTGTGGCCAGAGGAAGCATGCACAGAAGCCTGAACATGCTTCTGTATTTCTGGAAGGTCTGTATTTACAGTAATATGGTACTTCTCTCTTGGCTAAGAGGCTATCTCTTCTAATTGGAACTCAAATTATGATTCGGAATCTTTCCCAAGTATTCACTCTAGTGGAGACAGTCTAAGATCTTCTGGTTCTTTGTTCTCTGAATCACAATATGTTTACAAAAATTAAAATGCATTTAACTCTTAGTGAAGGTTATGAAGCAAAATCATATTTGTCCATCTTTGCTTCTATTTCTCATTTCATCCCCCATGGCTTTTTAGAATACTGTCCTTTTCATAGAAGATGAGCAAAATGATAAAGTTGATTTTCCACTGTCATTCTTGCTGAATCTTTCTTCTTATTATTTCCAAGCTCTTATCTGCTAAATGACAAAGAATAGTTCTGAGTTAACCAAAGAAAGATATTTCTGCTGACCTTAGCTCCCAACATGTAATTTCTTTTAAATCACACAATTTACATTATTGGAAATATTAATATATGTACCTCACAAAGGTCCTGAGAAGTGAGACTAATAGACAATAACAAGCATTGTGTCAGGGATAGCCAGAGAGGTAGAAGGGTGTTTTTAGATGGGAGAGAGGAATTTTGGAGTCCTAACATTGTACAATGTAGGCATTATATCACTGTAACAAAATAAGCATTTCTAATGCCAGTGAAGGTAACAATTCAACCCAGATAATTACTTCTAAAACACTCAAACTTTTAAGTTTAAATGATCAGATCTTTAGCTTCCTCAATATGTAGGGTTTGAATTGTACCCCACAACTTTAAAATAAAAAAAAGTAAAAAGAAAATATGCAGGGCTTAATGAACCATGGCTCATGAGAGACATATGTAGAAAGAAAGAACTGTGTTTCACTGAAACTATTTCTCAAGCTCTGAACCTAATAAGATTATGTGCCATGTTTCCCTAGACAAAACAGAACTATTTGAGCAAACCACCAAATGCTAAGTGTGTAGCAATTTCTATGAGACTAGGCGAATTAGCTACAGAAGTATTCCATGTACATACTGTCTTTTCTGGAGCTTCAGATTCTTCCCAGTACAGGGGTACCTTGGAGATATTGTGGGTTCAGTTCCAGACTACCCCAGTAAAGCTAATATCACAGTATAGTCAATGACTGTTTTTTTCTGATTTCCCACTGCATTTAAAAGTTATGTTTACACAATACTGTAGTCTATTCAATGTGCAATAGCATTATTTCTAAAAAAATCAATGTGCAGGGCTTAATTAAAAATCTTGCTAAAAAGTGTTAATGCTCATCTGAGTCTTCAGTAAGTGTTAATCTTTTTGTTGATGGAGAGTCTTGCCTCGATGGTGATGACTGCTGACTGATCAAAGCAGTGGTTGCTAAAGATAGGGAAGGCTGTGGCAATTTATTAAAATAAGACAGCAATGAAGCTCGCCACACCAATGGACTCTTCCTTTCGTAAAATATTTATCAACAGCATGCAATGCTTTTGATAACATTTTATTCACAGTAGAACTTCCTTCAAAATTGAAGTCAATCCTCTTAAACTCTGCTGCTGATATGTTAGCTAAATTTATGAAATATTCTGATTTCTTTGTTGTCATTTGAACAATGGTCACAGCATCTTCACCAGGAATAAATTCTATCACAAGAAACCACTTTCTTTGCTCATCCATAAGAAGCAACGCCTCATCCATTTGAGCCTTGTCATGAGATTGTAGCAATTCAATCACATCATTAGGCTTCACTTTATTCTAGTTCTTTTGCTGTTTTCACAACATCTACAGTTACTTCTTCCACTGAAGTTTTGAACGCCTCAAAGTCACCCATGCAAATTACAATCAACTTCTTCCAAATGACTATTGATGTTGGTATTTTGACCTCCTCTTATTAATCACCAATGTTCTTAATGGCATCTGGAATGGTGAATCCTTTCCAGAAGATTTTCTATTGAATTTGCCTAGATCAATCAGAGAAATCACGATCTATGGCAGCTATAGCCTTACACAATGTATTTCTTGACCAAAATGTGTTTCTTGTACAAAGCGTATTTCTGAATAATAAGACTTGAAAGTTGAAATGAGTCCTTGACCCTTGAGCTGCAAAAAGGGTGTTGTGTTACCAGGCATGAAAACAATATTTATTTTCTTGTACCTTTTCATCACAGCTCTTGGTTCACTGTCAATAAGCAGTAATATTTTGAAAGAAATCTTTTCTTCTAAGTAATAGGTCTTAACAGTGGGCTTAAATATTCAGTAAACCATGCTGTCGACAGATGTGCTGACAACTAGGCTTTGCTGTTTCACTTCTAGAGCACAAAGTAGATTTAGCATCACTCTTAAGGACCCTAGGATTTTGGAATGGTCAGTGAGCATTGGTTTCAAGTTGCCAGCTGCCTTAGTCCCTAACAAGAGTCAGCCTGTCCTTTGAAGCTTTAAAAACAGGCAGTGACTTTTCCTCTCTAGTGATAAAAGTCCTAGATAACATCATCTTCCAATAGAAGGCTATTCTCTGGACTTGAAAATCTGTTGTTTAGTGCAGTGACCTTCATCAATAATCTTAGATCTTCTGATTAACTTACTGCCACTTTTACATCAGCACTTGCTGTTTCACTTTCCACTTTTATGTTACGGAGATAACTTTTTTCCTTGAACCACATACTCCAACCTCTGTGGGCTTCCAACTTCTTTTCTGCAACTTCCTCACTTCTCGCGACCTTCATAGAATTGAAAAGAGTAGGGTCTTTCTCTGGATTAGGCTTTGGCTTACTGGAAAATTGGGACTGGTTTGGTCTTCCATCCAGACCCCTAAAAGTTCTCCATATCATCAATAAGTAGTACTTTTTTTTTTTTTGAGTTGGAGTCTCACTCAGGTCGTTCAGACTGGAGTGCAGTGGCCGTTCCCGGCCACCGCAGCCTCGCCTGCTGGGCCCGGAGATCCTTCCGCCTCAGCCTTCCGAATTACAGGCATGCGCTACCACACCCAGCTGATTTTTTGATTTATTGTAGAGATGAGGTCTCACTGCCCAGGCGGGCCTCGAACCCGCGGGCTCAGGCAATCCACTCACCTCAGCCTCCCAAAGGCGTGGGATTACAGGCTGAGCCACCGAGCCCGGCTTAATAAGTAGTACTTTTAATTTCCTTTCCATTCACAACTTAGCTAATTGTCTGGTGCAAGAGGCCTAGTTATGGGCCTATCTCAGCTTTCAATATGCCTTCCCCACTAAGCTTAATTGTTTCTAGCTTTTGATTTAAAATGAAGAGCGTGCAACACTTTCTTTCACTTGAACACTTAGAAGTCACTGTAGGGTAATTAATTGGCCTAATTGTGACCCTTTTCTGTCTCAGGAAATAGGGAGGACTGCGGAAAGGGAGTGAGTTAAGGAACGATCCATTGGTGGAGTCAGAACACACAAATGTATCCATTTAATTTGCCATCTCGTATAGACATGGTTCATGGCACGCTGAAAAATTATAATAATGACATCAGTGATCACAGATTACCTTAACATCTAGAATAATAATGAAAAATTTTAAATATTGCGAGAAGTACCAAATGTGACAGAGAGACATGAAGTGAGTACAGGCTGTTGGAAAAATGGCACTGATAGACTGGATCGACTCACAGTTTCCCAAAACTTCAATTTGTACAAAATGCAAAGCACAATAAAGCAAAGCACAATAAAACAAGATTTGTCTGTAAATAGAACCTCACTCTTTGTAAATGTATGTTAGTGTCACTAGTTTCTGTTGGCTTTTTATATTACTGGATTTGCATATTTTGCTTGGACTGTTTGTACTTTAGACACACTATTTCTTGTTCCTTCAGTGTCTCTCACTTGACTTAGAAGAGAGGAGGCATTTATATTTGCATACTTAGTGGAGGTTTTGTTGAATCAGTTTTAACGGTGGCTATTTCTGCATGAGTGTAGATTTCTCACATGGACGCCTTCACTTGGTGAACCAATCTATCACCCAATGGTATTGATTGAGCACTTTCGTTTACAAGACAGAAGGCTGCAGTTGGTTCCAAGAACAATAATGCATTATATATCTGTCAGAGGCCTTTCTGGCAAAGGAAAGCTCTGAGCACACAATCTTATTTTATTCTCTCTGAGGGATATTAATGGAAAATAGATTCCATTCCATCTCTACATCTATTCACACAAGCCCAAAGATAGTTCATGACTTGCTCAAGGTCATGCAGAGAGTGAGAAGGAAAAACTGACGTCTTATGTCATGATCAAAGAGATAAATTAAATAGTCACAGGGAACTTTCAAGTCGCCAGCTAATGTAATATCTAGGATCTCCTTTATGCATATTCTTAAGAGCTTGTTTCAGCAAAAACAATTTGTGCAGGAGGTAATCTGATTATTGACACTATCAATCTTCAGAACGCAGGGTCAGCATTGACTTTCCACTTGACCATTCTCAACAGCTGGGCAAAGTAAGCATAATCACAAGCAGATTTCAACTGTTCCATTGTTCAATTTGCGCTTACCTGCAGGGGTTCTTCAAATACAACAAGCTGCTGTCTCAGAATCACTCAAGCATATCATACATTTTCACCTCTGAAAGTTGAGATCTTCTGATTAGGACTTGACAAGAACAAGACTTTGACCTTTAATCCGCTGGTGGGAAAATATGTGTTTGCATTTATTTTTAAAATGCTGAAGTAGAGGCTGAATTGATAGGAGCCACTGACCTTGAGGAAGTGTTGGGATCTTATTACTAGAAAAATGTAAAATTTTTACAGTCACTCATGAAGTACAGTTATGTGTCAATTAATGACAGGGACATATTCTGAGATGTGTTGCTAGGTGATTTTGTCATTGGGCAAATATCACAGAGTATATTTACACAAATCTAAATGTTATAGATTATTACACACTACACATCTAGACTATATGGTATAGCTTATTGTGCCCAGGGTACAAACCTGTACTACATATTACTGCACTGAATACCATAGATAAATTGTAATGCAATGGTATTTGTATCTCTTAGAATAGAAAAGGTACAGTAAAAATAATGTGTGAAAGATAAAAAATGGTACACCTGTATACGGCACTTACCATACATGGAGCTTACAGGATTGGAAGTTGCTCTGGGTGAGTTAGAGTGGTAAGTGAATGTGAAAGCCTAGGGCATTGCTGTATGCTACCATAGATTTTATAAACACTGTACACCTAGGATACACACATTTATAAAAATACTTATTTCTTTAACAATAAATTAACCTTAGCTTACTGAAATCTTTTTGCTTTATACTTTTTTTGTTTAACTTTTTGACTCTTCTTAAATACAAAACTATTTTTATTCCATAAGTTTTTCTCTATTTTTAGAATTTTTTTTTTTTTTTACTTTCTAAACTATTGGCAGTGTACAGTGAGTTTGTTTATACTAGCATCACCTTAAACACATGAGTAATGTATTGCACTGTGATGTCATGGCAGCTTTGACGTCACAACAGCTATTTCACTAGGCTATAGGAAATTTTTAGCTCCCATTATGATCTTATGGGTTCATCATTGTACATGTGGTTTGCCGTTGACTGAAATGTCATCATGTAATGTATGGTTGTAAATAGCTTCAGATGGTTTCCAAAAGAGGAGATGTTAAATCATGTATTTGTGTGTATGTATAATATACCAAAATATTGAAATCATAACTCATAGATACCAATTTAATTATTTATTTTGAAGAACAATAACTGCTAGTTACCAGCTTATGTGCGGTGAGACGGAGAGAGATGGGATTATTAGCCATCTCACTGTGAGTCATATTCAGCTTCCTTGCGTGACTGATGATGACCTTTGATTGCTGACATTTTTCGTTTTTGGGTCCTGCGTATGTTTGCATTATAAATATTTGTTACTTTTGTTTTGTCATGCAGTTAAGTTACCTGGAAACAGTTCCATCCTTTGGAGTCTTGCTTTAAAGTTTGGCTAACTGGAATCAGAATAGCAATATTTCCCACTACTGAGAAAATACAATTCTGAGTATTTCATCCAATGCTCCATGGAACATAAGGTTTTCAAGTCTGTCTGAGGACAACAGAAACTATCCCCAGACCCGTATGACCACTGGATACTGCTTTGTCTAATCCTTCTGGTGGTTCTTTCTCCTGGTCAGAGGCAATTTCCTCACATGCATGCATGTGCTTAATTCCAGCAGGACCCTCTGTAGATCTGTGGGTCTCTCTCTGTGCTGTGTCTGCTCTTTGGCAGCATGTCCTGAGACGTCTAGTTAGTTGCCTTGCTCTTCTGAGATTTAGTTCCGTCTTTTAAACTCAAGAAGTCTGTGGTCCCCTGTTTGGATTCCTTTTCCCTGCACAGCAGCCTGGAGATTCTGAAGGCAGCGAACTGGGACAATCACAGGTCCCTTCTCATTTGTTTTCCTTCTCTCAGAAATCATTGTCTTTTGTTGCCTGATGTACAGTGTCTTGAAACTGTCATTTTTTATATTTTGTCTTTGTGTGTGTGTGTGTGTGTGTGTGTGTGTGTGTGTGTGTGTGTGTGTGTTCCTTCTGGTGCGAAAGTAAATATGGTCCCTGTTATCACATCTTGGCCAGAAGCAGGAATGTTGATTATATGAGCAATAAAAACTAGAACCAATAAATCAAGTACAGCCATTGTCAAAAGCCACATCAAGAGAGTCTGGGCCAAAAGGAATGTTATTTTATAATAGCTACTAGCTCCTTGTAGCAGCCAGATCAGATATGGAAATGAGTTGAGACAAAGGAATAAATATTCAGATGCTTGAGTGGTAGCTCAAAAAATAAAGTCTACATAATATTTCTACACCTACATTTTTTTTTCTTAAAGTGGCAGTACTCTTGAGTTGCCAACCAAAATTTATCATCCATCTATTTAAATATTAAAATGGTACAATATTTTTGGCCAAATACCAATATCTGGCATAAGAGTTCATTTTCTTTATCATTACAAAAAGACATCCAATTTAGGGAAATGATTCTTCTTGTATCTGGTCCAGGAAAATAGCAAATCCCTGTATAGCATTTTTGCTTTTAACATAGAAGACTGCCAATAAGGAGCTTGTGAGAGATTCTTGTAGGTTTCCTTTACTCTTTCTAGGATTTGATCCTTACTCACCAGTTGAGAGTCTTTACCAATGTCATTTCACTTCAGTTTTGTCAGTGTTTGCTTCATGTATTTTGATGTTCTGCTGTTTAGTGCAAACACTTAAAATTGCTATGTGGATTGATCCTTTTGTTATTATATAATGCTTCTTTTTGTGTCTGGTAATTTTCTTTGCCCTACAGTTTACTTTACCTACTGTTAATATAGCCTGCCTTACTTTTTTTTTTTTTTTTTGAGTTGGAGTCTTACTCGGTTGCCCAGACTGGAGTGCAGTGGCCGCTCCCGCCACCGCAGCCTCGCCTGCTGGGCTCCGGCGATCCTTCTGCCTCAGTCTTCCAAGTATCTGGAATTACAGGCATGCACTACCACGCCCTTCTGATTTTTAAAATTTTATTTATTGTAGAGATGAGGTCTCGCTGCCCAGGCGGGTCTCGAACCCACGGGCTCAGGCAATCCACTCACCTCAGCCTCCCAAAGGCACGGAAGTACAGGCTGAGCCACCGAGCCTGGCAATATAGCCTTTCTTGCTTTCCTTTCATTAACACTTGCACGTTATATCTTTCTACATTCTTAAACTTTCAGCCTATGTATGCCATGATGCTTGAAGTGAGTTTCTTGTAGCCAACATATAATTGAAGCATACTTTTTAATATACTCTGACAATCTCTGCCTTTTAACTGGTGCATTTAGACCATTTACATTAATTATTGGCATGTAAGACTTATGACTACCATTTTATTATTTGTTTTCTGTGTGTTTTCTCTACTTCATATTTATCTGATCCACTTTTCTTGACTGCCTTTGAGTTTCTTGAACGTTTTTCATTTATTAAGTTTTGAAATATATCTACTTTCATTTATTAAGTTTTAAAATATATCTTTGTATAGTTTTGTTAGTGGTTGCTCTAGATATTACAATATACATAAGTAACCTCTCAGTCTACTTGTAATAAAGTTTTACCACTTTGAATAAAGTATAGAGACCATACTTTCATTTACATACCTTTGCCCTCCTCACTTTTAAAATATAGTTGCCTTAGGCATTTTCTCTATATACAATGAACACCACACTGAATGGCATTAATATGTTTTTCAACCATTGGAGATGGTTTTAACACCTCAGGGGGATAAGGGGAAACTATTGATTTACTCCTATTTTTACTCATTCAATTGCTATTTCTCCCTTTTTGAATTTCCAAGCTTCTTTCTATTATACCCCAACTCAAAAAAAAAAAAAAAAGATAATTTTCTTTAGTCCCTCTTTTAGGGTGAGCTTGCCGACAACAAACTCTTTTAGTTTTCTTTGAACTGGGAAAGTCTTCATTTTCCCTTCATTGCTGAAGAATATTTTTGCTAGATATAGAATTCAAAGTTAGCAATTCTTTTCATTTAGCATTTGAAGAATGTTGTGCCAGTTTCTTCTAGCTTCATGGCTTCCCCTTAAAAATTTATAGCTGCATCAGTGTTCTCCTGTATGTGTTGATTTTTTAATAATTACTTCAAAGGTATTTCTTTGTCTTTATTTCTAGAAGTTTGATTTTTGTGTCTTGGCATGAATTTCTTTGGGTGAAGACTGTTTGGGATCTTCTCAATTTCTTGAATTTATAAGTTTAGATTTTTCACAAATTTTGGAAATTTAACCATTTAATTTCTGTGAATATTTTTAATCTTCACATTTTTCTCCTGTTACTTTCAACTCTGATGACATAAACATTAACTCTTTGGACATTGTCTCACAGGTCTCTGAGACTGTGCATATTTATTTTCAGTCTGTTTTCTTTCTGTTGCTCTAATTGGTCTATTGATCTGTTGATCTACTGATCTGTCCTTAAACTGTGATTCTTTACTTTGCTGTTTCTACCCTACTATTTAATCTATCTAGTGAATTAAAAAAAATTATTTCAGGACTGGGCATGGTGGCTCATACCTGTAATCCCAGCATAGGTAGAGAGGCCAAGGCCATGAATTTGAGCACAGGTAGAGAATCACTTCAGCTCATAAATTTGAGACCAACCTGGACAACATAGCAAGACCTCATCGCAACAATAAATAAATAAATATTATTTCAGTTGGAAATATAATTATTTTTAAGTCTATAATGTCTATTTGGTTCTTTTTATAACTTCTATTTTTTTGGTCAAAATTTTCTCCTTTTTAATTTGTTTCAAGAGACTTTATAATTGCCTGTTGAATTATTTTTACAATGCTTGCTTTAAAATCCTTGACACATAATTCCATCATCTCAGTTATCTCAGTATTGATATCTTTTCTCATTTCATTGTCTTTTCTCATTTCAATTGTGATTTCCTAATCCTTAGTTTTTTGTGTTTTCTATTTTAGACAAAAGTTATCCTGTTTTAGTTTTAGAACACACATCCTGTTCTGCCTTTGTGGGATATAATACCAATAACACTTTAGTTTTCAAAGCTCTTGCAGTTCTAATTGGTTCTGCTTCACTTTTGAGCTCCTTAGAAGCTATCTTGAAAATCTTAGTGGAATTCCATGCTATAGTTCAGTTCTCCAACCTTTGGCGTGTTGATTCTGGTGAGTTGCATGTTCAACTTCTCCAGGCCTTCCTATGCAGGTTTTAGGACTCCCTTTCTCCAATTCTCTCTTCTGCAAAATCCTTCCCCAACTCTTTATTTTGGAGAGTGATGAGTGCGCCCTACTACCCTTGGGCAGGAGAGTCCACACTCTCCTGTCTGTCTCAACAAGAAATTAGTAAAGAAGGAGAGTGCTACCCTGTGTCACCTGCAGCTGCTAGGTGGGGAGCAAGATATCGAATTCTCTGTCTGGTTTCTACTGGCACCACCAACAGGAGAGAAAAGTGCTTACCCTTCCCGACCTGCTGCCACCAAGGTTGAGAATCCCCACTCAGTCGGTTTTAAGTGCTGCAGCCATGGGCACAGGAGGTCATTCATGGTGCTTGGCTAGCATGGAACTAGTATTGTTTAAGAGATTTCTGTCAGCCAGGCTTGGTGGCTCAG
Source organism: Cephalopachus bancanus (assembly GCA_027257055.1). Lineage (NCBI taxonomy): Eukaryota > Metazoa > Chordata > Mammalia > Primates > Tarsiidae > Cephalopachus > Cephalopachus bancanus. The sequence goes on along the minus strand of JAPVLO010000120.1, from coordinate 2,411,423 downwards.
CCTGTAATCCCGCGCCTTGGGAGGCTGAGGTGAGCGGATTGCCTGAGCACGTGGGTTCGAGACCCGCCTGGGCAACTTGGCGAGACCTCATCTCTACAATAAATCAAAAAATCAGCCGGGAGTGGTAGCACGCGCCTATGGTTCCGGTTACTCGGAAGACTGAGGCGGAAGGATCGCCAGAGGCCAGCAGGTTGAGGCTGCGGTGGCCGCTCGGCACTCCAGTCTGGGCGACAGAGTGAGACTCCGACTCAAAAAAAAAAAAAAAAAAAAAAAATTTCTGTCCTGTGGGGTTGCCCTTCCCCAGTCTTTGGCTAAATATTTTTGGAGCTCCTCCTCCTCTTCTTTCTCCTTCTTCTCCTCTTCTTTCCCTCCTCCTCCTTCTTGTGTCTATGCCTGTTGGAATGGAATAATTCCTCTCCTGCACCCAGTCTGAGATATATGACAGACTAAAAGCAAACAAACAAACCCTCAAGGAACTCATTACCGTAGTCTTCCTTAAATACTGAGGTCCCTAACCAATCTGTCTTCCTTTTCCTCCCTTTCAGAGTCTTTTTATGATTGTTGATTATTTTCAGAATGTTTTGTTGCATTTGGAAGAGAGGAGCAGAAAGAAATGAGTCTACACTTCTTCCCCCCCAAAAGTGGGAACTTCATCAAAATCCTTTAACATTTACATTGAGAGTATAACCCTTGGCTTTTCTCTATTCTTGGCTCAGATTGATGGTTTAACAACTCATTTAATGGCTTAGCCTGAGAAGACAATTTCCAATTTAATTCAACAAACAGCTATTATGTATCGTGTGTGTGTGTGTGTGTGTGTGTGTGTGTGTGTGTGTGTGTGTGTGTGTTTATGTGTGTCGCGCACGCCAGGCACTTGCAAGGTTCTGGGATTTGAACATTTAGAGGAAAAACAACCTCATTTTCCTGCCAGGGAGACAGACATGGCAACAAATAACCCTGGGTCACTGAGGTCGAGTGTCAGTTGAAGCTTGTTTAAAATGTGACAAGCAAATAGATGTGGGAGAGATAATAGTGCCTGGTCAGGAAATCAGGGAGCCAGAGAGAAATCCAAAGTGAGGATATGATGTGGGCATTGATAGAGATGTAAGAATTTGTCTGACAGTAACACTGGGGTGTAGTATTCTGGGCAGGGAATAAACATGAGTAAAAATTTAGAATGTAACAGTGTCTGGCAGTGTGAAAAATGTTGAGTGTCTGATTTCCCAAAAGTAAAGGGCTCATGGAGTTAGATCTGCTCAAGTTTAGGGGGTCTGAGTAGATTGCAAAGGGCCTTTGATGCCATGCTAGGAGATTGGAAGTTGTTTCATAGGATATGGGAGTCACTTTTCGTTGGAAACTTAACAGGGTCACAGGAGCATTTTAGAAAGATTCTGATTTCATTGTGGAAATACACGATTGGAGATGAAACAGGAGGAGTAGAGACCAGAAATTCGTTAAAAAATATAAACAATTATTTTAATAGATGTTATACAGACATAAGGTAAAAATTTAATGTGGAAAGTATACAATGAAAAGTGCCTCTTCCCTGCTCCCAGTTAATCCCTAATCTCTCTCCCAAAGAATGTCCATTATCAAGTTTGTTGTATATAAACCCAGAACCATTTTTATGAATATAGTAGGTCATACATACATGTACACACACAACCCATCCTCATTCTCCTGAATACACATTCTTTTAATCATCTTCCCTCCCGCCTTCCTTCTTTCCTTCCTTTCTGCTTCCTGCTGCAGAGATTTCAATTTGTCATTCTGCTCAGTCTGTTCCCTCAGACATACTGTCATCATTAGTGCTCTTTATAATGGACCTCTTTAAATGTGTCTCCCGTCACCATGAAGTGCCTGAGCCCATTTCCTTCCCTCACTGCAGGCTCCAAGGTCTTTGATACATGGCCTTGAATTTGTAGGCACCATTGTCAAATATCAGTGCAGCTTTGCCCGTGTCTTCAATTTGCATAAAAATATCAGTCAGTTTCTCTTTCTTACAAGAGACTACATGCTGTGCTGTTCATACATCTGGTTTGTTTCTTTTAATGGTTGCGTAGAACTCTACAGAAGACATCCACCATCATTTATTTAGTGATGAGCACTCAGCTTATCTTCAGCTCCACACTATAATAAGCAACACTGCAGTAATTCTTCTCATTTCAGTGTCGTTATGGATCTGTGTGAGAATTTCTCTGGGAATGTCAGGTTGTTCATGTTGACACAAACTCAATTTCACAAAGATTGACAGACTATTTTCCCAAAAGGCTGTTCCAGTTTACTCTCTTCCTCATTGCACACAAGATTCCTGCCTCAATACTCCTTGCCAACATTTGCTGTTATGCTTGTATAATGGACCTAGAGGGTTATTTTATTTTATGTTTCTCTGATTACTAGAAAATGTGATCATTTCTTTCCATTTTGCCAAAGCCCTAAAAAACGATAAAGGAAAGCTAACTAATTTATTGAGTCCCCTATGTGTGTGCCTTACATATTTAATACTATCAGTTTGTGCTGAAAGCACTGCTGCTATTCTCATTTTTCAGATGAGAAAGTCAAAGCTTAGATGATTATGTCACTAGTCTAAGCTCACACAAAGCCCCTTCTGTAATCTGGCCTGTCTGACCCAAAAGCTCATGATTCACTTACTTCATTACACTGGATGCTGGAATGTTTAGTGACGAGGTTAAACTTTTTTTTTTTTGCTCTTAGCAGAAGTAAGATAATGACTTTTTTTTCTCTCTCTCTCATAGCAGAAGTAAGGAAATTAGGTGGGGACAACAGGTGCAGCCTCTCAGCTCTTGCAATTTCTCCTAAGTAAAGCAGAGATTGTCAACATGGTTATGAGGGTTTGTAAACATGATTAGGCTGACATCTCACTTCTGGGTCCTGAGGAATTGAAATTCATTTACAAATACTCCCCGTACTACTCCATGGTATTGTGAAGGGACCATGAAGGCTGGTCAAATAAATGAAAAATGAACTGTGCTTTCAAGGCACATTTCATCTAGCAGAGGATGAAGGCATAAATAACCACAGTTATAAGTAGAGTGAAGTTAGGTGGAGGGACTGACTCAGTCCTCCCGGGGGAATCCAGTGTCAGATACCTAACATGGCCCATGAGTGTAAGACCAAGGGAGGATGAACTTCAACTGTTTTGTTGTTCTCAGTATATTCTGAATGAGACTGATGATTAAGAAACATATGCAGCAAATATTAGAGAGGGTAGAACTTTGATGATTATTTTAATGAAAATTCTAGAGCTCCAAATATGCTGACAACAATTTTAGAAAACTAAGATTGTCACGCAGTAAAGGTTAGTTTCTGTCTAAGGCAACAAACAAACAAACAAACAAAAGCAAAACAAGACAACAACAAAAAGCAACAACAAAAAACAAAGTTGTATCAGAAAGCAAAAAGAGCGTTTGGGGCCCAGCAGAGTGTTCTAACCCAGCTTGGTGGAATGTCTATAACAACTGCAAATGGACTCATTGAAAAATGGCCTCATTGAAAAAGCCTGACTTGTTCTTAAATTCACCAGCTACTCCCCACCAACTTACCGCAAGAAGCTTCTTCCTGGTGCAACCAGTTGACCAGTCACTGGAGTGACCACCTGGGCAATCCAGAAGAGATAAAAATACTGCAGACGGGGCTCCTATCAGATCTGTAAACTGCTGTGATATTCAGCGCTCAAATCCCTTCCATGCCCCTCCATGATGACTCTCTGAGATGTTAAAGCAAGAATCTCAGAGAAAAGAGTGATAGTTCAAAAATTATGAACCATGTGTAATTTATTAACATTTTGATTTCTAGATAGTTGTATATATTCCCAACATCAGAGACTTTGTACATTTTCATTACTGAATTTAATTCTCACACAGCCTGGGAAAAGTAGATATTATTATTCTTCCCATTTTACAGATGAGAAAACCAGTCTTGGCAAAGTTAAGTTACTTGATCAAATTCACTAAGAAACTTAGTGGCACATCTAGCCTCTTAAGCCAGCCTACCTAAATCTAAAACCCACGCTTTTAAACACATCATTTTAATTTGAAGTATGATAAAGAGAGAAGCATTGGACTTTATTTCAAAGTTGTGTTCCTGGGGACATTTAAACCAGAAAAAAGAAAAAATTATACATGGAAAAAATATGGTAAAAATGGAGCTAAAGAAGAGAAACAAGGAAATTATAAAGGAGAGAATATACACCTCTGTTTTTTTAAAAATAAGTTTTCATATTCTGGGTTGGTGCAGATGGCTTTTCTATTCCAAGGAGACTAGAGAAGGGAATTGGCTTGAAAAAAACACTATTAGATTAATAGATGAAATATACTGCCGTTCTAAATAGCTTTCATCACTTCATTATTTAAAATACATAGAGGCTGTGTATTGCCAGCTCTACGACAAGGGCTCTGTTGCTAGGATCTTGGGTCTTTTGGGTCAGCCTGGTAATGGCTCTGGGTGTCCCCAAACCAATCTGTCTCAGGCACTGGATGACATTTATAGGAAAGTTAAACAAACCTTTGGCCCAACTGAAAAAACTCAAAGTAGAAAAAAAGTTCCTTAAATATACAGCTACAAGGGAAATTGTGAGCACATTACAAAGATGCATAAATAGTGTCTTGGGTGGGGCAGCTGCAGGATGGTGCAGCTGGACATGTTTCTGATGAAGAAGGAATCAAATAAAGGAATTTCCTGGCATCATTGGTTGAGATATTTAGAGGTAGAGGTCACTAGAATTTTTGTTTGGAAAACAGATGATGCTTATGAGTCCGGGGAAGATGGAAATTTCAGGCTATATTGCATGATTTTGTTGATCAAGTCAGTGAAATTTGCAGATGAGAAGAAAAGAGCAAGACAGGTGAAGGACAGAGGGATCATAGCTGTAGTCAGCAAAGGGGTGAAATTAATTGCAATTGAAGTCTGTCTCCAGGACATGAGGTATCTGAACAAGTGAAATGTTTGCATACCTCAATCTGTAGTTAGGATGAAAGTTAATAAATGGAGAGTGATGCAGTCTTTTGGAAGGGAGCCAGCTCCTGTTTTAATCAGCTAAGTATCTCCTTTGAACAAGAGTGGAGGAGAGAAGGAGTTGACTTCCTTTCTTTGTCTAAGCAGTTTCAAAGTATCCTCAAAACTCCTTTGCTTCTTCCCTTATTTTATTCTCTTCTTCCTTTGCCTTACAGATTTATCTCTCTGTCTTTTTCTTCTTAAAAAAAAAAAGTTTTCATGCGTTGGTTCTAAATTTACAGCACTAAGTCAGCCTCTTCACGTATAAGTCATCTAAATGGAGAGGACTCCTGAATACTGTGTATATTAAATAGCAACAGTTTAATATAGAGAAAAGAAGAATCAAGTCTGTCCTCTCTTCCCCTTTTCCTTCTCTGCTTTCTTCCCCCTCCCTCCCTCACTCCCTCGCTTGCTGTCTCCTCTGTTCCTCTGTGCTAGGCATTGGGAACCCAAAGTCATAGTTCTGTTAAAAAAAAAAAAAGCTTATGTTCAGTAGGGAAAGAAAGAGGTGAACCAATATTATAATCAATGGTGGAAAATATTATAATTAGAGAAATGTATGAATTCTGGGGAGCACAGGGGAGACAAAGTATTTCTATCTGACAATAAAGCAGCATTTAAATTGGATGAGCTTAAAACACAAGAAGGACTTAGAATAAACAGAAAGGTATCTTATATACCAATCAGATGCAGCACTAGGGAAGACGGATAAAGCAACTTTGAAGTTCAATTTTCATGCTTGTTTCAGTTTTCATTTTTTTTTTTTTTTGAGTTGGAGTCTCACTCTGTCGCCCAGACTGGAGTGCAGTGGCCGCTCCCGTCCACCACAGCCTCGACCTGCTGGGCTCCGGCGATCCTTCCGCTTCAGCCTTCCAAGTTGCTGGAACAATAGGCGCGTGCTACTATGCCTGGCTAATTCTTCTGACTTATTGTAGAGATGAGGTCTTGCCAAGTTGCCCAGGCGGGTCTCGAACCCACGGGCTCAGGCACTCCACTCACCTCAGTCTCCCAAAGCGCAGGATTACAGGCTGTCAGTTTTCATTTTGAATCTCAAACACTAGCACATAGGCTACAGTAGAGAGTAGTGGTCAAGAGTGTGGACTTTGGATCCAGTGGATCTGGCTTCAAATCCCAACTCTACTCCTTGCAGGAATGGGATTTGAAAGAGTTATTTAACCTCTCTGTGCCTGATTTGTAAAATAAAAGACAATAATGGTAACTATTTTATAGAATTATGATTGTCAAAGTTAACAGTAAATACATATGAAGCACTTAGAAGTGGTGGCCGCCACATAGTAATCATTTGTGATTATTTTAAGTGCTTAGTCAATAAAATAATTAGTGTGGCATATGGAAATGAAATCTTGATTAAATTTGAATATTATTTTTATTTGCCTGGCCACCTTGTTGGAAGGAGATATCATGGCAACAGAGCAAGACCTTGTTTCTACCCCTCCCCCCAAAATTAGATGGGTGAGGTGGTGCACTGTGTAATCCCAGGTACTGGGAGGCTGAGGAGGGAGGATTGCTTGCACCAAAGAGTTCAAGCTTAGAGTGAGAAATGATCACACCACTGCACTCTAGCTTGTGCCAACAGAGTGAGACCTTATCACTTATTTTTTTTAAAAAAGTAGCAATCCAACAACTTGGATGCCTTGGTCTCAGGTTCATACAAACATAAATGATTATTTCACAGTCATGCTTTTGAGTGTTGGTTCTCTCTCCAGATTGGAGAATATCCGTTCCTAGCCTTTTCTCTGCCTACTTAGCTAAGCTCATCCAATTCCTTACCAACTTATTTTTCTAGCTTTGTTTACCACGTACTGTCTTTATTTATATAAAATGACTACTACATCTGCATTCATATTTTATTATATCACTATCCAAAAATAAGCTAGAGAATAATAATGCTCCCAAAACTCTTTTACATGTATGTATAATGGCTTTTGTTTTCTCTACAAATGTATGAGATGGCAAATTCTATCATCTCTATCAGTCAGATGTTGAGAATGACATGGCCTACATGATTTCACCTTTTGGGTTTTTATTCTTGCAGGGAAATTTTTGCCACAAATCCAATAGCTAGTAAAGTTATTTTTCATGACTAACTTACTATTAGTGGAGATTCAGTTTAGTGAAGTGGTTAAGATATCTAAAAAGTTGAACGGTGTCTGGTGGTTAATGCCCATTCAGTAAATGCTAGCTATTGCTATGTAGCATTTTAAAAATCAGAAGTAGCTGGCACATCTAGGCATAGAAGGAACATACCTCAAAATAGTAAGCACCATCTATGATAAAACCATGGCCAATATATTGCTAAATAAACAGAAACTGGAAACATTTCCCCTGAAAACCGGAAAAAGACAAGGCTGCCCACTCTCACCCCTGTTGTTCAACATTGTATTGGAAGTCCTAGCTAGAGCAATTAGACAAGAGAAGGAAGTCAGGGATATCAAAATAGGAAATTAAGTTATCCCTCTTTGTTGACCTCGAAAACCCAAGAGAATCTGTCAGAAACCTGCTTTCACTGATAAAGGACTTTGGCAAAGTCTCAAGATACAAAATAAATGTCCAGAGTCAGTCACATTCTTATACATTCTTATACACCAACACCAAGCAGGCAGAGAACCAAATAAAAATCACAATCCCATTCACACACACACACAACACACACACACACACACACACACACACACAAAGAAAAAAAAGAAAGAAATAAGAAATGCCTTGGCATCTTCCTAATGAGAGAAGTGAAAAACCTTTACAATGAAAACTACAAAATGCTGCTCAAAAAAATTCAAGAAGACACAAATGAAAGGAAAAATATTCCATGCTCATCGGTAGGATGAATCAGCATTGTTAAGATGTACATCCTACCAAAGGAAATCTACAGATTCAACGCAATACCCATTAAATTACCAACATCATTCTTCTCAGACCTGGAAATGATAATACAGAAATTCATATGGAAATATAAATGACCATGAATAGCCAAAACAATCTTTAGCAAAATAAACAAAGCAGGAGGTATTACATTTCCAGACTTCAAACTTTACTATAAGGCTACAATAATCAAATCAGTCTGGTATTGGTACAAGAACAGACATATGAACCAATGGAACAGGATGGAGATTCCGGAAGCAAAACCTCATTTTCTCAACCAACTCATCTTCCACAAAACCTTCAACAACAACCACTGGGGAGAGGAGAATCCATTCAGTAATGGTGCTGGGAAAGCTGCCAATCACATGCAGAAGATTGAAATAGGACCCCTACCTATCACCATGCGCAAAAACTAACTCTAAATGGATCAAATCCCAAAGGTAAAACCTCAAACTATTAAAACTTTAGAAAATGCAAGAAACACCCTTATGGAAATTGGAACTGGCAACCAATTCCTGATCAAAACCCCAGGTGCCCATGCCATAAGAGATAAGATAGACAAGTGGGAGCTCATCAATCTGAAAATCTTCTGCAAAACAATAGAAACCATCAAGAGAGTGGGGAGACAGCTCACAAAATGGGAAAAAATATTTGCCAGCTGTGTATCTGACAAAGGCCTAACATCCAGGATCTACAAGGAACTCAAACGTGCTGAAAGAAAAAACCAAACTGCCCCATTACAAAGTGGGCAAAAGAAATAAATAGACACTTTGCAAAAGAAGGCATATGGGCAGCCAACTGACACAAGAAAAAGTGCTTAGCTTCACTAATCATCAGAGAAATGCAAAACAAAAACAAACAAAAAAAAACATGTTGAGTTACCTCCTAACCCCAATAAGAATGATCATTAATAAAACAAACAACAGATGCTGGTGAGGAGGTGGAGAAAAAGGAATGCTTCTACACTGCTGGTGGGAATGCAAACTAGTGCAACCTTTTTGGAAAACAGTGTGGCAATTTCTAAAAGAACTAGACATTGACCTTCCATTTGATCTAGCAATCCCCCTACTGGGAATATGCCCAGAGGAACACAAATCATTCTACATAAAAGATATCTGCACATGCATGTTCATTGTAGCACTATTCAGAATAGTAAAATACATGGAACCAACTGTGCTGCTGAAGGAAACTGACCTGTACAAAAAAAAGTGGTACATGTACACAATGGAATACTTATGCCGCCATAAAGGACAAACATATGGACTTCGCTGCAACTTGGATTGATTTAGAGTCTATCATATTCAGTGATCTATCACAGAAACAAGGAACAGAGTACCACATATAATCACTCATAAGTGGTCCCTGGACATTTACCCTAATACGATAAGAAAGGGATTGGCAGTAGAGGGATACTGCCAGGATGGGGGTGGGGGAGGGACACAGCATCAATAAGGGTACCTGAACTCAAACCAGGCAAAGTGGGGACCAAAGGGAGGCCCAAACTTTACCTGTACCATGACCACTTGCATACACAATCCTGAATTGTACCCCACATCTTTAAAATGTAAAAAAAAAAAAAGAAAAAAAAAAGAGAAGTAGTTGGGTATGGTGGCTCATGCCTGTAATTCAAGCACCTTGAGAGGCTGAGGCAGGAGGATTCCTTGAACATAGCTCAAGACCTTGTTTTAAAAAAAAAAAAAAAAATCAAGAAATTAGCCAGGCGTGGTGGCACAGGACTGTAGTCCTAGACGTTCAGGAGACTGAGATGGAAGGATCGCTTGAGCCCAGGAGGTTGAGGCTGCCGTGAGCTGTGATCATGTCACTGCACTCCAGCGTGGGTGACAGAGTGAGACTCCAACTCAAAAGTAAAAAATCAGAATTAGCTTACAATAGAAGAAACTATGAAATGAGATTATTAAAATAAAATATATAAGATTATTGTGTATGATATGCCAGGTGTTGAGAATAAATGTTTTACATGGTTTTTTAAATTTAATCTTCACAAAACCCATAAGGTAGGTGTTGTTCCCATTTTGTAGATTTAAAAAAAAAAAAAATTGAAACTCTGAGCAGCAGCTAATAAATTGTTAAAAGTCACATGACTGGTAAGGGGCCAAGCTCCAATTTGAGTGTAGACATTGTGATTCCACAGAGCTCATTCTTAGCCACTATATCATGCTCATTCTCCAACAAAAATAGATGTATTGGCCAGAGTCTTAACATTTGGTTGGCCATTGAATTTGACTCAAAGGCCCTGGCTAACAAAATCCAAAAGGAAAATAACCTGTGTTACAGCATTCTTTTTTTGTGTGTGTGTAATTTTAGAGTTGTAGGGTAGAAGTGAGGATTTGCTACATAAGTAAGTTGCAAGCAGGTGAAGGTTGGGCTTCTAGCTAGCCACCTCTTCCCCTGTTAGTGGACCAGACACCAGTATGTTGTTACGTGTTCCCCTTCCTCTTCCCTCCTTCCTCTTCCAACAGTGTCTGCTGATTCCACCTTTCTGCTCATGGGACCAATGATCAGGGCCCGGTTATGAGTGAGAACATGAAGTATTCGACTCTTTGTTTCTGTGGTAGTTCACCTAGTATGATGGTCTACAGCTGCATCTAAGTTGCTGTGAAGGTCACGATTTTGTTCTCCTGTGGAAGGATGCATACTATTCTATTGTGTATATGTACCACATTTTCTTTATCCAGTCTCCTTATGATGGGCATCTGGGTTGGTTTCATGTTTTTGCTATTGCGAAAAGTGCTGCAATAAACATGTATGTGCAGGTGTCTTTTTAGGAGAGTATTTATGTTCCTCTGAGTATAGTACCCAGAAGAGGGGTTGCTAGATCATATAGGAGCTCAATTTTTAGTTTTTTGAGAAATTGGCACACTATCCACAAAGTTTGAACTACCTGTGCTACATAATTATTAATATCCAATAGAAAGACATCCAAGTCAGATATCCATTCCTCAAAGGAGAAAAAGTTTTGCTGAGTTGCAAAAGAAATTTGTCATATAGAACTTGCTACAGGAGACATTGAATACCATGGTGGCAAATGTCCCCACAATAATCCTAAATGAATGAAAAGTTATTTTCATAGAGCTATTTCCCATTTGAACCTAAGGCATATGCCAGAATTTTCCAAATTAGTTGTAAATGTTATAGTACAAATCATTCTTTCTTGGGCAATAAGTTATGTTAGTACAATCTAAGTATGTCATATTTTTATGACCTAACTTGTAACTATTGCATACTTAAAAGTCTGAAGAATATAGAAGTAGCACGTCCTTGAGTTTTTTTTTTTTGTTGTTGTTGTTGTTGTTGTTGTTGGAGATTGTTTGTTCAAACTGGGTTTTGAAAAATGTGAACAGTGGACAAAATGTGGCAACAATCTTTAACAAAGTCCTACATTGGTGGACGTTCATGGCACTGAACAAGGAAATTAGATGAGTTATGAATATCTGACCAGTAGGTAATATAATGTTCTGTTATGATGGTTAAAGTTCCTGTTCCCAAGTGACAAATCATCCCATCTTTCCATGGATGGGGACTTCAAAGGTACCTGAGGTGGAGATAGGATAAGGTACAATGATTTATCCAAAATCAGAGATAAATAGTGAACAATACCCAAGTTCTCTGACTCCACTTTAAACTCACTGTTCCTTTAACACCACCACAGAATCTGGCTGACTTAGCTGCTAACTGAGGCATTTGATTTGAGTATTTAGACTTGAATTATGTAATGGGTGTAAATTGAATTCAGACTGGATCTGTTTCTTCTGTTTAATTTGTTAGCTATCTAGTGTCTTGTGAGTAGTAGAATTCGGAGATAACAACATATTGCTCTCTAAATAAGCAATTATGGATGGGATAGACATAATGCCCAATCCATCTGGGACCATTTCTACAGACATGGCTCGGCCCATATTTGGATCACTGTTTGAATGTCACCATTCTCACTGGAAGGAGCAGAGGGAAGAGAGCCATATCCAGGGAAGATTGGCTCCCTTGTTCTTTCCCTTTCTCTGACTTAAAAAAATAGTGTTATTAGTTTTAAAAACTTGAGGGATAATGTATTGTGTTGTGTTTCTAAATTCAATAATTTCTACATTTCTTTTTAATATTGTTTACCTCCTACTTACATTAGACATTAAAGCATAGTTTATTTTTATTCTCTCTTTTACAGTTATGAGATAAGTCAAAATCATGAATTTTACTATACACACATTTTTTGGGCCACATCCCTATGGGTTTTTCTATGTAGGATGTTCTATGCAATTTTCTGTACTTTCTGTAAAAGCTGGTGTAATTTTTACTTTTACTGAAGAGTTGTTTATAATAGTGATTTCAATTTCTAGGTTGATTCAAATTTTAGGAAACTTGTATTATTAAACTCAGACTATATTAATTAATTAATTAATAGCATCATATATTCAGAGAATGTGACCTAAATGATTTCTGTCTTTAGAAATGTATTGACAAAATCTTGAATGCCTTTGTAAAATACATGTGATATGTGATAAACTTGTGTAACGGTTGCATGAACTTTTAAGGCAAACATTTGGTTTGCCTTAACATATGTAACATATGTTAAATATGGAGAGCATAAGTGTACAGACTGATTCGTGTTCACCTTGAGAAACTGGTAGACCATCTCATACCCAGGAACCTTCCTTGCATCTCCTCCTGGTCACGGTCCCTTCCTATAAAAGTAACTACGATCACTTTTTATTACTATTGCAAAATTTTCCTGACTTTAAGCTTTATTTAGATAAAATAATTGAATACACTCCTTTTGGTGATGGGCTTCTTTGTTGAACAATATGCTTTTAAGATTTATTCAGTTGTATATAGCAGTAGCTTATTAATTCACATTTATTACATGAGTATACTATAATTTATTCATTTCACTGTTGATAAGAGTTTTTTGTTATTCCTAGTTTGGGACTATTGCCAATAATTTTGTTGTTAAGAATCTTGTATTCACTTTTGGTGCAATTTCTGTTGCATATATACTTAAGAGAGAAACTGCTGTCTCATGGTACATGTGTATAACTTTTAGTAGATGATTACAAGTTTTCTAGATGATTTAATAAACTCTTATCCCTAATGGTGATGATGGCTTTCACGTGTAATCCCAATGACTTGGGAGGCTAAGACAGGAAGATTGCTTGAGGTCAGGAGTTTGAGACCAGCCTGAGCAACATAGCAAGACTCCATCTCAAAAATAAAGAAGCAAAAATAAATAAATAGAAATAAATTTTTTTTATCCTTCCAATATATCTTAATTCGGCTTGCTCCCAATTCTCCTGAGCTTTTGATGTTTTGGGTCATTTTTTTAAACTATCCTAATGGGTGTGTGGTAGAAATATTTTGTGGATTTAATTTTTACTTTCTCGATGACTAATGAAGCTGAACATCTTTTGTTACTTTTATTATTTTTGACCTGGCATCTTTTTCTGTGAATTATCCATGTAAGCCTTGCTTATGTTTCTACTGGGTGGTTTTTTCTTTTTCTTAATTTCTAAGGATTCCTTATAAATTCTGGATACAAGTCATTTTTCAGAGATACATGTTTTGTATACTATGTCTTCTATTCCATGGCTGGCTTTTTATTCTTGTAATGGTGCCCTTTTGATGAACTAAAGGTTTTAGTTTTAATGTATTCCACTTTTCAATTTTTTCTTTGTTGTTTCAGTCTTTTCATAAAATAACAGCTTTAAAGAGATATAATTCACACTTAATGAGATATAATTTCACCTATTGAAAGTGTACAATTTAGAGGCTTTTGTATAGTCACAGAGTTATGCAACTATTGCCACTATTTAGTTTTAGAATATTTTTATTACTCCCCAAAGTAAGCCCATATCTAATGGCGGTCACTTCCTTTCCTTTTCTCTCTTATCTCCTGGCAACTCCTAATCTCTTTCCACAATTTTTCCTCTTCTGGACATTTCATATAAGTCAAATAATATACTATGTGACTTTAGTGTTTAGTTTCTTTCACTTAGCATGATAATTACAAGACTCCTTCATGTTGTGGTATATATCAACGCCAAATATCTTTCTATTGTTGAATGATATACTTCTGGATAGTTATGCCACATTTTATTCATGCATTCATCACTTGCTAGACTTTTGGGGTTGTTTCTACTTTTTGACTATTATGAAAAAAGCTTCTATGAGCATTCATGTACATGTTTCTGTGTAGGCATGTGCTTTCATTTCTCTTGAATGTGTATCTAGGAGTGAGATTGCTGGGTCATATGGTAACTCTCAGGTTAACACTCTGAGAAATGCAAGACTGTTTTCCAGAGTTTGTATATCATTATATGTTACTACTAGCACTGTATGAAGGCTCCAGTTTCTCCACGTCCTCACTCAAAATTCCTATTTCACAATTCCTAGAGGGTGTAAAATGATATCTTGTGGTTTTGATTTGTATTTCCCTAACGACTAATTATGTTGAATGTCATTTCATGTGCTTATTGACCATTTATAAACCTTCTTTGGAGAAATGTCTATGTTGTCCCATTGACAATTTTAAATTAGATTATTTGTCCTTTTATTAGGGAATTGTAACAATCTTTTGTCTATTTTGGGTAAAATTTCCTATCAAATATATGATTTGCAAATATCTTCTCCCATTCTGTGCATTATCTGTTCACTTTTTTTGATGTTATATGAAGCTCAAAAGGTTGTAATTTTTATGAAGTCGAATTTATTTATTTATTTTCTTTTGTTGCTTATACTTTCAGTGTTACATGTAAGAAATGATTGGCTAATCTAAGGCTTCAAATATTTGCTTATGTTTCCTCTAACAGTGTAATAGTTTTGGTTCCTATATTTATGTCTGTGATCTATTTTGAGTTAATTTTTGCATATGGTGTAGGCTAGGGGTCTAACTTCATTCTTTTATGGTGTCTCGACATCATTTAGTAAGAGAATTATTCTTTCCCTCAATGACTTTTTGTGGCACTCTTGTTGAAAATCTATTATTTTTTGTTCATTTTTGTTACAATAATCTATGTCTATCTTCTTGCCAGTGTCACACTTTGAGTACTGCTGTTTCATGATGTTTTGAAATTAGGTCTGCTGGTTTTGTTCTTTTTCAAGATTATTTTGGCTGCTCTGGGCACTTTGAATTTCCATGTAAACTTTAGGATTAGCTCGCCAATTTCTGCAAAGAAGCAGCTGGGATTTTGATAGACATTGAGCTGAACCTGTTGATCAATTTTGGGCATTACTTTCATCTTAATAATAGTTATTCCAATCCGTAAGCTTGGAATGCATTTTGATTTAATTAGACATTTAAAATTTTTTTTCAGCAGCGTTTTGTACTTTTCAGTGAACAAGTCAAATTATTTTTGTTAATTTCATTATTACGTATACCGTTTTTATTGGTGCTATCATAAATGGAATTGCTTTCTTATTTTCAAATTGCTAACCTACTCACATTGTCTTGATTATGAGACTGCAACGAATAGCATTCAAGTCAAAGATAGGTTGTCCCCTAGTAATCTGACCACAAGTCATGATGCTACTCCCATATTCTCAAAATTCATGCCAGAAAACTGGCCATAAAGTCAAGGGTGGGATATCCTCTGGATATATTCCTAATAGGTGGATTGCTGGGTTATATGGAAGGTCAATTTCTAGTTCTTCCAGAAATTGCCACACTGTCTTCCAAAAGGTTGCACTAGTTTGCATTCCCACCAGCAGTATAGACGTGTTCCTTTTTCTCCACATCCTCGCCAGCATTTGTTGTTGTTTGCAGAGAAATTACTTTTCTTATGAGTCACAGTGAGATTATTTGGAAACTAGTGATATGACCTACTTCCTAGGGCTGTAGAACAATTAACTGAAATCATGTACAGAAAGCACCAGGCACAGAGCAGTCATTGAGATAATTACACTTTCCTTCCAGACCCCCCTTTCTTTTTATCAATTATATATCTTATCTGAGCAAACCAGACTTCAAATATTATGTTAACTAACATGTGTCTTTAAAAGAAGGTAAGTTTTTAAGATAATGATTTTTTTCAATACAAGGTGATGTGCTTAACATGTAACTAAGGTTGATTTAATTATTATATAGTTGCAAATCTTTTATTGGTAAATTAACACATTAGGAAGAGTCATGCATTTCTATTTCTAGTTGAGACAATCTGCTCCTTGTATTTATGCCTCATCCTCTCCTTTTCCCTTTCCTATGCTAATTATTCAATATTTAGCTCAGCATTTAGAATATATACAGTGCATCGAATGCTAAGAGACTTTATTATATCCAATTTAAGTATCAGTGGTCCGACCATGTTACTTTCTCCTTGGACAATTTTGCTATCACAAGTGGAGTTAGTGGAAACCATAGGAGATAGACAACTTCTGTGAAAGTTAAGAACTGCATTTGTTCATACATTTTTTAAAAAGGAAAACAGAGCCGGGCTCGGTGGCTCAGCCTGTAATCCCGCGCCTTTGGGAGGCTGAGGTGAGCAGATTGCCTGAGCCCGCGGGTTCGAGACCCGCCTAGGCAGCGAGACCTCATCTCTACAATAAATCAAAAAATCAGCCGGGCGTGGTAGCACACGCCTGTAATTCCGGCTACTTGGAAGGCTGAGGCGGAGGGATTGCCGGAGCCCAGCAGGTCGAGGCTGCAGTGGCCAAGAGCGGCCACTGCACTCCAGTCTGGGCGACAGAGTGAGACTCCAACTCAAAAAAAAAAAGAAAACAAAATAAAAAGGAAAACAGAAACAGAACACTAAATCACTTATGAATTCAAAGTATTCAATATATGAAAAGGTTAAATGTTCAGAACTTTTGAGTATTTAATAGCAGACATTAAATTTTTAGGTGAAATACAGCTAAACACTGCTTTAGATGCTGAAGAAAGGCTTTCAATTAATTTTTATGACTACTGTGAAAAAGACACATGGACAAATCTTCTGTACTTTTGAGAGCCATAAAGATATGCTTTCTAATTAGAACTATAAAGCTTGGTTTGCTCAGAGTTCATTTTGATTCTGGGACCACTGATCTCTCTAGCAGCTGGGGATTTCCAGTATTCTGTGCTGCTGTGAGAACTACTTGCCTAGTCGATCTGGGCCCTGGGGCATGTTCTCAGTCTTTCTTTGATGGTTCTAGGTTGGACTTTTTGTCAGTTGTTATTGCAGAAAAATATAGGATACTCAGATAGATTCACACTCTGTGTTTACTGAACACGCACTCAATGAGTGCTTCAGAGGAGTTAACTCATTTTATCCTCACAAAAGTCCTTTGAGTTCACCGCTCTTAGAATCTGTTTGATAGATAAGAAAACCAGGGTGTTTCTTGCATGTTTACACAGCAACCTAGTGATGCAAATGAGGTCTAACTCAGGAAATTTGGAGTGAATCTCTCTCTCTATATAAAACTGCTGGCTGCTACATGCGTGGGGGTTGCTACCTACCCTCCTGTCCCCACCGCCATCCCTCCTGGCTCATCCTACCCCTGCCTCAAAGGAGAATATTTCTATACTGTATGAGTCCAGTAAAAAAAATATTTTCTCATTTTATGAAGACACAGAAAATGATTAAGTGTGTGAAATGTGGATGACATGCAATAGCTTGCAAATACTCACGGAGGCTTCAACATAAGAATTCTTATTCTTGCTTCCAAGTCTTTGCTCTCAATGCTTTCCCGACCCAGAGTGCCCTCTTTTGCTTCCCTGACTCCTAAAGCCACTCTTTCTTCAGAGCTGAGCTCAAATTACATAGGCCCGAGGGCAAACTTGTTTATGTGATTCTAAAATCGCAATCATAAAAAAAAAAAAAAAAACCTTCATAAAATTAATAAAAGGCCACAAGGTTAGAATTGTGATTGGGTCTGAATTCTGTCATGGCGTGGGGTGAGAGGAAGGGAGATCCTTCAAGATTGATAGACCCATTTCCCCTTAAACAATGAGATTTAGGTCATGGAGATCTTGATGGCATCTAGAAATGGGATCCATCAAAAGGCATGAACAACTTTAATCTCCAGGGATTCCACCTCCTGTGTACCTTTCTGCTGAGACTTAACGCTAGTTAAATGGTAACCTGCAGTTTTTCTCTTGTTTACTTGGTACTCACTGACCCCCATTTGGACCTGTGATTCATACCAAGGAGCTGAATGACTGACCCTGTGACACCTCCCCCACCTAGAAACTGGCCCCGTGTATAAAGACAGTTTTGACACCCCATAACTTCACTCCCAACACTTCAGCAGCACTCATTCCCTAGTCCCCCTGCCCACCAAATTATTCCTTAAAAAACCCTAGCCTGAAATTCCCAGAAAGGCAGATTTACACAATATCTCTCATCCTCACTCAACTGCCTTGTGAATGTTAAAACTCTCGCAGGGCTCAGTGGCTCAGCCTGTCATCCCAGCACTTTGGGAGGTCGAGGGGAGTGGATTGCCTGAGCCCGTGGGTCTTCGAGACCAGTCCAGGGAACTTAGTGACATCTCGTCTCTACAATAAATAAAAAATTAGCTGGGCGTTGTAGCGTGTGCCTGTAGTTCCAGCTTCTTGGAAGGCTGAGGTGAAAGGATCGTCGGAGCCCAGCAGGTCAACGCTGGGGTGACCGTGAGTGTGCCATGGCACTCCAGCCTGGGCAACAGAGTGAGACTCTAACTCAAAAAACAAACAAAAAATTCCTTCTCTATTGTGACACTGCTGTCTCTGTACACTGAATTTTTTTTTGCGCTGCACAGTCAGACTGTTGCAATTCTAAATAGTTTCTCCCATTCGTGGACTTCTTTCCTACCCATAATTTGTTTCATTTAGAGACAGATGCATTTAGAGACAGAAGTGCAAAGGACATTGGATTTAGAGTTAGAAGAGGTGTGTTTAAGATTCTGCTCAAACATTTATCTGCTGTGTGACCTTCAGCATATCACAACTTTTCCAAGACTCCCTTTTTCCTTGTCAGTTTTTGCGAGAAAAAACTTTTATAATGAGCTCTCTCTAAGGATTAATCAAGATTACAATGTAGAAAGAGTTTATGGAAAAGCGCTAACACTATAAATACTGATACACTATAATAGTAATCCACTATATAATCTATACTATACTGTCATTCTAATATCTTTGTTTTAGCACCCAAACAAATTCTAAACTTTTAAGAAAAGAAGGAAGCCGGGCTCGGTGGCTCAGCCTGTAATCCTGAGCCTTTGGGAGGCTGAGGTGAGTGGATTGCCTGAGCCCGCGGGTTCGAGACCCGCCTGAGAAGGTGAGACCCCCATATCTACAATAAAATCAAAAAATTAGCCGGGTGTGGTAGTACGCGCCTGTAATTCCGGCTACTCGGAAGGCTGAGGTGGAAGGATCGCCGGAGCCCAGGAGGTCGAGGCTGTGGTGGCCGGGAGCGGCCACTGCACTCTAGTCTGGGCCACAGAGTGAGACTCCAACTCAAAAAAACAAAAAAAAAAACAACAAAAAAACACACACACAAAAAGAAAAGAAATAAATTATAATTTAAGCACATTTGTATCTTTAACATCTAGCCTAGTGAGTGTTCATTAAACATCTAGTCTAGAGTGTGTTCATTAAACATCTGTTGAATTTATTTGCTGATGAGGGTGATTTTCTTCCCTGAAACTAGTTTTATTTCTTTCTCTGTATTGGCAGGTATTTTTTTTCTCAAATTGAACTTTAATGCATCTTTCTACTCTTTTCATTTTTCCCTTTCATTCTAGGAATATAGATTTTTCAAATATCAGGGTTGTGTATGAATTTTTATTGCTGCGTAGATGTGACTAAAGAAAATAATGAAAGAATGAGCTGTAATGTGTAGACAAAAAACAAGGTTGGATTCATGTTTTGCTGGGGACAAGTGACTAGCAGAAAAGAAAAAAAAACGTGGAAATTGGAGTGACAAGGTGGTTTGGGGAGTCAAGGTCAGGGAGATTGTGTTGATAAGTCCCCAAATTCTTTGTTTTCTGAGCAAAGAAGCAGAGTGGTGGTTGCCAGGAGCTGAGAGGAGGGGGAAATGGAGAGTTACTCATCAAAAGGCATAAAGTTTCAGTCAAGCAAAATAAATAAGCTCTAGAGGTCTGCTGATCCATAGCCAACAATAATGAATTTGGACACTTAAAGATTGGTTAAGAGGGAGGCTGAGGTGAGTGGATTGCCTGAGCCCGCGGGTTCGAGACCCACCTGGGCAACTTGGCGAGACCTCATCTCTACAATAAATCGAAAACTCAGCCGGATGTGGTAGCGCATGCCTGTAATTCCGGCTACTCGGAAGGCTGAGGCGGAAGGATCGCCGGAGCCCAGCAGGTCGAGGCTGCGGTGGCCGGGAGCGGCCACTGCACTCCAGTCTGGGTGACAGAGTGAGACTCCAACTCAAAAAAAAAAAAAAAAAAGTGGGTAAATCTCAGGTTAAGTGTTCTATTTTTTTTTTTTTTTTTTGAGTTGGAGTCTCACTCTGTCACCCAGACTGGAGTGCAGTGGCCGCTCCTGGCCACCGCAGCCTCGACCTGCTGGGCTCCGGCGATCCTTCCCCCTCAGCCTTCCGAGCAGCTGGAATTACAGGCATACGCTACCATGCCCAGCTGATTTTTTGATTTATTTTAGAGATGAGGTCTCGCTGCCCAGGCGGGTCTCGAACTCGCAGGCTCAGGCAATCCACTCACCTCAGCCTCCCAAAGGCGCGGAATTACAGGCTGAGCCACCGAGCCTGGCTAGGTTAAGTGTTCTTACCTCAATAAAACAATTTTTTAAAAAATCATAAAATGTAATATAATTATATGCAAAAATGCAAAATATAAAATAAAATATGTTCCTTTTATTTGGTTGAGGTGGCAATTTTATGAGCCTCTGTGGGGACTCTATTTAATCCTTCCTATAGGATAAAGCCAACATATGGCCAACTCCTCCTCCATAAACTAAAGCAGCTTCCTCTTCTTCTTGTGAGAGAGTGACTCTTTTTTGCAAAGCTGAGGGGGCAGGTGGCCCCATCCCCAAAGCCCGGCTGAACTTTGCGGTTGACTTAGAAGCTATTGCTAAGGAGTTTCCCATCTTTTCAAGTCCCTGCTGTGCCTGGGCTCCTGTGGGACATCCAGGAGCAACAGAAGGATGGGCTGATGGGCGGGAAACTAGATAGCAGCTCTGCCTCCCCACCTGGCTCTCTCACCTGCTCCATCTGTCGATGGTTCCGGGCAGCTAAAGAGTCCAGCAGTTCAAAGCTCAACTCCAGGTTGCTTCTGAGCATTTCTTTACTCTCCAAGGACCTGATATTTCTGTCTGTGGGGAGGGGATTGGGGCCAAGTGTTCCTCAGCTCAACAGTCCGGGGTACATGGGGTTGGCAGCCACAAGGCTTCGTGCTGTGCTGTTCCTTAGAAATTTGAATGAGAATGGCTGTGTTCATTTCTATTCATTTTACCATCTTCTTTTGTCGTAATCCATCTGTATGAAGTTTGGAATAATGTTTGTACATTCAAAAGCCAATCAGGCATGAAGTTAATGAAGGGCAGCATTTCAGTAACCACACAGATAAGAAAGTTGAGTGTTCATCTAGCAAATCTGTCAAGAAGAAAATACCATCAGTGTGGAAGAATGATTAGCATAGCAGATTTAGGGAGACCCCTTTCCGGCGGATCAGGAAACAGGAATTGACACTTAGGCTGGTGTGTGGGCTGTCTTAAAAAATTCAGCTTACATTTTAAAGACTAGAATGACCAATCCATGTCATAACTGTGTGAATCAGGCAGAGGAACAAATGAGGTCCCTGTATTAATTTTTTTATTACTGCATAACAAGCTGCTACAAATTTAACAGTTTAAAACAATGCACATTTATAATGGTCTCAGTGGTTCAAGAATATAGGCTTGATTTTGCTGGGTTCTTTGCTCAGGGTCTTGCCAGACTATAATCGAGGTGTCAGCTGGATTGTGTTTCCATCTGAAAGTTTGACTGTGGAAGTTAAGCTTGGGAATTGGAGTGACAAGGTGGACTGGGGAGTCAATTTTCTAAACTCACTCAGGTTGCTGGCAAAATTCATTTCTTTGGAGCTGTCAGTTTTAGGGGACCAATTTATTGCTGGCTTCTCTCAACTCCTGGGTACCACCATGAAGAAGACATGTAGATATCTATGTAGAACCCCCCAACATGGCAATTTACTACTTCAAAACCTGGAAGTGAAAAAAAGCACCACCTTACTTTAAGACAAAGTCACTTTTACATACAAGTACAGACAATTAAGTTTGTGAACTCATCCTAGAAAAAGTGCTACATACCTCATTGCTTAATAGCACTATGGTCACCTTCAAAGTACTCCTCTTGGGAAGCTATGCACCAATGCCAGCACCTAGTCCACCTGTCAAAGCAGTTTTGGAACTCTTTTTCTGGAATGACCATCAGAGCTATTGTCATATTACCCTTGATTTCCTGAATGTCATCAAAATGTCTTCCTTTCAATATTTCTTTTTTCTTCAGGTAAAGAAAAAAGTTATCAGGGGTCAGATCAGGTGAGTAGGAAGGGTGTTCCGATACAGTCATTTGTTTACTGGCTAAAAACTCTCCCACAGACTGTGTTGTGTTAGCTGGTACATTGTTGTGATACAAGAGCTCCTTTGGGACCATTTTTCCACACATCTTTCTCGTGTCAAAATTTTCAGTTAAGATTTACCTGTTTCTCTACCGATGTTTATTTGGTCTGCTATGCTTCTCGTGGTCAGTCAGCGATTTTGACACACAATTCAACAAATTTTTGCAATGTTTTAGTTAGTTCTACTCATTACTGGCTGTCCTGACCGCTCTTCATCAGCGATGCTTTCTTTCCCCTCAGAAAAACAGTTTATCCATTGGTACACTGCCATTTCCTTCATGGCATTATCCCCATAAACTTGGGCTAACATGACCCTGATTTTACTTCCACTCTTGCCAAGTTTAACAAGAAATTTAATGTTTGTTCATTGCTCTAATTCAAGCTTTGACATTCTTGCAATGGCACACAAAAGCATGCAATGACAATAATGAATGCCACTCAGCAAGACGTTGTCACAAGCGGACACAAACACAGCTGTGAGACACTGATATTGCCTTGGTTTCATAACCTTGGTCGCAAGTTCACAAACTTAATTGTCAGAACTTGTAAGTGGCCAGTTAGTGGTGCTTTGTTTGATGCCAGAAATTAGGCTTTGATCTCAGTAGAGGTACAAATGGACAGAACATGGTGTAATACAAATGGGTGTGAATCTTGGGTGATAATGAATAATTACTTAATCTCTCTGATGTTTTATTTCTATATTTGCAAAATGGCCGGTGACTATCTTCCTCACTTGTTCACATACAGTACTTTAAGTATCATAGTCCCAAGTCCTGCAATTACCTGACTCCATTAACAGCAATGGCTCAAGACCCTCAATTCTTTCCTCTGGACTTGTTCCTTATCCCTTCCTGTGCCTTTTAACACTGAACGTTAGGTTTATGTCTTATTTTCAGCCTTTCAGTCTACCTCTTATTTCCTCCTCTACCTTTAACTTTTTGATTTTAATTTACTCCTTGAAGATTTTGGCTCAGAGTCATTTCACTCTTCCTTTCTTCAAAGGATCTTGCATGGGATTACGAATGGTTTATTTCAGTGGTTTTCAAATGTTAAGCCCTGAATCAACTCTACCAGAGTTACCTGGTGAGACTTTTCAAAGTGTTATTTTCTAGTACCCACTTTTGGAGAGTCAAGTCAATCAGGTTAGAACTATGAATTGAACCTGGAAAACACACACACACACACACACACACACACACACACACACACACACACAAAACATATGTGTGTGTTTAACAAAACTTCCCCAAGCTATTTTTTATGGGTAACTGCTGACTTTGGTCATGTGGTGAGAACAAAACTCATAAAACATCGTGCCAACAAATGCACCATGTCAGTCAGTGCCTGTGGGGGTCCAGCCCCGCAAGGGTTGTGAGATTTCCTGAAGGAGAGACGGATAGGCGAAGGACGAAAATATTTTATCCGGACACCTGCTTTCTGAACAGATGACAATTTAATGTTAGTTAACACAGAGCTTTTATACCATTTGTAAAGGGGTAAGACATATAAACTTGTGCTTTTAAAAAACCTTATGTCTAAACACTAAACTACATAATTCTAAATTAAATAAGGAGTGAATATACTTATATCATTTATTACTTAAGCAATATTTAGTAACTCATAACCAAATGAAAGAAAGCATTTTTGATGTGTTTTAGAGTTTAACTCTTGCATATGTTAGAAAAGGCCAAGCGGCATAGTGGGAAATGGAAAAATGATCCATGACATTCTCAGGTTAGCTGTGAGTACTTTGCATAAATGTGCCATTTTTTTTCCCCATGACTGCACAGAATTCTTCGGCGGTACCAAACAGCAAAGGTGGAAGACAGAAGAGCCTCAGCTTTCTGGGCTTGCCCTGCGGCCCGGGATCTTCGGCCCATCAGGACCCTGTCAATCAGGTGGGCCTCCAAGGTTGGCTCCCAACATGTGCCTGTTGCGTACAGGGGGAATAAGTGTTATAGCAGAGAGTTCTATGATTCACCAATATCCATGTACTCTTCTCTGTATTAAATACTTACCTAGACTTCATTTTAAACTCACTTCGCAGTTAGATGTGTCCACAAAACCAAATTCTGCCTTACGGAATGTGAACAGAATTGATTTGTGTCTCTTTCCAACCTGACCATTAAATATCCCTATTATGAATTCCACACTTTCTTTCTCCATCCTGCTATTGAATAGAGAAGACCCAAGAACCCAAAGGAAAATGAAGTCACAGATGTAAGAAGCCCAGATCCCTGAATAATTTCATGGAGCACAGGGGTACTCTGTTCACCTGCATTACACAGTGATGACATCAAAAAAGGAACACTTATCATGTTAAGTAACTGATTCCCTAATACAAGCTTCTTTTTACATGTTCCAATTCAAAGGTTTCTGAGTAGGCTTTCACCTCAAAATAATTTTAGTAGACATGCCCAAAACTCTACAATTATGTATTCATTTCCCAAGTGTGATCACTACTTTTACCACAGCATCTTTTGAAATGAAAATATTCTGTGATGGAGGAATGTATACATCCTTAAACTATCAGTTTGAATACATTTCACAGATTTGTACTTGCCAAGAGAATGAGATAATGGCACCTGAGAGAAGAAAAAAAGGTGAAAGAAGGGCAGATATGAATTTATTTTACAAACATTCGTTATCTACTATGTGGCATGCTTGATGCCAGGCTTGAAATAAAAGAACACTGTGCCTCAGTCCCCATGGTGTTCATATTTTCAGAAGTGGCACCCGGCATTAAATGTGTGCATATAACGTGGTCATGTTTCTGTATCCTTCATGAAGCTGTTGTTAAATCAATGTGTCTTTTCATTCATATCATCTTAGGATCAAGGAAATATGCCATGGCCTGAGGCTTTTCATTCAGTGTTTTAGTTAATCCTCTTAATGACACAGTGACAAGATATTATTAACCCCATTTAACTCTCACTTATCCTTTAGCTCCCAGTTCAATTATCTGGAAAATTGATCTGATCCCCTATATGAGATCATCTTCTCCTCCTAATTGACTTGCAGTAGCATATGTCTTATCTTCCTAAAGCTAGCTTCATCATAATTATATTTGTAGAATTATTCAATTTACTTTCTTTGGTATACTTCAAGCCTCATGAAGACAGAGACCATGACTGTTTTTGGCTTTTTTTGTAATTTGTCATATATATGGCAGTATTGACTTACAGTCCATGTTTATTGAATGGAAGAATAGATACATAATTGAGTTATCAGTTTTCTAAGAGTGTAGTAAAAGGAAAATTTTCCCTCAACCACACCTAAGTTGGTTTCATGGAGCCTCTACTGCTTGACTGCACTCCCTTCCACTGCAGACAGTGTCTATCCACTCAAATTATGTCCTGGACCACCCGGATATCACGAAGCTCAGTGGAGAAACCCCTACAGGGCAGATCACACTTCCCTTCAACTACCCATTCCCTTAGTCATCATCATGTCTCTTGCTGACAAGTCAGGTTTTAGAGAGGTTCTGGGGAATCAAATGACTCTCGCGGCAAACAAGAGTGAATAGTGGGTCTTTTAAAGGTAAAAATTACATAAACTGTACAGTTTGTTATTTCTTGGCAAACCATATAATTAGTAAGGGGTACTAAGGGTACGGATGGTTACAGAATTGATGCAACTAGGGAGTTTCCTGTCACCGAGGGGCACAGGAATGTGGGTGTGTGGTGTCATTACGAGAAGGTTATGTAAGGGTGTCATCTCTAGGCTAAGATGGAAGATCTGTTACAAAATGGAGTTACTTACTTATGTCACGCAAGCTATTTCAGCAGGCTATTATAGGTTTTGCAGATAGATATTTCACTGACAGGAGCAACACAGATTAGAATTGACTAACAACTCAGATCTTAAAAGTTACTCCCTCACCAGTCTTAATTTTTCAAAGGCTACCTTTTCCCTTAAATTCTAACTTCTTGAAAAGTCACCCTGTCTCTTCCCCACACATCCTCCCCCTTTCTTATTTATTTCTTTGGTATATCAAAGTACCTATTTTAAAATAATTCTTCTTATTCCATTCAGTGTACAGCCCTTAAAGCCTTTGGATATCACCATCTACTTTCCAGGGAGATAATTTTCTAAACAAAAGCAATTCCCTACCCAAAGGGTCTCTGGTGCTATTAATATTTTGACTTCTTTCCACTCCCCTGAGAGTCATTGAAGGGCACACTAGTTGCACCGCCAATGCCTAAGTGTGTACCTCAGATAGTTCATGAACATCTGTACCAGAATCACTTGAGAGTCATATTAATGCAGATTACTGGCTCCATTGCATTTCTTGAATCCAAATCTCTGGGAATTAGCCTAGACTCTTCATTTTTATCGAGTCCTGTGATAATTATTATACACACTGATTTAAAAAAAACACAACTGATCTTGGAGAGTTCTTCCTCTCTTCCTCCATTGAAATCAGACTGCAGTGAACCCCTTCATCATATTCATCTTCTTTGTTGTAATTTATTTTTCTTGACCTTTTAAGCTTTCCAAACATAACAACTTATTATCTTTCTCTTTCTGTATCTCTTCTAAGAATTTAACTCCATTTCCACTGGTTCTTTCCTACAAATAACTAAATATAAATCTTTATCTTCTTACAAACTGAAACCGTCTTCTGATCTGTGCCAATTACTACCAGTCCTCTTTCTCCCCTAACTTTCACAGATCAATGTCTCAAGGGAAGTGTCTGTGTTCATTGTTTCCTTTTCTGTACATCCTACATCCTGTTTCCTTCTCAGCCCTCTGCAATTTGGCTTTCCATTCTTATTACTGCTCTGAAAAAACTCTCACTAATGTCTCCAATACTAATATTATTTTTCAGTTCATGCTTTAATTTAGTCATTCAACTTCTTGGCATAGATGACATCTACTTTTGCTTACTTCTGCTTCTATTATTCTAGTCATAGTGTCTCTATTTTCTCTATGATTCTTCTTTCCTTATCAGGGCCTGAAATTTGGACTTATTATTGCTCAGTCTTAGACTTATTTGCATTTCCATTTTAAGGTTGGTCCTCCAGAGTTGGCATGCTGTCCATTTATTAAGGAGTGCTCTTGGAAGGCCTAAAATTTTGGATATGTTATGGTTAAGTCTTAGACCTCTTTGCATTTCCACTCTGACTAAAGTTGGTTCCCCAGAGTTGGCATGCAGTCTATTTTCTAAGGAGTGCTCTTGGAATCACTCCTGAGGATACGAGGAAGGGTAAGCAGAATTGAGCAAAGGGGGAAATTGGACTGTGATGAAGCCCTAACCACAGCCTTGGCCAACAATGTGGGAAGTTAGGGAGCTAGAATGCCTCTTCAGAGTTTTTCTAGCTTGGGCCATGATGCCCTGGCCTTTATGTTTCTTTACATATGAGTCATTGTCTAAAGACCAACTTGGAAATAGGCATGATAATAGGTGAGGCAATCTTTTTAGAAATAGTAATTCCTGAAGTAGCTAATAACTGAAATCTCTCAGTCAGCAGCACTCCCTGCAACAGGGGTCAAGAGTTATCTACTAACAAGGAATCTGGGTGGCTCATTTAGGCATCTTCTACAGATTCATTATTATGTCCATTGGCAAACTCATCCACAATTACAATTTTGTTGACTTTTTCTTTGAGCTCCAGCTCCTTATACCCAAGTGTCTACCCAGCATCTACAAGTCAGTGCTCCCCTAAGTCAGTGCATACAAACTGGACTCAGCTTTCATTCATTCTTCTCCCAAAACATAAATAATTCTATTTTGCTTTCCTTTTAGTAGATGACACTGTCATGTGTTTAATCCTAGAAGTTGTCACTCTCTCTTTTTTGCTCTTTTAAAAGTCTTCATGTCTAATAATAACTCATTTTCTGATCATTTTATCTCCAAAACCTTTTGGAATCCATCCTCTACTAACTCTTGAGTCCAGATTATCATTATTTCTTCTCTGAGCTACTGAAGTAACTGTCTAACTCGTCACTTTCCATTATTCTTTTTAGTCTTTCCTTAAAACCAAAATCATGGTACTTCTTTTATAACCTAAGTTGATCAAATCACTTCCCTGAAATAATTTTCTTTTTGTTTTCAAGTGAAGGCCAACATTTTTCACATAAACCTCCAAGTTATACTCTGGTTTTATACAGGGGTGTGTTTATGGTGTCTAATTTCACCATATTCCTTCTAATCAGAGGCCTTGAGCATGAGGTGGTCTCTTTACCTGAACAATTCTCTCACCCTCACCTTCCTACCACAACCTTTGTCCAGATAATTCTTACTCAAGGTTTAGCTTTCATATCACTAGTCATTACACTGAGTTTCTCAGACAAAGCTAGGTTTCCTGGTTATGTTGTGTTGTAACACAATTTCCCTTCTCTTTATTACAATTGTAGCTATTTCCAAATATCCATTTATTTGTGTGCTAATTTGTGACTGTCAAGTATTAGACGGTAATTTTCATAGAAGGTGGGATCAAGTTTTGCTCATGAGTTTATCTTCAGCGCCTGGTATAATGAAGGAAAATAACTCAAGCAATCCCCAATATCAAAAGGTAAACCAAATGATTTCTGAGACAGAGATTCTTTATGGAAGGCTTTTCTACAATCAAGTAGAATGTGGGGGATGCTAACAGTTCTCAGGATATTAAAAAACCCATCACTAGTTTACATGGCGGCATGGGGCAAGAGTGTAGGCGAAGAATGATCACAGAGAAAGTAGAAAATGTGAAGCTTGTTATAAAGGCTAGGCATTAAACTCAGTGTGTGGGTGTGGAGAGAGAAGTAAATTACCTGCAATGCCTAAGAATCTAACAATTTCAGATAAAATAAACATTCAGGCAGTGCAAAGTTTCAAGTTATGATTTTTAAGTCAATATTGTTCACTTAGGGAAAGCACCCTTTTTCGGTCTGCCATGATCATAATTTCAATGTCTTTAATCATTCTAAAATACTTCTAAGTGAATAGAAATATTGTGCCATTTCTATATATTAAAAATGGGCATAATCAAATATAGTAAAAATATGAGGTAGTCTAACATAACCAAAATCAGTAAAAGTGACTTTCTGTTCCTGCCATAAGAGAGCAAACAGGTACAGAAATCGATCTCCCACTGTAAACAACACGAAACTGGCATTACCATAAAAACAACTGTTTTTAGACAACAGGCAGCAGGGAAATGTGCTTTTTGAGAAAAAGGAAACAAGGGAAACAAGTGGGCCTTCTGCATGGAGATAATTTCTGGACTGTGGCTCAGGGAAATGGACTTCTAGTGGCTAGCCAATCTCACCGAATAGAAAAGACAAGGACCAAAGTTCAGAGAGGCCAAAATGGTTGGAATTTTTGGGAAAAGCACCCAGGATGAGGGAGAAATACATAGAAAGAACTCCAGAAATCTGGATAAGGGCCCTCATGGGTCTTTGGTTAATAAAGACTCTGTTCAGAGTCAAGTTCCTCTAGTCAAGCCTAGGGTTGAATACCAAAAGGCAAGACAAAAGCAACTTCTGAGGAAGGAGCAATTACTTGAGAGCTATAAGATGAACAACTTCCAGAGTTCACACAAGGGTGGGAAACACTCAAGTTCCTCTAGTCAAAGTAGAAAGACCTCATAAAATATACAGAGACTTGAATAGAGACCACAGAATGGTGACAATTAAAGTGGGGGCTAAATTAACCCTAAGAAAAAGTCTAATCTAAACCCACCCTAAAGAAGATTAAAAACAAACCTTGAAAGTCTGCAAATAACATAACTGCCTTCCAAAAAAAAAAAAAATCCGAATACGCTTTTGAGGAATACAATAAAATACAATACTTAACAATATAAAGCTCATAATATTCAAGATCTAATCGAAATTTTCCAGCCATATGTTATAATGTTGTAGACCAAATGTTTGTGTCTTCCCAAAATTCGTATGTTGAAACCCTATCCACCTGTTGCAATGGTATTAGGAAGTATTAGGTAGGTGAATAAGTAATGAAGGCAAAGCTGTCATGAATGGGGTTAGTGTCCCTATCAAAGAAAAAACCTGACACTTCCCTCACTCCTTCCACCACGTAAGGACACAGGAGAAAGATGGCTGGTTATGAACCAGGAAGTGGACTCTCACCAGCTACTAAATTTGTTGTTACCTTGATCTCGAACTTTCCAGGTTCCAGATTCCAGAACTCTGAGAAAGAATTATTTCTTGTTTATAAGCCACCAAGTCATAGTATTCTGTTATAAAAGCCAGAATGAAAAAAAGACACTATACGAAGAAGAAGGAAAATAATGGTCCATAAGAAGAAGAAAAATAACTCAGTAGAAATAAACCGAGAAGTGATAGAGATGATAGAATTAGCCCACTAGGACATTAAAACAGCTATCATTAAATGATCTATATGTCAAAACATCTAAAGAAAAACATGATAAAAGAAATAGAAGATTAAAAAGGACTGAAATGATACTTATAAAGATAAAAAATACAATGTCTGGAATGAAAACTTCACTGGAAGTGATTGTATACTATATTAATATATAGCAATCATATTAATTATATACTATAAAATGATATATTAGCTATGCATAATATATTAATAAAGGCATGTTTTATTATTTTATGATTGATGATTATATGAGGGAAGACCCCCAAAATGGAATTTATCTATAAAAAATTGTGTATTTGTTTTTTACATGTTTGAACTTCAGTCACCTTCAAAGTACTCTCCATGTGATGCAACACACTTACCGAGACTTTTTTTTCACTGCTCAAATCAGTTTTTGAACTCATCAATTTTGATGCCTTTTAATGCTTCTGCTGTTTTTTGTTTCATCTCTTTCACATCTGCAAAATATTTCCCTTTGAGGACTTTTTTCATAGGGGAAACAAAAAAGTTGCTTGTGGTAAGATCGAGTGAATAGGGAGGGTGGGGCATGGGAATTATGCTGTTTTGGGCCCAAAACTGCTGAATACTCAGTACAGTATGGGCGGATTGCTCATATAAGTCATGCATCATAAAATGGCCAAAAACATTGAAAGAATCTCCCACACACACAAAAAAAGAATAAAACTCACGGAAGCTAAATGCAGCCTCTCACAACAACACTAGCTGATAGACTGATGTTGATGTGTTCCTAGAACACTTACCTAGTGGGGGAAACCTATATTATAAGATGCCTATCCTCCAAATGATAATTCCATATTTTTTTTAGGTTTCCCCTTGTATATTCTAATATTATGTTAAACACTGCATGAGGAATGATTTGATGACATTGCTATAGAGTTTATTATAAATGAAGCGCACACACACACACACACACACACACACACACACACACACACACCAGAAAATACTGCTTTTTTGACAATATGTCCAAAGTAATTCAATGGGGAAAAGTACTGTCTTTTCAACAAATGATGATCGACCTAAGTCAACCTTGACCCCTCCCATGTGCCATACAAAAAAATGTACAATAAATGGATTATAAGCCTAAAAACATAATTTATTATAAACATGAAACTTCTAATTCTAAAAGAAGCAAGAGAAAATCTCTACAGCATTGGAATAGGCAAATATTTCCTACATGGATGCAAACAGTCTAAACCTAAGAACAAGAGGCACTGATGGTATAATTTTCAGTCTGAGGCCAAAGACCTGAGAACCTAGGAGGCTGCTGGTGAAAGTCTTGGGTCTGAAGAGCAAGAGAGCAAAGGGGTCCTAGCTCCAGAGGAAAGAAAAAGAGTGGATTTCTTTCCTCTGCCTTTTTGTTCTATTTGATCCTCAGTTGATTAGGTGGTGTTCACCTACACTGGGTAAATGTGGCTCTTCCTCACTCAGTTCATTGGTTCAAGTGCCAATCTCAGTTTAGTTTTGATTTGTATTTCTTTGATGATTAGTGAGGCTGAGCATTTTTTTAATGTATCTGTTGGCTGTTTGTATGTCTTCTTTTGAGGAGTGTCTTTTCACGTCTTTACCCACTTTCTAATGGTTAATGAGGTTGTTTGTTTTTTTTTCCTTTTGGCACATATGAGTTCCCTGTAGATCCTGGATGTTAGGCCTTCGTCAGATATACAGTTAGCAAATATTTTTTCTCAATCTGTGGGCTGCCTCCCCACTCTCTTGATGACTTCTTTTGCTTTGCAGAAGGTTTTCAGTTTGATGACATCCCACTTGTCTATTCTTATCTATTAAGGCATGGGCTTTTGATCAGAAACTGGTTGCCTATTCCAATGTCTGTAAGAATGTCTCCTGCATTTTCTAAGATTCTTATAGTTTGAGGTTTTACGTTTAGGTTTTTGATCCATTTAGAGTTGAGTTTTGTACATGGTGATAGGTAGGGGTCCTGTTTCATTCTTCTGCATGTGGTCAATTTTCCCAGCATCATTTACTGATTAGGTTCTCCTCTCCCTAGTCAGGATGGCCATCATTGATAACTCAAAAAACAATAGATACTGGCAAGGATGTGGAGAAAAGGGAACACTTCTGTACTGCTGGTGGAAGTGTAAATTAGCACTGCCGCTATAGAAAACAGTGTGGACATTTCTCAAAGATCTAGAATTGACCTTCCATATGACCCAGCAATCCTCCTTCTGAGAATATATATGGAGGAACTCAGATCATTCTACAAAAACGATACCTGCACATGCATGTTTATTGCAGCACTATTCACAACAGCAAAAACATGGAGCCAACTGTGCTGTCTATTAAAAGTGGACTGGATTAAAAAAATGTGGCACATATACACAATGAAATATTATGTAGCCATAAAGAAGGACAATACTATGAACTTCGCAGCAACTTGGATGGATTTAGAGTCTATCATACTCAGATATCTGTGACAGAAGCAAGAACTGAGTACCCCATGTTCTCACTCATTAGTGGACCCTGAATATTTATCATAATATTACAAGAAAGGGATTGACGGTAGCATCACTAAGGTACCTGATTCTAAACCAGGTGAAGTGAGGACCAATGGGAGGCCCAAACTTCACCTGTATGTAGACCACTTATGTACCTAATCCTGAATTGAACCCCACATCTTTAAAATTAAACAACAGCAACAACAAAAACAAATACCAGTCTTTTCCAGAAACACTCTCATGGATATACTCAGAAATAATGCTTTACTATTAATTGAGGCAAGTTGATGCATAGAAATCATCATCACAGAATGCAAATTAAACCTATATTGAAATAATATTATACACACAGCTGTTTAATTTTTGATGAGAAATTCATGACCATTTGAATTTCTATTTCCATGCGTGTAAGGAGTCTTTTTTTTTTTTTTTTTTTGAGTTGGAGTCTCACTCTGTCATTCAAGCTGGAATACAGTGGCACACTCACAGCCACTGCAGCCTCGATCTGCTGGGCTCAGGCGATCCTTCCTCCTCAGCCTTCCAAGTAGCTGGAACTAAAGGTGCGTGACCATGCCTGGCTAATTTTTTAAAAAAAATTATTATAGAGATGAGGTCTTGCCAAGTTGTCCAGACTGTTCTCGAACCCCTGGTCTCGGACAATCCTCTTGCTTCGGCCTCCCAAAGTGCTGGAATTACAGGCTTGAGCCACTGTACCCGGCCTTGTTTTCTCTGTTTTTAAGAATTTAAAAAATATCTTTAGTTTTACACACTTGGTCTATGATGTCCTTGGGTACATTTTCTTTGTATTTATTCAACTTTGGGTGTGTTGATCTCAAGTCTACAAATCTGTGACTTTCACCAAGTGTATTACTGCCCCATTCTTTCTCTTCTCTTGGATGTCAGAACTTCCCATAGGTGGAATAAACTGGAGAATAGACCTTCTTTCTGGAGAATGCTCTTGGTGTATTTTCAAATAGGTGATTTTTCCCGTTTGTCTTCCAAGGGCAAGAAGGAATTTCTCTTCAGTCTTCACTGTGAAAATGTGGTAGGATTCCAGGAGGCGAAACCCATGAAAATGTGAAGACCCACATAAGACTGCAGCCTCTATCCCCAGAAGTTTCTAACTCTCACACTAGTCCACAGTCAGTCTCCAGCAGTTTCTCAAAATTGCTGTTTAAATGTTCCCACTAGCTTGTGACTCAGTGGCTTCTGCTCAGGGTAAGCTGATTTCTCTGTTCTCTCTGTTGTTTCTCTATTGTGATTCTCTCTATTCCCCTGTCTCTTCTGATTTCAGAACGGTAGTTTGCCTTGTGATCCCAAGTCTTTGAAGGGTCCAGCAACTTTCAGTTTGTTCATTTTCTTTTCTTATAGTAAAGATGAGAGTGCTGATTTCTAAGCTCTTCGCATGTTGGAAGCTGCTCCTTTGTTTTTATTATTTGTCTGTTAGCCATATTCTACTTTATGCTTTGAGTTTTTACTATTCTTGAAAAGGGGAAAAAACATTATTTGGTGTAAATAATGTGTATAATAATAGGCAATTTAAGTCAGCAATTTAATTATGTAAGTCCATTAATAGGAGAGTTTTAAAAACAAATCATAAATTATTAACACTGAGTAAATCCATGAAGCTGTTAAAACATATGAGGGATATTTGTATCTGCATATAAGGAAAGATCACAACGTACATAAGTAAAAAGAATAAAGATTCAGCGGTATTATTTTCTCACATTTGTGTATTTTAAAGAGGAGTGTGTGCACATTTCATTGTAACTGATTGAATTTTGTCGAAAAAATAAATGAGACCATAGTAATGGAGGTCTGAGTAAAGAGCTGAAGAACTAAGGATTTAAAATTGGATGATACCATGGTGTACCCTTTTGTGCCATCTGATTTTAACACGTTGCTTGAAAATATGCAGTTAATTAAAAAAATTACAAGATCCAACTTGCCTACAATTTCTCTAGCTTTTTAAACAATGTATCCGTTTGGTTAATGAAACTTGATTCTCTTAAGAGACAAAATAATGAAATCTTTCTTGAGATGCAAAAACATCTGGTAAGTAGGAAGAGAGAACACGACCAGTGTTTGCACATAGAGAGCACAGAGAATAGGTAGTGAGAGATTAAAATACATATACTGAAAGAGTTCAAGGCTTTCTGCTTCCATTTTATTAGATGTAAAAGAGTATAAAGTTTGCCAGCAACAAAGCACTATTGATTACAGCAGCTGCAGATAAAAGCCAACTTGTAGGGAGTAGGTGTGAAATGACAATTACAATTAATCAGAAGGTTTGTCTTCCAGGGGGTGTTTGCTCATTAGCCTGTGGTGTATTGTTGTTATGAGCTCTCATTGCTTGATCGCAGCTGTAGTTTATACCTTCCACTTTCCAAAAGGCTTCTGGAACTTTATTCTTCATTGACATATTTGGTAATCAGCGGTAATAAAGCATTCTCATTTTCAAAATACATTTGTAGTAGCAGTTTTAAAGATCCAGAAGAGTGCTAGGAAATAAATTATACATTAACACTCATGAAATCTGCAACTTTGCAGCCAACTGAATCTAAATCTCTCCGTATATAGTCCTTCCAAAGCATAAAGTACAACGAGGAATACAAAAACACACATTTTATATATTTCAGTGTTACGTTTGTAAGAGAGAATACTGTGAACTTCAGGTATCATCTGAGAAAAATAAACCCCAAATTGCAACAGAGCTGCATGGCCCTTCATGCCTGCGGGTGTAGACAGAAAACAATGAAAGTCTTAAGAGAGCCTATCAAAAGGAGGAGAAGAGAGAGAAGAATACAGATGAAACCCAGACAAAAACATCTCTGAAAAATAAATATTTTTTTTTCTTGAGTTGGAGTCTCACTCTGTCGCCCAGACTGGAGCGCAGTGGCACGCTTCCGGTCACCGCAGCCTTGACCTGCTGGGCTCTGGCAATCCTTCCACCTCAGCCTTCCAAGTAGCTACCATGCCAGGCTAATTTCTGATTTATTGTAGAGATAAGGTCTCGCCAAGTCTCGAATTCATTGAATTCGAACCTCGCGGGTCTCGAACCCACGGGCTCAGGCAATCCACTCACCTCAGCCTCCCAAATCGCGAGATTACAGGCTGAGTGACCAAGCCCAGCTCGAAAAATAAATTTTAACATTGAGTGATAAAATACATAAATTAGGGAAAAAGCCCTTAAAGATATCTATGTCCTTATCACCAGGAATCTGTTACTATACGCAGCAGTGAGAGGGATTTTGCAGATATGGTGAAGGGTGAGAAATCTGAGGTGAGGAGATTCTCCTGGATTATCTGGGCAGGCCCAATATAATCATGTGATCTGTTAAAAGCAAAGAAACTTTCTGGCTGCCGTCAGAGAGAGAGAGCTATAAGGGCAGAAGAAAGGAAAGAGAGCTGTGGCTGTGACACCGTGGGAGGAAGAGGGCCATGTAGGATCTGAGGATGGCAGGAGACCTTCCGCGGCTGGAAAAACCAGTGACACAGATAGTCCCTTGAGCCTCCAGAGCAGACACAGTCCTGCTGACACTTTGATTTCAGTCCAGTGCTGACCTCTAGAACTGGAACATAATAACTTAATCAAGATTGTCACTGAAGATGTGGGAGACTAAGCACTCACATACATTGCTGATAGGAATGCAAACTGGTTTATAGCTGTGACTTCTTGGGAGGGGGGATATTTAATAAAACCACATTTACATTCTGACTGAGCAATACTATTTCTAGGAATTTTATTCTGACGGCATGTCTCCTACTGTGTAAAAATACATATGCACAAGGATGTTTATTGTAGTACTTTTTTTGTAATTGAAGATACTGGAATATCCAGAATGGCCATACATAGACGCGTAGCTGAATAGACAGTCTATGGTATGTTCACCCATCAGGACACTCTGCAGCTGTTATAAAAGAAGGGTGAGAATGTCTATGGACAGATGTAGAGTGGTTTTCAGGAAACAAAGTGCAGAGGAGTATTTATAGTTATACTCGAAAAGAGGAACAACTACACAATTATACATTATATGTTTATTTTTGCAAAATGAAGTATAGGAAAGATAAAGTAGAAAACAAGACTGACAACCTACAGGGATAGCGTGGGAATGACACTTTCCTAAGTATTGTTGTCCCTTAGTATTCATGGGGAATTGGTTCCAGGATCCCTGTGAATATCAAAATCTGTGGATTCTCATGTCCCTGATATAAAATAGTGTAGTATGTGCATATAACCTATGCACATCCTCCTACATACTTTAAAGTATCTCTGGATTACGTATAATTCCTAACACAATATAAGTGCTATGGAAATAACTGTTATGCTGTGTTTTAAAATTTTGTATTATGTTTTATTTTTGTGTTGTTATTTTGTATTGTTTTTAAAATTATTTTTGATCCACAATTCATTGAATTCATGGATACAGAAGCTGTAGATAGGGAGGGCCAACTGTATGCCTGTTAGATAGTTTTGATTTCTTGCAGCCATTGTATATACACAAAAAACCATGAAGTAAGATATGAACTAAATATAGTTGAATCCAACTGTATTTCACATGAATACAAAGTTATCATGCTGAGTGGAGAGGAGATTTAACCCTCCTACCTTTTGAGCAAAATATTTTGAGTCTATGCCCTTATGTTAAAGAGCAAAAAAATCTCCAAGCAAATATCGAGATTTACTTAGCCTTCTTGTTTGTTTGCATTGCCATGCATACAATTCTAAAACGACTTCTTGTGCATTTTATGACTGGGTTATCAAGTAAATATATGGAGCCTAATGTGAGCTAGGTTTCTCATTGTTGGAGAAGGGCGTTACAGATATAGAAAGGGGGAAGATTAGAATAAACCTTCTGTTGTTGGTTTATCATTAAAAGTGAGGGAGAACCCCTCCCCAAATAAAAACAGAATTATCTTTTGGCATGCAGGCCTTTTGTAGTACAGGCTTCCCCTGCTGGGCAGATGTCCTAGAAACAGCATCAGTGTACAGCTAGTTTGTGAGAGATTTCATTTGGCTTCAGTAAATTTTTTTTGGAAATTCTTTCAATGTGTCTTCCCATTACAAGGCACCTACCCTCTCAGTGCTGAGTGTTCAGCAGTTTTTAACCAAAAAACAGCATGACTCCCGTGCCCCACCCTCTTTATTCGGCCAATCTTGTCCCAGGCAAGTATTTTTCTGTTTCCCAGATGAAAGGGTCCTCAAAGGGAAATGCTTTGCCAAGATGGAAGAGGTGAAACAAAAAACAACAGAAGCACTAAAAGGCATCAAAATTTACAAGTTCAAAAATTGTTTTGAGAAGTGGAAAAAGCATCTCAGTAGGTGTATTGCAATCAAATAGAGAGTACTTAGAATGTGACTGAAGTTTAAAGTTGTAAGAATAAATACACAATTAAAAAAATAAATTCAGTTTTTTTGGGTTTTCTCCTCATATGTGCATATACACACATAAATATTCATAATAATATTCACATAATATGTTTATGCATATAAATACCCATTATATATTTATTATCTATGTATATATGTTTTGTATGTATGCTATTTAAAAAACATTTTTATCCATTATCTTTTGATTGTCTGCCCAATTGGAAGAAAGTAACAAAAAGTATTTGTACATATATGACATATATCTTATGTTTTTTATCCTAATTTTCTATTTTATTTTTAATTTTTTTAATTTTTATTTTGAAGATGTGGGATACCATTCAGGGTTAGGCATACAAATGGTTACTGTACAGGTAAAGTTTGGGTCTCACTTTGGTCCCCACTTTCCCTGGTTTGAGATCAGGTACCCTTATTGATTAAGTGTTTCCCACCCCTCTCCCTCCCTCCCTTGTCCATTTACCACTACTGCCAATCCCTTTCTTTTTTTTTTTTTTTTTTTTTGAGTTGGAGTCTCTCTCGGTCGCCCAAACTGGAGTGCAGTGGCCGCTTCTGGCCACCGTGCCTCGACCTGCCGGGCTCCGGCGATCCTTCCGCCTCAGCTTTCCAAGTAGCCGGAATTACAGGCACGCGCTACCACGCCCGGCTGATTTTTTGATTTATTGTAGAGATGAGGTCTCGCTGCCCAGGCGGGTCTCGAACCCGCAGGCTCAGGCAATCCACTCACCTCAGCCTCCCAAAGGCGTGGGATTACAGGCTGAGCCCCTGAGCCCGGCTTGCCAATCCCTTTCTTATAGTATTATGATAATTGTTCAGTGTCCACTTATGAGTAAGAATATGTGGCACTCAGTTCTTTGTTTCTGTGACAGATCACTGAATATTATAGACTTTAAGTCCATCCAAGTTGCTGTGAAGTTCATAATTTTGTCCTTCTTTATGGCTGCATAATATTCCAACATGTATATGTACCACATATTTTTATCCAGTCCACTTTAGAAGGGCAGCACAGTTGGTTCTATGTTTTTGCTGTTGTGAATAGTGC
Source organism: Cephalopachus bancanus (assembly GCA_027257055.1). Classification (NCBI taxonomy): domain Eukaryota; kingdom Metazoa; phylum Chordata; class Mammalia; order Primates; family Tarsiidae; genus Cephalopachus; species Cephalopachus bancanus. The sequence continues at coordinate 2,371,746 of JAPVLO010000120.1, read as the reverse complement.
TGTAATAGACATGAGTGCCCAGGTATCTTTTTTGTAGAATGATCTGAGTTCCTCCAGGTATATTCCCAGAAGGAAGATTGCTAGGTCATATGGAAGGTCAATTTCTAGATCTTTCAGGAATCACCTCACTGTTTTCCACAGAGGGTGTACTAGTTTATGCTCCCACTAGAAGTGTTTCCGTTTCCCCACATCCTCTCCAGCATCTGTTGTTTTTTCAGTTATTGATGATGGCCTTCCTGATTGGAGTTAGGTGTATCTCAGTGTGGTTTTTATTTGTATTTATTTGATGACTAGTGAGGCTGAGCATTTTTTCATGTATCTGTTGGCTGCTCATATGTCTTCTTTTAAGAAGTGTCTATTCATATCTTTTGCCCACTTCTTAATAGGACTGTTTATTTTTTCTTTTCTGCACGTTTGAGTTCCTTGTAGATCCTTTGACAGACATACCATTGGCAAATATTATTTCCAATTCTGTAGGCTGTCTCCCTGCTCTCTTGATGGTTTCTTTGGCTTTGCAGAAACTTGTCAGTTTGAGGAGGTTCCACCTGTCTATCTTTTATCTCTTATGGCATGGGCATTTGGGGTTTTGATCAGAAATTGGTTGCCAGCTCCAATTTCCATAAGGGTGTCTCCTGCATTTTCTAAGGTTCTTATAGTTTGAGGTTTTACGTTTAGATCTTTGATCCATTTAGAGTGTTTTTTGTGTATGGTGATAGGTAGGGGTCTTGTTTTAATCTTCTGCATGTATTCAGCCAATTTTCCCAGCACCATTTACTGAATAAGTTCTCCTCACCCCAGTGGTTGTTAGTGGAGGTGATCTGTAGATAGCTTCTGAACTACAGCCCCCTCCATCACACCTTAATGAAATCTCAAAACCGCAAAAATCACAGTCCCCCATCTCCAGGCCAGCTTCAAAACTGAACAAATCCACAGGATCTACATAAGGAAAAATAGGGGATTGAGCAAACAGAAGTGAAAGCTATCCCCCCTATCACTGAGCAATAGAATTAAAGAAGGGGAAAGGGGGGTTCTTCACAAATGAAGAAGAACCAGAGGAAGAACACAGGTCCCATACAGACCCCTGGGAAGATAGCACCTGAGAATACAGAGTTCAGAACTCAAACAATGAAAAGTCCCCAGAACGACCAATTTCAAATCACAAACCCAGATGTCAAGATATTAATAGAGAGAAAAAATAGAAATGAGGAGAGACAAAAGGAAAGAATGAAGGAGTTGATAACTGAGATGATGGCAATAAAGAATACATTAAACAAAATACTTAAACTGACAAGCATGGAAAGCAGAATTAACAATGCAGAAGAAATAATCTCAGAGTTTGAGGACCAAAGTATGGAAGTAACCCGAACTGTTAAGAAGCATACAAAAGAAGCCTTAAAAGATGGAGCAAAGCCTCCAAGAGATGTGTGATTATATTTTTAATTTTTTTATTCATGTATTTATTTATTTTTTTGAGTTGGAGTCTCACTCTGTCACCCAGACTGTAGTGCAGTGGCCACTCCCGACCACCACAGCCTCAACCTGCTGGGCTCCGGTGATCCTTCCGCCTCAGCCTTCCAAGTAGCTGGAACTACAGGCGCGCGCTACCACACCCGGCTAATTTTTGACTTATTGTAGGTCTCGCCAAGTTGCCCAGGCGGGTCTTGAACCTGTGGGCTCAGGCAATCCACTCACCTCAACCTCCCAAAGCACTGGGATAACAGGCTGAGCCACCGAGCCTGGCAATGTATTTATTTTTTGTAGTGGTCAGGGTACTCACTATGTTGCTCAGAGTGGTCTCAAACTCTGGTCTCAAGTAGTCCTCCTGCCTTGACTTCCCTAAGCATTGAGATAACAGGTATGAGCCACCATGCTCAGCTCTAATTTAAAATTTTAAGCCAATATCCTTATTTGTTTGTATTACCTGATCCGGGTGATATAGTCTGAACTATTCTCAGAAAAACGAAGAGAAACTTTAGGATTAAAAAAAACATATATACTATAGATGATCTGAGTGTGACTAATCAGGAATTGGCTTCATGCATTTGTGATAGTTGCTATTTCAGATAATTACTTATTTATAGTCATCTAAAGTTTATAATTTTAAAATGCTCGACAAGTTTAAATATCCAACTTTTCATAATTTGGTGGGGAAAATTATATCTGGTCAAAAACAATTTCTCTAAGTTGTATGACTAAGAACTAAAAACTATTGAGAAAGAGAATATCCTGCAAGAAACTCTATAATAACCATTTGTGAGAATGTATTTCACTCTGAGACAAAATTTGATAATGGCCTTATGAATTCTTCCATAACTCAGTAAAATGGGAAAGGACTGTGGGCATGGCACTAGGCTTCTGCTTCTGCTTTTGGTGTCTTTTATTGAGCCACTTAATCTTTCTGCGACTTAAATTCTTCAAAACAGAAATACATGTCTCAAGTATTTTGTAATGAGTAAATATAGTAATGCATGTGAAAATGTCCAATAAATGGTAAGATCTTATGCAAATACTAATTGTCATGAAATGCTTGTCTACCACATCTTAAATGAATATTTAGCAGCTTAAATCTCAGCATTTCTCTCAAACATTTTACCACTTGCACAGTTAGCTCATAAAAAAGCAGAACAGTTCTCATTGCTGTGCTTGCTGATTCATTTCCTAAATATTCTAGGGGATAAAAAGATAATTGATTCTACTTTTATTGATTGCCGAAGGTCTCAGAGATTTTAATAAATAAAAATTTAGAAAACATTGATGCATGCTTCACTGCCTAGTGATCTCTACCCAATTGGCTTAAATTGCGAGGAATTGTTTAAGTCTCAATATTACAAGATTTAAAAACATGACTCAGGGGAAACAAAAAATTGTATAACATAACAAACATGGTAGGGCCTTTCAGGCACCCCAATCACTTGCAGTTTCACTCCAAACTTGTTTTTTAAAGAGTCATTGCCTTCCTGATACTGTAATGAAGTGCTAAAAAATAATTAAATGTTGAGTCATTTTTTCCCCGGTAGTCAATCAATATAGTAAATACAGTTTTGAAGATCTAATTATGAAAAATGCCACGACATGAAAGTAACTTCTCAAATTTTCAGATGCCCAAATATTCCAATTTTCTTAGTAATGTTCTAAGCATAAAGGTGTATATTTGTGAAATCGCTAAGCCCTCAAAGACCATCTGTTTGGGCTATTATCCAAAGGGAACAATTCTGAAGAGATGATCTAGAGGTACCCACTAGCATCATATTGCCTATCAAGGAGTATTTAGACATGGATTTTTAAAAAATGTGCTTAAACCAAAGATGAAGATGTTTCATATTTTAGGAAATTATTTTTACATAGTTTTGAATAGTTCAACATTTTTCAAAAAGATAAGCTACCTGAGTGAAATGAGGTTATCTAATTGTTGAGATCCAATCATTTGGAGTATTCTCTTATAATTCTTTTTATTTCTCTAAAGTAGATTTAAATGACTTCACTTTTATTCTTGATTTTGGCAATTTGAGGTTTTTTTTTCTAGTCGATCTAACTAAAGGTTTGTTGCTTTTGTCATTCTTTTCAAAGGAGCACCTATTTTTGGTTTTGTTGATTTTTCTCTATTGCTTTTTAATTTATGTTTTATTTATCTCCTGTCTAGTCTTTGTTAACTTCTATCTTCTTGTTTTGAGTTAGTTTTAATTTCTTTTTTTTCTTTCTTAAAAATTCAGAAAGCTATTATTAAGGTAGAAATTTAGGGTATTTAGCTGAAAATGTTATTACTTTTTCATGAAAGCATTTGCAGCTATAGATTTGTTTTAAGCTCTACTTTCACTGTGTCTTATACATTTTGGTATGACATGTTTTTGCTTTTGTTCATCTGAAAGTATTTTATGATTCTGTTGTAATATCTTCTTTGATCATTGGTATTTAAAGACTGAGTTGTTGCTGGGCTCGGTGGCTCAGCCTCTAATCCCGCGCCTTTGGGAGGCTGAGGTGAGTGGATTGCCTGAGCCTGTGGGTTCGAGACCCGCCTGGGCAGCGAGACCTCATCTCTACAATAAAAAAAAAAAAAAAAAAAAATTCAGCCAGGCGTGGTAGTGCATGCCTGTAATTCCGGCTACTTGGAAGGCTGAGGCAGAAGGCTCGCTGGAGCCCAGCAGGTCGAGGCTGCGGTGGCCAGGAACGACCACTGCACTCCAGTCTGGGTGACAGAGTGAGACTCCAACTCAAAAAAAAAAAATAAAATTCAAAAAAAAAGACTGAGTTGTTAAACTTCATTATATTTGTGAATTTTCTAAATTTCTGTGATCATTGATTTTCATTTTGTGTCATTGTGGTTGGAGAACATATTTTCTCTGCTTTCAACATTTAAAAATTCCTGAGATGTATTTTGCAGACTAATTTTTAGTGTCTCTCGAATGCCTCAGGAACACTTGAGAAGAATATGTATGGGGTTAGATGTTCTGTAGGTTTAGTTATGTTATTGCTCTGCTTCATTTTTTAATTTTCTTGACCTGCTGTCTAGTTATTCCATCTATTGTTGAAAGTGGGATGTCGAAATCTTCAACTATTACTGTGAAACTCTTTTTTTATTTGTTAATTTGATTAGATTTGACTTATGTATTTTGGGCTTTATTGTTAGGTTCATATGTTTTTATCATTGTTAAAACTTCTTGAATGCGGGGGAGATGGCAGCAAGATGGCCATGGAACAGGTCAGACTGTGAGAGTCTCCAAAAAAGCCAGTGTCCATAAAGACTCTCTGCATGAGTTGGTGTGTGAGAGTGGATGAGTGAAAGTTTGAGGGGAGACTTGGTTTATGCACCTGGGGCTCTCCTTTGGAGGTGACCACAACCTCCAACTGCCCTGAAATTGGAGCCCCTGGTGCACAGGATCATTTGCTGTTCTCAGAGCTCTCCTGAGAGGAAGTAGCAGAAAACAGCTGCTCCTCACCACCTGGCACTTGGCCCACACCATCATCTGTGACAGCAGAGTGGCACAAGCCCCAGGAACCATAGAGACAGCAGGTTGTGGAAATCTGGAATGGAGCCCCACTATTGGTGAGGAGATGCCAACTGGTGCCATTTTCTCTGTCCCAGGACCAGGTAGAGACCTGCATTGCCCCAGTCCTCCAACCTGGGACCTAGAGGTTGTTTCCTCATTAGACTCAGAGAGACAGATGCTTTTCCCCCATTCCTGAATAGGCACAGACATGTCAGATCTGAGTAGGAGACTTGACAGCAGTGGCAGCAAGTCAGGTGAGTCCAGATTTGATCCACCCTTCTCCCACAGTAGTCCCTGGGGTGTCTGACCAACACTAAGAGCAACCCTATCAGCTTGCACTGAGAACAGAGGGGAGAGGCTGGAGACTGGAGCTGCTCCTTAACATGGAGATAGCAGCCAAAAGGAAGTTGTAGTTACAGAAATAGCCACAAAGTAAGTTTTATTTTCTGAGTTTTTTGTTTGTTTTGGGTTTTTGTTTTTTTCTTCTTTCTTTCTGTTTTTGTTTATGTTTTCATACTTGCTTTGTGCTATTTTTTGTTTGTTTGTTTTTAGATTTTCTGTTTGTGTATAGGTATCTTAGAGGGGGAGTACATCAACTGGGGGGTTTTGGTTTGTTTGTATTTATGTTTTTTATTTTTTTCTGTCTTTGTTTGTTTCTCTGTTTATTTGTTAGTTGTATGCCTATCTGTTTTCTCTCTTCTTCTCTCTCTCCATCATCCTTCCATTTTCCTCCTTCCTTTTCATTCTTTTTCTTTTTCTTACCTTATTTTGCTTTAAGAGGGCAAACATATATGCCCACTGCATGGACAGAATGTAAGGCAGTGGGAAGTGGGTTCCATGGGGCTCACACACCTGTTGGTGGATACAAGATCTGCAGGTAGTTTCTGAATCACAGCTCCTCCCTCATTTAAATCTCAAAACTGCCAAAAGCACAGTTCCCCACTCACAGTCTAGCTTCAGAATTGAACAAAGAGGTAAAAGAAGGGGGAGGAAAACCTTCATAAATAACAGAAAACCAAAGGAAGAATACAGGTCTCACACAGAACCCTAGGATATCAACCACTGAGAATACAGACTTTGGAACACAAACAATGAAGATCCTCCAGAATGACTGGTCTCAAGATATCAAGATATTAATGGAGAGAATAAATAGAAATGAAGAGAGACAAGAAGAAAGAATGAAGGAGTTGATAACTGAGATGGTGACAATAAAGATTGCAGTGAATGAAATAAATAACAAACTGATAAGCATGGAAAGCAGAAGTAACCAAGCAGAAGAAAGAATCTCAGAGCTTGAGGACCAAAATATGAACTAACTCAAACTGTTAAAAACATAGAAAAGAAGCTTGAAAAGACAGAATAAGACCTCCAAGAGATGAGTGATTATTTCAAGAGGCTGAACCTAAGATTAATGGGAATCCCTGAGGTAGATAGAGAGACAGTCTACCCTGGAACAAACATTCCGTGAAATTATCCAGGAAAACTTCCTTCATCTCCTCAGTGACGCAACCATCCAAACACAAAAGAGTCAGAGAAATCCTGCAAGGCAACAAATGGGAAGACCAACTCATACACACATAATAATTTGCCTAATCAAAGGAGAGGTATAAAAGAAAAAATCCTAAAGGCAGCAAGAGAGAAAGGTCAGACTATCTACCAGGGAAGACCAGTCAGAATGGCAGCAGACTTATATACAGAAACTTCAGGATAGGAGACATTGGAGTCCAATCTTCAAAGTTCTCAAAGATTAACAATTTCAACCAAGAATTACCTATCCAGCTAAGCTAAGCTTCATCAGTGATGGAGAATTAAAATTCTTCCCAGATATTCAATATCTAAGAGTTTTCACCACCTCCAGACCAGCTCTACAAGAAACACTTAAAAAAGTATTAAACACAGAAGAAAGAAGAAAAAAGAATGGCAAGAATGCAGGACAAAGATGTAAAACAAACATAAATCAAACCCAAAATCAAAAGAAAGATGACAAAAAAATAAACAAACAGCAGCAACAACAATAAACCCTATACAAATCTCATGACAGGAATAAACTGTCACATCTCAATAATTAGCCTAAATGTGAATGGATTAAATGCACCACTGAAAAAACATAGAATAGCAAATTAGATAAAATATCATGAGGCAACAATATGTTGTCTCCAAGAAACTCCAAGAGTGCCCAAGAAATGACACTTACAGATACAAAGCAAGAGGATGGAAAACAAATTTTCATGCAAATGGAACACAAAAGTAAGCAGGAGTTGCAATCTTAATATCAGACAAAATGCCCTTTAAACTATGAAAATTTTAAAAAGATATGGAAGGTCACCACATAATGATAAAAGTTTCAATCCATCAACAAGAAATATCCATCCTAAACATATATGCACCCAACATAGTAGCACCAACTTTCATAAAGTGGCTTCTAAGTAAACTAAAAAAATATGTATATAGACTCTAACACTCTCATAGCTAGAAACTTAAACACCCCACTAACAACCCTAGACAGATCATCATGACAAAAGTCAACAAGGAGATCCAGAACCTCAATGTGATGCTTCACCAAATGGACTTAATTGATACCTACAGAACACTTCACCCAACAACACCAGAATAGACAATCTACTCATCACCACATGGAACGTACTCTAAGATCAACCATATCCTTGACCATAAATCAAGCATAAACTAATTTCTTAAGATTGAAAAACTGCCATGTACCTTCTCAGACCAAAGTGGAATAAAAATAAATATCAACACTAACAAAGTTCCCCCCAAACCCACAAAGACATGGACACTAAACAGGATGATGCAGAACAACTTCTGGGTCAACAGAGAAATCAAAACAGAAATTAAAAGACTCCTGGCAACAAATGTAAATGAAGAAACATCTTACCAAAATCTCTGGGATGCCACAAATACAGAACTAAGAGGGCAATTCATACCTCTATGAACACACAAGAAGGAAATGGAAAGATCACAAGTTAACAGCCTAACAAATCACTTAAGGAAGCTGGAAAGCAAGAGCACAAAAATCCCAACTTCAGCAGAGGAATCCAGATCATCAAAATAAAAACCCAAACTTGGAACATAGAAGACAAAAATATGATACAAAAATCAAGAAAATGAAAACAATATTGATGGGCCCCTAGCTAGACTGACCAAGAAAAAGAGAGAAAAAGCCCAAATAAACATAATCAGAAATGCAAAAGATGAAGTGACAACTGACCCCAAAGAAATAAAAAAATTGCCAGAAATTACTATGTACTCTTGTATGGAAACAAACTTGAAAACCGAAAGGAAATGGAAGATTTTCTGACATCACACAACCTCCCCAGGTTGAAACAAGAAGAACTCAAGACCCTAAATAGGCCAATGACAATCCAGGAAATTGACTATGTCTTAAGAAAACTACCTACCAAAAAGAAAAAAAAAAAAAAGAAAGAAAGAAAGCCCTGAACCAGATGACTTTCTAGCAGAATTCTAAAAAACAAACAAGGAGGAGCTGATACCAATCCTACCAAAAGTATTCCAGGCAATTAAGAAAGATGGAACTCTCCCCAAATCATTTTATGAAACTAATATCACATTGATACCCAAACCAGGTAAAGATACAGCAAAGAAAGAGAACTATAGACCAATATTCTTGACGAACTTAGATGCTAAAATTCTCAACCAGATTCTAGCAAACCGAATTCAGCAACACATGAAACAACATGAATGTGTTGCTGAATCTGGTTTGCTAGAATCTGGTTGAGAATTTTAGCACCTATGTTCGTCAAGGATATTGGCCTGTGGTTCTCTTTCTTTTCTGGATCTTTACCTGATTTGGGCATAAAGAAAATGTGGTACACACACAATGGAATATTATGCAGCCATAGAGCAGACAAATATATGGACTTCACAGCAACTTGGATAGATTTGGAGTCGATCATACTCAGTGATCTATCACAGAAACAAAGAACAGAGTACCATATGTTCTCATTCATAAGCAGACCTTGAACAATTATAATACTATAAGAAAGTGTTTGGCAGTAATGGGAAACTGTAAGGGGAGGGGCGGTGTGATTGGCAGTTGAGGGAAACTGCTACGGGAGGGGGGCATACCTCATCAACAAGGGTAACTGCATAATCAATGTTTGTATACCTAACCCTAAATTGCACCCCACATATTTATAATAATAATAATAATAATAATAATAAATTTAAAAAGTTTTAAAAAATCATCCACCATGACCAATAGGCTTCATCTTCGAGATGCAGGGCTGCTTCAACATCCTCAATACCATAAACATAATTAAATGCCTTAGCAGACGTAAAAACAAAACCCACATAATTTTGTCATTAGACGTGGAAAAAGCTTTTGATAAAATCCAGCACCCCTTCTTGATAAAAACCCTTGAACTTCTAGGCATAGATGTAATATACCTTAAAATGGTAAGAGCCATCCATGAGAAACCCACAGCCAGCATACTGCTAAACACATAGAAATTGGAACCATTTCCCCTGAAAACCGGAACAAGACAAGAATGCCCACTCTCACCTCTCCTGTTCAGCATAGTTTTGAAAGTCCTATCTAGAGCAATCAGACAAGAGAAGGAGATCAGGGGTATCCAAATAGAAAAAGAGGAAGTCAAGTTATCCCTCTTTGCAGATGACATGATTTTATACCTCAAAAACCCAAGAGACTCTGACAAAAACCTCCTTGCACTGATAAAGAACTTTGGCCAAGTCTCAGCGTATAAAATAAATGTGCAAAAGACTTTCCCATTCCTATACACCAATAATAAATAAACAGAAACCCAAGTAAAAAGCACAATCCCATTCAGAATAGCCTCAAAAAAATGAAATACCTTGGCATCTTCCTAACCAGAGAAGTCAAAGATCTTTACAACAAAACTACAAAACACTGCTCAAACAAATCAAAGATGACACAAATGGAAAAATATTTCATGCTCATGAACTGGAAGAATCAATATTGTTAAGATATCCATTTTACCCAAGACAATCTCTTCTCAGATCTGGAAACAGCAATACAGGAATTCATATGAAAATATAAATGATCACAAATAGCCAAAACAATCCTCAGGGAAAAAAAAAAAAAAGCAGGAGGTATTACACTCCCAGACTTAACCTTTATTGTAAAGCTACAATAATCAAAACAGTCTTGTATTGGTACAAAAACAGGCATATAGACCAATGGAACAGGATAGAGATTTCAGAAGGAAACCTTCAATTTCTCAACCAACTCATCTTTGACAAAGCCTCCACCACCAACCGCTGGGGAGAGGAAAACCTATTCAGTAAATGGTGCTGGGAAAACTGACTGACTACATGCAGAAGATTGAAATAGGACCGCTACCTATCACCATAAAAATCAACTCTAAATGGATCAAAGACCTAAATGTAAAACCTCAAACTATAAGAACCTTAGAAAATGCAGGAGACACCCTTATGGAAATTGGAACTAGTAACCAATTCCTGATCAAAACCCCAGTGCCCATGCGATAAGAGATGAGATAGACAACTGGGACCTCATCAAACTGACAAACTTCTGCAAAGCCAAAGAAACCATCAAGAGAGCAGGGAGACAGCACACAGAATGGGAAAAAATATTTGCCAACTGTATATCTGACAAAGACCTAACATTTAGGATCTACAAAAAACTCTAATGTACCGAAAATAAAAAAAAAAACAGCCCCATTACTAAGTGGGCAAAAGATATGAATATACACTTCTCAAAAGAAGACATACAAGCAGCCAATAGATACATGGAAAAAATGCTCAACCTCACCAGTCATAAAAAAAATTCAAATTAAAACCACACCGAGATACTGCCTAACTCCAGTCAGGATGACCATCATCAATAACTTGAAAAATGACAGATGCTGGAGAGGATGTGGAGAAAAGGGAACACTGCTACACTGTTAATGGAAGTGTAAACTAGTAAAACCTCCGTGGAGAACAGTTTGGCAATTCCTAAAAGATGTAAAATTCGACCTTCCATATGACCCCACAGTCCCCCTACTGAGAATATGTCTGGAAGAACTCAAATCACTCTATGAAAAAGATACCTGCACACGCATGCTTATTGCAGGATTATTCACAATAGAAAACACAGAATCAACCATGCTGCATATTGAAAGAGGACTGGATTTAAAAAATGTGGTATACATGATGGAATACACAGTCATAAAGAAGAACAAAATTATGAACTTCACAGCAACTTGGATAGACTTAAAGTCTATAATATTGAGTGATCTATCACAGAAACAAAGAACTGAGTATTATGTTCTCACTCATAAATGGACCTTGAACAATTATCATAATACTATAAGAAAAGGTTTGGCAGTAGTGGGAAACTTCTTGGGGGGGGCAGGATTGGCAGTTGAGGGAAACTGCCAGGGGAGAGGGAGGCACACCTCATCAACAAGGGTAACTGCAGAATGAATATTTGCATACCTAACCCTGAATTATACCCCACATCTTTAAAATTAAAAATTAAAAAACAAAATATTCCTGATGAATTGATCCTTTAATCCACATATAATGTCCTTTTTTGATTCTTGTAACAACTTCTGCTTTAAAGTTAATTTTGTCTGTTCTCTTTTGGTTACTGCTGGCAGAGGATATCTTTTCCACTTCTGTACTTTCACTCATTGGTGTCTTCAAATCTAAAATGAATTTCTTATAGACAGTATATGTGCTATAAGGATATTTTTAAAACTTAAATCCTTTCTTCAAGTCTATGCCTTTTTTTTTTTTTTTGAGCTGGAGTCTTACTCTTTGTCGCCCAGGCTACAGTGCAGTGGCATACTCATGGCCACCACAGCCTACTGGGCTTAGACTATCCTTCCACCTCAACCGTCCATGTAGCTGGAACTACAGATGCATGCCACCATGCTCAGCTAGTTTTTGTGATTTGTTGTAGAGATGAGGTCTCACCAAGTTGCCCAGGCTAGACTCGAATCCCTGGACTCAGGCAACCCTCTTGCCTCAACCTCCCAAAGTGCTGGGATTACATATTGAACCACCATGTCTGGCCAAGTCTGTGCCTTTTAATTGGAGAGTTTAACTCATTTACATTGGATGTAATTACTGATAGGAGCAGATTTACTTCTGCCATTTGAGTGTTTGTATTCTATACATCCTATTCTTTTTCTTCCACAATTCCTCCATTATTGCCTTCTTTTGAATTAAATATGTATTTTCTAGTGTATCATTTTAGTTCCCTTTTGGCAATTGATGCCAACTTAACAACAGTAGTATACAAAAATGCTGTTGCTGTAGTCCAGATTCTCTTGCCTTTGCACTGCTGTTTTCAAAAATTATGTCCTTTTCCATTATGTCCTCTCCAACATAGATATATAATCACTGTTTTATGCAGTTGTCTTTTAAATCAGATATTAAAAATGATAAGATGTGTTAGAAATAAAAAATGCATTAATACCATGCTTTATATTTATCTATGTAGAAAATTTACTAATATTCTTTACTTTGGATTTAAGTTACTATATAATAGCCTTTCATTTCATTCTGAGATGACTCCCTTTCGCATTTCTTATAGGGCAGGTTTGCTATTAGCAAACTCTCTGGTAATCTCTAAATTTCACTTTTATTTTTGAAGAATAATTTCGGTGGGTAAAAATTTTGTGGTTGATGTATTTTTTTTCTTTTCTTTTGGTTCTTTAAATATGTCATCCCACTACCTCTGGCTCCTATGGTATCTTATGAAAATAGAAGTTAATCTAATTGAGAATTATTTGCACCTGATTAGTCACTCTTGCTGCTTTCAAGATTTTTTCTTTGTTTTTTGACACTTTGATTATGATGTGTCAGTGTCGATCTCTGAGTTTTTTTAAATTTGGAATGCTTTGAGTTTCTTGGATATGTATACTAATAGTTTTAATTATAATTTTAGAAGTTTTGGACACTTTGCTTCAAAATATCTCTTTTTCTTGGACTTTCTTGTGTGTATGTTGGTACTTGATGGTGTCCTACAAGTCTCTTAGGCTCTGTTTATCTTTTACCATTATTTTTGTTTTCATTCTGTTTCTCAGAATGGATAATCTCAATTGACCTATCTTCAGTTTCACTGATCTTTCTTATGCCTGCCTTAGTGTGCTGTTGATCCTCTCCAATGAAGTTTAATTTAAGTTGTACTTTCCTACTCCAGAATTTCTCTATAACTTTATTTTATAATTTATGTGTATTTATTCATATTCTTTATTTGGTGAGGAATTATTCTCATGCTATCCTGTTCTTCAGGCATGATTTTCTGTAGCTCTTTGAGTATATTTAAATAATTTCGAGTAGATAATTTAAAGTCTTTGAAAAGTCAGTACAACATCTGAACACCCTTAGTAATGGTTTCTGTTGATTGCTTTCTTCCCTGTATATATTGTACTTTTTAGTTTCTTTGCATGCCCCATACTCTTTCACTGAAAATTGGACAGTTTTAATATTGTAGTATGGCAATTCTGATAACAAGATTCTCCTCTTCCCCAAAGTGTGTTGTTGTTGCTTGTTGTACTAGTTGTTTGTTTGTTCAGTAACTTTTTGTTTTAGTGACCGTCAAAACCAATTTTGTACAGTTTTCATTCTTTGTTATGTGTGACCTCTGAAGCTCTGTTCTATTAGCTTGGTGGTTAATTAATGATTGGACAGATATTTCCTTAAATTCCTGGAACCAAATTCTAACATTGCACAGAGGCTCTCTCACCTCCCTCCCTCCCTTTATGTGTATGTGTGTGGTGTGCTTTCAATAATCAACTAGGCAGTTTAAAACTCTGTTATTACCTTTCTGCTTGCATAGAGCATCAAGGTCAGCCATAGATGATTGATTGGGGTCTTATTAGGTCTTCCTTGAACATGCACATAGCTCTGGTCATGTACTTTCCTTTCAAGATTATATGTTGGAGCTTATTAAAGCCCTTATTCTTCAAAGCTTATCATTCTCCAGTCTCCTTCAAAGCCTTTTAGTTAGTCTGTTTTCCTTGAAGTAGTATCCATTGCTGGAGGCAGCAGTTACTAAATTATTTATTTGCCTGTAAATGTTTTTTGTAGACACACTCCAGGTAGTGACTCTATCACTAGGTGGGTTCTGAGTTAGGCAAGGTAAAAACAAGCCTTTTAATCTGGTCTTCCAGGGAAAAGTAAAACCAAAAAGTACAATTCTTTGCAAGTAAAGTTTATTCTGCTCCATCTGTTACAAGTACCAGAAATTAGCAAGTTTTCAATACTAATCTTTGAACTGGAAAGTGAGGGATGGGATTAGGGTAAATCAAAAAGCCAAAAAACGTTTGCTGTTATCACTTTTTAAAAAATAAGTGCTCCCTAAATTGCTTTAAGTTTTTGGTTAGATTTCATAAAAAGTTGATTCTGACAGTGTTTGCCAGTTTCAGAGTCCAACTCTGTCAGTTTTGCTAAAGTCAGTTTATTTTCTTTTTGGTTAGTTTTTTATTTTGTTGAAAATGGCCTCAGGTTTTCTCCCTCCTCCCACCCTCTAATAATAAGTAATAGATCATTTTAATTATTATTTTTTTCTAAATAATCTAAATTATTCTTCTGATTATTTGGTAGTATATTTAATATCTGATTTATTTTGTTTTGATTCCCATCCTATATAAAAAAATAAGGTAAACTGTGTGTATATTTAGTGTCAATCAGCAAGCAGCACCCAAAAGTTTTCCTCTTCACTGACTTTACTTGTCTACACTTTCTGTCCATTTGTGGAACCTTGAATCTTATTTTTTATTACACAACTAGGGTCCAGGTTGGTAGGTGTGGTTCCTTAGGTAATATATCACTAATATTTAGAGGCAGATAATATAGTTTTAAAAAGTCAAATCAACCCTGCCTACATGCAACTTGGATTTGTTTTGGAGAATTCATGCATGTAATAGCATAGCCCAGATGTATTTTACTGAATAATTCATACATGTACCATGTTTGAGATTGCATTTGCTTAAAATTCCTATGTTTTTTTTTCTCCTAAATCTAAGCATAAATTCTCAAATTTTCAGTCAGTTTGAGTCCTCATGGTACAGTCTTAATAAACACTCAGGGAGATTACTACAAGTAGATTTGAAGTATAGGGGAAGCTGAATTTATCAAAATAAAATAAAACAACCTAAATGGACTTTCTTCCAGCTGTATGATTTGGATAGGCAACCAGTTTCTCATTATTCTCTTGGGTTCCCAAGGGACTAGATGCAGCTCCAGGTGCTGTAGGACATCTGACATGATATCAATGGATTTTCTTAAATTCCTGTATGAGGCTGAGTAGTTTCTCACAAATGAAATTCCAGCACTTTGGGAGGCCGAGGCAGGAGGATTGCTTGAGGCCAGGAGTTTAAGACCAGTCTGGGCAACAAAGACAGACTCTGTCTCTACAAAATATAAAAAATATCCATTATGAGATAGTGAGAAAGGGCTCCATTTTGGTTTCAAAAACAGAGCTGGAATAGTAGGTGGGAACATAAAGGGAAAGTATTATGATTTGACATTATCCATTGAACGATATTGCTAAAACTGGTTATCACATATTTTTTGGCTCTATAACTCTTGTACTGTTGCTGATTTTTTAATAAAAAAAGATGAATTATAAAATGATACAATCTCTGTCTTATAACAGGAGAAAAAACACCCAGCTGTTTCAGAAGCGTGAGCCCTGTTAAACTGAAGGTCTTTTGTGATCCTGATTTATTTTCAAGCAAATAAAGGGTCTGAGTTCTATTTGAAGTAGATTTTGAAGATTGTCTCATTTGGGATATATTTGGGTAGGGGGAGGTTAAAAAGAGAGGGAGGCTAGAGGTGCCTACATATTGGGGTACTCCATGGGAGGCATTGTCAGTAAAATATTTTCATTGATGAAAGAGCCAAAGGATATTTACAAGAAGGATGTCTTACTTACAACTGAGAATTGTTTGAATTTCTACAGGATAAACTCCACTTCTACATAATTCTTCATTAAAGTCTAAAAAGGAGTTGTATTTATCTAAGTCAAGAAGGGGCTGAGTACTCTGTCTAGAATGATACACGATGAAACAGGGATAATATGAGTAGGTGGAAAGGCACTCTTTAAACTGACATTATTTGACAGAAAGAAGAGCTCGGAGCCAGTGGTAACTATTAAAACTCACACCTCAAGTCTTTCCCCTTGGGGTTTTCAGTGCACCTCACACTATGTATGATCATTCCAACTTAGCTCAGTTCATGACACTTTCTGTACATAGAATACCCCTCCCATTTTTGTTGATCAAAATTTGCTCATCCTTACTAGAGCTCAGCACTGCTTCCTCCCATCACATGTTCTCTGATACCCATTGTAGTGCAGTGCTTATTACTATAGTGTACTATTAATTGACACCTCACTGTAATCAAAAGTTTGGGGAGTCCTATCTCACACTGACTATGGGCTAGCCCATGTGTCATGCTTTGGCCAAGGAGACAGTGACATACAAAATAAACAGCAACTTGGGAATTGCTTTTGCCTTGGGGTTTTTTTCTTGTGCTTCTCCTGAAAACTTTAGTCTGCCATGTGAATAAACCTGGGCTTACCTGCTGGAATATTAGAGACTGAGGGAGAAATTTCAATCTAGTTCTGACTGCCCCAGAAGAGACAATGATAATTCACTAACTGTCCATAAAACACAAATGAGTTCAGCCAGGAAGAAATGCCTTCCTGAGTTCAACTTCAATTGACAATATGTAAAAAAAAAAAAAGTGCTAAAATGCTTATTTTTTTAACCCACTAAAATTAAATCACTAAATTTTGGAAATGGCTTGTTATACTCCAAAAGCTAACTAATACAACCCCACTGAGAGCTAATTTTGCCATAATTTGGATTTTGTTTAAAACATTTCTTGATAACTAGAATTAAGTCATATTAAACTTGTAACTATTTCAGGTCTTTCCTCAGTTCCTTACACATTATAATAATTATGCCTCGCATTTATTGTACATGTACTATGTGCCAGGCACTTACTAATTGCTTTAAACATCATAATGAAGTGAGTATGCAGAACAACTCAACAATGTGAGTACTATTGTAAATATCATATAGGTGAGAAAACCAAGGTCTAGACACGCCTGCCAACTTAACAAATCTAGTCACTGACAGGATGGGCATTTGAACCAAAGCTATCTAGCTCTAAAGTGTGCACTTTTAATCTCTATGAGACTCTACTTCGCCATATTACATTGCACTTATTGGTGTTACGTAAGTACCTAGCTTATGGTTGACTCTGTTCTAAAATTCTTCGTGTTTTCAAAAAGTATTGCCTTTGTGAATGGACTCTCCTCTCTGAATGAGTCACAGCTGAGTTCATTAAGCCTTAGAACCTCAGGGATGCTGCTGAGGACTGAATGCCAGGCTTTCAGGGATGTAAGCCAATGTGTGGAAAATAAAATAGAGAACACTGAGGCTATGGAAATGTATCTCCCTGTGCATCTGGTGTCTTGGGTCTCTCTTGAGGAGAATGTCCTCAGTTCACTTTCTGCATCATTCACTACCCAGGAGGATTGTTACATAACCCTGTCCTGTTTGAGGCTTCTTTTCTCAGGCCTTAGTAATCTGAGTTTCCTGTGAAGCATTGGATCCAGAAGGACTATTTTATATAGTATTTGAAAATATAATATATGTATGTGCATGTATATGAAGGGGAACCTCAAAAAGGGAATTTATCTATAGAGAATTGTGAATTTATGCTTACTTATTTAACCCCCAGTCACCTTCAAAATACTTTCTGTTTGATTTAGTACACCTACTGGGTTGCTTTTCCCACTGCTCAAAAACAGTTTCTGAGCATGTCAATTTTGATGCCTTTTAGGGTTCTTGACTTTTTTTTTTAACCTCTTCCACATTGATAAAGTGATTGCCCCCGAGGACTTTTTTTTATCAAAGGAAACAAAAAGTCATTCGGGGTGAGATCAGGTGCATAGGGAGGATGGGGCATGGGGATCATGCTGGTTTTGGTCAAAAACCGCTGAATACTTGGAATGCTGTGGGCAGATTGTTTGTGTAAATCACCCATAATGAAAAGGGCAAACGTGTTGAAAGAATCTAAAAAAAAAAAAATCACTGTTAGCTGGTACACTGATGCTGATGAATTCCTTATCTAGCAGGGAAAGTCTCCCCAAAAAAACCCGCACTCCAAAAAATAATTCCGTTTTGTTTTCGGGGAGTCTCCCTTGTACAGATAAGACACACATTCCTTCACCTCAGCAACTATGATTCTGGATGGGGAAAGACTGGTCTGATCACAGGGAAATATCTGTGACTTAGCAGTGGGGAGTAGAGTTCTTGGGTTTGAATCTGGCTGGGCAACAACCCAGCTCAGTTATCTTTTAGGATAGCATCAATCAGTAGCCTTTACTAGTGTGTAACTGCTAAATGTTTGCTATTCAGATTTTATCAAAAGTGTAGCTAGGATACATAGTTCTTAAAGAAAATAATTTGTGATATACTGTCCATTTAATCCCGGGATCTAAATTTTATAGTGGCCCTTTGTCAGACCACTGGAAGATGATATTTTGGACAATTTACCAAAATGCTTTTCTGTGATTGTGTTTTAGTGTCTTATCCTCAGAATTTGAGACGTCAAACCTGGGATCAAATCCCAGCTCTGTTAATTATTAGTCGTGTGATGCTGGAAGAGTGAGCTACTCGCTTCAAGCTTCCATTTCTGAATTTGAAAAATGTGATAGTACATACTTCATAGAATTTTTGTAAGACTTTAATGATCTAGCTCATGCAGAGGAAATAGAAGCCCCTGTAGCTTAAAAATAATTTGTAGCTTTAAAAAAGCCATATGAAATTCATTTTTGTGTATGTGCTGTAAAATCTGTTGTAAAAATCTGTTGTCAAGGTCATTGCCAATTTTCAATGTCTCCTATAAAGATTTCCATTTAGGTTTTACAACCAAGTTAAAAAGAACTCTGCTTCTCTGAGAAAATGGCATCTTCTCCCCTCCTCCACTCCTCTCCAGCAGTATGAATGCACTAATTTCCTAAGGTTTCCTTTTTGGCCTGTCTGCAGAGAAACTCAGTGTAACATTTGTACCTATGTATATCAGCTTGCCTGGTTGGATTATCTACTGCCTTTCTCTGTGGCTGTGATTTTTAAATTTCTGTTTGACTACCGTCATTGTGTAAATGTCTTATTTTAAGGCTTCTTAAATCCTTTTTGAACAGAGAAGCTGAACTAAGTCAAAATAGCACTTAGATGCTCAAGGTCTGTTTCCTTATCTGACAAATGCCCTGTCTAATTCAGAAGGCTGACAAAAATCAGGTAATGCAGATGAGTACATTTTGGAAAACCAGACATTATGTGCAAAAATCAGCCACGTCTGGCCGTAGTGACAAGTCGTCGCCAACATGACGTGAGTGAGAGCCTCTCCAGGGCTCTTGAACCTGGCTCTCATCTCTGAGCTCAGAACTCATTCCATAATACACTTTGGAAGCGAATTTGCTCTTGGAATGACACATACCAATGACCCTGAGTGAAAATGAAGATCACTTGGATTTGGAATTTGGACAATGAAGTTTATTTGCATACTTCCTTGTTTCTGGTTTTTTAAATTTTTATTTTAGATGCAGGGGGTACAAATGCATATCTGTTACATGGGCATATTGTGTAGTGGTGGAGGTTGGGTCTCAGGTGGGCTGAGACCCAGAAAAAGTGAATGTTGCACCCAATAAATAATTTTTGAGTCCTGACTCTCCTCTATGCCTCCCTCCTTATTGATGTCCCTGGTGTTCATTATTTCCATCTTTGTGATTGCTTAGCTCCCGCATATAAGTAAGAGCATGCAGTGTTTGGTTTTCTGTTTCTGAATTAGTTCACTTAGGATGATGATCTCCTGCTCCATTTATGTTGCAGCAAAGGACATGATTTCATTCTTTTTTATGTCCGTGTAGTAGTATCCTGCTGAATCCAACAGTGAGAGCGTCAGGACATTTAAAGAAGGTGAGAGAAAAATCCTCTAGGACTTCATTGATGATTTTAGTCCATTTTCCCTATGAGTTCAAAGCCCCTTTCCCACTGGTGCTGCTCACACATGCACTGTTCTCCCTCATTTCTTTCTTCCCTATACTTTTTGCCTTGTTTTCTCATATCTATCCCAGAGCTCAATATGGTGTAGTCTCAGGGCAGCTGTCCTGTCCACAAAAGGTGTTGTCCTGTGTCTGTGCTCCCTGCTGCCTTCTTCACATTTAGAGGCATTGTGGGAAAGACAGAAGAGCTTTCCACTAGGAAAACTAAAATCCTGGCTCAGAGGAGCTTCTGAATTTTAAAAAATATTTTAAAAAATACATATTGCTTACCAATTTTAAAAACTGTACATGATCGCTAAGGGGGGCAGACAATATAAAGAATGAACCCACTAGGATTCACGATTCTATCATGCAGAAATAACCATAATTGTCCCATGTTTCCTTCTCATTATATGTATTTGTGATCTCACCCCATATATAATATTTTTGCTTGCTCTTTAAAAAAAGAGTGTCTTGGGGATGGGGAGATACCTCTTATCAACAAGGGTGCCTGAATGAAGCATCTTTGTATACCTAACCCTTAACTGTACCCCACAATATCATAATAAAAAATATTGATTATATATATTTAAAAAAAGGTGTGTCATATTATATTACACTGAACCTCAGTATTTTTATTTGTCATTTGAATATGATACTGTCCTCAGAACTTGTCTGAAGATTAAGTGAGCTGTGGGAATAGAAACAGCCTGAAGCTTAGTAGTTACTGAGTGGACATTAATTAATTTTTAAATGAATCAGTGTTTGGCCTTGGAACTGCATCTTTCTGGCTTGCCCCATTAAGCACTCTGTTTCTACTAAAGAAGCAGACAGTCCAGGTGAGCAGACAAAAATACATACTGGGACACACCTTGGGCTAAAGACAACCAGATTAAAATTTCTGATTAAGCAAATGTAAGGGGAAAAATAAGGGTGATAACTGCCCTTGGTCACCAGATTTCCTTAAGATTTAAACATATTTTGGCAATGCAAGTGAAAAAGCAAACTCTTTAAAGTGGCCTCATAATAAAACTAGGCATGGTTCTTTACTCTACAAAAGGAATTATTGATAGGAAAGAAGAGGTCGCTATTTGGCATGGAGCATTTCTGTGCTTTTTTTTTTTTTTTTTTTGAGTTGGAGTCTCATTCTCTCGCCCAGACTAGAGTGCAGTGGCCGCTCCCGGCCACCACAGCCTCGACCTGTTGGGCTCCGGTGATCCTTCCGCCTCAGCCTTCCAAGTAGCCAGAATTACAGGCATGCGCTACCACGCCCGGTTGATTTTTTTTAAATTTATTGTACAGATGTGGTCTCGCTGCCCAGGCGGGTCTCGAACCCGTGGGTTCAGGCAATCCACTCACCTCAGCCTCCCAAAGGCACGGGATTACAGGCTGAGCCACCGAACCCTGCTTCTGTGCGCTTTACCTAGGAAATGCTACTAAGTTTAAGATGCTAGATGAGAGTATGTCTCAATATACAATTTGTCACCTTCCCTGGGGAATTGTTTTTTCTAGCCACTGTGCAAAGACACTGGAGATCAGAACATTGCCTCCAGATTTAGTCTTGACATGGCAATGCCTCAAAGTTATTTTGTCAGCAACTGCCACATTATGCTGCAAAAGAACAGAGGGAAATATAAAACAGTAAACAAAATAAAACATAACCCAAAAAAGTCTTTTCCCTGAAATTGGGGTTACCATAATCAACCGCAGTAGAGAATGGCCAGGAATTGCAATGAATCTCAGTGGAAGTCAATAGAGAACATTCTACTGTCCCTGCAAGAAGTCCATGGTGGAGTAAAATCCATTCACTTAAGAATAAATAAAAGGGCAGAGAATGGGTTGGTTGGTGAAATGGTATGATGTGGTCAGAGTAGTAGTCAAAATGCTGGCCTCCTTGTTTACTCTTTCAAATCCTCTCTCTTCCTACTCAGCTACTTGTTAGATAACACTGAACCCTTACAAGTAACTACTGGTTTTAGAGTGATACGAGAAAACAATTTGATCAGCCTCATTCATTGATTCACGTAGTTATTCACCACCAAACCATTCACACATTTTTAACTGAGCGTCAATGACTGCCATGATCCTTTTGGAGACTGGATCAAAGATGAGTCTAGGAGTCCACAGTTCAGTGAGTGAGTTAATGATATGAACATCAATAATCACAATAATGAGAAAACTATTGATAAGTCTATTTAGGAGGCAGAGACAGGGTGCCTGAGTATCGGTGAGAATAGCTGACCACAGCAATTTGGGACTTAAGGAAGTCTTCTTTAGGGACTGCAGGGGTTAGTCGCCCTCTGTCTTCCCTAACCATTCACAGGGTGCTACAGGATGCATCTTCCCTGGAAAGGAATGCCACAATCCCAAACTTTCCTGGGTCACCAGCCATTCTAAGACTCGCCCACCCGATGTTTCCTGTATCCAAAGTTCAAGTGAAGAGGTAATACTCAAAGGGCTGAAAGACCCTGCATTGGAAAAACTGGCCTGCCTGTCCTTAGGGATATTTACTCCTCTGATTCTATGAATTGATGATAAGCTTGGGATGGTTTCTAAAGGAAATAAATGCAATTGCAGATAGAACCACAGGGGATAGGGAAATAAAGATTTCTTCTCTCTCTCTCTTTCTCTCTCTCGCTCCCTTCTTCCTTTCCGCCCTCCCTTCCTTTCTGTGGTGTGGCCTTTAAATGACCTGCAGATGGTAACTGGATAGGATCTGCACATCTTGGAGGGCCCAGGTGAGAGCTGCCTCAGCAGAGCCTGTGAACGAAATAAACGGAGCAGGAGGCATCTGTGGTTGGGTCAGGGTGAGTGGCAACCCGACCCCAGTGCTGTTTATAGGGAATGATGACTCAGAGGAGAATACTCCCTCTTGACTCCAGAGCTGCAATCCGAAAGGCAGCAGGAGTCCAGGGTACCTCCCTGAACCAGTCTCTGTAGGATGATGGAGGATGGCAGCTGACTCACCTTCTCCAGCAGGAGGTCAGGGTTGAGGACCCTGGGAACAATAAGCAAGGCAAAAAAAAAAGGCAAAACAACAACAACAACAACAACAAAAATTCCCACAAAAATGACAAAATGCTGCTATTCAGAAGCATTTGGATTTGGAGATTCCTAGCTGCCCATGAGACACAACAGATGAGCCTTAAAAAGTGCTAATGTCCAGCTCCCACCTCAGACAGTTTACATTAGAATTTCTGGATATCAGGCCAGAGCATTGGTAACTTTAAAAAGCTCCCTAAAGAATTCTAATGATTGGAAAAGATGGAGAAGACCTGAGCAATTGCAAAGTGATTCAAGCCTAGAATAACTAGCAGGTGACAATCTGAAAACCATTGAAGCTGGACCTGTTCATTCACAAAGCACAACACCTCACACCTGTGTGATGCTTTGCCCTTTACAAAACATCTCCCACGCATCAATGGATTTGATTCTCACAACATCCAAAAGGAAAGGAGAGGAATAATTAGCCCTGCCATCTTATCCATGAGGACATGTTTACCTAGAGTCAGCCAGTGATTTTCCATGATCCCGAGTAACCAATGAGACCATCAGAACATCATCAAACCTAGATGTTCTGACTCATAGTCCAGTGCTCCTCCCCATTTACCACCCAGAAACTCATTTCTTAGAACTCCAAGTGCTCTGACGTTTTGTAAGCAACTTCATCTCCAGTCTATTCCTACCCCATCTCTATTCCTTGAAAAGGTGAAATATTTTTTGGGGACAGGGAATTCAGATGTATGTAGTTTGATATGTCCAAGCCTGGGTTTGAAATGATGTCATGTGCTTGTTTTCACTGAAGTTTATAGAACAGTGATCCTCAACCTTGTCTGCATGTCAGAATAGTCTTAGGAGTCCAGCCACCTCTCAATGTCCAAGTTGTACCCAGGACCCATTAAATTAGAATCGCTATGTGTGGCCTGGGGCTTGGTGTTTTGAAAGCTTTCCAGTGATCTCAATATGCAGTCAGTGTAATGTAGCCTTGTGAGACTATGAGACTTAGGAGAGAGATGAACCGTTAACATTTGTGGAATATTTTGCTCTAGAATGTTGTGCAGATGCTATTCTAGTGTGTGTGTTTATACACATGCTTCTGCAGGTGGCTTCTTTATTTCTATACTATTTTAATTATTCATATACTGGCAGTGTTCTCTGCTCCCATATTGAGTTGGCACTTTATCTGTTATATCTCCCACAATGAAGCTTATATCTGTTAGGATGCTTTCATTTGCAAGTAACAGATAACTTGAATGTCTTGGGGCATTTATGTATTATGCTATGTAGTAAGAGTATCAGGGCAAGACAGCTTTATGGCTGGTCAATTCAATAACTCAATGTCGTCATCAAGGACTCAGGCTCTCTTTTCACCTTCCACTTTGCTGTCTTTTTCTTTTTGTCAGGATCTTAGTTTGTTGCCCAGGCTAGAGTGCAGTGGCACAATCGCAGCTCACTGCAGCCTCAGTCACCTGGGCTCAGGTGATTCTTCCACTTCAGCCTCCCAAGTAGCTGGGACTACAGACATGCACCACCACATCTGGCTAAGTTTTTGGTAGAGATAGGGGTCTCACTATGTTGCCCAGGCTGGTCTTGAACCCCTGAGCTCAAATGATCCTCCTGCCTCTGACTCCTAAAGCACTGGGGTTACAGACATGAGCGACTGTGCTTAGCACTTTGTTGTCTTTCATGTGTTCACTTTGTCCTTAGGCTTGAGTCCTCATGGTCAAAATATAGTTGCTAGTGTTACAGGCATTACAACCATATCTGATCAAATAGTAATATTATGTTTGTTCACTCTTTAAGAGCAAGGAGTTCCGTCAGTCATTTTCTTATAGTATTGCATTGGATGTTCAAGGTCCATTATATGAGTGAGAACATGTGATATTCGGATCTTTGTTTCTGTGACAGGTCACTCAGTATTACAGATTCTAGTTCCATCCAGGACGGTACTGGGAAACTATGGGGGGGGGATGGGATTAACAGTAGCAAATATCTGTCTGGGGATGGGAAAACACCTTTTATCAACAGGGTGCCTGAATGAAATGTAATTGTACACTTAACCCTTAACTGTACCCCACAAAACCATAATAAAAAATACTGATTAATAAAAAAAAAGAGTAAGGAGTTTTTTTTCCAGAACTTTCCTAGCAAACTTTTGAAATACTTCATTGGCCAGGGTTGAATCACACACATACCCCTGAGAAGTAACATTGACAAGGGACTTGTCTGATTGGCTTAGACTAATTCACAATAACGCCTGAGTAGGGATAGAATAATTTTCCCTCAAGGAGTGGCCCACTGAACAAAATAGGGTTCTGTTGACTAGGACAATTAAGCTATGTGTTAACAAACCAATTATATCTGATGAAATGGAAAGAGCAGGATTTGGGTTTAGAAGTGAAATCACAGCACTTGTCCTTACTGCTTTTGTGAGTTTGGGTAGGCCACAGTCTCTTTGAGCTTCAATTTCTCACCTGTGAAATGGAGACCATAGTGCCTATAAGACAGGATGGCTGTGCACATAGGATGGACTAATATGCCCAGAAATCAATAGACCATGCCTGAAACATGCTAGGGACATCAAATATGTTGATACTCATTTTCCCCTTTTATTTTCTTCCCTACTTTCTTTCTACTTCTTTTCCCTTCAGTCCAAATTCCAAGTTAAACACCAAAATAAAACACCATAAATGATATATTATGTATGTCTGTATATAAAAAGTATGTTAAATAGTAAGTCTATAAGTAGTGGAAAGTACTGGTTGGAAGAAATATAGAAATAAACATGAAAGAAAGTGGATGAGAATACAATTACAACGATATACTAGGTCATAGCTTATAGCCCTCTGACAAAAAACCTGCTCCTCTCAGAATCTTTTCTTACTTTGCTTGGGAGGTTTCACATATCAGACAGGTTTATTTTAAATTTTTTTAAAGGGTAGATGGGACGTCTTTGCCCTTCAGTTTCTTGTCAATATTCATTAAATTTTACTTACTAATGCAAGAAAATAGGCCATTTAATTGAGAAAGATTTTTAGAAACAAATACTTTAAGATAAATATTTTCTAAGACATAGTAAATATAGAATGAAATTGGGCAGAATTGCCTATATTCTATCCAATCACTGCAAAGTGAGTGGAAGTCTATTTATGCATAAATGCAGATAGAAATACTTAAGTGATTTACCTTGTTTTCTATTACATGTGATTTTTAGTCCTGGAATTCTGTAAAGTGTAACTCTAAGACATTGGAACATTACCACGATTCATCATTCAAGTTCACATTTCAGGAGGTAAACACAACTGAGAGACTTTTACTGAGACACATTCTAAAGGCATCTTATATCCTACTCATGTCTCTGTTCATCTCATTTGACCATGACCTTCAGGTATTTACTACATATAAATCCCTAAACTCCAATAGATTGCTAAGAGCACCTGATTGGCTTGTAAGGCAAGACTGGAAGGCATACACTGATTTCAAACATTTCATCTTCCTCATTATGAGTCCTTCCTATTTCTTCTTTGTCTTCATTCTCCTATTCCTCTACTTCTTCAGAACCTGACCAGGATAAAGGATTTGATGTTGTTTATCATTTAGTAGAAATCTAAGTTCATGCTTTGTGAGTTCTCATAGAAATTATATTATGTTGAAGTCATCATTTTGTACTTAGCAGAACACCACGCAACGTCTTATGAGGGGAAGAGATTGGAAACCTTCAACACTCATATGTTTTAAATCTCAGTTCATTTTTAGTGTCTGTTACTCTGATATTGACCTCAAGGGAAGATTGTTTTGGGATGAAAGTCTGGAAGTCAAAAGCTGAAGCCATTGATACTGCTAGAGGGATGGCGTGCTTCAGGGCATTCTTGGTCAAGGATAAGGCAGAGTATAATTGGTGCATTATCCCCAAACACATCAACCAAAGTCAACCAAACATGAAATTCTGGGTGGTGGATGCCAAATCATATAGCTAGAGGCAGAATATAGCCAGGGGTTAGATGAAGCAGAGGTGGATACCCAAGTACGCAGACCACAGTCTAGAGACAAAGAAAGGCGAATTATATTTCACACTATTGGGGTCACCTGTAATCCATCTTTTAGTAGCCTTGTTCAGCAAACACAGACAGACATCTGGGCTCTTTTCTCAGTGATTCTTACTTATTACTTAGGAGAAATTTTCATCATTATTCTTTTTAAAGCAGTCTAGTCTGCTGACTAAATCATTGGAAACCTTCTATCATGCTTTGAACCTTAAATCTAAAAGTAGCATGGAAAGAGATGCTAATGATTACTGAATGCAGGTCATGACATGCCATGGCTAGAGACTACTTATAGGACTCAATTTAATGCTCACTCTTGCAATTATAATCTCTCTTTTATAAATGTGGTAACCGAGTTTAAGAAATGTTAAACTCCTTACCCAAGGTGTACAAGGAGTCTCTTCTTGATCACATCAAAGCCCATATTCTCTATGACCCTTACATGTCCCCGACCTGTCTGCTTATTAGAATCATGTAGACTGTGAAAAATATAGATTCCTCAGAGTCTCTCCAACCTACGGACTCAGATCTTCAAGGGACTTCCTGGAAATCTGTATTTTAAATAGATTTCTATTTCTAGGAGCTGGCAAGTTTGGGAACCTTCTTTTAAGCCCTGCTATGGCCTAAAGAGACTACTTTTCAGTTAGGGTGTATCCTGGAGCCTTGGCCAGTAAGGCATTTGTTTATTTTGCTAGTTGTATTAAGAGAAAACCTTCTGTTACCAGGATTCCCGGACTGACCATTCAAGTGTGGGAGCATAAAACAGAGACAGAGGTGACAGATGTGCTCCCTCTAAGCCTTTTCCTAATCTCTGCTCTGTAACCGATCCCATTCCCATTGTCTGCTTCTCACTGATTCTCTGGTGTCTGCAGCACTTGACTTTGTCTTGTCTCTCTCTCTCCATTCTCTGGCTGGTACCTTGAGTCCTTTGGTCCCTCTGCGATGCTAAGAGGTATCTGGAGTCATCCTGTTCCTTTCTCAGCCAGAAGATAGTTCCTCCTTTTCATTCTCTGGTGGCAGATAAGAATTAGTGGGATGCCATGACTTACTTCTACTTTTTTTCACACCATTTCCTCATCAGAGAAATAAAGGTGGAAGATAGGAGAGAATTTGGGAAATGTGATAACCTAGGTGATCTCCTAAGGAATTTTCTCCATGCATCATTCTGCAAATCTATGAATGTCATGCAACAGATATCATTTCTCATGGGAAGAGAATGCAATGGTTACCTTAAACCTTAAAGAAATGAGAGTTTGTTTTAAACATCTTGGTGTCGATGAAACCCAAATTCAGTTGTCATTATTTACACAATGTTATCTCCAAGAACTGGATAGGTTTCTGTATCTCTGATATTATACATTGCAGTACTAGGAATTAGAGGGAATATGAATGCAAGGATGTTAATAACACTCGTGGTTTCCTTGTTTTTTATGCTTGTACAAAATGGACTTGCCTTAAACATTAGGTGGGACAAGGATTCCCGTGGGGGTGTCTGAAGAACACTGCAGCCTCCTTCTGTTCCACCCTTCTCAGTCTTCCACTTTTAACTTGCCATAATGTCTGAAATTTCACTCTTCAATATTTATGGCTTTGAGGGTATTTAGGAATCTCATGCTAACTTGCAAATACAGTCACAGATGAATATTTTCACAATTTTTAGTCATAACAGGAGTTGATTAAATCATAGGAATGAATTAAGCTAGCTGAGAAAACTAGTGGAAGTGGAAAAGATGCTTCTAGAATTGAGATACTGTTGTGTCTAAACCAGGAGTGTAGAAAGATACAGTGATAGGGATGTGAACATGACATTCAAATCCCCTGCCTGTGATCATAATTTACCAAATATCTCAGTTTCTCTCTCAGGGGAATTTTCTTGGAATTAGAGCAATAATATCTACTAAGACCTGAAAACTTGACCAAGGTCTATAGAAACAATTTCGACCTCATTCATTCCTGTCCTTTTGAATATTCTTTGTATGTTGCAGACATTTTTCAGTCTAATAATACTTCGGTCACCTTGATTTTAATTAGCAGATTAATATAAAAGTGATTTTTAAAAGTATCTTTCAACTAAAGTGACTCCATCAATACTAAAATTTATATTAATGCCACTGAAATATATTACTCTGAATTGTGGTCTGGATCCTAAATGTTAATGGAGATAGCAAGAAACATTTTGGCAGTTTTAAGACATTAGCATAAATTAATTTTTTCTTGTAACTTGCTTACTTTTGGTCCTGAGGAAAATGGGTAAGTGACTCCCTCTAGAGTGATTTCTCTGCTATTATATTATGCAGCAATTTCAAAGAAGATACTTTGGAAGGACAAAAAGAGAGAAAAGGAAGATAAAAAGAAAAAGTAAATTAAAAAGTACTTGAGTTTTAAGTCACAGTCTCTCTCTTTTGCTAGGTATTTATAAGTGTATTTGGTTACAAAGAAGGACACTTTTGTCTTGTTTTGTTTTCATTCACCTTCATTGATTAGAGATATCTGGATACCCCGAAATACAAGCTCCTTTTGGAAATGATAAGATAAATGCATATTTATTTCTTTTTAATTACTCACTTTCAGTCTGAAGAGTTAGTGCAACTGCCATTTCCAAAGGTTTTCATTTAGTTTTCATCTAGTTTTCATTTAGTTTTGCTCTGAGTTGTTGAATTGTATTAAGATACCCTGAATTTTTATTGTCCTGAAACATAACTAGATTTCTTTGGAGGTGGTATTAACATGAAAGAGAGTAGATCTGAAGCCAAGCTGTTTGGATTCACACATGGATCTGTCCTTTGTTAGGTCTGTGATCACAGGCACAACGCTACATCTTTTTATGCTTAATTTTCCTCATCTGCAAAGTGAGAATGATAATAACAGCATTTCAGCGGGAAGTCTTGTCCTTAGATCTTGGCAAGACATGCCCTATTTCCTGTGCTTCAGAGGCCACCATATCATAAATATACAATAAATCCTTAAATGCAGACATCTGGACTCCTTTGTAACTCGGGATCCAGTGTCTGCACTGGAGTGATGCAATCTGTGCTTCTAAACATCTACTCTCATAACTACCACCATTCAGGTCCCAGGAGACTGCTACTTCACATGTTTGTTCTCTGTTCTCAGAACCAAATGTAGCTGTGTCCTAATGCTGTGAAGGTGTTATCAGAGACAGGGGCACTGTTTCAGAGTGCAGGGAGGAGGTGGGTAGGGGAAGGGCTTCAGTAAGAGAACACATCAATCAACTTGCCAAATCTTTTCAGAGCACATGCGTGAAATAGAATGCTGAATAATAAAATTTTATTTCCCAATCATGCTGATCATTCATTTTTTTCTTCTCTTTGAATCCCTTTCATAATTCTAGAAGTATAAGTTAGTACAGCATTTAAAAGCTGCACATATGACTTAGAGGCTAAGTGATATTTTGCAATATTAAACAATTCATATTGCTCTGAAATTTGCATATGTGTAAGTGCAGATATGATATGTTTGAAGCGTGATAATTATTCTTTAAAATGGCACCTAGATGAACACTAAACCCCAGTTTTGCAAATAATTTTTATAAATATTTATAAGATTTAACTAAAATTTAACAAATAAATTATAAGATTGTTTTATGTAAAGACTACTATTTAATTCTTAGGCTATTTAGAAATGATTATATATTGGTATCATAATAAAAACAGAAAATTTGAAAGTGGAGCATAACAGAACCCAGAAGTATGAATATAAAAATAGAAATAGAATGTTTCCAAAGAAGCCATGTGTTTAAATGTTTAAAAATTGGAAATAATGAAAGTAAGCAGACTTCGTAACAGTAGTTGAATTTAGACTTCAATAATTTATTTTGGTGACACAAAACATAGTCGCATTATACATATTTTTAAAGACAAATGATATGGCCAAAAAGTTAGACACTGCTGATCAATTTAGCATAAGAAAAGACTATGCTGTGTCCATGGAATTTATCAGTGACTTGATAGCTGGCAACCTGTTCAAGAATAGTCTCAGTGGGTTGTGGTCGAAGAGGCCAGTTTGTGATGGATTGAGGAGTGAATGGAATCTCAGGAAGTGGAATTAGATCCTTTTACAAAAAGTATGACAGGGAAGGGGAGGAGTGATAACTAAACATTGACAGGCAAGAAGCAAAAGAGGAAGAAAATTGGAAGATGGAATTGGAAGAGAAAGAGAGAGAGAGAGAGAGAGAGGGAAAGAGAGGGAGGAGGTATGGGGTATAGCAGTTATGAATGGTTGAAATAAGTGTTTTAATTCTTTTTATTTCTTGGGAGAATGCAAGGGTATGGCAAGGAAGCCAGCCTAATAATTAATGGGAAGTTTCCATAGCAGAAGTTCTGTGTAGTGTGGGGCCGTCAGCGGCCGGAGGTATGTTAGTAGGAATAATCACAGTTGAAGTATCATCAGGACTAGGAGATAGAGACAAGGTGGAGAAAGTACAAACAGGTAAATTGAGAGGGAAGCAGAAAGAGGGTTTGAGAAAAGGGTAGGTGTTTAAGAAATCAAGTTCAAGTTCCAAATTCCGATCTTAGCAGATGAAACTCACAGGTAGAGAGACTATTGCCCAAATTGCATGGCACCAAACTCCTCTATACAGAATATTTAGGATGGCTATTTCCCCCCAAAAGATCTGAACACACACACACACACACACACACACACACACACACACACACACACTACAAAAGCAATTGCACAAGCACTATCTTATTTCCAATATAGCTAATGCATGTGTTAAGCAATGCTTTTTGCATTTTATTGATATTTTTTAGAAGCCTGTCAAAGGTTGAATAAAAAATGACCAGATAATGATTTCTTTTTAAGATTTGCTGCAAAATCTTTGAAATGCAATGAGGAATATTAATGAGGATGGAAGAAGAGAGATAATTGTCATTCTGTAATAATCTTATATTCATAAGTGACTCAGTTTTCCACCAACTAAAGGATTCGAGGAATGGCCAGCTGAGACATAGTTACACAAGACCAATATTATAGATTTAAGGCAAATCAGAGGATGAAAGAAACATCCCAGAAATTTTTAATTGGAATATTCAATAGTGTACCTGGCATGCTGGAATTAGGTAAGCATTAATTCTAAATTTTAAAATATTTTCTGTTTCCTAGGTTTGCTTCGCTAACTGCTATCTTGGGGTCTTGTGTGTGCCAGTTATTATTGCTGTGATTTTGTTTTTTTCTTTTGCAATACAGGTATAAATATATACCTCACAGGAGTGCTGGGATGGTATGTCTCATATTACACAATAACCTAACACGTGAGCAAATATGAGAAACCTTTTGATATACTTTATCTTCTCTTTCCAACTTGAAGGCAGGGAAGATGCAGTTTGCTTCTGTGTGTTCTTCATGGTGCATGGAGAGATTTGCAAGTATGCAATTTGGTGTATGTTCATGAACTAATTTTGAATCATCCCTTTTCGAAAAAGAAGAGCTGATGTTAACTCTCTTACAGATGGAAAAAAAAATTGAGTCCAAGTGTTATGGTAACTGTATTCATACCTATTCCTTGAACCAAAGTTAGTCTGACATAAAAAATGTGAAAATAAGACAATTTTTAATAATACTTTAAGAATTCTCAGATATATGTGCAACTTCTTCTGAGAGGTAAACTGAGTTATTCAAGTGTGAGAGGCAGCTCTGATGGAACTGAAACTAGAACCCAGTGCTAGGAATTCCTTGAAACGCGTTCTGATGAAGTCAAGGTCAATGACTTTGGGAAGGGCATTGGAAATGCTACAGAACACAAACATCTTAGATAGCTTGGGAGAAAATGCAAGCAATGGCAATCCAGAACAGACTATGTCTGTGTGTAAAGCTCCTTGTATACATATGTCCATTTTCTCTTTATTCCAGCATCCACAAATAAATACTCTAAGTGAAAGTGGCACAGAACCTGCACCATTCTAAAATGAGAAGATTTTATTACTGTTTTTTATTTTAGGAGAA
This sequence comes from Cephalopachus bancanus, assembly GCA_027257055.1. NCBI lineage: Eukaryota > Metazoa > Chordata > Mammalia > Primates > Tarsiidae > Cephalopachus > Cephalopachus bancanus. The sequence goes on along the minus strand of JAPVLO010000120.1, from coordinate 2,338,717 downwards.
AACTTTTGCATGGTTTGCATATATCCTTAAGAAATATTCCTTGAATCTTATTTGAATTTGTGAGGAATACTTTTGTAATTGTTTAATGAATTGAGGCATCATTTTGTAGAGAAAGGACAGACATTGCTGGGAGAAAATAATGATTCTTCAATAAGAATTTATTTTAGTGTTTCTCACTATCTTTTTTGATCAAATTCTCTCTTTTTCTATTCACACTCACTTGTAGGGAAAAAAATAATCGTACTATGTGTTTAGTCAAATAATAAGCAAAACAACTTATTTGTTTAGTTGTGAGCTACACATGAAGGCATACTTCAAAGTAAATGTTTGGATTCAAACACTTGTTTTAGAAATCTATTTAGTAACTGGTAATTTGACAGATTTTTTTTTTTTTATTAGCCGGGAAAATATTTTTTTACTACACCAATTTTGTAAGCTAAGAACTGGAGACATCAAATGTGACTGACATTTCTTTTTTTTCCTCAATTTTTAAAAGCTTTATTAAGAGATAATTCACATACATGTATGTGATGATCATATGATACCTACATACATTTGTACATGATACTCACGTACCATGTTTATGAATTATGTTTCCATTTAATGTGTACAGTTCACATTAATATATTCACAGAGTTGTGCAACCATCACTACAATCAATTTTAGAACATTTTCATCACCCCCCCAAAAAATTCCATACCCATGAGCAGTCCCTTCCCATATCCTCCTAGTCCTTCCAGCCAGGCAACCACAAATCCACTTTCTCTCTCTCTAGATTCACCTACTTGGGACATTTCATATAAGGAAAATAGTACAATAAGTGGTCTCTTGTAACTTGCTTCTTTTACTTAGTGTAATGTTTTCAAGGTTCATCCAGGTTGTATGTATTATTACATCTTTCCTTTTTATTGTCAAGTAATATTCCACATTTTGTGTATTAATTCATTAGGTGAAAATCATTTGGGTTGTTTCTACTTTTTGGCTATTATGATTAATATGTTGTAAATGCTCACATACAAGTTTTTGTTTGAACACCTGTTTTCAATTCTCCTGGATTTATATCCAGGAGCAGAATCACTAGGTCATATGGTCAGTCCATGTTTAACATCCTGAAGAACTGCCACACTGGTTTACAAAAAGACTGCGTAGTTTTGTATTCCTTTTTCTTCTTCTTTTTTTTTTTTCTTTGTTTTTGAGTTGGAGTCTCACTCTGTCGCCCAGACTGGAGTGCAGTGGCCGCTCCCGGTCACCGCAGCCTCGACCTGCTGGGCTCCGGCGATCCTTCCGCCTCAGCCTTCCGAGTAGCTGGAATTACAGGCATGCGCTACCACGCTCGGCTAATTTTTGATTTACTGTAGAGTTGAGGTTTTGCCTGCCCAGGCGGGTCTCGAACCCGTGGGCTCAGGCAATCCACTCACCTTAGCCTCCCAAGGTGCGGGATTACACGCTGAGCCACCCAGCCTGGCTATAGTTTTGTATTCCATCAGCAATGTACAAAGATTCTAATTCCTCTGTATTTGTATTAACACTTACTATTTTCTGTCTTTTTGATTATAACCATCCTATGGGTATAAAGTGGTATCTCATTTTCCTGACAGCATTCGCATTTTCCTGATGTTGAGCATCTTTTCTTGTGCTTATTGTCCATCTGTATACCTTCTTTGGAGAAATTTGAGTCATTTGCTCATTTTTCAATTAAGTTGTTTGCCTTTTTATTATTAAATTGTTAATATAGTCTAGATACAAGTCACTTATCACATGTTCTCACTCATAAGTGGACCTTGAACATCTATCATAATACTATAAGAAAAGGATTGACAGTGGTGGGAATCTAGGGGGGGGGCAGGGAGGGCAAGGGTGCTGGGATTAACGGTAGTCAATATCTGTCTGGGGATGGGGAGACCCCCTTATCAACAAGGGTGCCTGAATGACGCATATCTGTATACCTAACCCGTAACTGTACCCCGCAATTTTAAAATAAAAAATATGTTAAACAAACAAACAAACAGGCATGGTGGTACACACCTATACTCCTAGTTACTTGGGGGCGGAGGCAGGAGGATCACTTGAACCCAGGAGTTTGAAGCTGCAGTGAGCTATGATTGTGCCGTTGTACTCCAGCCTGGACAACAGAGTAAGACCCTCTCTCTTTAAAAAAAAGAAAGAAAGTTATGGGGGGAACATAGGAGTAAATCTTTGTGACTTCGAGTTAGGCAAAGGGTTCTAAGATAATAACAAAAGCAAAGTAAATAGAAGAAGAAAGATAAATTGGACTTTATTAAAATTAAGTTTTTGCTTCAAAGGAAACAGTCAAGAAAATGAAAAGACAACCTACAAAATGGGAGAAAATTTGACTGATTTGAGCCACGCCATTACTGGTTCTTAAGTGCCATTCAAACTAACCTTTTAAAAATTTTTACACATTGGATATACCAAAATAGAAAACTTAGGCAAACATCCTTTCAGCTTAGGATAATCACAACTAACATTTTGATACCTAGCCTTCCAAATAGATATTGTGATAGACATACAAAATTTCTTTAAGCATAAGCCCCTTGAAGTCATAAATGAGCAGTTAAATGGATTAATGTATATCTAGCAGAATTAAATTACAATTTTATATAATCTTTCAACGTGTTTTTTTCTCATAAAATGTTTTCTATTAAGTATATTTCTATCACATACTTTATAATGACCACATATATGACCATATGATTTTTGGCAGTCCCTGAAGTTAAACATTTAGATTATTTCTAATTCTACTGCAATTTTAAATGGTACTGTAATTGACATCCTTTAGCTAAAGCTTTGGCTGTATTTATAATTATTACCTAAAAATAATTTTCTAGACATTGTATACTATAAAAACAGGATACCCATGTTAAAGATTTTTGACACATACTTCCAAACATGCTGCAAAAGTTTATAACAATTGAAATTACCACAGCAGTATATGACAAGGCCTTTTTTTAACTTTTGCCAATAAATTATGATTTCAATGCAATCTTTTAGATATTTTTTAAAATTAAATTTAATATTATTAGTCTGTAGTATGTCTAAACATTTTATTAATATATTTGAGGGTCACTGTGCTTATTGAACATGTCAAAGGCTTCATTTTTCTTTTATTAACTCATTAGCATTCTTTATATGTCAGAGTTTGGTCATTTAGATTTCAATGTATCTCCCAATATTTTAATTTTATTTTAAGTTTAAAATTGTATTTATTTACTTATTGCAATTGTATTTTCATATTTTTGTATATGTATTTAACTGCATTTGTTTTTAAATTTATTGTTCTTTTCCTTAAAAAAAAACCTGCCTCTGGGGTCATATTTTGGAAGACTTAATGTTATACAAATGATATTATATAAACACTTGTATCTTCTTCTAATGATTTTTTTATAAATAAAGCTCATATATATTTAATAAACTGTTTCTTTTACTATTAGGCTCAGTTTCCTACATTTATATCCTGCATTTGCTGGAACTTGCATTGTTAGTATAAATGAAAACTTTTGTCTTTCCATGCTAAATTCAAAGTGGTTCCTGTTGGCATATCAGGAAGTAGTGGATTTTCATCTTTATTGTGTTTTCAACGGCAACTTGGCTAATTTTCTCATTGGCCGACTCATCACTTTCCATGCCTAAGCCTGGCCCAGGGCCTGTATCACATGAAATCTGAGAAGGGACAGTGAGACCCTTGCTTTGGGAGTCATTACTGACCTGTGTTCCAGAGAAGGTGGTTGGATCATGACTTAATCCCCACTGATTGCCCCTTGGTCCAACATCAATAGTGTGGTCCACTCAGGCTCCCTACCTCTCTCACAAGAGGGATTCATCCTTTCATGCAAGGATGCTGGTCAGGTGATCCATTATCTTGGTCTTGCCAGCATTGTTTCTTGCAGAAATTAAAAAAAAAATTTCCCCAAGTGAATAGCATGGTCATTCTGGTGTAGATGATGATGATGATTATTATTATTTTTGAGTTGGAGTCTCACTCTGTTGCCCAGACTGGAGTGCAGCGGCCGCTCCCGGCCACCGCAGCCTCGACCTACTGGGCTCCGGCAATCCTTCCACCTCAGCCTTCCAAGTAGCTGAAACTATAGGCACGCGCTACCACGCCCGGCTAATTTTTCGATTTATTGTAGAGTGAGGTCTCACCAAGTTGCCCAGGCGGGTCTCGAACCCGCGGGCTCAGGCAATCCACTCACCTCAGCCTCACAAGATGCGGGATTACAGGCTGAGCCACCGAGCCCGGCCTGGTGTAGATTTTGACAGCTTTTTACGTTCTTTTATTGTATTAATGGGATTTGAAAGGCAAGGGTAATTAAATGAATGGGCTCCTTTTTTACCTTGAACCAGAACTCTTTAAAGTCAGTTCTGTTATTTGGTTATCTTGTGCATCTTATAATTTAGAGAGTCAAAAGAATGGAAAGCAAAACACTTGCAGTAGAAATGGTTGTTTAGAAGCTACATTTCCCTTTGTCCAGCCATTTTCCATCGCACCTCTGAACTTTGCTCTGGTATAGCGAGTGAGCACTGTCTTTGACTAGTAGATAAGGGATCGATGCATACCGTCTTTCATCACAGCTTCTTGATTGCATAAGGCATACAATTCTGGTGGGGGGAGTTTGTGATTTTTTTTTTCTGATGTAAATGTAAGTCACGGTGTCACCTATCTCAGGTACATTTACATCTGATTCTTATTTCTAAATAAAGTATACAACTTTCAGAGGTGAAACTTTCACTGGTGACTTTTAGGAGTTTTAGGCAGAAAGTAGTTGCAATGTCAAAGATAGGAAGGCTTTCCAGTTCTGCAGAAATCACAACTCACAGGGACTTAATTAACTATGTTGGTTGATTTTATGCAGTGAGATTGCCAACACCTTTACCACTGTTATATATGACCTTTAGAAATACATAGTGCTTGAAACAGCCAGTCTCTCAGGAATTGATACTGTATTCCAGGAGAAAATAGATTTATAGAGGGAGAACCCACCAGTGGAATCCTCTGCTGTGTAAAACTTGTGTTCTATATGGCTTGGTCATAGGATGTGCAGATTATTAGAATGGCTGGTTGTCATGAATGGCTGAGACTGGAGATGGGGTGAGGTAATTGATTTTCTTGCCTCAGAGGTATCAGATATATGAGACACAGGAGGTACAATGTGTCTTCTTTTATTTTTTTTAGCTTAGAAAATATAGTTTATATAAAAGTAAATCAGAGAGAGAGAGAGAGAGAGAGAGAGAATTCACCTCCCCAAGGTGGAGGAGGAGGCCAAAACCAGGAAGCATGCTCAAAGAGCACATGACCACACCAGAGTCTAGAAAGGCCATGGCCTACAGCGTGTCTTTGTACTCTTGTCACATTAGTGAGCAAGATACATCTACTCACTGGACTTCTCACAGTTCCTAGAATTCAAGTCACACTCTAAGAACAGCCAAGAGTTTCTTTTTGTCTTTTACCATAAATAGAAATACTAGGCTTGCGTGACACACTCTTCTGGGCTCAAGTCACTGCCCGCTGTTCTATGCTGAGCTGCAGATCTGCTGGGATATTTTCTGCTACATGAGTGCCTCCCATTCTGAATATTTTATACATTCTGCACATGCTTGGCAGAATAAGGGCTTTCACCAGTGATGCATTCATAGTACACACATTGGCAGCTTTTCTGAACTGTTTACTTTAATAACATCATCAGCAATTAGCCTGTAGAGTAGAAATTTAAATGAAATCCACAAACAAACACGCCTTTGAGTCAGCTAGCAACTGGAGATGGGCCTAAAAAGGCCTGATGCAATTAGGCAGCACAAGAGTTGAGAGGAAATTAATCAAGGGGAGGAGCATAAGGAACACTGGGTTCTTTCACACAGCTTTGAACAATTCTATAATTCCAAAGGGAATAGAGAAGAGTAGCATAGGAGATGGGTGGACTCAATCAATCCCTAGTCATCCTATTTATTGACACATCTGCTATTTACATAAGAGCTATGCTGATTGCTGGAGATACAAAAGAGAGGGAGGAGAGAGGAGTTATTTATTTAGCACCTTCTGTGTAGCAGATGCTGTGATATTTATTTTGAAAGTGCTTTATTATTTTTAATTTTAATGATACTTTGTAATGTAGGGATTTCACAGGCAAAGATTTTTATAAACGAAGAATCACTCAAGAACAGTGGTACACAAAAGAATGAGGGTGTGGACATTATCTAGGAGGATCTCCTGCTGCTGGTGGTAATGTGAAATATGAACCATGACTGCTGCCAGGGTTCAAGGAAGGGAGAGGTCAATATGAGTTGGAGTAATCAAGAAAGACTTCATGGACGCTAGAAGAGTAAATATAGCTCTCAACACATGGGTAGGATCTTCAGGGAGTGAGGGAAACCAATGGGATGTGTTTTTGGGCATTCTCTACTTTTTTGCCAGGTCATTTTTTTTCTCCTGGAAGAATGACCTCTAAAATAGGGAGGGAAAACTAGAAGGAGATTGGGTAGGGGCACATTTATTATTGTTATTATTTTATTATTATCATTATGAAAAAGAGAGAGAAAAGGGATGGAATAGGAGACCGTAGGACTTTGGGATGGGATGGTGGTGGTTTAGAGAGACGCCTAGAAACGATTTCTTCACTGTCTATGTGTTAAGCATGTGAGCGCTACTTGGCAGGGTCATTTCCAAGGCTCTCTACCATGACTGTGACTCTGAGGGAGCTGGCTTAGCTATAGCTGAGGAGTCTGAAATGGAGATTTGCATCAGGGGGACATATAATCATCTCCTCTGGAAATTTTGAAAGTGCTAAGTTTGGTTCAGAGTCAAGCGTTAGAAAATCACTATGTCATTTAACTCTGTCCTGGCAGATAATTTTATAATTCACAAAGATCCTTCACATCAACATCAGTCTATCTTCTTTGAGTGTTATCTTTGCAAAGATTCTGATGATGAAGAGACAATAATTTGTTATCCTTTTACAAGTATGATAAAACCAAAGTCCTGAGACATGATTTAATTTGGCTGAGGACACACATACGCATGTCCTTTTTTGTTAAAAATGAACATTAATGTTTCTTTCTAGAAAGATTTTCATGACATGCTAGCTAAGACAATTTATGGTTGTCTCTTCTCTGTTATCATAGCACCATAAGTAAATACCTAAAACAGCATTTATTGCATTGTACAATCATTACTATTTTATATGGGTGTTTTTAAGGGCAAAGCCTATGTCTGTGTGTTACCGTAACTCTGAAGTGCCTGGCATATAATAGGTACTCAATAAGTAGCTGTTGAATGAACTGCTGAGTAGAGCCTTGTGAAAATCAGAAGGACTGGTTTCATAAATTTTGTAAGTCTAAACCAAGTAGTCTACCGCAAAGAAAACTATTCTCTCATTTATACAAAGGTGGGTGGCCATGTCAGAGATTTCACTGATCTTTATGGACACTCTGTATCCATAAAGGTGTGGTGTTGCAAACAAGCGAACTAGATTCAAGGCATTCTCTAGACAACAAGGTGTTTTCTACAGACAATCTTTCACTTTGGTTGAAAAGGCAGCTGCAAACTCTAGAGACATAGAGTTTTAAGGTAGAAAAAGGAGAGGTATTGGTAAGAAGCAAGGACAAAATAAAAGTCAATGGCAGGGTGGTGAGTGTTTATTGAATGGATTTAGTAGTCGATTCTCAATTTCATTGATCAAGTTTGAAGGCCTAAGCTTCCATTATGAGAGAGGTATGTAACTTACATTCATCAATGCTAATTCACTTTAGCTGAATATCTTACTTCATTAGTCTTTTAATATTTAAAATATTATGTGCACATTAGAAGCCTTCCTTCCTTGATTAGGAAGCCAGGAACTAGACACTACCGGAAGACAGCTACAAGAATAGCATACTAAGATCTAGTCTTAGAAACCAATCCTGCTACACGCCAGCCAGTGTTCCTGCAACATTATAGTTAGGAAGGTGGGCTCTGGAGTCTGACTGTCCCTGGTTTTTAAAAACAATTATATTTTAATAATTTATTGAGGTGAAATTCGAATATTGTAAGATCCTCCAGTTTAAAGTAGACAATTCAGTGGCATTTAGTATAATTCCAACCCATTGATCGGTTTCTCCCATTCCCTCCTTCTCCTGACAAGCATCGATCTGCATTCTGCCTCTATGCATTTGTTTATTACTGATACTTAATATAAATGGAATCATACAATATATGAGGGGGGACCCAAAAAACCTGAAATTTATTTCTTAAAAATTTTGTATTTATTCTTACCTGTTTAAATTTCATTCACCTTCAAAGCACTATCCATTTGATGCAACATACTTTACAAGATGCCTTTTCCACTGCTCCAAACAGCTTTTGAACTTGTCAATTCTGATTCCTTTTAGTGCGTCTGCCTTTTTTTTTTTTTTTTTTTTGAGTTGGAGTCTCACTCTGTCGCCTAGACTGGAGTGCAGTGGCCGCTCCCGGCCACCACAGCCTCGACCTGCTGGGCTTCGGCGATCCTTCCGCCTCAGCCTTCCAACTAGCCGGAATTACAGGCATGCGCCACCACGCCCGGCTGATTTTTTTTTTTTTTTTTGATTTATTGTAGAGATGAGGTCTCGCTGCCCAGGCGAGTCTCGAACCCGCGGGCTCAGGCCATCCACTCGCCTCAGCCTCCCAAAGGCGCGGGATTACAGGCTGAGCCACCGAGCCCGGCGCTTCTGCCGTTTTTTTTGCACCTCTTTCACATTGGCAAAATATTTCCCTTTTGAGGACTTTTTTTTCATCCGGGGAGACAAAAATGTCGCTTGGGGTGAGATGGGGTGAATAGGGAGCATGGGCACGAGGCTCATGTAGTTTTTGTTCAAAAACAGCTGAACACTCTGCAGTGTGGGTTGTCATGGTGGAAGAACCAGTCACCTGTTTGACACAAAAAAATTCACTGAAGCTGACCACAGCCTCTTACAACAGCACAGTCTGCTACACTGATGCCCATGGGTTCCTAGAGTAGAGAGGGAAGCCTGTATTTAAAGAGGTGCACCCTCAAAAAGATAATTCTGGTTTTTTTTGTTTTGTTTTGTTTTTTGTTTTTTTTGAGTTGGAGTCTCACTCTGTCGCCCAGACTGGAGTGCAGTGGCCGCTCCGGGCCACCGCAGCCTCTACCTGCTGGGCTCCGGCGATCCTCCCGCCTCAGCCTTCCGAGTAGCCGGAACTACAGGTGCGCGCTACCACGCCCGGCTAATTTTTTGATTTATTGTAGAGATGAGGTTTCGCCTGCCCAGGAGGGTCTCGAACCCGAGGCCTCCCAAAGGCGCGGGATTAACAGGCGGCTTTTTTTGGGGGGGTCCCCCCTCGTAAGACCTTTTGTATCTGGTTTCTCTCATTTAGCATGTTTTGAAGGTTCATTTACATGGCAGCAGATATCAGTACTTCATTTGTTTTTTATTGATGAATAATACTCGATTGTATATGTATATCACAAATTGTTTATCATTCATTGGTCATGGACATTTGGACTGTTTTATCTTTTGGCTATTGTGAATCATGCTGCTATAAGCATGCATATATATGTACTTGTTTTAAGTACCTACTGTCAGTTATTTGAGGTAACTACTTAGGAGTAGAATTGTGGGGTTATATGGTACTTCTATGTTTAATATTTTCTGTAACCCACCCAACAGTTTTCTGCAGTGACTGAGCCATTTGGAATTCTCACCAGAAATATATGAGGGCTCCAGTTTCTCTGCATCCTGGTTAGCACTTGTTAGCACTTGTTATCGTTTGTTATTTTATTACAGCTATCCTAGCAGATGTGAAGTGGTACCTTACTGTGGTTTTGATTTTCATTTGCCTAGTGACGAATTATGTTGATCATCTTTCATATGCCTTTTGGCCATTTGGAGAAGTGTCTATTCAAGTTCTTTGTCCATTTAAAAAAATTCCATTGTTTGTCTTTTCGCTTGTGGAGTTGTAAGAATTCTTTATATGTTCTAGATATTACACCCTTATTGGCTATATGACTTGCAAATGTTTTCTCCCATTCTGCAAGCTGTTGTTTTGCTTTAAATTCTTTACATGTTCTAGACCTTTATCAACTATATGATTTACAAATGTTTTCTCCCATTCTATAAGCTGTATTTTCACCTTAATAATAAAGTCCTTTGATGTGAAAATACTTTAATTTTGATAAAGTCTAATTTGGTATTTACTTTTGCTGTTTGTGTTTTTGGTGTTATTCCTAAGAATCTATTATCAAATTCAAGGTCATGAAGATTTATCCTATGTTTTCTTCTAATAATGTTATGGTTTTGGCTCTTACATTAGGTTGCTCCATTCTAAGTTAGTTTTTGTGTGTGGAGTAAATTAAGGGACCAAATTCAATCTTCTGAATGTGCCTATCCAGTTGTCCAAGTACTATTTGTTGAAGAGATTATTCTTCGTCATTGAATGGCCTTGGCATCTTTTTCTAGATTCTCAGTTTTATTCTATTGGTTTATATAGCTATCCTTGTACCAGTACCACAATGTTTTGATTATTGTAGCTTTGTATTAAGTTTTGAAATCAGGAAGTGTGAGTCCAACTTTGTTTTTTTTTTTTTTTTTATTTTGAGTTGGAGACACATTCTATCACCAAGGCTGGAGTGCAGTGGCACACTCACAGCCACCCCAGCATTGACCCATTGGGCTTCGGCGATCCTTCCATCTCAGTCTTCCAAGTAGCCGGAACTACAGGTGCAGCCTGGCTAATTTTTTTATTTTTTGTAGAGACAAGGTCGCGCCAAGTAACCCAGGCTGGTCTCGAACCCGTGGACTCAGTCAATCCACTCGTCTCGGCCTCCCAAAGTGCTGGGATTACAGGCTGAGCCACTGAGCCCAGCCAACTTTGTTCTTTTTTAAGACTAGCTACTTAGTTGTTCAGGTCACAAATTTGGGGATCTTTCTTGACATTTCTCTTTCTCTCACATCTGCTATTTAATTCTTCCACACCATAACTCAGCTGCTCTACTGAAACAGCCAATTAACTCTTCTCTGTACTACTTATGCCTCAAAAGCCAGTTCTTCTCAAAACAGCGAAGATAATCCTTTTAAAATAGATTCAGGATCACAGCTGTTCCTGTGTTTTTACCCTCCAGTTCCTTTCATTACACTTAAAATCTAAAATCATTGTTATCGTCAACAAGAATCTGCAAGGTTGGCCCCTGCTACCACTCTCTCTGCTCCAGCATTTTCCTGCTCTCTTTCACTGTAGGAAGTGTGAATCTGTCTCAGGATATTTGCACTTCCTTCCTTTTTTTGTATGGAAAGCTCTCCTCTCAGATATCTATCTATCTTGTTCCCTCCTTTTCCAGGCACTCAGCTTAAGGACATGTCCTTGGAGAGGCCTTTTTGACCACCTTGTTTAACACAGCAGTCCAAGAATCTCATCCCTTATTCTACTTTGCATTTATTCTTAGATTGATGATTGGCAGAATGTGAGATCCTTGTGAGCAAGAACTTTGTTTCCTTGTTGCTATAATTCTAGCATCTACAACAGTGTCTGATACATATTAGGGATTAAGTTTTAAATGAAGGAATGAAAGGATAAATTTTCTTTTGAGGCAGAGAAGTATAAGTAGCATAACGGACACAAAAAAAATAGGATTCGGAGTGAGGTGGAATTTGGTTTCAATACCAGTTCTGTCCATTTATCAGTTGGGTGATCTCATGTACGTTATATACTCTTCCTGGACCTTGGTTTGCTTATCTGTAAAATGGGTATAATAATATGCATCTTGAAAACTTCTGGAGAGGCATGGCTGTTAGGGATGTAAATCTCCTGGTACATTGTTTGACAAATAGTAGGTACTTAAGCCATTACAGTTATTGCTAGGGACATTTTTTCTCACCCACAAATAGGTTATAACTCGTGAAAGTCTTGTTTCTTAGAAGACGATGGCATATTTTGAACTCTGAACTTCTCATAGCTGTGCTGAAATTTCTTAGTGTCTGACAATGTGGAGGACTTAAAATGGCTCAACTAGTTTCCAGTTGCTATTTTCTCTTGGGTGTTGTCTTTCCCTCTTACAGTAGGTGCACTTGCTTCCTGAGTCTATAGATTTCAAAAAAGTTGTACCATATAGCGATAACATGAAGCTAGCTTGCTGCTGTGAACATTACTTTGAATCTTCAATTTAGAAAACAAATTTCAATGGTATAATAGTTAACGCCTTCTTAAAGCTCAGCCATTCACAATTTTCTTGGAGAATTTTTTTTTCTTTTTTCTTTTTTTTTTTTTTTTTGAGTTGGAATCTCACTCGTTCGCCCAGACTGGAGTGCAGTGGCCGCTCCCAGCCACCGCAGCCTCGACCTGCTGGGCTCCGGCGATCCTTTCACCTCAGCCTTCCGAGTAGCTGGAACTACAGGCGCATGTTACCACACCCGGCTAATTTTTTATTTATTGTAGTGATGAGGACTTGTCAAGTTGCCCAGGCGGGTCTCGAACCCACGGGCTCAGGCAATCCTCGGGCTCAGGCAATCCACTCACCTCAGCCTCCCAAAGTGCTGGGATCACAGGCTGAGCCACCAAGCCCGGCCTTCTTGGAGAATTTTTGAGGATTTGGTAACATTCTAGCCAACCTTAAATTGTACTGTGGATGATTTAATCACAACACATGAAAGAAGTTCGGCACCAGTAATGACTCCACACCCGGCCAGGACCAAGAGATTTATTAAAGTGGCGGTTACAAGGAAAAAGGGAAAGGGTCTGTGGAGAGAGAGAGAGAGGAAGTGGGAGAGAGGCGGGGAGAGAGCTGCAGAGAGGGAGAGAGCGACAGAAGAGAGAGAGAGAAAGAGAGACTGAGAGAGAGAGAGTTGCAGGGAGAAGGCTGTATTTCTCAGCCAGACAGGGGCCAGAAGGGGCCGTGCTATGCTCCTATTGGAGGAGTTGCATGGGAGTAGGGTGGGGCCAATGCCGTGTGATGGTCCTATTGGCTGCATAACAAAGCTGGGTACTGATTGGAGGCTTGCAGGTTTGAAATTGACGCCCGCCCGAGAAGGTTTGAAATTGACGCAGTGGGGAGGTTTGAAATTGGCGCGCACCGGGAATTGTGCTCACAGAAGCCGGGCCGAGGGCCTCTGTTGTCTGGTGTGTCGGCGCCATTTCGGGAGCTGCCCCTCTAGTCGCTTCCTGCACCTTTCAACACAGCCAGAAGGAAATAAGACAGATTACACAGCCACACCATCCGCTCAACCCCATTTCTTTGGACCCACTGCTGCCACAGACAAGTCGTTTGCCAGGGATTATATTGTATTGTATATAATTTCAGGGTTGGGAAATGGAGTTCCATTGGTGATTAGAGGTCTGACTTGGTGCAGAGCCAGGTGAAAATGGCTGTAACTTTGTGTTTGATTCTGCTGACATACTCTCTTTTTTTTTCGTCAGTTTCTGGAATATCATCCACCTTGCCCCTCCTGGCTCCTGGCTCTGCGGGAGGCTCTCACCTCCCATCATATGATGTTGAAGAACCCTCAGGAATCATTCTTTCAGACAGACAGGAGCTAAAGATTCTGACATAACTGCCCAAGAGATTGACTTCAGGGCACTCAATTTGCACTGCAAAAAAAAAAAAAAAAGCAAAGAAAATCAGATTTAAGAAACTACGGCACCGGAGGGAAGATGGGTGACTGGAAGATAGATGTTTTTGATCTTCTTTTTAAAAACAAACAATGATGCATTATCTATAGTGCTGAGTGGAAAAGGTGAAATCCATGCAACAACTCCATGGTGTGACAACTGAACCATTCTTGCCGATCGTCTGTTTTACAGAACGCGTTGCAAAACAGTTCGCACTCTATAAATATTTTTCCTGCACGATGGCCCACACATACTTTTTCCTCTGACTCTGAGTCAACAGACATGATACTCAAGAAGTCTTCGTCTTGTTAGCAAGAGGCATTATCTTGTCGGCCATCCAAAGACCGAGACAGAGGAGCAGCTGGCGAACAGCAGGATTGGGTGGGGCACAAAAACTGCTCTGTAATTATTTTCTCAGCCTCTGTGCTGCCTCTTATTCCTCTTCTGTGACAGTGCTCTTCTCTATTCTAAGTGGTGGAATCAAAGCAACTGAGTGCCTCCTCCGTAATCCTGTGGCAAGACCGGCCGTGTAAAGTGAGGTTGAGGCCTATTCCTTATTTTCTGGTCAAAGTAAAATAATGTGTTAAAGCCTCAAATCTGAAACATGAAGAAATAATAGATCTTAAAAGTAGCCACAAACGTTTTCATGTCTTTCTCTTTGTTTTTCTCAGGAAACTACATGAAGATCCAACACAGTGGTTAGCTCTAAGCAGTACTTTCTGGGGATGTGGAGTTTATTTAAATAAGAGCCACTTTAAAAATCTGGGTTCCAGTTTTTCACTGTGTTTTCACTGTGTCTTCAGGGAAATGAAGATATATTAAAGACAGTCTCTAAGTTTGAGTAGAAACTCAGTTTGGATTCTATATTATTTGTGCTTCCTACTGTCTTCTTGTTCCCACTCTTTGAATTGAAATGAATCAAAAGAAAGGCATCAGACATAAATAAGTATGATGACAAAATCAATGTTCTGATTTGATCGGATATACATAAAATGCACAGGTTATGATTTGGCAAGATCAGTGATAATGAACATGCATTGGATTTCAACTCTGTGCTAAGCACTTGAATGTATTACTCCATTTATCCCCAAAACATCTCTAGGAGATAGAAATAGTAAAATAGAAAGTGTGGATACCTGTTTCCAAACGTTTTTGAAATGCTTAAATAAGGTAGTTAACTACATGCATGGCATAATGCCTTGTGCATAATATAATTTATGCTTAACAACAATAGTTCATTCCCTTTGAACTTGACATAAAAGAAAATGGAAACTCAAGTCACTTTCCCAAGGTCTCATTGCTGGTGTATGGTGGCACAGGTTCTGTTCTAGAACCTGTGTGTGATGGAAAAATTCTTTTAGAAACCCCAAATTCCTCTGGCCCTGTCAAGAAAAGATTTTTCCAGCTCATGGAAAGTAGATGGAGCCAGGCTCGGTGGCTCCGCCTTTGGGAGGCTGAGGTGAGTGGACTGCCTGAGCCCGCGGGTTCGAGACCCGCCTGGGCAGCAAGACCTCATCTCTACGATAAATCAAAAAATCAGCCGGGCATGGTAGCGCATGCCTGTAATTCCGGCTACTTGGAAGGCTGAGGCGGAAGGATCGCCAGAGCCCAGCAGGTCGAGGCTGCGGTGGCCGGGAGCGGCCACTGCACTCCAGTCTGGGCGACAGAGTGAGACTCCAACTCAAAAAAAAAAAAAGAAAGCAGATGGGACAAACAGACTAGAAAGGCAATAAGGACCTCCCCACTCCTCTTCAGGACTGATGATACATTTGCAACATGAAGAAAGAACATGCATACAAGATCTGAAAATTTACTTTTAGAGTCACTTTTATCTATAAATTCAGACTTATTCATTTTTATGTGTCTATGACAGAGATTTAGGATATACTGAGATATGCATTAAATATTTCTCAGCAGTTTTATTCATAAAGAACCAAATTAGAAAAAGAACAACCAATGTTCATCAACAGGAATGGATATGTTTTAATATTTCATATAGGGAAACGCGATACATCAATGAAAATGAATGAATGTCTGCTAGCTATTCATGACACAAGCCTATGGTGGAATCTGAAAAATTAAATAATAAGCAAAAGATGCCAGACCAAAAATACAGACTGTATAGTTTCATTTACATTAAAGTAAAAAATAGACAACACCGATGATATCATGTAGAGATTTATACATAAATCTAAACACCATCATGGAAAACAAGGAGAGAGTTACTATCAAAGTCAGGTCAGGGTTACTTCAGGATACAAATGTGAGTTTTGATGAAGAACACTGCATTGAGTGCTTTTGGGACGTGAGCAATGTTCTCTTTTTGTCCTTGGAGGTGGTTTTAGGGATGTTTACAATAATTTATTAAAACGTGCATTTATATTTGATGGACTTTTCTATATGTGGGTCATATTTTACATTTCACAATAAAAATGTTTAAAAGGGAATAGAAATGCGTTATCCTGGGAAGACATGATTCTTGCATGAGAGAATTAATAGGAGGTGTCAGAACACTTGACTCCCGCCCTATTTTGCCCTCTCACCCATTCGAGTGGATGTCAGGTAAGGTCAGCCCAGCACAGCTGTGCATTCGTGGTGTCTCTTCTGCAGTCTGTCTGCCCCACCACACAGCAAGCTGAGCTGGTCATGGGGCTTGAGCCACTGGGGAAATGCCTGGATCCCTTCTTCATGCAGAAAGCGAGAGAACTGGAAATGATTTGGGTAATGTTTGACACCGCATTAACGACGTAATAAAAGGACAGTGAAACATTTTAGCTAGCCTGTCTCTCAGGACACTGCAATTTCTCTCTCATGTCCACAGAGAGAACCGAACTACACCCAGAAATAAAGGGAAAACACTCTTATTTGAGCCAGCTCCAAAACATCAAGTGAGTCTCATTCTTAAACCCATTGTATTTCCATTTCATCGTCATTAATCATTGCTTTTATAGTTGCTGAGCTTATTGGAGGGCCCTGCTCACCTGTGAAATTTGGTGTCCTTGTTCCCAGTTCCCTGAGTGTAAGGATGTCAGGGTGAATGTAAGTTTAGAATAAGTCAGAGTGAGGGTAGGCTGTCCAGGACAGAAGAAAGCACAGCACTCAGAATGGGAATAACATTGTGGAGGATAGAGACCCACACACATGGATTAGGAAGCCACACAGGCTAGGAAAGTAAGATTGTCTCAGAAGTCAGGATCTGGGCTCCTCGTCTTGGGGAACACATGATACCGAGGTCCAGAATAAGGATAGAGTGTATGCAGGATATAAATGATTCCAATGATACAAATTTTTGAAAGAGAAATCCAGCTGGCAGCCTAAGAGTCTACACAGCCTCCTCAGCTACTCTGGTCAGTCACTTCTTACAACAAGGCTGATCCCTGATCACGTGGCGTTATTTAGAGTCAAGCATGTACGCCAAGTAAGACAGGAAACAAGACAGGCAGAGGCAGGGGCGGGAGCACTTTAATTCTGAGTCTGGGAGGACTGTGTTCATATTACAGGCAGACACTGCAGTAGAAGTCTAAGTAGACAAATAGGATGGGAGTGTTAGATTTTCCCTCGTTCACTTCATATGTCTGGAGTGTTTTTTTTTTTCTAGACAAAGAAGATATCTCCACTGGCTCGTAAACTGGCCTTGGCGTTTTGGTGATTAATAGATTATTTTGTTTGTTAGAGATTACATGGTGCATTTCAGGGCCACCTACTCATTTGACTTTATTGAGCTCTTCATATCAAAGCAGGAAGGTTGGGTCCTCTGCCTCTTGTAATTAAGTGTCTGCAGCTGCTACACAAATCTGACTAGTTGAAAAATGCAAGTAATTATAACTTGAATATAGTTTAACAGAGGGTCTTGGAAAGTAAATCCACCAGCTGTGTGATGTAACACAATTTCCATAGTTTCATGCCAGCATTTCCTCATCTTCAGATTGGAAGTAGCCACTTTTCTAAAACTGTCACAGGAATTAAATGCGGTTTTAGGGGTGTGTGTGTGTGTGTGTGTGTGTGTGTGTGTGTGTACACACACAGGGTGTGCCAAAAATGTATACACATTTTAAGAGACGTTATCTAGGTATGACTTTTACGATAACGATGTGTAGTATGACATTCACTCAACCATGCGTCTGCCATTTTCTTTGAGTGTCCTGCCTTTCTCATGGTGACACTAACATTCATTTGATTAACGCCATCTTTTGAGTGAACGTTATACTTAAAATGTGTATATATATTTTTGCCACTATACACACACACACACACACACACACACACACACACACACAGTCTGTCTGCCCCGCCATACAGACATATATATGTTTTATATATATATAAAGTCATGGTACTCTGTTCTTTGTTTCTGTGATAGATCATTGAGTATGATAGATTCTAAATCCATCCAAGTTGCTACGAAGTCCATATGTTTGTCCTTTATGGTTGTGTAACATTCTGCCATGTATATGTACCACATTTTTTTATCCAGTTCAGTTTTGATGGGCAGCATGGTTGGTTCCATGTTTTTGCTATTGTGAATAGCACTGCAATAAAAATGTATGTGCAGGTATCTTTTTTGTAGAATGATTTTAGTTCCTCTTGGTATATTCCCATTAGGGGGATTGCTGGGTTGTATGGGAGGTCAATTTCTAGTTCTTTCAGAAATTGCCACACTGTTTTCCATAGAGGTTGAACTAGTTTGCATTCCCACCAGCAGTGTAGAAGCATTACCCTTTCTTCACATCCTCGCCAGCATCTGTTGTTGTTTGTTTTATTAATGATGGTCATTCTTACTGGGGTTAGGTGGTGTCTCAATGTGGTTTTGATTTGGATTTCTCTGATGACTAGTGAGACTGAGCACTTTTTCATGCATCTGTTGGCTGCCCTTATATAATCTCAAAACAGTCTGGCATTGGTACAAGAACAGGCATATGGATCAATGGAACAGGATAGAGAGTCCGGAAGCAAAACCTCAATTTCTCAACCAACTCTTCTTCGACAAAGCCTACATCAACAATCACTGGGGAGAGGAGAACCTATTCAGTAAATGATGCTGGGAAAACTGGCTGACCACATGCAGAAGATTGAAACAGGACTCCTACCTATCGCCATACACAAAAACCAACTCTAAATGGATCAAAGACCTAAACATAAACCTCAAACTATAAGAACCTTAGAAAAAGCAGGAGACACCCTTACACAAATTGGAGTAGGCAACCAATTCCTGATCAAAACCCCAAATGTCCATGCCATAAGAGATAAGATAGACTAATGGGACCTCATTAAACTGAAAATCTTCTGCAAAATCAAAGAAACTATCAAGAGAATGGGGAGACAGCCCACAGACTGGGAAAAAACATTTGCCAACTGTATATTTGACAAAGGTCTAACATCCAGAATCTACAAGGAATTCAAACGTGCTGAAAGGAAAAACAAACAGCCCCATTTAAGAGTGGGCAAAAGACATGAACAGACCCTTCACAGGAGAACTTGCATTTCAAATAAGTTTTCAGGTAATGCTGATGATGCTGCCTGGATCACCTTGGGACTGTACTTTAGGAATCATCGGGTGAGATATTCACATTATAATATACTTGATAGCTGAGTCCTGTAATATATTATAGTTGCTTTTCATTTTTCATCCATGCTTTCCAACCCCAGAATGAACAACTGTTTCTTCCCCTTTGATTAGTTTTTATACTTCTATTATTAATTTATATGTGAATTATCTTTCAATGGTGTAAAT
This sequence comes from Cephalopachus bancanus, assembly GCA_027257055.1. Lineage (NCBI taxonomy): Eukaryota > Metazoa > Chordata > Mammalia > Primates > Tarsiidae > Cephalopachus > Cephalopachus bancanus. The sequence continues at coordinate 2,319,395 of JAPVLO010000120.1, read as the reverse complement.
CTTCTTTCAGTGTGTTCAGACTCATTTGGTATTTTTCATCTTTTAAAAAATAAAGATCCCAGATTTTTTTTTTCACCTGTTCTTTCTGTCTGTTGCACATTTCTCCTGTATGGATGTCTTCATTCACCCTAATCCTGGAGATCCTCTTGGCTTCTCCCCCATATTGTATATCTTACTTTCTTGACCTTGTAACTTTTAAACTACTATTTGACAAGATATGTCTGGGAATGTCTTTTTTCTGTTCTCATACCTGATCGAATGTTTGACTGAATAAAATTATATATTGGAACTAATTTCTTCTTGAAAGCATTGTCCCACAGTCTTTTGACTTCCAGTGTTGATGTTGGGTAATTTGACACCATCTGAGTCTTAGTCATTGGTATGAAACCAGTTTTTTCTCTGAACATTTTAGAATCTTTTCTTAGTCTCTGGTGTTCTGGAACTTTACGGTGATGCTACTGCTCTTCCATCATACTGAGCGTTAAATAGGCCCTTCCAATCAGGAAACTCACATCCTAAAATTCTGAGAAGTTCCCTCTGGTTTTCCTATGCGTGATTTCTTACCTACTATTTTCTGTGTCTTCTCTTTCTGTAACTCTTATATTTGTATGCTAGATGTTCTGCAAAAGTTGCTGAATTTTCTTATCTTCTTTCTCTATTTTCCTAATTTTGATTTCTGGGAGAGTTCTTCAAGTTTACTTATAATTTTAATTCTTAATATCTTCTTCTGGTTATTCTCTTAAAAGTTTGTTATGCAACCTGTTTTTACCTTATGAATGTATTTTATCTCTCGAAGCTATTTGCATAGATGTAATCTCTTTACATTGTCTCTGTGTCCTTTCTTTTGCTTTTTGTCTGTTTTGGTTTATGTCTTTTTTCGTGAATTTTCCCTCAAATATATGGTAATTATCGACTGCAAACTCTTATTTGAGCATGCCACTAAAAAACTGACTGAATGCTTTCTAGGTGAATTTATTTATAGGTGGAGTTTTTTGTCTCTCACTGATTAGGACTATAGAACCCCACCTTTCTCTATCTGTGGAGAGATAGAGTAAGTATTATAGTAGAATAACCATGGATTTCATGTCTGAAAATTTGTATGTGATGCCCTTGAGGAGCTGTATGAACTTGAACAGACATCATATCCTCTCCGTCAATTTGAATATCTAGAACAGTGCTTGGCACATGCTAGGCATGTGATAGTTATTGACTGAATGATAAAATATCCTTATCAGAGATGTGTATATCATAATATCCCCCTCCTCACTTTGTGGGACACTTGTATGAGAACATGTAAAAGTTCCTTAGAATTGTAAAATCCTACCCAAATTTCAGAGATTATTATTAAGGAAGCACACTTGTTGAACAGGTACAATATTGTAGGACAGGCACTGAACTGGCCAATTTCACGGCATAGCTTATCCTTCCAAATGCATGTGCAATTATGGAGACCATGATTATATGAAAAGAGGAGTGTTCTTGGAATCTATACAAAGCGCTCATGTAGAAGAGCAGGTGGAACTCAATGGAGTGTTGGCTGGGTGAGGGATACGGGGTTGATGTACATAAAATGTGTATAGGATAAGGTAGGTGATATATATCTCAGTTTTCTATGAGGAGAGACTTTCTATCAATTAGAGCTTTCAAAGAGATGAACTGTTTTGATACTGACGAGTTTCCAGTCTACAGACATGTTAAATTCAGAATTTTCTTGAAATAGAGCAAAATAAATTTTCTGCTATGGATATCTTATGACATTAGACTAGATGCTCTCTAAAGTCTGTTCTGTCTTTAATATCATAGTTATTAAAGAATAATAGATTATAAAGCTACAATCATCATTCCAAAGTCTAGAAAATAGGCATCGATGATCTCAAATTTACTTGGGATGCTTTATAAACATTTTTTGAAATAAATAAAAAAAGAATAGAAAAGAAAAATCCCATTACATCTAAATCCATGGTGCTGATTCTGTCTTTGGAAAATGAAATTTGATAACTGCTTTGAAAGGTCAAAGTTTTTCCTCTGGGACCAGTTCTTTATTTGATAATTTCTTGAAGGAATAACAGGTATTTGGGGAGTGTGGACACGAAGGATGGTGTGCTTCCAGTAAGGAGCAAGGTTACTTCCTTGAACAGGCTTGCTCCCCAGAAGACAAGTTGATTTGCATTTTATCTGCAGTACATCAATCATGTATGTGCAATGCTGTAGCGCTGCCAGCCTCTGCTTGGATACAGCCTTGTCCTTTGAGGAGGGCTGCATTCATTTATAACCATCCAATACTGTTTAGTTGACAAGCAGGCATTTTCTTCCTCTTTTACCAACATCCCAAGAAAAGACACTACTGTGAAATCTTCTTTAGCCTTGCAAGATCAGTCAAGAAAGAAGCTAAGATAAGAAAATACCACTATATTTTAGCTTGAGCAAGGATTTGATGGATAAAATAGGCAAGAAATAAAAATCAGAATGCTTAAAGGTTGAATTATAGTTGCAGGAGGTGTAATTCAAGTAAGATAAATGCACCTTTTCTCTTCATCTCTAGGGTTGAAATCCAGGTAGGATTGGTGGTTTACAAAAGAAGCTAAATGGCTGTGATGACTTTGCAGTGCCATTTTCTGACTAATCCATTCTAATACCTCGTAGAATAGGTGTCACAGTAAAGGGTTATCTAATGTTTAAAAATTAGGCTTCTATTGATAACTTTGGCTCAGATCTAAGGTAAGGTGACAGAGCCCGCATAGTTGAAGGTGACTGATGAGTAGTGAACAGCAGTGGAATATCTTAAGAGCACTGGCAATATATGTCTGCTGTGGGAGATTCCCAAAAGCACTGTTCTCAATCCTTATCTACCGTGTACTTGGATGATCTCAGCCTATCCAATGTTTTAAATTGCTATTTAATTATTTTCAAACTTCTATCTCATGCTCAGATATTTCCTATGAATTTAAGAAACGTACTTCAACCATGTAATGGATATTTACATGTGAATGTATAAAAATTAACATCTATTTGGGGGAATAGGAGAGAAGACTGAAATTCTTACTTTTCATTTAATTTCTGTTTGTGTTCCTTATACACAAGCTATAAGATATTTATATACACAAGGTGATAAATCAAATAAGAATTATAGCACAGCTTTATTATGAATTACCTAACATAACCTTAGCACAGCCCTCTCTGGAAAACTGATTTGGAAAGTATGACTTAAGCGAGAGATGCCCAGTAGGATTTTCTGCTCCCTCTTTATTTTGCAATTAAGATGGCTAAATCTTCAAATTAGATGCTAGACCCATTGCCCAGTCTGCTACCTTGAAGAACATCTAGTTACCTTCCCATTGCAATTATACCCAGTCCATATTTGTTTTCTAGATAGGAGACCAGAAGAACAAAAGTGAAGGAAGGGAAGATGGCACACGGTTCTGAACTTGACTTTGCAGGTGCTTCTAACCACTTGTTGGGAGCCGACCTTGGAGGTACACCTGATTGACAGGGTCCTGGTGGGCCAAAGACCCTGGGCCGCAGGGTGAGCCCGGGAAGCTGAGGCCCTTCTGTCTTCCACCTTTGCTGTTTGATATGGCTGAAGAAATTCTGTGCAGTCGTGGAAGAAGAAAATGGCATGTTTATGCGAAGTACTCACACCTAACCTGAGAATGTCATGGTTCATTTTCCCATTTTCCCACTATGCCGCTTGGCCTTTTGTAACATATGCAAGGGTTAAACTCTGAAGCACATCAAGAATACTTTCTTTCACTTGGTTATAAGTTACTAGATATTGCTTGAATAGAAAATGATATTAGTATATTCACTCATTTGATTTAGAATTATGCAGTTTAGTGTTTAGACATAAGGTTTTTTAGAAGCACAAGTTTATAGTAAGTTCATTATGAGCTCATTATAAGTTCTAACACTTATCTAGGAGTTATGTAGGTGATTTATAACACTGTCTTCACAGACTCAGGATATAGATTCATCATTAAGGTTTTTACTTAATTCTATAGTTAAATTTTAAGTAAACATTTATAGAGTGGGTTTTCACTGAATACATAATATACTAACTAGATACTTTTATGATAATTAACTAAATACAGAAAGCAACCTTGGGGGCCTGGGAAATGTCATTAAAAGCTTCTTTTGAGTTTTCTTTAGAAATAAATACTGCAGGATAAGAGAAAAGTAACGAAGACACCTGGACAAGAAAGGCGATTACAAAGCTTTGAGGGTCGTAAAAACCCAAAAGAGAAAAACTGCTACATGAAGAGCTGTATACCTGGGAACTTTCTTGAAGCACTTCAAGGACTGTAATTTGGGACTCTTTTGAAGAGAGTTACTGGCAGTGCTATTCTAGACATGATAATTGTTTTATCCATGTATTAATTATAATTGGTAAATGTAATATCATACAAGTTTATTTAATCAATATACATATGTATGAGGGTTGACAAAAATTATTACGCTCTGGTTATGTTTAACAAGGTTCTTACTTTGAGTCATTAATTAAGTTTTAATGCTATAGTTTAGTGTTTTATAATTACTTTGAAGATTTTTTTAAGTTCATAAGTTTAAGTTCACACAATGATAAAATTGGTGCCTCAAAGATAATATAATTGCTCCAGTGCCTATCTTAAGACAAAGATGTTTTCCAGGAGGTTGCCAAGCATAAGGGAAAACAGCCAAATCACCATTATCCTAAACTTAAAAGCTCATTAGCAATTATGCAACCATAATAATTTTAGTTGTATTAGTTTTATTTCATTATGCTTAGTTCACTTTATATGTTTATTCAGAATAAAGATTAGCGTATGTATTTTCACAGTAAGTGACTTTCATAGTTATTCTTTAAATGCTAGCCACTGTTGTTTGGTCAAGTTAATGGGCTTCATATTCCTACTATCACTAGGTATGATCTATAGTTTTGTTTTAGTGATTTTAAGGCCTTTTTAATTAGACAAGTGATGTGGAACCGAAATCAAAGTAAACCTTGTGTGCATTATGTTTAGTTTAAGTGAAACTCCTTTTAAACTTATCTCAAGACTCATTAACTGAAAGTAGATAGTGTTTTTGACTTATTTGTTTCTTCTAAAGACTGCTAGATGGTGGTAACTTTTAAAAGATATGTACGTGAAGGAATTTTCTTTGTCTTGCCCCTTTACAAATGGTATAAAAGCTTTCTGTTAACTTCTGTTCAGGAAGCAAGTGTCCGAGTATAAGATTTTCATCTTTCGCCTATCCGTCTCTCCTTCAGGAAAGCTCACGACCCGGCAAGGGGCTGGACCCCTTCAACCACTGAATGCTTTTTCTTCACTGACTGATGAATTTCTATGCATTCATCTCGATTAAGCTTAAATGTTACTTTGGGAAAATCTGCTGAAATACTAAGCATTAATTACCCAATGTGTTCTCTGAGCATGTCGATCCTGATCTCGTGGGCCTCAGATATGCCCTTCATCCTTCCTGGTTCTGCAGTGTGGCAGGGACTGGCCCCTCCAAGCCCCTGTGTCAGCTGACCTATAGCTAGTGTCAGCCAATGAGAGGGCCTGGCAGGAAATGGGAGTGGAAGAGCAGAAGCCAGGGTCCTGCCCTCCCTGTCCGCATTGACTGGCTTTTCTAGCAGTGGCTCTGACCCCTCTGAAATTTCAGCTCATGTTCTGATTCCAGCTCCATGTGAGAACTCCAGCTCTGGTAACACCACCATGCTAGTTTCCCAGGACTGCTGTAACAGATCACTGCAAACTGGGTGACTTAAAATGACAGAAAATGTATTCTCTCCCAGTCCTGGAGGCCAGAAGTCTGAAATCAAGGTGTCTACAGGTCTACATTCCCTCCGACAACTCTACGGGGGTTCCTTTCTTGCTTTGTCTAGCTTTTGGTGGCCCTAGTGTCCCTAGGCTTGTGGCAGCATCACTCCACTTTGTCTCTGCCTTCACATAGCGTTCTCCTCTTCTCTCTCTGTCTTCTTTTATTTTGTCTTTTACGAGGACAATTGTTATTGGATTTGGGGTCCACTTGAGTTATATAGGATGATCTCATCTCCAAATCCTTAATTTAATTACAAATTAATTATGTCTGCAAAGATCCTTTTCCCAGATAAAGTGATAATTACTGGATCGGTACTAGGATGTGGACCACCATTCAATCCACTACAACCAACTCCCTTCTTTGTTTCTCTAGTCTTGGGGTAGTAGAGGCTGTTTGTAGAGGACAATTTCTGGGTCACCTCACTGTTCACCCTTTCAGTGCACAATCCTTATCTTCTGAGTAACCGAACACTTAAATTTTCTCTGTCACAAACATTTGGAATGGTTATAGTAAAATTTTGAGGGATACACACAGTGATTTTTATATGCTTCTAAATACAACATGTTGTCCTGACTTATTTGACAGGTGTACATCCTCCGGCATGCTTTGATTTTTTTCTTTTTATCCCCAGGGCCCAGCACAGTGAGTGCCTTGTTTGGAAAGTGTTCAGTAAATAATGGATTATGAATAATCATCTGAAAATGAATGTGGAAACAATGCTTAATAGATCTGAAATCTGGGATGAATATATAAAGTATCCATGAAACATGGAAATATTGAAAGAAAAATTTCTATGTTTTTCTACAAAACAGCAACTCTTGAATAAAAGTCTGAAAATTGTGTGAGCTGAGATATGTCAGGATGAGATTTGAATTTGAATCCAGGTGCTGGGTATTAACCGTGTATGAATGTGAGAAAGTTGTTATTCTGTTGTGACTTCACAGTTTTCTCATCTATAAAATAGGGGCTGGGCCAAGTGTGTTGGCTCACACCTGTAATGTCAGAACTTTGGGAGGCTGAGGCAGTAGGAGCAATTGAGCTTAGGAGTTCAAGAACAGCCTGGGCAGCATAGTGAGACTCCGACTCTACACAAATTTTAAAAATAATTAGCTAGCTGTGGTGGCATGCATTTATAGTCTCAGCTACTTGGGAGGCAGAGTGGAAGGGTTGCTTGAGCCCAGGAGTTCAAGGCTGCAATGAGCTATGATAGTGCTGATGCACTCCAACCTGGATGACAGAGAGAGACCCCATTTCTAAAATAAATAATTAAAAATGGGGGTGCCTATATCACAGTATTACTTCCATAGAAGCAATGAGAAATGAGAAAATCGATGTGATATAAATGTCATGTAAAATTTTAAAATGCTCTTATTCCATGATTATGTTAAAGATCGATTTCTAGCAGAAAGTTTTGCTGATCTTCCAGATGAAGTTTTTACTTTGAACTTTATAACACATTTTATTTTAATGCTCTTTCATTATTTATATTACCTGATATTAAATTTATTAATTTAAGAAATCTAACCCACCCTACTGTACTAATACCTTCTTGAATAGAGTAATTATGTTCAGAAGAGTGCCCTTTCAAAGACAGGTTTTCCAAATCCCCACATTTGGAGAAGCTCTCCTGTACCATAGCTCTCCTTTGCTATTGTAACATACAGTTTCAAAGAATTAAAACCTATACAAACTACACACACACACACACACACACACACACACACACACACACACAAACACAAATAATAGTGTCCTTTAGAACAATAAACCCTGTATCTGGCACATAGTAGGCACTCAGTAGGAATATGTTGAATTGAATTTGTTATAAATCCATTGAGCTGACAAATTTCAGTGTGCTCTCACTCTCCGCATCCTGTTCTGAAGGGCTCTTGACCCATTAATCTTAGGATCTTAGGTAATGCAAACTTTGGAGCTGTGGTGTCTCAATCCAATTAATGAGATGGCTTAGAGAATGGAAATACATAATATTTAACCATTCACCAACCTTCAAAGATCCTTTCCATTTTCTCTGAGTAGCTGCAACATGCTAGTGTGAGAGGAGGTAGGGTTTTTTTTTTTAATCAATATTTTTTATTATGGTTTTGTGGGGTACAGTTAAGGGTTAGGTGTACAATTACATTTCATTCAGGCACCCAGTTGATAAGAGGTGTTTCCCCTTCCCCAGACAGTTATTTGCTACTGTTAATTCCATCTTCCTCCACCCCATAGTTTCCCAGTACTGTCAGTCATTTTCTTATAGTTTTACATTGGATGTTGAAGGTCCATTATATGAGTGAGAACATGTGATACTCGGATCTTTGTTTCTGTGAGAGGTCACTCAGTATTATAGACTCTACTTCCATCCAGGTTGCTGCGAAATTCATGATTTTGTTCTTTTTTATGGCTGCGTAGTATTCCATCGTGTATATGTACCACATTTTTTTAATCCAGTCCTCTTTTGATGGGCAGCATGGTTGTTTCCAGGTTCTTGCTATTGTGAACAATGCTGCGATAAACATACGTGTGCAGGTATCTTTTTTATAGAGTGATTTGAGTTCTTCAGGGTATATTCCCAGTAGGGGGATTGCGGGGTCATATAGGAGGTTGATATTTAGAGATTTTAGGAATTGCCCCACTGCTTTCCACAGAGGTTGCACTAGTTTACACTCCCACTAATAGTGTAGAAATGTTCCCTTTTCACCACACCCTCTCCAGCAGCTGTTATTTTTTGAGATGTTGATAATTGCCATTCTGACTGGAGTTAGGTGGTATCTCAGGGTGGTTTTGATTTGCATCTCCCTGATGATTAGTGAGGTTGAACATTTCTTCATGTGTTTGTTGCTTGCTTGGATGTCCTCTTTTGTGAAGTGTCTGTTCATATCTTTTGACCATTTGATAATGGGGTTGTTTGTTTTTTCTTTTCAGCACGTTTTAGTTTCTTGTAGATCCAGGATGTTAAGCCTTTGTCAGACCTGGTGTTGGCAAATATTTTTTCCCAGTCTGTAGGCTGTCTCCCTGCTCTCTTAATTGTTTCTTTGGCCTTGCAGAAGCTTGTCAGTTTAATAAGGTCCCACTTGTCTATCTTCTCTCTTATGACCTGTGGGTTTCAGGTTTTGTTCAGGAATTGGATGCCAGTTCTGATTTCCATGAGGGTATTTCCTTCATTTTCTAAGGTTCTTACGGTTTGAGGTTTTAAATTTAGGTCTCTGATCCATTTGGAGTTAACTTTTGTGCATGGGGATAGATAGGGGTCCTGTTTCAATCTTCTGCATGTGGTCAGCCAGCTTTCCCAGCACCATTTACTGAATAGGTTCTCCTCTCCCCAGTGGTAGGTGGTGGAGGCCTTGTCGAAGATGAGTTGGTTGAGAAATTGAGGTTTTGCTTCTGGAATCTCAATTCTATTCCATTGATCTATATGCCTGTTTCTATACCATTACCAAGCTGTTTTGATGATTGTAGCTTTATAGTAAAGTTTGAAGTCTGGTAATGTGATAACACCTGTTTTGTTTTTTTTGCTGAGGATTGTTCTGGCTATTCTTGGACATTTGTATTTCCATATGAATTTCTGTGTTGTCTTTTCTAGGTCTGAGAAGAATGTTGCTGGTAATTTGATGGGTATTGCACTGAATTTGTAGATTGCCTTTGGTAAGATGGACATCTTCACAATGTTGATTCTTCCAGTCCATGAGCATGGGATATTTTTCCACTTGTTTGTGTCATCTCTGATTTCTTTGAGCAGTGTTTTGCAATTTTCATTGTAAAGGTCTTTCACGTCTCTGGTTAGGAAGATGCCAAGGTATTTCATTTTTTTTTTGTGGCTATTGTGAATGGAGTTGTGTTTTTTATTTGGGGTTCTGTTTGTTTATTATTGGTGTAGAGAAATGCGATTGTCTTTTGTACATTTATTTTGTATCCTGAGACTTTGCCAAAGGCCTTTATCAGTGTAAGGAGGTTTTTGACAGATTCTCTTGGGTTTTCAAGGTACACAATTATATCATCTGCAAAGAGAGATAACTTGACTTCCTCTATTCCTATTTGGATACCCCTGATTGCCTCCTCTTCTCTTATTGCTCGAGCCAGGACTTCCAATAATATGTTGAAAGCTGTAGTAAGAGGGGAATTTATATCCCTACAAACACCATGAAGAAAATGGAAGGAACACAAATTAACAACCTAACAAGTCACCTAAAGAAGCTGGAAAAGCAAGATCACAAAAACCCTAATTTCAGCAGAAGAATCCGGATCACCAAAATAAAAGCCCAAATCCAGGACATAGAAGACAAAAAGATAATACAAAAAATCAATGAAACAAAAAACTGGTTCTTCGAAAGGATAAACAAGATCGATGGTCCCCTAGCTAGAAAGACCAAGAAAAAACGAGAAAACAATCAAATAAGCACAATCAGAAACACAAAAGATGAAGTCACATCTGACCCTGAAGAAATACAAAAGATCATTAGAGACTACTACGTACACTTGTATGGAAACAAACTTGAAAACCTTAAGGAAATGGAGGACTTTCTGACATCACACAACCTACCTAGGTTGGAACAAGAAAAAATTGAGACCCTAAATAAACCAATAACAATCAAGGAAATCAACTACATAATAAGAAAACTTCTTACAAAAAAAGCCCTGGTCCAGATGGCTTTCCAGCAGAATTCTACAAGACATTTAAGGAGGAGCTAATACCATTCCTACTGAAGGTATTCCAGGCTATTGAAAAAGATGGAACTCTCCCCAAATCATTTTACGAAGCCAACATCACACTGATACCCAAGCCAGGTAAAGATCCAGCAAAGAAAGAGAACTACAGGCCAATATCTTTGATGAACATAGATGCTAAAATTCTCAACAAGATCCTTGCAAACCGAATTCAGCAATACATCTCAAAAATCAACCTTCATGACCAAGTAGGCTTCATTCCTGGGATGCAAGGCTGGTTCAACATTCGTAAAACCATAAATGTAATTAAATACATCAACAGACGTCAAAACAAAAACCATATGATTATATCATTAGATGCAGAAAAAGCTTTTGATAAAACCGAGCACCCCTTCTTGATAAAAACCCTTGAACATCTAGGCATACGGGGAACATACCTCAAAATAGTAAAAGCCATCTATGAGAAACCCACAGCCAGCATACTCCTAAATGAACAAAAATTGGAACCATTTCCCCTGAAAACTGGAACAAGACAAGGATGCCCACTCTCACCCCTCCTGTTCAACATAGTATTGGGTTCTTGCACAATGAATATTTGTATACCTAACCCTTAATTGTACCCCACAATTTTAAAATTAAAAAAAAAGAGTTTAGGCCATACGCACAAAATCAAATTTTTAAATGAATATTACTATTTCATTTGTACTAAGGCATATTATTTTCTGTCTTGTGATGAACATACTTTTAGTGCCTACAGCACCCAGACTAAACCCAATGCCCCAGGGTGTTGGCTTGTTGTGTCACACCTGATAACAACGCACCTGCCACACAGGGATGCTATAGCCTTCAGTGGATTCCCTGGGTTTTATCACCACATAAGACTAGCAGAAGAGTCTTCCATCCTGCTGACCACCAGGCTCTTCTCTTAGTGGCTTTTTTGTACCATAGACAAGTGAGTCTGTGATGAGATGTCTACTGGGTTGTTCTGGGTGTTATAAATTGCATACGGTGGTGAGATGCCAGACGTTCACACTGATGTTCATGAAAGTGTTTGAAATCTAATTACTAAATCTTATCCTTCTTTTTAAAACTCAGTGGGTTGTTATGCTGAAAGAGTTTAAATAAGTAGAAAATAGGGTTTAGCATTTGGAGTCACACAGCCACCCTTCTTTCACCTGCTCCTCTAGGTACATTAATGGGCTGCCAGAATTTTGTTTTCAAGGATACAAGGCAGCTAAAGTTGAAATCATAGTTGACATTTCATTTGGTTTACCTCATGGCCATACCTCACTGACAAAAAAAATCTTAAACATAGTTCATATGGAAAGTTTTTGTTTCTTTGAATCCTACCATTTCACAGAAATAGTTCTTTCAAACATTACCGATGGATAATATATCCCCTGGCCCTATGCAGGCATAGACTCTCCCACTATCAACATTCCCCACCAAATTGGTACATTTGCTACAAATGATGAACTTACATGAATACTTTATTACCTAAGGTCCATAGTCAATGTTAGAGTTCATTTTTGGAGTTGTACATGTTATGGGTTTTGACAAATGTATAACAGTGTGTATCCACCACTGTAGAATCATACAGAGTATAGTCATTGCCCTAAGAGTCCTCTGAGCTCCAACTTTTCAACTACTATCTTTTTACTTATAGTTTTAGTAAAAAACTTATAGATTTTGTAAAAAAAACTTATAGTTTTCTTCCTTTTAAAAAAGTTTTATTGAGATTTGATGTGTACACTGTAGAATTTAGCAAATTTAAGGGTATGACTTAATAGTTTTAGTTTAGTAGTATATCTACATAGTTGTGCAGTCATCACCATTATTTAATTTTAGAATATTTTCATTACTCCAAAAAAGAAACTTAATACCCATTAGTAGTCACCTAGGAAAACACTAATTTACTTTCTGTCTCTACAGAATTGCCTACTCTAGACATTTCATATAGTGAAATCATACAATTTGTAGTCATGGCAGCCCTCTTTTATTGAGCATAATGTTTGCAATGTTTATCCATGTTGTAGTATAATAAATGCTTTATTCATTTTTATTGCTGAATAATATTTCATTGTATGGATATATCACATTTAATTTATCCATTTCAATTGATGGACACTTGGGTTGTTTCTATCTTTGGGCTGTCATGAATAATGTCATCTATGAACATTCATGTACAAGTCTTTGTATGGACATACGTTTTTATTTTGCTTTGGGTAGATACCTAAAAGTACAATGCTGGTTCATATGATATCTCTATGTTTAACATTATCAGAAACTGACAAAATTATTTCCCAAAGTGACTCCACAAATAAATTCTTATTTTCCAATGTTAGCAGGGATCTTTTATTAGTTTTTAGTATTGATTGCATTCTACTATTTACAACGATGACCTATATTGAACTTGCTACTTGCTCTTTCTTGGCTTTGTGATGTTTTAACATTGGTTGCATTTTTTTTTGGTAGTATTTTTCTGTGTCTCTTTTCCCCTCCAGCAGGCAATTTTAATTCCTGGTTCTTCTCTTTCTCTGTCTTGGCAATTGTATTCACCACAGGGTAATTCACTTCTCAACCTTGTGGAGATTCCTCTCAAATTGTTCCCACCATGATTTTAAGTCTCTTCTGAGCTGTAGTTTCACTGTTCTGATTGTCCTCTCAGCATCTTCGCACAGCTGTCTGGTTTTAAATGCAGTGTGTCCACAAGAGGGCTTGTCACCTGCTCTGCAAAACTGGGCTGCTTTCTGGTCTCTGTCTCTCCCTACTAATGCTCCTGTGCCTTCTCAACTCAGAATTGAAATTTCAGAGTCTTTTTTGTTGTTGTTCTTTTCTCTTCCTTGTCTCTTATGTCCAGTTTTCCACCTCCTGCTCATTTCATGTGTCTGTCCACCTCAGAGATAATACCTTTCTCTGCAATACCTTCCAACTGCCCTACTTTGCTCAAGGTCTGTCATTACTCATTTTGAATTGTATGTGGTCTCCTTAATTGGCTGACTTGACTATTGTATTTTTTCTTTTCAACTATTACTACATGTTACAACAACACCTCACTTAAGAGTTCAGACACAAGCTGGCTGCAGTGGCTCAGCCTATAATCCCAGCACTCTAGGAGGCCAAAGTGAGAGGATTGCCTGAGCTCATGGGTTCGAGACCAGCCTGGGCAACCTGGCAAGACCTCATCTCTACAATAAATTAAAAAAAAAATTAGCTAGGCATGGTGGTGCATGCCTGTAGTTCTAGCTACTTGGAAGACTGAGGCAGAAGGGTCACCTGCACTCAGCAGGCTGAGAATGTGGTGGCTGTGAGCATGCCACTGCACTCCAGCCTGGGCAACAGGGTGAGACTCCAACTCAAAAAATGAAACAAAGAGTTCAAGCACATTCCTGTAACTTCTGTCTTAAAAGTCTTCAGCGATAAGAAGGAGTTGATAACTGAGATAACAGCAGTAAAGAATAATGTGATTGAAATAAATAACAAACTAATAAGCATGGAAAGCAGAATTAGCCAAGCAGAAGGAAGAATCTCAGAGCTTGAGGACCAACATATGGAACTAACCCAAACTGTCCAAAACATAGAAAATAAACTTAAAAAAAAAACAAACAGAACAAAACCTTCACGAGATGAGCAATTATTTCAAGAGGTCAAACCTAAGAATAACTGAACTTCCTGAGGCAGAAAAAGAGACAGACACCAACCTGGAACAAATATTCCATGAAATCATTCAAGAAAACTTCCCTCATCTCATCAGTGATGCGAAAATTCAAACACAAGAGATCCAGAGAACCCCTGCAAGACAATAAATGAGAAGACCAACTCCCAGACACATAATAATTCACCTAAACAAAGTAGATATAAAAGAAAAACCCTGAAAGACAGCAAGAGAAAAAGATCAGACTACCTACTGGAGTCTGGACCAATAAGAATAGCAGCAGATTTATCTACAGAAACATTTTAGGCTAGGAGAGTGTGGAGCCCAAACTTCAAAGTTCTCAAAGATAAACAATTTCAACCAAGAAAAACCTACCCAGTTAAGCTGAGCTTCATCAGTAAGGGAGAAGTAAAATCTTTCCCAGACATTCAATCCCTAAGATCTTATGCTGCCTCTAGACCACCTCTATAAGAAACACTTAAGAAAGTATTAAACACAGAAGAAAAGGAAAAAAGAATGATAATGTTCTTCACAAGAGTGCAGGAAAAAGATTGAAAACACACATGAATCAACCCCCAAATCAGAAGAAATACAATGAACAGGAACAACAACAACTCTTTAAGAACCTATGGCAGGGATAAGCTCTCACATTTCAATAATTAGCCTGAATGTGAATGGACTAAATGCACCACTGAAAAGACATTGAATAGCAAAATGGGTAAAATATCATGAGGTAACAATATATTGTCTCCAAGAGACTCATCTCACCAGAAAAGGCACTCACAGACTCAAAGCAAGAGGATGGGAAGCAAAATTTCAGATGAATGGAACAAAAAAGAAAGCTGGAGTTGCGATTTTAATATCAGACAAAATACTCTTTAAGCTATCAAAAGTTGAAAAAGATACAGAAAGTCACAACAAAATGATAAAAGGTTCAATCCATCAACAAGAAATATCCATCCTAAACATATATGCCCCCAACATAGGCGCACCAACTTTTGTAAATCAGCTTCTAGGCAAACTTAAAAAAGGTATTGACTCTAACACTATCATAACTGGGGATTTTAACATCCCACTCACAACCTTAGACAGATCATCAGGACAAAAAATCAGCAAGGAGATCCAGAAGCTCAATCTGATTCTTGACCAAATGAACTTAATTGATATCTACAGAACACTCCACCCAACGACCATAGAATATACACTCTACTCATCACCACATGGAATGTACTCTAAGATAGACCACATCCTTGGCCATAAATCAAGCATAAACAAATTTCATAAAATTGAAATTTTGGCATGCACCTTCTCAGACCACAGTGGAATAAAAATAAACATCAACACCAACAAAGTTCCCCCAAAACCCACAAAGACATGGACACTAAACAGCATGATGCTTAACAACTCCTGGGTCACCATGGAAATCAAAACAGAGATTAAAAGATGCCTGGAAACAAATGAAAATAAAGAAACATCTTACCAAAATCTCTGGGATGCCATGAAAACAGTAGTAAGAGGGGGATTCATATCTCTACAAATGCACATGAAGAAAATGGAAATATCACAAGTTAACAGCCTAACAAGTCACCTAAGGAAGATGGAAAAGCAAGACCATCAAAACCCTAACTTCAACAGAAGAATACAGATCGCCAAAATGAAAGCCCAAATCCGGGACATAGAAGACAAAAAGATAATACAAAAAATCAACAAAACAAAAAACTGGTTCTTTGAAAGGATACAGAAGATTGATGATCCCCTAGCTAGACTAACCAAGAAAACAGATAAAAAGCCCAAATAAACACAATCAGAAACACAAAAGATGAAGTCACATCTGACCTTGAAGAAATACAAAAGATTATCAGAGACTACTATGTATACTTGTATGGAAACAAACTTGAAAACCTAAACGAAATGGAGGACTTCCTGATATCACACAACCTCCCTAGGTTGAAACAAGAGGAAATTGAGACCCTAAATAGAGCAATAACAATCAAGGAAATCGACTATGTTATAAGAAAACTACATACCAAAAAAAGCCCTGGACCAGATGGCTTTCCAGTAGAATACTACAGAATATACAAGGAGGAACTGATACCAATCCTATGAAAGTTATTCCAGGTGATTGGTATTCCAGGTGATTGAGAAAGATGGAATTCTCCCAAAATCATTTTATGAAGCTAACATTACCTTGATATTCAAGTCAGGTAAAGACCCAACAGAGAAAGAGAACTACAGGCCAATATCCTTGATGAACACAGATGTTAAAATTCTCAACAAGATCCTAGCAAACCTGATTCAACAACACATTTCAAAAATCATCCACCACGACCAAGTAGGCTTCATTCCTGGGATGCAGGACTGGTTCAACATTCGTAAGACCATAAATGCAATTAAATACATCAACAGACGTAAAAACAAAAACCACATGATTATATCATTAGATACAGAAAAAACTTTTGGTAAAAACTAGCACCCTTTTTTGATAAAAATCCTTGAATATCTAGGCATAGATGGAACATACCTCAAAATAGTAAGAGCCATCTATGAGAAACCAACAGCCAGTATACTGCTAAACAGACAGAAATTGGAACAATTTCCCCTGAAAACTGGAACAAGACAAGGATGCCCACTCTCATCCCCCCTGTCAAACATAATTCTGGAAGTCTAGCTAGACCAATCAGAGAAGAGAAGGTGATCAGGGATATCCAAATAGGAATATAGGAAGTCAAGTCATCTCTCTTTGCAGACAACATGATTCTATACCTTGAAAACCCAGGAGAATCTGTCAAAAATCTCCTTGGACTGATAAAGGACTTTGGCAAAGTCTCAGTGTATAAAATAAATGTGCAAAAGACAATCGCATTCCTATACACCAATAATAAACAAACAGAAACCCAAATAAAAAGCACAATTCCATTCACAATAGCCACTAAAAAAAGGAAAAGAAAGAAACACCTTGACATCTTCCTAACCAGAGATGTGAAAGACCTTTGCAATGAAAACTACAAAACACTGCTCAAAGAAATCAAAGATTACACAAACAAGTGGAAAAATATTCCATACTCATGGATTGGAAGAATTAACATCATTAAGATGTCCATTCTACCTAAGGCTATCTACAGATTTAATGCAATACCCATCAAATTACCAGCAACATTCGTCTCAGACCTAGAAACAACAAGACAGGAATTCATATGGAAACATAAACGACCAAGAATAGCCAAAACAATTCTCAGCAACCAAAACAAAACAAAACAAAAAACAAGCAAAAACAACAACAACAACAAAAAAAAACCAAAACAAAGCAGAAGGTATCACACTCCCAGACACATGACCATGCCATAAGAGATAAGATAGACATATGGGACCTCATCAAACTGACAAGCTTCTGCAAAACCAAAGAAACCATCAAGAGAACAGGGAGACAGCCCACAGACTAGAAAAAAATATTTGCCAACTCCATGTCTGACAAAGGCCTAACAGCTAGGATCTACAAGAAACTCAAGCATGTTGAAAAGAAAAAAAACAACAAAAAAACTGCTCCATTACAAACTGGGCAAAAGATATGAATAGACACTTCGCAGAAGAAAACATACGGGTAGCCAACAGATACATGAAAAAATGTTCAGCCTCACTAGTCATCAAGGAGATGCAAATTAAAACTACACTGAGATACCACCTAACTCCAGTCAGAATGGCTATCATCAATAACTCAATAACTCAATAAATAAATAAATAACAGATGCTGGAGAGGATGTGGCGAAAAGGGAACACTTTTACACTGTTGGTGGAAGTGCAAACTAGCATAGCCTCTGTGGAAAACAGTGTGACGATTCCTAAAAGTTCTAAAAATTGACGTTCCATACGACCCTGCAATCCCCCTACTGGGAATATACCCTGAAGAACTCGAATCGCTCTATAAAAAAGACATCTGCACACGTATGTTTATTGCAGCATTGTTCACAATAGCAAGAACATGGAACCAACCGTGCTGCCCATCAAAAGAGGACTGGATAAAAAAAAAATGCGGTACATAAACACAATGGAGTATTACGTAACCATAAAGAAGAACAAAATCATAAACTTCACAGCAACCTGGATGGAATTAGAGTTTAAAATACTAAATGATCTTTCACAGAAACAAAGAACTGAGTATCACATGTTCTCACTTACAAGTGGACCTTGAACAACCACTGCAATACTATAAGAAAAGGATTAGCTTGCTCAGCCTGTAAGCTTTGGAGGCTGAGGTGAGTGGATTGCTGAGCCCATGGTTCGAGAGCCTGGGCAGCCAGACCTATCTCTACAATAAATCAAAAAAATCACTGGGCGTGGTAGCGCATGCTGTAATTCAGCTACTCAGAAAGCTGAGGCAGAAGGATCGCCGGAGCTCAGCAGGTCGAGGCTGCGGTGGCCGAAGTGGCCATCTAAACTCCAGCCTGGGGAATTAGAGTTAATACTAAATACTTTTAAAAACAAAGAAAAAAGAACAAGGGCAAAAAAAACTATAAGAAAAGGATTGACTGTAGCGAGAAACTGCGGAGGAGTGGGGGAGCGGGGAGATGGGATTAACAGTAGTGGAAATCTGCCTGCGGAAGTGGGGCACACCTCATCAACGAGGGTACCTGCACAGTAAATATCTGTATACCTAACCCTGAAATGTACCCCACAATTTTAAAATTAAAAAAAAATTTGAAGTTAAAAAAAAAAATCTTCAGAGGATGTGGTACATATACATGATGGAGTATGATGCAGCCATTAAGAAGGACAAGATTATGAACTTTACAGCTACTTGGAGGAACTTAGAGACTATAATACTGAGTGATCTATCACAGAAACAAAGAACCGAGTATCACATGTTCTCACTCATAAGCAGACCTTGAAAAACTATAAAATACTATAAGAAAGGGATTGGCAGTAATGGGAAACTGCCAAGGATGGGGGCGATGCACAGCTCATCAACAAGGGTACCTGCATAATGAACATTTGTATACCTAACACTGAACTGTACTCCACAACTTTAAAATAAAAAAAAGTAAAGAAATAAAATATACATGAACACACACACACACAATTACAAAAAAAAAAAAGTCTTCCGAGGTCCTATATTATCCTCTACATAAAGAACAGATCCAACCCAGCTTTGCATTTTCCTACACTCAGTTTTGTTCATGCCTCTCCTTGGTATGGCCTCCCACTGAGTCTGCATAAGCCAATTCCTCAATGCCCCAATAAAATGTGTCCTCCCACACAATGATGTTCATGATCTCACTAGACTGAATTTATCACTTTTCCTTTCAACTCTCACAATGTCATTTTAAATTATGTATTACAGTCACTTGGAACAGATCTAATTTCCCCTCCTTAAATCAATGATTCTTGAAGGCAGAGGCCTTGGTATATTTATCACAATTAGAGAAGCTACCATTTACTGAATGTTTACTATGACTTAGATACTGAGCTAACGTTATATTTAGTATGCGAAATCTGCTTTAATTATCAAACCAATCCTCTGAAATAGATACTATTTAATTCTCATTTTATAGATGAGGCAATTAATGGTTAGAGAAGATAAGTAAATTCCCCAAGGCCAAAAATCTTCTAAATGGCAAAGATAGAATTTTAGCCTGGACTGTCTGACTCTAAAGTCCACGCAATTAGCTATAACTATATCACTTTCTCTGCAACACCTAATTTAATAGATGCCGGTTAAATGAATACAAATGGTTAGTATGTGTTAGTAGAAGCATAAGGCTTAGTAGCTAGACTCTAGTAAACTGAAGCTCTAACACTTTCTTGGAGAAAATTATTTATCATGTCTTAGCTGTTTACTGATTCATAAGGTGGAGGAGAGATAATTTCTACCTCACAAGAGTATTATGAGGATAAAATGAAGCAATGCACATGATGGCATCTATCAGCAGGCTCTCAACATATATTAGCAGATAATAATAGAAATTAAATTCCATTTTTACTCTTCCTCCTCAGAAATAGCAAGATGAAAGGAGAGGCATGCCATCAGCAGTGGCCATAACAATTTTACAAAATTCACCCCACCAGAAAATAATCTTTATTTTCCACCATGTAAAGTCATGCGTAGTCTTTGATCTAAGATGGAAATATCAAACTACATGGTGTTTTGTAACGGAGTGCGGTTTTTACTTCTTTATATATCAATATTTCTACATCTATCATCTATCTACATATCTATATGTTTAATTATATAATATGATTACATTAACAAGATAACCCTGTCACTGTTCCTAGGAATGACGTGTATAGTTCAATATTTAGTAAGATGTTGACCTTCTTATCTAGGCTTCAACTCTTCTTACTATATCCCTCAAGTGGCCTCAAATGTGTAAGTAAAATTTGCACATTCTTTTTCATATTGTTTCTCTGTGTAAGCTCTTCTTCTTTGTCTTGCTGAGAACAGTGATTCATTATGGCATTTTGAATACTTCCAAATATTGGTGTCCACAAGAGTATTGTTCTCTTTAGCAAGGTCTTTTATCAAATGAAATTTGAAAAATTTATAGTAGTGTGTGAGTATATACACATTCACTAGTTTGTGCTACTCTTTGCTGCTACTCTTATTTCGTAAAATAAATGCCCTTTGAAATTTCATAAGATCCCATCGCTAATCAGTGGTTGAAGGAATATTGAATTTTATATTAACTTCTTGTAAAATGGATCCTATTCTCAGTACCTTTTTCTACATTAAAACACAAACAAATCTTGTTTTAGAGATCTGGCTAAAGACAGTTCTCAAGCGGTGGGGACGAGAAGGGGCACAGAGTGTGACATGGAATCACAAAGAGTTAATTTTCTTGTTGCTCTAGGCCATCTAAATATGGGGAAAACACATTAAGAGAACACACTTTAAAGAGAGAAACTTTATCAGTATGTTTCCAAGTCCATGGTTAGAGAATTGTACATGGAAAATTTTCAATGCAATTCCCATTCTGTTGACATTCAGGAAAAAAGTACAGTATCTATCTTTGTAAATTACAGTGACATATGAAATTCTTATGCGCTGTCTTAATGTATTTGTTTTGGGTCTTAATTATTCTATGAAACTCAATCTTCATATCCTAAGAGATATTCATAAATGCAAGTGCAATTTGAAAAATTGAATAATTTTGTAAAAGCTCTGTTCTTTAAATGCCCTGGGAAAAAACCTCAGTAAACATACCATCATTAATATTGCAAAATTGGCAGCTAAATCATGTAAAAATTAAATTTTACTTAATGTAATTTCCAGGATGTCTTCGATACTACAAGGTCACATGTTCTGTGTTTGTGATTGCCTGTAGAAACAGGGCTTTATTGATCTGGAGACAATAGCTTTCTGCAAGGAACAACAGGGCAGAGTTGCTGGCTCTGTCCTTATTAGTCTTGGTGAGGTATCTATTGAAGAATCTTTATGCTAATTGTGTTATAGATGGAAAAGAAATGAATGGGGAATACTAGTAGTGCAGCTGGCCAAGGAATATTTTCCCATCCACGCTTATTACCTTCCACCAAACCCAACCAAACAAGCACCCTCATCAGAAAAGAGTAAACTCCGACATCATCCACCAAAATAACCTAACACACACACAGACCAGGGATCCCGGAGGAGGGTTCCGCCAACTCATACTAATTTTTATTTAAGCCAAACATTGTAAAGTTTATTGTTTCATCAGTTGTCTGCCCATGGAAAGCAATTTCTCTCCTTATTATCAGTTTGAATACAATTCCGTGAAAAGGTAAAAATGTGGACAGTCCCTCTATAGTTTGAGATAAAATGAGATTTCATATATATGTGTGTGTGTGTGTGTGTGTGTGTGTGTGTGTGTGTGTGTGTGTGTATGTATGTATGTATTTAATTATCTTTTAGAATAGCAAAAAAAAAAAAGCCGATGGTGGTGTTGGAATATTAGATACCCATTAGCAAAATTTAAATAAATAAAAGTAACTAACATGAAAACAGTGCTTAGCTGACTAAGAAC
Source organism: Cephalopachus bancanus (assembly GCA_027257055.1). Lineage (NCBI taxonomy): Eukaryota > Metazoa > Chordata > Mammalia > Primates > Tarsiidae > Cephalopachus > Cephalopachus bancanus. The sequence continues at coordinate 2,297,285 of JAPVLO010000120.1, read as the reverse complement.
TTTCACAAACATATTCAATTGATTTTACTCTCCTTTGTCAGGAAGTAGACTGAGCAGATATTATCCCCGTTTTAGTGAGCTCAAAACACTGGAGAGATTTGCACACATTCATTTAGAGATTAAATAGGAGATTTAGAACCTGAAGCCAAGTTTTCTGACCAGAGATCTTATTCTTTTTTCCAGCACTTCACACTGCATCAGAAAGGAATAAAGCCCAATGGATAGACAATAATGCAGAAAAGAATGTCTGTCCATGCTGGGCTCGGTGGCTCAGCCTGTAATCCCGCGCCTTTGGGAGGCTGAGGTGAGTGGATTGCCTGAGCCCACGGGTTCGAGACCCGCCTGGGCAGAGAGACCTTATCTCTACAATAAATCAAAAAATCAGCTGGGTGTGGTAGCGCATGCCTGTAATTCCGGCTACTCGGAAGGCTGAGGCGGAGGGATCGCCAGAGCCCAGCAGGTCGAGGCTGCGGTGACCGGGAGCGGCCACTGCACTCCAGTCTGGGCGACAGAGTGAGACTCCAACTCCAAAAAAAAAAAAAAAAAAAAGAATGCCTGTCCTCTAGGTAGCCTGAGCTCTTTTGCTGATAAAAAAAATTTCCAATGGTTTGTGCCCTACTAGGGCTAGTGAGGAGGGCTGTAAAAAGGATGTCTTCTAAGAAATGTAAAATACTGAACCCCCATAAAAATTAATTTAAAGAAAAACATGTTTTATTGAAAATAATTTTATATTTCAATTAAACATGGGAAGTTATGTATTTAGTTTTGTCCAATAAAAAGAATGGACAAAATGCTTACTTTCACGTTCTATTTGCTTTTATTTGGATGAAACTTAAAAGGCTATTTTAATCATAGTTTACTCAAGGAAATGGAAATTCAAACATTCATTTCCAGAAATACTTTTTGCTTGCTATATACCTAGCTTTAGACACTGAGGATACTGAGATGAATGACATGACTTCCTTCTAGAAGCTCAGTCTTAAAGGACATAAAGTTATGTGTTTTATAAGTTATGCTATAATTTAAATAACATGATAAGACAACAACAGAAGCATGGAGGAAGGAGAGAGTAACAGTATCTAGAAGTATCAAGAATGACCTTTCTAATAAGATATCATCTTGCTGGATTTTAAAGAAAGAATAGGGCATTCATCAGAAGTCCATGGTCATTCCAGCCAAGAAATAATGAGGCATGAGACAGGTTGTTTATTTTTCCTAGAGTTTTATATTGTAGAAAGAAATAAACTTTTCATGGTACCGTAGAAAGATGGCCAGGATAAGCATGAGTACATCTGATTTCTAGTCCAAACTTCTCCTGATTTTGAGTCATTAGAAAAATAATTCCCTCTTTCTGGGTCTCAGTGTGGAGTATATTCATTCTGAGATTTCTTCCATGTCTGATGCAATCAATTTTAATGAAAAATCCTGGCATTTAAGAACATAGTTTCTAAAGTCAAGCTAGATCTGTATGTGAATTTCAATTTTCATCACTTTCTTGCCACTTTAACTTATGAAAGTTCCTCAATTTATCTGAGTCTTCGTGTCCTCATCAGTAAAATGAAAATATTAATCTCAGAAAGTAATCGTGAGTATTATATAAAGTAAGTGTACAAAGTAAAGTAAGAGAGATCCTGACATGTTTCTTGGAGCCATTGCACTTTTAGCTATAACATTTAGGGGAGAATTGTGTACATTAGAGATAATTGAGGGACCATTAAATGGAAAATACGAAAATAAATTTTTCTTCATAAAATAAGTATTTATTGGTCCTACCCAGGTCCCAGATAAAATAACCTTAACACACTAATGTGACTACTATGGAACCAGTCCCCTGGGCATTACTGGCAGGTAAGTTCTACTAACACAGGAAACAGGTAACGTTTCCTGTGGGTTTGATCCACATTGGATCAGTACAGTTTAGTTTATACTGTCCCAAGTATTGGCTGCTGAGTGTTGTTGATCCATTGGATGATGAAATATAACTATATCAATTCACATCTATCTCAAGTCCTAAATCTCTCCCTTCTACCAGATCTTAAGTCACCCAAGTCACATCTCCCCTGGCTACACCATCTAAATTTTCATGCCCTTTGGATATTCTGTTCTTGCTTTTTTTCTTCTTCTTAACACTTATCACTTTCTGCTCTGCTATGTAATTTATTGAGTTATTACTTTTGTTTCCTGTTTTCCCCACTAGAATGTATGCTCCTTGAAAGCAGGGAATTTTGTCCGTTTACTTACTAATATATCCCCAGTGCTGTGATTAGTCACTGACACTTTATAGTCATTTTAAATGAAGATGAGTCACACAAAATGGATATGAACTGGCACAACATAGACACGCTGAATGAAGATAAATCAGATAAAAATGCATGCTAATCACAGAGCTGCCAAAACCTTCATCAAGGAGCAGGCAGGAGGTTATTTTATAACAGAAAACAGAAACCTACCGAAAAGTCAATGACTTCTCAATAGAAATGAGTCTACCAGCTGTGGATTTTCTTTTTCAAAGTTGAAGAAGTCTATAAAATTCTGTTTCACACCAGTCAGAGAATATATTTGCAGAACGTATCTGCAAGGTTTATAAATGAGATCACCAGAGAAAAAAAGCAACGGCAAGATTCATGACTCCTGAATTCCATTCCTTTTCATGAACTGGTGAAAACTGCTAAAGACAGAAGAATAAAGCAACCTAAGGAGAGTTGATAAGTAGAAAATCCCTGTAAAATAGAGTGACAGCCAACACAGAAGCTCTAAACATCTTTTTTAACTGTCTGTGAAATAAGGGGTTTCTGACATTAATTACTTCAGGCTACCTTGGGAAGAATGGTTCTAGGTCTGTCACTCGATAGCCGAATGACCTTGTGCAAGTTATCGAGGCTTTCTGAGTCTCAGTTTCTTCCCCTTCAAAGTGGAGAAATAAACTTCTTACTTTACAGACAGATTGTGAGGATAAAACGAGACTGCATCTATGTGGACTTGTAGCTTGCATTGCAAACATGCATCCAATAATGGTGCACACATAAGAACAGTGTCAAAATTTTTTTTCTGCTTCAAAGCACATATGAAGAAAAATTCACTAGTTTGGCGATTATTCCAGTGGCATCGCTTGCAAATGAATTTGTTTGTTTAACTGATGAAAAGTGGTTCCAAGAAAGAATCGGCATTTCTTTTTTTTGTAAAAAGGCAATATGATCAGAATTTGTATCTCTCTATTATTGATCTTTGATATTTTTCTTCCTTCTAACAGATCAAGGTAGCTCACCATACCCTTCTGAAGGCCTGTTAAAATGTATGGCTGTATCTTTAAAATAATTTTGAGAAAATTGAATAAGTGAATAAAAGGAAAAGATGACTATCACCTAATTCCTCACCTAGAAAATGGAATTTTATACATTCTAGCACAAACAAGAACAGAAGATGTCATGCCTCTAGCAATGTATTCAGTATCAGAGGATGGTTCAGGATTCGTTTTTTATAACACAGAGGAAGCAAATTTAAGTAATTCTGTACATTGATAGAGTCATAAGGTAGAATTTGTTAGTGCAGAGAGTGTAAAGTTACCGTTTTTATTAAATTTGGGTAAATTTTATTACACAGAGTCAGTGCATCTAAGAGTATGTGTATTTCATGTGGTTAGAATGGGTTTGTTCAATACTTACAGGGCTCATGTTGATGAAAGAAAATTCTCAGAAGATAAATAAAGAGAAAATATAACTAACTTTACCTCCCTCTGTTTTCTATTTTAGAACAATAGTCCAACTATTGTGCATTATATTTTCCAGGGCCTTTGATTAATTCGGCAATTTAAAAACTATTTTTGCAATTAATTAAATGTACTGAGAAATATAAGATATTCTCTCCTGGAGTGGCAGGGCAACTGCAGATGGGGTGGAGGGGGGCGATGAATGGGAAGCCGTCTGTAATCTTCCTTATTGGAGAATGGTAGCTGGGTGGTGTTAATCTTAATTTTGGAAACAAGAATTATCTCTGGTATATCTGATGGCCTGTGATGTTACAATGAGAGGTACAGGGTAAAGCAGAAAAACAATATTTAAATAAATTATATTTTAATGAGTTCTGATCAGCTCTACTGCACATTGTTGCTCGAGCCCCCTGATTAAAAATCGTCGATTCAGAGACTTTTACTTTAAAATGGAATTCAGCTATGGGTCTCTGGTGGATCTTCCCTAATACCCATGAAATCAAAAATGTATGAAACCCCAGAAGACCAGAAACTTAAGACTGACAGCTAACCAGCATCTATTGAGAATTAAGTGGAAGCAAATGGATCCAGGTTGATGAAAACAGATATGCAAAGAAAGGACATTACAAATATTTAGAAAAGCATTTTCCCCCTGCCCCACACACTTAAAGCACCTCAGATCTGTTCCTACCAGAAAATAGCCCCTCTGTGGCATAGATGCTGCTTTCTTTGAGATTCCAGATTATTTTTGTCTTTTTTCCCCCCATAAATAAATATATTTATATGGGACACAGAAAACAAATTGCATTCTGGGTAGGAATAAAGACTGATAGCATTTTAGGAGATTAAGTTCCCTTAAGTAAATCACTAATGTACTGTAGGAACAATGTATTTGGGAATTCAGCTTTACATATATGTACTACTATAAGTTAAAATAATGAGACTCAAGAAACGATCCTCAGAAGAGGAAATTAGCTGTGCCTGTCATCCTGACCCCAGCTGTTCAATTGAAAAGAGGATTTGTCCATTATGCACATGGGGAGAAAACAGGAATGAAGGCAATCAATACATCCAGTTCTGTTTATTGATAAGTATGCAATAAAAATAAAAACTCACTGCTTTTTAGGTCGAGGCAAGATTACTATGACCAAATGTTCTGTTTTATCTTCAAAAGTCCCAATTCACAATTTTCCTAATGATTCATCCATTTTCTGATTTTCCCTGGATTTTTTTCATTTTATTGAAATATTGTTATGTAAAGTAAGAGAGTGGGCCTGCAATTTGTACTTTTATCATTTGCTATGGACTTGTCTTCTAAAGTGTAAGAGGAATATGCTGTTAAGAAAGTTCTAACTTTAACACACGAATAAATATGAAAGGGCACCAACAATGATACTTTCCACTTTTTCCTGTATTTTCTAGATCCAGTGTAACTAACAACTTCCTTCCAAAGCGCGTGCAGAATATTCACTGATAAAACAAGTGAGTTTGGATTGGAGCTGCTGAGGACAATAACTCCTGGTGGGGGTGGAAATGGAAGAAGAATTCAAGATGGTGGCCTTGCGGGCTGTTTGGTGCATCCTGCTCTTATTTTATAATGTGATTCTTCACTAACCTCTTTTTCTGATGGCCTAGAATTTATTCAATTTTTAGTAAGTGTTCTAGCTGCACTTAAAAAGAATTTCAATTCTGTCTTTGTTTGATGGCCTACATTTGGCATCTATCATATTGTGATCTTGTTATCTTGTTTTTCTTTTCACCATATTCCTGAGTAAACTGGTGTTTTATATATGTCAATAAGGTCAAATTTTTAATTTTGCTGTTCATGTCTTTTGTATCTCCTCCTTACTGGGTTTTTGCCTGTTTGTTCCATGAACTATTAAGAGAGTATGCTACTGCAGTTATGAATTTGTTTCTCTTTCCATTTATTTCAATTTTTGTCTTACCTGTTTGAAAAAAATGTGTCATCGAATGCACAGAGATTTAGTTTCTGATATTTTTCTGGTAATTTTTTATCCTGGCAAAATATCCTTTTAAATTCTGTCAATGCATCTTTCCTTCGAGTCTATATTGCCTGATAATAGTGAGGTGAAACAACTCTCTTTTCATATATATGTATTTCCATTTTCTTTCATTTTTCTTTGCTTTTAAAGTTCAGAGGTTTTCTGTTTTGATGAGAAAGCTGTTTTTGTAGTTTGTTTTGTTGATTCAGTAAATCTTACACTTCACCTTGGAATATTTAGTTTACTTATATTTAAGTAATTATTGATATAGTTGGGTTTTATCCTCCATCTACTTTTTATTTCCTATTTTCCCTTTTACTTTGTGATACTTTAATTTATTTTTCTAATTTCTTGCCTTTTGGAGTGCTCGCCAGCTATTTATATATATATAATTTCCTTCTATTAACATGTTATTTATGTATTTTTTTCAGTGACACCCTAAAAGTGACAACGTGTTTCATGAATTATTACTGTTAAATGCAAATTCTTACTTTACACTTCTTTGGTAATGCTAAGATACATAGAATATGTTAATTGCATTTATTTATTCCACAGCTTTGTGTTACCAATGCCATACATTTTAAATATAGATAACTTAAAAAAGAATTATCCCATTATTTCTGTAAAGATGAGATTAATTTACAATTAATCTTTTCCAGTGTTTTCACTCACCTCTAAGTATACAAGATATTAGAAGAACACAATAAACAATTATAAACTCACTTCACGGAAGCAACTATATTAACATTTTGCCATATCTGTTTTGCATATCTGTGTGTATGAGAATGTATGCTGAGTAATTTCAAAGAAGTTGCAGACTTACCATCTAAAGCATTGGCAGGTATGTTTTTTTGAAAACAAGGACTTTCTATACATTTCCAAGGTATAACTACCTTCCTTATAAAATAAAAAAAGTTTAGATCATATCATCTCGTACCTTTCTGTATTCAAAGCTCTCCAGTTGTTCTACAAATAACTTCTATAGTTGTATTTTTCAAAGTCCAATTGGATTTATATATTATATTATAGTTAGTTTTTACAGTTCTGTGCACTAGTATAGCTCCCCCATCCTAATTTAATAACATTTACTTTTGAAGTGATTCAACTTATAGAATGGTGTACCTTTGGCATCTATCAAATTGTGATATTGTTATCTTGTTTTTCTTTTCCCCATATTCCTGAGTAAACTGGAAGTTGGGGGAAAAGATTTGATTAAAGTTCCAAACTTTTTGCAAAAATTACTCTCAGATATTATTATGCTCTTTATATAACACCTCATCACGAAGCATATAATATCAGACTGTCACGCAATGTGTCAAACTTAGTGATATTAAGTTTGATTGTTTAATTATAGTTGTGAACTTTTTAAAAAATATGTTTTGTTTAAGATATTGTAAACCCATTTAATGTAAACCAGCCAAGACTGTTCAAGTTCAAGAACATTATCTTCCATTATGGTTTTTTTGTTGCTATTTAAAAATTTGTCTTTTTATTTAGAGTGAATGACACGTGGTTTAGAACACTATAATCTCTCATGTAGCACTTTTATTTTCATCTATTCATCTTTTCATTTTGCATTCTGAGAGCATTGCTTATGCTTATTTTATATATACATTATGTATTTTCTGCAGTGTGCCTTCTGCACTTGACTGTTATCAATGCTATTTAAAGTTCTGCTTTAGTAGTGGGAATATGACTGGGGAAAGGCAGGGCACACCTCATCAACAAGGGTACCTGCATAATGAATATTTGTATGTCTAACCTTGAATTGTACTCCACATCTTAAAAATAAAATAAAAAAAAATAAAATGTATGTCATCTTATAAATAGTAAATATCTTAATTTCTTTTATATCTAAATTTGTCTTTGGATGTTTAGTCTTATTATCTTGGCACAAATAACACTTGAGAATCGATTTCTACATCAGAAAGTAACACCAAATAGTAATTATTTGATGACAATTCTATATTGAGACATGATTCTGATTCAAAACTCAACACACTTACTTAAGTCTTCCTCCCCCATTGTTCTCAGAATTCTCATTTAATACCAGAATGACTATGTACAAACAAAAATGGGTAGCAGAGTTGGAAACTAGCAAAAGACGACACTGCTGAGCCTCATATTCTAAAGGAATGTTGGGAAGATAATGTCCAAGGGATATCTTTGTAGAAAGGTCAACAAAGACCTGAGTTATTTGATTATGTTTCAAAGCTTAAAGTGATTTAGAAGGATGAGATGGTAAAGACACAAGGGAAGGCTGGCAAACTGTCTATGATGGGGATTCTGGCTACAACTAAATCACCTGAAGAAGGTTTTTTAAAAATACTCATGTCTGGAGGACCTCACCCTGGAGGAAATAAATCAGACTGGGATGAGCTTAGGGAAGGGGGTGTTCACACATTACCTTTTTGTAAAAACTTTCCAGATGATTCTATGTGTGTGAAAATGTTTGTGAGCCATTGGTCTGGGAAGTGAATATCAACTATATTTGTGTCTCCTGGAAAGTACAATTGTGCCACTACACAAAGAACAGCTGTTACACTTGTTCTCAGCTTATACTTGTGTGGGCTTCAGGTTAAGTAAACTGAAGACATTGCTACATTGAGATTTGGCAACCAGGATCAGCATGCTTGTGAGGAAAGATGAGGCAGGGTTGGGAGTTGATCCATAAAGTGTTGGTTACAAAATCTGAAGCATTTACATCAAATGCTTGAGGAGAAAAAAAAAGATGACAAAATTTCAAATATATTAAGCAGAATAAATATAAATGACTTAAAATTTTTATGATAAAACTTATATAAGGGCACATTAAAACAATATAATGCTGTTTGTAGAAGTAAAACAAAATCATAGACAGAATGTCAAAAGTTAAAGAAAAGATATATTCGATACATGCAAACATAAAATAATGGTTGTTGCAATGCAATATCAATATCAAATAAAAGTAAATTCAAGGCATAACCACTCAAATGGACAATGTGGAGCCATTTTATATTGATAAAGAATGCAACCTACACAGAATTGTCAAAAATTTTAAATTTGCTTTAAAACAAAGCAGAAATATTATTGTAATACTCATATAATATCTTTGTAAAATGTTATTTTTATAGAATATCTGTATTTTAATATTAATATTCTGCAAAACAAAAAGGCAGAAAATCCATACAAAACACAAACAGACCTTTATATTTGAATAAAATATGAAATACTGGAGAAAAAAATAAAGTTCTACTTTATAATGGTCAATTATCTTCAATTTTTAATCTTAATTTTGCTGAGTGTCTTTCTTTTCTCTTCCTCACAGTTTCATATACGTATCCGCACCTTTTGCATGATATTCAGGTAGTCTTAGATGTTGCTTATGCTGTACAAAAAATTCTCTTTATTTGCATCATTTTGCATTAATCTTTTTTCCAAAAATCCTCTTCTTATATGTATTTTTTGAGTCCTATAACATCACTTTCCTTTTTCTTGAAGAATAATTTCAAATGACTTGTTTTAATTTCCTGCTTCTGTTAAAACCAACTACCACAAAATTAGTAATTTAAAACAAAACAAACTTATTATCTTATAATTTTGGCGGTCAAAAGTCCAAAATCAGTCATGGGAACTTAAAGTCAAGGTGTTAACAGAACTGGTTCCTTTTGGAGGATCTGAGGAAAGAATCCATCACCTTGCCTTTTCTGGTTTCTAGAGACTACTTATATTCCTTGACCAGAAACTCCTTTCACTCATCAGTTCAACTTCTTGCTTCTGTTGTGGAATCTCCTGCTAAAAACTGATCCTCCTATCTCCCTCCCAAAGACCTTTGTGATTAGATTAGATCCAACTAAATAATCCAGAATAATCTCCCCATCTCAAAATCCTTAGCAGAGTCACACTTGCGAATTCCCTTTTACTATGTAAGATACCAATATATTTAAAGATTCTGAGGATTGTGATGTAGACATCTTTGGAGGGACATTGTTCAACCTATCACTAGGTCCTATGTTTTGTGTTTAGGTTCTTTGATATTTAGATAGGATGAGGAGAATCTTCTAATTTGGTATTTTGCTCTAAGAAAGACTCCCTTCTTTAGTGCTTTTAGAATCCTTTTGCAGATCTTATGTTGAAGGACTAGCTGATATATATTTATGTCATAAGTTCTTTGATCTTAACATTCTAAGAAAAGTAGCCAGGCACCTGGCTGTAGTTACAGCATTGGGAATTTATTTTCTACACAACTTTTGTTGCGTACGTTGACCACCAAGAGTAAGCTTTCTGAAGCTAGATTTCTGTTGTGTCGTCTGCATGTAGGAGACCTTGTTCAGCTTTTTCCCCCCACTATTGTCAAAAGACAAGGTTTATGCTTCTTCAAGACCATGACAATAACGAGGAGAAGGAAAAGGAGGAGGAGGAGAACGACGATGAAAATGGTGGCTACCACATATTGTGCGTTTATTGGAAGCTATTCACCATGATGAAAGCTTTTCCTACGTTACTTCATTTCTTCCTTTTCACAAACCTGTGATGTAAGTACCATTTATCATCATTTTTGCATGAAAATGAAAGGCACAGAAAGAGTAATTACCTAGCCTTAGGTCACTGGAGGTAGAAATAGCCGAGCAGAGACAGAGGGTTCATTATTTTTTTAAGTTTATTTTTATTTTAAAATTGTGGAGTACAGTTAAGGGTTAGGTATACAAATATTCACTGAGCAGGTACCCTTGTTGATGAGGTGTGCCCTCCTTTCCCCAGACAGATATTGACTACCGTTAATCCCACTTCCCTTCCCCTCCCTGTTGTCCCTCCCCATAGTTTCCCGCTACTATCCATCCTTTTCTTATAGTATTACGGTAGTTGTTCAAGGTCTGCTTTAGCAAACCTCTCCCTTGGGTCTTCTAGCACAGCTGGTTCAGGATGCTTGGCTGTCTATCGATATCTTACCTTTGCCCTTGCAAATTGGGATTTGTTAGCAGTGTCCTGCTGCTATGTCTTTTGTTAGTACGTTTGACATTATATTGTTTTCCTGAGAACAGTTGCGACTTGGACTTGTGTCTTAGCATATTTCAACTTGTACCATATTTAGCAGAATGTACCTTCGTGTTTTATGGTATGTGCACAGTATTATTTTTTAGTTTCTAGGCTGATCCATATCCTCTCTCAGTGTTTTATATTTCTCTAGTTATTTCAGTATATTTTTTAAAAGACAGCGGCTGTGATGTTTGTACTTCAGAGGCCCTCAATTTTGGAAAGTCCTCTTCATCTCCCTGTTTTAAAACTTTTTTAGTTATCTTAGTGAGCCATTCACCATCTTTATCAATATTTCAAACTCTAATTCATGATGGCCTATTGTTTGGAACCATCTCAAATCTTTCTCTTTATGACATAATTTACTTCGTTAGTCAGCTGTACTCATATTGATTCCTTTCATCTTTATTTGAAATAATAGGTACCTAGTTTTGACTTGATTTGACATATTAGTAAGATTTTTTAAAAGACTTTTTAAAGAGCGGCTTCTGGTTCACAGCAAAATTGAGCAAGAAGTACAGAAGTTCCTATCTACTCCCAATACACACAGCTTCCCCCGTTATCAACATTCCCCTCTTCAGAATGGTGCATTTGTGGCAATTAATGAACCTAATTAATTGATGCATCATTATCACCCATAGACCATACTTTACATTAGGGCTCACTCTTGGTGTTGTATGCTCTATGGGTTTAGACAAACATGTAATGACATGTATCCACCATTACAGGATCATACAGCATTGTTTTACTGCCCTAAAAATCCTCTTTGTTATGTTTATTTACCCCTCCCTTTCCACCAACTTCTGGCAATCACTCAACTTTTTACTATCTCTATAGTTTTTGCATTATCCAGAATGTCATCTAGTTGGAAGTAAGAGATTTTCAATCAAATTAGCAAAGCATTTTCTTTGTTGGACTACTAATTGTGATCTTCTCAGTTCGCTTTTGTTTTTAAAGACATGAAAGATAGTTTAAATAGGAAAATAGGTTTTCTACTTATACTTTAGTATTTCAGAAAGATGAACATTCTCTCCCTAGGTTTTTCTGGAAGATATTTAAGAGACTTTGGCCCCAGTTCTGCTATGGTCTGGTTATGTGGCATTAACTTTCCTCCCTTTTTTTTCTTATAAAATGAGGTTGACTCAGATAATCCCTTCCTTCTTTAAAATTGTCTAATTTTTAATGGCAAGAGATTAAACATGTTTGATTTTGCTTGGAGCAAATGGAAATAAATTGAACACAGTGTCTTCTTGGGACACTAGAAAGCAAAAGATGATAGTGCAAGAACTAATCTTACTGATTAGCGAAGTCCTTTAATTCAGCGTTTCACTTGAATGCCATAGACTTTGTCTACGGGAGAAACCTTCACTTTGAAAGCATGACCTTTCAAGGATAAGACAGGAAAAAAAAAGTGGCATTGAGACAGACACAATTCATTAACACTTCTCAAGTTCTTATTAATCTAGGTTTTCATTTTCCCTGAGAGCCCTTAAAATCTTTGTAGCAGAAGATATTTGACACGTCATAAAAGCATTTGACAACACACAGAGCTGATATAAGGGGACAGAGCATCTAGGTGGAATTAAACCTAGGTTGGAAAACTGAAATTTGTCGTCAGCTGTTCTTGAAGTTTAACACATTACAAATTTATGCATTGCATATGGCAAGTGACGGTGAATTGGAGACTTGAGCAAGCCAGACTTTTTGAACATAAGCATATTTTTTTCCTTGCAGAAAAGAGAAAAATGTAAAGGAATAGCATTAAAAAGAGAGGTTCTTGGTGAGCAATCTTTTTGATACTTATTTTTAAATGAATTTTTGTGATGGAAAGGTCATTAATGAAGCCATACAATATCTTTTTTAGTAACTACAGTTTTCTTTGTATTCGATTCATAAAATCTTCTGAGAGTCAATCTGGTGATTTCATGAGTCAGATCAAAAGAAAGATTTGCTTGAATGCATTTAAATCTCTGCCCAAATCTAAGCAGATAAGGTCTGAATCTGGAAATGATTAAAATTATGTGTTAGTTGAGACAAAAATATACAAAGGAGCAAAAAAAAAATCTATAAACTGAAAAGAATGTGTGGGTCAAGAAAAAGATATTTGTCATCAGTGCCTTGTGTTAATGAAAATGGGTAGTTGAGAGCTCCCGAGGGCATTTGATACCTTGAGGTCTTGCTGAGAATGCAGCTGCTGGCTCTATATATAGACTTAATTCTGTTGCGGAGGGAATAAAAGCATACATACCATTATAATGAGATTACCGGGACAGCTCCCAAATTGAGACAGCTGAGCCAAATCAATAGATGCATTTTTCCTCCCCTTAAAATTGCCAAACCCATTAGGAAGACCAATATACTTCATGGCTAAACCTCTGCAGCTTAGAGACTGCATGTCAAGCTCCCTCCAGCATTTTTCAAATTAAAATTTTAAATGTAAGGATGTTTCCAAAATATGACCACACCATCAAAATTGCAGTTTCACTGGGATAAGCTCTCCTAGTGTTCCTTTGAAAAGTTCCCTTATGCATTTTGGTAATATAAGTTGTCCATAGTTTGACAACCAGTCTGCTGGGATAGTATACCACATGGTATAATGGAAAGAGTACGGACTTTTAAGTCACACAGATTGGAGGTTAGAATCCAAGCCCCTCTATCATTAGTTCCATGGCCTCTGTGTACCCAACTACAGATTAAAACAAATGTATGTAGCAAACAATGCTGGGTACATACAAAGCCCAGACTTCACCTTTCCATAATAGATGCATGTAAGAAATCACCATTTGTATCTATGAAACATATAAAAATAAAAAATATGTATCATTAAAAATAAAACAAAATGAAACAAATGTATAATCTTTTCCCTTTGTGCAAAAACTGAAGATAGGATCTAGACGTCATTTTGAAGGAAATAATTAATGGCGTGGATAAATATTCAGCTACGGTAATATTCCATCCCTCATTGTATTTACAACAAAAAATAAACTGAATTTAATAATAAAGGATTGCTTAGATAAACTATGATGTGTTTAAACAAAGCATTTTTATGTACCCACTTAATTGAGAATTTAAAAGAGTATTTTATGAACTGGAAAGAGGCCCAAGATGTATTACTGAGTTAAAAAGTAGAATTTATCTAATATGTATGGTTTGTGAGGTAAGACACTATTGTGTGTATGGCTTGTATATATACAAAACTCACAAATTTACACACACACATGCCTGCATTTATGAGTTGTAGACTGCAGTAAACAGTGTGGTTACAGATGAGTCTTTATTCTCCTTGTTGCTTCTCTGCATTACTAAGTTCTTTAAAATAAACATGGCATTCATTTGGTAAATAATAAAATTAAACGACATTTCATAAAATAACAAAAAAGACTGTGATTCAGTTCACTGAAAAAAGGCATGTTATCGCACATCAATTAGTAAATATCGCCAGTTACTTATACAGAAATTCAATTTGCTTTCAGTGAGAAAACCAGTGACAGTCACAAGATTGAAAGGCAGCAGTCCCAACCTGGATCCAATGAAGAAGACACAGGATGAGTGCAATATGCAAACAATTCAGACTCTTTGAAAGGTCTGTCAAGCCACAGAGACAAATTAGCAATATGTATATAAAATTGTATATTTAAAAATCATACAACTATATACTATACACATAGTTGTATATTTTAACATCTATTGACAAAGATGGTATTTCTGTCCTGGAGTAATATTCTAATTTTACTCACTCCTACCATGAAGAGTCAGTACAGTCAAATAGCCAATACTGAGTCTGACATCAGATAGGTCTAAGTAAGACCTTTGCTTCATCATTAACTGGCCATGTGATCTTGACCAGTTCTGAAACTTAGTTTCTTCATTTATTAATGGGAAATAGCAATAATAAGAATGATCACTCTCTTAATCACAGTTAAAATTTGCTTCCTGCTTACTAGGTGCTAAGCTTTACTTGTAACATCACCCTGAAGATTAAGTGAGACCAGTCTTTAAGGTATTTAGCATGTGACTGACCACTTATCACAAGTTCAATAAATGCTAGTTATCAATACAGTACACACACAGACACAGTGACTATGTATTCACTTAACAAACTACCATTTGTGTCTACAATTTACAAAGTTCTACATTATAAAACAGGGAGAGATAAAAAGATAAATAAGATACTTTCTTTGCTTTCAAGGAGTCTACAATATTGGGAAGCAGGTGAGAAAGCAGACAGAGAAGGAGATGCTGAATAAGATTTCAGTATAAAAATGACCAACCTCATGGTACTAAATTGAACAGAGTCTATTTGCTTTGAATTCCATGCTAAGGATTTTTCAGTGAAATTATTCTTTCTGGAATTTGAGGACAGATGGCTACATAGACTGGGAGGTTTCACCTTCTGTCCCTATTTGCATATAGAAAGAAAATCTAGCAAATATTTAACTTCAACTTTGAAATTTATCATAGAGTTGAAATATTTCATTCAACACAGCAGGGTCTGAGAGAAAAAAATTGTCCACTGACAAGATAAAGTGTTTATATAGTCTTGTTCTCTTTAAGAGATGTCATGACTTTTTTTTAAATTACATTTTTTAAAAGCACTTTCCATTCCAAAACATGACAAAAATTGGTCTATAAGTTATTGACCTTTTGATGAGTAAAAATTGCATTAGCTTGTCTTTTTATTGTTCTCTTATATTCTTCAAAGTATGTTTCCATTCATTTGAGTCTTTCAACAGTCTTTGGAGATAGCAAAAAGATGTGTTATTAACCTTATTTTATTGATGATATCTGAAGGTCAAATGAAATTCAAGATCATATAAGTTAGAAGGTAGAAGAATTGTGCTTGACCAGGCATGGTGACCCAAGTGTGTAATTCCAGCACTTTGGGAAGCTAAAGTGGAAGGATTACTTGAGTCCAGGAGTTTGAGATTGGCCTGGGCAACAGAGTAAGACCTCATTTCTGCAAAATATTTTTAAAAATTAGCCAAACATGGTGGCTCACACCTGTAATCCCAGCTACTAGGGAGGCTGTAGTGGGAGAATCACCTGAGCACAGAATTCACGTCTGCAGTGAGCTGGGATGGTGCCACTGCACTCCAGCCCGGGCAACAGAGACCCTGTCTTAAAATAAACAAACAAACAAAAAAGAATTGGGTTCAGAATCCAGGCCTTTTGACTCTCAGCCTCTAGCTCTTTTACCTACAATATGTTCAAAATATATTGTAAAAATTTTTTTGAGGATAATTTGTGTAATTTTCATATTTGAAAACACAGCATTGAAAGAGGACCTGCAGTTTTTAAGCTGGTTGAGAAACGTTTGTGAAAATGCCATTCTGATATTTCACAAACTTGAATTGCAGTCCACACCTCACACTGA
The DNA here is from genome assembly GCA_027257055.1 of Cephalopachus bancanus. NCBI lineage: Eukaryota > Metazoa > Chordata > Mammalia > Primates > Tarsiidae > Cephalopachus > Cephalopachus bancanus. The sequence goes on along the minus strand of JAPVLO010000120.1, from coordinate 2,281,189 downwards.
TTGCCTGTGTCTTAGACTGAAGATCATTCATCTCTAGAGGCATCATGCAGAGGGGAATTTAAACACACCACAGTCTTGCTCGACCACAGATTCAGAACAATAGGAGCAAATGAGCCCTAGTTTCCACAATGGGCTAAAGCACTCCGACAGCACATTGGAGACTGATGCTATGGTTACTTGGCATTTATTAAAATAGTCTTTCTTTGTTACCGCTGATGGGCATGGCCTGCAAATAACACTAAAGTTACTTCTCAAAAGGAGCACATAAAGCATATGTTAAAAGACTTTTGTAGCTAATAATGAACAAATGTGATATCTCCTTTTGAATAAAGATAAGCTGGAATATTATTTCTCAGATATTTTCCACATGGGGGAAGATGTAGTGTCCAGTTGTAGGGTTTAACATAGCCAAAATTATAAATTAAGAGACTAAATTATAGAATTTTTCCATTTTCAAACTTCAACCTATATTTATGGGGTAAAACGTGGTGTTTTAAAATATGCATACATTGTGAAATAGCTCAATTGAGCTAACTAATGCATGCATTACCTCACATACTTATCAAGTTTTTGTGGTGAGAACACTTAAAATCTATTCTCTTGGCATTTTTCAAGTATACAATCCTTTGTTATTAACTATAATCACCATGTTGTACAATAAATCTCTGCAACTTATCCTAACTGAAATTTTGTATCTTTTGACCAACATCTTCCCTGTACAACACTCTATCTCCATGCCCCTGGTAACCACCATTCTACAAGTCTTAGCATGGCCCCTTGATACCTTGGATAAGGTGTTTTGTTTGTTGGTTGGTTGGTGCTTTAGTTTTTTTCTATTTAAAGTTAGGCAGAAGAACTAGAAGCCCTATTAAGTTTATTTTTAAGTAAAATGCCATTTTAAGGGAAACAAAATATTTCCTTCATGCAGAAAAAAAAAATTTAAGTAGTAAGCAGACATTCCAAATCCCAGAATAATGGAGGTATTGAAAAATACTGACTGTTCTTAGAGAAGAAATACTGATTGCATTTTGCCCAAAATTATGTTAGAATAGCATTTTATCATTGATGTCTTGCTTTGATTGATATCAGGCAGCTGTTGTCATGGGGATGTAATATTTTCTCTTGGCTGAAAGATCTCATGAGTGTTTAATTTAAAACACTCAAACAGGGAGGAATTGTTGTTTTTACTATGGATGGCCAAAAGGTCAGGATGGGGATGGGTCTGTGTCCTCCAATGATTATTACCATGGTTACCAGAGCTTCCCAGGATGTATTTAATCGGAAGTCAAGTGCCTCCTGCTGTGGAGTAGCCAGGATGCTCTGATAAGGGTGTGATCTGATGATGGAAATGTCACCTAAGATGATTAGCCACTATTGAAATACGGATTTGCCTAGATGGCTGCAGGGACAAATGCCTTCCCCTAGAATTCTTTGAGGATCAATTCATCAAAGGAAGCAAGACAGGTCACCCAGAGTGAGATCAGCAACCAGACACTTTGCTGCAGTTAATTGATACTAAAAGCAATTTTTAAAATTGCTTTGTAATTTTTTAGTCTGTCAAATAAATTATATTTGCTTCTAACCATTGAATTGTGAATCCTCATCAGCCTCACTGTATTAATCTTCACTATGATATCCTTGTTAGAAACTTCAGGGCCATCCTTCAGTTTTTATCCATCCTATTTGAAGGTAAATTTTAATTCTGTATCTTTTAATTCTGTATCTTGCACTATGTGCTGTGTGCCCTACGTATATCATCTGCCTTTTTATAATAAGCTCATTATGGACGCATTGCGATTCCAGATGAGGAAAACAAGTCACAGCGTTTAAGTGGCATGTCCAAGTTCACAGAGGTAGTAAATGGGAATACCAAGATTTCAACCCAGATCTGTTTGACTTTACGGTGACGGCGACAGAACACCATGGTCTCTGCTTCCTTCCCCAGTATCCCAATCAGTGGCCAGATACCATGACTTCTATCTCTTTCATGTTTCTACGTTTATTAACTTCTCTCCTTTTCCATGGTCATTGTTTTAGCACAGACCTTCATCAACTCTCACCTGGAGAATTGCAAAAGCCTCCTGAAGGTGTGCATACCCACAGGTGACCCTGCCATTACAATAATCTTTACAAATACACAAAATATAAATCCGGTCAAGTTATTTCTGTGCTTAAAATTCTTCATTATGAGGCAAGTGATTTCGTACAGTTTAGACATAGATAAGTTTCTTGTAGGTAGTTTTAAAAAAGGGTAAGCGTTCAGACAATTTTTGTATATGTCTGACCACTCTGTGGGCTGGAATGTGGATTTATCAGTGCAGCTCACCCTTTCAGCTCATGGTGAGCAAAATAATCGTTGAAAAAGTCTTTCAAGTTCTCCGCTGAAGGCAAATGCCTGTTCAGGAAAAGCCCACCCACCTCAGCTCATCAAAGGTGGAGAGATGGTAATCAAAACTTGGGACCAGATATTTCCAGCCCACCCTTTAGCTCATGTTTGGCATCATAATCATTCTACAGTTATATCAAGCTTCTTGTCAAAGACAAAAGCATGTTCTTTCTCTCAAGATACCCATGCTCGTTGGCCATGTTTGCCTCTCTCTCCGCCTTTCTCCTTCCTTCTCTCTCTCTAGTAAAATTTGTCTTAAAATTATGCTGGATCTGTTCTGAAATTCCTTTCTGTAGCAGGTCAAAGAACACACTTGAGCATGACACTGCACTCCACCCAACATTTTCATATACTATAAAATAATAAAGTTCAAACCTTTTAGCCTAGCAACAGTATTCTTTACAATCTAACTACTACTTTTTTTTTTTTTTAAGATGTAGGGTGCAATTCAGGGTTAACTACAGCTCTTCTTTTTTGTCACTTTATATGCACTTTTCCTCAGAACATCTCTTGCTCTGATTCCACTTTCGCAAACTTCTTGCCTTTCCTGAGCATAGCACTTTTTTACAAATTTTGGAGTCTTTGTCCAAAGGATTATGAAACAGTAGATAATGCCAGGATGCGGTTGCTTGTAAGGGGCGGGGCAAAGAGAGCATATTTTATAGTGGAACATAGGGGGGAAAAACATGGGGGGATTTTTGTTTCTTTGTTGTTGCTCTCATTTGTTGACTTGTTTAAAATTAAAGCTTTTGAGTTATTGCAGCATGCTCTGCTTAATTCCTGCCAAGGGCTAAGAGGGGTCAGAAAGCCCACCCACTGCAGTCCCAGCAATCAGCAGCCGCTTGCACTTTAGTAGACAGCTGAAGCAAGCACTTTCACAGACAACATATTGGAAAGATGCACAGTGGTGAATCTTCCTAAGTTCAGCAACAGCAAGACTGGGCAGAAGCATCCAAGAACAAACAAACAAATGCTTGGAAGTGGAGTCAATCCTGAAACTTAAGCATTTGTAGTTCATGGAAATGTTCTATTCTAGTTGCACAAAGAAGAGCCTATGAGAAAGCATGTGGACTTTCTCTACAGTGGATCAGGAAGAAGTTTGTTTAAAGTCATCCTTTTGTTTGAGAATCAGGATGAATAAAATAAAGAAAGAAAGAAAGCTAGTCTTGAGGCAGTGGCTTACGCCTGTAATTTCAGTACTTCGGGAGACCAAGGCAGGAGAATTGCTGGAGCCCAGGGGTTTGAGGCTAGCTTAAGCAACATAGTGAGTCCTCATCTCTACAAACAAAAAATAAAAATAATTAGCCAGGTTTGGTGGTATACCTGTAGTTCTAGCTACTCGGGGGGCTGAGGCAGAAGGATGCCCTGCGCCAAAGAGGTTGTGGCTGTGGTGAGTTGTGATCATGCCACAGCACTCCAGCGTGGACCAGAGTGAGACTTTGACTCAAAAAGAAAAGCTAGTCTAGACAGGACCACTTGACCATGAACATCAAGTGTGGTCTATCAGGAAATACTAATTGTATCATTGACAACTAATGTACATGAATATAGAACTGTGGTATGTTAGCATATATATGTTGGCAGAAGTTTATGTATTACCTCATATCATGTAATTCTTTTTATTATATTTATTCAAAATTAAAATAACTCATTTCAATTGTTCAATATTACTAACACTATAGAGTTAACACACAGACCACACATAATTCTGGTCTCTGATGTTGACATACCAAGTAAATAGAAGCCTCCTCACACTTCATTGTGCAACTTATTTTATTTTTTAACATAGTGTGTATTAATTTGCTAAAGCTGCCAGGACAAAGTATCACACACTGAGAGGCTTAAATAATAAGAATTTATTGTCTCACAGTTCTGGAGGCTGAAGATCTGAGATCAAGATATTGGTGGGGTTGTTTCCTTCCGAGGTCTGTGAGAATCTATTTCAAGCCTCTATCTTTGGCTTGAAGGTGACCATCTTTCCCATGCGTGACTTCACCTAATCACTCCTCTGTGCATGCCTGTCTCTGTGTCCAAATTTCCCCTTTTTATAAGGACACCAGTCATATTGGATTGGAGCCCACCTTAATTACCTCATCTTAACTTGATTGTCTCTTCAAAATCACTATCTCCAAATAAGGTCACATTCAAATAAGGTGCAAGTGGTAAGGACTCTATCTTTTTTTTAGGAGTAAGTGGGAGCACAATTCAACCCGTAACAGAATGGAATCTGGACAAAGACACTTAGCAATTAGTCTTACTCTAATTACATTTATACTCTGATTCTTTCTACTTATAATAATCTTCCCCTCATCCTAGCCTAGCAGACTCCGACTGATTTTTACAAAGCTCAAATTAAATGTCTTTCTTAGGAGAAACCTTCTCTTAAATCCAAAGATTGAGCTAGTTGGTCTTTCTTCTGTTTTCCTGTATTGATGGTAACACACCTTACTTTATTCTACTATTGCTTGTTTGCCCTATGACGGGCAGGGAGCAGGAATGATATCTGAGCACAGAGCCTGGCACACAGCAAAAGTGCTCTGTTTGAAGAGTGAGTGCGCCAGTGTCAGCAGTTGGGGAGTCAGCAGTGGGGGAGTCACCACTGCCTGGATCAGCCCAGTTTATCTGTTGGAAAACTTTTCCTCCTGTCTGAGAAAAAAAAATCCCCCTTTCATTATACATTTCCCCCAATAATATATATTCATTCCTGATCATAGCAATAATCTGAGATATTTATAAAGAATATATTTTCCTAGAATCTTCCTCTGAAAATTCTTCCATAAGAGGTCTAGGAGAGTCCAAGAGTATTATATTTCACAAACTCCATTGTTTTTGTCCTAATTCTACCATTTAGGATCACACAGAATAAGTCTAGTCATGTCTTCCATGAAACCTACTCTACATCTTTCCATAACAGAAACATGAATCTTCCCAGAAGTCACTATTTATCCTCCATGCCTTCTCAAGCAAATGCTTACAATTCCTTGTGGTTCCAGATGGATGGGGTGGCTCTCCTTGCTGTAATCCACCATCAGATAACCAACAGCTATGTGGATGACCCATCCCGCTTGCTGGCCTTTAATTTCCATAACGTCCTTGGTTCTAATAACTTCATCTTTACTTAACTTGAGCTACTCATGTGCACAGCCATGGATCAACTGAAATTAATTGCTCTACTTCTGATATTTTGAACATCACAGTCTATGGAGACTGACAGTCTCCCATTCCGTTACCGGTCCTTTTATTGCACGTATTTTTTTCTCTTAAGATCTCCAGTACCTGATCTGCATATTTTTTATTTTTCCTATCTGTCACGGATCCTTTGGCTTTTTTCCCCCCCTCCTTTCCTCTCTTCTCTTTTTTCCTTTGCCTCTTCTGTCCGTTCACTTTTCTCCTTTTTTCTCTGCCTCCTCCTCTTCTTCCTCTTTGTTTTCATACTGCCATGACAATATCTCAATCCAGGATCAATCCAAAAGTATGACTTTTTCCCAAGTTCACCTAAGTTGCCAAATTCTATGAGGAAAACAAAATAAAACATACCAGATGAAAACTGACTTCACTATAGACTCCAATTTTCACCCTGTGCCACAACTCTAATACTATGAAAAATATTAAATATTTTCCATAAATACTTGCTTTCCCCTCAGTGGCAGTCATTTCAAACCTCCTTTTTCATTTTCTTTAAAAACCACCATTGTATACAAAAGTGAGGGAGGGTGGAATAAAATTTATAGTGATCAGTCTGTAATTTTTTTTATATTTTTTATTTGAGAGATGTGGGATACAATTCAGGATTAGGTACATAATTGGTCATTGTACATGTGAAGTTTAGGCCTCCCTTTTTGTCCCCACTTTGCCTGGTTTGATATCAGGTACCCTTATTGATGTTATGTGCTCCCCCTTTCTTCCCTGGCAGTGTCCTGCTACTGTCAATTCCTTTCTTATAGTATTATAATACATGTTCAGGGTTCGCTTATGAGTGAGAACATGTGGTACTCAGTTCTTTGTTTCTGTGGTTGATCACTCAGTATGATAGACTCTAAACCCATTCAAGTTGTTGTGAAGTTCATAACTATGTCCTTCTTTATGACTGCATGTTACTTCGTCATGCATATGTATCACATTTTGTTATTCAATTCATTTTTGATGGACAGCACGGTTGGCTCCATGTTTTTGCTATTGTGAATAATGCTGCAATAAACATGCATGTGCAGTTATCTTTTTTGTAGAATGACTTGAGTTCCTCTGGGTATATTCCCAGGAGGAGGATTGCTGGGTTATATGGAGGGTCGATTTTAGAGCTTTTAGGAATCATCAGACTGTTTTCCACAGAGTTTGTGCTAATTTACAAACCCACCAACAATGTAGAAACATTCCCTTTTCCCCACATCCTCTACAATATCTGCTGGTTTTTGAGTTATTAATGATGACCATATTGTAGAGTTAAATGGTATCTCAGTGTGATTTTGATTTGCATTTCTTTGATGATTGATGAGGTTGAGCAGCTTTTCATGTTTCTGTTGCCTGCTCATATGCCTTCTTTTGAGAAGTGTCTATTCATATCTTTTGCCCATTTTTTAATATGGCTGGTTTTTTGTTTGTTTGTTTGTTTTCCTTTCAGCACATTTGAGTTCCTTGAAGATCCTGGATGTTAGGTCTTTGTTAAATATACAGTTGGCTAATATATTTTCCCATTTTTTGGACTGTCTCCCCACTCTCTTGATGGTTGCTTTTGCTTTGCAGAAGCTTTTCAGTTCGTTCAGGTCCCACTTATCTATCTTATATCTTATGGCATGGTCTTTTGGGGTTTTGATGAGGAACTGATTGCCTGTTCCAATTTCTGAAAGGGGTGTCTCCTGTGTTTTCTAATGTTCTTATAGTTTGAAGTTTTACATTTAGGACTTTGATCCATTTAGAGTTGGTTTTTGTGTATGGTGATAGGTTGGAGTCCTGTTTCATTTTTCTGCATGTGGTCAGCCAGTTTTCCCAGCACCATTTACTGAATCGGTTCTCCTTTCCCCAGCGGTTCCTGGTGGAGGTTTTATTGAAGATGAGCTGGTTGAGAAGTTGAAGTTCTGTTTCCAGAATCTCTATCCTGTTCCATTGGTCTATATGCTTGTTCTTGTACCAATACCAGGCTGTTTTAATTATTATAGCCTTATAATAAAGCTTAAAATCTGGAAGTGTGGTGCCTCCCATTTTGTTTCTTTCACTGAGGATTGTTTTGGCTATTTGTGGTCATTTATGTTTCCATATGAATGCTCGTATCATTGTTTCCAGGTCTGAGAAGAATGATATTGATAACTTAATGGGATTGCGATTAATCTGTAGATTGCTTTGTGTAGGATAGACATCTTAACAATGTTGGTTCTTCCAATCCATGAGCATGGACTATTTTTCCATTTGTTTGTGTCATTTTTTATTTCTTTGAGCAGTGTTTTGTAGTTTTCATTGTAAAAGTCTTTCACTTCCCTGGTTAGGAAGGTGTCAAGTTATTTCACTTATTTTTATGGCTGTTGGGATTGTACCCTTTTTTTGTTGGCTATTTGCTTGTTTGTTGTTGATGTATAAGAATGCAACTGTCTTTTGCACATTTATTTTACACCCTGAACATTGTCAAAGTCCTCTGTCAGTGCCAGGAGGTTTTTGACAGGTTTTCAAGGTATAGGATCACATCATGTGCAAAGAGGTATAGCTTAACTTCCTCTTTTCCTCTTTAGATACCCCTGATTTCCTTCTCTCATCTGATTGCTCTAGTTAGGACTTCCAACCCTATGTTGAATAGGAGGGGTGAAAGTGGGCAGCCTTGTCTTGTTCCAGTTTTCAGGGAAATGGTTCCAATTTCTGTCCATTTAATAATATGTTGACTGTGAGATTATCATAGATGGCTCTTACTATTTTGAGATGTGTTCCCTCTATGCCTAGGTGTTCAAGGGTTTTTATCAAGAAGGGATACTGGATTTTGTTGAAAGTTTTTCTGCGTGTAAGATATAGTCATGTGGTTCTTGTTTTTAAATCTGTTTATGTATTGAATTATATTTATGGTCTCAGAAATGTTGAACCAGCCCTGCATCCTGGGGATGAAGCCTACTTAGTCATGGTGGTTAATTTTTAAGATGTTTTGTTGGATCTGATTTTTGAGAATCTTGTTGAGAATTTTGCATCTATGTTCATCAGGGATATTGGCTTGCAGTTTTCTTTCTTTGTTGACTCTTTACCCAGTTTGGGTAACTGTGTGATGTTAGCATCATAAAATGATTTGGGAAGAGTTCCCTCTTTCTCGATTGCCTGAAATACTTTCAAGAGGAGTGGTATCAGCTCTTTCTTATTTGTTTTGTAGAATTCTTCTGGAAAGGCATCAGGTCCGGGGTTTTTTTTTTTTTTTTTGGAGGTAGTTTTTCTTAAGATGAAGTCAATTTCCTGGGTTGTTACTGGTCTATTTATGATCCCAATTTCTTGTTGTTTCAACCTTGGGAGGTTGTGTGATGTCATAAAGTGCTCCATTGCATTTAGGTTATTGAGTTTGTTTCCATGCAGGTGTGCATAGTAATCTCTGATAATCTTTTATATTTCTTTGGAGTCAGTTGTGACTTAACCTTTTGTGTTCTGATTGTGTATTTGGGCTTTTTCTCTCTTTTTCTTGGTCAGTTTGACTATGGGGTCCAGCAATCTTACTTATCCTTTCAAAGAAACAGTTTTTTGTTTTGTTGACTTTTTCTATGATATTTTTGTCTTCTGTGTCCCATATTTGGACTTTTACTTTGTTGATCTGGATTCTTCTGATGAAGTTAGGGTTTTGGTGGTTTTGCCTTTCCAACTCCCTCAGGTGATTTTTTAGGCTGTTAGCTTGTGATCTATTTTCTTGATGTGTGTGCATAGAGCTTTAAATTCCCCTCTTTGTACTGATTTCATGGTTTCCCAGAGGTTTTGGTAAGATGTTTCTTTGTTTTCTTTTGTTTTCAGAAATCTTTAAGTTTCTGTTTTGATTTCTGTGTTAACCCAGGAGTTGATCAGCATCATGTTGTTTAGTGTCCATGTCTTTGTATGTTTTGAGGGAATCTTGTTGGTGGTGATATTTGTTTTTATTCCATTGTGGTCTGAGAAGATGAATGGCAGTATTTAGATCTTATGAAATTTGCTTATGCTTGATTTATGGCTGAGGATGTAGTCCATCCTGTAATATGTTCCATGTGGTGATGAGTAGAATGTATATTCTTTGTTTGTTGGGTGTAGTGTTCTTTAGGCATCTATTAAGTCCATTTGGTCAAGCATCAAGTTGAGGTTCTGGCCCTTCGTGTTAATTTGTTGTCTTGATGATCTATCCAGGGTTGTTAGTGAGGTATTTAAGTCCCCAGCTATGATAGTGTTATAGTCAATATCTTTTTTTTGGTTTACTTAGTAGTTGCTTTATAAAGGCTGGTGCTTTTGTGTTGGGTGCATATATGTTTAGGATGGATATTTCTTGTTGATGGCTTGAAACTTTTCTCATTTATGGTATTCTCAGGATCTTTTTTAGTATTTCATAGTTTGAAGATGTTTTGTCTGATGTTATAATCTCAACTCTTGCCCTTTTTGTGTGTTCTGCTTGCCTGAAAGCTTGTTTTTCATCCTCTGAGTCTGTGGGTGTCCTTTGTAGTGAGATGTGTATCCTGGAGGCAGCATATTGTTGGGTAGTGTTTTTCTTTTAATCTAGTTTGACATTCTATGTCTTTTCAGTGGTGCATTTAGTCCATTCTCATTCAGGCTGATTATTGAGATGTGAGTGTTTATTCCTTTCATGAAGTACCTATAAAGTTTTGTTTGTTTGTTTATTGGTTTGTAGGTTTTCTTCTAATTTTAGGGTTGATATATGTGTGTGTTTTTAATTTTACGGTCACAATGTATGCTGTATTGATTCTGTTTTCCTGTATTCTTGTAAAGTACGTATTCTTTTTTTCCTCTCTTTTGTGCCTAATACCTCCTTAAGCATCTCTTGTAGAGCTGGTCTGGAAGCAGCATAAACTTTTAGAGATTCGATAGCTGGGAAGAATTGTAATTCTCCAACATGGCATAAACTCTTAGGGATTGGATATCTGGGAAGAATTTTAATTCTCCAGCACTGATGAAGCTTAGCTTAGCTGGGTAGGAAATTCTTGGTTGAAATTGTTTACATTTGAGAAGTTTAAAGATTGAACTCCAGTTCCTTCAGCCTGTAGTGTTTCTGTATGTAAGTCTGCCGCTATCTAATTAGTCTTCCATAATAGGTAGTCTGACCTTTCTCTCTCACTGCCTTTAGGAGTTTTTCTTTTCTACTCACTTTGTGTAAGTGAATTACTATATGTTTACAGGTTGGTTTTCTTATTTGATGCCTTCTAGTGGTCCTCTGACTTTCTTGTGTTTGGATGGTCATGTCTCTGATAAGATGAGGGACGTTTTCTTAGATGACCTCATGGAATGTTAGCTCCAGACTGTTCTCTGTCTTCTTTTCTGCTTCAGGGCTACCAATCAGGCATTAGTTTGGCCTCTTAATATAATCACACATCTCTTGAAGACTTTGGTCTGTGTTTTTAAACTTCCTTTCTATGTTTTTAATGGTCTGGGATAGTTCCATATTTTGGTCTTCAAGTTCTGTGATTCTTTCTTCTGCCTGGTTATTGCTGCTTTCCATGCTTGTCAGTTTATTATTTATTTCATTGGCAGTATTTTTAGGACTATCATCTCTGTAATCAATTCTTTCATGTTTTTGTCTTGCCTTTCTTGGTTCTTATGTATTTTCTGTAGCCATTCCTTAATCTCTGTATTTGTGGTCTGAGACTAGTTGATCTGGAAGCTCTTTATTGTTTGAGTTCTGAAGACTGTATTCTCCAGTACTGTCCTTTTATGGTTTTCTGTATTACCTGTGTTTTTCATTGATTTCTTTTCATTTGTAATGGCTTTTTCTTTTTCTTTATGTCCGTTGCTCAGTGAAAGAGAGAATATCTTTCCTTTCTGTTTGCTCAGTTCCTTAGTCTTCTCTAGATAGAGTCTCCAAATATGTTCATTTTTGAAGCGGGGTTGGGTAGTGGGAGCTGTGCTGTACTTTCGCAATTTTGAGGTTTGAATTAGGTATATTGGGTGGTGCTAATATTCAAAAGCTGCATGCAGATTGTAATGCTCACTGACTGGGGTGGGGGTCTCCCAGGACCTACTTCCCACCACCTTACAATATGTCCATGCAGTGGGAACGTATTTATATCTCCTGGGTACAAAACAATATAAGGGAAGGGAAAAGAAGTAAGGAAGAGAGAAGGAATAAGAAAACACAATGAAGAAGAAGAAGAAGAGAAGAAAAAGCAAACAAAGCGGCAAACAGTCAGACAGACAAACCAGTTAAAAAAGAGAGAAAAAGCCAGGCTCGGTGGCTCAACCTGTAATCCCGCGCCTTGGGAGGCTGAGGTGAGTGGATTGCCTGAGCCCATGGGTTCGAGACCTGCCTGGGCAACTTGGTGAGACCTCATCTCTACAATAAATCAAAAAATTAGCCGGGTGTGGTAGCGCACGCCTGTAGTTCCAGCTACTTGGAAGGCTGAAGTGGAAGGATTGCCAGAGCCCAGCAGGTCGAGGCTGAGGTGGCCAGGAGCGGCCACTGCACTCCAGTCTGGGTAACAGAGTGAGACTCCAACTCAAAAAAAAAAAAAAGAAAGAAAAAAAGAAAAAAACCCTAAAACTAACAATATGAGAACACTTTCACACTCATACACACCTTTTTGCAAAAAAAAGAAGAAAAAGAAGGAATAAACAAAGCAAAAAACACACACACACTCAGCAAAATATCTAGAGGGAGCAGGGAAAAATTTAAAAAATAATATGAAAAGTAATAATACAAAATACAAACAAACTCTTTTTAAATCTTGTGTACCCTCTTGTGGCAGTGTCTGAAACTTCGGATTTCTTGTCAGCATGACCCAAGCATCATTGCTCTTGGCAAAGGGGAGGAGGGATCCGACCTCTAGGTCTGTCCCTCTGCTCATTAGGTGGTCAGGGGGAGGCTACAAACTACCCCCAACAGATCTACCTGTGTTCAGCCTTCTCCATTTGCATTGATCAAGTCGCTCCCTGTGTGGGTCACACACCTTACAAATTGCTAGGGATGGGAGCTGAATCCATTTAAAACTCACCCCCACCCATCTGCTGTGGGCTGGATTCTTCGCCTCCAGTTACACCCATAGTCCTGCAAATAGTCCAGTGTGGGGGATGGAGCTACTGGGTCTCCTCTCCTGGTCTCTTTGGGTAGACCGCATCCAGAGTATCCTCTCTGGGTTGACAGTGATCAATCTCAAAGAGGTACTGGATTCTCCCATTAAGTCTCAGAGGGTAGCTTCGCTGTTCACATGAGCAGGCAGGAGCCTGTCTCAGCTCTGGTTCCAGGACAAAGGTGATGAGGGTGTCTCTGTGTCTTCTCCTCTGCTGGGATTCGATGACTAATTCCTCTGCTGTTTTTTATCTGTGGTTCCTGCTGCCAATATTTGATCTGGTGCCAGAGCCTGTGGTGGTGGGCTGCACCTTGCAGCAGCTGTTTTTTGCCACTTTCTTTTGAGTATGGTCATAGACATGGTGCCTGTCCCTGGGCTGTGGATCACACTGGGATCCAAGTAGCTGTGCACAGGGCAGCTGCCTCATCAGGAGAGCTCAGGACACTTGTGCCCACGTGCCCACTCAGTCAGACACTCACACACCCACTTGCCCACCCCTTTGCTTGCATATTCGACCCTGTGCACACTCATTTATGTGGAGACTCACTCACTCCAACCAACTCTGTTGCCATCTTGGAATTGCCCAGTCTGTAATTCTTATTCATCTCTTCTCTAATGGCTCCTCTCAGATTTTAGTATTGAAATTACAATAAAAAGTAAATGAAGATATAATTTTCTTTATCTAATCTCTAGAAGCATTTTTAAAGATTGGCATTACACTTTTTAAAAAATGTTTTTTCCTTAAATGTGGACATAAAGATTTTTATGGGGGGAAGACTTTTAATTCTAGATTTAATTTCATTGCTAGATATAGGATTAGTCAGATCTTGTATTTCCTCTTTTTAAAATTTTAGTAAGTTGTGTTTTTAAAGGAATCTGTCTCTTTCACCAAATTTTCAAAATTATTTTCTTAAGGTTGTTTAATTAAATGTATTTTAATTTCTTTAGTATCCATTTGTAGCAACTTTCTCTTCTCAAATCTGATATTGCTAACTTGTGTCTTCTCTCCTTCCTGATCAGTTTTCCAAATGATCTATCAATATTTTTAGACTTTTTAACGAATTATCTATTGGTTTGTTATTTTTATTGCACATCTGAAAATTGCAGGTGGAACACTTTCATTAAAATAAGATTTATCTTTGCAATATGTAAAAGATTAATATATCTGAAATTCTATCAATGTACTTACTTAATTGCATTGATGGAAGGTAAAAAATTATCTCGGTGGATGCCAAAAATCTTGTGATATAATTCAGTACATACTCATAATTATGGCAAACTAGAAAACACAATAAACTTACTTAAACTAATAGATCATCAATAAAACTAAAACAGCCAACCAAGAACATTTCTGCAATGAACGTTATTATTAGTTTGAATTATTAAAAAAAAAATCTTCCTGAGTTTGGGAAAGAGTCACGATGTCTAATACTCTTTCTAGTCAACATAGTATAGAGGTCTCACTTATTGTTTTTTATGTTTGTTTTGTTTTTGTTTTGGGGGGATTGGAGTCTCACTCTATTGCCCAGGCTGGAGTTCTGTGGCACATTCATGGCCACCACAGCGTAGACCTGCTGAGCTCCAGTCATCCTTCCGCCTCAGCCTTCCAAGTAGCCGGAACTATAGGCACGTGCTACCAAGCCTGGCTAGTTTTTAAATTTATTTATTGTAGAGACGAGGCCTCACAAAGTTGTCCAGGCTGGTCTCAAACCTGCCAGCTCAGACAATGCACTTGCCTCAGCCTCCCAAAGTGCTGGGATTACAAATTGAGCCACCAAGCCCAGACCTTATTGTTTTAAAGTAAGAAAAAAAGCAAAATTTATAAGAATTGAAAATATACAAAACTCTATTTAGAGATGATATGATTGATATGTAGAAAGAATCTACAAGTCAAAAATTAGAATTCATAAGTGAGTTTATTCAGGCTACAAGATACAAAGCAACATTATTATTTTTTTTTTTTGAGTTGTAGTCTCACTCTGTCGCCCAGACTGGAGTGCAGTGGCCGCTCCCGGCCACTGCAGCCTCGACCTACTGGGCTCTGGCAATCCTTCCGCCTCAGCCTTCCAAGTAGCCGGAATTACAGGCATGCGCTACCACGCCCGGCTGATTTTTTTTTATTTATTGTAGAGATGAGGTCTCGCTGCCCAGGCGGGTCTCGAACCCGCGGGCTCAGGCAATCCACTCACCTCAGCCTCCCAAAGGCGCGGGATTACAGGCTGAGCCACCGAGCCCAGCTAGCAACATTATTTTTTAAAAATTACACGCAAAAAAAAAAAATAACATCCAAAAGGTATAATCTTATAATGGTTTCAAATGTATTAAAAATCTAGAAGTAAATCTAATGAAAACTGTGAAATATATACACTTGGAAATTCTAAAATATTACTGACATTTTTTAAAGCTTTAATAATAGCGAGCAATACCATTTCAGTGGATTAGAATATTACAAATGTTGTAAAGGTATCTAGTCTCCCCAAATTAACCTATAAAAGAAATACAATCCAAATTAAAATCTCAATAGTTAAATTGACAAGTCGGTGATAAAATTTATGTGAATACTCAATGATAAAAATTACTGAGGTAATTTGGAAAAAACACCCTAGAAGTACACTCAAGATTTATTATAAAACTACATTAAGTAAAACAGTGTGGAATGGCACAGTACAGATATTAGACCAGTAGAATAAAAACAGAAAGTCTGGAAATAGATATGCACATAAACACATATGTGCTTACAAAATATCACCTAAACTTATTCCTGAATCTACTATATGCCCAACTCTGTACAGAGTACTGAGTGAACAAAATAAGCACCATAGCTGTTTTAAAAAGAGAGAGAAATCCCCAGAATCTAGCTATGATGGATGAACTCCGAGAGCAGTAATCAAGAGCTAAGACTGAAGAGCTAATGGGCATATATGAACTTGATCTGGGCCTCAATGCATGGGGCCCAACGTTCTGACATCCACTCAGGGGAGGGTGTCTAGGCTGCAGGCCCTGTACACTTGGGGAGCTGACATTGAGCTATCTGTATAATGTTTAGAGTACCTAAATCTGTCCTACCCATAAAATAAATGGGGACTGCAGGAAGAATCTTTTGCAAGAAATCAGAACCCCTGGCCTGTGCTGTACTTAGGTTAGCATCTTAATTCATATTTGCTAGCATAACATACATAGCCTTTCCTCACTTCCAAAATTGATCTGGAAACAGATAATTCCTTATGACCTTGGTAGAAAGAAGAAACAAAAAGAATAGACAAATTAAAATGAAATATTCAATGGGAGTTTGAACATATGACTAGTTAGAGCTAAAGAGAAGTTTCTTACTGGTAGGATAGAATGTAAACTGTCTTATTGTTAAAAGGGAAGAATGGATGGCTAACAGGTCAATGAAAAAAATCAGAACCAGGGAGTAGGGTGAAAACTACCTGTGTCCTGAAGACATTAATGAAACTCTAGATTACAACTTATTCTGGACTTCTTAGCTATACAAACAAATAACTTATTTAAAAATTTTCTTAAGTTACTTGATTTTTTTCCCTTTTTCCAGTTGCAGCTTAAAGCCCTAATACTCAGATTATTGGGTACTCAAGTTTAACTCTCTTCCAGAAATGTAGTACAAGCTCTAGGTACTCTTTATCAAATGAGCAAATGGATTATAACAGGTAAAACCTCCTATTTTGATTATCGTAAGTTAAGCGGTGTAAAAAGTAGCTCCCCAAATCATTCTAGCTTTAAGCAACAATGCTGTATTCCCCGCTCACATTCCGGCCACCAGGAGTTGGCTCTGAAATGGTTCTATGCTGTTCATTCTGGTAGCAAGTTGAAAGAGCCCCTCCCATCTGAGATACTTTTTTTGTCTTGTTGCAGAAGGCAAGAAAACAAAAAAACAGAACCAGCTTCCACTAAAAAAAGGCATATGTTACTTCTGCTCGTAGTTTATTGGTCAAAACAAACCAAATGGTCAAGTCTGATGTCAAAACAGGGAAAATATAGTCCTCTTACAGAGACAGGAGTATGTATTTAGAACAATGGCACCATCTCATCACACTCGCTTTGCCATATACGTAAAATCACATATTTGAAAATGTTCACATCATTCACTTGGCCTGCCAGAATTAAGATGATATCTAGGATCTTGTTCCAAGATAGTTACCACATGCCACAACCTGGGGTATCTCTCCCTCTGGTTTGCCGAATCATCTGGGAGATTGACTTCTTACACAGGGCACACTCCTGTTTGCAAACTCTGGGTGAAAAGTCAATAGTGGATCCTAGATTTCATTACTTCTGTTATAGTTGCATTATTCAAGGAGTTCTTATCTACTGCTGTGACCTCCCTATCTATGCCTCAGAGATTTTTTTTTAGGGAGAAACAGCTTCAGCTATAAAATGTTTACCAATAATCACCTATGTATGGCCTCCCAAGACTTCTGTTCTTTGAGTTTACACTCACAGACACTGG
Source organism: Cephalopachus bancanus (assembly GCA_027257055.1). NCBI lineage: Eukaryota > Metazoa > Chordata > Mammalia > Primates > Tarsiidae > Cephalopachus > Cephalopachus bancanus. The sequence goes on along the minus strand of JAPVLO010000120.1, from coordinate 2,264,127 downwards.
CATTTCTTCTGTGCCAGGACACCTGGGTCTGAAGGAGATTCACAATATGGCTGAATAAATCCCTTTTTCCTAGGAACTTTCTTCTTTGTTAAACCAGATCTTTTGTTTGGACAATTACTCTTACTGAGTGTTCTGCTTGGGGACTGTTGATGTCTTTCATGCTAGCGAACCTCACTCAGGTGGCACAACCCATCAGAGACTCCACAAAACAAGGAAACTGGGTTCTTAGTCACTTTTCTTACAGGATACTCTATGCCAGATATTTGCCAATCTTGTGCCTTAAAGTACGGCTCACTGAAGGTTATTGAAAGAGATCCTCTCAGTCAGACCAACCAGTGAAGGAGGCCCAGGTGTATTTTGTCCTCGAGGTAATGAGTGTCTGTTTATCCCATGTTTATATATCTAGAAAGAACCACACAAGTAATTCTTTATTTAAAAAAAAAAAATCAGATCCAAGGTGACTTGTCTCCAACCATGAAGGAAAGTGACCAGCAGCTTATTACAGTTCCGCCCAATCAGGCTTTCCTCTGTAGGCAGGGATCTATGCAGGAAACAAGTTTGTAGAAAGGAGAGGAAAACATCATTTTAATTAAGTAATATGATCTCTTCTATGGGTTAAACATTATTTTCCCTAAAAATCTATATGTCAAAGTGCTGACTCCTATTGGTCTGGAATAGGACCTTATTTGGCAATAGGTCCTATTCCATTTGCAACTAAAAGCCCTGATACTCAGCATACTGGGTACTCAAGTTGGACTCTCTTCCAGAAAATTAATACTAGGATGTGATTAGTGAAGTTGAGATGAGGCCATACTGGAGTAGAGTGGGTTCTGTTCCAATATGACTGGTCCTTATAAATGGAGAAAATGTGGACCCAGGGGGGCATGTAGGGAGAACTCCATATGACCTGAAGATAGTCTTCTAACAGCCAAGGAAAAACGTCTGGAACAGTTCCTTCCTTCACAATCCTTGGAAGGAACTAACCCTGCAGACACCTTGATCTCATACTTCAATATCCATCTGGATTTTCATCCTAGATTTTCTGTAACAGTCCTGAAATTCTTTTTTATTGCAAATCATAAAAATACTCAAAGATTTCAACATTTCATTATCTCAAATACACATCCAAAATTGTCTCACCTAGCTGAATAGTGTCTAAGAATCCTTTGTCATCACATGGGGTAGTGTATTTGCTTGGAGAAAATAATGCTCAAATAAAAGATGTGCATCAAGTTTCTGAGTGGGCCCCTAGGCTCTTGGGTTGGAATAGCTAGCAGCTTTGTGAACCGTCCCAAGAGACAGGGCTTCAACAGAAGAGCAAAAGAGAAGCAGTTTTTAAGAGGAGTCTCTGGCCTTTATACGCCTCTGCTGCTAATAAAGTAATTCACTGCAGCACTCCTCTGAACTCTCCTTTAGAATCAAGTCAGACGGTGTTATAGGCATCCTTCTCGAGATTTCTATTTTAATTTCAACTTTGCCCACACGAATAGAAAGTTTGCTGAATTCGGTTGAGTTTGCCTCATTTTTTAAAAGCAAGTGAGTGGAATATATTGTCTTCCAAAATAAGTGCTGCCAAGGTTCATAAGTGGTAAGGTTGTATTAGCAACTGGGAGAACCTTGTTTGCCTGAAAGTGCGAATACTGAAAACATGAGAAAGCATATTTATAAATCTCTATTATTGAATCTGTACATCCATTTACTTTAGAAACTAAGGCAGCATCCCACAAGAATTATTCTCTTTTCAAAAAAGATTTTGATTGTCTTTTGTTTTTAGAATTTGTTGAGTTATTTGGAAGTCATTCCTAAACTTAAAACCGTAGCTACAAAGGACAGGTACTTTCTAGTCAAGGTATTTTTATATTCAGAAACTAAAGTTGTTCTAAATATCATTCTCCTAACACAATACTTACCTACTCAAAATGTGCAAAACATTGTGGGAGGGGAGACTACATTTTTTTATTAACCAAACACTGTTTCAAATGATACATACTACATGATTCCATATATGAACATTTGTGAGATAACATAATTATTAAGATGGAGAACAGAATAGTGGTTGCCAAGGTTAGAATTGAGGGAGGAGACAGTTGCAGTGGCTCACACCTGTAATCTCAGCATTTGGGGAAGCTAAGGCAGGAGGATCGCTTGATCCCAGAAGTTCGAGATCATCCTTGGCAACACAGTGAGACTTCCTCTCTACAAAAAAAATCAAAAAATTAGTCAGGCATGGTGGCACACACCTGTAGTTCCAGCTACTTGGACGACTGAGGCAGAAGGATCACCCAAGTCCAGGAGGTTGAGGCTGCAGTGAGCTGTGATCATGCCACTGCACTCCAGTGTGGGCAACAGAGTGAGATCCTACTTAAAAAAAAAAAAAGAAAGAAAGAAATGGGAGAGGATATTGGCATAGCTATGAAGGGGTACCATAAGGAAGTCTTGCAGTGATGGTTCAGTTGAGCATCCTGATTATGATGGTTAGGAAGGTACACATTTATTATACTCTTAAAAGCCTTAGCTGTAACATGACATTGATAACTACCCTTTAATATTGGGAAAAAAAATCAAAGTATTAAAAAAAATGAGTGACAGTAAGTCAGCATCTAAATAAGAAAAGAGAATATGATCCCAAATAGTCTGTCCAATCATAAATGTAATATTTTCTTAGAATTTGTAACATATCAGTTTCCTAAATTGCCAAGGTAGTAAAAATAAAGGCTTTTTCTTGTTGGTTTGTTTTTGTCTTCTTTCTGTTTGAGTCCAGGAGTTTGAGACCAGCCTAGGCAACAAAGATTGGTCTCATCTTTAGAAAAAATAATTTTTAAAAATTAGCCAGGTGTAGTGGCATGTGCCTGTAGTCCCAGCTACTCAGTAGGCTGAGGTAAAAGGATCACCTGAGCCCAGAAGGTCAAGACTGCAATGAACCGTGATAGTGCTGCTGTACTCCAATCTAGGCAACAGAATGACTCAAAAGTAACAAACAAAACATTGGTAAGTTTGCTTAAAATAACAGAAGCATGTCTGTAACCAAAAGGGAATGCTCTCAACCAACCAGTATTGTTTAAAATGCTTCTGTAGTGTTACTTTCAGCAGTGCATGTTTTTGGTTGTTCTTGTGTATGGAATGACATTTGCATTTTTATCTCTGCACAACAATACTTATTGTTGACTTAGGCTCAACAACCTTGTGTACTATACTTTCCCTTGGTGCAGCATTTTGGCATGTTGGGAGCCACTATTGCTTGAAATTATTTTTAAAAATGCTTCTTGTAGCCACATTATATCTTGTTAATTATTCCAGTTTAGGGATCATCCTTGATCGTCTTTTTATTCCCAGCCTCTAGCACAGAGCACAGAACTTGGTGGGCAATCTTCATCCCTCAAATTCAATTGAATTGCTCAATGTCTGATTCCCAGTCATTTGGGAATCATGACTGCCTATAGCTATTAAGCTGTGTTCATGACACAGATTCCATCAGCTATTAGTGCCCACTCCCCAAATTAGTGAAGAACATTGCCATTTAGAACTTTAAACTGCTTAAATAATCAAGAATTTTCAGAGCACACTTTAAAATAGCTTTGATAGGATGATCAATTTGTCTCAGCTTCTCCTGGACTCTCCTTGCTTTAAAATGAAAAGACCCACACCCCAGGAACCCACTCGGTCCTGGGCAAACAGAGCTGGTCACCCTATTGAGGAACACCTCAATATTTTGTAAAAGAGTTGAAAATCAATCTATGCTCCATTTATTTATTTCATATACACATGTGGAAATAATCAGATCTGGGTAAAACTGGCTAGATTATGTTATCCATTGTATTTACTATAGATATTTATTTTTTTGAAACCATTCAGTAAAATCTGATAAAGTGTTACAGAATCCTGAAAACTGGCTCCCTATTGATGGTGTCTTGGTTTTAACTTAATCCAGGTATTTGCAATGGTGTTAGCCTTGGTTAACTGTGACGCATATGAGATGGATAGGACTTCCAGTAGTGAAATAGTCACTGCTTGTTTCTGTGAGTCAAGAAGACATATGGCATGATCATAGTGATGTAACTAACTTACATTTGGTTCCATAATCTTGCTAACCTTCCTTTTTCTCTAAGTAGATTAATGTTCATATTGGTGTCTTTGTGGTAAGCAAAATTTTTACAAGCAGATGCAGTATTCCTTGCCCATTTACTTAAAAGTCACACATTTTAAACTTGGTTCTAGCCCAACTCCTTCAAATCTACTTTTCTTTTAGTGTTTCTGAAAGTATGATACTTATATTACCAGCCACAACATCAACCAGAGTATTTCTTATTTTTTTATTTTTTATTTATTTATTTTTTTTGAGTTGGAGTCTCACTCTGTCACCCAGACTGGAGTGCAGTGGCTGCTTCCAGCCACCGCAGTCTCGACCTGCTGGGCTCCGGCGATCCTTCCGCCTCAGCCTTTCAAGTAGCCGGTATTACAGGCGTGCGCTACCACGCCCGGCTGATTTTTTGATTTATTGTAGAGATGAGGTCTTCCTGCTCAGGCGGGTCTCGAACCCGCGGGCTCAGGCAATCCACTCACCTCAGCCTCCCAAAGGCGCGGGATTACAGGCTGAGCCACCGAGCCCAGCTAACCAGAGTATGTCTTCTTGGTCCAGGTGCCTGTGTGTAACAAAGTGCCAGGTGATTCCAATACCAAGCAATGTTTGTAAACTTCCAGCAACGTAAATGCAATGATATTTGCAGATCAAAAATTCAGTCTTGAAACCACGCTTTGTAATGTATACTAGAACTGTGATTTTGAGAAAATCGCCTAGTGTCTCTGAATTTTAATTTCCCATCTGCAAAATACAAAAGTATAATAGAAATCATAAGGCTGGTGGTGGTCAAGCAAAACATGTGAGACCTGCAATGTTTTATAGACTGCAAAGCTTAAGGGCAACTGTTAGCTGCTGACTTATTCATGATCCTTCTCTTCATTTTCCTTAGAAATGCAAGAAAAAAAAGGTTTTTTTAATGATGTTTACAAACTAGTTACTTAACTGCCATCATTTACATTTGCAAATCTTTTCAAATAAGACTGACCCTTTAATTTCCTTTGTGTTGATTTCATGGGTGTTTGTCTGATTTGATTACTCAGTTTGGTTAAATTGGTTGAACTGGTTGTGTGTAAGATTACAGGCAGTTTTGATTTTAAAAAAATTACTGTAACACACAAACAAATCAAGCATTACTAAAATGTGAGACCTCTTCAATTCTGTGATGCTGCTTAAAGCCATGCAGTAAGTAATTAGACAGGTGCTTTCAGCTTCCAGTTGCTTGGCCAGATGCCTGTTACAAGTTGAAACAACTGCTTGCAATTGCTTCTGACTCAACGAGTCTTACTTATTTGGAGTAGTTTTAATAAATAACACACTGCCCTAACATGTTAAGAGAATTACGATTTTTAGTAGCACTAGCGAGATCTTTCGCTTTAGGAAACTGTCCCTAATTAGTCCAATTTTATTCTGATAATTCCTTTATTTCTTTCATTCTAGAGTATAAGTCATTTTGTTTGTATGCATTTGACAATAAACTCTATGCTCCTTCTCATGTGACCTTTTCTTTCTTTCTCTTTTGTTCGTATATATTGTAGATGATATCTAGTTTGAAGTACATCCGAAAATATCTACAGAATATACACTAGAAGCAATACAATGTTGGATTCCAAGCACTGAATATCTTCATTTTAGTCTAGGAGCTCTTAATCTATTTGAAGAGAAAAAAATATACACCCTAATAATTATTACACACACACACACACACACACACACACACACACACACACACACACACACATACACACACACATATTATATATAATGTATATAAAACAAAGCAGCATCAATGTGGTAAATCCCAGAGTTCAGAAAATCATGTTTTGGCCCGAGTCTGGCACTCACTTACCATGTAATACCATGAACGCTTTTGGCCTGTCTGAACTCTTGCAAACAAGGCAGATGTGAAGAATTGTTAAACTTGAGGAATCTGTCGTAAGGATTAGAGTTCTGAAGATAAAGAGATCTGTAGGCACTAGTTAATTCAAGGAGACTACACTAAAAAGGTTTTTATTTAGATCCTGAAATGGAAGGGAAAAAGAAGGTGGGGGTGGGGAGAAGCGAGCATCTACTAAATATGGTCTTAAGTTGGCATCTTTGTATTCTTTATCCCATTTAATCCTTTCAGTCCTGAACTTCTCTGAGTTCAGTATTAGATTGAACCACATAAGCGTATGACGTTTGTAAATTACTAACAATCAAAGTGGGCAATTATGTATGTTTCAAAGAAATGATATCCTTATCAAATATATGAAAAAACTTAGTATCAGAAAAATTACAGAATTTGTTCAGGCTCAGATAATTATGCCTGAATCCAAAGTCCTTCTTTAATTATTCCTTACCATTTTCCCTGTGTTTAATCCACCAACCAGATACTGTAGAGTTTACTCCTAAAATATCCAGAATCCACTGACTTCTCTCAATCTCTACTATCATCATCTTAGTCCAAGCCACAATAATCTTTCTAAAATGCTACGATAGTCACCCTATTTGTATCTTGCTTCCCAAGAATGCATTTTCACATAACCTCCAGGGTTAGTCTCTAAAGACTCAAAGCAGAACCAGATCATTTCAGTCTCTGTTAAAAACTAAAATACAATGAAACAAAATTTAAAAAATCAAAACATTTCAGATGGCTTCCCACTTTGAAACAAATTCAATTACTTTTACCAAGACCTCCGCCTACAACTTAAATAGTGTTGGGATACAGTAAGTGTTCAGAGGTCGTTTATTGAATAAATAGAAAGTAAGATGTCTGTTAAAGAGAGTTTGAAAAATAGAGTAAGGGAGATAAAGTAAGAAACAATCACAATGGTTTTTGATTGGAAAGCATTTTAACTTTATCCTCTTGGTTGCTGGAACCCTGTGTGAATCTATAACTAGGGAGGTATAGAAAAAAATACATTGTCATGGAAAGATCAGTTTGAAGGCAGAAACATAAAAAGGGAGAGAAAGGAACAAGAAAGGGCAAGAAAAGCAGCTGTAAAAACATCTCAGGAGGCTCCAGGTTAATGATGGCTAGAATAAAAGAGGAAGCTCTTTGCAGGAAACAAGAAAAATACGGATTTGAGTTACTTGGCAACTAATAAAAGAGAAAGGACAAAGGACACTATGAACTGAAAAAAAGATTATAATTTTTCCCCCTCTGAGCAGCCAGATGATGCATGCCTAGTGATAAGTCAGGAAGAAAAAAAAAGCTTTTTTTGGAAAAGAAAAATATTAGTTTTAGATGCCTTGAGTATGTGGTAAAAGGTAAAAAATACATTGGAGGTATGGGACCAAATTTTTTATCTCTTAAAAAAGTCTGGAGTATACACTTCATCTTCCTTTCCATCTCCCTGCTAGAACCCTAGTTCATGCTTCGTTATTTTTGTTCTCTTTCCTGGGCTACAGCAAAGATCTTATCAATTTTCTCTGAGTTCTACTTTGCCTTCAGAGTACTTCCTTAAATGGAAACATTTCTGTATTTCCTGACTTATAACTTCCGGTGGCCTCTGCTTGTGACACACTCCACCCCCCATCCCTGTATTCCCTTTTCCCAAAGCACTATGTCCAAAATTCTTACCATAGTGTCTAGGGGACTTCCCTATCTGTGTCTGGCATCTCCTTCTCTCACTGCTTCAACCTCCCCTATGCCAATGGACTTCAGAGTAATTGGTCTCCCCACTGCTTCCCACTTCATTCCTGCCTCTCTAAGAGGCAGAGGCAGCATCTTTACCCAGGAAGGCAAAAGAGGCAGTGACCTTTTTGTATCAATGACATGGAAGAAGAATCAGAAGCTTTAAATTAAAAAAAAAAAAAAGTTTCAACAGAGCCTCCAGGCAAGATCACTAATCTGAGAGTCAAGAGGTAGAACTTCAAGGAAGTTAGAATATTTCATAACACAAATGCTGCCTTCCTTTTACATGATTTATTTCTATACAGAAAGTTGCACAATATCAGAGTCCCACAGCATAGGTTAGGGGTGAGACTGGGGATGACTTGAGCTACTCTAGAGCTGTGACTTTAAGGGTTTTTTGGTCTTGATTCGGAGTAAAAGAAATAAACTTTACAAGACCCAATATCCTCATATATACACAAAAAATATGATATATATGCTATAAATACATATGCAAGTGCATGTTATAGATGCACATATGATATATAAGAAAACAGAGCTTTTCAAGAGAATACTTATTACTATTCGTGACATACTTTATTTTTCTGCTTATTTCTATTTATTTTCTATTCATATATTTTTTTCTATTTCTCTCTCTCTCTCTCTCTCTCTCTTTGAGTCAGTCTCACTTTGTTGTCCAGGCTGAAGTGCAATGGCATGATCACTCATTGTAGTTTCCAACTTCTCAGCTCAAGCAATCCTCCTGTGTCAGCCTCCAAGTAGCTAGGACTACAGGCAGATGCCACCATGCCTGGCACATTTTTTATTTTTTGTAGACACAAGATTTCCCTATGTTGCCTAGGCTGGTCTGGAATTTCTGGACTCAAACGATCCTCCTGCTTTGGCCTCCCAAAGTACCAGGATTACAGCATGAGCCACCACGCCTGGCAATGTTCTCTTCTTTTTAAAACATTATTATTGAGGGCTACTGTTCACTAATGGGCTGAGACCAGCATAGTGAAGACCATTACCTTAATTAACAAATGACATGGTTATTTGTACCCTTTGGGCAGTGCTTACCGTGAAGTTATGGCTGGTCTTATTTTCAGTATCGACTTTATAAATATATTTTGCTTCAGTGTGTGAAATATGGAGAAATTACCTTGATGTTTCAGGTTACTTTTACCTAATTAAATGGTGGAATGGTGTTTTGCTTATGACATATTATATGCTTTGACAGTCCAAATGTTCAGCTTTCCTTTAAAAAAGCAGCATATTAGTAGGTGAGTTGTAATCCAGAGGCCGTTCCATCATCCACTCTTGTCCATTTTTCTATCACTTCATATAAGTGATAAAAAAGGAAATGTAGAGGTCATTTCATCCAACCTATTATTTACTTTTTTCTATTCATCATTTATTTTGACTTGTCCCAAATTATAGGTTGTTGGTGTCAGCAACAGCTTTAGAATCCAAGTCTCCTGTTTCTTGCTGCATGTGTTTCTACTCGGTAACATTGCTTCTCCTTGGGTCCTCAAATCTATGTGAGTTGATTGAGTGACTCAGTGAGTAGGAAGAGAGAGCACAATAGGAAATGGTTCCATTTTCATGTGTTTTCCAAACTCAAGGTACCAGATGACTGGCAGGTTTCATTTAAAGTATTCATTATTTTTTTATAAAAGTGAAGCAGGTGATTGGAAAACATTCACATAGTAAGTCTCCAGTGAAGATTTTTATGTTCTCTTAGCTTCTGTGATTACTCTGTATCTTAGGGCTGCTTCAGTTTTAGGCTTGAATTTCTGATTTCTCCTAGTAGATTTTCACAGCTTGAAGCCCACGAGATGGCATAGTAAAAAAAGCCTCAGCCCGTAATCCCAGCATTTTGGGAGGCCGAGGCAAGAGGACTGCCTGAGCCCACGTGTTTGAGACCAGCCCAGGCAACTTGGCAAAACCTCATCTCTTCAATAAATCAAAAACGAGCCAGGTGTGGTATTGAGTGCCTGTAATTCCGGCTGCTTGAAAGGCTGAAGCTGAAAGGCTGAAGCTGAAAGATCACTGGAGCCCAGCAGGTCGACGCTGGGGTGGCCATGAGCTGCACCCCAGCCTGGGCAATGGAGTGAGACTCCAACTCACACACACAAAAAAAGCCAAGAGGGCAAAAGGATGCTTTAGAAGATAGAAGGCTTTTGGTAAACATCAGTGACTACTTTTCCCTTTTATCCTTGACTTGGGAAAAGGCATTTCTGTTCTGACTGCCATAACCCAAAAACATGAAATTTGAGGGAAGAATGCAAGACAGCATGACTGGCATCTCCTCCAGCTGTTTCCTGAGGTCTAAGGCTAGGTCTTAAACTGGCTACTGGCAAGAGGACACAGGTTTCTGTCATCTTCTCACCCAGGAGACAAGGCTAATTAGCATGTGAGGATTTCCAGGCTGAAGGCTGTGCTCACTGGCCACTTCTCCATTCCATCAGGAAACTAACCACTGGTGTAAAAGCATGGATCCATGAAACACTGGCAGAATGTCTCCTAGAGGCAAGGAGTACATAGAAGGAAAAGAGCACAAAGCGAGAACCCTGAATTTCAGCATCTGTTGAAAACTAAGGTACCATTGTTCGAATGCCAGGTACTCAACAAGAATCTCCCACTCTTTAAAGAAACTGGCATGGGTGAAGGAAAAGAAAACTTATCACCATTAAGTTGTTATTAAGGGAAACAAAACATCTTTCAACCTGCCCTCAGTTAAAGAACAGGGCAGGGAGAATTAGGAACAAAAGAATGAGTGAGAGGGGGGGGGGGAAGTAGTCTTCACGCAATTATAAACTGTTCCTACACACTCACCTAAGAGTGGTATTATGAGATGACATATCCTCCCCAAAATTCATACATTAATGTCTTGATTCTTCCCTCTCCCAGCACCTCAGAAAGTGAATTTGGAGATAGGGTCTTAAAGAACGAATCACGTTAAAAATAAGGCTATTAGGGTGGCCCTAACCCAATATGACTGGTGTCTTTATAAAAAGAGGAAATTTGGACAGAGATACATACAGAGGAAAGACCATGTGAAGACTCAGGGAGATGATGCTGGGAAGGCCAAGGAGAAAGACTTCAGAAGGAAGTAACCCTGTTGACACATTTATCTCAGACTTACAGCTTTCAGAATTGTGAGAAAATAAACTTTGGTTGTTAAAACCACCCAGTCTGTGTACTTTGCTATGGCTGCCTGAGCAAACTAATGTGGGAAGCCTGATCTGAAATGGGATTATCAACCGATCAAAGCCAATATGGTTGTGCATATTTTTGGGAGACATTAAGGAGAGTTCAGGTGAATAAATATTTTAGATCTCTCTATCACATCCTTACTATTAAGTTACAAGGAAAGTAAACTTCAAACCAATTTTCCTCATAATTTAGGGACTCATTAGAAAACAACCTAAAGTAATCTTGCAACCTGTTCTGTAATCTTTCTGTCCTTTTTAGGAAATTAGTTACTACTGTGTAGGGGTGAATCACTCAGGAAAGCAATGCCCTAGAGACAGGATTTAGTTAGCTTACAGTCCACAGCAGACAGGCAGAATCATCTGAACACAGGATATTTCTAAATCAAGCTCCATTCCAAAAATGAATAGTAAAACTCGCACATAATTTTGCATTTTGTTCACTCAAAACCAGAAAATATTCCTACAAATTTTAGCCAAAATACTTAGATATCTGTAATACCACTATTATTAGTTTCTCTAATGATCTTGCGTTTCTAAAAATCAAGAAAATAATTTTTTTTTTGAGTTGGAGTCTCACTCTGTCGCCCAGACTGGAGTGCAGTGGCTACTCCTGGCCACCGCAGCCTCAACCTGCTGGGCTACGGCGATCCTTCCGCCTCAGCCTTCCAAGTAGCCAGAATTACCGGCATGCGCTGCCACGCCCGGCTGATTTTTTTTTATTGTAGAGATGAGGTCTTGCTGCCCAGGTGGGTCTCGAACTCGCGGGCTCAGGCAATCCACTCACCTCAGCCTCCCAAAGGCACGGGATTACAGACTGAGCCACCGAGCCCGGCTGCAGCTTTATTTACTTCAAAGTTATATTTTAAGTCTGGAGTTTTCTTAGAGTTGATGGTAGATTGAGGGACTTCTTAGCCTCCGTAATCACAAAAGTCAATTCCTCATAATAAATTGCTTTCTATATATCTATACATATCCTGTTGGTTCTGTGTCCCTGGAGAAGCCTTTAAAAACTGCTTTGATGCTTCAGTACAATGGTAGATTCACTAAAGTAATGAGGAATAAGTGGTTCCTTGAAAGCTTTCATTAATGCCTGGATCCAGAAGTAAAGAGGTGACTCATTTTTCCAATTACACGTTGGTATTGATATTGATATTGACATTGATGCAAATCCCTGGCAGAGGTCTTCATTTACTTCAGGGACTAAAATGCTAAAAATGTAAAAGAGTGTCCTGAGTCCTGCTGCAATAATAAAGTCCTGAAAAGTCAAAAAAAAATTTTATTGTACTAGTCAATATTCCAGCCTAGATTGACTGGTAAAATTGTAAAATCATCAATATTTTGAATGTGAATTTCTGGTATTTGGATTTGAACTTTTCCTTTGCTCTATTGTTAGTACTCCTTATACATCTCAATCAAAAGTCTGTGGAAAAATATGCTCCATAGTTCTAATAATTGCCAATATTTATTGAGCTCTTATCATGTGCCTGACTTAAGTCTGTATCAACTCTGCTACAGTAATCCTGAGGCCAAGGAAAGCTAATTAACTATCTTGAATTACAAAGTGAATACAGGATGAGATTGCGGGCTCTTGACTTCTGTATTATACTCATATTTGGGGCCCCAGAAAAAGCCATTGAATAGATAAACCTATGACAGTTACAATCAGTAATAATGAGAAGATATGATGTCTAAGAAAGAGAGTATAATATTATTTCAGTCCTAGAACACTACATATTTCCAATTTATTCATCAGTGTCTTATAGTTTGCAGTGTACAGAACTTGGATAAATTTATTCCTGAGTATTTTGTTGTTTTGATGCTATCATAAAGGGGATTAGTTTCTTACTTTTTCTTTCACAGAATTTATTGTCAGTATATAGAAACATAATTGATTTTTGTATCTTGCAACTTTACTAAATTTATTTGTTAATTTTGACAGTTTTTGGTAGATTCTTTAAGGTTTTTTGTATATAAGATCAAGTCATTTGAAAACAGAGACAATTTTACTTTTTTCTTTCCAATTTGGTGGTCTTTTATTTCCTTTTCCTGACTAATTGCTTTGGCTAAGACTTCTGTTACTATGCTGAATAGAAATATTAAGAATGAGCTTCCTTGTTTTGTTCCTGACTTTAGGGAAAGAGTTTTTAGCTTTTTGTTGTTGAACATGTTAGCTGTGGATTTATCATATAGGCTTTATTAGGTTGAGATACATTCTTTCTGTATCTGTTTTGTGAAAAGAATCATGAAAAATTGCAAAAGAATGTCAAATTTTGTCAATCGTTTCTTCTGCATCTATTGAGATGATCATATGGTTTTTGTCCTTCATTCTATTAAACAGTGTATCACATTGATTGATTTGCATATGTTGAACAAACATCTTTACTTCCAGGAATAAAGCTCACTTGACCTCCGTGTTAGTTCTTTAATGTGTTGTTGAACTCAATTTGTTAGTATTTTGCTGAGGATTTTTGAGTCTATGTTAGCATGGCTGTTGACTTGCAATTTTCTTGTAGTGTCCTTGTCCTTGTCTAGCTTTTGTTTAGGGCAATACTGACATTGTGAAATACATTTGGAAGTGTTTCCTCCTTCTTTTTTTTTTTTTAACCTCCTTTTCAATTTTTTGAAAGAGTTTGAGAAAATTTGTTACTAATTCTTCTTTAAATGTTTGGAAGAATTTACCCATGAAGTCTCTAGGTCCTAGGCTTTTCTTTCTTAGGAAATTTTTGATTACTGATTTAATCTCTTTACTAGTTATAGGTCTATTCATATTTTCTATTTCTTCAGGATTCAGTCTTGGTAGGCTACAGATTTCTAGAACTGTATCTATTTCTCCCAAGTTATTCAATTTGTTGGAGTATAATTGTTCAGAGTAATCTCTTATAATCTTTTTAATTTGTGATATCAATAGTAATGTCCTCTTTTTAATTTATGGTTTTAAGTAATATCCTTTTTTCTTAATCTAGCAAAATGTTTGTAAATTGTGTTTATCTTTTGTTTTTAACAAAAATCCTCTTAGTTTTGTTTAGCTTTTCTATTGTTTATTCAGTTGTTATTTTACTTATTCCTGCTCTGATCTTTAATTCCTTCCTTCTTCTACCTTTGGAATTAAATTATTAAAATGTCCATAGTACCCAAAGAAATCTACAAATTTCAAGCAACTCTATCAAAATTCCAACAGCATTTTTCTCAGAAATAGAAAAATCAGTCCTAAAATTCGTATAAAATCACCAAAAACCCTGAATAGCCAAAGCAATCTTATGAAAAAACAAATCTGGAAGCATCACACTTTCTGCTGTCAAACTATATTACAAAGCTATAGTAATCAAAAGAATATGGTATTGACATGAAACAGACACATAGACCAATGGAACAAAATAGAGAGCCCAGAAATAAACCCAGAGTATGGCACTGGCATGAAAACAGACACATAGACCAATGGAACAGAATAGAGAGCCTAGAAATAAACTCATACACATTTGTAAACTAATCTTTGATAAGAGCACCAAGAACACACAATAGAGAAAGGAAAGTCTCTTCAATAAATGGTGTTGAAAAGACCGGATATCATATACACACACAAACACACAAATAAAAAGAAAAAGAAGAAATTTCGTTTTACACCACTTACTAAAATTTACTCGAAATGGATTAAAAATATAAATGTAAGACTTTACACTGTAAAACTCCAGAAAAAAAACAAAGGGAAAAGCTCCTTGACATTGGTCTTCACAATAATTTTTTGGCTATAACATAAAAAAAGAAGAAAAGAAGAAGCACAGATAACAAAAGTAAAAGTAAACTATACAGGTAGTTTGTGCTACATCAAACTAAAATGCTTCTGCACAGGAAAGAGAAAAATTAACAAAATGAAAAAGCAACCCACAGAAGGGGGGAAAATATTAGCAAATGTGATTTGAGATTAATGCTAAAATATATAAGGAACAGATACAATTCAATAGCAAAACAAAACAAAACACATATATAAACACGAAATGAAGAATCAGATTTTAAAAAGGGACAATACCTATCGTAAAGACATGGCATGTTTTTGAATATTTTGCCATTCTCCATCTCTCACACCCTCTTTTTCTCCCTGTCTCCCTCTCCCTCTCTTTCTTCTTTGAACCCTGCTTTGTCCAGAATTAATATAACTACTCCAACTTTCATTTGTTATGTTTTAGCATGACATACATTTTCCACTTTTTGAAATCTGTTTGAATCTTTATATTAGGGTAAATACCTTGTAGACAACATATTTGGATTTTTTTTTCTTAATCTACTCTGATAATCTCTCTTTTAACTTGTGTATATTTATCATTTGTCTGTAAAGTGATAGCTGATATAGTCAGATTAATTCCACCATGTTTGTAATGGTTTTTACTCATTGCTTATGTTTTTTGTTTCTTTTTTTCCTTTTTGGCTTCTCTAGATTCCAATGAACATTCTATGTATTTTATTTTTATCTTCTCTCTTTTAAGAATTGTTATTAGTTGCACTAGAGTTTGCCATACACTTTTTTACCTAACTTAATTTACCTTCAAATACTATACCACTTCATCTTCAGTGCATGTATGTTATAATAGAATATTCCCAATCTCTCTTTCTCTCTTGTCTTTTTGATATTGCTGTTATCAATTCATTTAGCTTTACATTATCATAACCCAATACTTTTTACTATTATTGATTTAAGCAAATCTTTATTTTAGGTCAACTGAAAATAATAAAAATAAGAGTTTTTATTTTTATTTATTTATTTATTTTTTTGAGTTGGAATCTCACTCGGTCGCCCATACTGGAGTGCAGTGGCCGCTCCCGGACACCGCAGCCTCGACCTGCTGGGCTCTGGCGATCCTTCCGCCTCGGCCTTCCGAGTAGCCGGAATTACTGGCATCCGCTGCCACGCCCGGCTGATTGTTTTTTTTTTTTGATTTATTGTAGAGATGAGGTCTCGCTGCCCAGGTGGGTCTCGAACCCGTGGGCACAGGCAATCCACTCACCTCAGCCTCCCAAAGGCACGGGATTACAGGCTGAGCCACCGAGCCCGGTTTTTATTTTATTGTGTAAGTATGTATGTATGTGTGTATGTATGTATTTTAGACCCAATGTCTTGCTATGTTGCTTAAACTGATCTTGAACTCCTGGGCTCAAGCAATTCTCTCACTTTGGCTTCCCAAATTGCTAGGGTTACAGGCATGAGTCACTGCACCTGGTCTATTGTACCTTCATTTATGCTTTCTGCAATGTGTTTTCTTTCTTTATGTAGGTCTGAGTTTATGGCCTATGCGATTTTTCATCTTGCCGATGGTCCTGTAGGGCAGTTCTCACCGTAAATTTTCTCCATTTTCATTTGTTAGAGAAAATCTATTTGTCCTACATTTTTATTTTATTTTATTTTATTTTATTTTATGAGTTGGAGTCTCACTCTGTCACCCAGACTGGAGTGCAGTGGCCACTCCTGGTCACTGCAGCCTCGACCTGCTGGGCTCCGGTGATCCTTCCGCCTCAGCCTTCCAAGTAACCAGAACTACAGGTGTGCGCTACCACACCCGGCTAATTTTTTTAAATTTATTGTAGAGATGAGGTCTCACCAAGTTGCCCAGGCGGTTCTCAAACCTGTGGGTTCAGGCAATTCATTCACCTGGGCCTCCCAAATCACAGGATTACAGGGTGAGCCACCGAGCCCGGCCTGTCCTACATTTTTACCGGGCGATTCTAGTAGATTAGCATTCTTTTTTCTTTCACCACTTAAATATTTTGGTCCACATTCTTCTTGTTCATATGGTTTCTGATGAGAAATCCGCTATATTTCTTATCCTTAGTCATCTAAGTAAGGCTCTTGTTTCCTCTGGCTTCTTTTAAAATTTTATCTTTGGCTTTCTGCAGTTTGAATATGGCATGCCTAGGAGGGTTTTTTGTTTGTTTGTTTGTTTTTGTTTTTTTAGTATTTATATTGTTTTATGTTCTCTGAGCTTCTTGGATCACTGACTTTATGTCTGTCTTTAATTTTAAAAAGTTCTCAGCCATTATTAGGTAAATATTTCTTCTCTATTTTTGCTTTCTTTTCCTATGCTATTTCTATTACTCATGTATCAAACTTTTTGAAATTATTCCACAGTTCTTGATTGTTTTATTTTTATTTTTATTTTTTACTTTGTATTTCAATTTGGGAAGTTTCCAATGACCTATTTTCAAACTCATCGACTGGTTTCTCAGCTGTATCTAGTCTACTGATGAACTCATTGAAGGCTTTCTTAATTTCTCTCTCTCTCTCTCTCTCTCTCTCTCTCTCTCTCTCTATATATATATATATATATATATACATATTTAAATTTGTTTCTAGCATTTCCTTTTGATTCTTTTTAACAATTTCCATCTCTGCTTGCACTACCCAACCATTCTTGAACACTGTTAATTTTTTTCCATCAGAATTCTGCTATGTGCTCCCTCCAAAATTCATGTTGAAAGTTATTAGCCATTGTGATGGTCTTAAGAGGTGTGGCCTTTTGAAAGTGACTGAGTTGTGAAAGCTCTGCCCTCGTAAATAAATTAGTGCCTTATAAAAGAGCTGGAGGAAATTAGCTTAGATACCATAGGACACAGCATTCCTTCCCTCCATGTAACAACCAAGTATCACCTTGGAAGCAAATAGCAGTCCTCATCGGACATGAAAACTGCCGGCATCTGATCTTGAACTTCCCAGGCTTCAGAACTATGAGAAGTAAAATTCTATTGTTTATAAATTACATAGTCTGTGATATTTTGCTATAACAACACCAGTGGACTAAGAACAATTCTTACATATATATCGTAGTTATTTTAAATTCTTTCTCTGATAATTTTAAATTCCTTCCTTAATAACTGCAACATGTGTGTCATAAATGAGTGGTTCTGATGATTGTTTTGTTTCTTTAAACATTATTTTTTCATGCTTTTTGGTATTCTTTATAATTTTTGGTTGAATGCCAAATATGTTGTGTTGAGTAATAGAAATTGAAGTAAACGGGCCTTTAAGGTGAGGATTTATGTAAACCTGGCTTAGAGTTAGGCTGTGTTTAGTTACATTCTCTGTTGCTTTAGGTAGCAGAGGCTTCAAATTTCTCTGGTGACTTTGATTTTGTCTTCCCTTTTAATTTTAGACTCCATAAGTTAATAGTCTTCCTCAGAGAATCTGAATTTAGCAGCTTTTTCAGCTGGAATCCACTGATATTATACTGAAGACCTACTAACTTAATGGCAAGGTATTGGAGAAGAAGAATGCTCTAAAATTTATGATTAAATTTCAGGTGTTTTTAGCAGAACTGTGTCCCTGTCTGTGACCTTCACAAATGTTTTTTCCTATTGTAAAATTATGCAACTTTATCCCTGCTCCCTTCTTTCTTTCCTAGCTGCAGAGTTCCCAATCTATTTCTCTGAAGTCTTGATCTCTATTGAATATGTTTTTCCTTCTGAGGTTCGACTGAAAGTGGGAGATGCCTGAAGTGGGAAGAATTTCCTTCACCCAACTGGGATTAGGTTTCAGAAATAACCCTAAAGTTTCTTTATTGAAGTGTACGCCTTTGTTATAAAAAATTTTCTAGCAACATTTCACAATGGTTACTCTTCTTCTCCCCTGTCAGAGACAAAAGAGAATCTTCCTTGAATCCTTACTGTGAAAACCTGGTGCTATTCCTGATGAGAGCCCAGGAAAATGTCCCCTCGCGCCCCAGCAAAAATAATCTCAGGCTCCAGGCATTTCTCACTTTCCGATAGCCCAGAGTCAGCTTCTAGCAATTTATCAAGCTTGTGATTTTTTTCCTACCAGTTCATGACTCCAGTTGTTTCTGTTCCAGTAAGCAGATCTCTGTTGCTGTATCTCTCTGGATGTCCTTATCCTTTTAGATTTTATGTTGGTGGTTGACTCTATGTCTTGAGTTCTCTGATGTGCCCAGGAAAAGTCATCGCTTTCAGATTATCTGTTTTTTGTTGCAAGGGGAAAGTGAAAACTCCAACTCTTTCTGTGTGAGAGCTAACACAAGAAGTTCATGGACTTAAAGCTTCAAAAAGGGAAATTGGGTAGGTGCTTGAGGTTTGGCATGACAAAGACCATTTGAAGTCATGACATTGTCTAACCTGAGAAGCGGATTTGGGCTATGGCAGGAGTAGTAGGAGTGGTGATCCTTCACCTCTACTCAGAAGTCTCTTCAAAGGAAGTTTTTAGGGTCTTATAGGAAGAGAAAAAAGATTCTGGGTGAATATGTCTGGCATAAAGATAAGTATTAGCCATGAGAGGAAATCACAGAATGAAGTCTGCCTTGGCCAGTCTCTTAGCTCAGGCCCCAATTTCTGCTCAAAGCCTACAGTCATGTAGTTTTTGTAAAACTGATGGGCAGCAGGGCTTAAAATTGCTGTTTCACTAATCTCTGTGGATACTGGGAACACAGGCTATCCCTACTTTGGGTCATTCTTCCAATTGATAGGAATTGGGCTTCTTGGGCCCAAGTACAAGAGGACCTTTACGACAGATGAATAATTTAGATATAATGTAGGAATAAAAACTGAATATGTCGGCTGGGCTCGGTGGCTCAGCCTGTAATCCCAGCACTTTGGGAGGCTGCGGCCAGTGGATGGCCAGAGCCCACGGGTTCGAGATCCACCCAGGAAAATTGGCGAGACCTCGTCTCTACAATAAATCAAAAATTAGCCGGGCGTGGTAGCGTGCGACTGTAGTTCCAGCTACTCGGAAGGCTGAGGCAGGAGGATCGCCTGAGCCCAGCAGGTCAAGGCTGCAGTGGCTGGGAGTCTGCCACCGCACTCCAGTCTGGGTGACAGAGTGAGACTCCAACTCAAAAAACAAAACAAAATCAAAACAAAACAAAAAACTGAATATATCACTGGAGATTTTTGAGTAAGAGAATAATATATTAACCCCACTTGATCAGTAAAAAGTTCTGAATCCAAGTGCATGGCAGGATATATCGATGTCTTTGTTTATAGGTCATGCGGCTTAAAGGAGACCCTGACTTTGAAGTCAGGCACTAAAGAAATTAATTTTTTGGTTCTGCTACTTATTAGCTGAACCATTTGGCACATTTCTTTGTAAGTCATTTTCTGAATTACCTCTCTGGCTCATATTTTCAACCTATAAGTGAGCATATTATCTACTCAAGGAGCTTTGAAGATTATATCAGACAATACATACACAAAGATATAGAAAGTGCTCACTAAATGATAGGTATTTTATTGTGTTAAAGTGTTTTTTAAGTTTTTTAAGTTTAATTTTAATAAGTTAGTGATAGTGAATGGGCAACAAGAATATCGCTGTCATCTCACAAGTTTAGCAAAATGAATCTTAATCTCTTGGAATAATGTGAAAATAAACCCCAAACTCTCCTGGGAATGGAAAGATGATAGAAACCAGAAAAGCATCAAGAAGAAGCTAGAACCTGGAAGAGACAGGCAAGTCCTGAGTAGTCAGAGGAATTCAGCAGCGAGCTCTGCCCATGAAGGTTCTAGAACTCTGGAGCAAGTGCACAAAACCCCTCATAGTCATGGAATGACAGTTTCATTAGAACCATCTTTAAAGATATCCTGGAGTTAGAAACAAACGAACTTGTTAGATTTATCATAGGGGTACCAAACAGAGTAGGTGACATGGAAAGGGAAAGGGTCTATAAAGAAAATTGAATAAAGCAATTTATCATATGTTCTAATGTTTCTATTTCTTTAAAGTAGAAGTTGTAATTTAGGGAGAACTTTGTTCTTTAGTTTTAGGGACACAACCAAGCCAGGCAGGAAAACATCTGAGACAGTGTGGGACTTGGGAGTCAGACAGGCTTGGATTTAGTGTCCAACTTTTGCTATTGATCGTGTGTGATTTGGGGCAAATTATTTAGTTCTGAAGAAGCCCAAACTAGCACATGGCTTTGCTTCTAAAAACACTTCTCATTCTATACGCAGGCAAACAAACACTTTCCCCCTAAGATAACTCAAAATTAATAGGATCATCCTGTCTGATCCCGGTACTTAATGAAACCATGGGTATTTCCCAGAATCTTGGATTCTCTAACAAAATCCATTTTATTCTTAGTTTTTGCTATGCTAGTATTTGAAGCTAAGTCATGATGTTTGGGAATATGACATATGTATGAAAGATAATATATATGTTTTCTGCTATTCACATAGTAATATAAAACTGGTAACCCTGATATTTTGGCTTATTTTCTTTTAACAACTTTATTAAGATATAATTGGCTCAGATTAAAGTATACTCTTTGACAATTTTTGGCATAGCTATGTTCTTGTTTTTTTGTTTTGTTTTGTTTTGTTTTTTTGAGTTGGAGTCTCACTCTGTCACCCAGACTGGAGTGCAGTGGCCGCTCCCGGCCACCGCGGTCTCGACCTGCTGGGCTCTGGCGATCCTTCCGCCTCAGCCTTCTGAGTAGCTGGAACTACAGGTGCGCGCTACCACACCCGGCTCATTTTTTGGACTTATTGTAGAGATGAGGGCTCGCTAAGTTGCCCAGGTGGGTCTCGAACCCACGGGCTCAGGCAATCCACTCATCTCAGCCTCCCAAAGGCACGGGATTACAGGCTGAGCCACTGAGCCCGGCTGGCATAGCTATATTCTTATGAAAACATCACCACACCAACAGAGTGAACATAGGCATCCCCTGCAGAACTTTCCTCATGTTTGTTTGTATCTCCTCACTCCTGTCTCTCCCATGCTACTCCCCCATCCTTACCATTTATTGATCCTCAGATTGCTTTATATTTTCTAGAAACTGTATAAATAAAATAATTTAGTATATTTTATTTTTTTCTGGATTTTTTCGCTCAACATAATTATTCTGAGATTCATTCATACTGTTACATAGATAATAGTTTACTCTTTTAAATAAACACGAGATTTATTTATCTATTCACCTGTTGATAGACATTTTTGTCGTTTCCAGTTTTTAGCTGTTTCAAATCAGTTTGCTATAAGCATTAATGTAGAAGTCTTTGTAAGTGCTTCTATTTCTCTTGGGTAAATGGAATATGGTCGATGGAAATGAGTGGACGAATTATATGACAGGTAAATGTAAATTTTTTTTTTTTGAGTTGGAGTCTCACTCCGTCGCCCAGGATGGAGTGCAGTGGCACGCTCATGGCCACCCCAGCATCGACCTGCTGGGCTCCGGGGATCCTTCCATCTCAGCCTTCCTAGTTGTCAGAACTACAGGTACGCACTACCATGCCTGGCTAATTTTTGATTTATTGTAGAGAGGAGGTCCTGCCAAATTGCCTGAGGTGCCTTCCAATGTGGTTGTACCATATAATAGTTGCTTTATGACCACTGTAACAAATCACAGGTTTAGAATGCCTTTATCTGAAATGCTTGGGACCAGAAGTGTTCTGGATTTCTGATTTTTTCAGATTTTGTAATGTTTGTATTATAATAATGAGATACCTGGGGCATGAAACCCTAAACACAAGATTCATTTATGTTTCATGTGCACCTTACATATGTAGCCTGATGGTAATTTATACATTTCCAAAACTGTATACATTCAACCATCAGAAAGCAAAGGTGTCAGATGTGGAGTTCACCACTGGAGTATCATTCAGGCACTAAAAAGTTTCAGATTTTGGATTTGCAGATTAAGGATACTCAATCTGTACCACAAATTTAGTAGCTGAAACAAACACAAATTTATTATCTTACATTTCCATATGCCGGAGGAATATCAGCAGGGTTGTTTTCTTTTCCGGAGACTCTAGGGAAGAATGTGTTTTGCTGACTTTTGTAGCTTCCACAGGCTGTCTGCACTCCTTAGCTCCTGGCATTCTTTTTTTTTTTTTGAGTTGGAGTCTCACTCTGTCGCCCAGACTGGTGTCCTCCCGGCCACTGCAGCCTCGACCTGCTGGGCTCTGGCGATCCTTCCACCTCAGCCTTCCAAGTAGCTGGAATTACAGGTGCACACCACCACGCCCGGCTGATTTTTTGATTTATTGTAGAGATGAGGTCTCGCTGCCCAGGCGGGTCATGAACCCGCGGGCTCAGGCAATCCACTCACCTCAGCCCTCCCAAAGACAGGGGATTACAGGCTGAGCCACCAAGCCCGGCTTCCATCTATTTGATTGCAATTATTTGCTTAAGCCAGTTACTTGCTGTAAATGCGGGAAAGTTAGTTTTCCCATTGAAAGTTAGTTTCCCCATGAACCTTTTTTTTTGAATCACAAACATAAGAATGTTAATTTCGATCCAGTCGAACATTTCACTTATTTTGTTAACGATCATGAGAGAAAAACACTTCAAGTGCTTTGCAAATTATTTAACATTAGATAAATATGAGGTGATATTTTCTGTTTCAAATGTTTTATTTTACAGATGGGAAATTTGAGGTTCTGAGAAGTTAAGTGATTTATCCAAGGCCATCTGTCAATGATGGTGCTTGGAAGGAGCTCTACCTTCTATTTCCCTCAGCCCCTGGATCAAACAATATTTTCCAACCCTTAAGAATCCTGGGATAATTGTTCCAGGCTGGTTATCTGGAATTATTGAGCTCACCTGGGAAACTTGAAGGGAGACTCTATGTAAGAGAAACCAAGCACAACCTGAGGAATGACTGCTCAGGGCTGGGCCCACGTGACTTGTGAGAGAATTAGGTCTTGTAATGCTTGAATGATGAGCAATACTATCTATGCAATGGTGTTTGGGGCTTAAAAGCCAAACCACAGTTATTCTGCCTTCCTAATAGAATATAAAAGTAAGAGAGAGAGAGGCAAATATACACTTGTTGTTGCTTACTTACTGTTTTTGAAATTCACATACAGTGCTCTCATGTGACTTAATTCAGCAAGGAAACTAATTTGCATTTTTCTTTTCAGTAACGTTTTCTGGATCACCAACACTTGGTCTATATGTAAATCTTAAGTGCCACTGCTTTGGTCTTTAATGTATGACAAGAGGTCCCTGACTCTGGGCTGGGTTCCTTTAGACACTTTTCATGAGGTTACTGAGGGAAAATTGTTCATCTGGGCTGGCATGGAGGTGCTCCCAAGCTGCAAGAGATCTTAAGAAGCTCTATTTAGACTTCGTGAAATTTGATGCAAGAGGATACAAAGCCAATTGCTTTACTCAATTTATTCCATCTGTACCAGCAATGCCAATGTTATAATTTGGAATATTACTTCAGTAAAACTTCGTTCATCCAAGAGGCCACTAATATGAGATTTTTCATTATGTGGGTGTAGTTTACCATTTCAGCGCTGAAGATAAATGAGTGCGTGATATATTTTACTAACCTAAAGAAGGTAACAATTTAACTTAATTTGGGAAGAAGTGCAGAGAATGATTTGAAAAGGTTTAGGAAAAATCCATGGGAAAGTAAAACAAGTCAATTTGGTATTACTTCCTGTTTCCCAGGACCTGCTAAGCCTCTGTGCCCTCACTCACTGGTCTGTCAAATCTTCCTCGGAGACTCAGAACCCAAATTAAGATCAATGACTTGCTATACCTTTGAGATGTAAAACTTTGCCTCTCTCTTGGAAATTAACATTTCTTAAGGTTAATCAATGTCGTGAGTATTGGGGTGAGTCTCAGAGAATGTAGTTTTCACTTTCTCAAGTAGATAAACTTTTTGCTTATGCAGCCCTTTCTCATTTCGCCAGTTCAGCAAATGCACCCATGGTGTATCAGGAGGAGTGTTGTGAAGTGTTGACCATGAAGCAACTAAAGACACAAAGACAAAGTCCTGGACCAACAGCCTTGATTATATCATAGTTTTTGGTGTGCCCTTGGCTTTTGTGATGAGGCAAAGGGAAGGGCAGTGGCAGCACAAAAATGCTGACTGTCTGCCTTAAAAGGTCATGAATTCTAAAAGGCCCAACACACACACACACACACACACACACACACACACACACACACTCTCTCTCTCTCTCTCTCTCTCTCTCTCTCTCTCTCTCTCTCTCTCCCCCTTCTCTCTCTCTCTCTCTCTCTCTCTCATGCATAAGATTCAGAAAATATGATTAAATGTAGAGTTTATTCTAGCACAGAAGAGTTTGGGTACAGTCACCTGAGAAGCACAGATTCCAAAGAAGGGAAGTCACTCTTCTAAAAGGTAGAAATTTGGGGCCATTTGTATAGATAAGACTCAGAGAAGCTTAACAGAATTTCCCTTTTTATACAAGGTTTAATGCATAGTTACAACAATCTGATTGGTGGAGGTGGTCTTTTCTTCCAAAGGTGTACTTAACATTCCACACTGAAGATATAACAGTCACAGGGTCTTTTGTGCTATCTGGTTACAGTTAGGTATAGGAAAACAGAGGAGGAAGTTAATGTATAACAAAGATCAGTGAGTAGAAAGGGAGAGTCTGGTCTTTCCTAATCAGAACAAGAACAATGAGAAAGAGTTAATCTATAATACAAGAAGCAGAAGTTGCAGCTATATGCTAAATGCCTCAGATCACAGTCACGTTTCTCTCAAGTCTTAAAGTGTTTGGGGGTTCCAACAGCTTTTAAATTCTATGCATTTTCACACATATGAACGATTACAGTGATCAGTAAGTGGGGAGACTGATAAAGAAGTGTGACAGGTACATAATTGCTCTTATGGTTCACAAGGGAAGCACTTAAAAGGGGAGACATCACAGAGAAGGTTCTCACTGAGATGAGAGTTAAAGAACATAATAAAAGCCGGGTTTGGTGGTTCAGCCTGTAATCCCGCGCTTTGGGAGGCTGAGGTGAGTGGATTGCCTGACCCACCTGGGCAACTTAGCAAGACCTCATCTCTACAATAAATCAAAAATTAGCCGGGCGTGGTATCGCGCGTCTGTAGTTCCAGCTACTTGGAAGGCTGAGGCGGAAGGATTGCCGGAGCCCAGCAGGTCGAGGCTGCAGTGGCCAGGAGCGGCCACTGCACTCCAGTCTGGGTGACAGAGTGAGACTCCAACTCAAAAAAAAAAAAAGAAAAAGAAAAACATGAGGAGAAGAAAATGCATATTATCTCTGTGGTATATATGTAATCCCAGTCATTTGAGGGCAAAGGACTCTTTGGGAAAGGGTAAAATCAGTTACGAGGGGATGGTGAAGACCAGATCATAAAGGGCCTTTTAACTTGCAGAAAAGATTCTTGCTTTTTTCTCAAGGGAAGGGGATTTCAAGGTAGCTACTTTGAAAAATGTCAGTTTGTATTTAGACCTATCACTCTGGCTGGATTGTTGTGTTTTGATTCAAGGAAAAAATACTAGCAGAAAGAAGCCAGTAAGGTCCCTATTGCAGTAATACCAGCAGGTAATGAGCTGCCCTAGGACGGAATCAGTAAGAATGCAGAGGAAGAGTGAATTGAATCTTATTTGGAAAGTTGAGTTACTTGCCGTTGGGAATTGATAGATACAGGGAGTGAGGAAGACAAAACTAGGTGTACTGGATGGGGGTGTGGATGAAGCTCACTTGAATATATTAAAATACATGTGGAATATTCCAAGTATAGATATTTTGGAGTCCTAATTGGACTCAATATCCCCAGGCTAAATTTCCTTATTCACAATATAACTATCCCTCAATATTACAACAATCAATTTTAGGGGTCCTCAGCAAAGTCTCAGAATATTTACTATTTTTCAAAAAAAACTCCAAATGCATGTTGTCTTGCCTGCATACAAATTCTACGTTGATTAAACCTATGCTGCCGGTTTCCCCGACTTTACTCTTTATTTTGTTGTGCATAATGAACCAGACACTGCTGGTGGCTAACCCAGTACCTGGTCAATCACTTTCATCCCTTGCTACCTTAAATACAGAGGGTGGAATAACTAACTGCATAATTTGTTATCCTTTCTGTAGCAGTTGTAGCCATGTTTTTTTCATAAATTAAAAAAAAGGAAAAAAAAGCTTTAACACATTCTGCTCAATTATTTATATCCTGCCCCTTGTGTATTCCCAGCAGGAGTTGGGTGCTTACTTAAAAAGATGATCTTAAGGCTGGGTGTGGTGACTCACGCCTGTAATCCCAATTCTAGAAGTTTCTCATTCTTGATTAAAGAAAATGATAATTTTGTTACTATCTTTTCCCTCTTCATTCTGCTTTGATGAAATACCTGAAGCTGAAGTAGCATCTTGGGGTCATAAGAATCCTAGGGAACCTGAAACTGATATTATTGAGCTGCTAATTTACTAGTAAAAATCCCTGCCCCTCGCAAACAATTCCTGACAGTGAGGAACACATACAATAAAATATGGCCCAGATTCATTTATCAAATTCTCCAACTGCGTTAAATGTCCAGGACTGGATATAACATAATTAGAAAAAAATCAGCCCTAATAGCTTAACGAGAAATGGCATAGAATTGGAATAAAGTAAAAAACAATGAGTGGAAGAGGGGAGGTATGTAGCAGTGACATTTCTGTCACTGAATATTTATTAAGGTCCACTGAAATAGCCTCGTTATCTGATTTTTTTAATTTATGAAAAAAAAATACGCCTTGACACATTCTGCTCAATTATTTATGTCCTGTCCCTGGTATAGTCCCAGCAGAATCTGAGTGCTTACTTAAAAAGATGATCTTAAGGCCTGACATAGTGTCTCACAACTGTAATACCAGCATTTGGGGAGGTGGAGGGGAGAGGATTGCCTGAGTCCAGGGATTTGAGACCAGCCTGGGCAACTCTATAAAAGATCAAAACAAATTAGCTGGGCATGGTGGTGCATGCTTGTGGTTCCAGCTACTTGGAAGGCTGAGGCAGAAAGATCATATGATCCCTGCAGGTAGAGGCTGCAGTGGCCGTGAGGGTGCCACTGCACTCCAGCCTGGGTGACAGAGTGAGACTCTGTCAAAAAGATGATCTTAGATGATCTTAGAAAACATGTATCAGTTATCTTTGACACAATGATGTTGCTTGACAGATCATTTGTAAACTCGCTGCCTTACAACAAATGTTTGTTATTGCTCATCAGTCTACAGGTGAGCTTGATGGGTTTTCTAGGCTCAGCATGCCCTCCTATATGTCTTTGGTCAGTTGTGGGTCAGCTAGGTAACTATGGCCATTTTATTTGAGCTTTCTTACAGGTCTGAGGATTTGACTGGGATATTGGACTGACTTCACTTTGCTCCCTGTGGTCTCTGATCCTCCATCTGATGTTTTTGCTTGTGTTCTTTTGGAGGAAGAGGTCCAAGAGAACATGTTCACATGGACATGTGAGGGGTCTTCAGAGTTCTGAGCTTGGCTCAGTGTTCCTTCCATCACATGCTATTGGCCAAAGCAAGTCACAAGGCCAACCTAAAAGCAAGGAGTGGAGCAATGATTAATTTTCGCTTGAAAGGAGGTGCTGTAAAGTTACATTGCAGAGGATATGGATATAGGGAGAGGGTGAAGAAAAAGGACTTTTTGGTTAGTCTATTTCTGCAATTGCACATCAGAATGTGGTGGTGCATTGGATGATCTTTAAAAGTTCTTTCTAACCCTGGGATGGAAACTTGATGGAACCTGGAAGGAATGAATGATTCTCTTGTCTCAGAATGGTGTGTCATTACCCTCCAAAGTCTCTGGTAGGAATAATTGTTGATTTTAATCCTTAAGGAGATTTGTCCAGGTGTGTCAGTTTGGACTTTCAAGCGACAGACACCAAGATGGGATTATATAAGCAAGAGAGTCACAGAAAATGCCTGAGAAGTCAAGGGAAGCTCTCAAACGGTGGTGCTAGCTAGATAACTGTACAAAGAAGCAGGCGAGAAGGGTTGGGTAGGGAGAACAGGAGACCTCAGTGCAGTTGTGAAAAGAAAACATTGGCTGTGTCCACATGCAGGACTGGCCTAGTGCTCGTATTTCTGCTGTGCTCATTTATTGCCTGAGAGTGGAACAAGGGAGATGTGTTCTGTGGTGAATATGAAGGTATATCTCAAAGTGTGGCAGCTGAAAGTTGCCAATCACCTGTGCTGTCCCGGGAAGATTCTTTTGAAGTGAGATCTGAGTGAGGCAATCCCACAGGTACCATATAAGGAGAATGTTAGATATAATGAGTGTTCAAACATGGCTAGGGCCAAATTATACCCATATGGGTCATATTACATTCAGATCGAAGGCTAACTATATGATTGAATGCACTGGATTCTTATAAATGGGCACCCAAATTATCAATATAGGACACTACTCAAACAACAAATTTTCTGCCTATGTGTTGAGGATGGTAATAAAGATATCTCTGACCAGCCTCTTCTACTCTCTACCTACCAAACTTGGTTAAGTCTTCCCTGTTACTATGCTGCGTTCTCTGAAATGTCTTATCTGTTCTCCACCCATCAGACACTCATACTTCATAGTTCTACCTGAGAGCCACCTCTGTAATTCCTTGAATAGCAAACTCCTCCCTCCAAACACCTAACACCTAAAGAATATCATCAAATCACCATTTTCCACTTAACATATGTACCCTTATAATATTAGTTTGCTTTCCATGACATCTAGAATTTAGTTATTTGAGGGCGGGGACTGCAAGTTACTTTTTTAGATCTCCATATTGGTAATTTTTCTTTTGTGTGTGTGTGTGTGTGTGTGTGTGTGTGGTGTGTGTGGTAATGCAGGGGAAGAGAAGGAAATAGAGTTGAAAACCACCTGAAGATCTTCCATCTACTCAGCTGAAAGCATGTTGTGTAGAATGCAGGGTTGAAAAGTAAAGGTCATTTATTTTTTGAAAGAAATTCCAGATTTTCAGACTATGCTTATTTGCAGATACAATCTGTGAGCTATTCACAGTCACAGAGAAATTATGTAGGGAGCATCCAACGGATTTGGGAAACTGGTAAATCTTTCTATCCCCTGGGGTTTCTCATCTGCACACCCCTGTTGATTACAGCTTGCATTTATGAACAGCTCTTCGTTCTCATTGTCATCATTCTGTTGGTTAAATGAGTGTGACAGCTTTCTCATTGACCTCTCTGTCTCATTCCGATCCATTATTTACATGGCATCCAGAATCCTTTTATAAGATCATAAATCAGATATGTCATCTCTCTGTGTGAAACCATTTTTGTTTAGAAGCCGGAAACATTCAAATTTCAGATATTTTGCACATGTTTTTTTTCCCCCTTGGAAGCTTTCTGTATTTTTTTCTTATATGGTATTGTAACTTAATGGTTCTTTTAAATCTGAGAACTTATTTCTTCAACTCTGTAAATTGTCCTATATTATTGCTTTTATGATGTTGTCCTTCTACTTTTCTTTGTTCTTAAATTCTACTGGAGTGAAGCTCTAGTTTTCTTATATTTTAACCCTAATTTCATTCTGCAACATTCTCACTAGGGAGATAAAAATTATTTACTAGAAAGTTATTCCCCAAACTAGCTTTTGAGGAGGGTGATTGGAATGAGCTTCACCCCAGGGCCTATTTTAACATACTTAACTTTCCAATTAATTGACAAGCTATAATGCATTTTAATTCTTTTCTCTGGATATCTCTTCAATAGTTTTGTACATCTTATCCTGAACTTATGAGCTTGCTAAGAGCTTAACTTAAAAAAATTCACCCAGAAATAGGTTCACATCATTTTTCTCCCTTCAAAGCAGTGAAATAAATTGGGTGGTTAGAAGTGGGGGTAAAGTGCAATGTAATATAAATTTAGAAAGTAGGTCAGGTCCTACTTCTGTGTCAAGAATAAAAAATGAATCTAAGACTTCAGAAAGGGGATACTCAGTAATTGACACAAAGAGAGAGCTCCCTAAAGTCTAAGTCATTTGTCATTTGGTTATGGAATTCAGAAAGTCTAATCAACAGCATAAACTCCAGGGAAGGTAATTCCTGTCTGTTCACTGGAGAATTTACAAGGCATAATAAGGTTTTTGGAGTATAGTTAGTTAGAGAAAAAAGAGAGAGGATGAGAAGGAGAAATGGGAAAATCACTGGATAAGAAACTGAGTTTAGTTCTGGTTTAGCCCTTGTGACCAAGGCTAAGGCTATGCTGTCTACCTGTGGCTCAGAATCTGTCACAAAATGTGAGAATAAAATAAAATGTGATATGACATGTGCTTCATCTTTGAGAAGTATGCATTTTTTAGAAAAAATTAATACTTATAACTGATTAACCATTCCCATCAATTTCAATTAACAGTCACCTTGTTTTATTTGTTTACTTTTTTCAGAAGAGAACTGTCACTAAATGAAAGTAAAGGATCTAGAAACAGAGAAAACAAAAGTTTTTAAGTATTGACCCATTAAGCATGTCAGCAATTCAGCTGAGAGTTTATGATGGCTGCATGGAGAGAAATAGATGTCTTTAAAGGTTGTAGTGACTTTTTCCAAGAATAGTTGGTAAAAAATATGGTGCGTTCAACAAATTGAAGTATTCACACATTATTCTTTGTGCTCTCACTTGATTGTGATGATTTGGGAGAATCTTACCTAAAGAATAAATAGGTAGTATGTGAGTCCTGAAGAACATTTCTTTTTTTTTTTTTGAATTGGAGTCTCACTCTGTCACCCAGACTGGAGTGCAGTGGCTGCTCCTGGCCACCGCAAACTCGACCTGCTGGGCTCCAGAGATCCTTCTGTCTCAGCCTTCCCAGTAGCCGGAATTACAGGCACGCGCTACCATGCCCGGCTGATTTTTTGATTTATTGTAGAGATGAGGTCTCGCTGCCCAGGCGGGTCTCGAACCCGCAGGCTCAGGCAATCCACTCCCCTCAGCCTCCCAAAGGTGCGGGATTACAGGCTGAGCCACAGAGCCCGGCTAGAATATTTCTTAAAATAATTTAAAACTTTGAGTATTGTTCATTAATGGAAAATATCTATCGGATAAACTGCTAAATTTTATTAATAAACTGCTAAATTTTATTTAGTAAACTAGTAACCCACTTGGCTGGTAACATTAGGATGCTGTGTGGCAACTAACAAGTTGATTGACGAGGCAGACTCTAGGGAACCCTTCCAGCTCTAAGAATCTTTAATAGAATATAGGTTAATCATTACCTTCTGAGCCATTCCCAAAGTAGATTATATTTAGCATATTAGAACATTTGTGATTGACACCTTTGTGTCTTTTTACTTGCTGTTGTCTCTGAGCAAATGCTCTCCTTTTATTTTTTACTCAATCTTGGTACCTTCAAAACTCAGCACAAGTGTCATTTCTCAGATAAGCCTTTCCTGATTTGTCCTTTTTTAATTTAAATAGAAACCCTCTGTGTTTGCATATTATCATCTGCATGGTATGATAATAATTACGCTCGTTTGGAAATGGTCACTAGTCTGTGTCTCCCCATGGGCTATACAGACATGAAGGTAGAACCTTATACGATTATGTTTTCCTAGTTTCTAGCATTGTTTCTGGCATGCTAGCCATCCAGACTACACCAACAAGGGACATGAAAAGAGCATGGGCTTTGCAATTGGAAGACCTGGACTCGAGCCCCAGTTCAGTTGACTTCTAACAGTCTTAGTTTGGGAAAACCAATTAATCCCTCAGATTGTCAGTTTTCTGTTTTCAAATGGGGATAATAATAACAACTTTATTATATTCTAATGAGACGCAAATGTGAGATTATGCTAGCATAAAATGTTATAGTAATATTAACTTTGTTGTTCTACGGAAGGAAAGAGGTGTCAAAACTTATTGATCTTGTTAGCCTAGTCAGGCAGTTAGACAGCCATGAGATGAAACAGGAGACTCCAGAGAGTGGCACCCATGAACAAAGGAAGGCTCCAAGAATGCCAAACAGTTATTCATTCCAGGGTTACAACCATCAACTTGTGGCCAAAATCACCCTGGGGAGGAGGAAACAAAAACAAAGAAGTAATTCCATGGGGCCATGCAGGCGAGTGGTCTAACTACCCATTTTTTTGCTATATGACCTTGGGGTAGCAGTAATGAGCAACATTGCCATTAGGTAGGATCCCTGTTGATCACAGGTCCCTATGCATACGCAGATGCCCTCTGTTATGTAACATTCTCAACCCTGGGCAGAGACTATGCAAAATCCAGGAGGAGACCAGGGAGGAGATGAAAAGAAAGGAAGTTAGGGGATTAAAAACCACTGTGTAAGAGCCCTGGGGGTTATTCCTAACTGGGTCAACCTAATCCATTATCTTTTGGAGTATACTCTCTCTGGTTTAAATAAAGCTTCTCCTTGCTTCACTGTTCTGGCTCTTAGCTGAATTTTTTCCTCTAAGAAGACAAGAATTGGGGGCATGCTGTTGAATTCCCAGGTTGGTAACAATCTCATGATACTATATAAATGCTGATATCAAATGCCTGTATGTTTTTGTAAATCAAATCTGAAATTTTAAGAACGCCAACTGACTGAACAGAACCTCCATCTTGGCCAAAAAAATACCAAAGAAACTTGAAAAAATGAATTATCAAGGTTATGATGGAAAGGGATGTCAGACATGTCTCCTTATGCCTCCTCCCTTTTGGAGTTTAGGTACAACTGACATTAAAATAGAGGTCATAAGCATTTGCATTAAAATAGAGGTCATAGGACTGAAAAAACAGTCTCTTTAGCAATAAGATACCAAATCCCAACCTGACTCTGGTGTAGCATAACATGACAGATAGCAGATCCCGAAGAAAATAAAAATATTTTACTCCAAAATTTATTTCCTTGATATATTTTGAAAAGTCCCTAGAAAACCATTTTGGGAGAAATTTGCATTTGTAGATAATATCCTTCCCTTTCTTAATCTTTCCCAGATCCAAGAGACATTTACTAAGAGTCTGACACCTTTTAAGTTTTGAAAAGAGATATTTATCATCTATTTTCTCCGAAGTCTGCTACTTAGAGGCTTTCGCTACATAGTAACAACCTTGGCTTCCGCAATCCCCCTTATCTTAACTCAAGCATTTCTATCTACTGGCTTCAACTCTTTGGTCAAAGTTTAAATCTTTCAACCAATTGCCAGTCAGAATATCTGCATCTACCTGTGACATGTAAGCTCCTGATTCCAGGTGGTCTTGCCTTTCTGGGCAGAACCAATGTATACCTAACACATACTGATTTATGTCTTTGCCTGTAAATTGTGTCTCCCTAACATGTATAAAACCAAACTGTAACCTGACGATCTTAGGCATATATTCTCAGGCTCTCTTAAAACTCTGGGCCATATTTATGTGTATTGTTTCTGAATAAACCTCTTTAAATACCTTACAAGAGTTCCATTTTTCATCAACATTTTAAAATGTTGATGAAATTCTCCCTTCAAACATGTTTCCAAACTCAAATTACATTATGAAACACAAAACTATGAACTATACTGGAGGAGAAGGGAAATTTTGGATACAGGTTATAGTTAATCTGTAACCATTGTCACTGAAGGAGGTAGATTGGGATAGAGAAGGCAAAAGTGGTATAGCTTGATTTTACCAATCTTTTGATGTATTATCCGAAAACACTCCCAAAAAATGTTTGAGTACAGCAATTTCCACTCAGAAGTCATAAATACAGATATCATATTGTCTAAAAGCTAACATTTATAGAAGATACTAGTTTTGGGTTTTTTTTTTTACCTTTGGTTGTAAATTAAAAACATGCAGAAACTTTTGAAAAAGATGAAGTAAATTATGGTGCATGGACCTTCCTGTCCTTTGAGCTAAAATTATTTTGTCAGACTTCATCTATGTGCAGAGAAGCCCTGAGTAAATGCCACTGGATATGAATTCAGAAGATCTGAAAGCAAACTCCATGTGGAAGTAAAAAAATGAAGAAGGACATTTATTTTATTTATCTAAAATGCCAAGTCAGGGCTTCTGCTTTGGGGTTGGCAGGAGAATTTTATAGCAGGCCAATGTTTCCACTGAGACCATCTAGACAAGTCAGATAAAATACAATTTTTATAGATTTAATAATGTCAGAGAACCACAGAACTATGAGGACTACAGAGTAACATTCTAGGAAGAGAAACACTTTTAGAGGGTAAAGTCAGGACTTTCAACTCTCTTTGTGGACAATATCTGTATTTTGCTCACAGGATTGTAACTAAGAATCTGGGCTCAGCCCAGGCAATACGTCACTTTTTTGGTACAGACTAAGCAGAGGTGATTTTTAGCAGTCATGAGGGTTTGAGTGACAGACTTAGAGATCTATAATGTATCAAACAAATGGCTAGTTTCCCCTTTTTAATACATTCACTGAATTCTAAATCTGCATAGGACAGGAGGCTAAAAAAAGAAGCCCAAATCTCAGAAAAGCTGAGTGAAATTTTTCAGTCTCTTGTTACAGGGAGTGTAGCTGAGAATTTCCATTTCAGCATTTGAGAAGCGGTTTTAAGACTTTTTCTCTCTTAGCCCACAGTTCATTTTTTTTTCTTTCTAAATCCAATTGTGTACTTACTCGAGAAATTCTAGATGCTATTCCCGAGGCTGACTTTGGAATAACAGAGTATGACAACCCACAGTAGAATTCTACAATCTTTAGGGGTCACGTGAAGGTAATTAATCTACAACCTTTCTGCAACTGGGAAGGCATCAGTCAGTTCTTCAGGTGAACAACCGTTCAAGACAACCATCGAAGCAAGATCTGCTCCCTCTGCTGCTCACAGATACTCCTCATTTCATTCTTTCCCTTTAAAATTTTCCTATCCTCAGTCTAAAATTTTGAAATAGTTTTTTGAGGCATGAGCCTGGCTATTTTTCCATCTGCCAGCTTTTGAAATAAAGTCATCTTCCTAACACTACATCTCATGCTTGTTCATTTAGGCTTACAAGCAAATAGCAGAACTTTCAATCTACAACAAAGAAACAAATACTAGAGACAGGGCAACTAAAAACAAGAGATGAGAGCTGAAATCCCACCTAAAAATGGTGAACTGACATGAATGCATAACTCCAAATTCTTTTTCCCTAGAGGTATTTGCAGATCTGGATATAGGTACAACCTAAGAATCCAGATTTAACCTCTAGAAGAGGACTATTGCTGTGGACAAAGAAACCAGCAGAGTATTTGACATGTGCTCAGAACTGGAGGGATAAAATTGGAAAGTCTAGGGCCTTTAAACACAGCTGGTCTCCTCTTCAAGATTATTGTCAAATTTAATGTGTGGTATAAGAGGTGAAAGAACTAAGCTAAAAACCTCTTAAAATCAGAGCAGAAGTTCCTGCAGCTTCTCTTTGTTGAGGAGACAAAGACTCACAATGATTTTATTTGAAAGCCCTGAAAGGCCATGCCCCATGTATAGGTATAAAAAACAGAAGTTGACTGAGTCTTAACAAACTGCAACACAATGTTGGCTTAGAGCATTCCATGACTGAATTGTAGTAACCAGTTTTATTCTATCACTTAGAAGAAGAAAGGGAAACTCTCTCTTATAGAAGATAAAATCATTCAAAATATCTATGCTCTCTAATACGTTATGTGGTATTCAATAAAATAAAAATACTAGGTATGTGTTGATATAGAATCATAGGACCAAACTCTAAGATGCAAAATAGACAATAGAAAATTAGAAAACTAGTTCTTTAAGATATTTTTTATTAGGATGTCCCTCAAGAAAATAGAGGCAAAGAGGAAGCATGAAAAGAATGTAGAATTTTAATATGGAATTGGAATCCATATGAAAAATCAAGTGGCCATTCTTGAACTGAAAAATACAATCTCTGAATTGATGAGTCTGACAGCAAGTTAAATATACTGAAAGACAGACAATTAATAGGAAGAAAAGTTAATGGAAAATATTCAAAATGAAGCACAAGAGATGGAAATTAGTTTTTTAAAAAAGGCAGAGTGAAAGAAACATATAAGCCATGCTAAAAAAGTTTAAATGTGTATTTGGTGTTTTGGTGGAAAAGGGGAAAAATTAAAACAAATAGTTTCTAAGAGGAAAATAGTAGAAAAGTTTCCAAAACTGATAAAAAAAATCTGCCCATGGCTTCAGATAGCTCAGAGAGAGTCAGATTGACAAATATGAATTAAACAATTACCAGGCACATCATGGTATGTTGTTAAAAACCAAAGAGAAAAAGTGATCATCTTAAAAGTGGTCAGAGGAAAAACAGCACATTACTTTTAAAAGATCAGCTGAAAGTTGACTTTTCTACAGAGGAAGTCAGAAGAAAATGCAATGACATCTTCAAAGCACTGAAACACAAAAAACTGCCAACCTAGAATTTTATAATCAACAAACATATTATTCAAAGGTGAAGTTGAAAGTAAAGATATATTCAAAATTAAACTGAGTAAATTCGCCACCAGCAGGTCTACATTTTAACAATTACAAGAGAATTATACAGAAAGAATGAATGATTTCAATGAAAATATGGAAAAGCAGGAAAGAATGGAAAGCCTAGAAGAGTATATATGAAAATAAATGTGAATAAATTGATTGCAGAGTAGAATATTCCTAATATCCTGTGGATTAAAAAAATGTTGAATTAAAGTGTGTGATGAATATTACATAAAAGGCATGTGTTATCAAAAAGGGGTAAATGGAGTCAAAGTTTTGTAAGTTCCAGCATTACTGGAAGGTAATATTTATGAATGCTTGGTATATGTAGTACTCATTAAAAGAGAAACAAAACAGAGAATAAATAGTAAGTTAATGGGAGAAAAATAGAATTATTCAAAACAAAATTTGAAAAACATACAGTATAAAAATGAGAAAAAAGGAAAATAGAACAATTGAGTCAAGTAGAAAACAAATAATAAAGTAGTAGATATAAGCACAAATAAATACACGAATTAAATATTAATGGGTTAAATACTTATAGTTAAACATATTAAACAGATAAGTAATACATGGATTAAAATAAACAACTATATTTCATTAAAATACTTAAAGAAATCAGCTTTGTTAATAGCAAAGTAGATTTTATGGTAAGAAATATTGCTAGAAAAAGAGGTATATTTTATAATAACAGAGGATGAATCTGTCAGAAAAAGATCAAAATTATACATTTGTATGGTTGCAATGATGCATCATGAGAAAATGTAAAAAAAATATGTAAAAAATTCACATAATTTATAGGAGAAATAGATACATCCAAAGTGATAAACATAGATTTTAACAAATGCCTCTTTAGGCTTATGTAACAAGTAGACAAAACTCAAACAGACATAGAAGATTTGAACAACACAATTAATAAACTTATTTTGATTGTGCTATGTATAACACCCCACCCAAAAACATTATTTTCATGCTCACATAAAGCATTTGAAGACCAAAAAGAAAGCTTTATAAAAGGATTAATATTCAGAGTATGATATCTAACTTCCATTGAAATTAAGGTGTAAATAAATAATAAAAATATATTTTGGAAATTAAGTAAATGTAGTCTTAAGTAATTAGTGGGTCAAAGGATAAAGCACAACTGGAAATTACAGAATATTTTGAATTTAATTTCATCAAAATATATAATAAAAAACACAAATTGTAGAATTAAGCTAAAACTCAGAGGCACATTTTTAGTTTTAACTGCATATAGAAGAAAAGAAAGAAGAGGAATTGGGGTGGAAGATGGCAGCAGAGCCAGTCAGACTTTGTGAGTCCCAGTGTGAGTGAGTGAGTGAATGGAAAATTCTGTGTACATGTCTCTGAGTAGGTGGGTGTTTGAGTGGCTGTCTGAGTGGGGACTTGGGATCAAGTGGCCAGGACTCTTCTGGTGAAACTGCTGGTGACACAGCTGCTCTGCTAGGACCCTAGTGCTGCCTAGGGCACAGAAGCTGAGTGTCATTTTTTTAAATCAGCAAAATCCTTCGCAGGAAGAAGCTGCTGGGAGTGACTGCCGACTCCAGGCTCTACCTCACCGCTGCAGTGCCTGACCAGACACTGGCAGAAAGGGCTGTGGAGGGAGCACGGCGAGGGAACCCAGAGGCAGAACCCCACTGGAAAAAATGAAAAAGGTATCTTGCCACCATCCTGAAGATTAGGCAGGAAAGTGCTCTGGCTTGCTCACCATGGAGAGACAGAACTTATCTCTTTGATTAGCGGATTAACTACTCAGGGGTTGATCGTGGCCCACAGGGAATATACCCAAAGTACAAACTCTGGAGGGACAGAATGAGTGTTGAGTCTCAGGTACCCACCCCCTACCCTTATTCAGTCACGAGACAAAAGAGTGTGACCAGAAAGGACAAGGAAGATCCCTGAAGAGATCCGTGCTCCCCATCCTCCACCTTATTTGACTCTCAAAGCTATATGACGGCAAAGCTTCCTACCCACAGCCCTGTTTCAAAATAGAACAAATTTAGCACCCTGATCAGGGAAGAATAGAGGGCTGAGCAAACATCAGAAGTGAAAGCCTCTCCCATTGCCACTAAATAATGGAACTAAAGAGAAAAGAAAGACATCTGTCACAAACAAGGAAAAATAAATGGAAGAACACAGGTAATTCTCAGTGTACCAAGAAGAAAACACTTGAAAAATCAGACCTCATAGCTCAAACAATGGAAATCACCAACAACTGGTCCCAGAATACAACAGGGATTAGAGAATGGATGGAAAGAGTGAATAAGACTGAAGAAAGACAAGATGCAACACTGAAGGAACTTGTAACGGAGATTTGGGTCATAAAAAAATTTCATACAGGAAATAAATAGCAAGATGACAAGCATGGAAAGCAGAATTAATCAAACAGAAGAAAGAATCCTAGAACTTGAAGAACAAAACATGGAATTAACCCTCTCAGTAAAAAACAGAAAGAAAACTCAGAAAGAAAGAACAAAGCCTCCAAGAGATGTGTGATTCTATCAAGAGACTGAATCTACACTTGACTGATATCTCAGAAGAAGAAAGGGAAATGGAGAACACCTTGGAGCAAGTTTTCCAAGAGGTTATCCAAGAAAACTTTCCCCATCTCCCCAGAGATGTTGCCATCCAAACACAAGAGATAAAGAGAACCCCTGCAAGTCATCAAATGAAGAGACCAACCCCTAGACACATAATAATTCACTTACACAAAGTAGGTACAAAAGAAAAATTCCTAAAGGCAGCAAGAAAGAAAGGTCAGACTACCAACTGGGGAAAACAAATCAGGACAGCAGCAGACCTATTCACAGAAACCCTACAAGCTAGAAGAGATTGGAGTCTAATATTCAAAGTCCTCAAAGACAAACAATTTCAACCAAGAATTTCCTACCCAGCCAAGCTCAGCTTCATCAGCAATGGAGAATTAGAATTCTTTCCAGACATCCAATCCCTAAGACATTATGCAGCTTCCAGACCAAC
Source organism: Cephalopachus bancanus (assembly GCA_027257055.1). Lineage (NCBI taxonomy): Eukaryota > Metazoa > Chordata > Mammalia > Primates > Tarsiidae > Cephalopachus > Cephalopachus bancanus. Next base: position 2,224,124 of record JAPVLO010000120.1, on the reverse strand, counting down.
TCTATAGGAGATGCTTAAAAAGGTACTATGCACAGAATAAAGTTAAAAAAAACACATACACACACTTCGCAACAGAAAAGGAGAACACAGAATCAACAGAGAATACATTGTGACTGCAAACTTGAAAACACACACATGCAACAACCCAAAAGTTAAAAGAAAACAAAGAAAAAATATGGTAAGAACCTCATGAGGACAAACAATCATATTTAAAAATCAGCCTGGCCGGGCTCGGTGGCTCAGCCTGTAATCCCGCGCCTTTGGGAGGCTGAGGTGAGTGGATTACCTGAGCCCGCGGGTTCGAGACCCGCCTGGGCAGCGAGACCTCATCTCTACAATAAATCAAAAAATCAGCCGGGCGTGGTAGCGCATGCCTGTAATTCCGGTTACTCGGAAGGCGGAGGCGGAAGGATCGCCGGAGCCCAGCAGGCGAGGCTGCGGTGGCCGGGAGCGGCCACTGCACTCCAGTCTGGGCGACAGAGTGAGACTCCAACTCAAAAATAAATAAATAAATAAATAAAAATCAGCCTGAATGTGAATGACCTAATTGCACCACTGAAAAGACACAGAATGGCAAACTGGATAACAAAACTATGACCCAATAATTTGCTGTATCTAGGAAACTCATCTTATCATGAGGGATATGCACAGACTTAAAGTTAGAGGATAGAAAACTAATTTTCAGGTGAATGGATCACAAAAGAAGGCAGGAGTTATGATCTTAATGTCATACAAAACAACCATTAAGCTATCAAAAACGTATTTATTTATTTTTAATTTTTTTAACTTTTTTGAGAAAGCAGGGTTTATTGAGAGTACAGAAAAGCCCCCACAGTGGGAGGGGACCAGCAGGAGTTGCCCCCCAAATTTAAAAAGATATGAAAGGATACTATATAATGATAAAAGCTTCAATCCACCAACAAGATATATCCATCTTAAACATATATGCACCCAACACAGGAGCACTAGCATTTATAAAGCGACTACTAACTAAACTAAAAAAAATATATTGACTCAAACACTATTATAGCTAGAGACTTAGATACCCCACTAAAAACCATAGATAGATCATCAAGGCAAAAAATTAACTTTTAGATCTGGAACCTCAATTTGACACTTGGCCAGATGGACTTAATATATCCCTACAGAACCTTCCACCCAACAACCAAAAAATATACATTCTACTCATCACCACATTGAACATACTCCAAGATAGATCACATTCTCGGTCATAAATCAGGCATAAACAAATTTCATAAGATAGAAATACTGCCATGCACCTTCTCAGATGACAGTGGAGTAAAAATAAATATCAACACCAACATAAAACCTCCCAAATCCACAAAGACATGGACACTAAACAGCATGATGCTGAACGACTGTTGGGTCAACACAGAAATCAAAACAGAAATTAAAAGATTCCTGGAAACAAATGAAAATGAGGAAACATCTTACCAAAACCTCTGGGATGCCATGAAAACAGTTCTAAGAGGGGAACTTATAACTCAGTGAACACACATCAAGAAAGAAAGAGAACAAGTTAACAGCCTAACAAATCACCTAAGGGAGCTGGAAAGACAAGACCACCAAAATCTTAAATTCACCAGAAGAATCCAGATCACCAAAGTACAAGCCAAGTCTACGTGGATATTTACTCTATGCAGAGGAGTGAGGATAAGAAAGAATTGCACCAACAGGGCTTCTTCTTTGTGGCACCTTTACTGGGATGGGCCATGTTTGTTGGTCTGTTATGCTGAAGACCATCCCCTTTAGTGATGCACATATAACATTGCTGCTAAAATTCTCAGCAAGATTCTAGCAAATTGCACCCAACAACACATCTCAAAAATCATCCACCATGACCAAGTAGACTTCATCCCCAGGATGGTGATGCAAGGCTGACTCAACATTCACAAGACCCAAAATGTAATTAAATAAATCAACAGATGCAAAAAGAAGAACTACATGATTATATCGCTAGATGCAGACAAAGTTTTTGATAAAATCCAGTATCCCTTAGTGAAAAAAACCTTTGAACACCTAGGTGTAGAAGGAACATACCTCAAAATGATAAGTACCATCTACAATATAGTCACAGTCAGCATCTTGCTAAAGTGACAGAAACTGGAAGCATTTCCCTTGAAAACCCGAATAAGACAAGGCTGCCCACTCTCACCCCTCCTGTTCAACATAGTGTTGGAAATCTTAGCTAAAGCAATTAGACATGAGAAGGAAATCAGGGTATCCAAACAGGAAAAGAGAAAGCTATCTCTTTGCTAATGATATGATCTTATACCTTGGAAATCCAAGAGAATCTGTAAAAAAACCTCCTTGCACTGATAAAGGATTTTGGCAAAGTCTTGAGGTTTAAAAAAAAAAATGCAAAAGATAGCCACATCCTTACACACCAACAACAGTCAGGCAGAGAACCAAATAGAAAGCACAATCTCATTCACAATAGACACACCACACACACACACACACACACACACAAGAAATACCTTGGCATCTTTCTACAGCCCATTGTAAAGTGAAAGACCTTTACAATGAAAACTACAAAATACTACTCGAAAAAATCTAAGACACACAAAAAAGAAAAAATAATCCATGCCGATGGATAGGAAGAATCAGCCTTGTTAAGATGTCCACCCTAACAAAGGCAATAGACAAATTCAATGCAATGCCTATTAAATTACCAATAGCATTCTTTTCAGACCTGGAAATGATAATACAGAAATTCATATGGAAACATAAGTGACCACAAATAGCCAAAACAATTCTTAGCAAAAGAAACAAAGCAGGAGGCATCAAAATTCCAGACTTTAAATAGTACTGTAAAGCTACATACAATACCCCCACAGCCTGGTATTGGTACAAGAACAGGCATATGAAACAATGGAACAGGATAGAGATTCTGGAAGCAAAATCTCAGTTTCTCAACCTACTCAATTGACAAAGCCTCCACCAACAACCACTGGAAAGAGAAGAACCTATTCAGTAAATGGTGCTGGGAAAACTGGCTGACCACATGCAGAAAATTGAAACAGGACCCCTACCTATCACCACGCACAAAAATTAACACTAAATGGATCAAAGACCTAAATGCAAAATCTCAAACTATAAGACCTTAGAAAATGCAGGAGACACCCTTATGGAAATTGGAACTGACAACCAATTTCTGATCAAAACCCCAAATGTCCATCCCCTAAGAGATAAGATAGACAAGTGAGACCTTATAAAACTGAAAAGCTTCTGCAAAGCCACAGAAACAATAAAGAGAGAGGGAAGACAACCCACAGAATAGGAAAAAAATTCTGCTAACTGTATATTTGACAAAGGCCTACCATCTAGGATCTACAAGGAACTCAAATGTGCTGAAAGGAAAAAACAAGCAACCCCATTAAAAAGTGGGCAAAAGACATGAATAGACACTTCTTAACAGAATATATATGGATAACCAACAGATATATGATAAAGTACTCAGCCTCACTAATCATCAGAGAAATGCAAATCAAAGCCACATTGAGATACCTAACCCCAGTAAGAATGCCCATCATTAGTAAAACAAAAAACAACAGATGCTGGCGAAGATGTGGAGAAAAGTGCACTACACTACTCGTGGTAATGAAAACTAGTTCAACCTCTATGGAAAACAGTGTGGCCATTTCTAAAAGAACTAGAAATTAACCTTCCATATGACCCAGCAATTCCCCTACTGGGAATATAACCGGAGATACTCAAATCATTCTACAAAAAAAGATACTTGCACATGCATGTTTATTGCTGCACTATTCACAATTGCAAAAATATGGAACCAACTGTGCTATCCATCAAAACTGGACTGAATTAAAAAAAAAATCGTGGTACATATACACAATGGAATATTATGGAACCATAAGGAAGTACAAGAATATGGACTTTGCAGCAACTTGGATGGATTTAGAGTCTATAATACTCAGTGACTTATCACAGAAACAAAGAAATGAGTACCACATGTTCTCACTCATAAGCAGACTTGGAACATTTACCATAATGCTATAAGAAAGGAATTGGACAATAGTGAGATACTGCCAGTGTGGGGTGGGGGACACAACATCAATAAGGGTATCTGATTTCAAACCAGGCAAAATGGGGACTGAAGGGAGGCCCAAACTTTACCTGTATTATATACACCTGTATAACGAATCCTGAATTGTACCCCACATCTTTACAATAAAATATATATAATAAAAGAAAAGGAAGAAGGTAACAAAATACTAGTAAAGCTAAACTAAATAAAATAGAAGAAACCTAGTAAAGTGAACAGCAGAAATAAACTATAAAAGATTATAATAGCAAAAAGCAACAAAGTCACAAGTTTTCTCTCTAAAAAATTAATAACACTGATACATACCTAGAGAGAGTGATTAACAAAGGGAAGAAATGAAATGTGGAAGGAAGAAAGGAAGAGAGAGAAAACACAATTTGCCAATAATGAAAATGGTTAACATCACATCTATACACATTAAAGTGATAAGAGCATGTTAGGAACAATTGTTTGCCAATAAATTTGACAATTTTAATGAAATACATAATTTGTTTAAGAAAAATCTTATGTCAGTTGAAAGTAATAGAAAAAAATTTCTTGCCTAAGTTTCAAGAAATTGAAGCTGTTGCTAAATACCTTCTACACACACAAAACAACAATAAATAAAAATACTTCACCAATGAATTCTTCCATACTTAAGGACAAAAACAGAACAAAGTGCTAATATTGCAAAGTTATTTCAAGAGACAGAAAAAGTGAATGCTCCCTAACTTTTTTAAGTAAGGCAGTATGACCTTGATCCTATAACTTGTTAAGGACCTTACAAATAAACTTTTTTTACAGACACAGATGCCAAAATTCCAATAAGATTTTAGCACAATGAATCCAGTAAAATATACGTTAAAAAATAAATCTTGACTAAACTAATTTTAATACTGGAATGCAAAAGTAAACTAACATTTGAAAAATCAACCGATGACATTCTTCATGTTAGCCGATAAAATGGTGATGAGGGTTGGGGAAGCATATAATCTTTTCTCTAGATGGAGAAAACACTTGAATATTTCAACACTATTCATAGTAAAAATACACAGACACACATATACATCCCCAAACAAATAAAACAACAACAACAACAACAACAACAAACTCAGCAAAGTGGAAACAAAAAAGCATTTCCTTATTCTGGTAAATATGAATGAATTTCTCATTATATTGCAGTAAAGAAGCCAAACATATAGAATGCCTAGAAAGTAATTCTATCTATGTAAAATTCAAGACCCAAGGAATCTATATGGTTAGAAATCAGAATTGTAGTTACCACTGGTCTTTGTCTGCTTGGGCTGTCATGAAAAAATAACACAGACTATATGGTTTTAGCAACAGAACTGTATTTAATACATGTCTGGAGGTTGAGAAATCCAAGATTAAGGTGTCAGCAAGGCAAGTTTTATTCTGAGGCCTCTCTTGGGTGGTAGGTGCCAGCCACTTTGCTGTGCACTCATAGTCTCTTGATGTGTGTGTTTGTGGAGGGAGGGAGGAGAGAACATGCACTGTTCTGTCTTTTTTATAAGGGCACTAATCTCATCACAGGGTCCCCATTTTTATGGCCTCATTAAAATCTGATCAACTCCCAAAGGTCTCATATCAAAGTACCATCACACCGGGTGTTAGGGCTTCAACATATAAATTTGGGGTGTGACAGAAGCAACCAGTCCAAAACACATTGTTCAGAAGAAAACAGTGAAGGAAATGAGCAAAAGCAAGCTTCCAGAATGCTGGTCAAATCCTGTTTTTTGAACTGGTCAGTGGTCACATGGATGTGAAACATCTTGTAAAAATACATTGACTTATACACTAAAAACTGTGCACTTTTGGTGTTTATGCTATGTTTTTAAAAAAATTGCTCAAAACCTCTAGCGGAGTGAGATGGTGCACATCTGTAGTCCCAGCTACTTGGAAGGCTGAAGCAAAAGGACTTCTTGAACATAAGAATTCAAAGTCAGTCTGGGAAACATAGTGAGACCCCGTCTCCAAGTAAATAAACGTATAAACAAATGAATGAGTCAATACAATTTGAAAACAAAACAAAAGTCTCTACATGTTGTAATTATTATATATGTATTATAAATTCATAGTGTCTTGCTTCATATTAGACTTAGAAAATGTGCCAAGATAAACCATGCACTTTGATCACTATCACTTTTCCTACTTGGGAATAGCCTTATTTTGCATTTCTTTAAAAAAACTCATCCAGTCTCCCAAGCATAAAACTTTATTTTGAGCATGATTTATAAAAATTCAACACATGCAATAAATCAATTTACAGATTACAATGAAGAATAAACAGGACTTAGCAATAACTGAATTTTCAGATGGCCTTTGTGCAAAACACTGAATCATTCTATATCATGTCTGGAACCCCTCCACAGTTGCTTATTCTTTGAATGTGGAGAAAAGGACCTGGGAGCCAGGTGAGCTGGGCTCCTGTTCTTACACGTTTCTGATCCTGATTTTCCGGAAAATTTTTAAGGAGCTAGTACTTTCATTGTTCTTTTAGGAGGAAAGCCATGATGTTAGTAAATTGTCCTTGACCACTTTTCATGGAAATATAAGAGAGAAATGGAAAGAAACTGGTTCTGGGGGTGCCGACTAAGTGATTTTTAAATATGAAATCCCCATAGACACCAGTTTGTGGCTTTTTTTTTTTCCTCTTAAAGGTATGAGCCAGCCAGGCTCGGTGGCTCAGCCTGAAATCCCGCGCCTTGGGAGGCTGAGGTGAGTGGATTGCCTGAGCCCGTGGGTTCAAGACCCGCCTGGGCAACTTGGCGAGACCTCATCTCCACAAGAAAAAAAAAAAAAATTAGCTGGGTGTGGTAGCGCGCGCCTGCAGTTCCAGCTACTTGGAAGGCTGAGGCGGAAGGATCACCGGAGCCCAGCAGGTCGAGGCTGCGGTGGCCGGGAGAGGCCACTGCACTCAGTCTGGGTGACTGAGTGAGACTCCAATTCAAAAAAAAAAAAAAAAGGTACGAGCCAAGAAGTGAAGATAGGTACTGAACTCATCCCTAGAAACTCTGGATACTGGTTTGAGGCTATAGATAACTGTCTGTCTTATTTTGTAGCTGCTGAATGTGGTGTCATGCAGTGTTAGAATGATACTGTGTTTGTGCCATCCCATTTTTCAAACTGTGTTTATAAGCTTTATAACAAAGGCTGCTAAATAAGTCCTTCTGCTTAGAATTAAAACATAATGGAATGAGAGAAGCAATTTTCTCCTTCTTTAATGACTATGATCCATGAATTTAAAATAACTTGGGTTATTAATCACTAATCAGATTTTCCAAATTGCCAAGTACACATTTACCATATAAATCCTGTATAATTGTGTAGATTCCCATCATCCCTTGGGGAACACAGAAAAATAAAACATCTTTAATATCTGTTTCAGATATTTGCTTTAACTCTTGCATTGTCTTTGATGGCCCACTATAGTTTATTTATATCTCTCAAATTGATTCCCTTCTCACTAGATGCACAACTTCAGCCTGATCATTCACCCCCAGATATCAGCTAATGCTTTCTAATCGACTCTATTTTGCTTTTCGTCACCCATGGTTCTCTTTTTTTCTCCCCCATCCCCATATCCAAGTCTGTCTTTGTAAAATGCAGCTCTGATCATGCCACTCTTCTAGTTAAAATCTTTCTGTTTCTTCTCATCGCTTTTTTTTTTTTTGAGTTGGAGTCTCACTCTGTCACCCAGACTGGAGTGCAGTGGCCGCTCCCGGCCACCGCAGCCTCGACCTGCTGGGCTCCGGCGATCCTTCCGCTTCAGCCTTCTGAGCAGCCGGAATTACAGGCATGCGCTACCATGCCCGGCTGATTTTTTGATTTATTGTAGAGATGAGGTCTCGCAGCCCAGGTGGGTCTCGAACCCGCGGGCTCAGGCAATCCACTCACCTCAGCCTCCCAAAGGCGCGGGATTACAGGCTGAGCCACCGAACCCAGCTCTTCTCATTGCTTTTAAGGGGAAATGCCAAGTTTGATGTGAAACATATGGTCTTGCATCATTTGGCCTTTGCCCAGTTACCAAGCTCAATGACCTTAGCCAATCCACTAGACCCTTTGCACTTCAGTTCTTTCCATTGCAAAACTGGGATAATGAAGCTCTTTCTTCATAGGACCATAATGTGATTAAAATGAGGTAAGACATACAACAGACTTAGCTTAGTGACCCACTTGCAGGTGAGAGATGGAAGTGAGGGTTGTGGGGGGAAGAATATTGTGCTTTCATATGATGGAAAAGTGGAAGAAACAAACCCACTCCTTCAAGTCTTTGTATAAAGGCCGTAATCCCCTCCATGTCTCTCATGACTCAGTTAACTCCTAAAAGTCCCTCCACTTCTTAATACTATTGAATTGGAGATTGTTTCAATATGAATTTTGGAGGGATACAAACATTCAAATCATAGCAAGGTCAACTTTACTTCCTACTTACCATGGTACATCTATGTATTTTCTGAAAAAATTAAAATAAAGACGTTTTACTTTTATTTTTTATTATTTTATTTTATTTTATTTAGTTAGTTAGTTATTATGAGTCGGAGTCTCACTCTGTCGCCCGGACTGGAGTGCAGTGGCCGCTCCCAGCCACTGCAGCCTCCATCTGCTGGGCTCTGGCGCTCCTTCCACCTCAGCCTTCCAAGTAGCCGGAATTACAGGCACGAGCTACCATGCCAGGCTAATTTTTTTTGATTTATTGTAGAGATGAGGTCTCGCTGCTCAGGCGGGTCTCCAACCTGCGGGCTCAGGCAATCCACTCACCTCAGCCTCCCAAAGGCGCGGGATTACAGGCTGAGCCACCGAGCCCGGCAATGTTTTACTTTTATAACCATAAAGTCAATAAGGTTATTTTTGTGTTAACAAAGATAGTGGAGTTGGTAAGACTTCTAGACAAGATGGCAAAATGACCAAAAATCGTAACCGAGTTCTCTAACAGCTTTCTCTTTATTGTTTTTACTCCCTTCTCAATAGCTTACTGAAATGATCAACAAAATATAATGAAGAAAAATCATTATCAATGTTTGGATCAGGGGTGGGAATCATTCACAGTCCGGAAAAGTTGAGAAATCCACAAGATAGGGTACAAAGGGGACTGGGTTTAAAGGAAGTCAGGCTAACTTGCAATATTCACTCTTGAACATGTCCTGTTATAGGAAATACACGGAGGAGACCACACCAGACCTCATTCTCAGTCTCTTATCTGGAGCGACGAAAGCCTGTGGCTGAGGCAGGCCGTAGACCTGACAGTGTACATATACCTCTTGAATCGCCTTTGATGATCCACTACAGTTTGTTTATCTCTCTCAGATCTATTCCCTTCTCATCAGATGCACAATGGGGCCCCACAAGGCCAGGGCATTGCGCTTATGCAGTGCCTACCAGTAGGAAGACACAGGATGGTCTTTCTTTCTTTCTTTCTTTCTTTTGTCACCCACCAAAATCATGGGTATAACCTGTATATCTTACATGCCTCCAATTTGGAGAAGCAAAGTTAGAATGTTGGAGTGTTTTACAGACTGAAACCTTATCAACTGATTCCATGCTACATTTATAAGTCCAAAACACTAAGATGCAGTTTACTAGGTCCTTACAACTCAAAAGGCTGGCATCAGCAATATCTGACAGCTCATTGAAAATACAGAATTTCAGCCTCCATATGCTCCCATTGAATCAGAACCTCCCTTTTAACAAGATCGCTAGTGATATGTAAGCATGTTAGAGTCTGAGAAACACTGCAATAAAGGTCCGAAATTAGACAATAGAAGAAGTTAAACAACAACCAGCTATGCTGAGAGAGGAACCCAGGAGGCCTTACCCACTTAGTTACAGACAAACACATTTGGATAGACCTTTACTCAACCAGGAGTAAGCAAACAAAACCAAAGCCCTTAAGGAAATAACTAATTTTTAAGAATGAATGGCTATAAAAAACAGAACACAAAACAAAATAAGGCAAGATAAAATAAAAACAATTTTCAGTAAAATTGGCATAAAATTATTTTTTGAAAAAAGTTGTAAATAGTTAAATAGTAAAATAGTAAAAAAGAACAGAGGGAACTAAGAATTAAAATCTGCATTAGATTCAGGAGAGCATATCATAATGACAGAAATCTAAATTACTAAGATGGAACCATGGTGTGAGGGGGAGCCTTCACAATGAAAAGTAAACGCTTCATATGGCTAAAAGGTGAAAGCTTTGCTGGGCATGGTGGCTAGTGCCCGTAATCCCAGTCCAGCACTTTGGGAGATAGAGGTGAGAGGATTGCCAGAGCCCAGGGGTTGAGACTAGCCTGGGCAACTTGGCAAGACCCCATCTCATTAAAAAAAAAAAAAAAAGAAAAAGCTGGGCATGGTGGTGAGTGCCTGTAGTTCCAGCTACTTGAAAGGCTGAGGCAGAAGGATCTTCTAAGCCCAGCAGTTTGAGCAGTTTGGGCTTCAGTGGCTGTGAGCTGCACTCTACCCTGGGCCATAGGTGAATTCTGACCAAAAAAAAAAAAAAAAAAAAAAAATGGTGAGTGCTTTATTACTAAGACTGGGGATGAAATCTATAGATAATAGTCATTTGTAGCAAAGAGAAAAAGACCCTCAAATGGAGCAATAATAACGCATATATAGATAACATAGAAAAGAGTCTTGAACAATATTTTATTTGCAGATAAACAGTCCCATTGAGTAAAAGTTGAAATAAAACTCATACCTCTTTTCAAACAAACAGACAAACAAAAACCCTCAAAGGCACACCTCAAATACATGTTGAAAATACTAATTTCCAGCCTCACTCCTGGAACATATAATTAAGGTTCGAATGGAACCAAGGAATTTGGGCTTGCAGGCAATAACTAATGTGATTCTTGCAATCAGGTAAGTTTGGGAAACTCAAATCTAGTGACAAAGAGAAAGCCAGATGAGCAGCTAATTAAAAAATTCAGAGAGTCTAATAATCCAAGAAAATGGCACCCACAACAGAGAAGTATAGGAAATTTTAAAAAATAACATGTTCTCTTTGTAAATAGGAGGCATTATATATATTTAAATTCTGGGTACTAATGAATACATTTCCAGCATGATTTTAAAAACTTGAATTAACCATATGTATAATACAAAATGGGTATATGTTCTCCAAATTACTGAAGAAAATCAAAATCAAATAAGAAATCTTAGCTCAAAGAGTAAAACAGAGAGAAAAAAGCTAAAACAAAATAGAATAAAAGAGCAAACATGGGTTATAATAAAGCATTTAATCAATATAAACACCCTGATTAGCTCCACAGACTGGTTAACAAAAATAAAGAGAAAGGGTGTTGTTGTATGCCTATTCTTCTAAAATAAGGCAAAATGGAATTATTAACAGTAAAACAATGGAGATAATACTTTAAGGCAAAAATGTATAAGATTATAAAACAAAGTATACACAACATTAATTACAGATAAATGATTTCAGAGCAAACCTTTTAAATGGAAAAAAGAAGACCATTTATTAGTTAAAGAAATGATAGCTCCTCAGAAAAAGTACTCATTAACTAGAGTAAACTTTATAATCTATTTTAAAAAGAGATTAAGAAAAAAAGCACAAAGTTATGAATAAAAAGATATGTGTCTAATAAAGTAAAATATATTTTACATAAATATGTGGAATTCTCTCCCAATACAGTTAATTGCATTTGAAATCTTGACAGAAGATGTGTATAATTTTCTCTGAAATTTTAGCTGTATTAATTTTTTCTTAAAATATTAATGACTTACATTTAACAAAAGAAATATCACCAGCATGAAATTCCAAAAAAAGAAAAGAACAAATTGAAGATATGAATTGACCATGGATATGTAGAAATAAAATTTTTTTGTAAAAAATTACATCAGAAAAATACTGCTGCCCCAACTGGTAATTCCAGCTTCATTTTAATTTTGCATTTCAAAGAGTATGTAATGTCCATAACAACAACAACAAAAAACTATGCCTCACTAGAAGAAAATAAGATGAAAACTTTCTAATTCATTTAACAAAAATTTGTATGCTTTTAAAAACTATGCCTGATAATGACAGAGAGAGAGAGAAGTTTTAAAAATATGGACCCTAGAATTCTAAACTAAGTACTATAAAAACCAAATTTAGCACTATTAAAAGCCATGACCAAGGACATAATGTGACCATTACCAAACAAATAGAAAAATTGAAAGAAATAAACATAAAAGAATATTCAGCTTTCTTGGTAATCAAATAATGCAGATTAGGGTTTTTGCTTTCATGAACATAATCATCATTATTGTTAGCAGTGATTCGTGGGGAAATAGAAAATGTGTATTTGTCAGCAAAAACTCCCACACATTTTTCAAATTTTTGTGCAAGTTTTCCTGGATAATTCTAATCAAGCAATTTATTCATAAGAAATCATCAGAAATGCCCACAGAGACTTATGTATAAGAATATTTATTATATTCTTAGTTATAATAGCAAAAATTGAAAACTATTAAATATTCAATATAATATATAATATATTATAAATATATAATAGCATATTCATAATGTGGGATTTTGAGATCATTAGCATGTATTTGGTAAAATGACCTTGATATAACCTGAAGCGAGAGAGTTTTCAAACAGTATAGAGATAAGTATAGTGTCTTTGAGTACATAAAGTACACAATAAAATATTTCATATATCTGTATACATAGATTCAATATATGGTAAATAGATGGGTAAATAGATACATTTGCATAAATAAATGTATCTGTGATAGATAAAATCATTGTCTCTTTGCTTACAGTGTTAATAAATTTTGGATTGGGAATTACATGTATTTTTGGCTTTCTTTATACAACTATGCATTTTCCCCAATTTGTGCAAAGATCAACTCATGATTAAGGGAAAAAATGACACTTTAAGATGCATAATTTTGTAAAAATAAATACTATGTAAGGAGAGTTTGAGGCAATCGGAGTTTTGGAGCTCCTCGGGGGATCTGGCTATATCCAATTATAGACACGACCTTAAGAAATAATTTGGTTCCATTACTTTGTAGCTGTCTGTAAACTGTGCTTCTTGCTTGTTGCCAACTTATTTCAAGTAACATGGCTCCTTACCTCAGAGGAGACTGGCTTTGTGATGAAGGCTTTGAGATTGGGGTGTTGTATACATTCATTTTCAAAGAACTCAGCATCTTTGCTTAACCATGTTATCTGGTTAGCTCAAAATTTACTGTTGCTATTTTAACTGTTCCCAGAAAACCATTAGGAGGCTTTAGCTAGAGTGTGTCTATGAATATTCATAGACAGTCAGCTTCTGTATTGGAAACCACACCCACATCTCTGCAGTATCTGCAGCACGAATAAGGGCGTCCTCTGGGACTCATAGGGCAACATGAAAATTTGACACCAGCTGCCTGCAGAATGCACATAAAGGTCTGCTTTGCTGTATTGATTTTTGTAGAAACATGTTCTGATTGACTTTGTTGCGTTATGAAAATATTTTGAAGCTTCTTTTATCTGCTTTGCATGACTTGCCTGTCACAAAACCTTTACAAAATTAAAGCTGTTATTTTCTACAAACCAGAGATGAATAGATAGCTTTAAAAAACAAAAGGATTATATACATTATTCCTGTATTACTTTGGAATGTATAGTGAAGCGAGAATTTTGCATGGCAATGAGTATAGAAAGGAGGTCAAGTGTGTAGACAAGTATGATGGCTCATGTTATGCATCTCAATGAGACTATCATGAATTTGCATTTCATATATGAATACAAAGGCATATGTGAGTCAAGATATAGGTAAATATTTGCAACTTGCCTACAATCACATAGCTAGCTTGCTAGCTAGATTTATCATATATATTTTAGTGGTATGCATCTTTTATGTATGTCTATACTATGTAATACACCGGTCAGCTGAAACTTTTTTACCTCAGGAAAACAGGAAATCCTCCACACATTTTTGTGTGTGTGTGTCAGTTCTCGTTGCCTAGTCTCTCATGGCATCCTCTATCTTATCATACAAACATTGTCTTTTAATTGCACTAAGAAGCCAAAAGTGGAAATCAATAGCTCTTTGAGAACTGACTACCCCACTCCTACCCAGGTTAATGAATCCTCAGGTATAAAGACATCAGTGAACTGTGGACATACTGAAGTTTTCATTTGGCGAGAGCTTAAATCACAACGCAGAACTTCAAAACTCTTTTTGTCATGTTTCTTTTTCTACATTTCTTGCCAAGGTCTTGCTCTGATTTCCCTAAGCATCTAGGCTTCCTTTTTTGTTCTCTTTCATCTTATTTTTTCTCTAAAGAACTTCAGTCTCTTGCTCTTATTTGCAAAGTAATTTAGCACATTTGCTTATCCCAAATTTGCTTATCCAAACCTATCAATGTGCTTTCAAAACAAGTCATTTCTCATTAACATAATACGCTCTTCTTAGGGACAGCTGGGATTATAGAACAAAAACTATGTTTTGTTTTATTTTTTTAAATTTGGCACACAATGCTTTTTCGTAAGCATGAGTGCACCTGTCTTCCGTTTTTTTTTTCTTCTCACAAGGTGTTCTTTCTGTATATCCTTTCCTTCTCCAGCGCTCAAACTACTATTTCTATTCCAGTGATTTGCAAATTCTTGTCTCAACTTCTACTTTCTCCTGTGCCACAAACCCACACACGTATCTCCATCCCAGATATCTAGACTCGAAAGTCACTTGAGCACCTTAAATTCAACATATTCAAAGCAAGTCTCTAGAGATCCCTCAGACAACCTACTTTTTTCCCCCTGTACTCCTTATATTTGTCAATGTCACCTCTATCTTTGCAAACACTCAGAAATCTAGACATTCCACTGTTACCTCAGAGTCAACATTGGGTTGCTAATGGAAATCTGTCTCCCCTAAATTTATAATTTCCTTTCCAACTCCATTAGTTTTCCTTGAAAGCCTCAATGTTTTTTCTCCTAGATTCTAGAAATGAATAAAATAGTCTTTTTAATTTGGTCCATTTCTGCTTCCCTCTATCGACTTCCACGTGTGTAAGAGAAATCTTTCTGAACTATACATGACTTTCACTCCTCTTCTCCTACAGGATCAAGCCCAAGGACATGATATTAGAATACAAAGTCCTCCACTATGTGACTTCAAGCCACTACCAGCCTTACCCATTTCCATTCCCCTTCGGGCACTCAATGCTGGGTCCAGCCTCTTCCTCCATTTCTCAGTGTGCTGTCACATTTGTTGTTTTATATGACTGTACCTGTCTACGTGTTGTTGCTTTTGCCTTGAAAGACCTTCCTCAATCTTCTTTCTAGCCAGTAAAGCCATACTCTTCCAAAAGAGTCCTCTGCTATGAAGACTTCATGGCCCTGTTTTTTCTATTCTGCTTAGCATTAATTCCCTCTCTACCTTGTGTTTCATAGAATATTCTTTGCTTAGAAAGCGTATGTTGTATTACATTGTCATGATTAATTTACACTTTTGTGTCTCCACTAGAGTGGGAGTTCCCAACTCAGGAATTTCTTATATTCAAATTTATTTCCTCCATAGTTAGCACAGAAATAGAGCAAGATCAGTGGATGTATATTGTTGAATTAATTAATGACTGGTGCTTATTTTTATTTATTTATTTACTTTGAGTCGGGGTCTCACTCTGTTGCCCAGGTTGGAGTGCAGTGGCACATTCACAGCCAACCCAGCATCGACCGACTGGGCTCTGGCGATTCTTCTGCCTCAGTCTTCCAAGTAGCCGGAACTACAGGCACACGCTACCACGCCAGGCTAATTTTTTGATATATTGTAGAGATGAGATCTTGCCAAGGTGCCCGGACTTGTCTCAAACCCATGAGCTCAAGCAGTCTACTCTCTTTGACTTCCCAAAGTGCTGGGATTACAGGCTGAGCCACCGAGCCCAGCCTGATGCTTATTTAATTATTGATATTTGGGGACAAATGAACTTCAGATAGACTCGAGATGACCTTTTATGTGACAAAAATTCTGTCCTTGGCCAGAATTTAGCCAGGCTCCTATAAGCCTTCTTTCAGACTAGGCCTCATCCTTGGGCCTTGTCTTAGGCCTGCTCAATGCAGTTTTAGCAAGAATGCTGCTAAGTCAGTTTAGCAAGAAATCCCCTGTGCTAGATGTCTACTCAGTAATTTTCTACTCATTGATTCCTTCACTCTGCTCCTTAGCTGTAAAGCCTCAACTCTCTTCTATAAAGTCAGAGGTCATCTCTCTCCCCTACTGCAATAGTCTTGACACCTATTACAGTAGTCCTGAATAAAATCTTCCTTATCCTTTTAATAAGTATGAGAATAATTTTTTCTTTAGCATAGGTCACGTTGTTGTGCATAAGGATCCCCTCTCTGCACATAAATACGTATCTCTGAGAAGCCTGTTGATTCTCCTGGATAATTTTAAAATTCGACATATCTAAAATTAATTCAATATGGTCTTTCCAATGTATATGAATAACTGACTAACTTGTGCCCAGAGAGTAGTTTACTCATATGTCAGAATTTGACTGTTTATAGTCAAAAATAATAAGTGACATTCTCAGTATCTCATTAGTACTTATGTGTTTATGCATAAACATACGAGGGACTGATTTTATAAAGAATGCATATAACTATGTATCTAAATGACTACTAACCACTGAGATTCTCTAAACGAAATAAAAATGCTAAAGAAGGAAAATTGTTCGGTGTCTGACTAATTCTAAGCATTTATTGTACACTGCTTTTTTCTACTTCCCCAATCAATATAATGTCCTTAAGAAGCTATACACTTAGTCCAATGATATTGGCATTGACTGAAGACCTCCTTAGGGAACATATAAATTACAGTATTTTTAGGATCAATCTTAAGGGTTCATAATTACACTTGGATTTTCCTTAAGTATTAAATATTTCATGCCTATTTCAAATCAGATATTAACACAGTCCCTTTCTTGGGTACTATAGTAAATATTTGCAGCACCTACTGCTAGGTGCTATGAAGATAGAAAAAAACCTAGATCAAATCTGTGTCCTCATGGAGTTTATGATGTAGTACAAAAGAATGACAATGAACAAGACAATATAACATCTGCTGGATACTGATAAGAACTGTTGAGAGAAATATGACAGCATCATAGAGAAAGGGTTTGTGCAGATGCTATTTTATATGGGTATGTTAGGGTTCTCCAAAAACATATAACTAGTTAATAGGATATATATAGAGAGAGATAAATAAAAGAGGAGATTTATTGTGGGAATTGGTTTATGCAGTTACGAAGATGAAGATACCCCATAATATGTCATCTGTATGTCAAAGGTATGGGAAAACTGGTGATATCATTCAACCTGAGTCTGAAGGCCTGAGAAACAGGGGAGCTAATGATGTAACTCCCAGCCTGAGTCTGAAAACTTGAAAAAAGACCGTGTATGGAAGGTGGGGAGGTTGTATACTTAGATGGTTAGACAACGTGAAGTGGGACACTTGCTTCAAAGTCTAATAGGCTTCAAGATAGAAGTTAAAAGTTTCAATGTGACAGATAGCCTATCTATATTTCACAGAGATAAGAGCGATACTCTAATCTTAATTAGATAACTAAGTCTCACGGCAATTTGTTTTAGATAGAACTCTTATCTAAAGAGAGCCTGCATTCTCATTCCTAGCATTAAAACACAGACTGCCTTCTTGGTTGCTGGTAAAACAAAGTGGGCTGATATAATAAGCTCTGGGGTCTGAATCAGGCCCAAGGAGTAAGAGCTCTCAAATGTCTAGTGGTAGGAGAAAATAGGTGCCCAGCCTACTTAAAATGGGAAGGGAGAGAGAGAGAGAGAGAGAGAGAGAGAGAGAGAGAGAGAGACAGAAAGAGAAAGATTTTCCCTTCTTCCACCTTTTCTAACTAGTCTCTCAACAGATTGGATGACACCCACCCATGCTGGTGAAAGGGGATCTTCATTCTCTGTGTATCGATTCAAATGCTAATCTCTTCTGAAAATAGACACAACCAGAAATAATGTTTCACCAACTATCTGGGCATCTCTTAACCCAGTCAAGATGACACACAAATTAACCATTGCAATAGGGTAGTCTAGGAAGGCCTTTAAAAAGATACTAACTGAGCAGACATTTGAAAAGGGAGAGACAAAGTTAACTGGAAGAAAATCATCCCAGGCAGAGGAAAGGTAACAGTAGTAGGAGATGGGTAGGGAGGCAATGATGATGCCAGATCACTCTAAAGACCTGGATTTCACTTTGAGTGAGATGGGATCTCTGAGGGTTTAGAGCAGAGAAGTGACAATGCTGGCTTAGGAGAATCACTCAGGTTGCAGTGTGAGCAAGACTGTATGGGATCAAAGGCATAAGCAGGGAGGGTAGTTGAAGGTTGCTGCAATAATCCAGGTGAACAAACATCAGAAGTTTTGACCAGGGTGGTAGCAGAAGTGGTGGGAAGGAGCTAGACTTTGAGCACATTTTGAAAGCAGGCCTGAAGGATTTGCTGATGGAGTCAAGGTTGGGTGGAGAAAAGAAAAGAAACAAGGATGACTCCGAGGTGTTTTTGTCTGAGCAACATAAAGAATGGGACTGCTGTTTACCAGGATGGAAAGCATAGTGATTTTGGAAGGTGTGAGTTGGCTACTAAGGGTATCAAGAGTTTTGCCTTTAAATATGCAAAGATCTATAATTAGCAATGCTTCTTAAAAAGAAATCTGTTGTATTTTTTTTGCTTGTCGAAGTAGTAACAGATGTGCCAATATCGTGGGTTGTATACTAAGATGGTTAGATATTACAATGTGAGCTGTGCTACTTGCTTCAAAGTCTAGTGGGCATGAAGATAGAAGTTAAAATGACCAATGTGACAAATAGCCTATCTATATCTCACAAAGATAAGAATAATATTTTAGTTAGATAATTGAGACAATTAAGTCTCTAGACACTTTGGCTTAGATAGAACTCTACCTAAAGAAAGCCTGCATCTCCTCTGCAGCATTAAAACACAGACTGCCTTCTCAGTTCCTGGGCTTTTTTAAACACATGGAAGTATCACTTTTAGCCAAGAGCCTTTCTGCGCTTGCTTATAAGGGTGCTAATGTTGCCTCAAAAATAAGAAGTCATCAATGTAATCTTTCCTTAAAATTACAGGCAACCCTGGAAGTTGAGATAGACATTACATCTTTCAGAACTCTTTCACATTCAATATTTAATTAGATGCCGTTGATGTCAAAAAGTTCATAAAGTAGGTAGGAGTGTCACAATTATTGCTAATGTCACCTAAGAAATAAAAAGTCTAAAAAATAAGCAAAAGGAAGCATCTAAATTCTAGAAGTGGTAAGTAACAAGAAAGGTTACCAGGGTGATTGCATCAGAGCTGAGATAACAAACAAGGTGTGTTAATTTATAGTTCAATATCTTTCCCACCATGGTACACAGCTGCAATTACTGAGAATTTAACTTTGCATTTCTTAATCTCTTATTTAGGTTTTATTTTGGAACAAGCAGAAATCCCTGCAGTCTAGTTTATGTATGAGTGTTGTTGGGAAATAATTCAAGGAGGCTATTGGCAAGTTGAGGAGGGACTTGCTTTTATTGAGTGATCATAAAATATCTTATATAAGCAATTGGAGACTCTCCAGTTCTTTCTGGTTACAGAGAAACTTGTCCTCCAACTCCTGGAAACAGAAATTTTAGATTCAACCAATTGAAGCTCAAACAGACAGCATTACCTCATCAAAAGAGCTTTTCATTGGCTGTTCATTTTCCAAGTAGCTTTAAGATAGTTTTTAATATATTAACCCTTATGTGTTTAAATCTATGCATTGCAGTATTGGGCCTAACTTTTGATACTAAGGTCATTCTAGGTGATATACACTTAACACATGGTTAAAGAAGCATATGCCATTGCTTTCTCTTTAAAAGATGCAACAATATTAGGATCAATTTGACTTAAAACAAAAACTTAATTTTATTTTTGCTGACTCATGATACCTCTATGTGCATGCTAAAAAAAAGAGCAAAGAAAACCCTAAACTGCT
Source organism: Cephalopachus bancanus (assembly GCA_027257055.1). Lineage (NCBI taxonomy): Eukaryota > Metazoa > Chordata > Mammalia > Primates > Tarsiidae > Cephalopachus > Cephalopachus bancanus. The sequence goes on along the minus strand of JAPVLO010000120.1, from coordinate 2,204,049 downwards.
ATGTGTACCAAACCCTGTGGCTTCCGAAGTATCTATTATTGTAAATGGATCAAGCCTCCTTAACCCTCTGTCTTTGGCAAGCTAGGAGTTAGTGTTGGGTTTTGGTGCTGAAGAGGATTGTAGAAATACATGCATGTGGAAAAAATATGAGAAATATGGCTAAGGGATTTGAGCAGCATTGGAGGGACCTGGGGATTAGAAGACTCCTAATGCTAACCACGAGCAGATGCTTGTTCTTCCCTAGTATAGGAATGCCTTTCCTATGATCTCTCTTTCCAGTCTCACCCATCCTTAAGGTAAAAGTAAAATCTCTTCTATTTAAAGTAATGTCTTTTCATCTGATCTCACATTTTGACTTCTCCCACTTGTTCTGTCCTGTTTCCTGAAAGTTCTGAACTAATACTGTGACCTATTTATATTGATAGCTAACAATTTTTATCTTATGCTGCCAATTAGATTGTAAACACTGTAAGGTCAAGAGTTAGGAGTCACAATTTTTCAGTCCCTCTCAGAACCTAGCATAATGTGTATCTGTATTTTAGTTAATATGGGTGATGACTTGAATCAGACTCCATAGGAAGGGCATGAGAATGATCGTACTACTTAGTAGCTAACAGGATGTGGATGGTCCAGTCTGGAAAAGCTGGACATTTTGTTTCCTTTGAAGTTCGTAGACTTAGTGTGTCAGAGTCCTAAGGTAGCTAAAGGATAATGAGCTTGAAAAAGATCTAGATTTGATACTTATCTCTGTCACGTTCTGTATCATAATTTTTAATAAATGACTTAATTTCCAAGAACTCCAGGTTCCTTGCCTTTAGAACTGAGAGAAATGGAACCTAGTTAAAGAAAATAATTGTAGGGGATTAGAAGCAGGTACATAGACCTACACTTTTGCCATCTTTTTTTACCTCTTCTCTTCATTTTGAGTAGGATTCATTCATTCTAAATGATGAATAATAAAATGTCGCACATAGCAAGAACTATCTAGCATCACTATCTACTTTACTTGTTGCTATCATGGTATATTAAAACCCTTCAATTCTGTTTTAACTTTCTTACCAGTCTCTAGCCAAGACAATCTTCCTCAAGATAGGAAGACACACTGAAGGCATCCAACTTCTGAATTAATAGGTCTTGAATTAAACTTGCTGTTGTAAGTCTGCTTCACTTCTGATGAATCATGAGTACTGGAATGCCACAGGGCTTGATGCTTTTCATCTTTACCTCTGAGGCATAGATCTCTTTGTTCCAAATGTCTATGTCTTGTCTTTCTGTTCAATTTTTAATTTCCATGATGAGATAAGAGTTTTAATCTCAATTGTGGTTCAAACTATTAGGATCTAGACATTGTTCCTGTCACTAGTCTTTTTTCCAAAACAGAGCTGTGCCATCCTTTCAAGCTACAATAACTCATGCCACGAACCACAGTTTGACTTGACTTTATGTTATCACTACCAATTGTCACCCATTTGTCTTGACCTCTTTGGGCATGACTTGACATTGCTGGGTAGCCAATTAGCACACATCCTTCAATATAAGTTAATTCACTCACTTTTTAGTTTTTTCATCTGTTCTTTCATCTACTTTCTGAGCACATACTTTATTTCAAACTCTTGCCCAAATCCTAGGATAAAGAGTTAAATATATTAATGTTAGTTCCAATAGTTTAGATTTGACCATGTCTCAGCTTTACCTTGGCCTATATTTATCCTAGAATGACTCATAACTGAGCCTGAATTACCCTTAAACACTACCTTATATTGTTTATAAGAAAACATATTTAAGTAAGAAATTAAAAATGTTACAGATCCAAATGCATATTAAATAATTTGAATATTTCCTGAAGTCTTTAATTTATGTCTAAGCAAATGGGCTTTTAAAAGTAGAATTATTTACATTAAAAATAAAGTGATTAATAAAATGCTAGGTTAGAAAGAGAAAAATCTCTAGAAGTATAGTTAAGTAACATATGTGCTTACTTAGGAAGAGTCAGAGAATGGGGCAAAGCAATTTTATTGCAGGATTCTGTCTTCTGTACATAAGTGCTCTAGTCTTAATAGATGGTTGACTTGTTATAGTCTTAATAAAGTTAATGGAAAGAATAAAAACCTTTCCAAGTATTTTTTTTGCTTTTACTTTAAAAATCAATACTTTCCATCAAATTACAATAAAAACGAAGCCAATATGTAGACTTTACAGTATCTGCCAGAAGTGTCTATTTAAAATGACTTAATACAAGGACAAATACTCCAATGCTTTTGTGACTTTCCAATGCCTGACCTATTGGCAGTCAGACTTGTGTTCTCTGAGCTAACCTTAATAAGAACAGGGGATATCTGTCCTTGCTCCTCTCTGGTTAGATTTGGGATTAAGCATATGTTCTATCCTGAATTACAATGGTCCCATGGAGTCTTTTTCTCTGCAGTGTGACCTTGGATTTTGTCTATGGAGATGAATTAATAAAATAGCCAGAATTCCCTCCTGGTACATAGGATCCTACTTTTATTCCCATGCCTGATTCATTAACTCCTTTAGAAATCTTTTTTTTAATGTTCAATCTAGCCTCATGATTAAGGTATTGCCTGTTAGTTCATTTGTTTGTACAACAGATATTTATTGAATAATTACAATGTGCCTGCTAGGTACTGATTAGAACAGGAACAAGGTTGAGATTCCTCCACCTTTCTATAGTTTACAGTCTAGTGACAGAATATATATTTAACAGTAGGCTACTATAAAATGTGATGAGTGTTAATCAGGAAAGTATAATTCCTAATACTCAAGGGGCTAGACTTGGAGCTTCTCTAAATAAGGGCATTTTCTAAAATTATAACAACAGTTTACCTGATTGCTAAGAATCCTGCTTGCTCTTCCTTGAATTTCACCATACTGTAACTCCCTACCTGATTCTATTGCTCAATACTGATTACTTGGAGAGTCTTAACTGAGGCCTGTTTCACTGTGCCTGGTCATCTTTGCAGTTCTGGCTGGCGTGTGGGATTCAAATCAGCCACTGTGTCTTAACTCTCCTTCTCAACTGCATGTTATGGTGGTTCTGAGATCCTATACAGATCAGTCTGTTGGGCTGCAAATACATCTTTATGCAAACCTTAACTTGCAACTGACTTTCTCTGTAGTTAAATCATGTTGGTGACTTCTTTGTTTTTGGTGTTTTTTTTGAGTTGGAGTCTCACTCTGTCGCCCAGACTGGAGTGCAGTGGCCGCTCCCGGCCACCACAGCCTCAACCTGCTAGGCTCTGGCGATCCTTCTGCCTGAGCCTTCCAAGTAGCTGGAACTACAGGCGCGCGCTACCGCCCGGCTAATTTTTTGATTTATTGTAGAGATGAGGTCTCGCCAAGTTGCCCAGGCGGGTGTCGAACCCGCGGGCTCAGGCAATCCACTCACCTCAGCCTCCCAAGGTGCGGGATTACAGGCTGAGCCACCGAGCCCGGCTGGTGACTTCTTAAGACATGTTGCAGTGTTTCTTTAAGGAACTTAGAAATTCTTATAGAAAACCCACTTTGGGGGAAGGGGAGGGATTAAAGTGAAAAAAAAAGAAAGCCCACCTCACTTTAAGGTCACTGCTATACTATTTACTCCCTTAACAAAGGATGCACTGTTTTCTCATGAGTAAAATGATGATAATTAGTCTTGATGTAAGGATCAAAAAGAAGGAAAGACTTCTAACTGCAATGCACCACTGACATATATTTCTACAGTTCTTGCCAAAAAATACCCTTAGCAGCATAAAACAAATCTTCTAACCACCAAGATGAACTTGCTCATATCCAAGAGAGTTAAGATTTGGGACTGGATGACTTTCTGGCATTAACATTGATTCCATGAAACGATTATATATTACTGACGTTTCAATATTTCAGTAAGATCAATTCATAAACAAATCCATTATCAACAAACATTTATTACACGAAAAGCAACTACAAGGAAGCATATTGAGTGTTTGGAACATACAGTAACTTAACATTCAATTATGACTGCTAAAAGACTTATCTAATTTGGAAGATAAATAGCATGTATAGAAAAGAACAACTGTCAGTACTCAGATAAGTGTTAAATAAATGAAACTAGAAGTGAAGAATGAGAACAAACTTTTACTGAGAGCCAATTCTTGTATATCATTTAATCTTTATAATAAATGTGCACGATTTATATTGGTACTTCCATTTTGTGGATAAAAGGCATGAGACCAATAACTTCAACAATTTAATCAAGGTAAAACAGCTATTAACTAGAATCCACACTCAGGTCAATTATTGAACAAAACATAGGTTTTTTTCCACTCAGTTGAAGACTTTGAAATTACAGATTCCTTCCCTTATAACCTACTACCCGAAGTGAGAAGCATTTGAGAGTGAACAGGGACATAATGATTACTCTGGAACAACAGACATAAAACAGTGAGGGCCTGGGTCAGTGGAGATATAAGGTCATCCTACCTATCATGTTTTATGTAAACTATGTCACTGAGGGGAAAAAAGGAAAGATGCAAGAATGATTTACAGCAGAAACTGAGGCAAGTGTCCCAATCAACAACTTAGGGAAGGAACCCCCGATTACCCCCACATCCACCAGTTTCAGTTGTACTATAAGACATTTAGTATTTGAGTCTAACATTCTTTAAGTGCTTATGTCTTGATAACTTACAATGCTTCTTGCTTCAGTTATAAGACCCTCAGTGCCTGAGTCTTATACTCTTTAACTGCTTAGTCTTGACAATTTAAAGATAATTCTTCCCTCATAAGCCAAGCAGTTATTTGCTTGACGCTTGCAGCAAGTGTACTGAACTTAGAGTCTCAGAATGAGTTCCCAAATGAACCTGTGAGCTTGCTTGGTCATCACTGTAGCTTATCTCTAGCTAGATAACTTATATATGTTAATCAGTCATAGCAGTGTTTTTTTCTTTTTTCTTTCTTTTTTTTTTTTTTTTGAGTTGGAGTCTCATTTGTCATCCAGACTGGAGTGCAGTGGCTTAGAAATTGACAATTGACTTAGGTTTGAATCCTCATTCTACTTCTGAAGTATGTGATGCTTGGCAAGTTATGTAACTGGATTTTGCCTGAGTTTCTTCATCTGAAAAAAGAGAAAACAATAGCATCTATGTTACATTGTTTCCAACTGTATTGGCTACTTTCAGTGTTAGTATTATTAGATCATTGGAATTATTATGTTTTTCTGCCTTGCAAAGGATGGGATAAAGTAGCAAAATAATCATAATTTATGATGCTTGGAAAAAAGTACCTTTAGTAACAGAGTGATGAGTTTAGAGCTAAAAGTCTTGGGTTAAGGTCCAAGCTCTTCCACAGAATGTTCTTAGGCAAGTCATGTTACTTTTCTGACTCTCTGCTTCTTATCTGCATAAATTGGAACTAATGCCTATCTTCAGAGAGCAATGTCTACCCCACAGAGTCATTGTGAACATCAATATAAAATATTTTATGTTCTGAAAAGTTATCTGTAAAAGCAGATCATTATAAATTATAATTCTAGCATGTTTTATTATGCATGATTTAATAAAATCTGTATGGCCCTTGGCTACTTTCAAATATTTTAGAGTAGTAATCCTTAGCTCTTGTATCACCCCAAATACAACTGGTTAATTATCGTTGCAAGGTTGGGCTAGGAGCTAAAAATAAAATCTCAGTCATCAGTTTTTGGCAAAGTAAACTGTGTTCAGAGTCTGCTTATGAGACAAAAGAGTAGTTGGGGAAAGAACTGGTTACAAACCTATCATCCTAGGCAAGCCTTTGAAAAACAACAAACTGAACCCTCTTAACTATGTGATCCAAGTCTCAATGCTGAAATATATTTTATGTTATGAAAACACTCCTAGGATTAGGGCAAGCTCTGCTTGGAAAAGAGTTCTGTGGTGCATTGCAGAGAAATGCAAGCAGCCATGCTGAATCCAGTTAAAGAAGCCAATTTCAATTCCCATTTGCTCCCTCTGTGAAAGAGTCAAAGAAACCAAGAGTTCAGCAGTGGGCCAGGGGGGTCCCCAGGGCAATTTTACAGGAAAGATGATAAATCAGGTATAAGAAAAAGGCCTCTGTGCTGCTTTAAATTGCTATAAAAATCAGATTGAATGTGGAAGTTTCCAAGTGAAAATCTTGTTAAAGCAAAGAACCAAAGAAATGTAATTTTGTGGAAAATCTGTATTTTAATGGATATAGTGAGATTAATATTCACCACCCTTGAAAAATATGCAAACGCTTCCATCAACATCCCCAGAGCTTGTGTAGACTCTGGGTGCTTGAAGCTGTAATGCCAAAACCCCATGCATTATTCACGTGGGACAGGACAACCCCATTTTCCAGTTGGAGAAACTGATTAACTGCCCTAAGCTCACATACTGGCCATTTCTGGGCTTGTTCTTTCTTGCTAGCAAACTCCACCATCATTCAAACATGTCAAGCAGAGAAATTTCATAAAACGCACTTAAAACTTAAGTGGTTGAAGGGGCCCATGGTTGCCTAGCAACAGAGCTTCCAGAGGGTGAGTGGAGTGACAAGCTGAGGAGATCTCTAGAGAAGAGAGGAAAACCTGGCTTCTTGCGGTAACTTTTCCTGGCTATATTAAGTGGGAAAAAGCATTTCAGCACTTAGGGGAACTCACCTATAAAATGACAGGTTTGAACTAGGTGATCACTGGGGTTCCTTTCAGTATTTTATGATTGGGTGAGCCATTAAGTTATTAGAGTCTTGGCCTCTGAGACAAGACACCTGGGGTTAGATTCTGCCATTATCATTGAAAACAGTGTCTTTGACCATTCCCAATCAAATTCCTCACGTAACTGATTCTTTATGCAAAACCCTGTCATATCGAGACCAGGTATTTCTCGAGCAATTGCAGTATGTAATGCAAGATGTTTGTGTTAAGAGAGTAAAAACATGAGTAAATCACAGACTCCATCTTCTAGGAGTTTGAAGCTCAGCAGAGGATAGAAAAATGTACACAGGTGTCTTTATTTTATTATGTATTTTTAATTTTTTTAAAGATGTGAGGTACAATTCAAGATTAGGTATACAAGTGTTCATTATGCAGGTATCCTTGTTGATGAGGCATGCTCCTTCCTTCCCCTGGCAGTTTCCCACTATTGCCAATCCCTTTCTTATAGTATTATGATAATTGTTCAAGGCCCGCTTATGAGTGAGAACATGTGGTACTCAGCACAGGTATCTTTAAAATATAGAAAGGTTTGTGAAACTGAGAGTAGCCTTAGAGGGCATCTAGCAAGAAATCTTTTATTTGATTCTCAAGTATCCCTAGTGATCTGGAATGCTTTCATTTTATGACCCAGGTTTTATATTGTAGTGAGGCCTGGAAATTCTCACCCATCTCCTATATCTTGACAAAAGAAGAAATCGAGGCTCTAGTTAAATAACTTGCCACAAATCACATACTTAGTAAGCAGCAATGGTGTGATTCAAACTAATGCTTTCTGAATATATGTTGAGTGTTTTTTTTTTTTTTTCAAATTAGGCCCTTGATAAAAGGACAAAATAGATAGTTACATATGAAAGATACAAAAAGCCGGGCTCGGTGGCTCAGCCTGTAATCCCACGCCTTTGGGAGGCTGAGGTGAGTGGACTGCCTGAGCCCGCGGGTTCGAGACCCGCCTGGGCAGCGAGACCTCATCTCTACAACAAATGATAAAAATCAGCCGGGCATGGTAGCGCACGCCTGTAATTTCGGCTACTTGGAAGACTGAGGCGGAAGGATCCCCAGAGCCCAGTGGGTCGAGGCTGCGGTGGCCGGGAGCGCCCACTGCACTCCAGTCTGGGCAACAGAGTGAGACTCCAACTAAAAAAAAAAAAAAAATGAAAGATACAAAAAATAAAATGATAGCTCTTGAAAAAAGGGAGAAATTGCAATTTGAAAGAATGAGGAAAAATTTGTCGAAGAGGTAGTCTTTGAATTGGACATTGTAGGATACGTAGAATTAAGTCTCTGAAGATAGGAGAAAAGAAATCCACAGAACAGGGACCATTATGAATAAAAGAAAGAGAATATGAGTAGTCAGACAAAACACGGCAAATGTTCAGGAAGTCAATCTAGTTAGAAAACAGGATAGGAGAATTAGAGGAGCATAAGTGAGATAATTTAAAATCAGCAATGAAGGACAGGTCTGGGGGCTTTGGCTCCATTCAGCGAGCAATTGAGAGATATTAATATTTTTGAGCAAAAGTATGGCATCAACATATTTATAGATTTGAAGAAGTGTGGGGTAAATGCAGGGCATATGCCCAGCTCCCCCTCCCATGCTGATGACTGTTTCCTAAAAAGGAGAATGACTCTTGGCCAAGACAGTCTATGCCAGATCAAAACGTCCTTGGAAATATGCACATCCGTGTACCCAAGGCAGTTGCGAAGACAGTAGACATCTTTGTTTCTGCTTCTGGCATGAGATGCTATTGTTTTTGTCTTGTCTCTTTTCCCATTCTGGGGGCATATAATCTCTCCCTGTGTCTGTTGGGGTGCTAACCAGCCACCATTGGTCTCTCCTATAAATATTAATAAACCCATGTCTTTACCAACCTGTCCTCCGGATGGTTTCTTCAGAACTGACAAACATTAGACGAGTGCCCTGTCTAATTTGAGGCTCCCGTGACACAAGTAGCTAGATATACATTGTCATTGTGAAGGCCAATTAGGTGGTTGCTACAGTTGTCCAGGCAAAGACATGAGGTGGCAAGCAGAATGACAATTGTGAGGGAAGGGAGGAGCAAATGGACTTGAGAGATTTTAGAGGCAGCAAGAACAGTGTTGTGGAAAGGGTTGTCAAAGGTGAGGGAGTCTTCAAGTGATCATGTGTATTAAGTCTGCATGACAGAAGGGTAGGGACATCGGGGCTACAGCAATAGACTTTGGCATCATCCTTCCACAGGAGAATATTGCTAGAATGAAGATGAATAAATAGCCAAGGGGAAGATCATGCACTATTTATAAACCTGCAGCCCCCAAATTAAACAGCAGGGATCTTAATTTCAGGGACCATATTTTGATTTTTAATTATGTTTTAACTGAAATACATATTCAGAAAAATGCATAGATATTAAATATGAAATGTCTTTTCACAGAGGGACTTCAATAGAACATTATCTTCATCCTGGAAGATTCTCTCATGTTTCCTCTAAATCTCTGTTACCAAAGATAACCATGATAGACACATAGTTTCATCTGGCTTTGCTCTTCATACAGATACAATTGCCTAGTGTAGGCTCTTTTGTGTTTGGCTTCTTTTACTCAAAATTATGTTTGCAAAATTCTTTTTTTTTTTTTTTTTTTGAGTTGGAGTCTCACTCTGTCACCCAGACTGGAGTGCAGTGGCCGCTCCCGGCCACCGCAGCCTCGACCTGCTGGCTCCGGCGATCCTTCCGCCTCAGCCTTCCGAGTAGCCGGAATTACAGGCGCCCGCTATCACGCCCGCTGATTTTTTGGTTTATTGTAGAGATGAGGTCTCGCCAAGTTGCCCAGGCGGGTCTCGAACCCGCGGACTCAGGCAATCCACTCACCTCAGCCTCCCAAGGCGCGGGATTACAGGCTGAGCCACCGAGCCCGGCTGCAAAATTCTTTTTTAACATGCCATTTAGCAATACATCATATTTATTCATTCTTGTATAGTATTCGAATGTATCACTATTTATTTATACATTCTGTTGTTCAATGATTGGGAACTAAAAATAATGCTATGACATTCTTGTGCATGTCTTTATTTCTATTAGGAGTGTTATTTCTGGGTATATATGTGTATGCACATGTACGTGTGTGTGTTTGATTCTAATTTTCTTTTTTTTTTTTTTTTTTTTTTGAGTCAGAGTCTCACTTTGTCACCCAGGCTGGAGCGCAATGGCACGCTCCCGGCCACTGCAGCCTCGATCTGCTGGGCTCAGACAATCCTTCTGCCTCAGCCTTCCAAGTAGCTGGAACTACAAGCACGCACCACCATGCCTGACTTATTTATTTGTTTATCTATCTATCTATCTATCTATCTATCTATCTATCTATTTATTGTAGAGATGAGGTCTCGCCAAGTTGCCCAGGCTGGTCTCGAACCCGAAGGTTCAGGAAATCCTCTCACCTCAGCCTCCCAAAGTACTGGGATTATAGACATGAGCCACGGTGCCCGTCCTTAATTCTAATTTTTAATAAAGTAACACCACAATAGGCCCACAATAGGCTCTGCTGTACAGCATGATGACCTCTGATGAGCCATCTATAGCTACTCATTGAAGAGCTGAGTGAGTAGACATAGGCCTAGTCAGAATGAACAGACCCAAAGGTAGTGCTGTCTCTGAGAATGTAAACAAATCTGAACAGGAGTACCCATAACAATTATATCTTGATCGAAGCTCTCATTTATATAAAGGAGTTTGATCTGAAAGACAGTGCAAAACAAAATAACTCTTACACAATGGAGATATGACCAGTCAAGGGAGATCATTGTCATCATGGTACCAGGTGGTCCATTTGGTTTCGAACAAAATAGAAACTGACACATGAAGCAGAGAAAACAGATCTAATCCCCAAAGCAAACGCCTATGAGAGTAAAGTTATATGACCGAGTCCTCTCTATTTCAATTGGGCTTCAGCTCCCATTTTCAAAGCCATCAGGAAACTGGAGCACAAAGCAGGAAACAGAGGCAGAAACCCAGGCACGTGGTCTGAAAACTCATGGTAGATATTCATGCAAGATTGCAGCTCAACTGGCAAGCAGATGTCCAGGAATCACTACCGAATTAACCTGTGCTGGTTGAAACTGGACGGATTCTTGACCCCATCCAAGGGTGGCAGTCAACTTTCTTATGATCTCCTTTGGTTTCAACTAAATGGGTTCAGAGCTGAGTCTTCTCATAACAGGCCTGAGAGTGACAGGACAGCCTGGATGACTTGGGCAGGAATAAGCTGATAACTGTGAGATAATAAGGCATTTCAACCCTATGTATTTAAAGAGGTCTAATTCTAAGTAGATTACCTATGCATTTGGAAGACAAAATTAGAAATTTTATTGCCTTATTCTTTTGGAGACAATTTTCTTTTCTCAGTGGAATGTGAAATTACGACAGATAAACCTCAAAGGTATGTGTTAAAACATAGGATCAGAGAGATGCTTCCCTAGTGGGACTGCAACGGGAACACATGGTGGGGGGAATTTCAGCACATTAAGGGCCTCCAAGAGAAAGCTTATAATAAATCTGTTGTGCTTAGAGTATTCTAGTAAAAATGATGCATCCTGTAATACCAAATTCAAACAAGAGGATTAGACAGCATACCTGCCCTTCAGTTCCCTTTTGCAGCTGTGAGAAAATGCCTTGCATTTTCAAATTCCTGAATTAATGAGAAATACATTGTGTTTTATGAGGGAGCCTCCTTAAATGCTTTGACTGGTTTGGACTCAAGGACACGAGAGCAGCTTGGGAGATCTGGGGGTGTGTAGAATGTTTATTCTTGCTCTTTGAGTCTTGTTCTTTGCCTTTACTTTCCTCTGCTCTGCATTAGGAAATTTCAGTATATACAAATATTTTTAATAGAATAATGTCAGAGAAAAAGTTAAAAATAGGGAATCATAGAGCTAAGGAAGTTCTCTTCAAAAAGGGCATATTTTCTAACGTGAATGAATGTTTTCCATGTGCCAGACTCTGTCCAAATTGCTTTACATCTATTAACTCAATCATTATAGTACCCTTATATGGTAGGTACTATTATGACAATTTACCTTTGAGAAAAGTGAGGCACAGAATGGTTATGAAACTTGACCAGATTTACATGCACAAGTAGTGTAGTTAAGAGTTAATCACTCTATAAAAAAGATACCTGCACACGCATGTTTATCGCAGCGTTGTTCACAATAGCAAGAACCTGGAAACAGCCATGCTGCCCATCAAAAGAGGACTGGATTAAAAAAATGTGGTACATATACACGATGGAATACTACGCAGCCATAAAAAAGAACAATATCATGAATTTCGCAGCAACCTGGATGGAACTAGAGTCTGTAATACTGAGTGACCTCTCACAGAAACAAAGATCCGAGTATCACATGTTCTCACTCATATAATGGACCTTAAACATCCAATGCAATACTATACGAAAATGACTGACAGTACTGGGAAACTATGGTGGGGGGAGGGAGATGGGATTAACAGTAGCAAATATCTGTCTGGGAACGGGGAAACACCCCATATCAACAGGGTGCCTGAATGAAACGCAATTGTATACCTAACCCTTAACTGTACCCCACAACTTCATAATAAAAAAAAATAAATAAATAAATAAATAAATAAAACAAAAACAAAAAAAAAGAGTTAGAGACAAGTTTTCTGGGCCCAACCTGTGCTCTTAACTACCATTTTGTGCTGCCTCTAAATAATGTGTGAACCCTGTAGGCAATTAGAACACTAACTCCTAATTTATTCAGTAGATTTAACTTTAGATATCTTCTATGAATTAGATACTGCTGTGCTCTAAGTGTGGTAAATAGTCCAAGACATGCTGTTATTAGGATAAATGAATATATATCCCGAATTATAGATGTGGAAATAAGTACCTGAGTTTGAACTTTTTAAACCTAAGATTATTCAAAAAATCAGTGCAGAGATAGGAGCAAATTCAGGTCCTTTCAGCACCTGGCTTAAATTTAGTTATAGCCCCGTAGATTTTTAGCTGCAATGTTCTACAGAAGAATTTGTTCCTGCAACTTTTTCATATCTGCTAGGAAAATTCTTTCATCACTATTTCATTTCTTGTTTTTGTTCTGCTCATGAGAGCATCATGAGATCTACATATTTATATCTATCTATTCCTGTGGCTGGAGGTAGATGAGAAAAGGAACTTCCATGTTTTAGGTTAGCCTTGCAGCAAATGTGCCTTTTCTAAATATTCCTAAATATTTCGTAAATATTCCTTTCCTAAATATTTAGTCCTGGAAACTATGACACTGGAGTTGCAGGAAAATTGGTGCTTACTAACCAGAGATCATTGCAGTAAAGACCAGATCAACATACATGCTGCGTTTATGAAAATTCACCCAGCATAATCAATACAGGCAAAGGAAATGACTATAAAAGCAGGCTATAATGTACATGGTATAGAAGTGTTGTAACACTGTGACACTATCTCCAGCTCTCTGCAACCCCACAGATTTTTCTGACATTACATAATATTAGTGACTTAAGGCCAATGGTTCATTAGGTTACAAGGAGGCATTGACATTTCAGTGTGGTAATGAGCCTTCCGCGAATCACAAACATCAGTTTCTGTGATTCCTACATCTATTTTTGTAATGTTTTTCATTTTGCTCTTTAACAGAGAGACCTGGTATTTTAGAGGATAGCTCTCTAATGGCCCTGAGAGTTCTATGTCAGTTCTGGAGCTGAAACGGGGTTTATGAATCTAGGACATTGACGAAACCCAGGAACTTTAAATGTTGGAATCCATCCTTGCCTCTGAGGACATAGAATGACAGAGCCAGTGCTGCTCAGGTTCCTACATCCTTTTTTTTAAACACCATGACTTGTAAAAAATCACATATAAAGATTTTTCTCATCAGACAAACAATTTAAAAGTGCAAACATTTGGCAAATACAAATGTCCGTATCCGTTTAAACACAGTTCTGTTAATTCTAAGCCCAAAACTATACACATATAATTACCTCATATGAAAACAAATATTGCTAGATTGCTTTTGCTTAATTTTGAGGCAGAGTTGATGCTTTTAGTGAGTAACCTGGCATAGTGTGAAGAGCATGGATTTGGGCTCAGAGTGACTAGAGTCGATTTTCAGTTTTGCTGCTGACTAAGTACGTGAGGTGTTACCTGGACAGATTACTTCTCAGAGTCTATTTGTTTTGTTTTTCTAGTGCTCTTGTTTGTTTGCTTGTTTGTTTTGCTTTGTTTTTTTTTGTCAGGGTCTTACTCTGTTGCCCAGGTTGGAGTTCAGTGGCACAATCCCAGCTCATGGAAACTTCGGTCTGCTGGGTTTAGGCGAATCTTCTGCCTCAGCTTCTTGAGTAACCAGGACTACAGGCGCACATAACTATGCCTGGCTAATTTTTTGATTTTTTTCGTAGACACTAAGTTTTGTTATGTTGCCTAGGCAGGTCTCGAACACCTGGGATCAAGCAATCCTGCTTCGTCCTCCTTCCCAAAGTGCTGGAATTACAGGAGTGAGCCACTGCATCTGGCGAGCCTCAGTTTTTTAATCTACAAAATAAAGATAAGCATACACAACCTCAGATATTTGTGAGGACTGAATGAGACAACCTAAGCAAAGCGAGCAGCAGAAGGTCTCTCTTATAGTTTTCCTAAGGTTTTCTATGTGTGTCCCTAAAGGGGATGGTGTTCAGCATAAGAGACAGACTAACATGGCCCATCCCAGTAAAGGTGCCACAAAGACGAAGCCCTGTTTATGCCACTCTTTCTTATCCTCACTCCTCTGCTTGGCATAAGTATCCATGTAGACTTGGAATATAGCTGAATGACTAGATGAACTACTTCTTAAAACTTACTCCATGATGAGTCATTGTGAGTTCATTGGTGATGGGGGAATTAAGTTGGTGAAGGTATTGCTGTGGTTTGTCCTTGCCAAAACTCATGTTGAAATTTGATTTCTGATGTGGCAGTGTTGGGAGGTGTTTGGGTCATGGGTGCAGATCCCTCGTTGAGTAGATTAATGCTCTCTGAGGGAATGAGTTCTCCCTCTTGCTGGATTAGATTAGTTAGCTTGAGATCAGGTTGTTTCTTCTTTTGTTTGGTCTCTTTGCACACGCGCACTTCCCCTTCTCTCTTCCACCATGAGTTGAGGCCACAGGAGACCCTCCAGATACTTTCCGAGCTCCAGAATGGTGAGCTAAACAAACTTTTCGTAATAAACTGCTCAGTTCCAGGTATTCTGCTATAGCAGCATAAAACAGTAATACAGGTGTCAGGGAAACATGTTGTAACAGAAGCAATACTGGACAAGCGCCAGGTGTTTAGAAATCTAGTTTAATCTGGCTACTAGCTAACAAGTCATCCCGTTTCTCTGATGTCAGTTTTCTTGTCAGAAGACTGAGGAAAATGGCTCGATGACCTTTACAGTCTTGAGCCGCTCTTTGAATCTGTGAAGTACAATTTCTTCATGAAAGAGAGAGTTCTGCAAGACAGCAAATGGTAACTGCTACAGAAGTGTTATAAGGTTTTAGAGGAGGCATGAATTTGACTCTATCATCTCCTGAATTGGGATTTAGCTTATGTGGTTTGTGGAGCACTGGCTGATGGCAAGGCGGGGATTTCATCACCAAGGAGAAGAGCACAAATGAGCTTATTCCAAATGAGAATTGCCTGCAGATACAGCAGCATTTTTCTAACAGTATCATTTATGAAGCTTTTCACGATCTTGAGGGTTTTACAACAATGTCATAAGTATTCATTTGATAGCATTTCATTTGGAAAGTTTTGTGTAATTCCCATGTATTTTAATAAGTGCACTGGGTAATTAGGATGCCACAATATATTTATTATTCTCTCCTAACATGCTGTGAATCCAAATGTTTTGTATTCCAGCCTCTCCCAAATTAAGGAAGTTCTTCTAAGGCAGGGGCTGAGTTACTTTTCTCATTACACCCAGAACATAGTATTTTATTTAAATTATTATTTAGTTAGCCTATAGGATAATGAATCTAATGGTCACAAAGATCCTACAAAGTACACATTTTGGAGTTGACATTCAGTCCAATGGCCATCTATCACACAAGTTACATTTTGAAATGTAGAACCGAGGCCCTATTGGATCCAGGTAAGTCATTTTCACCCCTTTGAGCTTGAACAACCTCTTTGCCAAATGAGAAGATAGAGAAAGGTAATTTTAAAGGTATCTTTCAGTTTTAAATTTTAGCTTTTGCTTCTACATATCTTTTGTGAGTATAGGTGATCTCACAGTTACAGTTGGAAACTACACAGGTTTAAGAGATACAAAAATAACTATTTTGCTCAAAAACAAAAAAATTATTTTCCAGTGCCCTGATGAATTTCAAGTTCCTTAATCCTAGCATTAAAATATACAATTTACATGGCCCAGTAATTTGCTACCTCCAGGAAACTCAACTCATCACAAAGGACACCCACAGACTCAGAGTTAGAGGAGAGAAAACAAGCTTTCAGGTGAATGGACCACAAAAGAAGGCAGGAGTTGTGATCTTAATATCAAACCAAACAACCTTTAAGCTATCAAAAATTTTAAAAGGTACAGAAGGACATTACATGATGATAAAAAGTTCAATCCATTAGAAAGAAACTGCATCATAAACATATATGCACCCTACACAGGAGGACCAATTTTTATAAAGCAGCTACTAAGTAAACTAAAAAAAGATGTTTACTCTAACGTTAGCATAACTGGGGACTTAAATACCCCACTAACAACCCTAGATAAATCATCAAGGCAAAAAATCAATAAAAAGAGCCAGAACCTCAACTTGACACCTGATCAAATGGACTTAATAGATACCTTCAGAACACTCCAGTCAACAACCAAAGAATATACATGCTACTCATCACCACATGGAACATACTCCAAGATTGACCACATCCTTGGCCATCAGTTAAGCATAAACAAATTTCACAAGACTGAAATACTGTCATGCACTTTCTCAGACCACAGCGGAATAAAAATAAATATCACCACCAACAAAATCACCCCAAACCCAAAAGGACATGGACACTAAACAGCATGATGCTGAACAACTCTTGGGTCAACACAGAAATCAAAACAGAAGCTAAAAGATTCCTGGAAACAAATGAAAACAAAGAAATATCTTACCAAAACTTCTAGGATGCAATGAAAACAGTACTAAGAGGGAAATTCATATAACTATGAACACACATCAAGAAAGTAGAAAGAGAACTAGTTAGCAGCCTAACAAATCTCCTAAGGGAACTGGAAAGGCAAGGCCACCCAAATCCTAACTTCATCAGAAGAATCCAGATCACCAAAGTAAAAGCCCAAACACAAGACACAGAAGACAAAAATACCATAGGAAAACAACAACAACAACAACAACAAAAACTGCTTCTTTGAAAAGATAAACAAGATTGATGGATACTTAGTCAGAATGACCAAGAAAAAGAGAGAAAAAGCCCAAATAAACACAATCAGAAATGCCAAGGCTCAAGTCACAACTTACTCCAAAGAAATATAAAAGATTATCACAGATTACTATGCACATCTGTATGGAAACAAACTTCATAACCTAATGAAATAGAAGACTTTCTGACATTATACAACCTCCCAAGATTGAAATAAGAAGAAATTGAGATCCTAAACAGACCAATAACAACCCATTGACTCTGTCATAAGAAAACTACCTACGAAACAAAAACCCTGGATCAGACAGATTCCAGAGGAATTCTATAAAACAAACAAGTAGGAGCTGATACCAATACTATTGAAAGTATTCCAGGCAATCGAGAAAACGAGAACTCTCCCCAAATAATTTTATGAAGCAAACATTACACTGATACCCAAACCTGGTAAAGATCCAACAAAGAAAGAGAGCTACAGGCCAATATCCCTGATGAACATAGATACAAAAATTCTCAACAAGATTCTAGCAAACTGAATTCAACAACACATCTCAAAAATTATCCACCATGATCAATAGGCTTCATCCCCAGGATGCAGAGCTGGTTCAACACTGCAAGACCATAATTGTAATTGAATATATCAACAGAGGGAAAAAACAAGAAACACATGATTATATCATTAGATGAGGGAAAGGCTTTCGACAAAATCCAGTATCCTTATTGCCAAAAACCTTTGAACAACTCAGCATAGAGGGAACATATCTCAAAATAATAAGAGCCATCTATGATAAAGCCACAGCCCACATACTCCTAAATGGACAGAAATTGGAAGCATTTCCCCAGAAAAGAAGAACAAGACAAGGCTGCCCACACTCATACCTTCTATTCCTCATAGTGGTGAAGTCCTAGCTATGGCAATCAGACAACAGAAGGAAATCAGGGGTGTCCGAATAGGAAAGGAGGAAGTCAAGTTATCCCTCTTTGCTGACGATATGATTCTACACCTCGAAAATGCAAGAGACTCTGTCAAAAACCTCCTTGCTCTGATAAAAGACTTTGGCAAAGTCTCAGGGTATAAAATAGATGTATAAATGTGCAAAACACAGTTGCACTCCTATACACCAATAATAAATAAACAGAAACCCAAATAAAAAGCACAGTCTCATTCACAATAGTCACACACACAAAAAATGGCATCTTCCTAACCAGAGAAGTCAAAGACCTTACAATGAAAACTACAGAACACTGCTAAAAGAAATCAAAGATGACACAAACAAAAGGAAAATATATTCTGGTGCAAAAAAAAAGTCGCATTCTTATATACCAACTAACACAATCCTATTCACAATAACCATACACACACACACACACACACACACACACACACACACACACACACACAATGAAATGCCTCAGCATCTTCCTAACCAGAGAAGTGAAAAACCTTTACAACAAAAACGATGAAACTCTTCTCAGTGAAATAAAAGATGACACAAACAGATGGAAAAATATTCCACGCTCATGGATTGGGAGAATCAACACGTTAAGATGTCCATCTTACCCAAGGCCATCTTCAGATTCAACGCAATATCCATTAAATTACCAACATAATTCTTCTCAGACCTGGACACAACAGTACAGAAATTTATATGAAAACATAAACAACCACGAATAACAATAATAATCCTTAGCAGAAGAAACAAAGCAGGAGGTATTGCACTTCCAGCCTTTAAACTTTATTATAAGCCTACAACAATCAAAACAGCCTGGTATTGGTACAAGAAGAAGCTTATAGACCAATGGAACAGAATAGAGTTTCTGGAAGGAAAACCTCAATTTCCCAACCAACTCATCTTCGACAAAGCCTCCATCAACAACCACTGGGGAGAGGAGAATCTGTTCAGTAAATGTACTGGGAAAACTGACTGATCACATGTAGAAGAATGAAACAGGATCCCTACCTATCACCATACACAAATGTCAACTCTAAATGGATCAGACTTAAATGTAAACCTTCAAGCTTTAGCCGGGCACGGTGGCTTAGCCTGTAATCCTGTGCCTTTGGGAGGCTGAGGTGAGTGGATTGCCTGAGCCTGCAGGTTTGAGACCCATCTGGGCAACTTGGCGAGACCTCATCTCTACAATAAATCAAAAATCAGCCGGGTGTGGTAGCGCGCGCCTGTAGTTCCAGCTACTTGGAAGGCTGAGGTGGAAGGATCGCCGGAGCCCAGCAGGTCGAGGCTGCGGTGGCTGGGAGTGGCCACTGCACTCCAGTCTGGGTGACAGAGTGAGACTCCAACTCAAAAAAAAAACAACAAAAAAAAAAAAACCTTCAAGCTTTAAGAATCTTAGAAAACGCAAGAGACACCCTTATGGAAATTGGAGTATGCAACCAACTATTGATCAAAACCCCAAAAGCCCAGGCCATAAGAGATAAGATAGACAAGTGGGACCTCATCAAACTGAAAAGCTTCTGCAAAGCCAAAGAAACCAACAAGAGAGCAGGGAGACAGCCCATAGAATGGGAAAAAATATTTGCCAACTTTATGTCTGACAAAGGCCTAACATCCAGGATCTATAAGAAACTCAAATGTGCCAAAAGTCTAAAAAAACCCAGCCCCATTAAAAAATGGGTAAAAGACATGAATACACACTTCTCAAAAGAAGATATGAGTAGCCAACAGACACATGAAAAAATGCTCAGTCTCACTAATTATCAGAGAAATGCAAACCAAAATAACATACCACTGAACTAACTTACTGATGCTAGTTACCACCTAACTGCAATAAGAATTGTCATCATCAATAAAACAAAAAACAACAGATGCTGGCGATGATGTGGAGAAAAGGGAATACTTCTATGCTGTTGGTGGAAATGTAAACTAGTACAACTTCTGTGGAAAACAGTGCAGGCGATTCCTAAAAGAACCAGAAATTGACCTTCCATATGACCTAGCAAACTACCTTCTGAGCATATACCCAGAGGAACCTAAATCACTTTACAAAAAAGATACCTGCACACACACCTTTATTATAGCACTATTCACAATAGCAAAAACATGAAACCAGTCATGCTGCCCATTGAAAGTGGACTGGATTTAAAAATGTGGTACATATACACATTGGAATATTACACAACCATAAAGAAGGACAAAATTATGAACTTTGCAGCAACTTGGATGGATTTAGAGACTATTATACTCAGTGATCTATCACAGAACAAAGAACTGAGTACCACATGTTCTCACTCGTAAGCAGTCCTTGAATATTTATCATAACACTATAAGAAAGGGATTGACAGTAGCAGGAAACTGCCAGGGGATGGGTGTCACATAACACCAATAAGGGTACTTGATCTGAAACCAGGTGAAGTGGGGACCAAAGGGAGGCCAAAACTTGTATGTTGGCCACTTTCATACCTAATACTGAATTGTACCCCACATCTTTAAAATAAACAATAAATTAAAAAAATACAATTTATTACATTTGGCATGAACACGTTTTGCAGGATTACTTTCAATATACAGTATTTACTATATAATATACAACTTTAGAGGATCAATAGAATTTCTTATTATAATTGTCCACTCACTTTATTTTAAATTCCTTGAGCAAGGGATAGCAGTTTTATTTTTCTCTTGGTTCTTGTTCATGCTTGCATATAAGAGGTGCTAAAATATATGAAAGCATAATTGAATAAATAACATCGTCTTATTTTGCTTCAAATACATACGGCAAAGTAATTTTTAAAAATAAGCAAACCCAGTGAAAGAGTCAGAAAAGGAGTATAGAGAGGCTCTCCATTAGTTAGAGGCTTGAGTGAGTTCAGAGAGACATAGGGCTGGTTGGAAGCAGGAAGGAGCTTAGGTTTGCAGTACCTGCTGAAAATCTATAGAGAAAAACTCAGATCAATCGGGTTGAGCACATATGCATTCAAAGAGATGATTTCTGTCCAGTTATACCAGGTGAACAGTATGTGAATGGCATTGATTGTGAAGACCAGGGGTTCTAATTTAAAATTTTCTCTTGTGTGAGCCTGATGAAACTACTCAACATCTATAGACTTAATCAAGCTGGTCTTAAGTAAGAAAATGCAAGGAGCGTAGCACAAAGCTTGGCCTTTTTAAAGTATTCTAAACGTGTTAGTTTGATTTCCTCCAAAGATTTTGTATTTCTTACATTTCTCCATGAGGGAAAAAGAAAAGATCATATGCAGGAAATTCAGATGATCAGAAGCATAGTCCGCTTCGTGGACTGTGATCTTATTGGAGTCCAAGTCAGCAGAACTTTGAGACACTTCTGATCATTTTCATCTTTTGTCCTTGCTCTTCATTATTGCTTTTTCTTAGACTATAGATCGAACAATGCACCATAACAGAGGTAGCATGGACCTAAAGAATTATTTTCTACTGAATTTCCAAGAAAAGGAAATTAGGAAAACTTTCTGGTGGGGCAATCTCTACTGGGTGAGCTTCTGGACCTTTTGTCGACTTTGCAGTTTTCAAGTGCAGCACTGTGTTGACAGCCTACTTATCTGTCATCTCTCCTCTACTGAATGGAACTTTAGCAAAGTGTCATAATTCTCTGTGAGGCTTCCTTAACTAAAGATTGAAAGATTTCTGCCTGTGTCATTATGGAAGAATGGGCTTGTCTTCTATTGGTTTCTACATTGTCTGGAAAGTCTAAAAGGGTCATTCTGAAGATCACACTTTGGCGTTCTAAGATACTATTAAAGAAAAAAAAAATGCTAAAACATAATTCCTCCCAGTGTCTGTTCACTTGTCTCTTCAGGTTGATTTTATAACTTCAATATTTTCCTATTGCTGATTACATCTAATGTAAATATTTCTACTTGACTTTCAAGGTCTTCCACGGAATGGCTTCCTCTGCCCCTTCGACTTCACCTTCCACTGCTCTAAACCCTACTCTTCTCAATGCTAATGTCCTACCTCATTATCATTACACAAATATTACCTTTCCCTAAAATACTGTCTAAACTCCTTAATTCTTTTGTATTTGTCTAGGTCAAGTCAAGCTCATCTTGTTCATAAAGCTTTTTCTGATTGGTCCAACCTTTGTAATTATGAGTTTCTTCCTCGGTCCCCAAACCCCCTTTCTATTAATGGAACTGAGAATATTCTGCTTGGGTAAGCTCATGCTCTGGAAGCCAAGACTTTCTCACTATGGGGAGAATGATTCAATTCCTGTTTTTTTTATTTTCCTGCCAGTTTTCTAAGACTTTAGGGAATTGAGTTTTATGAGATTAGGTGTAACTATTTGACTTATGTGGATATAAACTAATCTGCTTTGGGGACCATATACATGTGGCGCCAAGTGAGAAAGGAGGATAAAGATTCTCCTTCCCCTCCCCCAGTTTGAAACTTGGAATTCTTTTGACATTGTGGCAGGCAGAGTCAGTTCAGGTGGGTCATAGAAGCAGCACTAAGAGAAGGGATAACTGATCAGTGTAACTGAAAGGCATAGCAGGACAAAGAGGATTTACTGTTTTGTAGAAAGATCTATTTGGGAATTCAGGAAACTCAAAAAGGGGAGTGAAGAACTCCAAGGCTATCAGCAGCAGCTATTCCTTGCCACCCTTGCCTGATGAGACCAAGAGAGGGAAGTGTTGCTGGAAGAAACAGACAGACACACAGAGAAATGAGAGGGCTATTTGATGAGTGCTGTGGAGTTTGGTAGAGAAACACAGAAACTTTCAGCCCATAGCCCTATGTGGAATGTTAATGCAAACATTCCAAGTTCAGCCAAAATATTCTTGAATATGATTTATTCTGAACCAACCATAAGCGACCAGGCCCAGGATACAGCAAACATGTGTGGGGGTAGTTGTATTGCAGTTTGGTTATATGCATTTTGGGGAGGCAGACATTACAAAAACCATAAATCATGTGAGATTTTAATTGGTTTGGGCCAGGAAGGAGGGACATTTTCCAAGCAGAGACTTGCAGGATATAGGTGGATTGAAGGATTTCTTGGCTGGCAATTCCTTTGGCTGGCAGTTTCTATCTGAGGAATTTTCGAGATAGTAGAAGACAAGATTCCTGGAGTCTGAGAGTCCCCAACAGAAGGCTTTGCAGGGTCACAAAATACTTTGATTTCCCTCTTTATCTGTTGCATGATGTTATGCCAGTCAGGTTGGAAAACAAACTTCAGTATATAGGGTAATAGGGTAGTAACCACCCCTCCCTGCCAATCAGATGTGATTCCTCAAGCCTCTTAGGAATTTGGACAAAAACCAAACAAGGTCAGAGTTTAGTCCACAGGAAGGAGTTGAGGGAATAAAAAGCCCAGTGGCAATCATCCCTCTCCAAACTCCTGCCTGTTGTCTCCTACTAGACAAATCCCAAAGGAAGCCAGAAAAGAAAATCTCACTGCTGTAATTCATAATAACGCTCTTAGACAAGAAAAAAGAATGGAAAGTGAATCTGAGGGGTAAAGGGTATCTGGCAGAAGCAGCCTGACAGTTGAAAGTTTTGAACACTGTAGAGAAGGGCCATGGGTAGTGCTGAGTCCTGGGGACAAACAGTGTGAACTCCTTGTGTGACTGCGGTAGACCTTGTGACTTGTTCGACACTTGTGAGAACCCCTGTGGGACTCCCAGAAATAAATGGAGGTCATTTAGAGGAGAGAATAATGCCAGCAAGGGAAGCTCACGGGGAGCACTAAGAGGTCTAGTGATGACCCAAGAACTTGCTACTAGTATGTGCCAGAACCCAGAAGTCTGGTTGAGTGGTTTTACTGCAAAGCTGCAGTTTTAAATGATTTCACTCCCCTGTCTCTATTTGGAAGTCATAGTATGGAGAGAATTGGAACGTTTAAGCTATATAACACTTTATAAAATACGGTGAGCTAACATCCAGCTTTGAATGACAAACTCTGGTATATTTATCTGTGGATCTTGTTTTCATAATCCAAATAGCAAGCTAAGAGCTACTTTTTTCTTTTTTACAGTTATTGTGTATACTTAATAGTATTTTTAAGGGCTGAGCACATAATAGGTGCCAATTATTTATTGATGGCTTAACAGCTTTTTAAAGTTAGAATTTTATAAAAGTCAGTCATGTAGAGATACAACTACCTGGCTCTGACTATTTTATCCACATAAAGTTTCTAATGAATGACACAAAAGATGACAATGGATTTCATTGCTGGAAGCTGCTTTCTGTGTATCTCAATTCCCATGTGTTCATACATTTAACATGGGGAAGAGAAACTGTTACATTTTCTATAGGTGGTGTATATTTTCTCGATAGTAAGGATGTTAGAATACGATTAGCAGGAATTATAATTATTTTGATACATATTATGTAAAATGAATTAGAAAGGTCACCCAAAGTGAAAAATCAATGCTTTGTTTTGCACATATACAAAACAAAGCATTGATTTTTCACTTTGGGTGACCTTTATAATTCATTTATTCATTCATATATATATATATATGTGTGTGTGTGTGTGTGTATATATATATATATACCCTGTGTTCTATAAATTGAGTATTTACTGCACAGTGTGGTGTTATAGTGGAACTGATTGTTCTCATTCAGAATTAAGTGATGAAAGACAGAGAAAATAAAACAAACCTAAAATTGCACCACAATTGGATATAGAAACCTTATAATGGCCACCTACTCTGTGCTCAGCCCTTAAAGATACTATTAAATATACATGATAACTATAAAAAAAGAAAAGTGGTTCTTAGTTTGCTATTTGGATTGTGAAAACAAGATCTATGGATAAATAATACAAGAGTTATGTCATTCAAAGCTGGATGCTGGCTCACAGTATTTTTTTTTTTTTTTTTTGAGTTGGAGTCTCACTCTGTCGCCCAGACAGGAGTGCAGTGGCCACTCCTGGCCACCACAGCTGGGCTCCAGCGATCCTTCCACCTCAGCCTTCCAAGTAGCTGGAACTACAGGCGCGCCCTACCACGCCCGGCTGATTTTTTGATTTATTGTAGAGATGAGGTCTCGCTGCCCAGGCGGGTCTCGAACCCGCGGGCTCAGGCAATTCACTCACCTCAGCCTCCCAAAGGCGCGGGATTACAGGCTGAGCCACCGAGCCCGACACAGTATTTTATAAAGTGTTATACAGCTTAGTATAATGAGTGTCCTTCCAAGTTTTTCTTTAAACTATGATTTCTCTCTTGTATTTAATATTTGATACAGAAGCCACTTTTAAGTAAACATGGCCAGGTAGCTTCATCCTAAGTGCCTCCTCTCTAGACCACATAAGTTGACTTGAGAACTCCCAGTAGCATCTTATTTAAAAAAGAGGTGAGCATTGGGGCCAACAATGCCCTGCATGATCCACCTTCTGTGTTAGCAGAGAAGGAGCATGGGGTGAACTTGTTATGGAACCATATTCTGTGGAGCTGCCTCTGTCTCAGGACCTCAGATAAGCCATTTTCTACTCTCAGAAAGGAGATGTCTAGTCATTGCCTTAAAAACACATTATTTATTTTTAAGGTGCAAAAAGTTATTCCCATTGATTTTTAACTAGTACATTATAAAAACTTATAAAGAGGAATTTAATAATCTTCTTACCATTTTAAGTTTATCTTCTCTACAACGACCCATGTTTGGAGCCAGAAAAATAGTCTTTCACAAGGTCCTTCAGGTTCAAACACACATGTATTAACGTGTCGAGATAGTTCAATCTGTGATCCTAGTCTACCCAAGGGGAGTACATGCCACCTAACATGGGATTGTTTCCTTGTATATAGTTGTCTTAATCCAAAGCTGATGTAAGTGCCTGAGAACAAAGATGACTTCGAATGTTTTTTGTTTCCTATCAGAATAAATACATTCTCATCACCAAAGCCAACTCAAATATACTCAGTGCCAAGGTGTGCTGATGACTTTGTTTTTGATATGACCTTTTCAATCATACTCTGGGGACCTATTAGAAATATTAAAATCTCCTTGGTTTTATATAAAAAAAGAAACTAAAACTAACTTGTATTTTTTTATTTCTAATATCTTGCCAAAATGCAATTGTCCTAAGGAGCAACTTTGCATCTCATATAATAGAGGAAAACATTATACACTCAACATGTATAGTTGAGAAATTTGAATATGAAAAAAGAAAAGATTTTAACCAAATGAATGCAAGTATCAATATCATTAGCCTTGTGGATTTAAAATTTTTCTTTGTGATATAACTATTCTTCTAAAAACCATCTCTGCCTTCTCTTTTACACATATACATCCTCTGAATGCACTAATAAAAATTATCTTAGTGATTAAAAGAAAATTGCACTATGATCTTCTAAGTACTATAATGCAATGTAAGACATCCTAACCACTGCATCTGATTAAAATAGTAAATCTCTTTTAAAAAAACCTTATGTTATTATTGAAGCCTTGATTTTAGCAGTCCTATATAAATAGTGCTCTTTAAAGCAAAGAGGTACGTTTATTACCAGAAGAAATGAGCCCTCAGTGCTAGACTTCTTAGTCAAAAGCAGGATGTGACTGGGCACAGTGACTGACACCTGCAATCCAAGCACTTTGGGAGGCCAACATGGGAGGACTGCTTGAGCCCAGGAGCTCGAGACCAGCCTAGGCAACACAGTGAACTGGGTGTGGTGGTGTGCCCCAGTAGTCCCAGCTACTTGGTGGGCTGAGGCAGAAGGATCGCCTGAGCCCGGGAGGTTGAGGCTATGGAGAGCCATGATTGGGCCACTGCACTGCAGAGGCAACAGAATGAGACTCCAACTCAAAAAAAAAAAGAAAGAAAAAGAAGCAGAATACAGGATATAAAGTGAGTCAGATATCTACTGCTACAGCTATCCAACAATGTTACCTCATTGTTGCAGCAAAGGTGAGCTTTGTTCTGATCATTTGCAGACTAGTAATCTTATCTATTTCATTTATTCAGATGACACAGAGAAGCCATGTATTGAAATCCAAAATAAGAGAACAGACTTTCCTTTGTGTTTAGATGTATATATATTTGTTCAAATTTTGAGCCCTCCCATCCTATGATAGCCTGAAGTTCTTTTTTTTTGTACCATCCTTTTAAAATGGATACACTCACAAATTCAAACATATATGGAGAATTCATACTAGCGGCAAACATTGGCTCCCATATCTGGAATTATTCCAGGCCACCTTCTATTTACTTCTCTTATTCTAACCAACTCTTCCCAAACTGAATGCCTAGCTCTTCAATTCCAGCTGATTTTAATAAGTGGGTTCCTGAAACTTCCTTGATTGCAGTTTTTTTTTAAGTTGGGGTCTCACTCTATCACCCAGACTGGGGTACAGTGGCACAATCACAGCTCACTGCAGCCTCAACCTCATGGGCTCTGGTGATCTTCCTGCCTCAGCTTTCCAAGTAGTGGGATTATGGGCATGTGTTACCATGCCTGGCTATTTTTTGTAGAGACAAGGTCTTACTATGTTGCCCAGGCTGGTCAATTACAGGTTCTTTTTTGTTGTTGTTGAACTGGAGTCACTGTCGCCCAGGCTGGAGTGCAGTGGCATGCTCACGGCCACCACAGCCTCGACCTGCTGGGCTCAGGAGATCCTTCTGCCTTAGCCTCCCAAGTATCTAAAACTATAGGTGTGCATCACCATGTTTGGTTAACATTTTGATTTTTTGTAGAGACAGTCTTGCCAAGTTACCCAAGCTGGTCTCGAGCCCCTGGACTCAGGCAAACCTCTTGCCTCTGCCTCCCAGAGTTCTGGGATTACAGGCATGAGCCAACTTGCCTGGCCTCAATTACAATTTTTATTTTTTTATTTTCAGAAAGCAGGATTTATTGAGAGGACAGAAAAGCTCCCACAGTGGGAGGGGACCTGAAGGGGTTGTCCCTCAATTACAGTTTTAAGAACCCACTGTGCATGTACCTCTTGGGCTCAGCCTCAGCTGTCTCTCAGACACAATTTTACATTGGCCTTCTAGCACTAAGTAAATAGACGACAAAGGGACAGTCCTGGTGCTCCCTGAAGGAACTCTGTGGATATACCTCCTCAGCCTACCCTGCTTGAATTCTTCACTCAGGAAACAGTAGAAAAAAAGGAATATATATATTCATACTGAAGACAGGAAAAAAATTGCATCTCTTGGTGTTTCAACTGAAAAATAAAAGTGTTAAATTTTTATCAAAATTGTTTAAGCTACTTCTCAATCATATGAACCTGAACTCTAATTTCTCACTGAATTTCATGATGTACAGCTACCTTATCTCCATCAAAAAAATATTTTTTTAATAAAAGGTACACATGGTTTAAAATATCAAATAATATTCAAGGATTTATAATGAAAGAAATAAGCCTCTGTCCCATACATTCCCATTCCTGGTTTCTTTTGTTATATACTAGACATGCAATACTTTTATTTATTCCCACTACCAGCTACTTCTATATTTCTAAATAAGTTACTCATACTGCCATATATATTTTTAGTTTTGTAAATTATCTACTGTTTCTCCAACTAAGAAAGATAAAGATTTATCACTCTTTTAAAACACCTTTCTCTCCCCACTTCTCTTTTCTGATCTTTCTAAACAGTTATAGCACAATTATTTTAAATATTGCTCTTCATTGAACTGTATAGTATATATGATTAAAATTCTTTTCTCATATTTTTTTTTGGAGTTAAAATAAGCCTCATTTAAAATTTCTATTTGAAGCTCTCTAGGACATGGTTTTTCAACCTTGGTGCTATTGATGTATTGATGTGAGGACTGTCTGATGGGAAAGATTCTGGAGGGCTAGAGGCAGTTCTGCTCACTGTAGGACGTTTAGTGGCATCAGTAATCCCGTCCCATGCAATGCAAGTACTACCTCCTGTCCAACTAGTCGCAACAACCAAAAATATCTTCAGACATTGCCAAATTGTCCCGTGAGGAGCAAAATCATTCCCTTTTAAAAATACAACTTCAGCCGGGCTCAGTGGCTCAGCCTGTAATTCCGCGCCTTTGGGAGGCTGAGGTGAGTGGATTGCCTGAGCCCACGGGTTCGAGACCCGCCTGGGCAGTGAGACCTCATCTCTACAATAAATCAAAAAATCAGCTGGACGTGGTAACGCATGCCTGTAATTCTGGCTACTGGAAGGCTGAGGCGGAAGGATCGCCGGAGCCCAGCAGGTCGAGGCTGCTGTGGCCGGGAGCGGCCACTGCACTCCAGTCTGGGCGACAGTGTGAGCTGGCAACTCAAAAAAACAAACAAACAAAAAAATAAAAATACAACTTCAGCAGAACTAGGAACCACATCTCAGAAAAGCAATGACACCTACTGAATCAAGCCCCTTTTCATGTGTCTCTTTGCTCTGATTTGAATGTCTCCTCCAAAACTCATGTTGAACATAATTGCCAATATAACGGGATTGGGAAGTAGGGTCTTTAAAAGGTAATTAATTGGGCTGGTCATGGTGGCTCACACCTATAATCCCAGCACTTTGGGAGGCCGAGGCAAGAGAATTGCCCAAGCCCATGGGTTTGAGACCAGCCTGGGCCACTTGATGAGACCTCATCTCTACAATAAATCAAAAACATTAGCTGGGCATGGCGGTACATGCCTGTGGTTCTGGCTACTTGGAAGGCGGAGGTGGAAAGATCACCTGAGCCCAGCAGGTCGAGACTGTGGTGACTGTGATGATGCCACTGCACTCCAGCCTGGGTGACAGAGTAAGACCCTGACTCAAAAAAAAAGAAAGAGGAAAAAAAAAAAGAAAAGGTGACTAATAGATTAATGCTGCTACCATGGGAATAGGCTAGTTATTGAGAGAATGGGATCCTGATAAAAGATGAAATTTGGCTCCCCCTTCCTCTCTGTCTCATGTACTCACTTGCACTGTGATGCCTTCTACTGTGAGATGACCCTCACCAGATGTCAGTGTCTTACTTTTGGACTTCTCAGTCTCTAGAACCATGAACCCCCCCAAAAATGTATTTTACCTTTTCTCTTTTTTCTTTCCTTTCCTACATCCCTTCCTTCCTCTTTCCTTTTTTTAAAAAATAAATTACCTGGTCTGTGGTATTTTGTATATCAGAAAGTATACTAAGACACTCTTCTTGAAGAAATATCTTCTGGAGCTTTTCATCCTCCTGCTGCAATCTGAACAGACTTCCCAAAGACTTCCTCTCATAATAGTCATCCTGGGACCTTCCTTCACTCACATCCAGAAATTCTCTTTGCTTCTCTATTAATTTGGAATACCAGGTCTTTTGTCTTCTTTGTTCTTTCGTGCTCTTAAATTTTGGTGCTTAGCCTCCCATAACTTCCTGAAGGTGAATAACAGGCATAATTTTGAAAACTTGTGGTTAAAAACATTCATTCTACCCTTTTACTTGATTGTTAAATTTGGCTCTGTTTAGACTTCCATTCTGGAAACCATTTTCTCTCAACACTTGAAGACTTTGCACCATTTTCATCTAACTTCTCAGTCTGCATTAATAAATACAGTGTTATCTTTGAATCTTAACACTTTCCTTGTAGCTTGCAGTTTCTCTCTGGTTTTGAGAGTTTTGTTTTAAATCTAGTGATTTGAAATTTCAGTATGACTTTTAAGATGGGTATTTTCTACCCGGAAACTCACATGCACTAGCTTTGAGGTTTTTTCTCTTTTATTTTCTATCTTCTTTTTCATTTTTAGCCAGTATTTTTTGAATAATACCAGTCTATTTTCTCTATCATCACTCCAGTTAGATATAAGTTAGATCTTTTCATTTACTCTTACATCTTTAAACTATTTTATTTTTCAACTATAGCTTTCTGTATTGCATCCTGGATAATTTTTTC
Organism: Cephalopachus bancanus; assembly: GCA_027257055.1. Classification (NCBI taxonomy): domain Eukaryota; kingdom Metazoa; phylum Chordata; class Mammalia; order Primates; family Tarsiidae; genus Cephalopachus; species Cephalopachus bancanus. The sequence goes on along the minus strand of JAPVLO010000120.1, from coordinate 2,173,206 downwards.
AGTATTGTCATAAAGTTGACCAATTCTCTCTTTGTTTTTGTCAAATATATTGTTCAACACATTCATTGCATTTTAAATTTGTAACTATGTTATAACATGTTTTTAATTCTACAGGTTATTTTTGTTAATGTTTCCCTTTTCTGGTCCTTTAACTTTTAAAATAAAATATATGTGCATACTTTATATTTTAAATTTGTTAATTCTTGCATTAATAATATTTATGAATATTAACACTTATTTTTTCCACAATTCCTTACAGACTTAGTTGCAATTCTTTTGTGATTTTCTAAAATGCAGTCTCTTATTCATGAACTTTTCTGTAAGAAAAAGAAATGAATTTGTGATTAAAATAGTTTCTATTTAGCTTATATCTCTAGATTCAAATTTCTCATTGTTTCTGGATTCTGAGGAGTCCCTGATTTATCAGGACAGCAATGAATTTAAAAGTTAAAAAAAGTCCAGAACATTTTGATATTTTTTGCCAAGTATATTTCTTTAGCTTTCTAGTTCATCATTTTGCCAGAAATGGAAGCTACAATTCAACTTCATTTTTTATTTGTATCTAACCGGGCATTAACTGGAGTAACAGGAACCAGACTTACTCTCCCACTTGTAAAAACTGCCAAAACTTAAAGGACAAGGAAATGAAAAAATAATTTAAGATATAAGCCATTAAACAATGAAGGATGGTGAATCTTGAGAGACTGGAAACAAAGGAGCCAAACTATATGGTTTCCCAAACTCACTGCCTTGAGAATTTCCAGACTGCAGCATAAAGGAGAGGAAACCCAGGCACAGTCCAGTGGATTCCCTGAATCAAGAAGATGGAGCTAAGGGCCCAAGTGAGACAGCCATATTTTACAGGAAAAAGTGCCAGAGAAGAGAGGGCTGCACAGAAATGGAATGTTGATTTGCAAAGTATTCCTCTAAGGCATTTAACAGGGTACTGGTCAGCATGTACATGTAATGAAACTACCTACCATTGGGAAAGGACAAGTCAAAAATTTATAGGCCTAAGTACCTGGTTCACACATCAGGCTGGGAATACTGCTACTCCTCTTAGCCAAATTGGAAACCTCATCATTTTGGGGACATTTAATAGAGTGCTCAGAAGGATTTTGTCTCAGCAATGATGAATAAATAGCCCTAAACAAAACACTACTCTGATCCTACATAGTAAATCTTAAAATCAAAACCTGAAAAGAAAAGATTGTATTCAAATAATGTCACTACTTCTCAGAACAAAGTTCAAAAATATTTATAGGAATACAAAAAAGTCCGGTACCAATATGGTTAGCATTCACAATCTGTGATGTCTAATAATCAGAAATGTAAAGTAGCTGATGTTAGAGTCTATAATACTGACTGATCTAACACAGAAACAAAGAACTTAGTATCACATGTTCTCAATCATAAGTGGACCTTGAGCAATTATCATAATACTACAGAAAAAAAAAGGATTGGTAGTGGTGGAAAGTGCTGGGGGAGAAGGGGTGCAGGGGTGGGGAGTTGGCAAGGAGGTGGGATTGGCAGTAGTGAGAATCTGCTGGGGGAGGAGGGGTACACCTCATCATCAACAAGGGTACTCGCACAATTAAAATTGTATACCTAACTCTGAATTGTACCCCACATCTTTAAAACAAAAAAATTATTTTAAAAAAACAGAAAGGGAAGTTCTGGTAAGATGGCGACAGCATAGGTGGATTTGTGAGATTCTCTGAACCACAGTCCATCACAGTGGATCACACAGGGACCCAGATGAGTGGAGAGAAAAGATCCAGGAATGTGAAGCTGCCCCCTCGGCCATTCTCCAGGCAGAGATTTGCATTGCCCCACCCACCTATTAGCAACCTCCACCTCAGTTCCTAAGGTAACATCGCCAAACAGGAGACAAAGCCCTTCCCCTGCTGAATCAGACAAAGGCAACATCGCAGACCTCCCAGGCAGCAGGCAGCAGGCTAAAAAACACAAACCCAAGCCAGTAAATCTAGCTGCCTGCAAGGAAAACAAAGAGGAGAAGCTGGAGATCAGAGCTGAAGAGACTTTAGACACTCAGGAAAGATTCCAGAGCTAGTCTGATCTCTTATTTTGACTTTTGAGTTTATCATTTTGACTGTTTTGTCACTTTTGTTTGCTTTCTGACTTACACTACCTGTTTCATGATTTTATTGGTCTGTCCTATGTAGCTGTCTCTATGTAGCTACCAGTATCCTTTAGAGAATTTGGCTCACATGTTTTTTTCACTTCTCTCCAGCCTTGTGTCTTTTCTTCACCTGTTAGTTGGTATGTATGTCTGTTTTCCCTCTCATTCTCCTCTCTTTCTAACTTCCTATTGACCCTCCACTTCCTCCATTATCTTCCTCTTTTGTACCTCCTTTTGATCCAGGAACCAAACCTACATACCACTGCACAGACAGATTGTAAGGCACTGGGAAATAGGTTCCAGTGTGCCCATACACCTGTTGGTGGATGCTGGAATCAGCATATAGATTCTGAATCAAAGTTTCCCCCTCAATTAAACCTCAAAACTGCAAAAAGTACAGCCTGCAGCCCACACTCCAACCTCAAAAGTGAACAAAGCCAGAGGACCCTCATAAGGAAGAACAGGAGATTGCATAATTGAAACAAAAGTAACCCCACCTTCCCTGAAAAGCAGAATTAAAGAAGGGGAGGGAAAGGGGGAGAAAGAGAAAAATCTACACAAATGAAGAAAAACCAAAAGAAGAATATGGGTCTCTCCCAGACCCCTGGGAGGGCAGACACTGAAGAAACTGACTTTGGAATGCAAGCAATGAAGAGACCCCAAAATGAATGGTCCCAAACTACAAACCTAGATATTAAGACATTAATGGAGACATTAAAAAGAATTGAGGAGAGACAAGAAGAAACTAGGAAGGAGCTGATATCTGAGATCACAGTAATAAAGAATACTGTGAATGAAATAAATAACAAACTGATAAGTATGGAAAGCAGAATTACCCAAGCAGAAGAATGAATCTCAGAGCTTGAGGACCAAAATATAGAACTAAACCAAACTCTTAAAGATACAGAAAACAAGCTCAGAAAGAAAGAACAAAACCTTCAAGGGATGAGCGATTACTTCAAGAGACCGAACCTAAATTATTGGCTGTCCTGAGGCAGAAAGAGAGACAGAGACCACACTGGAACAAACTTTCCATGAGATCATTCAAGAAAATTTCCCTTATCTAATCAGTGATGCAAAAACTCAAACACAAGAGATTCAGAGAACCCCTGAAAGACAACAAATGAGAAGACCAACTCTTAGACACATAATAATTTGCCTAAACAAAGTAGGCATAAAAGAAAAAATCCTAAAGGCAGCAAGAAAAAAGGGCCAGATCACCTACCATGGAAGACCAATTAGAATAGCAGCAGATTTATCTACAGAAACCCTGCAGGCTAGGAGAGCTTGGAGCCCTATCTTCAAAGTCCTAAAAGATAAGCAATTTCAACTGAGAATAACCTACCCAACAAGTTAAGCTTCATCAGCAAGGGAGAATTAAAATCTTTCCCAGATATAAAATCCCTAAGAACTTATACTGCAACCAAACCACCTCTACATGAAACTTAAGAAAGCACTAAACACAGAAGAAAAGGAAAAAAGAACAACGTTCTTCACAAGAGTACAGGAAAAAGAATAAAATACACATGAACCAACCCCAAAACCAAAAGAAAGGCAAAAAACCAAGTGGAAGAACAACAACTCTATAAGAACTCTGTGATAGGGACAAACTCTCACATTTCAATAATTTGCCTGAATGTGAATGGACTAAATGCACCACTGAAAAGACATAGAATGACAAAATGGATAAAATATCACCAGGCAACAATATACTGCCTTCAAGAGACCCATCTCACTAGAAAGAACATGCACAGACTCAAAGTAAGAGGATGGGAAACAAATTTTCAGGCGAATGGAACACAAAAGAAAGGAGGAGTCGCGATCCTAATTTCAGACAAAATACCATTTAAGCTATCATAAATTTAAAAAGATACAGAGGGCCACTACATAATGATAAAAGGTTCACTCCATCAACAAGAAATATCTATCCTAAGCATATATGCACCCAACATAGGTGCGCCAACTTTAATAAAACAACTTCTAGGAAAACTAAAGAAAGATATTGACTCTAACACCATCATAACTGGGGACTTTAATACCCCACTCACAACCCTAAACAGATCATCAGGACAAAAAATCAGCAATGAGTTCCGGAACCTCAATGTGACTCTTGACCAAATGGACTTAATTGATACCTACAGAACACTCCATCCAAAGACCACAGAATACACATTCTACTCATCACTGCATGGAACAAATTCTAAAATTGACCGCATAATTCACCATAAATCAAGCATAAGCAAATTGAAAGGACTGAAATTTTACCATGCACCTTCTTGGATAACAGTAAATAAAAATAAACATTAACACCAACAAGGTCCCCCCCCAAAACCCACAAAGACATGGACACTAAACAGCATGATGCTAAACAACTCCTGGGTCAATGATGAAATCAAAACAGAGATCAAAAGATACCTGGAAACAAATGAAAATGAAGAAACATCTTACCAAAATCTCAGGTATGCCATGAAAACTGTAGTAAGAGGGGAATTTATATCCCTACAAATGCACATGAAGAAAATGGAAGGATCACAAATTAACAACCTAACAAGCCACTAAAGAAGCTGGAAAAGCAAGACCACAAAAACCCTAATTTTGGCAGAAGAAGCCAGATCACCAAAATAAAAGCCCAAATCCAGGACTTAGAAGACAAAAAGATAATACAAAAAATCAATGAAACAAAAAGTCGGTTCTTCAAAACAATAAACAAGATCGATGGTCCCCTAGCTAGACTGACCAAGAAAAAGAGAGAAAAAACCCAAATAAGCACAATCAGAAACACAAAAGATGAAGTCACATCTGACTCTGAAGAAATACAACCGATAATTAGAGACTACTATGTACACTTGTATGGAAACAAACTTGAAAACCTCAAGGAAATGGAGGACTTTCTGTCATCACACAACCTGCCTGGTTGAAACAAGAAGAAATTGAGACCCTAAATAGACCAATAACAATCAAGGAAACTGACTACGTAATAAGAAAACTACCTTTTAAAAAAAACCCTGGATCAGATGGCTTTCCAGCAGAATTCTACAAGACATTTAAGGAGGAGCTTATACCAATCCTACTGAAGGTATTCCAGGATTGAGAAAGACGGAACTGTCCCCAAATCATTTTACGAGGCTAACATCACATTGATACCCAAGCCAGGTAAAGACCCAACAAAGAAAGAGAACTACAGACCAATATCTTTGATGAACATAGATGCCAAAATTCTCAACAAGATCCTAGCGAACCGGATTCAACAACACATCTCAAAAATCATCCATCATGACCAAGTAGGCTTCATCCCTGGGATGCAAGTTTGGTTCAACATTTGTAAAGTCATAAATGTAATTAAATACATTAACAGATGTCAAAACAAAAACCACATGATTATATCATTAGATGCAGAAAAAGCTTTTGAAAAAATCTAGCACCCCTTCTTGATAAAAACTCTCTAACATCTAGGCATACGGGGAACATACCTCAAAATAGTAAAAGCCATCTATGAGAAACCCACAGCCAGCATACTCCTAAATGGACAAAACTTGGAACCATTTCCCCTGAAAACTGGGACAAGACAAGGATGCCCACTCTCACTCCTCCTGTTCAATATAGTATTGGAAGTCCTGGCTAGAGCAATCAGAGAAAGGAAGGCAATCAGGGGTATCTAAATAGGAAAAGAGGAAGTCAAGTTATCTCTCTTTGCAGATGACATGATTGTGTACCTTGACAATCCAAGAGAATCTGTCAAAAACCTCCTTCCACTGATAAAGGCCTTTGGCAAAGTCTCAGGATATAAAATAAATGTGCAAAAGACAATCACATTTCTTTACACCAATAATAAACAAACAGAACCCCAAATAAAAAGCACAATTCCATTCACAATAGCCACACACACAAAAATGAAATACCTTGGCATCTTCCTAACCAAAGACGTGAAAGACTTTTCCAATGAAAACATACAAAACTCTGCCCAAAGAAATCAAAGATGACACAAGTGGAAAGATATCCCATGCTTATGGGTTGGAAGAATCAACATTGTGAAGATGTCCATCTTACCGAAGGCAATCTACAGATTCAATGCAATAACCATCAATTTACCAGCAACATTCTTCTCAGACCTAGAAAAAACAACACAGGAATTCATTTGGAAACACAAATGACCAAGAATAGCCAGAACAATCCTCAGCAAAAAAAACAAAGCAGGCGGTATCACATAACCAGACTTCAAACTTTACTATAAAGCTACAATCATCAGAACAGCTTGTTACTGATATAGGAACAGTCATATAGATCAATGGAATAGAATTGAGATTCCAGAAGCAAAACCTCAATTTCTCAACCAACTCATCTTCAACAAAACCTCCACCACCTACCACTGGGGAGAGGAGACCTATTCAGTAAATGGTGCTGGTAAAACTGGCTGACCACATGCAGAAGATTGAAACAGGACCCCTATCTATTCCCATACACAAAAATTAACTCCAACTGGATCAGAGACCTAAATGTAAAACCTCAAACCATAAGAACCTTAGATAATGAAGGACATAATCTCATGGAAATTGGAACTGGCATCCAATTCCTGAACAAAACCCGAAACTCACCGGCCATAAGAGAGAAGATAGACAAGTGGGACCTCATTAAACTGACAAGCTTCTGCAAAGTCAAAGAAACCATCAAGAGAGCAGGGAGATAGCGTACAGACTGGGAAAAAGTATTTGCCAACTCCAGGTCTGACAAAGGCTTAACATCTTGGATCTAAAAGGATCTCAAACATGCTGAAAAGCAAAAAACAAACAACCCCATTATAAAATGGGCCAAAGATATGAACAGACACTTCACAAAGGAAGACATCCGAGCAGTGAACAGACACATGAAGAAATGTTCAACCTCACTAATCATCAGGGAGATATAAATCAAAACCACACTGAGATACCACCTAACTCCAGTCAGAATGGCAATTATCAATAATTCAAAAAATAACAGTTGCTGGAGAGGGTGTGGCGAAAAGGGAACACTTCTCCACTGTTGGTGGGAGTGTAAACTAGTGCAACCTCTGTGGAAAGCAGTGTGGTGATTCCTAAAAGCTCTAAATATCAACCTCCCATATGACCCCGTAATCCCCCTACTGGGAATATACCCTGAAGAACTCAAATCACTCTATAAAAAAGATACCTGCACATGAATGTTTATCGCAGCATTGTTCACAATAGCAAGAACCTGGAACCAACCACACTGTCCATCAAAAGAGGACTGGATTAAAAAATGTGGTACATATACACGATGGAATACTATGCAGCCATAAAAAAGAACAAAATCATGAATTTCACAGCAACCTGGATGGAGCTAGAGTCTATAATACTGAAACAAAGATTTGAGTATCACATGTTCTCACTCATATAGTGGACCTTGATCATCCAACGTACTACTGTAAGAAAATGACTGATAGTGGTGGGAAACTACGGGGGGTTGGAGGGGAAGGGAGATGGGATTAATGGTAGTAAACATCTGTCTGGGGACGGGGAGACATGTCTTATCAACAAGGGTGCCTGAACGAAGCATATTTGTATACCTAACCCTTAACTGTACCCCACTATATCATAATAAAAAATATTGATTATAAAAATAAATACATAAATAAAGGTAATTTAAAAAGCAGAATCATATGACCCTCAATTTAAAAAAAAATCTTAATCAAAATTAACTGAGAATAAACACAGATGTTTGAATGAGCAGACAGGGATATTACAAGAGTGATAACACTATTCAATATATACAAAAATTTAGGTGGAGACATGAAAGATATAACAGGTATTAAAAGTTTGCATTGGATTTAATGTTCCAACACAGGGAGACAAGGAAGAGGTATTGTACAGAACTGAATAAAATTCTTTCCAAATAGAATGCCTTTCTCCCTTGAGGGACCTTTATTGGGATTCAGAGCAAGAGTTCTTAGGAAGCTACTCTGGCGAGTTATAGAATCTTTGGGGCTGGAGGAGAATGTTTGAAGGAGTTTTATAGTCTTCTCTAACTTAGCAATGAGACTGAGATAAGGCAGGAGCCATGTGCCACATGAGAAGTAAGGGGAATTGGGTCCTATTCTCAGAATTATTCATTTCAAAGTTATTTTCCACTAGTTATTACTATTCATTGGGTTTTATTTACTTATAAAAGGAACAGTTTATTTTAAATCTAAAACATATTAGTGTTAGATAGTATTCGTATTTGATAAATCTACCTTGCACTATCCCAGTGTTCCTCCATGGTACTAAGGATTCAGCCATTAGCACAATCATTGAATAAAAGTGAATGGATATTTTAGAGTTTTTTTTTTGAAAAACTTACCTGAGTAATTTTTTCCTGCTATATTTTCATCACATTAATTTAGTATGTTTATTTACATAAAAGTCATTTTAAAATGCCTCAGATTTAACCTACACATTTTCACCCCCATTTCAACCTGCTTCTCCCTTTACTTTCTTTTCTTGGAGAAGGAACAAATGAAACCCCATCTGCACAAATCGGACACCCAGAAGACAACATCAGTGATTCCCTCTACTTCATTGTTTTGTCATCCAATCAGAAAACAGCTTCTTGAATCCCTCTCTTCTGTATATGTCTCTCACTCCTAGGAGAACTCTCTCTGAGGTTTGGTATCTTCTAACTTGAACAGTACAGTAGTAGCTTTTTCCAATTCACTCTTCAAAATTATGATTTTTTTTCCCCTAAAACACACATTGGGCCAGGTCACTTTCACTTAAATCTTCTTAATAAGTCCATGACCTTAAGACAACCACCGTGTAGACTATCCTATGTATCCTATTTTCAATATGCCCTCATATCATGCTTTCTTATAATTCAGTAACACTGATCTACTCACCATAAGCAAAACCACCAGATTCAGGTATTCCCAGACTCGCTGCTTTTCCTGGAATGCAATTTTCTGTTTGGCAAAATGTTGTACGTTTATTAAGACCTTGATAAAAATTTGCCTCTCTGAAGCCTTCCTCATTCCAACATATTGTTTAAGTCTCCTCTAACTTCCCTAGGATAATTTCACCTACTGCCTTTTTCCTTTGTGCCATTCATCACATTAATTTATAACTCTCTATTCAGACACTGTTTTGCTTTCCCATGAGGCTTGTGTTTCTCATGGTAGAGCTTTATACCTTTGTAAGTCTTCATGTTTCTATAACAACCTCAATACAGCAAGTATGCAATGAATATATGTTGATTGAAGAAGTTAATGAATGCATGTGTAAACGGCCTAAATGGCATCAGTCCCTATTTGTTATTTATTTTGTATTTTCACACCATATTTTCCTCTTAAATCTACAAGCTCTCTTGGTTTCTGTCTCTACTTTTGTTTGTTTTTAGAGGAGTCACTGGGGATCCTAGTGAAGATGGTTATAGCGTTGGCTGTTCTGTGATACAGGAAATGATGTCATGTTGTTCTGCCATGTATCACTGTTCCTTTTGAGCCTAAGCATTCTCTCACTTGAAGACCCACGTGAATCGCGGCAGAGAATGACATCAGATTGGGCTTGTGTCTGATAATTCATTTCTGAAGGTGGGATATTGAATGTCACAGTGTCCAACTGGTGATATTCTCAGCATAGAAACCTGTTAAAAAACCCAAGGCAGCATTAACGAGAGGGAATGAAATGATTTATTTCTTTTCTGAGCTTGGCATTACCTCAGTATTGAGGCATCAGATTTGCACAATTGCTCCTTGGAGATTATTTCTTTTTTTCCCTCAGTCAGACCCAAGACTGTGGTAGGTAATGATATTTTAAACTTTGGAAATGTGTTTCTTTAGAGAGAGCATCAGAGACATTTCAGAGAAGATCAAATTAATCTCCAGCAACTTTTTCTGGTGGACTGGAAGAGACACTCCTGAGTCAGGACTTTTAAGGGAGAGGAGAGACCTAGAAACTCAGGATGTCACTCCAACCAAAGTTTCCCCATCCTTGGCTTACTGACATAACTTTGATATCATGAGACCGTTGCTGATAACATGAGAGAAATAAATAGTTTAAATATGAGATGAAGACATTTTAAGTACTGGGGGCTTTGTCTAAAATAATTCACCTTTTTTGTTCTCTTGAATCCTGTTAGAATGACAATGGATCTCTTTTTTCTTCCCTCTGGTCATGATTTTGAAGAATCTGAAGACGTAAAAATGAAATTGATGCTGTACTGCTTTGTGTCAGTGATGTAGACTGGGATAGGGGAGGTCCATTCACATTCTGCCAGCCAGCTCCTTTCAACACCAAAGCTGCTTTTTCCAGTATTAACTCTTGTCATTCCCTTGCCACCCGTGATGCTGTTGTCTCATGGGTCAGCTGAAAACTGGTGTGGGTAACGGTTCTGATCATGGCTTTGGTCTGAAGCCTAGGCTCAGATTTCTGTTTTGTCATTTGAGGACCTCTTATCCCTAGTCCTCTCATCTGGAAAATCATCCTTGCCAAAGAACTTTGCACATTTCACAGAAATATGAAAGGGTCTAGCAGAAACCTGGAGTCCTAAAGGTGCTGTGTGGGCACTTCCCCATTTCCCTGCGTGTTCAAAGTGACCACTTATCTGGTGCAGTCTTCATTTCATTAAAGCAAGGAACGGCCGGGCTCGGTGGCTCAGCACTTTGGGAGGTGGAGACAAGTGGATTGCCTGAGCCCTCTGGTTCGAAACCAGCCCAGGCAACTTGGCGAGACCTCGTCTCTACAATAAATAAAAAATTAGCCAGGCGTGGTAGAGCACACCTGTAGTTCTGGCTACTTGGAAGGCTGAGGCGGAAGGATCGCCGGAGCCTAGCAGGTTGACGCTGGAGTAGCTGTGAGCGTGCCACTGCACTCCAGCCTGGGTGATGGAGTGAGACTCCAACTCAAAAAAAAAAAAAGGAAGAAGGCTTTATTGGAGATCTCTGCCTCTTGATTGATCTCTGCCATCCCTTGGCCCTCTGTCTGCTGCCGATTGTCAACAATTCCATCAGTTTCTCTTCCCTGCACAGCGATAGCAAAGGCAGCAACAGACAACTTGCTTAGGCACGCTGAGCTGAATTAAAACACCACCCAGGCGGTGGCTTGTTCTGTTGGGAAAGCATCTTCCAGAATCTGAAGTCATTGTAAAACAAAGATTCCAGGATCACAAAGTTCCTGCTGGGGAGTAGCCTATGAGAACTGCAGAAAGTCTGAGAAAGTCTCAGGTCCAACCCCAAACAAAACTTTGCCTTGGATAACAGCGGTGCAACTGTGGTCTGACTGAACTGGAAGGTGACTGCTGCCTCACTATGTGTTTCCTCCCTGCTACGTAAACCCATATGCCATTGTTCCTGTGGTTGGGAAACTTGGTGACTCAAAGATGAGAATGTCATTTAGGCAAGTCTGAATTTTGGAGGCTTTGCTTTTTCCCTATCAAAATTATATTGATATCAGCAGCATTGCAATGATTAAAAGCATACTCTTTGGAGTCAGACTTCCTGGTTTGAAATCTTGGCTGTACTAGCTAATCAGCTATCTCTCTTTTGGCAAATTGTTTGACTTCTTTTGACCTCAATTTTCTCAAGCTGTAAAATGAGAATCATAATAGAACAATAAGCCGGGTTCGGTGGCTCAGCCTGTAATCCCGCGCCTTTGGGAGGCTGAGGTGAGTGGATTGCCTGAGCCCGCGGGTTCGAGACCCGCCTGGGCAGCAAAACCTCATCTCTACAATAAATCAAAAAATCACTGGGCGTGGTAGCGCATGCCTGTAATTCCGGCTACTTGGAAGGCTGAGGTGGAAGGATCGCCGGAGCCGAGCAGGTCGAGGCTGCGGTGGCCGGGAGCGGCCACTGCACTCCAGTCTGGGCAACAGAGTGAGTTCCCAACTCAAAAAAAAAAAAACCAAAAAAACATAATAGAACAATAACTCATTGTTGTTTTAAGTTCAATGAAACAATACATATGAAGTGCTTAGAATAATGTCTGACCCGATAGTATGCACTCAGTAAATACTATGTTTGTTCTCGTTGTAGCAAATCTCTGGTATCCTTGAACAAGAAACTTTGGCTTTTGAATTCACTTATCTAAGATTTCCTGGGACGGCACTGATACAGTTTCTTTGCAGCTAGGATTCCTATGATCTTGAAGACCCCCCTTTGTCCCTGGAGATCCCTGAGGTTTAAAGTTATATGTATCTTATTTTCTTAGCAATCAATATCCATTACATGTAGGTCAGAGTTACAGCGTTTCCTGGAGAAAGATGCTAATGGATTTTGTCAAACCCACAAGACCCCTACTTCCTTATATAACGGCTCTTGAGTTTCCTAAAAGCCTGTTCTTCAGTTAGATAGTGATCAGGAAGCTTCCAATAAGCCCAGCGACCTAATCAATATTTCTCACTCCTTGGTGATGATTAGTAGAGGACATCAGTTGTCATCAACAGTCCACCACAAAGTCAGACAAGTCAGACACAGGCTGCTGGCTTCTGACATTTACTATCCATTATACATCCTTGGGGACAGGGGACCTCTTTAGGTTACTATGGCAGCAGTGGACCAAGTTAATTTACTGGCTTTCAAAAAATAAATAAATAAATGAGAGGATAATACATAATTAAAAAACAAAACCAAAAAAACTTGATATCCACCACAATCGTTTTCAGAAAACTGAACTATTTGGGTTTATCAACACACCAACGTCAAGAAGATTGGACTTCATAACTGAGGATAAAGAACATTTACTTTTTCAGTTAAAAAAAAATCTCGATTTAAAGGTTTCTGTCCGTCAGCCTAGCTACCCTTTTGTTTAAGGGTGTGATCCTTGTTTGTTTACTTCCTTCCACAACCAAGGAGGAGAAGGAAGTGGTTTCTGGAAATACTCATCCTGATTCCCTGGTTATATTTAAGAACCAGGAAGGGAATTATCAAATTTCTTAACACATTTATTTAAAGTTATGAATTTGAAGTTCTAGGGGTTGCCTGGAAAAGGATGGATGCATCGAGCAGTTTTCCAGCTAACATGCAATTTCGTTAGCTACGATGTCATCTAGTGGCTCTTTTTTGAACTTCATTGATGAGTTGTCAGGTACAGATTGGCATGGCAATAATTACCTTAGAAGGCGGCGTCCCAATTTTAGCACATGCAATGAGTTTTTGAATTCTATAATCATCTGGCAAAACAAATTCCTTGAGAAAAACACAGAATGGCTATGTGAAGATGGTTGGTTGATATTTGGGAATTAATTGATGGCATGTTGGGAGTGCTGGTGATTGGTCATTGGTGGGTGAAGGGTTTTGTTTTGTTTTGTTTTGTATCACTATTGTTGCATTCGTGGCAGAATGTAAATATGTACTTGAGATTCCTTGGCAAAATATCATTTAGATAATATATGATAACAAATATGAATTCTGATTTATTTTTCTTAGTGTTTAAAAAAGTGACTTGCCTGAACTTACACTGCAGAATCTATTGCCTGCACTTTCCTGCTTAACTCCCTTCCTGAAGTGTTCAGTCACAGACATTCCTGCTCATGCTTTAACGTTTATTTTTATATTTAATACTGCTTTTTTATGGGCTGCCTCTAGGTCAGCATGTTATGATGGTCAGTGATTTGGGCAGAGGTTTTGCTTAAACCTCAGGAGCCTAGAAAACCTCAGCCCTCAGGCCATTTATCTGTGTGTGGGTTGTGGAAAGAGTGAAAGCAGCCTGTCTCCAGCTCTTTCTTGGTTTTATTCTCTCTTGGTGCTCTCGTATACCTAACCCCAGGCATATCCCAGGGGTGGGTGGAGAGTTTGGCAAAACTTCCTCACTTCTCTCATTCTCAGGGCGTCTCCCACCGCTACCCTAATTCCATCCCTGGTTGGTCTACTCCTTGCTTCAGCTGTGACTCTAGACTCAGGATAAAAAAGATGCATCTTTATCCTATTTGTTTCCTATAGCCTTTGCCACTCTTGCTTATAAATCTTTTAGGTTCCCCCTCCCCAAACCAAATCCAGCCCGCTGAAGGCCATTTTTTAAAAATGTAAATACAAAATTAGATAAAGGATGTGGGAAGGGGCAGTACCTACAATGGGTCCTGAAGCTCAAGGTCATTAGCTTCCTGATAAAGCTTTCTCTGTCCATGACAGAGGGGACACTACCCAGAAGCAAAGGACAGCAGGAAGGGTTCCAAGAACATGGGTCTGGGGGTGGAAGGTGAAGCACTTGGATGGCAGGTCTAGTGGGTCTGTCCATTCACAACAGGATTCTTGTCCGTGGTTGCAGGATAAAGGGAAAAGATTCAAATCTCCAGAGTTGACAGGAGACAGAAGGTATCAGGGCTGCATCTATATAGGCTGGCATTCAGGGCAGGGCTCCAGTCCTGGGGACTGAGTATTCAGCAACTGGGATTAGATGCAAAAATGCAGTTGAAGGGCTGGGTTTAAATTAGAGATTAGAAACCATAGACGTCATTTTGTACAAGAGCTGCTCTGTGTGAACCTGGGCCTGCCAACGAACAGCCTTCAATCAAAGTGGAACATCAACCAATCAGAACTGCTTCATTTACATGGCAGGAATCCTGATGCATGATGGGAATCCTAAAACTCACCCTAAACAAAAAGATCAGACTCCACTGGGAAGAACCTCAGGCCACTGTTTCACTGTGGGCAGCTCTGTTATTGCTGTTCTGCCTGTTATTGTCTTGCAATGTACTCAATAAACTTGTTTTTCTACTCTGACTTGGGTGAATACTTTTAGCACCTGTGAAAGACCATTAGGGCTTGTGTGTGGGTTTTGGAGAGGTCAAAGTCCCATTTCTCGAAAAATCGATTAGGGGGTCTGATCAGTAAAATGACAATTCTAATCTTACTATGTGCACCTGTCCCGGAGAAGGGGCTGGAACTCCTGATGTACATTTTTGTGAAATCGTGGCCAATACTTGGCTCCACAACCAGGGCAAAACTGGGCCTAGAAGGTAAACTAGTAAGGAGAAGCTGTGGCACTTGCTTCCTGTAGACAGTATTAGAAGATCTTTAAGATCTATGTTCATCAAAGATATTGGCCTGTAGTTCTCTTTCTTTGTTGGATCTTTACCTGGCTTGGGTATCAATGTGATGTTGGCTTCATAAAATGATTTGGGGAGAGTTCCATCTTTTTCAATCGCCTGGAATACCTTCAGTAGGTATTCCAATGTCTTGTGGAATTCTGCTGGAAAGCCATCTGGACCAGGGCTTTTTTTTGTAGGAAGTTTTCTTATTACGTAGTCGATTTCCTTGATTGTAATTGGTCTATTTAGGGTCTCGATTTCTTCTTGTTCCAACCTAGGTAGGTTGTGTGATGTCAGAAAGTCCTCCATTTCCTTGTGGTTTTCAAGTTTGTTTCCATACAAGTGTACGTAGTAGTCTCTAACGATCTTTTGTATTTCTTCAGGGTCAGATGTGACTTCATCTTTTGCGTTTCTGATTATGCTTATTTGTTTTTTTCTCGATTTTTCTTGGTCAGTCTAGCTAGGGGACCATCGATCTTGTTTATTCTTTCGAAGAACCAACTTTTTGTTTCATTGATTTTTTCAATTATCTTTTTGTCTTCTATGTCCTGGATTTGGGCTTTTATTTTGGTGATCTGGATTCTTCTGCTGAAATTAGGGTTTTTGTGGTCTTGCTTTTCCAGCTTCTTTAGGTGGCTTGTTAGGTTGTGAATTTCTGTTCCTTCCATAAACCTCAATTCCTCAACCAACTCATCTTCGACAAAGGCCCCACCACCTACCAATGGGGAGAGGAGAACCTATAAATGGTGCTGGGAAAACTGGCTGACCACATGTAGAAGATTGAAACAGGACCCCTATCTATCCCCATGCACAAAGGTTAACTCCAAATGGATCAGAGACCTAAATGTAAAACCTCAAACCATAAGAACCTTAGAAAAGGAAGGAAATACTCTCATGGAAATTGGAACTGGCATCCAATTCCTGTACAAAACCCGAAACCCACAGGACTTAAGAGAGAAGATAGACAAATGGGACCTTATTAAACTGACAAGCTTCTGCAAAGCCAAAGAAACCATCAAGAGAGTAGGGAGACAGCCTACAGAATGGGAAAAAGTATTTGCCAACTCTAGGTCTGACAAAGGCTTAACATCCTGGATCTACAAGGAACTGAAACGTACTGAAAAGAAGAAAACAAGCAACCCCATTATAAAATGGGCAAAAGATATGAACAGACACTTCACAAAAGAAGACATTCGAGCAGCCAACAAACACATGAAGAAATGCTCAACCTCACTAATCATCAGGGAGATGCAAATCAAAACCACACTGAGATACCACCTAACTCCAGTCAGAATGGTAATTATCAACAACTCAAAAAATAACAGCTGCTGGAGAGGGTGTGGTGAAAAGGGAACACTTCTACACTGTTGGTGGGAGTGTAAGCTAGTGCAACCTCTGTGGAAAGCAGTGTGGCGATTCCTGAAAGCTCTAAAAATTGACCTTCCATATGACCCTGCAATCCCCCTACTGGGAATATACCCTGAAGAACACAAATCACTCTATAAAAAAGATACCTGCACACATATGTTTATCGCAGCGTTGTTCACAATAGCAAGAACCTGGAAACAACCATGCTGCCCAACAAAAGAGAACTGGATTAAAAAATGTGGTACATATACACGATGGAATACTACGCAGCCATGAAAAAGAACAAAATCATGAATTTCACAGCAACCTGGATGGAACTAGAGTCTATAATACTGAGTGACCTCTCACAGAAACAAAGATCAGAATATCACATGTTCTCACTCATATAATGGACCTTGAACATCCAATGTAATACTATAAGAAAATGACTGATGGTACTGGGAAATTATGGGGGGGAGGGGGATGGGATTAACAGTAGCTAATATCTATCTGGGACTGGAAAAACACCTCTTATCAACAGGGTGCCTGAATGAAACGTAATTGTACACCTAATCCTTAACTGTACCCCACAAAACGATAATAAAAAATACTGATTAATTATAAAAAAAAAAGAAGATCTTTAAGAAACAGAGAAGACAGTGGCTGCACTTGGAAAGAGGATAGTACCTAGCACCTAGCATAAGGAAAAAATAAAATAAATAAATAAATAAGGACCTTAAGTGTCAGAAGACCCCTGAGGTTAATTTGAAGAAAAGGGAAGCATTTACAAACCTAGAGAAATTATCTAGACAGGACGCAATGAGACAGGGAGATTTAGGGAGTACCAGATGTAATTATTGGAGAGAGAAGGGAAGAAATTTGGGAAAAAAAAATCACCAGAGATTAGCAGTTAGTTAAATGTGGAATCCAGCACAGAAGCAATGGGCTGGGGTGGTGGCTGCAGGGGAGAGGCATGGAGGTTTTCCTGGGAAGAGATCTGGGAACAATAACAAATCAGGAATGTGATTCTTTTATAAAGGGAAGACAATATTGCCGAAATGTGAATTGTTCAGCAACATATAATACAGTGTTCAGATGAGTAAGATGTGGTTGCCTCTTAATTTTGGACATCAGAGGCTTACTGTTTGCTTTTATTAGGCTTGTATAGATCAGATATGAAGTTTCTGGGATTTTTTCCACACATTTACGTAAAACATTTAAATTAGTATCCTGGGCTTTAAGTACACATTTATCAATATTCTTTCTTAAATTGACGGTTTGAGAACAACAAATACCCATGAAAATCTGGCAAAGTATAAAGTGCTGAGTCACTGCTGTCCTCTGCTGAATTCATTCTGCTCTAGGAAAAATAAACAAGTCAGCATAGCAACAAGAATGTCACCAAAGACAACAGGCTTTCTTTATCTGTAGCCTTTATTTCATTGAGTCAGAATATTTTCATTTTGCACTTAAAGACTTTTATTTCAGTACATAAAAAAATATTGCATATAGCTTTAACAGTTCACAAAAAGAAAACAGAGAACACAGGAGAATAAGTTGAAAGGCACAGCACAGAAATCAAGTGCTCAGATCTGAACTAATATTATAAAGATCTCAAAAACCCTTCATAAGAGTTATGAATATGTCCTCTCAACTGGCTTCTGAAATACTTGTAACCTTCTGACTTCTCATCAGCTTCTTAAGAAATTCTAAAATGGCAAACCTAGGAATTTAGAATTGCTAGGAGTATTTTGTGTCTTCATTGCTACCACCTCAATGATTTCAAGAACTATTCTACAGCTATGGCGACCATTCATTGCCTTCCTCTCTTTTAATTAACTCATGCAACTGATGCCATCCTTCACTGCCTTCCTTGCCATTTCTGTAGGAGAGAGTTGTATTGAAACCAGAACGGGCGGTAAAAATGTCATGTTCAAATTAAAATAAGTACATGTATGTTTCCAAAGAAGTAACCTTTTATAAGCAATGCTATGCTTCTCAGACTATGGGTTACTATCCTCAAAGTTTTAACTCTCAGAAGAAAGAGTAACATCTTGTAGAAAAATACTAGAGCAAGACTATCTTTATATTAAGCTAAAGAACATTTGAAAAACCATAGGAAACTTTTTCAGTAACATATGTCTATGCTATAAGTTGTGAATTCTACAGGTAAATATTAACAGAAAGAAATTGTTTATCTTAGACATTTTCTGTCTGGGTAAAGAACACTTTAAAAACTACCTGAAATTTGTGTAGCAAATATCTAGGGAAGGTTGTGAAGAACTTGCATCCAGAATCCTCAACCTAGCCTTCCACAGCCATTTTGGATATCCAATTTCAAGCTCTAAATAGAAACAGATAAGTAAAAATAAGTTGTTTCCTATAAAACCTATAAACATGTATTTCAGTTACTCGTGTATAGCTACTAATTAGAATACTTTCTGGATTCTGTTGTATATCTTTTCACTCTTTCCTAGTTCTCTTTGGCCATGGATAATTAAATAGTTATAAGCAGGCTTATCATGAAAGAAATATAATAATTTTTCCTTCTAATATAAGATGCCAAACATTTTGCTTGCACTAAGGAGTGTCTTCACCCCCTACTCCCTATGGAACAGGCTTGTCATTGCAGAGAAGAAGTAGCATTGGAAAAAGTCCGGCTTTGTTTGCCCCAGCAGAGGAGAGCAGTATATCTGTATGGTGCAGGATGCCTTATAAAAACATTTTGTGGAAGGAAGCATCTTACTAACCCAGTACCCAGTGTGCTGTAGAAACTCAACAAAAATGAACGAAGGAAAGAATGAAAACAAAAATTCAGAGATGTAGCCAAGCAATATTCATTTTGTCTCCCTTGGCCATAAATCACAATTTTGTGATAAATTTTCCACTATAGTCATAATAATTCAAATGAGAAATCATCCTTCACATTTATTGACTTGGTAACTGAAAACTTTGGAGAAGCAATCGTGAAGAAAATGGTTCCTTTTCTGTGATTACTGGCACTATTGAGTCCTTTAACGGTACTTGACAATCTGTGGTATGTATAATCTGGCCACAAAAGTCTGACAGAATACTGTTGGTTTTGTTATTTCTAAAATATACCAAGTCTCTGGCACTACTGAGTTCTAGTTTGCTCCTTTGGTTAGGTTTAAGACTTTAGAATAAAACACGCTTGGCAAAATTATCTGTTAGAAATTTTAGCATACCAGTGAAGACAATTTTAACCCTCCTATTCTTTTGACAAGTAGAGAGGATGTCCCTAGTCAATCAATACATAGGTAAAGAGCACAGAAGTATGCCAGCATTTAAAAAATAAAAAAAGGGGTACTGTCAAAGTACTTACCATTTTGGCACTTTGACCATGATCTGCGATTCCTCTTGGATCTTTGCTTGCTGGTTTCTAAGGTAAATAAATTATGTTTTTATCAGGAACTGTGCCAGATATTATATCTGTGCATATACAAACACACACACACACACACACACACACACACACACACACACACACATGAATATGCACACTCACATACGAGAATACACACACGTGTAGACCACTTCTTACTCCACAAAAAAAATCTCAGTCTGTAAATTGCTAAGTGAAATTTTATCAGACTTTTTCCTTGTAAGACGTGTGAACTTTTCCTAGAGCATAATAGGTAATAAATTTTCAAATATTTTTAAAGGATCAATGCTTTCATTCAGATAACATCTCTATTGGAATTCCAGTAAGGCTAATTTTTATAAAAAATTGCACTGGCTCAGTGGGGTGTGGAGAGATTTCTTCATACCACTCTACCACTACCATCTGGCACATTCTAAGTTCCTTTAGTGTGACCCTAGGACTTTGTAGAAACAGAGACCGAAAACTATTCTAACATCTTTTTAGCCATTCATAAATAAAGCTTCATGGGAATCGCTGCTTTTAAAAATATGGAGTTGGGAATCTTAGTGCTTTCATTGCCCAGTTCTGAGTAGCAAGTGTCCTACTGAGTGACTTTGATGATGCAAAAATAGAGACTCTAGCCATTTGGGTGATTTCTAGAGACTTATATGGGTTCTTTTTTTAAATTATTGATTCAGTTTCTAATGCACATCTGTGCTAACTTGACTAATTTGTTTCTATCTCATAAATATTGATGTGGGATTACACCACTGTGGTTAACTGAGGGTTCTAGTGGGGAGCCCTCTGGTTGATCAAGGCCTCACTGAAAACCATCACTGTGTCTTACACCTCAGAACCGGGGCTAGGACTAGAGTGAGGCAGTTGAGTCATTAATCTGAGGAACAGAATTTAAGAGGCGAAAATAAACATAGTAATTAAGATGCTATATACAGTATTAGTTAAAAATCAAAATTAATGTGCAAGAAAACATATGTATCATAATGAAAAGAGGTTAGTATGTTAAAGGATCTGCCCCAGGACTTGCATGGCTACCTCATCCTCCTCGCCCTACTCCCCACCCTCGTAAGTAAGTCCCTATGCCAGAGTGTCATAGTTCTACCTCAAATTAGAGAGCTGTGTTACATTATTGGGCATTTTTAAGGAGCCAAGAAATGGTTAAGTGGCATCGAATTAGTTTTGAAATGGACACAGATACCACAACCAAGAAAAGGGGCCGGGGGACATACCAGTGTGATGTAATGGGGACTTGAAAAACTGGTAGGCGGGCTCTCCAAGGACTCTGCAGTTCTCTGCTAGTGATAAGGGATATTATTACACTGCAATTAGTATTCAAGCAAGTCCTAGTATTTTTCACACCCTCAAAATAAATGTTTCAGCCATCCCTGGAATATATTCCTAGTAAATGTACAATTACTAAAAGACACAGGTACAGTATTCTTCCCTATACTGTTACCTTACAACAGGTAGGTCTATTTAGGGACTTGTCTATAAAGCAAACATACATGAGAGGAGTGGGTATTCTTTATATTAATACATTAGATATGAGTAGTAGAAGGTGGGTCTATTAGCCAACAAATCTTAATAGCTCTAACTGTCTGAGTGCCTAAAATGCCACAACGGCTATGTTCCTCTTTGGACCTTGAAGGTCTTTGAGAACCTCTGGAAATTCCTATTAAAATATAGATATGGGTAACTGAGGGTACCCTCTTTAAAGTTCTTTCTATTAACTCCCCAGTAGACATTAATACAACTAGAAAGCATGGAAGTGGAAGCAGAACCTGAGAGAGACACTGGGTGCCAGAGGGGGAAATAGCAAGCAACTGGGAAAGGATGCCAAAGACAGACCTTCCTCAAACCCCAGTTTTGCTGAGGACTGACCTTTGATGGGTAACTGTCAAACAAGCATCAGCTAAATCATTATTGTTTATAGGATTTTGTGCCGAATAATACAACACCCCTAAATGTGAGATTTGAGGCTCTAAACTCTTCTATCCAGTCTGTGTCTATAATATATCATGGTATATATGCCATCAGCAGTAATTGAATTTATATATATATATATATATATACTCAAGCAATATTTATCAACCCCCTTTTCTCAGTGCCCCTCATTTAACCAAAGAGCCAAAGACCTTAAAAGAAGCTTACAATCTAGAAATGTAACAAATGTGTCCCAGGCACTATTAGACTATCTGGTTGACTCTAATTTTTCATCATCGATGACACACTCAGGCCACCTTCATCTGATTCCCTTCTCTGGCAGTGTGCCTTTTTTGCATATTAATTAATGAAAATGTAGTTAGGAAAGTAATCACCACAACACATGAGGCACAGCAGATAATTAACACAAATTAAGTGCCAGTGCTAATCATTGTACTAAGAACGTTTACTTATGTTCTTTTAAACTTCATAGCAAATATATGAGATCTATATTAGTTTCATGTGCTTTCATTCCAGAAAAATCTCAGCATAAATTAAAAAAAAAAAAACCCCATCACACTATATTTTATGTTCATTAGAGTGGACAATTAAGTTTTATTTTGATTATCTTGGGATCTCCATTAGCACAATAAAGAGAACAAATGCATAAAAATAATAACAACCCATCATACAACCTGACAATTGTTCACTGTTCATCTCTTAAAGCTCCAGTGAAGTTCAGAAGAAGTATTTCCACTAAAATGTCATGTATGTGTTCCTAAGAGTAGGATGGGACATGTTCTGCAATATAATGCAGTAAAAACCACAGACCTTATGAGATGCATAGAATTGGAGCAAAGCATTCAAAACTACTGGGACTGAATAACCAGATACCATCAACAACCAAAAAATATCTTAATTTTTAAAAACTGGTATCACTATATTTTTCTTGGCACTTGCATCTAGCAACAGTCAGTTAACTCTTAGCTTAAAACTTGAGGCTTTTTCTCCTTCCTTCAAGACTTAGGTTCTTGTGGGCATTTTCATTGACTTTTTTTTTAATGTGGTGTACAATTCAGGGTTAGGTACCTAAGTGGTCATTGTATTTTCATTGTTTCATAGGTATAATCTTACCAATAATGTTCTTTCACATCCCTCCATGATAACCCTCAGCCATCTAAGCATCAAAGAAACATACCTCAAAATAATAAGCGTTATCTATGGCAAATTCACAGTCAACATCATACTGAACAAGCAAGAATTGAAAATGTTTCCTCCAAATATGGAATAAGACAAGGATGTCCACTCTTATTACTCCTATTTAACATAGTAATGGAAGTCCTGGTCAGAGCAATCAGGCAAGACAAAGACATAAAATACATCCAAATAGGAAAAAAGGAAGTAAAATTACCTCTCTTCTCAGATGGTCTGATTCTATATCAAGAAAATCCTAAAGATTCGATCAGAAGATTCCTAGACCTGATAAACGACTTCATAAGCATCAGGTTACAAAAATAACATTTAAAAATCAGTAATATTTTCTCCATGTGCCAACAACATTCAAGCTGAGAACCAAACCAGGGACGTCACTTACAAAAGCCACACAGAAAATTAAAATATCTGGGAATAAATTTAAGCAAGGAGGTGAAAAATCTCTGCAACAAGAACTACAAAACACTTTTGAAAGAAATCAAAGATGGTAAAAAAAACCAAAAAAACAAAACTATTCTGTGCTCATGAATTGGAGAAATCAATATTGCCAAAATGTCCATACTACTCAAAGAAATCTACAGATTCAATGCAATTCTTATCAGATGATTAGCATCATTTTTCATGGAATTAGAAAAAAATTCTTAAATTCATATGGAAACAACAAAGAACCCTAATAGCCAAAGTAAGCAAAAAGAACAAAGCCGTAAGCAAAGAGAAAAAGAACAAAGCCAGAGGTATCACATTACTGGATTTCAAACATTACTACAAGGTTGCAGTAATTAAAACAGCATGGTACTAGCACAAAAATAGACACATGGATCAATGGAACAGAATAAAGAACCCCAAAATAAAGCCACTCATCTACAACCAACTGATCTTTGACAAAGTTGACTAAAATAAACATTGAGGAAAAGACACACTATTCAATAAATAGTACTGGAAAAACTAGCTAACCATATGCAGAAGAATGAATCTGAAACCCTACCCCTCACCATATTTAAAAATTAACTCAAGATGAATTAGAGACTTAGGTGTAAGACCTCAAACTATAAAAATCCTAAAATAAAACTTTAGAAACGTTCTTCTGGACATTAGTCTATGCAACAAATTTATGACCAAGTTCTTAAAAGCAAATGCAGCAAAACCAAAAATCGACAAGTGAGACCTAATTAAACAAAAGAGTAAAATACACAACCTACAAAATGGTAAAAAAAATGTTTGCTAACTACACATCAGACAAAGGGCTACTATCCAGAATCAATAAGGAACTTAAATAAGCTGACAAGAAAAAAAAAAACTCCATTGAAAAGTGGCCAAAAAAATATAAGAAAAAATATCAACATCACTGATCATCAGAAAAATACATATCAAAGCCACATGAGACATCATCATCACACAATGGTCAGAATGACTATCATTAACAAGTCAAAAAACAATGGATGTTGATGAGGTTAAGGAGAAAATGGAATGGTCATTCACTTCTGGTGGTCCATTTAACCTAGTTCAGCCCCTATGGAGAGCAGTTTGGAGATTTCTCAAAAACTAAAAATTCAGTTACCATTTGACCCAACAATCCCATTACTGAGCATATACCCAAAAGAACACATGTTGTTCTTTCAAAAAGACATCTACACTGGTGTGTTTATCGTAGCACTATTCACAATACTAAAGACATGGAACTAACCTAGGTGCCCATTAATGGTGGACTGGATAAAGACAATGTGGCACATATACATCGTGGAATCCCATGCTGCCATAAAAATTAGTAAAATAATGCTCTTCGCTGCAACATCGGTGCAGTTGGAGGGCATTATTCTAAACTAATTAATGCAAAGAACCAAAATCAAATACTGCATGTTCTTTCTTATAAGTGGAAGCTAAACACTGGGTGTACACAGACATAAAGATGGGAACAACAGACACTGGGGACTCCTAGAGGGAGGAGGGAGGAAGGGGAATGAAGTTTGGAAAACTACCTATTGGGTACTATGCTCACTATTTGACAGGTTTAATAAAAGCCCAAACCTCACCATCATGCAATATACCTATGTAACAAACCTGCATGTGTATCCCTTGGATTTTTTTTTTAAAAACATGCTTGCTTTCTTCATCAGTTATTATTTTTTTAAGAGAACGCTTTTGTGGCATCTTAATTTCACTCAAACTGAATGCACTGGAAATCACACCTGTTGTTTCAGTCACGAAACAAGCTACTATTTGCAGGAATTTCTGTAGGATGTTCAGGTTTTTTTTTTTTAAAGTCTTCATATATTGCTTACATTCTAATTTACTGGGTTCTATCAGAAACAGACATAGAGTTTTTCAAATAATGTTCCTGCATCTATTGATATGATCATATTATTTTACTCTTTCACTGGTCATACAATAAATTTTCTTGATTGCTTTTTTTCGCATTAAGTTTTCCTTGCATTACTGCCATAAACCACACTTGGTCATAATGCTTTATCCTTTTATGTATTATGAAATTCAATGGACTAAGACTTAATAATTCATAATACTTATATTTATTAGAAGTATTG
Source organism: Cephalopachus bancanus (assembly GCA_027257055.1). Taxonomy (NCBI): domain Eukaryota; kingdom Metazoa; phylum Chordata; class Mammalia; order Primates; family Tarsiidae; genus Cephalopachus; species Cephalopachus bancanus. Next base: position 2,147,651 of record JAPVLO010000120.1, on the reverse strand, counting down.
GCCAACAGTGTTTTTTATTTTTTGTAATGATTTGTATAGGTAGTTATCAGAGAAATACTGACCTCATAAAAAGAATTGGCAATTATCACTTCTTTTCAATTTTCTGGATAAGTTTATGTAGAATTGGTGTTATTTCTTTATAAATCTTTTAGTAGAATTCACCATTAGAGCCATGTGGGGCCAATGTTTTCTTTGTGTAAAAGTTTTCACTACAAATTTAATTTATTAGATAAAGAACTATTCAGGTTATCTATGTGAGCAAAGCTCTTCTTTGTGAGCAAAGCTTTAGTAATTTTTAACTTTCTAAAAACTTTCATTTTCACTGTCAAGTATATTGAAATAATATTTTTCATAATATTTTCTAGTTGTCTTTTTAAAACTTATAAGACCTTTAGTACTTATAGGACCTTTAGTGATGTCACCTTTCTGACTATTGATGTTGATAAGCTGTACTGGTTGATCAGTCTGGTTGGAAGCTCATGACATTTATTAATCTTCTCAAATAATAACTTTTGATTTTTTTCTGTTTTTGTTTGTTTGTTGGTTTCTATTTCATTAGTGACCAATTAGATATATATATATTTTGTACTCTGCATATTCCGGGTTTTACTTGCTTTACTTTTTCCTTGTTTCTTGAGGTCATTGATCTGACACCTTCCTTCTTTTCAACATAGCATTTAGTGCTAAATTTTCTTCTAATTACTGATTTTACTGCCTCTCATATATTTTGATATGCTGTGTTTACTTTTCACTTTGTTTAAAATACTTCCCAGTTTCTCTTTTGATTTTTTCTTTAAATGTGAGTTATATAGAATTTGTTATCTAATTTCCAATTGAGAATTTTTCTGATATCTTTCTGTTACTAATTTGTAACCCAATTTTATTCTGAGAAAATATTTTGTAAACTCCAAAAGTTAAGACTTGCTCTATGGCCAAGACTATGGTTTATGCTTATAAACTGTTTCATTAATGCCAAAATTAATGTTTTATTGAGCCAACATATTCTGCTCTGAAATAGTGACTTAGTTGTTGTTCCAGGTTTGGTTAAACCCTACTTTCCCTTCCTCACTTGCGAATTCAAAGCTTCACTTATGGAGCAAAGGGTCACTTGTGGAACCATGTGAAATTGCTCCTCTGCGTCTCCTTCCTCAATCAGGGCTACTTCCACTTTAAACGAACCTACAGCTACTTTTTTAAAAAAATCAACTATTGCAAACGCAAGTTTCTTACATGTAGAGGATGAATATCTGGCAAAATTGGCTCAGTCCTTGTCTGCTGTTCATCACCAAAGTATCCTTTATTCTCCACTCCCAGTGTTTCTCTAGGTGAACTGCCAAGAAGGAAATTGAACAATGACACAAACTGTGGGATGAATTTATGGCTAAAATTAAGTCATCTACAATAATTTTAAAATATGGGTGCTCAAATTGTACCCTATAACAATTAAGCCACAATGTCTTGAACTCACGTTAGTTTTTTTGTTTTTTTTTAAAGATCCCTCGGTGATTTCAATGTATACAAAGTTTGGAAACCACTAGGATAAGCATTTGAATATGAACAAGACTTACTACTATTCTTACTTACAGTCAGTATGAAGCTTATACTTTTCCCCACTGAGTATCTTCTGTGGCCAGAAAGTTTAGGTATTCTTAGTAATGATCCCCTTCAACACAGAAAATGCAGACATACCTCTGAACTTGCTTCAACTTAATACATTTTTGGTAGCGAATTAACAATGTTGCAACTCCAATACCAATAGCAATCAGGACAAGTATAACAACCAAGAAGACAACATCTGCAACAATAAAAAAAAAAAAAGAACTCAGCTAGGGCATCAGCTGTAGAATAGTGCAATATTAACACATACTGGGACTGTTACCATCCTGCTTCTTCCTTTCGAAAGGACTTTAATTCTCCTTCCCTCTCAACTATGTTTATATAAAGTAAAAAGCAAAAACATGATACAAATTATCATTTGTGTTAGCAATTGACATTCCACCCATGATTCCATTATACTTAAGGGAACCACAATCAGCAGGAAAAGTTGTGGTTGTCTGTTGGGAGCCAGTTGTCAGTTAATAATTGACTACAAAAAAGTCCTCATTGTGTTCAGGCGTCTTAGAGGACTTAATCCAAATTTAGCTAGAAGAGACTACATTAAGTTAAAAGACAATTGTAGTAAATTCAATCTGGGTGTCTAAACATGCAAAATAATAATAAAAAGATCTTACAAATCCATATCAATGCACAGCAAACATGCAGCAGATTTGGAAAACAAGAAAAAAGAACTTTCTCAGTGGGTAGACTTTTGTTATATGTAAGATTATATTCTAACAGGATGCTCACTGGTGACATTTAAGGCTTCTTTCCAGATTGCAGGGGCCTGGTCTTCCTCACACTGGCACTGGAGTTTATGATTATCCACCTGGAAGAGCAGTCAACCACATTTGATCAAATTACTGACATAAGTTGTATTCTGCACCTCACTTAACTTAGTGCTGGTTCTATGTTAAACACATACACACATGCACACACACAAACTTTTAAATTGATTGATTAATTAGACTGCCTGCCAAAATCAATAAATACAAATACAAGCAAACAAAATACAAGAAGCAGCCACGTTTGAAGAAGGCCTTTGATCAAGAAAATGATACTGACACATTCAAAGGCAGATGAACAAGACAGCATGATTTATCTTTCCAGAAAGCATTCGTATCTTTAAATGAACAGACTCTGTTAGGGTCGGACATATCATAGCCAAAGATCAGACTCTAAGCTTAGAAATGGTGAGATAATCATGACATGGGAGAAAAATAGTGGCACAGGGTTGGTTGTCTTTCTGGGTTTAAATCTTGCCTTTTCCTAGAACACATCCATATGCCTGGTTCTCCATCTGTGAAAATGGACCTAGGAATAGTACTTACCTCTTAAGATTGTCATGAAGATTTTGAAAGTTTATATATGTAAGTTTTACTGATGAACCCAGCTTAGGAAAGATGTTACCCATAAATTCTTAGTAACTGCTGGTTTTAAACAGTGTTAATTAAATGGGAAAAAAATACAATGTTTTTGGTTGTTTTTTTTTTTCTCAAAAGCTTTAAGCTAAGGTTGACATTGGTGTAATTTAACTATAAGTCATACTGCAATAGATCCAACTTAAAACTTCAGGTTTAAACTTTATATGTACATAAATCACTGAATTTCTAGATTACCAGTTCAATAATGAATTTTTTACTTGTGATACTGGTATTTTCTGTGTGTAAAGATAACTGAATTGGCTCCTTGGATCAATCTTATTGATGAGATGAAAAAATGGATCCCAAATATATATTTTATTTAAAAATCAGCAAACACATATACACACATATAACATACACACACACACACACACAGGCTCAGGAATAAAGTACTATGTAAATATATGACTGACGACATTAATTTCAAAAAACACCACCTCTTCCATTTTTATTGCAGCACTATTTGCAATAGCAAATACATGGAACCAATCTATATTGCCTATCAACAGTGGAATGGGTTAAGAAAAAGTGGCACATATACACAGTGGAATACTACACATCCCTTCAAAGGAACAAAATTAAGTCCTTAGCAGCAGCATGAATGCAGTTAGAGGCCATTGATTAAGTGAATTAACCCAGAGACAGAAAACTGAACACATGTTGTCTCTTACAAGCGGGAGCTTAACACTGGGTGCACAGGGACATAAAGAAGGGGATGACAGACACTGGAGACTTCTAAAGTGGGGAGGATGTGGAGACAAAGATCAAAACTCCGTCTGTTGGGTTCCATGTTCACTATTTGGATGACGAACTCAATAGAAGTCCACACCTCACTATCATGCTATATACCCATGTAACAAACCTGCCCAATGTCCCTTTTTTAAACCTAAAATAATAATAAAAAAAGAAAGCAGTTAAATCTTACATCATTGTCACTGCACTGAGAGGGGCAATTGGTTGAGTTGTAGACGTTTTCCATGTTTAGACATTCACCATTGCTGCACACCTAAAAATGAAGTAGCCAACATCAGTTAGAATGACTTACAATGTGAAATCATGATTCATGTAGCACGTGAAGTGTACAACTTAGCATGGCATTCGCATGTAAAATTGTATATTTCCATTTGCAGGATTTAATTAAAAGTGATGCAACTCTTTTCTATTGTGAAATTCTACATATAGTGTCTTCTGTGGATGATGAAATCCTTTATAAATATTTGACAAAGGTCCTGTACATGCAAATATTGTTATTTCAAACTCATTAATTACTAACATGTTTATGCCCTTATAAATCTTCGAATGCTAATGTATCAAAGATTCTATAATTCTAATTATAACAGGTTCTTCTGTTTCTATGAAGTTTTAGTTTTGATTTGGTGTAATAATCTATGTTTTCTATATCACCGTTGCCAGCGTGGTATTTTATTCATATCAGTATTTTTATTTATGCTTAATACTTTTGTTTTAAATTTTCCTTTTTTTGGATGAATTTTATTACCAAAATATTGTTGGATTTGATTTTTGTTTGGTTTACCTTTGCACATTCAGTTAATATTTAGCTGTTTTTACTTTTACTTATAACTAAACACTTATTTATTGCCACTAATTCAAAAATTGTATTTAAATTTTGTATAGAGAAATCTTAATCTATTCATATTTATTGTAAAAATGATGTCTAATTTTGCTCCTTTCATTTTATTATATGATTTCTGATATTAGACATTTTAACTTACTTTTAACTAAATTTATCTCATTAACTCTGAAATTTTTTTATTTTTGGCAGGGTCTTGCTGTCACTCAGGCTGGAGTGCAGTGGCACATTCATGGCCACTGCAGCTTTAACCTCCTGTGTCAGGAGATCCTTCCACTTCAGCCTCCCTATTAGCTGGGACTACAGGCTCACACCACCATGCCCGACAATTAAAACAAAATTATTTTATAGATATGTGGGGTGTAAGTCAGGATTAGCTACACAAACGAGCTGTGTGCAGGTGAAGCTTGGACCTCCAACTGGCCCTCATTTTCCCTGGTTTAGGACCAGGTACTCTTTATGATGCTACAGGCTGCCCCCCTTCCTCCCTGCCCTGGCAGTGTCCATTGACGGCTGATCCCTCCCTTGTGCTAATGTGATTAATGTCCAGGTTCCACTCAGGAGTGAGAACATTCGGTATTCGGTTCTTTGTTTCTGTGACAGATTACTAATTATGATGGTCTCCAGCTCCTGCAATTTTTAAAATTTAAAAGCTATATACCATTTTCTAAATATTGACTTAGTTTACATTAATATATTTAAAGCTAAACAATAGTATAATTTTCAAGAAAAATTCAGCATTAACTCTTCCTTCTGTGAGATAAGACATTTACCATGCTTTACTTCTTTTTTTCTCAGTTCAATTTTTTGATTGAATTGATATTCTAAATGGTGAAAATTATTATTTATTGTTCAAGAGATTTTTAACATTCTTTTAATAAATATGTTATGATAAATACCTAGAATTTACTCAAAAGTCTTATAGATTTCATTGCTTGCAGTCATTTCTTTAATATCCTATCTCCTAATTCTGACTTCTTAATTTAAATATATTTCCCAGCTGACTAGAATACTTTCTTGATTATTTTTCTTTTCAGAAAATAAATGCAAACTATATGCTGCTATATATTTTATTAGTCATGATGTGGTTGAGAATGTCATTCTATTGCCTTACTATCTATGTAATAACTTGGCTGTTTGTATAGTTTAGGTATAGTGTTCCCCCAAACCCTGTAGGTGTTACACCATTACCTTCTGGATACTTGTTGCAGAGAAATATAATGGTAACCTGATATTTTTTATGTAGACAAACAATGACCTGTACTTTGTGTTTGTAGCGCATATTCTTTGTTATTGACATTCAAGTCATGAGGGTAAGTAAAAATGCTCAGCTCTCTCTATAAATGTTTCCTAGTACTAAGTAAATTTTTATTTTATACATTCTTCAGATCAGGAACATTTTAATTACTATTTCCTTAATTATATTTTCAATCTGTTCTGTTTTATCTAAAATTCCTATTAAACCTTTATGAAATTTCTTAGAACTATATTTCCTGTTTTTATTTATATTCTTCTATTTTTAAAATTCCTTTCTCTTATTCTGTGTTCAAAAGAGTAATCAGCCGGTAATCCTAGCACTTAGGGAGGCCAAGGTAAGAGGATTTCCTGAGCCCAGGGATTCGAGACCAGCCTGGGCAACTTGGTGAGATCGTGTCTCTAAAATAAATCACAAAAACTAGCCAGATGTGGTGGCATGCATCTATAGTTCCAGCTACTTGGAAGGCTGAGGTAGAAGGATCGTCTGAACCCAGCAGGTTGAGGCTACGGTGGCTGTGAGCATGCCACTGCACTCTAGCCTGGGCGACAAAGAATGAGACTCCAACTAAAAGAAAAAGTATTTAGTTTCTAATACACTGATTTTTTTTGTAGTATCCATTCTATGGTTTGCTGCCCAAATTACATATAAAACAACAATCATAATATATTGTACTTTGAATGCATTGCTTCATCTCAAATTATATTATTTTATATAGATTTAATATATTTAAAATTGTAACCAAAATTTTAACTTCTTTTGGAGAAGGAGGAAATCTTTGAATATTAAGAAGTAGAAAGGAACAATAGAATGAGTACAGATATGGTTGAAGTGCTGATACCACCGTGATGGGTGTGGTTGTTTCCTATGTCTTCTCTTGAAGAAACAGACCCTCTTTGTGGAGGTACATGGTCACAGCATGCTTATGAGATAAAGAGATATTAACAAGTGTTTTCCTATCCGTCCCTTTCTATAGTCTCTGCCACTCTTAATGAAGGAAGCCCTTTATATCTCAGGCTGATTTTTCTTAACTATAGTGAACAGCAAATTGTTTGGTATTTTCTTCAGCCTGAGGTCTAATACACTTTATCTTGCTGAATGTCCTGGAATTTTCTAACTTGTGGTTGGCGCACATACCTCAGTCTTCTTTTTTCTTTTTATTGAGTTGGAGTCTCACTCTGTCGCCCAGGTTGGAGTGCAGTGCCATGCTCCTAGCTACCGCAACCTTGACCTGCTGGGCTTAGGCCATCCTGCCGCCTCTGCCTTCCAAGTAGCTGGAACTACAGGCTCACATCACCATGCCCGGCTAATTTTTTTTTGATTTATTGTAGAGACAAGGTCTCACCAAGTTGCTGAGGCTGTGGTCTTGAACCTCTGGACTCAGACAGTCCTCTCGCCTCGGCCTCCCAACGTGCTGGGACTACAGACATGAGCCACCATGCTCAGCCTCAGTTTTCACAAACATGGATTTCTTCCCATGTTGATGTTCATTTAATCGTTTTAACGGAAAGCAGTATAGTTAAATATATGAATTGCAATGTAATTCTGTATTAAATATTAAGTTCTATTTCCTTTTTTACATTATTATATTTTCCCCAATGTATTTCTCTATTACAAATGCCACTGCAATATGTGTAGGTGCCAGTATGATGAGAGAGGAAAACACACCACAGAGAACTATTAAATTTCAAATAGTTACTTTTTTGGTAAAGTAGTATATGCTTTCTGTATATTCTTCATAGCTAGCTATTGTTTAGAGCATACATTCTGACATTTTCATCTTGACATAATAAACCCTTTTCAATTTGACCTCATTCTATCTGTTCAACTTCATCTGAAACCACTTCACCCAAAGCTCAAGTCACACTGAAGTTGTTGTTTACCTGAATATGTCATACACTTTGTACCTTGGCATATTGATAAGGTATTTCTTTCTAAAAAGTCTTTTTCTACTTTCTCTGTGTTGAAATGTTGTGCATCGCCGGCCTCGGTGGCTCAGCCTGTAATCCCGCGCTTTGGGAGGTTGAGGTGAGTGGATTGCCTGAGCCCATGGGTTCGAGACCCACCTGGGCAACTTGGCAAGATCTCATCTCTACAATAAATCAAAAATTAGCTGGGCGTGGTAGTGCACCCCTGTAGTTCCAGCTACTTGGAAGGCTGAGGCGGAAGGATCGCTGGAGCCCAGCAGGTCGAGGCTGTGGTGGCAGAGTGAGACTCCAACTCAAAAAAAAAAAAAATGTTGTGTACCAAGTCAAAGCTGAAATGTTACTCATTTAAGCTGTCACTCCATCTTCTATGAGCAAAATTAGCTACTTTTTTCCTTTGGACTCCCAAGATACATTGGTCACCCCACTGTGAAAGAGCTTTTGTTGAATTGTGATGATCTGTTTATAAAATTCTCAAGCACATCTAACTTTAGTGTACAGTGACTGGAGCCACAGTACATGGCTAGTAAATGTGGGTGAATGAATACAACAAAGACTATATGACTACTTTATAGTCACATTAATTAGCAAAAACATCATAATTTCATTAGATGTCTACTGCGAGAAACTAATTAAGTGCATTTAGAACAATGACATATCATTTGCTATAACTAAAATTAGACAAAATGAACATTCATTACAGAGTTATTGCTGCACTGCTTCTCATTAAGAAGTTGTCCTTTTTTTTTTCTTTTTTGTATACAAACCCCTTTGGAACCAATTTTAGTGTCCAATGCTGTTTTTAAATGGCTGAACCAAGAAGTTTTAATAAAACAAAGGACTTTCATATTACCATTCCATCTCCACATTTTGTTCCAGTAGCAACCAGGCCAACATCTTGAGAATTGTGGTTTAAAAAAATGGTGTTGCATTGGACGGTGATATTCTGCTCTGAATCCTTAAGATGGTAGGTTTTGCCTTCTCCAAGGAAAGATGACGGTTGTCCCCCAGTGCAGTATATCTTTCCGCATCTGATATTTCTGAAGGAAAGGAAGAGGGCATTCACCAACTTGGGACTAGAAATAGGACTTTAGAGACTAGGCTAGCAGTGAAGTGGCCTGATCACTTTTCTAAACTCAGGTTTCTTGGCAAATTAAAGAGGTCAGGATAGAAAGAGAGAACCACTGGACAAAGTGCTGATTCTGGCAACCAAGATGAGCAGGTAAAGTTGTAAAATGATTCTACTTCTTTTTTGTTTCTTTGTGAACTTCACAAGTCAATATTGGCTAAAGTTCACAGAATAGTTCTCATTAGTAATTTGAATTAACATAACTTTAATCAGTCAGGACACCAAGGGTTCCTTCTTATTTTTTTCTTGCATGTAGCATAACAGTTGATCCTGACAACAAACCTATGAGGTTAGTATGATTATAATTTCCATTTTACAGATTAGGCAACAAATGAAAGTCAGGGAAGTGAAGTGATTGGTCATAGCTGTGTGTGTGTGTGTGTGTGTGTGTGTGTGTGTGTGTTGTTTTCATCCGAATCCTGTTTGGTGGCATGTAAAATGCCTTGCAGGATGTTGGTAACAAACCTGAAAGTCTTGCTCCACTCATGTTTTTTAAAACAGAGATAACTTCCAAATTCTTCTACTCTTCCAGTTTCAACTTTTACTTTTCTTTCTTTTTAATGACTTCACTTCTTTTCTTCCTTCTTCTTGTTTTCACTTTTTCTACTTATGATCCTTCTCCTGTTTCTGCTGTTCCCTTTTTTAGTGAAATTCTTTCCCCCTCTTTCTTTCCCAGGAATCTTAAGTTATCCCCATCTCTTCCTTCTATGTTCCATGACCTTAAGGTAATAAATACCAGTTAACACTGTCAGGGATATGTGCTCTCTCTCTCTCTTTCTGCTCCCCTGTCTTTCTAGTCCCCCTAGTCGGAAGACGTATAGAGGTGTCAGAGCAGGAGCCATTCTGATTTTGAAAAAGGCTTTAAGAGTGCACTTACTTCTTTTTTCACAAGGCACTTACTTTTCTTCACAGGGAATGAATCTGTTTTCCTTGTTTTTACAGTATCCAAATTTATTTCCTTTTTTATTCATCTTGTAGCAGATATCATGACTTTCTTTTGCTTCTGGGGTACAAAATGGTATGATAATAGTAGAACAATGAAAGCATGAATATCATGAATCATAGAATACCTTATTTTTAAATGTAATTAAACTTTCAGTATCATGTCATATCATATGGTGGTGAAGCAGAATGGAACAAATAAGTAATTTTAATACTATTCTTTTGCCTCAGGGGTATATTTTAGGATGGAGCAGTGATGTAAAAAAGTAACAAACGTATATGACTCATATATTAAGATATTCAGTTAATACTGGAGGTAAGATCAACTAATACTAGAGGTAATATCCAGAGAAATGCTAGGTAATATCTTGGAATAATACCACAAATGGCATTATTCCAGTCTTGACTCAGTTTCTATAGGGCAATAGCATAGAAATAAAGGCCATTATCTTTATCAATCATTCACTGTGATTGTCTCTCACCATCATCAAAAAATTCAGAGCACTGATCATCCCGGGTGGGACATTTCCCCATGAAGCAGTAGCCTTGTGCGTTCTTGCAAGGAAATCCATTGACTTGAAATCGATCCTTAGGACATGCCGCGGAATGGCCAGTACACACTTCAGGAAAATCACATTCATCTGTTGCTAGTCTGCATACAGACCCTGCTTTTTTTATCTGTTGAAGAAAAACAATGAGCCTGAATCTTGGATACATTTAGGTAGGTAAGGTTCAGTAAGTAGGCAGAAAGCTGACCCATTTCATTTAACTAAAAAGGCTTTAAGGATGTATCCTAACTTCCTTGTTTACCCCACTGAGAATTTTTATCATTCATAAATGCCTCAGCTTTAATGTAATTTTAGGAATCAAAAGATGGTGTTTTTAAGATTTTGTATTAGAACAGGCTTAGGTAAAGTTGAAATGGACATAAAATGGAAAAAATTGTCAGGTATTCTCATTTATGTTGGATTTTCTTCATCTGAAGGAATCCAGTAGACGCTATTTCTCCTGTCTAGAATGAGGCATTTTTATTCCCAAGAAATCATCCATATGAGCGGAAACAGAATACCTTGATTAGTACTGCTAGAGGGAACTGCATAAAGATAGTCTCTCATTCAGCCATTCAGCATACGTTTAATGTGCTGGGTCTGGTTGGTTTTGAAGATGCATAAGACATATTTCTATTCTTTAGTAAGTTTACAATTCAGTAGGTGTGGGAAAAGTGTTAATAAACCCTTGGACAGAGCTATTTCCGGTTGTCTTCCCTTACATTATTTTTCAACCTACCAGCCACTACCTCTTTCCAGTCCAATATCATCCCTTGCCCTTCTAGTTCACTACTGTAGGAATATAAACTACTCCAGCTGAAGTTAAACAGATTGGCAACGATTTACAAAAGAGAAAGAACAGAGCTGATGATGTGACTTCCCTCCTGAAACACCAAGTCCTGCTTACAAGTCTTTCTGCTCCCCAGACCATAGCACCGTACAATGCTCGGACACTGGGACATCTCAGAAACTTCACCGTTGGGTAATTGTAAGCCAACTCCTATTCTGGAATCAGTGGTGTAGGGTTGTCCAATAGTGAGACAGCTCTTGGATCCTACATATGTTTCAACTGAAAGTAGAGATACTCTCTCCCAGCCAAAGACCTTACCTGACAGGATTCACAGCATTCTCCTTCTGCACAAGTAAATCCTGGCTTTAGTACACATCTGTGTGCATCACAGCATGGATTAGTGCACTCCTGGCAGTAATCAAAAATAAAAGATTAGAAATTGGTATGTGCTTTGACTCTTGTTTGAAGAGTTAATTAGTTGTGCTTCTATGTAATCTTTCAGAGTTAAGTACTAATGCGTGATCCTTGGCCATGATGTAGAGATGAAGATCAGTGTTTGGACCTGGTATCTGGGACTTTAACTGTGTTTCTTTCCCTCATGCTTTTTAATACACCACAGCTAACCTTACCGGTAGATTATAAAATCCAAAGTTTCTGTTCTTCCATTCATTCGCCTGATGACCTCCATTCCCTTGAAGGGTCTGGCTGCTTCCCTATGCTGAAGTGTGATATGAGATCATACCACTTCTGAAGATCTGATTTTACTTTTTGCTGAAGGTTTCAGGTATTTTAAACTGGAATGTCTGTATTTAATGCATCGTGAAATAATAGCTTCAGGATGGTCACTTATGCTCTATCTCTTCAAACAAAATTAAAACCATAAAGGAAACTGTCTGTGTCTAGTCAGGTAAGAATGTGTTAGAATGAAATGGTAGAACCATTGCAAAGAATGCGCAAGACAAGATGATCGGTCTCCAAAATTAAGAACCTCTTCACATTTAATCTGAATTATTTGAAGATATACTTAGAACTACAGGACAGGTCACCATCTCTACTCTAATTATGCAGACTCTAACTGCTGTCCTATTAGACCTCTTTGAAGTGTGCAGTGTCCCAGAGCGTAGGTACTAAAAATGCTGCTCTCTGACCAGTGGCATCGGCATCACTTTATAGCTTTGTGGGAATGCAGAATCAGCCCCACTCCATGCCAATGGACTAGGACTCTGCATTCTAATAACATTCCCTGGTGGCTTATATGCAATTACTAATTTGAGAAGTACTTTTCTAGAACACATACCTATATGATGAGATCTTGAAAGAAATCACTTCTATGTTGGGGAAAAGCAGATTAAGAATTACTTTAAAATTTGCCTAAAGGCTTTTACCAAATGTTTCAGAGACCAAGATGACAATAAATATGTGAAAGGTTAGAAGGTTTCTGCTCTATTAAGAAAGAGTTTTCTAATAACAGGAACTGTCCAACTGTGATGTAGCCTCACCTCATAAGGCTATGAGTAAAACTCATTTGACTAGGAGAGATTTTGTAGAGCAGATTCCTACAGACTTAAGGACACTCATGAGCCCTTCTCACAAGAAGAGCCAGTTAACACATAAGCCAAGCAAATGTGCTGTTGCCGATCTCCAGCAAGATCATTATACATGATTCATCGCTTGGTAAGAACCATTAGAATGAGGTTGCACCAACCACTTTTTTTTCCAAAGGGAGAGAAAATAGCAGACTTATTATTTTTTTTTTTTGAGTTGGAGTCTCACTCTGTCACCCAGACTGGAGTGCAGTGGCCGCTCCTGGCCACTGCAGCCTCGACCTGCTGGGCTCCGGCGATCCTTCCGCCTCAGCCTTCCGAGTAGCCGGAATTGCAGGCATGTGCTACCACGCCCGGCTGATTTTTTTGATTTATTGTAGAGATGAGGTCTTGCTGCCCAGGCGGGTCTTGAACCCGCGGGCTCAGGCAATCCACTCACCTCAGCCTCCCAAAGGCGCGGGATTACAGGCTGAGCCACCGAGCCCGGCTGGCAGACATTTTTTAAAAAGCTTTACAAGGATCACCATGACTGATTTGCTTAATGATCACATCCCTGCCTAGATGGTAGATGATCATGAACTTTACAATTTAAAGACAGAATCATTTGCAAATACCTGAAGAAGGCCACAGTCACACTCTTCTCCCTCATCCAAATTCTTGTTTCCACAATATTGGAAATCATTGAATTTGTCAGGAAATGGAATATTGAACATACACATTGGCTCATAATTCTCCAGGTATTGCTTGTATTGGGTTTGACTGCATTTGCTGAATTTGAGTGCAGGAATGCTGTTGATAAGACAAGGTAAAAATAAAGATTAATCATATCAATGCATAGTGTTACAGCAGCTGTGAAAGTTTTATGAAGCAATTAGAAAAGCCAAATATAAATGTTCACTGTTAGAGCAGAGCAGGAACTATGTTCCTTTTCATTGGAAATATCTTCTAAACACAGCTAACTCAGGCTATTTTAGTGAAAATACACTGGCTATATATGCTCCAGCAAATCCTTCCTGAAGCCCACGGTTATGACTGGTTGTCTGTTTGCTGCTCCTGTATCTTTTTTTATTTGGTCCTCCTGAAATTACCACTTATGTGTTTATCATCTTTGCAAGATTACGAACTTCTCAAGGCGAGGACTGTATCATGTCCAATTAAAAAAAAAGCAGTTAACACAGAACCTGGCACAGAGTAGTTCTATCTTTTCTTTTCTTTTTTTAAAAAACAAACTACTTAACAATATCATACATATCCCTAGGTATGCAATATACTTCTTGAACTGAAATTCACCTCCCTGTTGTCTTCTTTTTGTTTTAACAGCCTTGACATTATTATTGACATAATTAAACACAGAAGGACTATTAGAGTCTTGGTTAGATGGGATCGGGATGTGAGACTCTGAAAATACTATTAATGTTATGTAGATAATGCTATTATAATACATACTATTGTGTAGATAATAACGTAAAGTTACATATCAGTTGCTGAGTTCTTACTCTGTGCTAGTCACTGCATTTGGGTGTGTTAGCTACCTTACTTCCTTTAATTGATCTGTGGAAACATTGATCATCAACAGGCATGTTTCTTACTAAATACATGTATTATGTGTACCTTCTGTGACAGCGTTGAAGATGGACAAGAGTTAGGGCCGAATTGCAAGGCAAGTCACAGTATATGGAGGAATGTTGGACATTCATTTATTCTGTAACTTTGGAGTACCTAGCATGTGCCTGGACATATTCTAGAACAGTGGTTATCTAACAGTGACCAAAACAGGCAAAATCCCCTGACCTCATGGAGTTTATACTCTAGTGGAGGAGTAAACTTATAAATAAGCTAATTACGCAAAACATTAAATATCTTAGATATTGATAAGTACTAAGGATAAAACAAAACAAAGAAACGGGGTGAAAATGTCAAGATATGTGGTGTGATGAGAAGTCACTGAAAAGTTGATCAGATGGCCAGGGAAGATTTTGCTGGAAATGACGTTTAGGTAAAGATGTGAAGAAGGACAATACAGCTTATGGCAAAGATGACAAAACAAGGTATGCACAGTCTATTCCTCCCCTGAGTGCCTCGGTAGAGATTGGTGTTAATTACCCACACTGTATTTTTGGGATGTGCCCAGGTGGAATTTTAGAATTTCTCCCACCATATCAATAGAGAGATACTACCAGTTGAGAAGATTTAACACCAAAAGGGGAACTTTTTTTTTACCATGCCTAGTTTTGTAATAGACCTTTCAGGAAATTTCACAGCATAACAATATATCTTATAGTAACAGAGTTTGATTCAAAAACTACCCCCAAAATATTTAAATGATTCTTTATATTGTTTGAACCTCACCTTCCACCACTATCCATCACGCATTTTCCCAAAGGGCAGGTGCATGGGAAGTTGTCATGCTGCATCCCAAGGTTATGCCCCAACTGATGTGCCATTCCATTTGCAACTATATTTATGTCAGGTAAAAGATCCTGATGCAAAAAAATGTGCATTAGAAATTTCCAAAATGTAGCACACTGTAATACACAATGCTTCAAGCTAGTGATTAAAAGACCTGGCTTCTATCACCTAGTTAACTAATATCTATTTGAGAAATCATGAACTTAGTTATCTCTTTCCCTTGAATCTCAGTTTCTTTAATTCTATAAAAAGGTTGAGAAAATTACTTTTACAGTATCTCTAGCTCTATCATTTTGAAATCTTTTTTTGTGACATAGTAAAAGTCATTGCTGGATTTACATAAACTCATTCTCACAAATAGCTAAAATGATTAACTATTAACTATGGGTTGTGTCTCTCTAAAATTCATATGTTGAAGACCTAACCCCAAGGTGATGATATTGTAAGACGATGCCTCTGGGAGGTGATTAGATCATGGAGGTAGAACACTCCTGAATGAGCTACCCTTGTAAGAGAAGCTCGAATGAGATCCCTTAACCCATCTACCATGTGAGGACACAGCAATAAGGCTCCAACCATGAATTAGAACGTGAGCCTTCATAGACACTGAATCTATGGACCTTGATCTCAGAGTTTTCAGCCTCCAGAATTGTGAAAAATACATTACTATCATTTATTAGTCACCTAGTTTGTGGTATTTTGTAAAATAGCCTGAATGTACTTGGAAAATGTATAAGTATATAAGTACTTATATAAATAAATCCTATATAGTATAACAGATATTGTTATCTTCTCAGAATTAGGTAGTCAAAAGGGATAAAAGTAAAAGTAAGTGAAGTTCAGGAATAAAAATAAAATTAAACAAGGTTCTTGTTGTCAATGTATAGTTTCACATTGCACAGCAATACTATACAACCTTGAAGAGGAAGTTTCTGTTATGAGGAAAACCTATATAAAATCCATAGCAGAACTGGTTGCTAACTTAGTCCTATTTCATGTTTTAATTTCTATATTAATAAAAAGATTAGTTTTCAAAGAGGAGTGCAGTATCCTTCTATTGTGAAGTTAATAAAATACCCCTAATTTGGTTATTTCATTTCACTCATGTGAAGCTTGAAATGTGTCCTAGACAGGTTATAATATCATAGTTGAAGTAATAACAGCCTATATCAGATTAGATTGACTCTCTTATCCAAAATTCTGTTGCAGAAATACCATATGCAAAGCTATAAGCATAAAAATAACTATAAAATAAGTCACGTAGTCATTTAAATATGTACTAACACTTAAATTTGAGGTCTTAACACGACAGGACTGAGCATCACAACATCCAGGCAGAGACAAAAAGGAATACAAATCTCTCAGGCAGGGTTACTTAGTCTTTACTAGAAGCTTAGAGACGTGGAAAAAAGATTAAATAAACAAGGGGATTCAACAGTTTACAGGTCTTATGCTTTCTACAAATGAATTTCAAGGCTGTCTTGATATGAGATATTAATTGATTATGCATTTTATTATCAGCACAAGAACAATTATGCTCACTTGCTAAATCAGCCATCAAGTTTTATGTGCATTACTCGTCCTTATAAATAGGTATACTTCACATGCAAAAGAACTTTCCCAATCATGGCATGTTGATCTGTATATAATATCCTTTAAAACTCTGAACAACTCTGATTTACCTTAATTATTTATCTATAATTTTTATAAGACATTTATTTTCTCATTTAATAATCACACACTTCATCCCATATCTTGGTGGGAATATATGACAAAATACACATATGATGTCTTTCAACAGGACACAGAAAACTACAGAAATTTAATTCACACTTTTTGATTAAGTAATATAGCATAAATAAAAAAGCCTACCTTAATGACACTGGAAGAATAGTAGGGCAAGCACATACCCGCTGGATAAGACATTCCTTGCGAATGTGCATACAGCCACTTTCCACTATAAAATAGATACAAATAAACTTTTTTTTAAAAGACGGGATTTTGCTTTGTCACCCAGACTGGAGTGCAGTGGCATAATGACAGCTTATCACAGCCTCAAACTCCTGAGCTCAAAGGATCCTCCTGCCTCAGCTTCCCGAGTACCTGGAACTATGGGAACACACCACTTCGCCCAGCTAATTTATCTCTCTTTTGTAGATACAGGGTGTTGCTTTGTTGCCTGGCTGGTCTCAAACTCCTGTGCTCAAGCAATCCTCCTGCCTCAGTCTTCCAAAGTACTGAGATTACAGGCATGGGTCACCATGCCCAGCCAAAAATTATACTCTTAACTCAGAGTTAGGCGTTGAATTAACATAAACATCAAATTGTAGTGAACCACCACAATGCCAGTGCCTTTGCACATGAAAGTGCTCTCGTATTTTTGGAGTTCTAGAATTCAGGCTGACTTTAATTAATATTGATTTCATCTTTAACCTGTGATATACTAAAGGCATTTAAAAAAGTGAATGCTATTTAAATTGAAATAGCAGAACCTGGGTTTGGTGGCTCAGTCTGTAATCCCAGCACTTTGGGAGGCTGAGGTGAGTGGACTGCCTGAGCCCGCGGGTTCGAGATCAGCTTGGGCAACTTAACGAGACCTCCTCTCTACAGTAAATAAAAACATTAGCTGGGCATGTCAGTGTGGACCTGTAGTTCCCAGTGCTTGGAAGGCTGAGGTGTAAGGATCTCCTGAGCCCAGCAGGTTGACGCTGGGGTGGCCATGAGTGCGCCACTGCACTCCAACCTGGACAATGGAGTGAGGCTCCAACTCATAAAAAATAAAAAAATTTAAAAAGATGAAAGAAATAGCAGAAAGATATACTCAAATAAAATAAATGTCAGAATCCCATTTTACTTGAGTTTTGTCTATCCTGCACTCAGATCTGGATAAAAGCACTTACAATAAATAAATTAATAATAAATTCATAAACTATTTTGAAGGAAAAAAGTAACATGATGAATGGACTTAACACCTTGATCAATTAACTGTAGTTCAATTTTTTAAAAACATTTAACCAGTCACAGAAACTCAGATTATTTGATGGCTACAATGAAACATTTAAAAGAGATGACCACTCTTGGATTACCTAAAAAGACACATGTAGATGTGTATATTATAAGGATCCAAATCTGGTTTGATTTCAAGAGCAATCAGAGTTGGGCCACTTTAAGAAGAGCCATTGGGGCTGGAGGATCACACCTGAACAGTAATAGGGCTCAAGACAGGAAGGATGGTGAGACTAGATGATCTCTTTCAGTCTTTTAAGTTTTTGATTGAGAAAATATGCTCTATGACTGTCTTTATTGTTGAAATCTTTGTGTCTCTACATCTTAAGCATCAGTGTTGGCTATGCATCTTGGAGGGACTTGGAATTCTGGTTCTTTTTCGACTCTGGACATCCTGGGAGATTACCACATATGGCGGTGAAGCACCAGGGGGAGTATAATCTAGAGTCTAGTAAGATTCTTATGGTCATTTGAAACCAAAAGTAATACCGTGATAATGCCACATATACTGTCTTGCCACTTTGAAACCTAAATGAGTATAGCAGGGAAGAAACATAAGAAACCCAACACATAAGTCCTAAATATAATGTCCAGTTGAATATTTAGTAGCATTTCACTCTATCTCTTTATTTGCAGACATCTTATTGATACGAGAAACCACTAGTCAGAATAGGAGACATTCTATGGAAGTAAAAGGTAGTCTACTTATATTCATTTAAACATTTTGGTCTTATTTACTAAGCATTTAAAATACATGTACAGGTGGCAAGATGGCGACGGGGCAACCCGGCGTCTGAAGCCTTCTGCAAGGGAGATCTGCAGTGGGTCTCTGACTCTCGCCCCGGGGGGCTGGGGACCCCAGCATTGCAGCCTGCTCTTCACACAGAGCTCGGCCATTGTCACCGCTGGAACATCACAACGACTGGACAGTTTTACTGCATTGCACTGTCCCGCCACTGCCGAAACCCCTCCCCCCGCCGGCACTCCCATCGCTGCCGCCGCCACGGCCTCTGGAACGGGTAGCTCATCACAACCCAGCCCGAGGAGATCCACACCAAATGACTTCAGGGAAGATCTGCTGGGATCGCTGCCACCTCTCCTGTGTCCGAGACTATCCTGCCCGCCCGGCGTGGGGCTCCTGTTGCCTGCTCGGAGGCAGGCAGCCATCTTGTTCCTGTCCGGCCCCACCCCCTCTGGGGCGAGCAGATGAGATAGCACCACCTGCTGGCGATTCAAGATAACAACACCGAAACGGGAGAAACAAGCTTGATAAAGACATAGACCAAACTTCTGAACCGAGGTTAATCTGAACTGTCCTTCCCAGCAGATCAGGGGCAATTGACTCTAACTGCAAACTAATTTACCAGCTTGAAAAGAAAACTAGAAATCAGACCTGAAAGGACATTGGACTTAAACGAAATGTCTCAGAGTGTGCTTCATTGATTCTATTAGTTAAATGACTTAATTCTATCCCTACTGTATTGTTCCCTTTTTTCTCTTTTCCGTTTCCTTTTCTTCTGTCTGTAAACCACGTCTTTGTATAGAGGAACAGCACACTAATAAGGTGGTTGGATACCTGGTATGTTAGCATCACTATATGTTTTATTTTTGTTTGTATGAGAGTTGGTTCAACTGTAGCTGTGGTCTATTGTTTTTATCTGTTTCAGTATAGGCCTCTCTCTCTATTTGTTGGCACACTCGTTTGTTTCCCCCCTTACTCCTCTATCTCTCCACTCCCCTCTTCAACCCACTATCTGCTCCATTCTCTCCCCTCTGCTAACCACATTTTATTTCAGGGAGTAAACCTACAGTCCCACTGCATGGACAGATTCTGGGGCAGTGGGAAGTGGGTTCCACATTATCCACATGCCTGTCAGCGAATACCAGGACCTGCAGACAGATTCTGAATCACAGCTCTCCCCTTAAGTACATCTCAAAACTGCAAAAAGGACCACCTCCAACCTACAGTGCAACTTCAGAATTGAACAAAGTAAGAGGACATACATAAAGAATAGGAGATTGAAAAAACAGAAGTAAAACCAATCCCTTTACCCCTGAATAACAGAATTAAAGAAGACGGTGACGTGGAGGGAAGGAAAAAGTAGGGAGGGGGAAAAACCGCACAAATGAAAAAAAACCAAAAGAAGAATATAGGTCCTACACAGACCCCTGGGAGATCAGACAATGAGAAAACAGATTCCGGAACACAGACAATGATGAGTCCCCAGAATGACTGGTCACATGCAACAAACCCAGACATCAATACATTAATGGAGAGAATTAAAAAAATTGAGGAGAGACAAGAGGAAAATAGGAAGGAGCTGTTGTCAGAAATGACAGCAGTAAAGAACACTGTGATGGAAATGAACAACAGACTAATAAGCATGGAAAGCAGAATCAGCCAAGCAGAAGAAAGAATCTCAGAGTTCGAAGACCAAAACACAGAACTAACCCAAACTGTCAAAAGCATAGAAAAGCTCAAAAAGACAGAACAAAACCTGCAAGAGATGAATGATCACTTCAAGAGACCAAACCTAAGAATAATTGGGCTTCCTGAGGCAAAAAGAGAAACAGAAGCCACACTGGAACAAACATTTCATGAAATCATTCAAGAAAACTTCCCTCATCTCATTAAGGATGAAAACATTCAAACACAAGAGATTCAGAGAACCCCTGCAAGACAACAAACGAGAAGACCAACTCCCAGACACATAATAATTCGCCTAAACAAAGTAGCTATTAAAGGAAAAATCCTAAAGGCAGCAAGAGAAAAAGGCCAGACTACCTACCAGGGAAAACCAATTAGAATAGCCGCAGATTCATCCACAGAAACACTTCAGGCCGGGAGAGCCTGGAGCCCTATCTTCAAAGTTCTAAAAGAGAAACAATTTCAACCAAGAATAACCTACCCAGCCAAACTAAGCTTCACTAGTGAGGGAGAATTGAAATCTTTTCCAGACATCCAATCCCTAAGAACCTACGCTGCCGCCAGACCACCTCTACAAGAAACACTTAAGAAAGTACTGAACACAGAAGAAAAAGAAAAAAGAACAACAGCATTCTTCACAAGAGTACAGGCAAAAGATTAAAAACACACATGAACCAACATCAAAACCCAAAGAAAGACAACAAATAAACAGGAACAACTCTGTAAGAACCTTATGACAGGGATCAACTCTTGCATTTCAATTATTAGCCTAAATGTGAATGGACTAAATGCACCACTGAAAAGACAAAGATTGGCAAAATGGATAAAATATCATCAGGCAACAATCTGTTGCCTTCAAGAGACTCACCTCACTAGAAAGGACACCCACAGACTCAAAGGAAGAGGATGGGAAACAAACTTCCAGGCGAACGGAATACAAAAGAAAGGAGGAGTAGCCATCTTAATTTCAGACAAAATACCCTTCAAGCTATTAAAAATCAAAAAAGATACAGAAGTCCACTACATAATGATAAAAGGCTCAATCCATCAACAAGAAATATCTATCCTGAACATATATGCACCCAACATAGGTGCGCCAACTTTCATAAAGCAACTTCTTGGAAAACTAAAGAAAGATATTGACTCTAACACTATCATAACTGGGGACTTTAATACCCCACTCACAAACCTAGACAGATCATCAGGACAAAAAATCAGCAAGGAGATCTGGAACCTCAATGTGACTTTGGACCAAATGGACTTAATTGATACCTACAGAACACTCCATCCAAAGACCAAAGAATACACATTCTACTCATCACCACATGGAACATATTCTAAGATCAACCACATACTCGGCCATAAATCAAGCATAAGCAAATTTAAAAGGACTGAAATTCTACCAAACAACTTCTCAGACCACAGTGGAATAAAAATAAACATTGACACCAACAAAGTCCCCCCCAAACCCACGAAGACATGGACACTAAACAGCATGATGCTAAACAACTCCTGGGTCAATGACGAAATCAAAACAGGGATCAAAAGATACCTGGAAACAAATGAAAATGAAGAAACATCTTACCAGAATCTCTGGGATGCCCTGAAAGCTGTAGTAAGAGGGAAATTTATATCCCTACAAACACACATGAAGAAAATGGAAGGAACAGAAATTCACAACCTAACAAGCCACCTAAAGAAGCTGGAAAAGCAAGACCACAAAAACCCTAATTTCAGCAGAAGAATCCAGATCACCAAAATAAAAGCTCAAATCCAGGACATAGAAGACAAAAAGATAATACAAAATATCAATGAAACAAAAAGCTGGTTCTTCGAAAGGGTAAACAAGATTGATGGTCCCCTAGCTAGACTGACCAAGAAAAAATGAGAAAAAACCCAAATAAGCATAATCAGAAACACAAAAGAGGAAGTCACATCTGACCCTGAAGAAGTACAAAAGATCATTAGAGACTACTATGTACACTTGTATGGAAACAAACTTGAAAACCATAAGGAAATGGAGGACGTTCTGACATCACACAACCTATCTAGGTTGGAACAAGAAGAAATTGAGACCCTAAATAGACCAATAACAATCAAGGAAATCGACTACGTAATAAGAAAACTTCCTACAAAAAAAAGCCCTGGTCCAGATGGCTTTCCAGCAGAATTCTACAAGACATTCAAGGAGGAGCTGATACCAATCCTACTGAAGGTATTCCAGGTGATTGAAAAAGATGGAACTCTCCCCAAATCATTTTACGAAGCCAACATCACATTGATACCCAAGCCAGGTAAAGATCCAACAAAGAAAGAGAACTGCAGGCCAATATCTTTGATGAACATAGATGCTAAAATTCTCAACAAGATCCTAGCAAACCGGATTCAGCAATACATCTCAAAAATCATCCACCATGACCAAGTAGGCTTCATTCCTGGCATGCAAGGCTGGTTCAACATTCGTAAAACCATAAATGTAATTAAATACATCAACAGATGTCAAAACAAAAACCACATGATCATATCACTAGATGCAGAAAAAGCTTTTGATAAATCCAGCACCGCTTCTTGATAAAAACCCTTGAACATCTAGGTATATCGGGAACATACCTCAAAATAGTAAAAGCCATCTACGAGAAACCCACAGCCAGCATACTCCTAAATGGACAAAAATTGGAACCAATTCCCCTGAAAACTGGAACTAGACAAGGATGCCCACTCTCTCCCCTCCTGTTCAACATAGTATTGGAAGTCCTGGCTAGAGCAATCAGAGAAGAGGAGGCAATCAGAGGTATTCAAATAGGAAAAGAGGAAGTCAAGTCATCTCTCTATGCAGATGATATGATGGTGTACCTTGAAAACCCAAGAGAATCTGTCAAAGGTCTCCTTACATTGATAAAGGCCTTTGGCAAAGTCTCAGGATACAAAATAAATGTACAAAAGACAATCGCATTCCTCTACACCAATAATAAACAAACAGAATCCCAAATAAAAAACACAGTTCCATTCACAATAGCCAAAAAAAAAATGAAATACCTTGGCATCTTCCTAACCAGAGACGTGAAAGACCTTTACAATGAAAATTACAAAACACTGCTCAAAGAAATCAAAGCTGACACGAACAAGTGGAATAATATCCCATGCTCATGGATCAGAAGAATCAACATTGTGAAGATGTCCCTCTTACCTAAGGCAATCTACATATTCAATGCAATACCCATTAAACTACCAACAAGATTCTTCTCAGACCTAGAAACAACAACACAGGAATTCATATGGAAACACAAACGTCCAAGAATAGCCAGAACAATCCTCAGCAAAAAAAAAAAAAAAAAAAAAACAAAGCAGGTGGTATCACAATAACCAGACTTCAAACTTTACTATAAAGCTACAATCATCAAAACAGCTTGGTATTGGTACAGGAACAGGCATATAGATCAATGGAACAGAATTGAGATTCCAGAAGCAAAACCACAATTTCTCAATCAACTCATCTTCGACAAGCCCCCACCACCTACCAATGGGGAGAGGAGAACCTATTCAGTAAATGGTGCTGGGAAAACTGGCTGACCACATGCAGAAGATTGAAACAGGACCCCTATCTATCCCCATGCACAAAGGTTAACTCCAAATGGATCAGAGACCTAAATGTAAAACCTCAAACCATAAGAACCTTAGAAAAGGAAGGAAATACTCTCATGGAAATCGGAACTGGCATCCAATTCCTGTACAAAACCCGAAACCCACAGGACTTAAGAGAGAAGATAGACAAATGGGACCTTATTAAACTGACAAGCTTCTGCAAAGCCAAAGAAACCATCAAGAGAGCAGGGAGACAGCCTACAGACTGGGAAAAAGTATTTGCCAACTCTAGGTCTGACAAAGGCTTAACATCCTGGATCTACAAGGAACTGAAACGTACTGAAAAGAAGAAAACAAACAACCCCATTATAAAATGGGCAAAAGATATGAACAGACACTTCACAAAAGAAGACATTCGAGCAGCCAACAAACACATGAAGAAATGCTCAACCTCACTAATCATCAGGGAGATGCAAATCAAAACCACACTGAGATACCACCTAACTCCAGTCAGAATGGCAATTATCAACAACTCAAAAAATAATAGCTGCTGGAGAGGGTGTGGTGAAAAGGGAACACTTCTACACTGTTGGTGGGAGTGTAAACTAGTGCAACCTCTGTGGAAAGCAGTGTGGCGATTCCTAAAAGCTCTAAAAATTGACCTTCCATATGACCCTGCAATCCCCCTACTGGGAATATACCCTGAAGAACACAAATCACTCTATAAAAAAGATACCTGCACACGTATGTTTATTGCAGCGTTGTTCACAATAGCAAGAACCTGGAAACAACCATGCTGCCCAACAAAAGAGAACTGGATTAAAAAATGTGGTACATATACACGATGGAATACTACACAGTCATAAAAAAGAACAAAATCATGAATTTCGCAGCAACCTGGATGGAACTAGAGTCTATAATACTGAGTGACCTCTCACAGAAACAAAGATCAGAATATCACATGTTCTCACTCATATAATGGACTTTGAACATCCAATGTAATACTATAAGAAAATGACTGACGGTACTGGGAAACTACGGGGGGGAGGGGGTGGGATTAACAGTAGCAAGTATCTGTCTGGGGCTGGGAAAACACCTCTTATCAACAGGGTGCCTGAATGAAAAATAATTGTACACCTAACCCTTAACTGTAGCCCACAAAACCATAATAAAAAATACTGATTAATTATAAAATAAAATAATAAAATAAAATAAAATACATGTACATATACATAATGGAATATTGTGCAGCCATAAAGAGTGACAAACATATGGACTTCACAGCAACTTGGATGGATTTAGAGTCCATCATACTCAGCGATCTATCACAGAAACAAATAACAGAGCTCCATATGTTCTCACTCATAAGCGGACCTTGAACAATTACCATAATACTATTAGAAAGTGATTGGCAGTAGTGGGAAACTGCCAGGGGAAGGAAGGGAGGGATTGGCAGTTGAGAGAAACTGCCGGTGAGGGAGGGGCACACCTCATTAACAAGGGTACCTGTGTAATGAGCATTTGTATACCTAACGCTGAATTGTACACCATATCTTAAAAAAAAATGTATAAGAATGAGGCAAAGTGATTATCCCTGTCCAGTATGAAGTCTATGGTGATACTTTACTATCATAATTTTGGGGCATTCTAGTGCATGAATATATAAGCCCAAACCAGGCACAACTATACCCCTGGAGATATATGCTATGAGCCATCCCAGAAAGGAAAATAAGGAATGATGCTACTTTGGATATCTGGTTCACTCTCATCAGTCTGCCAAAGAACTGGACCTGACCTCTGACTACAGACTTTATTTTTGAGTCCAAATGAAAAGTTAATGTCTAGATAACAATAGAAAGAATATTAGCATGTCATGTTTGCAGACTGTTGGAGAAATACTAAAATACTAATATTACAGGCATATAAGGTAAGTAAAGTGGGCACCACTCTAATATAGCAGCTTTGAGGGATCAGAAAAGATATCATTGCTCCAAAGTAATTTTTCTACAATTTAGCATTCCTTAGGATAACAGGACTATGCTAAATATAAGGTTGCATTATGTTCAGTTCCAAAATTGTTTATCATCTTCCACTGGGTTAAATACTGTGCTACAGATATTTTGAATAATAAAAATGATTTTTTAAAAAGGCCTCCCTTTTAAGAGAATCAATGATGGAGTAGTCTAGACTAATTCAAACTTTTGCTGAGGAATATTAAAGCTGTGACAGATTTAACTTATCAGATTAGTTGTCTGTCCATTTATATAGTAGAGAAGATAGTCGTGAAGGGCAGGTCACTGGATAGGCACACTGTAATGAGAGGAAATACCCAGAGAGTCCAATAAGAGTGAGAGTGGGGTGCTTTCCCAGAAAGGCAAGTCTGGGTAGAATATTGGAGTGGCATGTATTGGAGGGTGAGGGGAGTTAGACTGGATACTGACAAGTAATGCAAAATAATTCTAAAAGTGCTTACCTAAATGGCATTTCCAACTTTACCAAGGAATATGAAAAAGATAATCAGATTTTTCCTTTCTAGTGTTAATCAATATTAGAAAAAAATTATTAAATAGTCTTGTTAATTTTCTGAATAGCTAGAAAGAACATTTTGTTCTTGTGTATTACCCCAAATTCAAATGTTTTTAAAAGTTTTTTTTGTTGTTCGTTTGTTCAGTTTTCTTTTGTAATAATACACCTAAGGTGTGCAGGAACATAGAGTATTCACATACCTGAGTAAGATAGCATGATCAAAGTTCTTCCTCATTTTAAGGATCATTTCTTGCCAAGCTGCAAAACGCATTAAGGTGGTTTCTATATTTGAATGCTGTTCTATTTTATCTCCATTTGTCCATATTTCAAGGCCAACCAATGTCACCTGGATGTTCAAGGTTTTATAAATCTGTTCAAAGGAAAAAATAATTTTTCACAAAGTCAAGTTGCTAGAAAAATCCTTCATCATTACTGTATTCCTTTACATTTACAAAAAACCCCAATGATTTTAATTTGTGAGAGACAGAAAAAAATAGTGCAGGCCTCACTTTACAAAGAGATGTATTAAAATTGCATGCAGGATGTATTACTCAGAGTATTGGGTAAATTTCCCTGAAACTTAATAAAAAAGGTCTACCCTTTTAACTACCATACACCTTATAGGCACTGGTCTTGGAATATGTCTAGAAGAAATAATTTATCAAAGTTCTGAGCTTATAACTGGCCTGAAAGTGTGAATTTACTAACAGTGGCAGGCAGTGGAATGAATACTCTTTATTCACCTTCATGATTTAGGCCAAGAGCTGATTCTGTGGCGGGATAGATAGTTAGTATTGCTATTCAAAAATTTAGCTAGGCTTCCATGCTTGATCTCCATGTATGATTTGTAGAATTACCTCTTTTTGTGTCTGAGAAACCTTACTGGGGATTGCTCAAGGCAGGCAGAAATAATTGCAGCCCATAAGCCTTCTTACCCCTATTCCCACCTATTTTGTAAATACCTTGTTGATAGAAACTTTTATGCCAGGACAAGAGAAAACAGAATTCAGGCAACTATGATGACAATTTTAAGAGTAGGGACTATGTATTATATCAACTTTTTATTCTATAACAGTCATTCCAGATAGACTGGAAGAAAGAATGAATGATAGACTATGCATACTGAATTTAGAACAGAAATGGAAAAATCATCCATACAACTAGTTCTTAAGAAGTTTAATACTCATATCATTCCTATAATAATAACCTTGTGTTAAGTTTCTACTTTTCTTAACCAGTTGAATAATATACCAAATTTCATGTGTCAATATAATAGCCAAAAAAGGTAATTTCATAGCCATGAGAGCCAGGTTCCTTTTAAACTCTCATGGAGTGAGTCATCAAGTCAAACCATGAGCTCAAATCCACACTGGAGTCTGTGATTCTCATTCTTCTTGTCTTGATCTTAACGTGGAATGGACCTTATGAGTTGGGTCCTGCAGAGCAAGAATTTTAAAATCTGGGCTTTGAGGAACTTCTCTATTCATGAGTGGGCTTTATATTCATAAAACTATATGCAAGTGCAAATTAAAATATTACTTGTCACCCTCTGAATGCATTTTCTTCTAGTGAGAATATATCCTATAAAATAAAAACCATATTTTGTCTGCTAAATGCTTGGGTAGCTTTGGATACACATATCTGAAAGCTTGTGGAGAGTTGTTTCTCTTTACAGTGGAGAAAGAACTTTGAAATTTCTGAGTTAAAGGAAGGCAAAACCATAATCAAAGCCCAAATGAGAAAGAATCCAGTGAATACCGAGTAGAGGCTTTGTGGAAGGTTAGGAGTCAGTAAGAAATGACACATGGAGGGCTCACAGATTTCTAGAATATGTTACTTTAAATTTTTCGTGTATAGTGTATTATAAATAGCCAAAATACTACAAACAGATCAAATATCCCTCAATTGCTGAACAATTACTGATCCAAGAGGGGCCATTCCTTACAACTTCTTCCTATGGAGGACTCTCTTTATCCTAATAATGGAGCTGGGATATCTTAGAAGGTGTCAGTAAAGAAAGCTGTTACAATTCACAATTTTTTTTTGAGTTATAGTTTATTCTAATTTAGATAAATTAATCATTTAAATGTATTTTGCTGAGTGATACCAATTTCTGTGCCAAACCATGGGAAATAAAATATAACTTGAATGCTTTTTGTTATGTAAGATTATGGAGCAGTGATTTTAAGAAATGAGATTTGGTTGATAGTGATCGGTTTTCAAATTATTTGTGCGTTGCTTAAAAAATTTTGTGACTAGATCAATGTTTGAAAGTTACCTCAATATTAAATGTCATGAACTAAAATGAAAAAGAACTCAGAGCTATGGTTTGCTGCTATTACTTTTTCAATGGATTTTTGCTAATTAGTCTGCTTGGTGAATTTTTGTGTTTTGTGCCTTAAAATCAGGGTGACTCCAATAAAGATACAGCAAAGATCCATCCTAAAAGATTCTTTGCATTTGCAGTTTCAACTTGATTAAAAAACTATGTAAAACCTTACCATGTTGACAAAATTGACCATTCCCCAAATTCGGTTCCTTAGTTTATTGTGAGGATGACTATTCCTCCGATACTGGAAATACAAATATCATATCAACATTCATTAATAATAACTCAAACAAAAGACTTTATTATGAGATATTACAAAGAAAAATCATTTACATAATAAAGAGAGACGATTCCTTCCAGTCAGCTAAAAAACTGCTTATCTTACACAGAAATAAACTTCTGTCATAAAATAACTACGTACAGTAGTATATAAAGACATGCTTCAGCTTATACAACTTTAAAGTTTTTCTTTATGATGCTGTCCTTTTTTCACATTACATTATTTTACGTTGTATTAATTTATTAAATGGTTGGTTAGTGTTTTTTAGAATCCATTTTGATCATATTGATTAAATAACATCTGCAGCAACTTCATCAGCCCTTCTGTGTCCATGATGGTCACGAATTAAGGACGAAGTAATGACAAAAGTACCCTGGAGCCAGAGATATGTTCAAGATGGTTGGGAAACTGTCTATCCCTTCTCTTCAGGAACAAGCTAAGAGAGAAGCCAAAGCTGACTTTTCTGATTGAGTCTATTCTGACTTTTGCTCTCTCCTTACAACAAATTACCATTTGCACTTAACAACAACAGAAGACGTTGTGTAGAAATAAATGCAAATAGTCAAACTTCTTTTATAATAAAAAATAAACATAACTTTCCTGAGTCGTGTAAGTATCCACTAGTTTCCATTCTATTGTTTTCCCTTTATTTTGAATATCAAAATACTTCTGAGATATATAGCGTTAGAATCCCCTCAATTTTCATCTCTCACCTACTCAACCGACTCTGCTCTGATTTTTATTGCCACTATTCCTTCGAAATTATTTTTGATAGCCCATAAATGTTCTCTTAATTTCAAATGTGTTGGACACTTTTTTCTTTCCGGTCACCTTGTCCACATTTAATACTGACCATTTTCTCTTTTGAGAAATTTTTTCTTATCTTGGTTTTTATTACCCTATACACTTCTAGCGCATTATTATGGGTTCTGCTCATCCAGTTAAATACAGGATGGTAAATATATTTCATACTAGGGTTTCCATTGATTCATTGATAGAGATTGCCTAAAATTCACTGTTGAGAAAGATTCGGAGGCTATCTTAGGGATCACAGGGATAAGGCACTTTATCAACCATGATTTTCCAAAGGGGAGAAGAGAGGATGGGTAGGTGTGAGCTTTGCATTGTTTTTCTCAAATCTTTATTAAATAGCTGGTGTCTCCAAAAATTCATACATTTGTGTTCTGCTCTTCCTTTTTAAGTTGCTAGCTCTGGGGGCACCATCCATATCCTTACTCCACTTCCCAGCTGAAAATGCCTTACATTGCCTTTAAGATAAACAAACTCTTCAACATCATTTCCAAAGACTGCCTTGGTTTGTCCTATCCTATCTGTCTGGAATGAACCTAGCATATTGGATGCTCATTAACTATTTGTCAAATGAAAATGGATGATTCACCATATGAACTTCTTTAAATAAAGAAACTTAAATATTTAAAGACACTACAAAGTTAGCATATAAAGAGTTGTGCACGTAAAGCTCAATTTATTGCACCTAAAATCACACTGAGAAAATATTTTCCTAGTATCTGGAGCAAAATATTCAATTCGATATACTGTTCTTAGTCTTTACTAATAAATATACTATGATTTAAAACAAAGCTTTTGTTAGCTTCTTTTTAAAAGTTAACATGTTCTCATCAACCTGCTAATGTAAACTTATCCCTTGATCTAGTGCTTAAAAGTTAATTCATTAAAATAATTTTTTTGATAGGTTATTGTTTCTCCATTTATTTATTTATTTATTTTTGAGTTGGAGTCTTACTCCGTTGCCCAGGCTGGAGTGCAGTGGCATGCTCACAGCCACCCCAGCCGTCAGCCTGATGGGCTCAGGCGATCCTTCTGCCTCAGCCTTCCAAGTAGCTGGAACTACAGGCACACGCTACAATGCCCAACTATTTATTTATTTATTCATTCGTTTATTTATTGTAGAGATGAGATCTTGACAAGTTGCCAAAGCTGTTCTTGAACCCATGGGCTCAGGCAATCCCTTCATTCCAGCCTCCCAAAGTTCTGAGATTACAGGCTTGAGCCACTGCACCCAGTCTTTCCTATTTTTTAATGTGTAAAAATGTTGTATCTTTCTTTTCAAATAAAATATCTTACTTCTTTTTTCTTATCACATTGGTTAAGAATTTTAGAAAAAGGTTGCAAAAATCAGTTGGCAATAATATTTCTTATTCATTATTTTGGAGGAAAAACACAAACATTTTATTACAAACTTAATGTATGAGATAAGAATGGGATAAGAATTTGGTAAACATCCTTTATTTTCTTCTATTTCTTATTTGCTAAAAAAGTTTTATCATAAATGAGTGTGGAATTATATATATGGGGATACCAAAAAATGTATGAACATTTTAAGAGATGTAATCTATATATTACTCTTCAAAGTTGAATTAAATTATGGTAGTAATGTATAGTATGATGTTTGCTCAACCATGCTTCTGCCATTTTCTTTGTAAGAATATTTGAGATATTTGCATTTTAAAAAATCTATTACTGTTAAAGCAAAGTAATATTCACATTACTAGAGTAAAACTTCATTGTCATGTAAACTTTTGGGGGGACATGCAGTGGATTGACTCTGTAAATATTTTTAGGACATTTGGAGTTGTGTTTATAAGTGAAGTTGCTTATAATTTAATTTTTTCATAATGCTGTTATCTGGGTTTATTGTAAGTATTGTTATAGATTGTTACAGTAATGACTCTCAAGGAATCATCCCTCTAACTTTCATTCAGCATTAATTCTAGGCTTGGCCATATAACTCATTTTGACTGAGACATTGTGTGTGTTTTTTTTAAACTTTTAATTTTTTATTTTAAAGATGTGGTTACTATTCAGGGTTAGGTATACAAATGTTCATTATGCAGCTGCCCTTGATGATGAGGCGTGCCACCTCCCCCATCCCCGGGCAGTGGCACGTACACGGCCATCCCGGCGTTGACTTACTAGGCTCCAGCCATCCTTCTTCCTCAGCCTTCCAAGTAGCCAGAACTACAGGTGCATGCTACCATGCCCAGCTAATTTTTGATCTATTGTAGAGACAAGGTCTCGCCAAGTTGCTGGGGCTGGTCTCAAAACCGCGGCTCAGGCAATCCACTCACCTTGGCCTTCCAAAGTGCCGGGATTACAGGCTGAGCCACCAAAACCAGCCTTCGTATATTTTTTTACTTATATGTAACTCCATTTGCATTTATTGTTATGTTTTGCTTTCTAACTTTACTTCTGCATCAAGCTTTTCTAAATACATATTGTCAGAAGTTTATCTGCTTCATTCAGCTTTTCAAAGGACTAATACTTGGGTCTGTCATGCTCTTCAGTTGTTTTGTTTTGTCTTTTGCTTGGTTGCTTTATTGTGGCTCATTGCTAAAATTGCTCTCTTCCTTCTGCCTTCTTTGGATTTATACTCTTTTGTTCTGTAATTTCTCCAGTTGGATTCTTTATTTATTTATTTTCTTCTAAATAGGAATACTTAAGTCTACAAATGTTCTAAATACAGCTGTGCCATCTGTATCTAATAAATTTTATCTTCGCAAATCTTTTCTTTTTGCTCAGCTGTATTTTATTTATTTAGCCAATTAATATTTGGAAATACATTTGACTTTTAATTTCCAAATCAAGTATCTTAGTGGTTTATTTTTAACAATTTTTGCTATAATTCCTACATGGTTGTAGAAAAAACGTGATTTTTATGATATCTCCTTGTTACTTCTATTTATTTCCTTTTGTGGTCAAATATCCACTTAATACTTGAAAATGTTTTATTGGACTTGAAAAGAATATATATTTCTGAATGCAGGTTAGTTTACCAATGGATTATATCAAACATATTTATGTGGTTCAACTTTATTCTGTTTTTGCTGAAGTTTTTCCTGATTGACCTAAAATTTTCTGACAGAGGAAAGCCAAAATAAATTCTACTTTCTCTTGTAACCCTGTTTTTTTGG
Organism: Cephalopachus bancanus; assembly: GCA_027257055.1. Classification (NCBI taxonomy): domain Eukaryota; kingdom Metazoa; phylum Chordata; class Mammalia; order Primates; family Tarsiidae; genus Cephalopachus; species Cephalopachus bancanus. Next base: position 2,114,394 of record JAPVLO010000120.1, on the reverse strand, counting down.
TTTTTTGTCTTTTTATACTATGTTGTTAGGTGTATACATATTTTGTTTCTTTCTGGTTATGAGTTTCTCTTTTTTAAGTAATTCTCCAATTTATCTCAAATAATTTTAAAATCATAAATTCTTTTTATATGATATTGAAATTATTTTTACATATTTGAAAAAAGAATTAATTTGTTGTCCCATTTCTTTTTTTTTTTTTTTTTGAGTTGGAGTCTCAGTCTGTCACCCAGACTGGAGTGCAGTGGCCGCTTCCGGCCACCGTAGCCTCGACCTGCTGGGCTCCGGTGATCCTTCCGCCTCAGCCTTCCGAGTAACCGGAACTACAGGCATGCGCTACCACGCCCGGCTAATTTTTTGGTTTATTGTAGAGATGAGGTCTCGCTGCCCAGGCGGGTCTCGAACCCGCGGGCTCAGGTAATCCACTCACCTCAGCCTCCCAAAGGCGCGGGATTACAGGCTGAGCCACCGAGCCCGGCCTGTCCCATTTCTTAATGAGATTTTTTATGTCTCTGAGAGTGTAGGTATATTTCTTGTAAATGTCATAATGCCTAATTTTGTTTTATATTCATTTTGAGATTAACTTCTAACAGGTAGATATACTTGTTATATTTACTCTGATTTCTGATCTATTTGGAATGACTTTTACATAATACTTTCTGGTTTTGTATTTACTATTGTGTGTATATTTACAGTCATGCCTCGCTTAATGGTGGGTATCCTTTCTGAGAAATGCAGTTAGGTGATTTCATCACTGTGTGAACGTCATAGAGTGTGCTTACACAAACCTGTATGTTATAACCTACTACACATCTAAGCTACATAGTATGGCTTATTATTTCTAGGCTTTGAACCTGTACTGAAAACCGAAGGTAATTGTAACTGAATGGTAAGTATTAGTGTGTCTAAAGACACAGTCACAAAATACGGTATAAAGACAAAGAATGGTACGCTTATCTAGGGCACTTCTCTAGATATGGAGCTTACAGGACTGGAAATTGCTCTGGGTGAGTCAGTGAGTGAGTGGTGAGTGAATGTGAAGGCCTAAGACATGATGGTACCTAACTGTAGACTTTATAAGCACTGTAAACCTAGGCTTCACAACATTTATAAAAATATATTTCTTTACATCAATAATAAATTAACCTTAGCTTACTAGAACTTCGACTTGGCAATTACGGAAAGGACTCATTTCCAAATTTCAGCCTTCTGCTCCTCAAGAATTTTAATTCTTCACATCTTTATATCTGTATTATATATATTGTGGTAGCCAATCTTTGAATTTTACTTACTGTTCTGACATACATTTTCTTCTTCATTTTTAGTATTTAGAGGCTTTCAATGTTTTCTTTTGAGCTCAACTATAGATTGCTAACATGTTTTCAATTTTTTTTGTGTTGCTCAGCATTTCTATAGGTTCAAAAGGGAGAAGGAAATTCGATTTTGGATTAGTCTCTTGGGAAGCTAAAAACAGAACTTTGAGCCCAGAATGAAACCCTGATTAGAATATTTTTTTTCCTATGTTAGAATCATAATTACCCATTTATAAGGATGAATGAAGAGAAAAGATTTATCTGAAAACTTACCACATTATCATCTGCAACAATGAACAGTTCAACATACTTTTCTTCGTGGATGCTCTGTAAATTTATGGAAAATTCAGTGAAGTTTGACTTTCTTTAGTCTTTCAGGTCAAATAAGAGTTATAAATAATCATGAATCTAGATTTTAACATTTAGGATTTGTTTCTTTGTTTGCAAACTGAATGCTTCATAAGTAAGCTCATGTAAAAAGCACCCATCTATAACTGAGAACTAAATTATAAGACAGGTTAATAGGTCTGGCTTTATTCCTTCTACTTCTCTCCCTGCCTCTCATTTGCAGTAGTTTCAATTCCGAGGAAACGTTTATTACACGTTGCTAATTATAGGTCTTTTGTTCTGTGCTCCATGTGTCTTTTTTGTTTTAGATTTAGATACAAGTACATGTTTGTTACATGGGCATCTTGCATACTGGTGAGGATTGGGTTACTGGTGTTCCCATTTCCCAAATAGTGAACATTGTACCCAATAAATAGTTTTTAAACACTCAGTCCTCTTGTTATAAAACCCCAGTACCTGGCAGTTCTTCTAAGTTTTCAACTTTCAGTGTGTATGCACTGAGCTACATATGTGTTCTTTAAGGATGAACCAGAGGCATATTGTTCAAAGATTTCACTAAGTAATTCTTCTGTAGACTCAGTAATCATTTATTTGTTGATTTATTTAACCAAGAAACATCTATTAGTCATCTAGTATGTTTCAGATGCTGTATGAACTATGGACAAAGACAAGAAACAATCATGTAACTTAACATCTAGTGGACATTTAAGGGGATCTAGATTAGTTGTATAGAAAAGTCTAAAACTTAAGAGGACTGTGTTCATGCAAATATCTCATTAAAAATTGAATACTTATTTTATCCCTAAGAGTCCTTAACCTTTAAAACATTTGGCTTGATAAAAGGGGGAGAGCATGACTGGTCATCAACTCCCCCTGAAATGGTAGGAAAGATAAGGACAGACAATATCTAGGATTAGATTTCAGGACATTGTAAATTTCATTCTTTCTATCTACTTATAATCCCAATGCTGTCAATCTTTATGTAGGGTTGTAGGTATCTGCTTTTCTTGAAATTGATGAAACAAACTGAGACTTACTTTAATGAATAAACACTTTTTACATAAGTAATAAAAACAAAAGTTTGAATTTCAAATTTTGGATGAGGAAGTGTCAGACTCAGAGTGGCACGTACGTTTCACTAGCTGGACTCATAATCCCTCCCTCAAGAAAATAAGAGGTGTTTCTCCTGGGGTAAAGATGATTTAATAATAAGGTACTCACTTTCATTTTGAGGTCTTCCTTTGATTTAGTATCCTCTGGGGCAGTTTTCCTGGTAAAATTAAGCTCTGCACAAGAATAATTGGCAGCATATGGCATCCTTGGGTTATATTTGAACACAAAATGGTCTCCCTCATCTGAGTATTTCATCGGTTCAATGAGGTATCTTTGCTCAGATATTCTGAAGAATCCTCTGTAGAAATTGGGAAGACAAAGAGTATTCAAAATTTATAATTTCTCGATATCATTTTTGTTGACTTTGCCCTTTCAAGAAAGGAAAACTACAAAGCCAGTGCCTCATAAGCATGTAGCTGTGTGCTTTCAGATGTAATGAAATGTGACAACATGTGGCCTTTGAATTAATACCTTTTTCTAAGAGTTAGTTTGTCTGAATTTTCAGAAGTTTCACAGTCCAATTTCTGCTTTGGATGCAGGTAAAGTAGCAAGTCCCACTGATAGATGCGGACCACTGGCAAGTCTAGAGTTTTTACAAACTGAATTTCTATGTCCTTCATGCATTAGTTGTAGAGAAGTGTATGAAAATAAAAGTACTACTATGAGATAATTTTTTCATTAAAGAGGTTCTTATTCTTGAAAATATCAGGAGCTACTCAAGCACATTTCCCATAAATGAAAACATAAGTTCCGTGTTCTTCTGCCTTTTACTACTCCATACCAGCCTCCTTTGTACCTGAGTCCATGATCTACAGATAACTATGGCCTTTACCTTTGACTTTCAACTTACTAGAGACTGGAGCCAGCCTGATTTAGTAAAAAGCTAAACTGTAGTGAAAATTCACAGAACTAGCAGTCAAGGGATCTGGATTTGGGGCACAATTCTTCCACTAGCAAATGGAATGCTCAGGAAAAAAAAGTCTCTAATTTCAGTATCCTGATTTATAACATGAGAGGACAGCCTAGATGATTTCTGGTAATCTTCCAAATCTGAATCCTTTGCTAATATACTGCAAAACTTGTCTCGTTCAGAACCATGCATTGGACAACTTTTTGTCAAAACATAAATCATAGACTACAGCTGATACAGTTAAAAATATACAGTAGCTTTTTTCCCATTAATTTTTCTATTTGCCAGAGTTGACAAAAAATAAATAAGTGACGTGAATGTCTTTGAAGAACTACAGAAAAACTCATAAGAGAAAAAGAAAGATACTTTGCATTACCTAAGACCATTACACGTACTGATACTGACAGCTGAATCGTCTTCATGTATGATGAATCCTTGGTAAAAACAATGATCCTAAAATAGAAGAAAACTCTATCAATATATGTATAAATATTATTACTATCAATATTAATATCTAAATATTTTCTGTTCAGAATGTATCTGTATTTCATTCTGACTAATTACATTTATACTTGTTCATGCATTTATTCAATACACTCTTTCATTTTAAAATATTTGAGCATGCTTTAGAGACCTTTTACCTTAATGGCATGATTACTTTGTGTAAAGCAAGGTATGGATTCTTTCCTTACAAATATAATAGTCTACTGGGTGATGACACTAGTTTCAGAAATGTAACTCTTTTCCTTAGAAATATTAGCTCTTTAATCCATCCTAAATTTTTAACCAAACTAATCCTCTGGTGATAATATTACAATTTTTCCTAGTTCCCTATGAAAACAAGCTTTGTGCCCGATTATTGCTAAAATTAGGTCTTGCTCTCCAGTCAGTTCCCCTAATGCCTTTCTCTCTAGCCTCTCTGCTTCAATCAAGTTGGTATCTTTATTATTACTCCCTGCTTGATGCTCTGCCTGTGGTAATCCTACCAGGTAATTATTTTTTCACATCATTACCATCTGCTCAACTCCTGCCTATGAGCGACACTTTCCATGGTTCTCCAGGGACCTCACATCTTCACAGGCTAATAACCACTCTCAGCATAAAAGAATGTTACCTCATTTTCTTCCTGTTCTATTTTACAGGATTGTGAAAAGACTTAGCTCTCATAGAATTTGGCAGTTGCTCTAAATAGAGGAAATCTATTTTTTAAAGTATACTTTTTGGTAAGAAAAAGAAATGTTGTTCTTGAATAGAAGAAGGCTGCAGAGGGCATGCTCTGGAAGGGGAATGAGGGTATAAAAATAGAACCTATATCCACTGGAATAACATCAATGATAAATGAACCACGACTTCATGTGAACAATGAAGAGGAGATCTAAATGTTGTTGCATCAGAAAGACTGGGCAAAGGGGTGAGAATCACCTAAGGATCAATATAATGGAGATTTTAAAGTTGCTCCATATCTTTAGATTGTATCCCATTTAGCTTGACCACTTTATTCTTTTTGATGACCAGCTTACTCTTCTTCTAAACTTAACACCATACTGAGTGTACAGAAGTCAGTTTGGTTAAAAAAAAACAAAACAAAACAGATTACTAGTCATTGATTTACTTGTTAGACAGTAAGCAGCTCTACTTGGGGTCCACGGGGTCAAATTTTCTACTGTAGTATTACTTGGTGACAGGTATCAATTCAGAATTAATTTCTGACATAGCACTTTCTAGAGCAGCAAAAGCTAGAGTTTGGTTTTAAAATCACATCAGGAAATTATAGTTTTAGAAAAGAGACATAGGAAAGTTCCATAAGATACCATGATCTGAGGATGCCTGGTGAGCATTTCTCCATTTATGTAGTAGTGTGTTTCACTGTAATTTGAGGCCAGGAACTCCCTAAAAAAGAGGACAGAGAGGTAGTGAGATTTAGTCTAAAACTCTAACAGTTAAAATCAATCATGTGATAGAGAAGCCTTTGGGTTGCTTTCAAGTCTCAACAAGGTCCTCTTCTACTCAAAACAGAACATCAAAGCCAAGCTGACTCATATGAAAGTCTTCCTACATGAATTTCATGGTTTTAGAAAGATTATGGAAAGCCAGAGAACTTCAGACAATTTTTGTAAAGCAGGATTGGAAAATGTTATCTAAGTAAAAATCTATCCGAGAGCCAAAATTAGTACAGAAAAAATGTGATGCATATATTTTAATATATAAACATAATGACTGTATATTTAGATAAAACAGTACGTATTAATTATAATAAATTCCCACTAACTCATGCCATATTTGAAGTTGAACCCAATCTCCATCCCTTAGTGCAAGACCTACCTATTGCAGTGGTCCTTATAACCTATTGCAATGAATAGTCTGCCTCACTGTATTTTAACAACTACTACTGAATAGTTTTTTTCTTTAACATGCCTTTGGACTACCCCTGGCCACTTCTTGATCTCACCCTCAAAATGAAAAATTTCATTTTTGAAGTACTTCAAAAGCCAGTTCAAAACACACTTCCTGACTCATACAAGCAGATTTTGAGATTTCTTCCTCTATATGTATATTTCACACTTCCAGAGATCTTTATTTCACATCTACCACATTTTTATCATGTATCATAGAAGTCATCAAGCTTTTTCTGTAAAGACCAAGATAACAAATGTTTGAGGCTATATCGGCCGTTATATGGTGCCTGTTACATGTTCCTTGTTTTGTTTTGTTTCGTTAGTTTGTTTTTACTCCAAATATTTCAAACTTTTAAAAAATTATTATTTGGTTGGGGGTAAACATACATAAAAAAACATGCTAAAGTTGGCCCATCAACAATCATTTGCTTACCGCTGAGGTATTACCATATCAGTCTTCGATGTTACCTGTGAACTACTTTAGGGAAAGGACTTTTTTTTTCTGATATCTTTTTTTGTATCTTTCTGGTTCTTAAGACAGTATTTGGAATATTAGGACTGTTCAAAAAAATAAATGCTGAACTAATGTTCAAAGTAAATTAAATACAGAGTTTCACTCCTGCTGTGACTGAATGAGCTACTATCAGAAAGACATTTGGTATATAATAATTTAGTTCTGAACAGCACACAGAAAGCAATGACCTGAAGGACTGGGTGCTGAACAAAAACAGGCATATTCTGGAGGAACTTCAACGTATGGAATAAGGCATTGCATGAGGTGAATTTTCTTTTTTCACAGCCCTTAGCCTGAGATGAGGTTAGTCTGCTTATCTTTATATGGCTAAACCTCTGCTAGAAAACCACAGTCTTCCTTATTTGAAAAGCTGTATTAGAGTTTGAGGTAATCACAGTCACGGGAATGTAAGCAGTAATCATGGAAATAAATGAAAGAAATATGAGAAAATACTTGTCTCTGTAACAAACTCAGCCTCAAACTCAGAATTATTCCCGAGTCATGGCTTACGAGGGGTAGATTAAAAGTAGCACTGCTAATAGAACAACTAAACCAAAATTTAAACTGCCACCTTAAAGACAATGTGTAGTCTGAGCTCAACAAAGTTAATAACCTAATAGAATGAGAGTATCTGAATGCTTCAGTAGAACATTACAGAATCCAGAGTTCCTTTTGACGTAGCATTCAAAGTGTAAAGTACATAATCCAAATTTACAAAATAATGAAATATGAAATTTTGAACTATTGTCAAGAGAAAAGACAATCAGCCGAGAACTACCTCAAGTTAATCCAGAAGTTTAAATTATAGATGAATATTTTAAAGCAGCTATTATAACTATACTGAACAAAATGGAAGAAAATGTTTGAAGTACATGAAAAGATATTAAACCTCAACAAAGAAATGGAAATTATATTTTAAAATAGTGAATTGAAAATTTTCCAGCTGAGAAACCTATTAAATATTAGTTTTACTTAATAGGCTTAAAATCGGAGTAGAATTTATAAATGAATGAGTTCATAAACTCAATGAAATATCAATAAAAATTACCTAAACTGAAAAAGAGGCAGAAAAAAAAGAGCAGAGCTTCAGAGACATGTATGTTATATCAAAAGTACTAGCATACTGATAATTGGAGTGCTAGAAAGTGGAGAAATAGTATGATAGAAAAATAATAGCTGAAAATGTACTCAATTTGGAGAAAGACATAAATTATAATCTCAAGAAGTTCAACAAACATCAAGCAAGATATCTACAAAGAAAATCACATCTTTGCACATCACTGTCAGATTGCAGAATACCAAAAATGAAGACAAAATCTTGAAAGCAGCAAAAAGAAAGACAACATAATGTTTACTGAGAAAGAGAAATTTAAATGACCATTTACATCTTACTAGAGACAATGTATGCCAGAAAAGAGGAGAAGCATGTCAACATCATCTTTTGTTTAAAGGTACAAAATCAATCAACACAGAATTTCATATCCAGAAAAAAAAAAAGCCTTCAAGAAGGAATGAAAAATAAAGATTTTCAGATAAAAGAAAATTAAGGTAAGTTTTTGTCAGCAGATCTGCACTAAAAAATTGGTAAAGGAAGCTACTTAAATTGAAGGAAATGAGAACAGATGAAAATTGGAAATTCTAAGAAAAAAATAGAAACATAAGAAGTGGTAAATAACTGGGTAAACTAAAATATTACATTTTCAATTATACAAGTAAATGTTTAAAGCCAAAATTATAGCTATGCATATGGGATTAATAGTGTATATAAATGTGTAATACACACACACAGTTACAGCATAGTTAGTAGTTGTAAATGGCCTTATATGATTGCAAGGTTTTTTAATATTTACATCTATAAAATAAAAATATAAAATTCATAACTGAAAATATTAACTGCTAATAATTAATTTTAACCACATGCTATAACCTATAACAAAAGTTAAAACTAATGCAGAGAAGTATTGCTAAAAGCCAGTAGATTAGTAAAAAGCCAAGTTAAAAGATAAATTAAGTAATCTAAAAATCCAAAAGAAAGCAGGAAAAAAAAAGACCAGAGGAATAAATAAGAGTACAAAGAAACAGAAATGAAATATCAAATTCAACCACATCAATCACAACAGTTAATGTATTAAACATTCTATTAAAAATCAGAGATTGCTATGATTTATTAATAGTTAAGACTCAACTAATTCCCATCGTAGAAGAGACATATTTGAAATGTAGAGATACAGATATATTAGACTAGAGAGGCCAGAAATAGTCATTTAATTTTGGCCAAAGTTACCAAAGCAATCCAACAACACAACACAAGCATTGATTGACTTCCCCATCACACACACACACACACACACACACACACACACAACACACACACACACACACATTCAAGATAATAACAGACCAAAACGAAAAGCTAAAACCGTGAAGCAGCTGGGCTCAGTGGCTCAGCCTATAATCCCAGAACTTTGGGAGGCTGAGATGAGTGGATTGCCTGAGCCCACGGGGTCAAGACCTGCCTGGGCAATTTGGCAAGACCTCATCTTTACAATAAATCAAAAATTAGCCAGGCGTGGTAGCGCCCGCCTGTAGTTTCAGCTATTTGGAAGACTGAGGCAGAAGGATAGCCGGATCCCAGCAGGTAGAGGCTGCAGTGGCCAGGAGCGGCCACTGCACTCCAGTCTGGGTGACAGAGTGAGACTCCAACTCTAAATAAATAAATAAAAGTAAAACCATGGAGCATTTAGAAGAAAACATATGTAAATGTCTCTGTGGCTAGTAGGTAGGCAATGCTTCTCAGCCAGGTCCTAGAAGTCAATGACCATAAAGAAAAAGTTTGTCACATTAAAATTTATTTAACATTGTACATTTTTACTCTTCAAAGGATACACAAAAATGAGTGAAAAAGTCACAAACTAGAAGAAAATGTTAACAAAAACTATATTTGACAAAAGGTTGATCTCCAAGTTTATATAAAGATCTTCTTTAACTCAATAATAGCAAGAAAAATAACCCAATAAAAATTTGGTAAATATTTAAACAGACAAAAGAAGATATACAAGTTGGTCATTGCATATACCAATAAGTGCATGAAATAGTTTTTAACAGGAAACTGAAAATTTAGTCATAATGAAATATTGCAAGTCCACCAGCATAGCTAAAATTTTAAGTGGTGACAATTCTAAATGATGAAGGCTATGTGGAGCAACTAGTATTCTCATACATTTCTGGTAGTTATATAAAACTATACAACCACTTTAGAAAAGATTCAGGCAGATTTTTATAGCACTAAACATCTACATATTTTATGACTCAGGAATATCACTCCTTGGTGTTCACCAAAGTGAAATGAAACCATATGTGTTAAAGACTGTGCAAGAATGTTCATAGAAGCTTTCCTAATGACAGTCAAACACTGAAAATAGCCCGTGTCTATCAATAGTAGAATGAGTAATACACTGTAGTATATTTACACAATGGAATACTACTTGGGGACCTGATGTGGTAGTTCAAGCCTATAATCTCAGTGCTTTAGGAGGCTAAGGTGGAAGGATCACTTAAGTCCAGGAGCTCAAGACCATCCTGGGCAATAGATTCTGTCTTTACAAAAAAATTAAAAAATTAGCCAGGTATGGTGGCACACTCCTGTAGTTCTAGCTACTTGGGAAGTGGAGGAAGGAGGTTCACTTGAGCCTAGGAGTTGAAGATTGCAGTGAGCTATGGTTGTGTCACTAAATTCCAGCCTGGATGACAGAGTGAGACTTTACCTCCAAAAAAAATCTTGCATTTCTTATTGTGTTTATTTGGATTTTCTCTCTCTCTTTTTTAGTCAGTCTAGCCAGGGGTTCATCAATCTTATTTATCTTTTCAAAGAAAAACCTTTTTGGCTTGCTGATTTTTTAAATATAAATTTTAATTAAAATTTTTTGATTTTTTAATAGAAAATTTTAATTAAAACATTTTTAATAGAAGGAATACTTCTCAAAAAATAAAAAACTAAACTTGATACATTCAACAACTTGAATGAACCTCAATCACGGTATGCCATTTTAATGAAGCTTTACTCAAAATAATATTTGCAGTGTGATTCTAGTTTTAAGAATTTTCAAATGGACAAAATAAATCTATGGGGAAAAAACCTTTGTGAAAGGGTTTGAGGAGTATGAGGAAATTTTCTGAGTGATAGAACTGTATTTTTTATAGGAGTTTGGGTAATGGAAGCATGTGAATTTGCCCAAATCCAATGAATGGATCAAGCAATCCCATTTCTGGGTATCTACCCAAAGGTTGTAAAATCAACAAGTCAAGGAGATGTCTACACTCTCAGGTTCACTATAGCAGTGCTCACAATAGCCAAATTATGGAATCAACTAAAGTATCCAACAAATGAACAGATAAATGTGATTCATATACACAATGGAATACTGTTCAGTCTTAAAAAGAAGGAAATTCTGTCATTGGTGACAACATGGGTGGAATTATATAACTTTATGCTAAATGAAATAAGCCAGGCAAATACTGCACGATATCTAAAATAATTGAACCCATAGAAGTAGAGAGGACAATGATTACCAGAGGCTGAGGTGCGGGAAAAATGTAGAGATGATGGTCAAAGGGTACCCAGCCTCAGTTAGCCTGGGTGAAAAAATTGCTTTTTTTTTTAGCTCTATTGCACAACATGACCACTATATGTAATGATAATGCATTGTTCTTCACAAAATTTCTGAGAGGAAATTTCAAATGTTCTTACTATACACAAAAACAAAATAAATATTTGAGGTGATTTTACCTTGATTTAATCATTGCGCACTGTATTCATGAATCCTATAATTGGTCGATTTACAATAGAAATAAATAAATTGTATCCATTGTTGTACATTTAAGGTTCATGCATTTTATTGTATGAAAATTTTACACGAAGAGAAAAAACTGTAAACAAGTATTAAACTCTAATGATAAGCTTGTTGAAGCATTTTGGAGCAATATACGATATTGGATTTGGAGCAAAATGCAATATAATTTGAAATGTATGAAAATCAGATGGATGAATGGATGGAAAGAGGATTGGATAGATTGAAAAATAAAATTTAAAACAAGCATAATAAAACGTGAATGAGCATATGTATAATATATCTTAATGAATCTATAGGTATAATATATATTTTAGTGAGTATATGTAAGTTCACAGTACATTTTTTTAACTTTGCTGTGTGTATAAAAATCTTTTATAGTAAAGTAGAAAAATGAACTAGATACAATATGTAAATAGGATGCAATTATTTTTGTGGTTATTTCAAAATAAGCTGCTAGTACATATAAATATAAAGCTAGTAAAGTGCTTGGTTTCATAGTGGATTCTAAATGTGTATTTCCTTGCATTCATATGCACATACAAATGTAACTTTTCATTTATTAATAAAGTTATTATAGCGAAAACAAAATTGACCCAATCAATGTTTCCACTGGATGAATAAACAATCTGATTCAACATTATTGGGCTACAAAGAGTCACTGTTATTTCTTAACACCAGCTTATAAAATAAGTATGCACTGTGATTAAAACCAACCCAAATGCCACTCATAGGGTAAATGTTGAAAAATGTGATTATGGAGAAAAAGACAAACAGAAATTGAAATTAATAATTTCAAGTTTCTGTTTCTTACCATATTATGAAAACATCTGTCTATAAAATATCCACAGATTTGAGAGGTTCTCTGGTTTGCACTAAAGTCATTTACTTTGTAGAACTAAGGGAATGAGGCAATATTTCCCATCAGAGATGCTGAAATTATATTAAACTGCTTTATGTGTGTACAATTCTGTAGCATACCACACCAGGCTGATTAGTAGAATTAAACAATGACTAAGATGAGACTGGCTACCAGAGGCATAGACAGCATGAGGACATTTTGAAAGCAGGCAGGGAAACACTGGAATAATTAGCCTCTTCATGTGCTTGAGAGTATTGTGACCCTGGACAAGTTATTTTTTCAGCACACCTATGAGTCTACCTCAGTTAAGTGGAAATTAAACAATATTTGATTCATATGGACTTTTTAGGAATTAAGAAATGACTTTGAGAAAAGACGCATAGAAATTTCTCAATAAATGTTAACTTCCTGCATGCTGCAAATGTCAGAATATGTAGAGTCTAAATATGCTATCCATATGGTGTATTTGTGCACATTTGTCCAGTGAAGGATAGGAATGGGCAAAGAAGCTTTTTTTAAAAAAATGATTTTGTTGTTTTAGAGAATCTCAGCCGGGCTTGGTGGCTCAGCCTGTAATCCCACGCTTTGGGAGGCTGAGGTGAGTGGCTTGCCTGAGCCCGTGGGTTCGAGACCCGCCTGGGCAACTTGGCCAGACCTCATCTCTACAATAAATCAAAAAATTAGCCAGGAGTGGTAGCTCACGCCTGTAGTTCCAGCTACTGGAAGGCTGAGGTGGAAGGATCGCCTGAGCCCAGCAGGTCGAGGCTGCAGTGGCTGGAAGCGGCCACTGCACTCCAGTCTGGGTGACAGAGTGAGACTCCAACTCAAAAAAAAAAAAAAAGATGAGAATCTCAATCTCCAATAGTGTTCCTTTTCCTTCCTACTTAGCATTTGAAAACTCATATTGCTTTTCATTTTTGGGCCTCTGAGACAGCTATTATGTGTATAAATAGCTGAAAGGAAAACAGAAATAAAAACAACAGAAACAATAAAGGTTCTTGTTTGAAAATAGCTAATGAAGAAAGTTAAGAACAATGGAATTATAGTATTTAGCTATAGAAGATATCTTGATGAAGCAAATTCTTCCTAATTCTTACCGTATTCCACAATGGAACTTGGATTAACATCCATTCATCCATTAAAATAACTTAGAAATCACTTTAGAAAACACATTTTTCAAATTTCTTTTGTTTTGCTTATTCTCAACATGGTAAGGTATCAACCCTCTTCTCGGAGTGACTACAGGAAGCTCAAAGAACCTCAGGTACCCAAGGTAGGAACTAAATTAGGAATTAGAGAACAGCATCTACGATCGTCTTGAAGTTGCTGAAATGCGATGGGCTTATACGTGAAGAGGAAGAATTCCCATTATACAGATAACAGTGACTTGAGGAATCGACTCTACTGGCAGGTTTTAATGAAAACTGGGATACCACAGACTAGTAAACCTATAAGGTGTTGATCACAATAGAACTTACCTGGATCGTAGAAGATGAAGTATTAAGGTTTTTCTATTTAGTTTTATTTCATACCACAATTCTTCCTCATATGCTTCCTGAAAAACAAGATCCATCATGTGATTTAAACAGGTGACCATGTCGTGCCTCCTAGGGTGAGCCTTGCTGAGAGTGGAAAAGGATGTTCCCTATTTCCAATCCAGCCGAGTCCTTTCTGAAAAAGCAATCAATACTGATAAAGGTGAGTCAAAACTGAGCTAATTTTAAGTTGAATTTTATTCAAGTTATTTTTTATTTAAAACTTTCAAAGGGATTTTTTTTTAGTTATGAAGTAAAATGGAAAATGCATGTTTTCCCTTTATTAAGGGTTATACCAGTTACTGTATGTACATACAGTAACCCCCTGCACAGATCTCCTGTGTATGTCTTTAAACAGTTTTGTACATATTTTTTATAGTCTACTTTTCATTCAACAATAAATCCTGATAATTCACTATTTACTAAATGTAATTTTACAGCATGTGTTTTATGGTTGCAAAGAACAATGTGTATTACACTTCATTTAATTATTTATTTTTTTATTTAATTTAATTTTATTTTTTGAGTCAGAGTCTAACGCTGTCACCCAGGTTGGAATGCAATAGCGCAGCCTCGACCTGCGGGGCTCTGGAGATCCATCCGTCTCAGCCTTCCATGTAGCTGGAACAACAGGCACACACCACCACGCCCGGTTAATATTTTGATTTTTATTGTAGAGATGAGGTCTCACCAAGTTGCCCAGGTTGGTCTTGAATCCCTGGAGTTAGGCAATCCACTCTCCTTGACCTCCCATAGTGCTGGGATTACGCCCAGCCCCTGCTTTAACTTTTATTTCCTTTTTTAATTTCTTCACATTTTAATTTATTATTTATTTATTTTTTGAGTTGTAGTCTTGCTCTGTCACCCAGGCTGGAATGCAGTGGTACACTAACAGCCACCACAGCCTCGATGTGCTGGGCTCAGGCGATCCTTCTGCCTCAGCCTGTCAAGTAGCTGGAACCACAAGCACGCACCACCATGCCCGGCTAATTTTTTGATTTATTGTAGAGACGAGGTCTCACCATATTGCCCAGGCTGGTCTCGAACTCGCGGACTCAGCCAATCGTCTCACATTGGCCTCCCAAAATACTGTGATTATAGGCTTGAGCCACCATGCCTGACGATTCTTGCCTTCTTATCAGTGTTAGATATTATCATTAATAAGTCTTGCAAATAACAAAATAATAATTTATTGTGATTTTTTTTGAATGACCATTGGCATTGATATTTTTCTTTTGTTTATTTACTTGTATTTTTCATATACATTTCTGATTTGTGTCTTTTCTCCATTTTCTTTTGTGGCATTTTATTTCTTTCAATTCATAAAAATTCTTTATAAAGTTCACAGTTGTTTGTCATACACATACGTGTTGCAGATTTCTTTGAGTTTATTGTTTATTCACATACTCAAAAGCTGCTATTTCAGCCTCAGAAATGATATAGAAAATACAATGGTACACAAGACGGAAGTCCCTGCTGTCATGGAAGCCCCAGGTTGGCAAAGAAGAAAACCAGGTAACTAAGCACATGCAATTGAGTGTGGATAAACCTCATAGTGGGAAAAATGCAAGGACTGTGCCAGGGATATAGCAAAGAGGAGTCAGGGACAGGGCACCGCACATACCAAGGCCCTGAAGTAGGAAGGCACTTGACGTGTTTGATGAACAGAGACAAGCTCAATGTTGCTGAAAAATCAAGTGTATGTTGAATACATAGGAGATGAAAAGATAAGAAGGAGTTAAATCATGCATAGCCAAGTAAGTCAAGGATTTGGGCCTTATTTAGGAGCAAAGAAAAGCAAATTGTCGATTGGCTCGGTGGCTCAGCCTGTAATCCCAGCACTTTGGGAGGCCGAGGCTAGTGGATTTACTGAGCCCGTGGGTTCAAGACCAGCCTGAACACCTCGGTGAGACCTTGTCTCCACAATAAATAGAAAATTAGTCGGGCTTGGTAGTGTACCTGTAGTTCTGGTTACTTGGAAGGCTGAGGCAGAAGGATAGCCAGAGCCCAGCAGGTTGACGCTGGGGTGGCCGTGAGTATGCCACCGCACTCCAGCATGGGCGATGGAGTGAGACTCCAATTCAAAGAAGAAAAACAAAGAAAAGAAAAAGGTCTGGATAGAAACCTGAAGAGGTAAGCATGGTATTTTAGAAGGCTTACTTGTTGTAGCTAATGGACCAGCAAAACTCAATGCTGTAGACACGGAAACCATTTGAAGGCTATTGATGAAGGCAGATGAGTAGAGCAGGGGAAGGAAGAGGGGCAAATGATTTTTTTTTTTTTTTTGAGTTGGAGTCTCACTCTGTCGCCCAGACTGGAGTGCAGTGGCCGCTCCCGGCTACCGCAGCCTCAACCTGCTGGGCTCTGGCGATCCTTCCGCCTCAGCCGTCCAAGTAGCTGGAACTACAGGCGCGCGCTACCACACCTGGCTAATTTATTGTTTTATTGTAGAGATGAGGTCTCACCAAGTTGCCCAGGCGGGTCTCGAACCCGCAGGCTCAGGCAATCCACTCACCTCAGCCTCCCAAGGTGCAAGACTGAGCCACCGACTGAGCCACCGAGCCTGGCTAGGGGCAAATAATTTCAAAATTATTTACATGGCAGAATCTACAAGGTTTAGTGATGATTTGATGCAGGAGGTAAATGAGAATAGTATAGAATGAACCAAGATTCCTGATTTAACTTTAACTGTGCCACTATTGCATGGTCTTGAAGAGCGGCCGCTATGAGACAAGGAGAGGAGAGTTTTGCATTTGTTGAGTATGAAGTGTGCATTAGTTAGGGCTCTTTGATTGCAACTTTAACAAAGAAGGACTTTATTATAAGGACACAGAACCCACAGGTGGGTGGGCAAGAAACTAGATGCTCAATCAAAAGAAAGGGTTGGGTTGCATTTTGCAATAAAATAATGAATGAGTTTTATGTGAAGGGGTGTGTGTGGGGGATGGGGGGACTATTTGGAGAGTTGAAATGTATCTTACTTATGACTTAGAAACCTAACAAGTGAGAAGTTGGAAACCTGGCTGCTCTGATAGCGGAGGGAGAAAAAACTGTTGCGTTGAGAACGGTTTGCATTTCCATAGTATGTTGGGGCAAAGTGCCTTTCAATATTCTCCATGAGCTTAATTAAAGCCTGATGGCTTCAAATCCAGTACCTCATGATAAATATCTAGGGACATGCAACTAAAGTCTTTTATAACAGTGGAAATTGACAACAACCTGATTTTGAAGCTTGTTTTCTCCTATGTACATTATCTATTCTCTACAATAAACATTCATTACTTTTTAAAATAGTATTTTAAATATTTTTGGCATTTGAATAAACATCCTTCTAAGCAACAGGTCAAGCAGGCCTTTTTGTTCCTGTGAATGTCGTCCAACTTTGCTGCAAAAATCTATAAAGTAAATACACTTGCATATCAGATCTCTGGGAAAGCAAAATCCTCAAGACGACATTCCCGGGGTACCAGCTCATAACAGACGAGTTTGTTTTAAGTCAGCCTGAAAAGCTGTTGGTGGAATTCCTTTGTAAACTGGAAACTGTAAAATAGTACCCCCCCCAAGCCTGATCTTTACTCTTCTATTTTCTAACTCATCAGGACTTTGCTGACTCTCAAGCACACTCTGTAAGCTGAAAAGGAGTCCTCAGAAAAATTGAGACTCCTCTTTTTCTATTTGTTTCTGGTTGGAGTCAGAGGTAGCTTCCTACATGCCTGTGAAAGCAACACATCTTATTTATTAAATCAAAATCTGTACCGGTATGTCATCATCACGGGTGTGTTCTGGTACAACATCTCGCTTCTGTACCAGCGGAAGCCTTTTGGGACGAACCCGTTCTTGACCCTCTACTCCAAGGATTATCTTTTCTACGAGGAAGCAGAAGGGGAAAAAATCCATCTGTCGTTAACCTTCGTCCACAGGGGTTGAAAAACAAAATAGTTCTCACACAGTTCACTTGCTTTCAGTTAGCAGCCATGGACAGAAACACGATGAAATATCATGTCCGCTTTACATTTGAGGCAAGACATTTGAGATTGATATTTGCCAGTTTGGAAAATATAAGCAAACATGAGAAGGAGGCAAAGAAATCAGTGTTCCTTTGCTTCTTCCATGTTTTCTCTTTGCTCTGCAGTTGTCATCTTAGTCATTTTTTTCCCTCTGTGTCTGTCTCTGGACAATTGCCTCTTGTTAAAGCCTACACTGGAATGGCCTGTTTCAGTGTAAATTACTGAATCCGATCTCCTGGAACTTTTACAATTGAAGTTTTATCTCCTGTAGTTACATACAAGGCCTTCACTTGTTAAATAGTTTTAGGTAGCCCTGAATCAGTGTTCAACGTAATCTTCTATTCATGTCCTATTACCTTGATAGTCATCTGTGAGGTGAGCTGTGGTCCTTAAAGGACTATAAAGAGGAGAGAGCATGGGCTTTTTGAAATGTGTTCTGATTTGAATCAAGATTTTGGCAGATTGTGTGTGTGGCTATGAGTAGCATATCTAATCTCTCTAATCTATCAGTATTAGCTTCATTTTCCTTATCAACAGAGTGGAGATATTGTTATCGAATTTTCAGCATTCTAACATGCAAAGTTTCAAATGATTAGCATAGGGTCGGTTATGTTGTAGGTCTTCAGTACACATCCACTCCTTCCTCCTCCCCGTGGCTCAGGGTGTTTAAGAGCGATGCAGCATTACACAGACACATAGAATCTCACAATTAGCCATGACCTAGTCCAAGCCCCAGGCTATGTTCTCAGCAAGATCACCAATACATAGTCAATGGTTTGTGTGTTTTTTGAGTTGGAGTCTCACTCTGTCGCCCAGACTGGAGTGCAGTGGCCGCTCCCGGCCACCACAGCCTCGACCTGCTGGGCTCCGGCGATCCTTCCGCCTCAGCCTTCCGAGTAGCCGGAATTACAGGCATGTGCTACCACGCCCGGCTGATTTTTTGATTTATTGTAGCAATGAGGTTTCGCTGCCCAGGCGGGTCTTGAACCCGCGGGCTCAGGCAATCCACTCACCTCAGTCTCCCAAAGGCGCGGGATTACAGGCTGAGCCACCGAGCCCGGCTCATAGTCAATGTTTTTATCACTGACAATTGAACGTTTGTGAGTGAGGAAACATGACCTCATCACATAATAAGAAATCCCTGATAAAAAGAGTAAGACATACCTTTAATCTGAGAAATGAGTGCAATCACCAGAAATATACACCCCGGATGCATTCTGAATGATTCTGGTAGAAGAGAGCACAAATGCTTAAGAAAAGATATGCACCTTTCTTCCTCCTTGCTTCCACTACAAGGATGAAGAACCTAACAGATAGCACAGTTTTGATCCATCTAAAGGAAGTGTTCCTTGACTGAGTTACACAACTTGTTAGGTGCTTGAGGCTAAAATCTGCAGGTTGAACATTGTGTGCTAATTAAAGACAACTATGGAGGCGGTGGTGGGAGAGGTGAGCTGGGTGTAGATTCTTATCTCATGTCTAGTATAAATATGACTAAAGATGTTTTAAAACTTCAAAAGTGAAAAAATTCAAGAATGTTTTAGAAAAAAATTATTGAAGGATGTTTATATAAACTTTGGTTGAAGAAGTTGAAATTCTTGCTATGCAGAATACCCTATGTGGAAACTGTAAAGGAATATTTACTGAAATAAACAAGATAGAAATATTTAAAAATACATGTTGTAAGCAACGTATTTATTAAAATCAAAAGACAAACCAAAACTCTGGCAGTGTAATGCAAAATACAGAGTAAAAGATGGGAGTATGTATCCTTGTAATATAACACTCTTTTGAAGCAGTACAAATGAGAAAGTACTAATAATTGTGCAAAACACTAGGACAGACTTGTCTATATGTCTGTTGTTTTTGTTTTCTTTCTTGTGTTAGAAGAGATATCTCACTGCCAGTAGAATCCCCTTATCTTCATTTGGGATTCTATCCCCTCCCCAGTCTCACATTATCTAATATTCACACAGACTGAACCAATCTATGGCAACTTACTTTTGATATTTAAACAAGCTGAGGTCTCTCTCTTTTAAAAAATTCTACCCTCAATTCTATATCCCACATGCTCCTGCCTTCTTTTCCATTTCCTTTTCAGCTAAACTTCTTACAAGGTGTATTTGGACTTCTCTTGGCAATTTTCTTAGCTCCAACAGTTCTAACATCTGCTGTTATTATTCTACTAAAATAGCTCACTAACGTCTCCAATTGATTTTTACCATTTCCATGTCCAATGAGTATTTTGGTCCTGTATCTTTTCCTCTCAACAACATTTGACACTGTTGATCACATCCTTTACCTTGAAATATTCTAATTATCTCCTTTGGCACAATAGCCTTTCTAACTTCTTCCTACCTCACTGGCAACTTGCAGACATATCTTCTTCTATTCAGTGTTTAAATTTTGGCATTCTTCAAGGTATTTATCTTATGCCTTCTTTCCCTCTAAGTATGATTGTTCCAAAATCATTTTATCTTCAACTCATCTTAATTATTTTTGTGCTTTGCCTCATATTTTGTATCTCCAACCATTTGAGCAACAGACCTATATGGCTAACTTTCTACTCAATGTCTTCATTGAGAGGGCTCAAAACCCCTGTAAAATCAATACGTACAAGACAAAGTACTTTTTCCCTCAACTCGTTCTGTCTTAGCTAACAGTGCCAGCATTCCTTCAACATTGCAAATCTGAAAGTCAGTGTCATCTTTGTCATCCCTCATCATCATGCCATCACTAAGGTGTTTGTTGTTGTTTGTTTTGTTTTGAGTTGGAGTCTCACTCTGTCGCCCAGACTGGAGTGCAGGGGCACGCTCTTGACCACCATATGCCATTCACTTATCTCCAGCTTTTCTGCCTCCATCTTAGTCCAGGCTACCATTGACTCATTTTGGGCTGCACTCTAACAAGTATGATCTTTTCAATAAGCAAACCTGTCATTCATGTGCCTGTTAAAAATGTTTCCATAGTTTTTCATTGGTGTTAGGATAAAGACTCACTTGGCTTTAAAGTCTCCCAAGGCAAATTGCCTGTCACTTATTAACTTTGTGATTTTGGGCACGGTATGAAACATTTCCAAATTTTTGTTTTCTTATCTTCAAAATGAATATAACAAGATCTATCTCATAGGGAGTATGTGAGTATTAAACGAATCTGCACCGACAAGAAATCTTACATTCCCTGGTTCATTCACTTTCTAACTCTCTTCATTGACTGTTTTATGCTCTTCCTTTCCTCCCCAAATCTCTAAATCTCCTTTTCCTTACTCTCATCTGATCATCTTGCTTTTCTATTTCCCTAAGAAAAAAGAAACCATCAGAAGAACTCTCACTTTGCCCCATTTTCACATCTGCCTTACTATTAACATGTGTGTCCATGGAGACTAGTTTCCTCCTGTTTTTATGCATATACTATCCATGCTTCTCAGGTCTATCCACCAAAAGTGCGTGGGATTCTGTTCCTTCTTGCTCCCTCAATGCTATCACTCCAGCATTTGTTCCTCCCTTCTATGATATCATGTCAATATGTATACAAACATGGTCATTTTTTCTAACTTTGACAAAGTACTCTTTTGCACCACTCTCTCCTCTACTTAGCTTCTACTCATTCTCAGCTTCTAGTAGTAAAATTTCTTTTAAAAAAGAAAAGAAAAAAAGAAAGAAATGGCTGTGCAAGTTGTCTCCAGTTTCTCTCTCCTCATTTGCTTGAAATTATTCCTGCCAGATATTTTATACTTTGTCCAACAAAGCAATTCTTGTCAATGTTACCAATGATCTGCACCTTGCTAAATTCTGTAGTCAGTTTCCAATCCTCACTCAGTTCATATTTTAGCAGCATTAGACACAGTTGATTATTTTCATCTTTTGTAAAGAGTTTAGCTTCTGGTGCATCATAGATCTCCTCCATGCTTATTCACTGCTTCTTTTTAGTCTCCTTTGTCAGATCCTTCTCTCCCTAGTGTCTAATTGCTCCAGATTACCATGTTTCAATTCTTGAAACTTTTATCTTCTTTATATAGGAATGAAGCAGTTCCCACTCAATCTTCTGGTTTTAAATATCATCGATAAAATGATGACTGCCAAATTTATTTATTTAACCTGATCTTCTCCGAATCGCAGACTCATAGAAGCAACTAACCTTTCAGCAATTCACCTGAATATCTAACAAATATCTTAAACAGAAGTACAAAGTCAGGTTCCTACTCTTTCCTCCAAACCTGGTATTTCCAGTCCTTCTTATTTTAGGATATTGCAGCTCCATCCTTTCAGTTACTCAGGAGTCATTCTTGATTCTTCTCTTTCCCCCCACACTTTGCATCCCATCCATTAGCAAATCCAGTTGTCTCTACCCTGAAAAGACAGCAAGGGGCTTACCACTTCTGACCGCATTTACTGCTAATGTGCTGGTGTTAAAAAACATCATCTCTAGCCTAGTTTATTGAACTTGCCTCTTATCTTATCTTACCGTTTCTCTCTTGGTCCCTCACAATGTATCCACACATCACCCAGAATGATCTTATTAACATACATTACATTATGGGATTCTTCTGCCCAAACTTTTTTTTAATGGCTTTTCATCTCGAACTGCTAGCCAACATCCTATGATAGCCTGCAGGATCCACATGATCTAGCCTGATGTCCTCTGGGTTCTTATCTTACTACTCTTCTCCTCACTCACTCTGAGCCTATCTCCATGTGTCCTTGGCGTTTACTGAGCAGGCCAACCACATTCTTCCTCAAGGGGCTTTGTTTGTTGTTCCTTCTGCCTGCAATGTAATCTTCTCAGGTAGTCACATGTCTTGCCTACTCTTTTCCTGCAGTTCTCTAATCAAATATCATGTCATTGAGGTCTTCTCCAAGCACCCTGTGCAAAATAGACTTACCCATTTCAACTCTGTCACCTGTAAGCCCTTTTGCTTTGCATTAGTCAACATCTGAAATGCTTTATGTTTACCTGTTCATTTATTTATTTTTAGTTGCCTGACTCCCCTCCTTAAAATGTAATCTTGTAAGGACAAAGATTTGAAGATTTTGTCTGTTTTGTTTCCCCCCATATCTTCAGTGCCTGGAACAGTAGATTGGCAATAGATTTTTTTTTCTTTTTGAGTTGGAGTCTCACTCTGTCACTCAGACTGAAGTGCAGTGGCTGCACCCGGCCACTGCAACCTCCACCCGCTGGGCTCCAGTGATCCTTCCGCCTCAGCCTTCCAAGTAGCTGGAACTACAGGTGCGCACTACCACCCCCGGCTAATTTTTGATATATTGTAGAGATGAGGTCTTGCCAAGTTGCCCGGGCAGGTCTTGAACCCGTGGGCTCAGGCAATCCACTTACCTTGGCCTCCCAAAGTGCGGGATTATAGGCTGAGCCACCAAGCCCGGCTAGATTTTTTTTTTAATGAATGTGTTAATACTTTACAAACATGTAAAGGTATCTTTCTGGTATATAGTAAGCATTTAATGAAGTAATCTATGATTATTTTAGCTTTTAATTATAAGAAAGTTATGTAGCATAGTAAATAAAACTACTCACTAAGAACTACGTCACTTGAGTTCAATTCCCAGTATGCATACTTTCTACCTGTAGACCTTGGATAATATCTGATCTCTCTGTGCCTCTGTTTTTTTTATCTCCAATATGAAGATAGCAATAATATCTAACTTGTAGCAATTGCAAGGATTAAATGAAGCAATTTGTGTAAATCACTTGAAAGCAGTTTCTTCTGCATATCAAAATCTAGATAAGTATTAATTTCTAAAGAGCTATATAAATGAATGTTGGTTTTTGTTATTATTTTTACTGATCCATCTTCATCTGCTACTACCATTTCTTTCTCTCTCTTACCTCCAGATTCTCTGGCTTTCCCTATTGATCCTAACACACAATGCGTTCTCTCATTAAAGGGCTTCTAGACATATCTGCCTCTTTACTTGTAGTCCTGTCTTTTCCTTCTCATGGCCAAATTAATTCCCTGTTTTTTAGTTCTCAGTGCAAGAGTCACTATCTCAAGAAACCTTTCCCAACACCGAAGTCTAGGCTGTATTCTTGGTGAATCAAGTTTCTTTTTTTCCCTAAAACTTATATTGGCATATCATACACTTATTAGTCAAAATATTTGAGTATATGTCTCCTCCAGAAAACCATATACTCCAGGAAACAACGGGTGTGCTTGCTTTTGTTTACTCTAGCACCATAAACCTACATGCGTCTTGCATGTAGATATTGTATTCAATATAAATTTGTTGAACAAATGACTATACTCATTTAAAACATCATTAATTTATTATATCCTTATATGTTTTCTTTCCAGAATTTTTTTAACATATCATTGAAACAGCTTAAACCTAACTATCATCTCTACAAGTACAATTTTCAACAATTTTTCAGTCAGTAGAAGAGATAATTAGTTGAAGACCAATGAGCCTACTCAGTGCATTTGACCCTTCACTAAATAAACATTCATAAACATATCACATGGAAGTTATCAGTTGTTTTTCACAGTGACCAGTGACAGTTGAAAGAACATTTTAATTTGGGTGACGGGAAATATATTGAGCTTGCCTTCCTTACAGTCATAATTGTAAAAAATAAAATAAGCAATCTCTAAAATACTAATTGTGGAATAACAATTAATTATAGTGTCATTTTTAATGATAAGGCTTTAAGGAGTTTGTCTGATATCATTAAGAAAATTACAGTTAAGGTAACTATCTAATGAAATATTAGAGATATGGCATTATCTATGGTTAACCCAGATGAAATAACCAAGAAACGGAAGGAAATTCACAAAAAATTTTATAACTCATTTCAAACACATACGTGGAAACAAAGATTAAAAGAAAATTTTTCTAACTCTATGTACTTTTTACTGTACAGCAGGGCCTCTCTTTTTTGAGATGGGGGAAGGGAAACTTTAGTCTTTTTCATAATCATTTTATGAATGTATTTAATCAATCCTTTTGGATTTGAAGAACATCATTCCTCAATTAAAAACTCCACCAGATTATTGGTGTGAGATAGTAAAAATGAAGATTTCATAACTAGTCTATAATCTGTTCTCATTCCCACATTATAGCTTTCTGTGTTTAAATTGATAAGATCACTAAAGTATACAAAGCTTTATTAAAAAAGAATCCTGATGCACAGATATCAGTATCAAAGGAAGTCTGTAGAGTTCACGTGTCAAGCAAAAGCAAATTTTTGAGAAGATCAAACAAGTATGAGAAAGCTCTGTTCCTTTCTTACTTCTCTGCTGCAAATTAGTGAAGCAGTCTCTCATGGAAAGGATTCTGAGTCCCATCTAGGTCGCCATGAGAAATTTCGAGGTTGGAGGTTCTTAGGTTCATTCTTTATTGCCACTGGATCAGCTCTTTACAAAACAGTCAACCAGTAGGATTTGTCTTGGAGACTCCACAGTTTTGTACAGAGCTTACCTCTTTCTTTTGATTTTTCTCACAACCTACATACCTCTCAGGCTTGCCCTCCTAAGTTTCCTACTTTCTCTTGTTTCCATACTCTCATTTCCTCTCCTGGCTAGAAACTTAGAGAGCCATTGCTTAGTCTTAGTGAATCCACAGTGAAGGGGGCCCTGGAAGAATGATACATGACTAAGAATGATTGTGAGTGAGAAATGGAAATCTGCTTACTCTGTGGACACAAAACACTGACCCCATACTACTTTAAAGAGAAGCACTAAGTAAAGCCGCAATACATTCAAGTGAATAAAGAGAATGAAGTGAATGAAGAGAAATAGCTTATTCAAATTATAATGGTAATGGTGAAATCTTCATATAGAAACACTGGAATTGGCTGGCACATTGACTCACACCTGTAATCCCAGAATTTTGGGAGGCCAGGGCAGGAAGACTGCTTGAGCCCAAGAATTCAAGACCAACCTAGGCAACATAGTGAGACCCTGTCTCTATTTTAAAAAATAAAAATAAATTAGCTGAGTGCGGTGGTGCACAACTGTAGTCCCAGCTACTCGGGAGACCGAGGCTAGAGGATTGCCTGAGTCCAGGAGGTTGCAGCTATGGTAAGCCATGATCATGCCACTGTACTCCAGTCTGGGTAAGAGAGTAAGACCCCCAACTCCAAAAAAAAGTACTGGACTAGAAATTAGCATTTTCTATCTGACTTTAAAATAAATATCATTATAAAGTACTCCAAAGCCACATTATTCAAGGAGAATTTGTAATTCTCTTTGTAGATTCAGAAGCTGATTTCAGCTCAGAAATTATATTTTAAGTGCATTGAAAAGAACACCATGTCTAAATCAGGAGCTCTATGTTCTCCTGTAACTAATTCAGCTAACTTCAGCAGATCACTTATTTTTCTGGGCCACAGTCCCTTATTTATAAATTGGGATTGTTATAATGTTTGATCTCTAACTTCAAATGTTTTAACTTCAAAATGCTATAATTCTATGTTTTTATAAATTTTTTTCTCTCTTTTCTTATACTTTCTTCATTGTAAGTAGAAATTTTTAACTTGCCAGGATAATACAAAATTTGGGGCTTTTTATCACCTTCATGTTTTCCATTTACAATCACAAATTTATCAATATGTATAGTAAATGTCATGTAATAAATGCAACAGGAGCCACGAAAAATTGATTCACTCTGATGCCCAAAGAAACACTTCTAGGAAGGGACAGACCCCCGAATGAATAGTGTTTAATAATTTCACCTTTCAATTTTGGTAGTCACATTATTTAGCTAGTGACATTAAATGTGTCGCTTAATAACTCTGAAATTTTGCTTTCCTCATTTTAAACTAGGAATAGTAGTGCATTTTATATGGGATCACAGCACAAGTTAAATAGGACGGTTACTAAATTGTGCATAACACATGCATAACTCTCAAATTGTATTGAAGGGTTGACATAACATATTTCTCATCTTCAGTTTAACTGTTTCATAGCAGCCTTAGGAAATACACTAAATTCAATAAGGTCAAAGTGATTTAAATAACATAGACTTAAAGCTAAATGATATCAGGGATAAAGGCAGTATAATTAGATATTCTCCTGTTGGATAAGTAGTCCCAAGGTGATAGCATTCATGATTCTATTCATAAGTCTCATGTTCCTCCAGAACTAGGTCACAGCTTCACTTCACTCCCCAATCCCCCAGCACCCCCTCCCCTATCTCTAATAGCTGATGACCTTGGCTTCCTACTTACCTAGAAAAATAAAGACAGAAAAGAGCCTTCACAAGTTCCTATTACCACACCTACCTACCTATCTGTGTCCATATCCTCTATCTCACGGTTACTAAGAGTCAATGGGCCATGATCCTATCTAGTGTTAATACCTTTACTTGTATGCTGGACTCCCATTCCTCTTCCCTATGAAAGGACACCATGACAGCAGTTAGCCCCTTCTTGCATCTTCCCTTCCCTCTCCATCCTGGAGCATAAAGACAAGTTGTAATGTTCTTCATGTCTAAACAAGTTGTGGTAACTCTCCTAATCTCACATCCCCTTCCAGCAGCTTCAACATTTTTCTGATCTATCTATTACAAAATCCCCTCGAAGAGTTATCTGTAATCATTGTCCATAGTCCTTCTCATCATTCTCTCTTTAGGCCACTCTGTCAGGTTTCTGTTTTCACTACTTTACTGAAGTACTCATCAAAATAATAAATGGTCTCCAGGTTTCGATTCCCCAGGTTGTTTCTCAGCAGTCTTGATTTCATTTGACCTCTGGGTTATGCTTGATTTACTATTGATCATCTTTTACTTTGATACACTTTCTTTATTTGACTTTCATTCTGCTCTATTTCACTTTTCTTCACTCATTTCTTCTTATACTCGAAATATTTAAACATGAGAAGGGTCCCCCTTTTGCTTATTCTTTCTGTGTATACTTATTCCTCTGGGGAATCTCAACAAATTTCACATCTTAAAACTAGAACTATGCTGTTGGTTATCAAATTCATATAACCCAGAAATATTTCTTTGATTTCAATTTTCTATTTGTCATCACCATCATGATGTCTAGTAAGTATCTCAATTTTAATATGTATAAAATCCAAACTCTTCTTCTATGTATCTTCCTCATCTCAGGTAAATGGCAACCCTATCAATATAGTCACCCTAGTCAAAGACACTGAAGTCATTCCAGACACATTTCTTTCTCTCATACCCCAAATGTAATATGTCAGTAAATCCTTTTGTCTTATCCCTCAGATTCTAAACATTTCTCATGTCTTCCACTGCTACTCCTCTAAGCAAATCCAATCTCTCACTTGGGTTTCTGAAACAACCACCTTGTGGGTGGTTTCACTGTTTCTATCCTTGTTTCTCTCCTATAATTCTATTTTCCAAAAGTAGATAGTCATCCTTTTTAAATGGACTTTATGCCAGGCTATTCCTCTGTTTAAAATCCTCCAAACCTTCCCATCTTACTCGTGAGCAGAAGCTAAATTCCTTGCGACGATCTTCAAGTCCCACGAGCTCTGGTGCCCTGCTACTAGTGGACCTTGTCACTTTTTCTTCTTTTCTGCTTTCTTCAGCTTCTCCACCCTTCTTGTTGTACCCAGAACAACTATGCCAGAATGCTGTCACTTCAGGGCTCCATCCTCATGTCACTATCCCTCACCTTTTTCAGTTATTTCTTCAAATGTCAACTTTTCAGAAAGATCTTCCCACTTTTCAGAAAATACAAGCACTTTCCACTCTATCTTATATTAAACACCCTTCACACACATACATCTGAACACTCATCCTTCTCCCCATGCTTTTTAACCATAACATTTCTTAACATCTGACTAATGAAGACTTCTATTTACCTATTTGTTTTTCATATATCTACCTGAACTAGAATATAATATACAGAGCTGTTGTTCAGTGCTATATACCCAGTGTCAAGAATAGTTTCTCACATACAGTAGACTTTCAATAAATGCTTTATGTATAAATTAACCATTTACTTAAGGATATTGTCCTTATAGATTACATTTTCCCCCCAAAACTGAGTATTATCAATGAATGACTGAAACTCTAGACTTTTCTGCTTTTCTGAAGATGATTTCCTAAGGTGTCGCTGGCCATTTGTGGAGACTTAGGTTATCATGTCCAGCCACTGTTGGCAAAATATTTAAAAAGCATCAACTAAAAGAGTAGGGACTTTACTCTTAGCCAACAGATCATTTAGTTGGTTGGCCTGCTGAGATCTTGGTGTCCCTGCTTATTTTATTAGCACACCTGTGTGAATTCTGCCATGGAGCTGTTTTTCCTTTCATCTTCCTACAGTTTTAGCTGAAACATCTTCAAGGCTGGCTGAACAGAACTCAGAGAGCACTTGTAAGTCTTTCGTGGCTTAATTATATTCTTTATCCCATGCCACCCTTCTCCTCCAACTTACAGTTATTTCCTATATTATTGTAATTCATTATAACCATAGAGTAAATAACTCTCTGGGATGAGGGCCTTCTCTCATCTTCCTTTCCCACACTCACATATGAGGTATCATATTCTTTCTGATAGCTGTGTTACTCTTCTCTTCCCCCCAAAACTCTGCTTACCTCTGCTCTACAGTCTGTATATTGGTGTGTGGTTACCTTTGAGTGAGTCTTGTATCTTTTCTTTGCAGACTAGTTGTAGTCAGGCCAGAGGTATTTAATAAGCCTGCTTGTTTAGATCTTAATAAGGGATATATCTGAAGCCGCATGTCCTTTACTTATTGCTGTTCCCAAACATTTGCAATGCCAGGAATGATTAGTTAAATTTTCATTTCATCTTTGAAAATATGTGCAATCTCTTTGAAGACAGAAACCCTGGCAGACAATCACATGTTCTCTGCAGGGTCTAAAAACTCCAGACCATACACATTGCTGGGATTCAATAAGCAGCAGTTTTAAAAAGCTGTTGAATTTATCCTAAATTTCTTGTCGCACCCAGTTTATAGAACAGATGACAAATATTATAGATTTACTTTATGTGTGAGATGATTACCATTATAACGCTCATTTTCCTAAAAATATATACTACTCTGGATCTTTGTATAGTTAGTCCATGGCTACCGAAAAGCCCCAGAGTTACCCTTGGCCAAGAGGTATACGTGATCCATCAAAAACTGAGAGCCAAAGTCATAATATTTTTAATAACTTGAGTATCCATCATAATTGTTTTTGAAAATAGAAATGAGTGTGATAGCATCTCTAAAGTCTGCCAATACAAACTCTGTTGATTGCTTTCGCCCACTATTGTACCCTCCGGCACTGCTTGATCTCTGCATGCCTGTACCTGCAGCATTCCATTAATCATGGGTCAGAGGCTGAGTATGACCCTCAAACTTGTGCCAGAAACTCCCCACTCCAAGATTCCCTGGTGGCAAGAGAACATTAAGGCAGGCGTTTTGACACCCAGAGATTCTTTATACTAGAATGCATGCACTTGAGCCAGATTTGAAATTAACCCTGCTAAATAGTGATGAAATAAAATAGATCCCCTGAGCATTCACTCTGCCAATCACTTGCTCTTTCAATATTTGTTATTGTTATTGTTTCATTATTGTTCGTTATTGCCATTTTACAAATGAAAAATGAAGGCTCCAGAGAGAATCACCCGCCCAAGAACAATCGGCAAATGGCAGAGCTTTGTGCAAACCCAAGTCTGTTAGACAGTTACTTTATGCATGTTCCACTATTCCATTCTACTCATCACATCACAGAGAGCATCACAGAGAAATTCTTTATCCATGATATTCTTCAAAACATTGTTTTCATCTGTCAAGGTAACCAACACTTGCACAAGGTTGGAAATTAAGAAATGTGCTCCCTTCCAATTTCAGATTCCAACCACACATTAGGCATGATGAAGGGCATATTTGGAGCCTTTATCCTCCATTGTGGTTTGGTGGTGGTGGTCCTGCTGTCAGCTTGTGCCAATGACTGTCCTTGGATGAAAATTCAAGATTTAAACATTTTTCGTTCATTAAAATGTCTCATTTCAAGAATAATGCTCATTTATTCCTACTTGTTAGGAGAATTCATAATTATTCTTACTCTCTCCCTATGAAATCATGAAACGTGCTTTGTTTTCTTGGTTCTCTTCTCCTTTTTACATTCTATTTTGCTTGTTGTTATGGTTTAAGACCCTCCAGCATTGGCTCTGTCATATTCTTTGCTGGGTTGTCTCAGTTGTTTCATGTGAGTAATATATAGTTGTAGCAATTGTAACACTTTTTTAAGTTGGAAAAAAAAAGACATTAATAGGATGATGAAATTTGTCCACAGGTACTCTCTAGTAGAGCATTGCTATGAGTTGAAATGAAATTGCTTAAAAACAACTTAGATGAAGTTAATTCACATCTAAAACTTTGATGAGTTCCGGAAACTGGTTCCCAGTAGAGATGTATTTAGCAATAAAATAGGTTGAATGAGTTTAGGAGAGAGAAGGTGGTGCCCTGAGATAAGGCTTCCCAGGCAAGTTGGAGATGGATTTGTGAAGAGGCCAGTTTGCCAGAGTAAGAAGATGACAGGTAATAGCTACTAAATATTTTAAATATAGAAATAAAATTGTTAGACCTGTGTTTTGAATGATAAGTTTACCTGGAATGATAGATTGGATCTCGAAAGAAAGAGAATGATTTTGATTATGCATGAGTTTCTGGCCAGGAAGAATAACTTGATCTCAGTTTAGTTTTTTTTTCCCCCCCTCAAACTGTAAATTTTATTTTTATCTTTTAAGCTCAGGGATTTTATTCCTGGGGCTTTAGAAAGGGTATCCCAAATGTATTTAGTACAGAATTTGAAATGTAATGATTTCTTACCCATTTTAGAAGATTTTTGTCTGTGATTTCAAAGATGGCTATATGATTTTCTTCAAAATTAAGAAATAAAATGACACCAATACATTTATTAAGCCAGGGGAAAGGATACTGCGGTCTATGGACCACAGCAAATTTTATAGATAAAGTTGTATTGGATTATAGTTATATCCACTTATCCATGACTATGTTTATGCTATAATGGCAGAGTTGTTGCAAAAGAGACCATATGACCTGCAAGGCCTAAAATATGTACATGTTGTCTGACCCTTTACAGAAAACATATACCAATCTCTGTGTTAAGCAATATTGTTTTTATATATCAGCATTATTTTCCTTTTTGTAAGTTTTTTAAAACTTGGAAAATTTTTGAACTACTCAAAAGATAAATATTTAATTGCATTTAGGTTGACAAGATCCTGGGCCAGGTTTTGCAAATGCATTTAGGCCAGGAAAATATTGACATAATATGAGTGTGTCATCTGACACTGGAATCCCAATGGAAGTAGATTTGTTTTCAATCCTTAATAACTTTATATATAAAAATGAAATAACAATAGTACACAAAATCACATGATTTTGTAAGGAATAAATGGCACTGTGCATGTAAAATGTGCTTGGAACATCAGAACTTAATTGTTCTTTTTATAACTTCTACTAAATTTTTTAAAATAGCCAATTGTTTGATTTTAAAAACATCAATATTCTTATTTAAGTAGAAAGCATATTTTTTTAGTAAGGTCCTTTCTCATACTTCAGTTGCTTGTCATCATTAAATAATAATAATTAACATTTATTAAGTGTTGATCTCCTACCAAAATACTATCTTCCCTCTCTAACTTCCTGCATATTCAAACATAAATTGACAGCCATTGACACAAAAGGCATTCTTTTCTGTAGTCTCAGGACATGAGGAGAGAAAACAATATTATGATTTTTAAATGGGCATGAACTGTATACAGCAAAGTTAGACTACACTTGTGGGTCCCAGCACTGGAATTTAGGAGACTAGTTTGACCTTGATCAGGTCATCTGGGAGATATGTTCTTAGATTCTATTGTAATTCAACCCGTTCCTTTAGAGCCTTCAGAATTATGTAACTTACATATATATCCCTGTCTTTCCCTTAATGAAATCAAATACTAATCTGCTAGCCCAAGCACAAAAAGGCAATTAAATTTTTTGTTTTTAAGTCTAGAGGAGAAAAATAATGATACAAATAGTGAGATTCAGTTAGCTCAGTTGATGGTATAAACTATCCATCATCATAAAGTGAAAATGATAATAATGCTTATTATTGCAATGAAAATGTGAGATTCAGAAATTTTAAAATAGCAGCAAAACTCATTTAAAAAATGCCTCTGTTTACATTCCTGAAGCTAAAGACTTATTATATAATGTAAGTGTAGAGTTCCTAGTGAGATTTGGGCAACAAAGGCCTAGTCATGTCAAGAAATCTGATAATATCCTATATTTATTAATCACATAGTCAGGCAACTGTCAAGCTGAGAGAGGTCACAAACACCAGAGAAGAGCAAGTAAGTAGCCCAGAGTCAAATAAAGGGATACTATGAGCTCAATATTTTAAGAGACTAATCAAGTTGGGGGGAAGTGCAGTCTGTAGCGAAATAAGCAAAAATCCACACAACCAAACAGAAAGGAGTCTATGGATTTTATGGGTAAAATTTTTGTTTTGTTTTGTTTTTAAGACTAATGTTACTGAAGTTTTCTATGTTCCCTGTGCTCTACATATGGCAGCATTTGAATCTTCTTGTCAACACTTGTAGGAAAGTATAGTTGTTATCCCCATTTTGCAGATGAAATTGAGATGCTGTTCATGTAACTCTGTCAAGGTTGCATAACTACAAGCAATGTGTGAGTATGTGTGCCTAAGATCAGTTTCAAGAGCTCATATTGGAATCATGACACTACACTGGACCCTGGTAGGTGAGCAGTGCTGTGCTTGCATTTATGGAAGACCTAGAATTTAACCTTCATAACCCTTCCCAACAAGTCATTTTGCCGTATCTTTTAAAAATATAAACTGTATCAATTTATTTGCTTGCTTAAAACCATCTAGTAGCTTTTCATTAATCTGAAAACAAAATCCAAACATCTTACTGACTTGCAAGCCCTGTATCTAGCCTATTTGCTTCTTTGACTCACTGCCTGTAGGTAATCATGGTTGCTTGATTACTGCTCCATTCCCAGTGCTGGGCATATTT
Organism: Cephalopachus bancanus; assembly: GCA_027257055.1. Classification (NCBI taxonomy): domain Eukaryota; kingdom Metazoa; phylum Chordata; class Mammalia; order Primates; family Tarsiidae; genus Cephalopachus; species Cephalopachus bancanus. Next base: position 2,080,557 of record JAPVLO010000120.1, on the reverse strand, counting down.
TCTGATGTACAGTAGTTAATATTTGTTGAATAAATGAAAACCAGAGATGACCAGGTAGATCACAATGAGGGCCTATGAACTAGGAGTATGTATTCTTACCCTAGGGCAGAGGCTATATGCTGTTTGGACCTTGTTCTGGAGAGGTAAGAGCAAGATAAATGCATTTTGGCTGTCAGGCAAAAGTATGATCTTACAGGTCCTTGTAAATCCTAACTCCAGTTAGGGAAGATTTACAAGAGATTTTATACTAAGTGTGGATTTGATGAGATTTATCAAAATATCTGCTCTTAGTTATTTCTAAGGACAATAGTCCACCCATAAAAAAATGTAATGCTGAGAAGATTAAACTCCAAGGAAATAAACAGGGAGCATAAATATATAGCTATGAGATGCTTTGATTTAGGTTATTCCTTCAAAAATAGATTTTCTACTAATTATGTAGTTGCAGCCATAACTGTGTTTTATTCCCTGGAAGGTAGAGTGGAGGTAAGGAGGAATAATTTTCTCAAAAATATATTTATGTCTCAAAGTATTTATTGTTTCTGGAAGTTTCCTGCATTACGTTTTGCTGACACAAACTCTTAAGAGGAGTTGAAGTGAAAATTTGGGGAAAAGAGATGAATAGAAGTCTCTTAAATATCCAAAGTAACAGAGCACTGCACATATACACACAGAATGTTCACGCACAGATACAAACATATGCACTCAGGTAAATAGAAGAGCAAAGAGAAGGAAAAAGAAAACAAGAAATCAAGATGAAACAATTTGCTTTGCCCAATGTGTAACTTAATGGTATATCTTTTGTTAGAAAAAAAGCTAAGCTTGTTTCTTAGACTATCTAACCTTGTAATAAAAGCTTCTAAGCATTCTTCATCTGAACACTGGGGTACCACCACTCTTTGTTGAAAATGAGTAAATGATTGTGTCTGTATATGTGATGCAGAAGCCTGAAATCCTCAAAAGGTGCACTGAAAGAAACTTGCCCGCTGTGTTATGGGTTACTTACTTCTAGGTCAGGGAGATAATGATGCTATGGACTATCAGGAAAGCCTAGACATTACATCTGAAATTGGACAAAGAGAAAAATAATTTCCATACTGATATTTATTAATATTATCTTCATTTGTTGAGTGCTTATCATGTCTCATGCACACTGCTGATCCATTTCTACTAAGCTTCCCAAAGATGGCAAAATATAACCCTGTTTCATCCAGGAAATACATACCTGTGTCCTCATCTATAAAATAGGGCAAGGGAAAGGAGGTTATTTCATAGTGAGTGAACCAATGTTTCTTTCCAATTTTATATAGGTAGCAAGTGGCAGAATGTGATTCCCAAGTTTATCTCTTACAATGTCAAAGCTTTTTCAGGATACCACCCTGACTCTCTTAAAGGTAAATAACTTTATTTTGTAATACCAAGTATCTATCTCCTTTCAAGACTTATTTTTTAAAGCAGTTAGAAATCTCATTAAGGCAATAGGAAAATAGAGACCTAACTGGAAATGTAGACTTCTGAAGAAACATGAACTTCATCAGTACTAGAAATCAATATGTGTCCTAAATATATCTCTTTCTAAAATTAGCTGTAAATTCATTAAGGCTGTTAGATATTAAAGTTCTCTTCTAGCTCTAAAGTGCTCCTTTTCTAATGAAAAACTCTGACTTAAACTGTATTCCCTGGGAAATAAAGCACTTTATCTGAAAGAGGAAAATTACTGAAAGAACATTTTAAGTCAACCTAATGAATCCTCCCTCCCCCATCCAATTTACAACCACATATTTTGGTTCTGTAATTCTGCGGTGCTTATTTTAATTTCCTAATTGGAAGTAAAACAAACGCAAAAATTAAAACAAGATAATCACATTTTTTGAAGTAAAAATAATAGATTTGTTTTGCTCACTTGTTTTCTGCATGTGTACGTGCACAAGTCTATCTGTTGATGTATTTTGTCTTAAATGGAGAATCAGTTAACTAGAAAACTAGTTTGGTCTCTGGAATTTACTAGAAAGAGGATTTCAGGAGCTTTATCTAGTGCTACTTTAGTCTACTTTTCTTGTTAATATAAGTTTTATGGTCTTAGAAGAATGTGAAAAATATATTTTTGTGTTTCTATAGTCTTGGGACTTTCTAAATAAAATTTGTAGAAATTTTCTAACCCGGGCTAAGAGCAAGTATTGGGAAATTAATTTACAATACAGGCAGTCAGAGAACGCCAGATACATTTACCAGGTTCTGAAAGTACAAGTTTACATTTCAGGGAAAATGAGGCCCAGGACCTTGGAGATATATCCAGATCATCAAAACTACGACTCTGGGAGCATATCTGGCCTTTGGAGTGATATAGTCACATTCCAAAAGATTGAATCAAAGTCCAATGGTCTTTTCCATCCATTCTAAGGAGCAAAGCTCTTTCTTTTTCTTTCGTTCTCTCTTTCTTCCCTCCCTCTCTTCCTTCCTTCTCTTTCCTCTTTTTTTGGAAAGGATGAAGGAAGTAGCTATCTTTCTCCTATATATAAACTGAAAAAAAAAATCCATTTTTCTCCATTCTTTGCCTGGAGAGTGTCTGGCCACTCAAATAAGATATTTTTTTCATCTGTCTTTTGCTGTGTTGTCTGAGGTTAAAGGCTGGAGCCAAACAGACAACACTGTTGATATAATTGTTATAGAATCACCAATAGCGAATCTTTCTCTAATCCATAACACAATTTATGCATAATGAGGAAATGAAGACTTAACCTCCAGCTCAGCAATTTTTCATTTCTCCCTATGCCTAAACTAGCTACCTTGTCTCAATTAGGCATTAAGGGTTTTAGACTTTAGGAATTTTGATCTTTAGGGATTTCTACATTCAGGATTATGGCTTTTGGGTTGTGTTTTTCTAGATTATGATTGGTACTGCTTTATGCTTATAGATTTTTAAAAACTACATGAAATGGACAAATCTGTAAAAAACTGAAGTTACTAAAACTAATTCAGTAAGAAATAGAAAACCTGAATAAATATAGCAATTAGACACAGAATTTGTAGTCAAAAATATTCCCACACTGAAAACTCAAGCCCTAGATGACTTCATTGGTAAAATTCTACAAAGCATCATAGGAATTCTGCACAAACTCTTTGAAAATATAAAGCATGAAGGAAAATGTCAAAATCATATTCTGAGGACCAGAAATAACCTATTACCAAAACCATACAAAGACATTTTTAAAATGGTTGGCATATTTCTCATGAATATAGCCCCCAAAATATTTTAAAATATAAACAAATGAAATATGGCAACATATGAATGAATAATATAACACAGTCAGGTGAGGTTTATCTTAGGAATAGAAGTTTGGCATAGCATTCAAAAAATCATTTTCTTGTGTTAGCAGAATGAAAGAGAAATTATGCAACTTACTAGTAGCAATAAAATCATTTGATTAAATTCTACACCTATTAATGATAAAAGATCTCAGAAAACTAGAAATGGGAGAGAAATTTATCAGCCTAATAGAGTGCATCTACATAAAACCTACAGTTAAAATCATACTTCATAATCGTGTGGCCCAAATAGAAGTGATTTTTGCCTTTAGGGAACTTTTGACAATGTTTGGAGACATGTTTGCTTGGCACAATTGGAGGGGGGTGGTATTCTACTGGCATCTAGTGAGTAGACGCTGAAATGTTGCTGAACATTTTGCAATATACACGACCGCCACCCTCCATAACAAAGAATTATCCAGACTCAAATGTTAACCTCATCACAATGAAGTTGAGAAAACTTGCTTTCTAGTGATTGATTGTTTTCCGCCAGAAGATCAAATACAAGACAGAGATGTTTGTTCTCACCATTTCCATGAAATATTTTACTAGAGTACTTATATTGTGATACGATAAGGAGAGGGATAAAAAGTGTACTGTTAGAAAAAAGTAATACTATCTTCATTTGCAAGACACTATCATAATGTATGTGGAACTTTCTAAGGAATCTACAAAAAAAGCTACTAGAACTAATATGTTAGTTTAACAATGTCAAAGCATCTAAAGCATTAACATATAGTTAAACAGAGGCCAGAAATTGACTCTCATGTACATGCTCATTAATTATTTTTACAAATGTATCAAGGTAATTCAATGAGAAAGGATACTTTCTTCAGTCAATAGTGCTGGAACAACTGTTGGACATAGACATGGAAAAAACAAACATTATTTCATTTCTAACACCATGCATGAAAATTAACCTGAATGTATCATAAACCTAAATGTAAGAGCTAAAACAGTAAAAATCTGGAAAAAAATCTGAAAAAATCCTATCAATCAAAAGGGAAACAAATATTTCTATGACAGAGAAAATAATTTCTATGACAAAAGAAAAAACACAAGAGAAAAAAATGATTTGAATTTTATGAAAATAAAAAGCTTCTTGGAAAGACAACATTAAGAAAACAAAAAGAAAAATAACAGCTTGGGAGGAAATGTAGTATGTATATCTGACAAAGAACTTGTGTCCAGTATATATAAAGAACTCAATAAGAGAAAGATCTTTTAAAAATGCACAAATGAATTGAACACACAAATGCCAATAAGTACACAAAAATGTGCTGAATAGCATTAATTATTAAGAAAATGTAAGTTAAAGTCAAAATTAGATAACAGTACATATACACTAGATGGTTAAAATTGTAAAAAGACTGGCAATACTAATTGATGAAACTGTAGAGTAACTCAAATTCTCACTTATGATTGATGAGGATGTGAGGTGATATTCTAGAAAATATTTTGTTAATTTCTTATAAAGTTAAATAGATGTTGTGCTAAATGTTCAGGGTCTTAAGTTGCTGTGAAGTCCATAATTTTGTCCTTCTTTATGGCTGCCTAATATTCCTTCGTGTATATGTACCACATTTGTTTTATCCAGTCCACTTTCTTTTTTTTTATATTAAACATATTTTTATTTTAATATTGTGGGGTAAAATTAAGGGTTACAAATTGCATCATTAAGTCACCCTTGTTGATAAGGGGTGTCTCTGCCGTCCCCAGACAGATACTGACTACCGTTAATCTCACCTCCCTTCCCCTCCCTGCCCCCCCATAGTTTCCCACTCATTCTTTTCTTATGGTATTACGATAGATGTTCAAGGTCCACTTATGAGTGAGAACATGTGATACTCAGATCTTTGTTTCTGTGAGAGATCACTCAGTATTATAAACTAGTTCCATCCAGGTTGCTGTGAAATTCATGATTTTGTTCTTTTTTATGGCTGCATGGTATTCCATTGTGTATATGTACCATATTTTTTAAATCCAGTCCTCTTTTGATGGACAGCATGGTTGGTTCCAGGTTCTTGCTACTGTGAACAATGCTGTGATAAACATATGTGTGCAGGTATCTTTTTTTTTTTTAAGTTGGAGTCTCACTCTCTCACTCAGACTGGAGTGCAGTGGCCGCTCCCGGCCACCACAGCCTCGACCTGCTGGGCTCCGGCGATCCTTCCCCCTCAGCCTTCCAAGTAGCTGGAACTACAGGTGTGCACTACCATGCCCGGCTAATTTTTTGATTTATTGTAGAGATGAGGTCTCACCAAGTTTTCCAGGTGGGTCTCGAACCCACGGGCTCAGGCAATCCACTCACCTCAGCCTCCCAAGGCACGGGATTACAGGCTGAGCCACCGAGCCCAGCACAGGTATCTTTTTTATAGAGTGATTTGAGTTCTTCAGGGTATATTCGCAGAAGAGGGATTGCTGGGTCGTGTGGATGGTCGATCTTTGGATTTTTTAGGATTTGCCACAGAGGTTGTGCTAGTTTACACTCCCACTAACTGTGTAACTATGTAGAAGTGTTCCCTTTTCCCCACATTATCTCCAGCATCTGTTGTTTTTTGAGTTATTGATGATGGTCATCCTGACTGGAGTTAGGTAGTATCTCAGTGTAGTTTTAATTTGCATTTCTTTGATGATTAGTGAGGCTGAGCATTTTTTCACGTGTCTGTTGCCTGCTCATATGTCTTCTTTTGAGAAGTGTCTATCCATATCTTTTGCTCACTTTTGTTTTTTTTAGTGAGAAAGCAGGATTTATTGATTTATTGAGAGGAGTGGGAGGGGACCTGAGAGGTTACCTTGCCCACTTTTTAATAAGGCTGTTTACTTTTTTCTTTTTGGCATCTTTGAGTTCCTTGTAGATCCTGGATGTTAGGCCTTTGTCAGATTTGCAGTTGGCAAATATTTTTTCCCCATTCTGTTGGCTGTCTCCCCACTCTCTTGATGATATCTTTTGCTTTGCAGAAGCTTTTCAGTTTAATGAGGTCCACTTGTCTATCTTATCTCTTAGGGTATGGGCATTTGGGGTTTTGATCAGGAATTTGTTGCCTATTCCAATTTCCATAAGGGTGTCTCTTGTGATTTCTAAGGTTCTTATAGTTTGAGATTTTACATTTAAGTCTTCAATAAGGTAACTGATCTCAAACCAGGTGAAGTGGGGACTAAAGAGAGACCCAAACTTTACTTGTACAATGACCACATATACCTAATCCTGAATTGTACTCCACATCTTTAAAAATAAATATAATTAAAAATAACACACACACACACACACACACACACACACACACACACACACACACACTGCCATATGGCCTAGCAATTTCACTCTTGGTATTTACCCAGAGAAATGAAAATTGTATGTCCACACAGAGACTTGTACTTGTACGTGCTAGTTCACTATAGTTATATTCATAACAGCCAAAAAAAAAAAAAAAAAAAACCACTGCCTAAATACCCATGAACAGTTATGTGGATTAAAGAAATTATGGTATAGCCATACAATGGAACACTACTAAGTGGTTTTTAAAAATCTTACTAGTATACACAATTAAATATTAATAGATGCCACAGTTTTAAAATCTGTTCACAGATCCTTTGCCAAACTCTTTGTTGGGTCTCTCCTTGAATCTAGGCTGAGCTTAGTAATGCACTGGCAAGCAAAAACACCATCAAAGTCATGCTAGGTAACTTCTATGACTAGCTCAGAAAAGGCCATCCAGCTTCTGTCTGGTTCTCCTATGGCATTAGCTTTTGGATTCCTAACCTGTACATAATAATTCTCACTGCTGTGAGTTGACAAAGCTGCAAGAAGGTCACACATCTGTGTTCCATCCCATAGATGGCATTTGAGGTCTCTTCAAATAGTTACCAGCAATCTTCAGGCATGTGAGTGAAATCACCCCCATTGCTCTGGCCCCAGGTGTATATTCACCCCCAGTTTTCCTATATTCTCAGCTGAGGCCCCAGACATGACTGAGCTGTCCCTACTGGGGCCTGTTGAAATCCTGACCTACAGAATCAGCATGCATACTAAAATGCTTCCTGCCACAGAGTTTTGAGATGATTAGCTATTTAGCAATAGTATCTGGGGCAATAAATAAACCTCCTAAATTATATTGGTTGAAAGATGTTGGACCCAAAGCACACACATTGGATGTCTTCCTTTGCTTGAAACTAGAGAAGACAAATTTAATTTGTAGTGATAGAAGGCCGGGCTTGGTGGCTCAGCCTGTAATCCCATGCTTTGGAAGGCCGAGGTGAGTGAATTGCCTGAGCCCGCGGGTTCGAGACCCACCTGGGCAACTTGGTGAGACCTCATCTTTACAATAAATCAAAAAAAATTTAGCCGGGCATGGTAGCACGTGCCTGTAGTTCTAGCTACTTGGAAGGCTGAGGCGGAAGGATCTCCAGAGCCCAGCAGGTCGAGGCTGCGGTGGCCGGGAGTGGCCACTGCACTCCAGTCTGGGCGACAGAGTGAGACTCCAACTCAAAAAAAAAAAAAAAAAATAGAAAGCAGATCAGTGATTGCCTGGGACCCAGGGTGTAGTTGGAGCTGACTGGGAAGAAGCATAAAGAAAGGGGTAATGGGAATGTTCTCGATCTTGATTGTGGTTATATTTGTTAAAATTAATTGAGCTGTTGCCCTTAAAGTAAATACATCTTATTTTGAGGAAATTATACTTTGACAAAGTCGTATTTACAGATAAATAAATGACTGAATGAATAAATAAGTAAATAAATAAAGCAAAACATGCAGCAGGAGCTAGAAACTAGGAAGGAGTACCATCTACCTGCCCAAAGGATGGGTAGACACCTGCAAATATTAGTCCATCTAGTGGTCACTAAATGGCTCATCACCACATCGTCAGGAAAAAGGCATGGTGAGAGGTAGGTAGAGACGAAACTTGGGCTGTTGACAATGCTTGAACATGAAATGTGACCTGCTTAATACTGGCCTTTCAATAGTCGGGAAAAAATGTAACTTTATTTGTTTATCTTTCCCTAGAATTTTCATTTTCTAGTAATGTTTCTTTACCTTAGGAAAAATCTGCTTTTGACTAGAAGATAAGTTCTTTATTTCTGACAGCAGGTGTCACAATTGCCTAATAAAAGAGAAGAAAGCTGCAACTTTTCTTAATGCAGAAAAGAAAGCCATGAGTCACCTGAAAATACAGTGCTAAAATGAATTCAGTTCCTATCATTGGCATGTTAGAATTGCCATAGTAACTAGTGCTTTTCCTTCATTCACAGATAACATGCTGGTAGGCTACAGCACCTGTTTAATTATAGTTCTTGAGGGGCAAAGGGGAGACAGTACCTGTCTCTTAAATCATGCCCATGTCTATGCACATGTGCAAAAAGTACACATACGTAAGTGCTACAGGCAGTATCCCAACTTCACAAATGTTAAAATGTGAAAGAATATGAGATGCAGTAACTCACTGCAGGCTATTTGAAAGGTACAGATGAGCTACACATGCCCACCACTGCTTCCCAGTTTGCCAACATTGCTCCACCCAGCTCAGTTTTCCTTGCATAGAGGCTATCTCTGGGGAATGCTGATGCCCCCTTTGATTGAGGACCCTTGGCCATAATGGAGAATTTTGAGGTAGCAGAGCCTGGTGGTAAAGGATGATGGTGCTACTGTGCTCTTGACTGATGGACACTGGAGGCAGTATTTTTCAGTTCCACTTGCATTTTTTTTAATGGCTAGGAGGGAAATAAGGAATCCTTTCTGCTCTCTGTAATAAGAGACTATGGCAAGTGTCTGCTGTCCTGGTATAGTCCACAGGAGGAACTGAATCAATGCAGGGGAAGTCAACCAGCTAGCAATCCCTAGATGATGATCATCGTCTGAAAGGTCGTGAGAAACTTCATCGTTCAGCTTTCAGCAGAAGACTTTTTTTCTTTCTGATTACAGACATAAGCAAGTTGTTAGAGACTTATAGACCATTCTGTCAAACAGCCCTTAATTGCAGTTCACTACATTTTAGAAAGGAAAATATAGATCACAATTCTAAAATGTTTCTAAAATCATGTGCTTTTCCTTTTGGAGATTTACAAGATAATTTAGATTTATGGAGCCTTAGTATCATGGTCAAGAGCACCCGTTACTACTGAGTTGTTGTAGCACACTAACATCAATTGATGGAAGGCCAGATAAGCCAGCTTTTCTATGACCTTGCCCCTACTCACATTTCTCAGAAAGATTTTGAATTTGAATTCCTTTCTCCACTCTTGATTATTGTTTTTTTCTGGTTGCACAATGTAGTATCTTTGATGGAACCCCGTTATAAATTGAATTCCATCTTGGCACTATCTTAACTCAAACAGTAAGTGTCCAAGGCACAAAAAAGTTTCTTTAAAAGAGTTTGCATGCTAGACCTTTACAAGAAAGCAGCTCTGAAAAACCTGTCTTGGGCTTCAACTGCAGTTGAAATACTGCTATCGTGCCCTTCTGGATCTGACAGTTGAGTCCTCCAATGAAGTCCAGATGGAGCTGTCCTTAACTTAACAACCAGAAAGGGGTCAGAAAGGAAGTGCCAGCCACATATATCTACCCCAAGTCCAGTTCAAATCTGGGTATCTTTAACTGCACGTGAACAATTCCTTCTAGAACTCCGTCAGGCATTTACCTTGAGCTGTGCTCACATTCTTAAAGAAGCCTTTACGATTGAATACTGTTTGTTTGAATTTTTCGATACATAAAAGAGTACTCAGTTTTTCATATAATATATCTTTTCATTCAACAATGAGTCATTTTAGCAAGATCATCCTATCCTTTTCGGAAGATATTCTTTAGTAGGACAGGAAGTCTGTATCTACTGTGTCAAAAAAGATGTCCTCAGAATAGCTGGCCGTGAAACATGCCCTGACATGCACAAATAAGTCCTCTTCAAATTTACTATTTTTTCTATACTTCTATTTATTCCACAAGGAGTAGAAATATTACCCTAAACAAAGAAACAGATAAATAAACAATAGAGACATAAGTCAAAAAAGGCCTTGTGTTTGAAACTGCCAACTTCCAGTAATTCACCAGAATGATGAACACAAAAGGAGAGAGGAGAGGCACCCTGTGTATGTCCTCTAGATCTTTTAGAAAACATGGAGTTGTGCCTTTGGCCACATACACGTGAATCTACAAGGTGATGTTGTTGACATCAAGGGAATGGGTACTATCCAGAAAGGAATGGCTCACAAATGGCATGATGGCAAAACCAGAAGAGTCTACCATGTTGCCCAACATGCTGTTGGCATAATTGTAAATAAACAAGTTAAGAGCAAGACCCTTGCCAAGAGATTTATTGTGTATATTGAGCTTATTAAGCACTCTAAGAGCTGAGCTTGTTTCCTGAAACACATGAGGAAACATAATCAGAAAAAGAAGGAAGCTGAAGAGAAAGCCAGCCTGTTCCGCTCAAAGAACACTTAGTGAGAACCAATGGAAAGGAGTCTGAATGCTGGAACCTATTCCCTCTGCACTCATGGCACAATAGGTATATGTTTGTGTGTGTCGGGGGGGACCCTTTGGACTGTAAAAAATAAAATAATTAAGATAAAGAGTATTAATCTTTTAAGTTACCAATTACAAATGGATATGACAATCCTCCTATCCCCCATGGAGACAGCCCCCTTCCAGGGTAAAATCTGGAAGATCCGTTCTCTAAATGGAATTACTGGACTGAACCTGATGCCTAAGCACAATATAGATGGTGCCACTGACTTGGAAGATGAAAGAGAGAATGGCATTCATGACAACCTTGTGCACGGTGGAAGGTGTTGAGTTTGGGATCAGGGGGCCATCACACAGCTGACTTAGGAAAGAACAGGGCCTCCAGATGTGGAACAGGATACATGTGAGGGTTCAGATCCAATAAGGGTCAGTGGTAACTGAACTGGCAGCACAAACTGGTTCAGGAATAGTCAGTCTCTGGTGTCTAAATAATGTGACAAGTCAATGGAGAGTACTGAGATTTATGGTCCTGCAGACAAGGTACCACAAGGAAAAAGCAATGTTGAAATTCAGAATCTACTAAAAGCTATTAGAACTATTAAGTTAGTTTAGCAAGGTCGCAGAATTGATACATAAATCAATGGAAAAGAATAGAGAGGCCAGACATTGATTCTCACATGTACGCTCATTGATTTTTTGTTGTTGTTGTTGTTGTTGTTTTTAAAACATATCAAGGTAATTCAGTGGAAACAGGATACTTTTTTTTAAACAAATGGATAGAAACAAAAACTCACTATATATATAAAAAAAATAAACATCAGATCTTACCTAATAGCGTAAGTGAAAATTAAAATACTCCATACAAGTAAATGTAAAATCGAACAAGAATGCATATTCTGATAGAAAACATAAAAGAAAATCTTAGCAACCAAGGGGAGCCAAAGATGCATTAATATTGAGCATGTGAAAAGCATAAATAAAAGATGAATTTCCTCCAAATTAAAAATTTTTAACCCTGGAAAGACGACATTAAGAAAATAAAAAGGCATGTCCCTTCCTGTGAGAAAATGTTGTAACTATACACATACATCTGACATATCTGAACTAATTGTAAAACATTCATAAGACAAAGGACTTGTGTCTAGAATACTAGTATGCAAAAATGATAGTAGGTAGGTTGTCATGATCCAAGAGATATGTCCACATGTGAGAAATGAGCTCAGGCTGTAGTCCCAAGTAGAGCCATCAAGGAAATGCAAGATAATAAGCCATCCCACATTTGTGGCTCGAGGCAGAGGTTAAGGAGAAGGGAGTGAGATTGTGTAGCATGTAATAAGAAGATAGCTTGTCCTCTGACTAGAGGAAAAAGGAGGAGTTGAATGAATCCTAAGGTAGGAGATAACCATGGTTGGGCTAAATTTAATTCTCAGTAAGAACAGATGATGGTGCCGTCTTAATGGTTATTGCCCTGATAACAAAACTCAGGGAGTCTAGGGCCCATTAAATAAAATTCCATCTGGCAGGGCAGAGCAGATTTCTGACGGCCTGCTGAGCTGAGATTACCTCTTGGGCCTGTTACTCCGGGGAGGAGGTGGTCTGCCCAAATCATCTTTAACCCAGATCCCTGATTCCTCTGATCCATTTTTTCTCTTCTTTTTATATCTTTGGACAATAAACCAGAATCTTCTCATTGTTTGGCCTTTCCATTGTATAATCCTGACTAGGTACAATAAACCTAGTCAACACCCTCACCTTTTTATCCTCACACAGATTCTGGGTGACAGCCTTGTGGGCATCTGTGGAAGCTGTTGGTGATTATTTGAGGTGATTCAGCTTCATATATGAGTGTGTGAGTGCGTGTGTGTGTGTGTGTGTGTGTGTGAGGTACATTAGCCAGGTCCAGAGGACACTGTTTCCAGAGCACACGTGTTCCTCCTTTCACCCTCCAAGACTCTTCTCAGGCAGAAAACTGGCCACTTTTGAAATAAATAGGGAAAAAAGATCTTAGCAAACTCTGCATCTTGAATTCAGTTTCAAATCAAAAGTGTAACCCAGACATTTGGGTGGCAGTCAGAGGTCAATTGATTCATTCAATAATTAACAAGAGAGGAGTTTGTTCTACTGAATTGAATGGATGAGCCTTGACCAGGGATGCAGCTTTCAGCCCTAGAAGTTTAGCTTTTGTTAGGTGACTTGAAGGAAATGGGAATTAGGTTGGTGATAGAAGCTGTGGGTAGGATGTGGTTCAGGAATCGGTCTATGGAAGCTGTGTACGAAGCTGAGTTTCTTTTCTCTGCCACTGTCTCATGCTTGCATGCAGCTTGACCTGCATACCCTGAGGCCTGAAGCAAAGCCATTCTCTGAGAGTTGTACTTCACCAAAGAGCCAACAGATGGAAACCTGGGCTCTGCTGCTTTCCACATGATGGCCACATGAGGGTGCACAAAGGCCTGACTTTGAGTCATCCACCCCCCAATTTTGGAGTCTTCTACGCTGCTCACCAATAGCTCACTGGTCACAGTCTCTCTGAGGCAAATTGCTGGAGTCCAACTCCAGGAGAGAGTCAGGGTTTGAGACGGGAGAATTGGGAAGCGGCGTAAAAGAAAAGACGAAAACGACAGGAATCCTCTTCCTGGGGAGAGCTCAAGACTCTGCCAATTTTTATTTATTTTTTACAAGCTTATATAGGTATTCCACTCAGCATTGTACCCACAAATGTATCTTATGTTGCTAACCAAATGCCCCCGTACATCCTTTTTGCACTCACAATAAGGTTGACCTTTAACAATTTCAACCACAGATGGTGTTTTTCTTAAGTCAAACATTTATGAACATCCTGGTTTTCTTCCTAACTTTCTCATAACTATTTACTATTATAAGCCTATAATATCCTTACCCTATAAAGCTAAATCTTAACCCTGTCTTATTTAATTTACTTACTACTATATATTTATTTCTGTTAATCTTATTTCTATCCTTATGTCCCTATATTTTCTTAACTAACACTTATACTATTATATATCTCTTTTTTTTTCATTAATCAGTATTTTTTATTATGGTTTTGTGGGGTACAGTTAAGGGTTAGGTGTACCATTACGTTTCATTCAGGCACCCTGTTGATAAGAGGTGTTTTCCCATCCCCCGACAGATATTTGCTACTGTTAATCCCATCCCCCTCCCCCCCATAGTTTCCCAGTACCGTCAGTCATTTTCTTATAGTATTGCATTGGATGTTCAAGGTCCATTATATGAGTGAGAACATGTGATACTCGGATCTTTGTTTCTGTGAGAGGTCACTCAGTATTATAGACTCTAGTTCCATCCAGGTTGCAGCGAAATTCATGATTTTGTTCTTTTTTATGGCTGCGTAGTATTCCATCGTGTATATGTACCACATTTTTTTAATCCAGTCCTCTTTTGATGGGCAGCATGGTTGTTTCCAGGTTCTTGCTATTGTGAACAATGCTGCGATAAACATACGTGTGCAGGTATCATTTTTATAGAGTGATTTGTGTTCTTCAGGGTATATTCCCAGTAGGGGGATTGCAGGGTCATATGGAAGGTCAACTTTAAGAGCTTTTAGGAAACGCCACACTGCTTTCCACAGAGGTTGCTAGTTTACACTCCCACCAACAGCGTAGAAGTGTTCCCTTTTCACCACACCCTCTCCAGCAGCTGTTATTTTTTGAGTTGTTGATAATTGCCATTCTGACTAGAGTTAGGTGGTATCTCAGTGTGGTTTTGATTTGCATCTCCCTGATGATTAGTGAGGTTGAGCATTTCTTCATGTGTTTGTTGGCTGCTCGAATGTCTTCTTTTGTGAAGTGTCTGTTCATATCTTTTGCCCATTTTATAGTGGGGTTGTTTGTTTTCTTCTTTTCAGTACATTTCAGTTCCTTATAGATCCAGGATGTTAAGCCTTTGTCAGACCTAGAGTTGGCAAATACTTTTTCCCAGTCTGTAGGCTGTCTCCCTGCTCTCTTGATGGTTTCTTTGGCTTTGCAGAAGCTTGTCAGTTTAATAAGGTCCCATTTGTCTATCTTCTTTCTTAAGTCCTGTGGGTTTCGGGTTTTGTACAGGAATTGGATGCCAGTTCCGATTTCCATGAGAGTATTTCCTTCCTTTTCTAAGGTTCTTATGGTTTGAGGTTTTACATTTAGGTCTCTGATCCATTTGGAGTTAACCTTTGTGCATGGGGATAGATAGGGGTCCTGTTTCAATCTTCTGCATGTGGTCAGCCAGTTTTCCCAGCACCATTTACTGAATAGGTTCTCCTCTCCCCATTGGTAGGTGGTGGGGGCTTTGTCGAAGATGACTTGGTTGAGGAATTGAGGTTTTGCTTCTGGAATCTCAATTCTGTTCCATTGATCTATATGCTCGTTCCTGTACCAATACCAAGCTGTTTTGATGATTGTAGCTTTATAGTAAAGTTTGAAATCTGGTATTGTGATACCACCTGCTTTGTTTTTTTTTGCTGAGGATTGTTCTGGCTTTTCTTGGACGTTTGTGTTTCCATATGAATTTCTGTGTTGTTTTTTCTAGGTCTGAGAAGAATGTTGTTGGTAATTTAATGGATATTGCATTGAATTTGTAGATTGCCTTAGGTACAATGGACATCTTCACAATGTTGATTCTTCTGATTCATGAGCATGGGATATTTTTCCACTTGTTCATGTCAGCTTTGATTTCTTTGAGCAGTGTTTTGTAATTTTCATTGTAGAGGTCTTTCACGTCTCTGGTTAGGAAGATGCCAAGGTATTTCATTTTTTTTGTGGCTATTGTGAATGGAACTGTGTTTTTTATTTGGGATTCTGTTTGTTTATTATTGGTGTAGAGGAATGCGATTGTCTTTTGTACATTTATTTTGTATCCTGAGACTTTGCCAAAGGCTTTTATCCATGTAAGGAGGACTTTGAAAGATTCTCTTGGGTTTTCAAGGTACACCATCATATCATCTGCATAGAGAGATAACTTGACTTCCTCTTTTCCTATTTGAATACCTCTGATTGCCTCCTCTTCTCTGATTGCTTTAGCCAGGACTGTCAATACTATGTTGAACAGGATGGAAGAGAGTGGGCATCCTTGTCTAGTTCCAGTTTTCAGAGGAATCGGTTCCAATTTTTGTCCATTTAGGAATATGCTGGCTGTGGGTTTCTCGTAGATGGCTTTTGCTATTTTGAGGTATGTTCCCCGTATGCCTAGATGTTCAAGGGTTTTTATCAAGAAGTGGTGCTGGATTTTATCAAAAGCTTTTTCTGCATCTAGTGATATGATCATGTGGTTTTTGTTTTGACATCTGTTGATGTATTTAATTACATTTATGGTTTTACGAATGTTGAACCAGCCTTGCATGCCAGGAATGAAGCCTACTTGGTCATGGTGGATGATTTTTGAGATGTATTGCTGAATCCGGTTTGCTAGGATCTTGTTGAGAATTTTAGCATCTATGTTCATCAAAGATATTGGCCTGCAGTTCTCTTTCTTTGTTGGATCTTTACCTGGCTTGGGTATCAATGTGATGTTGGCTTCATAAAATAATTTGGGGAGAGTTCCATCTTTTTAAATCGCCTGGAATACCTTCAGTAGGATTGGTTCAGCTCCTCCTTGAATGTCTTGTAGAATTCTGCTGGAAAGCCATCTGGACCAGGGCTTTTTTTGTAGGAAGTTTTCTTATTACGTAGTCGATTTCCTTGATTGTTATTGGTCTTTTTAGGGTCTCAATTTCTTCTTGTTCCAACCTAGGTAGGTTGTGTAATGTCAGAAAGTCCTCCATTTCCTTCTGGTTTTCAAGTTTGTTTCCATACAAATCCACGTAGTAGTCTCTAATGATCTTTTGTATTTCTTCAGGGTCAGATGTGACTTCATCTTTTGTGTTTCTGATTATGCTTATTTGGGTTTTTTCTCGTTTTTTCTTGGTCAGTCTAGCTAGGGGGGCCATCAATCTTGTTTACCCTTTCGAAGAACCAGCTTTTTGTTTCATTGATATTTTGTATTATCTTTTTGTCTTCTATGTCCTGGATTTGAGCTTTTATTTTGGTGATCTGGATTCTTCTGCTGAAATTAGGGTTTTTGTGGTCTTGCTTTTCCAGCTTCTTTAGGTGGCTTGTTAGGTTGTGAATTTCTGTTCCTTCCATTTTCTTCATGTGTGTTTGTAGGGATATAAATTTCCCTCTTACTACAGCTTTCAGGGCATCCCAGAGATTCTGGTAAGATGTTTCTTCATTTTCATTTGTTTCCAGGTATCTTTTGATCCCCGTTTTGATTTCGTCGTTGACCAGGAGTTGTTTAGCATCATGCTGTTTAGTGTCCATGTCTTTGTGGGTTTTGGGGGGACTTTGTTGGCGTCAATGTTTATTTTTATTCCACTGTGGTCCGAGAAGGTGTTTGGTAGAATTTCAGTCCTTTTAAATTTGCTTATGCTTGATTTATGGACGAGTATGTGGTTGATCTTAGAATATGTTCCATGTGGTGATGAGTAGAATGTGTATTCTGTGGTCTTTGGATGGAGTGTTCTGTAGGTATCAATTAAGTCCATTTGGTCCAAAGTCACATTGAGGTTCCGGATCTCCTTGCTGATTTTTTGTCCTGATGATCTGTCTAGGGTTGTGAGTGGGGTATTAAAGTCCCCAGTTATGATAGTGTTAGAGTCAATATCTTTCTTTAGTTTTCCAAGAAGTTGCTTTATGAAAGTTGGCGCACCTATGTTGGGTGCACATATGTTCAGGATAGATATTTCTTGTTGATGGATTGAGCCTTTTATCATTATGTAGTGGACTTCTGTATCTTTTTTGATTTTTAATAGCCTGAAGGGTATTTTGTCTGAAATTAAGATCACTACTCCTCCTTTCTTTTGTATTCTGTTCGTCTGAAAGTTTGTTTCCCATCCTCTTCCTTTGAGTCTGTGGGTGTCCTTTCTAGTGAGGTGAGTCTCTTGAAGGCAATAGATTGTTACCTGATGATATTTTATCCATTTTGCCATTCTATGCCTTTTCAGTGGTGCATTTAGTCCATTCACATTTAGGCTAATAATTGAAATGCAAGAGTTGATCCCTGTCATAAGGTTCTTACAGAGTTGATCCTGTTTATTTGTTGTCTTTCTTTGGGTTTTGGAGTTGGTTCATGTGTGTTTTTAATCTTTTGCCTGTACTCTTGTGAAGAATGCTGTTGTTCTTTTTTCTTTTTCTTCTGTGTTCAGTACTTTCTTAAGTGTTTCTTGTAGAGGTGGTCTGGTGGCAGTGTAGGTTCTTAGGGATTGGATGTCTGGAAAAGATTTCAATTCTCCCTCACTAGTGAAGCTTAGTTTGGCTGGGTAGGTTATTCCTGGTTGAAATTGTTTCTCTTTTAGAACTTTGAAGATAGGGCTCCAGGCTCTCCTGGCCTGAAGGGTTTCTGTGGATAAATCTGCTGCTATTCTAATTGGTTTTCCCTGGTAGGCAGTCTGGCCTTTTTCTCTTGCTGCCTTTAGGATTCTTCCTTTCATAGCTACTTTGTTTAGGTGAATTATTATGTGTCTGGGAGTTGGTCTTCTCGTTTGTTGTCTTGCAGGGGTTCTCTGAATCTCTTGTGTTTGAATTTTTGCATCCTTAATGAGATGAGGGAAGTTTTCTTGAATGATTTCATGAAATGTTTGTTCCAGCGTGGTTTCTGTTTCTCTTTCTGCCTGGGAAGCCCAATTATTCTTAGGTTTGGTCTCTTGAAGTGATCATTCATCTCTTGCAGGTTTTGTTCTGTCTTTTTGAGCTTTTCTATGCTTTTGACAGTTTGGGTTAGTTCTGTGTTTTGGTCTTCGAGCTCTGAGATTCTTTCTTCTGCTTGGCTGATTCTGCTTTCCATGCTTATTAGTCTGTTGTTCATTTCCATCACAGTATTCTTTACTGCTGTCATTTCTGACAACAGCTCCTTCCTATTTTCTTCTTGTCTCTCCTCAATTTTTTAAATTCTCTCCATTAATGTCTTGATGTCTGGGTTTGTTGCATGTGACCAGTCTTTCTGGGGACTCTTCATTGTCTGTGTTCCAGAATCTGTTTTCTCAGTGTCTGATTTCCCGGGGGTCTGTGTAGGACCTATATTCTTCTTTTGGTTTTTCTTCATTTGTGTGGTTTTTTTCCCCCTCTCTACTTTTTTCTTCCCTCCACATCACCGTCTTCTTTCATTCTGTTATTCAGGGGTAAAGGGATTGGTTTTACTTCTGTTTTTTCAATCTCCTATTCTTTATGTATGTCCTCTTACTTTGTTCAATGCTGAAGTTGCACTGTAGGTTGGAGGTGGTCCTTTTTGCAGTTTTGAGATGTATTTAAGGGGAGAGCTGTGATTCAAAATCTGTCTGCAGGTCCTGGTATTCGCTGACAGGTGTGTGGATAACGTGGAACCCACTTCCCACCGTCCTGGAATCTGTCTGTGCAGTGGGGCTGTAGGTTTATTCCCTGAAATAAAATGTGGTTAGCAGAGGGGAGAGAATGGAGCAGATAGTGGGTTGAAGAGGGGAGTGGAGAGATAGAGGAGTAAGGGGGGAAACAAACGAGTGTGCCAACAAGTAGAGAGGCCTATACTGAAACAGATAAAAACAATAGACCACAGCTACAGTCGAACCAACTCTCATACAAACAAAAATAAAACATATAGTGATGCTAATATACAAGCTAACCAACCACCTTGTTAGTGTGCTATTCCTCTATACAAAGATATGGTTTACAGAGAGAAGAAAAGAGAAGAAAAGGGAAAAAGAAAAAAGGGAATAATACAGTAGGAATAGAATTAAGTCATTAAACTGATAGAATCAATGAAGCACACGCTGAGACCTTTCGTTTAAGTCCAATGTCCTTTCAGGTCTGATTTCTAGTTTTCTTTTCAAGCTTGTAAATTAGTTTGCAGTTAGAGTCAATTGCCCTTGATCTGCTGTGAAGGACAGTTCAGATTAACCTTCCTTCACCAGTTTGGTCTATGTCTTTATCAAGCTTGTTTCTCCCATTTCGGTGTTGTTACCTTGAATTGCCAGCAGGTGGTGCTATCTCATCAGCTCACCCCAGAGGAGGTGGGGCCGGACAGGAACAAGATGGCTGCCTGCCTCCGAGCAGGCAACAGGGGCCCCATGCCGGGCAGGCAGGACAGTCTCGGACGCAAGATAGGTGGCAGCGATCCCAGCAGATCTTCCCTGAAGCAGTTCATTGTGAATCTCCTTGGGCTGCGTGGTGTGATATGCTACCCCTCCCCGAGACCGCGACGGCGGTGGTGCCGGCACCGGCAGCGGCCGTGGCGGTGGGGGGCGGGGCAGCGGTGGGACCGTTTGGAATGCAGTCAAAACAGTCCAGTCGTTCCGATGGCAGCGGCCGAGCTCTGTCTGTAGAGCAGGCTGCAATGCTGGGGTCCCCAGCCCCCCGGGGCGAGAGTCAGAGACCCACTGCAGATCTCCCTTGCAGAGGGCTTCAGACACCGGGTTGCCCTGTCACCATCTTGCCACGTCCCCTATATATCTCTTATCTTACTAGTTTACCTTATCTTACTATCTTATTATTAATATTCTAAATTTTATCTTCATTAAACTACTTATTTAATCCTAAAATATCTTTACCTATTTTTTATCTCAAACAGTTGTTTTCCACCAGCTCTCAGCTGGGATCTCTTGTTTATGAGGAAGTGGTCGACTTGTTTTTCTCGGCCTCCTAGTGTTACCGAAAAACATCCTTACACACCCTAAGGGGCACCCTTTTTGCTGCAATCTCACCTCCATTATACCTTTGTATAATTTTTGCTGTCAAATGCCATCATCCATTTGCGCATCTATTATCTCAATTAAAGAGGGAACATTCTCAGGCCTATGCACACAATCCTTCAAAGTTAGGGAAGGTCCATTAACAGGATCCATGGGGCTTTGCCTCCATCATGGCTGCATTTTACTGGGGCCTTGCTCCCAGTCGGTATTTTTCCTGTTTTCAGGTTCCTTTTACCTTACTTTTACTAGTGATTGCGGCTCCCGACAGCAAATAAAGACAAGAAATCCTTGGTTCAGAGGCCATCCAGTTCAGCCAGGGTAACTTAGAGAAAGTCTCAGCTCAATGGACACAAAGGCCGGTTGGGTTGAGGAAATCTGCCTTATGTCCCCTGTCACTAGCTAACTGGCCTCTTAGTCAAAAACATGCATGACAGAAAGTTGCCCACAGGGAATTAAGGAACTTCCTTGTGAATTTATAAGGAGGGCTTTGCCGATAATTCACAATTGGGATTTAGGAACGAAGGGATTCAGAAACTGAGGAAGAAAGATTTGGGAATAGGTAAGAAAATGAAACTCCCTACAATGGAAAAAAGTGGAAGAGAAAGGGAACGAGCAAGGAACATAAAGGACCTACAGTCCTTTTGGGTCGAGTTTGTCATAAGGCCAGAGAGCTGCTCTTGGGAAACATGACTCAATTTATGCTTGTGTGTTATAATAGTACTTCTTGTTTTTATTAAGTATACAGCAATATTATTGTTTTCTTAGAAAAATTCCTTATTTAGGTTTGCTTTGTCTTTTTGTGATTTAGGGTATGTTTGTAAGAGAGAGGCAGTAACTATCTCAGGAATAGGCCTGGTGCATCCACAGAAGAAGAATGACAAACCCAGACCACACTCAAGCTAGTAGACAGGGACTCTCTTTGGAATATTTGAAGAATTTGTGTTTTTCTCCTAAATGTCTAGTTCTAACTTATCCGACAAGTCCTGAATGTTCAAACGTTGATTCTTCCTCTCAGCTTCTTCTCATCGATCCATGAAAACTTTAGCACCTACCCTATACTCAGATTTCTCACTGCTTTCTTGTATCCTGTGGTTCTTCTTATTATACACTGCACAACAGCATCTTTTGTTTGTTTTACCTCCAATACGGGTGAGGGAACTTCTTCCTCCTACAAGTTTCTGTATTTTTGCCTCTTATCCTATGTTTATGAAGACACCAAATTTCAGATTAATGTGATTTCAGAACGAAAATCTCTGCTAATTTAAGCTTGTTACTAGGTGGTGGTGGGTTTGTGTACTCTCTTCTCCCATTCTTTCATGACACACTGGTTCATTCTTTCTTTCATTTCCTGGTATTCAGTTGGTGCCAAGCTGTGGGTGAGTTATTAATCTATATACTAGGTGGTAAAATGTTGGGCCTGTGGACACTTTTGTTCTCTTTTCTCTAGCCCTCATTCTAATCCCCAGAAGAAAATCCAACTAAGGGATGTCTTTAGATACAAGATGCCAGAATATCGACTTCAGAAAACTTCCCTTAAACACAACCATACTTTTAGTCTGTTATCTATGTTAGTATGTCAACAGCAGGTGAACTCTTCTCTAGCATTCTTATTCGTAGGTATTTCTCATTTGCTTTTGACTTTCTTAATCTTGACCTTGCAAAATTATCCTCTAAACTTATTTTCTATACAAATGGTCTTCTTTTCAAGTTGTTCTGTATTTTTAATTCATATAGTTGTATCTATTTTGAGAGGTAAATGTGTTATTTTGATACACGTATACAACGTGTAACAATCAAATCAGAGTAACTGGGATATCTATCACTTTAAACATTTATCTTTTCTCTGTCTTCTCTTCAAACTTGACCTCCTTCAAAGCTGAAAATATATGCCTCTCCTTTTAAATGATCAGTTTAATTTCTCACTACCTTTTCCAAATAGTATACTATATAGCTTCCTTCACAGATGTATTTTCTTATCTCTTTGCTCCTCATGTACCTTGCAGTGTCACTTTAATTGGCGAAATCTATTTAAGATCTCCATTGTCTCATTTGTCGCCATCTACAACAAATTGTTTTGATTAGTAAAATCTTCCAAGCAATGCCACCTCCCTTCCCCTAGTCTCATACCAACACCTGTGCTCTTCCTAGGTAGAATTGATCTCTGCTTTGGTCATATCCAGCTCCCTCACTTACTCTAGCATTCTAAGGCAACTCACTCTCCCAACTTTTCTTTGGGTGTGTCAGGATCTTTCCAAGTTCCAATGGTATCTTCGGAGGAAATGCGCACATGCATGTACACACACACACACACGCACACATGCACACACATGTATGTTATCTGACACATTGCTTGGTTTCTGTGACGTCTAAAACTTAAATAGGTCTTTTTTTTCTAGTCTGATTATTAAGGGTTCGTATTCCTTTTTCAGTTTTAGTCACATTTTAAAAGTCATGATATAACCTTTAGAGCAGTTCAGATCTGTTTCTTCTTCTGGTCCATTGTCAATGATATGGAAAATTCCAGAAAACCTTAGAAATCAGTTCAAATCCAAGTTTACCGTACCTAGATGATTTTTAGCACTGAGGAGACTTCTGGGGTTGTCTTTGGAGCATGACTTCTAACTGTTCATTTTATTTTATTTTATTTTTTTTTTTTTTGAGTTGGAGTCTCACTCTGTCGCCCAGACTGGAGTGCAGTGGCCACTCCCGGCCACCGCAGCCTCGACCTGCTGGGCTCTGGTGATCCTTCCGCCTCAGCCTTCCGAGTAGCCAGAATTACAGGCATGCGCTACCACGCCCGGCTGATTTTTTGATTTATTGTAGAGATGAGGTCTCGCTGCCCAGGCGGGTCTTGAACCCACGGGCTCAGGCAATCCACTCACCTCAGCCTCCCAAAGGCACGGGATTACAGGCTGAGCCACTGAGCCCGCTCTAACTGTTAATTTTAAACACCTTTCCTCCTTCAGCAAATAAGATGATTGGAAAGGATATTAGCAATCACCAACTTTTATTCCCTAATTTCTAGAAAATTTATTTTAAGGCCTTTCAAGTTGCTTGTTATATCGAGTTCTTTTCATATATGTTTTCTGGTTTGCTTCTTCATGGATGAAAAACTTTAGTTACCATTTTCTGCACATAAATATTTCACATGCTGTTATTTTATCTTTTCTAACTTATACAAAACATTGAAAAGATGATTTGTAGCAATAACTGTTGAACCATGTGGACAATTTTCTCATTATTTTGATTTTTAACTTATTAGTTAAGTTACTTAATTGATCAGTTACTTAATATTCTCATCTATAAAATGGAGAAAGTTCTCTACTTAACTGGAGTGAAATGAAAAATAAATCAAATCCCAGATACCAAGGGCCTAGCACACTGTCTGGCTTGACTTTTCTTTTTTTTTTGAGGTGGAGTCTCACTCGGTCGCCCAGACTGGAGGGCAGTGGCCGCTCCCGGCCACCGCAACCTCACCTGCTGGGTTCCGGCGATCCTTCCGCCTCAGCCTTCCGAGTAGCCAGAATTACAGGCATGCGCTACCATGCCCGGCTGATTTTTTTTTTTTTTGAGTTGGAGTCTCACTCTGTCGCCCAGACTGGAGTGCAGTGGCCGCTCCCGGCCACCGCAGCCTCGACCTGCTAGGCTCCGGCAATCCTTCCGCCTCAGCCTTCCAAGTAGCCGGAATTACAGGCAGGTGCTACCATAGCCCGGCTGATTTTTTGATTTATTGTAGAGATGAGGTCTCGCCTGCCCAGGCGGGTCTCGAACCCGCGGGCTCAGGCAATCCACTCACCTCAGCCTCCCAAAGGCGCGGGATTACAGGCTGAGCCACCGAGCCCGACTTGGTTTGACTTTTCAAACTGGATCATTCCTAAAGAACCAAGTTAAGCCACACCTCCTCTAGAAACTCTTCCTCTACTATTTCAGTCCATGTGGATTCTCCATTACTCTCAACTTCCAGGTCACTCACAGCCTGTACGATATAACCTGTCACCTAAAGATTTTCTTTCTTACGTTATCCTGACAGCATTTCATGTACATATAATGGTTATCTTTTTTTTTTTTTTGAGTTGGAGTCTCACTCCATCACCTAGGCTGGAGTGCAGTGACAAGCTCATGGCTACCCCAGCGTCAACCTGTTGGGCTCCAGCAATCCTTCCGTCCCAGCCTTCCAAGGAGCCGGAACTATAGGCATGCGTTTCCACGCTTGGCTAATTTTTGATTTATTGTAGAAACAAGGTCTCGCCAAGTTGCCCGAGTTGGTCTAGAACCCGTGGGCTCAGGCAATCCACTCACCTCAGCTTCCCAAAGTGCTGGGATTACAGGCTGAGCCACCGAGCCTAGCCAATGGTTATCTTTAAATGCATTTGAAACTCTCTAGGAGGAAAAAAATATTCTTTACCTATTTTCTATACGTATTACTTAGTAATGTACTGAGTGTGCAGTATGTTCCCAATAAGCTTCCACTAAGTAATACTAGTATATCTATTAGTTTATCGAGCAGAAATACTACTTGAATATATATATTTTTCAATGACTAAAGACAGGCAAAAAGTTGTTCATCCTTGTGTGAACTCAATTTTCTTCTAATCAATCGTATTTCAATTTCTTACTCAATTATAGGGCTAAATATTTTTCACTTTAACAATAAACTCCTAGTATCAGGCAATTTTATCAAGGCGCAATCAGTGTTTTTAGAAACAAAATTACTTTAGAAACAACATTATGCATAGGTGTTTATGGTTTAAGCTCACATGCACTTTCCAACTTCAGCCTGGATTCTCTTAGGATTTAAGACATCTTATAAATATTAATAAGTAAAGTGCTTTCTGAATGCTTAAATATGCAGCCTTCATCCATCTCAAGAAATAGTCTCATCAGAATGGAGGATATATGGTGGAATTCCTGGCTTTAGGACTCAGGACTTGAGTTTGAGTTTTATGTTTGTCTTAAGTTTTCTATGGAACCTTAGGTCGTGCATGTCTTTTATTGCTTTCATTAAGCATCAAACTAGATAAAACATGTGAAACTACTTTGAAAAGCTTATACATTGAACAGACGTATGATGGTGTTTTCTTTCTGCTTTAACTGGAAACAGAATTATGCTATTGAAAAGTAATTGTTAGATGTTAAAAACACATCCAATTTAACTGTTAGGCTGTGTGCATATTGCCAGACATCAAAAGAAAACTATGTCAATGTTTGGTCTACCAACATACCAACCATCTAGAGGTTTCTAAAAATAGTTTTTATTTTCTTTTTTTTTTTTTTTTTGAGTTGGAGTCTCACTCTGTCACCCAGACTGGAGTGCAGTGGCACGCTCCCAGCCACCTTAGCCTCAACCTTCTGGTCTCTGGCAATCCTTCTGCCTCAGCCTCCCAAGTAGCTAGAACTACAGGTGTGCGCTACCATGCCTGGCTAATTTTTTTTATTTTATTGTAGAGATGAGCTCTCGCCAAGTTGCCCAGGTGGGTCTCGAACCTGCGGGCTCAGGCAGTCTACTCACCTCAGACTCCCAAAGCGTGGGATTACAGGCTGAGCCACTGAGTCCGGCGTTATTAATTCTTTATAATGGCAATGACTTTTAAAATTCTGAATAGTTCTATAACCCCTGCTAAATTCAATGGAAAACATTTCATTTAAATTAGTTATTTGGTGATATATCAATTATACACAGTTTTTAAAATTTGTCCAAATCTCCAAGTTGGTTTTCTGAAAAATGGTCCTTTCACGACATGTGAGGAATTGTTTCAATACTGGAATTTACAAAATAGAACATTTTATTTAGGCAAGGGCCTTTGTCGTAAACTCTTAAAGTCATGTGTCATTCTTCCTTCAACGTATACAGCTTTTGGTGCTTGGATGGTATTAGGTAGACTTGGAGAGGGCCCATATTACTTTGTCCCCTTCCCTAGCCACCCATATTTTTATACTGTCTCAAGTAATTAAGGCAGAATATTCTTTTACAGTGAGAAGCAATCAGGATTCTGATTCCTTCCTTCTGAGTTTTATAAATATAAATCCGTGTTCAATAGACCAGAGTAGCACCAATCAAGACAAATTATAAAAAAACATATTTTTAGGGAAAAAACAAAATAAGATAAAGACACTGAAATGAAGAACGAAAGGTCAGACTATGCAGCTGTACTTACTTACTGGTTGGGAAGAAAATGAGGAAGAGGTGGTATATTTCTAGACTAATAGAATTCATCCTACTAAATGACCTGGCCACTCTGATAACATTAGTGTGCCTGCCTTAGAGGAAATAACGACATGTATAGGACTTCAGAAGTTTGTGTTTAAAATGTAATCATTGGTATGCTGGTAAATTTTTTAAAACTGGTACCAATGTTTATTATACATTTCACTGATATAACATATGTAGCATGCAATTTTCAAACAATACAATCTACAATATTCTTTACTGTAATTCCAAACAGCCGATTGATCCTAATGGAATGTCCTAACTGATTTCTGCTGAACTGTTGTATCTATTGCCAAACTATGTTTGCAAGGCATGATTGAGTATAGTTTCAATATTTTGGTTAATAGTTTTATTTTCATGAGTGAGTGAAATTAAAACAACAAACTAATATTTGGAATTCCACTCATTTATCAGAGATGTGAGTGATTTCTTCTTTGAATTTGGTGATATTTTTTAAATAATAAAAATATTCTCTCCCATATTTTGTGCTATTCGCGTTTCAATTGCTATAAACAAAGTAAAAGTTAAAAGTTCATCACTTTTTTTTTTTTTTGAGTTGGAGTCTCACTCTGTCACCCAGACTGGAGTGCAGTGGTCGTTCCTGACCACCGCAGCCTTGACCTGCTGGGCTAGGGCGATTCTTCCGCCTCAGGCTTTCCAAGTAACTGGAACTACAGGCGCGTGCTACCACGCCCGGCTAATTTTTCGATTTATTGTAGAGATGAGGTCTCGCCAAGTTGCCCACGCAGGTCTCGAACCCGCGGGCTCAGGC
The DNA here is from genome assembly GCA_027257055.1 of Cephalopachus bancanus. Taxonomy (NCBI): domain Eukaryota; kingdom Metazoa; phylum Chordata; class Mammalia; order Primates; family Tarsiidae; genus Cephalopachus; species Cephalopachus bancanus. Next base: position 2,053,106 of record JAPVLO010000120.1, on the reverse strand, counting down.
AATTCACTCACCTCAGCCTCCCAAAGCGTGGGATTACAGGCTGAGCCACAGAGCCCGGTTCATCACTTTCTTAAGTATAGACAATAAACAAAGCAATACATCAAACCCTGATTTGTAGTATTTGCCTCTTCTGTAATAAAATTCTCTGCTATATTCCATTTCAAAGTGATGTCACCAGACAGGGACTAGGGAAGAGGTGTGCAGTAGCACGTGGTTATATAGTATTCCCCTCACATAGCTATGGTGGACTTAAAATGTAGTATAACAGGAAGTGGTATGTTTTGAGTATCCATTTGCTTTGATATAATTTATTTAATTATAAATTTAAATATGTTTGTTTTCATTCTTGGCTGAAACCAGCTCACAATACTTTTTAAGCTTTAACAATTGGCACTCACGAGCCTGTACTAGTCATCTTCAGCACTCCACTGGCTTTAATCCTTGTAGTTTAGGCAGTTTTTACTTATAAGAAACTGTTACAAGGGTGTAAGGTCAGGGAAAGGATGTCTCAAGAAGTCCTTTATCCTTGGAAGAATTGGCTGAAGTTTGTATCAGAGCAGTGGCAGTGGAGAGCTTGGCAAGGTATATCTTAGGACTGACACACACACACACCTAGCATGCAACTTAACCTTGAACACTGACAGTCCCAACCCACCAGTGACGATGACAGAGAGGATATGAGCATGGAAACAGCAAACACCAGCAGGTGGGGCTTCTTAGGGGGCTGTTGCAGCCCAATCTTTAGAAATATATCTAAGTTTCTATTTCTAGCACAGGCATCTATGAAAACTTGCGTAGTTTCTCTGTTTGCAATAGTGAAAAAGTTAGAGAAGGAAGAAAGAAGAAACTAGTCTTTTAGTGTGACTAGCCTCAGATCATTTCATTTTGCTCACTAAACGATCATGTGACGTATTTTTCTCTTGTCTATATATACCGCTCCTTGCCTTTCTGTGACAATACTGCCAAATGACCAGAGGGCAAATTCTCTGTTATATGAAGCGTCAATGCCTAACACAGACCTACAATGACACTCACAAGTATTTATTTTTGAAAATAACCACTACAGAAAAGCCTCAAAAAATTGTGTTTTTATTGAAATTATGGTTTATTAAATCAACAGATGAATGAAGCCTTCCTTGCTGGCTCAATGAAAATATAAGCAATATAAACTTCTCAAAGTTTCTATACACTTTAGATGTGATGGTGAAAGAGATGTGTATAGAATTATATATGATAACATGCAAAATGTTTATATTCAATTAATCTCAATACAATACAGAAAAATATCATACTTTATAAGAGCAAGACAAGTTGAACATAGAGGAATAGCACGAGACCTGAACTCTGTTCTCCTTTATGCTGCTAAAGTCTTTATCTGTTAAGTGGTCTTATCTTTTCATAGGCTATACTAGTAAAATGAAAGCACTTGAATCACAAGTCTCTTGCCATTTTACAATTCTGGATTGACTGGATAATTCAGTAGTGCATTTTGAGGTACTTTGGTCAAAGGCTTATTCCTTTTGTTCTCCAAAGAGCAGAACTAAGCCACGGCTTCATGATCCTTAAAAATACATGAAAGATCAGACCTAAATAAATAAGCAATGTTTTTAAGTACATTTATTCATCTGTTGGCTGCATTGGAAAAAATATAGAAAGGAGAATGACAAGTGAAAAGCAAACATCTAAGTATAAAGGTGCAAATACACAAGATTCTGGCGTAATTAGAATTCTTGATTCTTGTCCTGGCAAGGTAGCGGCTCAGTAGAGTAGACTTTGTGATTCACTGTCTGATTAAAGGGGAAAAAAAGTTTGGAAGCCATGGTTATTATAAATAATAAAGCATTATGTAATAATGATAATGAAAATGTGTACAATTTAAATAATACTAATAACCTTACTGAGAGACAATAACAGAAGCTGCATTATATGGGTGAGAATACTAATTAAGTGACTTGGTTTAACATCCCACAGCTAGTTTTTGGCAAAAAAGACTACAACTTAAGTTTTCTGAGCTCACCTCCAATTTATTTCCATGGTACTAAATTGCCTATCTTACACAGTAAGGGACATTTCCATTCCAAGCTCCTAAATAATTGAATGGGTTTTTCTTCTCATTCTTTCTTTCTTTTTTTTTTTTTTTTGTGATGCTATGTTTTTGGCCTGGGTACAGTTTCCAGAATTCCATGTAGGGTGGATTCATAACACGGTTCACACAGTCTGTTAAATGGTACTTGGCAAATTTTTTTTGAACTTGCCAGTTCTTTCCTGAGAATGTGATAGTTGATGGTGTTTGAGTTAATCATTTTCTTTATACTCTCCCTGTAGTTTCAATTCCAGAAAGGATTCAGGAAATGAGGATAAACAGTAACTCTTTCCATATAATACATTCTGAGTCTTCCCTATTTTTGATTTTTGTTGTTATTGCTGTTTTTATATTCAGAGACTTTTTCACTGAAACAGATATCATATTCTAAGCAATTGGGTTCTCTAGTCCAACTTATCTAGGACTGTGTAAGACACAAAACTAATACTGGATTATGATTCATTGTGACTCTTTAATAAAATTTCAAAATCTTATAGCATGTTCTTAAATGCTTTTGATTTTCTGACTTACTTGCAAATTACAACTATCACCTCTTAACCAAGAACAAAATGTGCTCATCAATTGAGATTATGTCTAAATACACTTTTGTTTTCTCATTTTAGCTTGTCTTAAACTCATCTAACAGAAATTTATACAATCTTTAACACAGATTTTGGCAGCCCTAATCACACAGATGTCAAAGTAGCCAGTTTCCCACAAGCGTATGTCCATACACCGTTAGTTATGTTCATAATAGTTGCTTGTTTTCCTCTTTAAAGTTAAGCTATCTTTAAAATATAAAAGAACTTGTGTTTAGTGTATTATGGAATTCAGTGGAATACCTTTCGTAAATCTGAAATAAAAGTGAGAGAATATTTTGGAACAATGAACGCAAGAGGCCTTACATGGTACGGTTCAAAGTATCTCCTCCACAGTCAGTTCCCAGGCTTCAGCTTACAGGTCAAGGCTTCACAGCACAGATTGGCACATTCCTTAAAAGCACACACACAAGAAGGAAAGCGGGCTGAGCATTTTCTTCCCATAGACTAGGTGCAGAGAATTCTGGTACAAGATGGCAATGAAATTTCACTTTATAAAGAAAATTACTCTGTAATATAGATTCCAGGGGAAATGACTAAGGAAATTTAATAATAGGGAAAAATGTTAGGAGCAGTAGAAACTGTCCCTAGAAAAGGCAGAAATAGAATTACCCAAGAATTATCCCTCAGTAACTTTTTTTCTAGATGATATTGCATGCAAAGTAACTTAAAATTTCAAGAAAGAATACTTTAATACTCTTTAAGCTGTTCGAAAGTACAGAATTTTTTTTTATCTCCAATTTATTTTACCAAGTCTATAAAATTCTGATAGTTAGACTGGTAAAAACACACACACACACACCACACCACACACACACACACACACACACACACACACACACACACACACACTTCTTATTTGTAAACATAAATGCAGAAACTTAAATAAGATATTAGTAAAACCCCAGTTTATTACAACTAGTGCTAGTTTTTTTCACCCAGAATTCAGGGATGGCACAACTATATATGACAAAATAATATAAGCCATCATAGTAAGAGACTGAGTGAAGGAAACAGCTAATATTATTGTTAGAAGTGGCAAAATATGGTTGACAAAAATTCAGCTGGCGTTATTGAATTGTTTTTAAGTAAATAAAAGTAAACTATGAGCAGCATGGGAAAGAAAATTGATATAACTAATCTAAAAATGTATATTCAACATAATAAAGGATAAGGCAAGTATTATGTATAGTCTATTTGTATGAAAATCCTAAAAAAAACATGGCAAAGATATAATAGTATAACAATGATTGGAAAGCATAAATCAAATTTTTATTATTTGTATGTAATACAATTCTATGCCTGGAAAAAAAACAAACAGAGAATTGACTCTAAAAAATATTTGCTGAATCTTTAAGATAACAACAAGATGACATCAGACATAGTGCTAATGCATCATAACTTAAAATTTGAAAAATTATGCATACTTGCAGCAGAAAAAAATAAGAAAATACTTCAGAATAAACTTTCAAGATGTGCAATAACTGCATGAAGAACTTTATATATAACTTTCCCAAGAAACTTTAAAGGCAACTTGTGTTTGAAGACAGTACCTGGTATTGTGAAAATATCAGTAGCCTTCAGAATGAAATATAAATTTAATGCATTTCCTTACAATCTCAACTGTATTTGGGGACAAATTGATGTTTTAAAAATCCAAGGGTCTTATGGAACAATAAACACTGAGGAAATACTCTATAAATTTTGCAAAAGCAACAGCAAAACAATAAAGAGACATGCCATTAAAATACATTGTAAAGTTACAATCATTAAACTAGTGTGATACTTGGGAGAAATATCTAGACAAAATGATTATTTAACAAATCTAAAAAAGGGCTTAAATATGTACATAGGAATAATAAACTGGCATATCAGATTTATGGAAAATTGGATTATTCATTAAAGGATACTATATAAAAATACTTACTTTTTGGGTAAGGAAACAGTTGTTTAAAAATTCAGTTGTTCCTAAGTCTCTAGTTTTGCTCAATGATATAAGAAGAAAATCAGCAAGATATGGAAATAGTACAGGAGTTGACTGATATGCTTAAGAATATTAAACTTTACCTACTATACACACACACACACACATATATATATACAGTAGTTCTCCCCTCACCATACTCTCTAAATATATGCTATTTACCTACTGAAAGAAGGTAAATATCTAATATTTACCTAGAAGTATCTAATATTATGAATATCTTCAATTGTTTTCTACTCAAGAAGCCATTTGAGAATGTAAGCAAGTAAGAATAAGATAAACTTGACTCTAATTTAATATGAAATATCAAGTATTTTATAAAATTCCATCTCTCTTTATAATTAACAGAGAACTTATTCTTTACAAATGATTGTTATACTATGGAGTCTCACAATATAATTCAACCACTTACGATATCTCGTAAATAAACTGAATTGTGGAGAGATTAGATGCCTTCTCTCTTGTCATAAAGTCATCTAAAGTAATGGATAAATCTTGGGTTGCCACCTGCTTCACCAATGATTAGATCTGTGTCCTTGGAACTAGGAACTTAAAGTTTCTGAGCCTCACTTCTTTTTAAAATTGGGACAACGACAATATGCATTTTTGTAGCTTTGTTGGGAGAAATAAATGAGATGGTGTATCTAAAAGCAATTTTGAGATTATCAGATGCATATAAGTCTCTCAAAATATGAACTCTTATTTTTTTGTCTTAAAAGTAAAAAGAAGGTTGTTAAGACAATGGAATTCTCCCTTAGAAACCTAATATGAGATTGCTAGATTGCTAGGAAACATTCTAGCAGAGCATTCTTTAGTATACAGAGATGCCTTGAAGGAGTCTGCTATTCTAAAAATCAGCAGAGTCACAGTGTTTATCTTCTATGTTAATAACTCATTTTCTGCAGATTTATGTGATTTTTTTTCTTTCTTCCATGTTTCATTTATGCCTGGTTTACACACTGACTGGGAGAGAAAAGGCTAACTTTCTCTGTGGAGAGAACTTCCTGATATTACTCATTCAACACATAATCAACTGTGACATTATGTAATTTAGAAATTTCTGGCTAATATGCTTAGAAAAGATCACAAGTGACATATTATAGTTACTGATTTATTTCTTTACATTAATTATATCATAATCATATCCTGGCTTTTAAAATGCCTTTTAAAAGATGACTAACATCAGTAGTAAAAACACAAGTGCAAATCAACTTTTTCCTATGATGCCAAGTTTATCTTTAGAAAGAATTTGCAAACAAACATTTAATGAAAGAAAAGAAAACTGTAATTTTTATGCAGCATAAAATTTTAAACCTTATGTATGGTCACACCTTAGGAGAGCCACAATCACAGTCTTCTCCCACTTCCAGAAGCTGGTTCCCACACTCTGGTTTTGTTATTATATTTTTAGGAATAGGTGCTTGCAGCAGGCAATTTGGCTTCTGAGATAAAAGATATCTTTGAAAATGTGAACGACAGGTTGTACTGAAATCCTTTGGGAATTTTGAACTGTAACCAGAAGAAAATTCAGAAATAATATGACATACCAGGCAGTGGCTTCTGTGTTACAAATAAACATAAGAATCTGACTTCTCTAACTGTATTACAATGAAAATTCCAAATTTAGCATCTGTTTTAGGACTGTACTGCATTAAATGTGGTGGGCGGTAGGGCATGTGTACTATGCAAATTGGAATTATAGATTATATTTTCCCTAGAGACACTGTTATAGGATAGAATAATTTAAATTCCCATGTGGATTCAGCACTGTCCTGAGTGACAGCAGTGATGACCTCCATCACTTGTTATCATTACTTTTCTTGCCTTGAGGAATGACGGATATGAGATAATAATAATGAACCACTGAAGGGAAATAATTGCAGGCTTCTGGGTTCTATGTTCATATTTCTCTTTTTAATTCATGAGCATTTCAAGAACAAGGTATATTTTATTCATTTTTCTAGCCTGAGTATTTGTAAAACTCCTGGTGCTAGCAGGCTATTAATAAATGTGTAAAAATGAATTAATTAACTGATGATAGAGTTAGAAGAATATTCTGTTATCATCTTAATTAGATTGATATTTTTGATGGTAATACAACTTTAAGTTAAAACTATTTTAATTTAAAATGATAGGTAATCATGCTTATGTTGGCATATTTGGCAATCTTGAATGAGCCCTAATTTCCCATTTTTTGGGGGAAAAAGTGCCCATCCAGCATATGGACACTGCGTCTGGAGTCTTTAACATTTAGAGTGGTTTTTCCTCCAGGATGACAACATCTCACCTTAGATATTGATTCATCACACAACTGCCAGAGGGACACTTGGTGTAATATGGAACATCAGGCATACCAAGAACATGGCCCAGTTCGTGTGACATCACTGCTACAAGAGATACACTGTTCTTTTTCGTAGCCTGGAAAAAAAAGTAGAAGCACCTATTACTTCTTATTTTTAGTCAGTTATTTTTCTTTTTCTTTTTTTTTTTTTTTGAGTTGGAGAATCACTCTGTCACCCAGACTGGAGTGCAGTGGCCGCTCCTGGCCACTGCAGCCTCGACCTGCTGGGCTCCAGCAATCCTTCTGCCTCAGCCTTCCCAGTAGCCGGAATTGCAGGCGCGCGCTATCACACCAGGCTAATTTTTTGATGTTATTGTGGAGATGAGGTCTCGACTGCCCAGGCGGGTCTCGAACCCGCAGGCTCAGGCAATCCACTCACCTCAGCCTCCCAAAAGTGTGGGATTACAGGCTGAGCCACAGAGCCTGGCAGTTATTTTTCAATTGTTGCCAATGTTCAGTACTTAAAAAAAAATCTCAAGAGATGAAAAATCATGTACCATTAAGTTCCTTTCTCTGTCGTTCTTTATTGCAAAATGTTGAAAGAACATTTGAAATGGTTAAGTCCTGTGAATCTAGTCAGTGAATCAATTCTCAACAAATATTTGTTGAAATAACGAATACTAAGTTATCAGAAAATCGTGGTTAAATAAATTATATTCTTCCTATGAAATACTAATAGGTATCCTATCAGAGTTCTTCAAGAAAACTATTGTTATGATGCCTATGACGTTGGAGGACTTGGTCACATAACACTTACATTCACTTTTCTTTCTTGTCTGACCTCTCTGGTCATAGATGCAGGAGGTGACTGACTGAGAGTTATTTCAGACCACAGAGGGCACATGGATCCCCGTTCTGTTACAATATTCCTGCTTTTATTTCCTAACATGAACCAAAGAGTGAAGCCTTTTGGCAAGGCTGATGTAAGGGGATATTGTTTCATAATCCAAACAATCTCAGTGCAGTGATCCACCAGTGGCTTCGTTTCTACTTTGATGTATCAATTCAGCAAACGTTCATTGTGCCAGCTCTGTATCAGGCCATACGCTGGTCTTTATAGAGGATATAGAACCACGGGAATCTTAAGATAAGTTTACAAACCTCAATAACAGCAACTGAAGATGGAGAACACATGGAATTTGAGGCTGCCATTCCTACACGTCGGTTGCTGAAGCCAATCCCACTGTGTAAAAGTTACAGATATATTGTCAAAATGAGTCTTTAGCTTTTGTTAATTATGTTAGAGATTCCCCTTGCTGTTTTAGCTTTTATTATACTCACTAGGCCCAGAAGAGCTTCTATTAGTCCATAGCACTATAGTAACCATAGATGGTCATTTCACATTCAATAACCCATTCTGTTGATCTGAAAGAGGCTCCAATACTCTCAAATTGGAGATTATTTTTAGTAGTAGGACCTCAAGCACCCTGACAACTGATGGGAGAAGTGATTTAGAAGAAATCCCAGCCAAAGAGCTTTGGGGACACCTGCCCACTCTGCCCTGGCCCTGGCCCTGGTCAGCATGCCCTCACCTGAGAAGCTGAGCATGGTCGTGGATCTTTTTTCTCCCCAAGTTATAACGATGCCATCTCATGAAGTTTTTAAAGGTTGTGCCTGTGTTGGGTTCCACCTTGATCTTATCCTCATCAGACCAGATTTCCATACCTACCAAGGCCACTCGAACATCTATTGTTTTATAAATCTGTGGAAGGAGTATTTTTCTTAATGAAAATGTTCAGAATTCTTTTCACGTTTGAGAACTTTTTGCTGACCACAAGTGATGGAAAAAAGATGGACCACAAGTGATGAATATGATTGTCCACAGTAATGAATTTCCATTTTGAAAATAAAAATCCTAGAAATTGCTGTTGATATCAAATATGTGGTTTTACCTTGACATTGGTTTCTGTTTTGCTAAAATCTTTCAGAACTGTGAACCTTAAGGCACTGTGACCCTCTTAACCCCTTCTTGGTGAAATCACAAGAAAGCTCTGGGTCACTAAGCAGAAACACAAGTTTACACGACAAATATCTTACCACATTGAGCAGATTCATCACATCAAACACAAAGTTTCTTATCCGGGTTAAATTCCTCTCATAATTCTTATACTGTAAAAAAACAAAATACAAAGTATAATTAAACACAAATTAAAGTAAGAAAGCTGATGAGGTACAGAATTTTACCTTTTAAGAACTATTGCACATTTTAATATAATTACAATCTGTTCAGTCTATGACTAAATTATGGAATGTGTCTCAACAAATTCTATTTCAAATGAAAGAGTTTTTTGCAGTAGATGGCACAGATGCAGAGAAAAGGGGCACTTATACACTTTTGGTGGGAGTGCAAACTGGTCAATCTCTATGAAAAGCAGTGTGTCGCTATCTCAAGGAACTAGAAATTGACCTTCCATATGATGCCGCAATCTCCCTCCTGGGAATATACCCAGAGTAACACAAATCATTCTACAAAAAAGACACCTGCACATTCATGTTTATTGCTGCACTATTTACAGTAGCAAAGACATGAAACCAAACCCTCTGCCCATCAAAAGTAGGCTAGATAAAGAAAACGTGGTACATATACATGATGGAATATTATGCAGCCATAAAAAGGAACAAAATCATGGACTTCTCAGCAACTTAGATTGAATTGAAGACAATCATTCTTAGCAATTTATCACAGAAACAAGAACTGAATACTACATGTTTGCACTCATAAGTGCAACCTGGATATTCATCCCAGTAGCACAAGGGAGGGATCAGCAGTCACGGGACACTGCCAGGGGAGGAAAGAAGGAGAGAGAATATAACAACACATAGGGTACCTGGTCCTAAACCAAGGACCAGCTGGAGGCCCAAACTTCACCTATACATACATTAATAATGCATCTAATCCTGACTTATTCCTGAGTCTTTATAATAAAATAAATCAAAAAAACCAAAAACATACACAAAAGAAGTAAGAAATTTTTTATAAGAGAAAAGATAGGTGTTCATATTTTATTATTAATCTTTGTTATTTTAAAGTTGAATAAATCAAATGAAAATTAAAATATTTTAAAAACCAATTCAATATTTATTAAAATTTGATTATAAAGCAATATTTGCTAGACACATAGATTCTAATTTTTTTCTCTGTATATATAAATGCAATTTATAAGTTATATAGTTTTGCGTCTACTTTATATTTACAAAATATTTATATTAAGCATATATTCAAATTAAATGTTTGCATATAATTTTAATGTCTTATTAACCCATTCTTTTTTATTTTTGTGTTTCATTTTCTTTAGCTATCTGGCACTAAGTATATTGCCAATATCTGAATATTTTGGTGGCAAATTAAAGGGATTGGAGAAGTGAAAAGTACTGGGGGAAAGACAGATAAACAGCCCAGATAACCAGGTGGACAAACTGCACTTTTAGCTAGAATAATTTATTGTTTGCTTTTACTTGATAAGTAAACCTAAAAGTTGACTACACTGGCCAAGAGGTCCCATATCTCATACTCACAAAGGCATTGTCCAGCACCAAAAAGAGATCAATGTATTTCTGTGCCCGAAGAAAATCTTCTTCCTTTATAAAGAATAAAAGAACATCGTTAATTATTATCTTTATTCTAAAAAGATTCAAAAGCTCACAAAGAGATTTTCTTTAGAGGGAAGTTAAATTGAAAAATAACAAATCACAAGCTTTACACATACCAGCCATTGCTGAGTACACCAGTATTAACTCATATCATTGGTGAGATCATTGATGTAAATGACGATGTAAGAAAACTATACTCACCTCTGGGCTTTTGAGTGACCTAGAGACTCGAATCAAGCCTCGTTTCCTGCCAATATTCTTCACACCACAGGTGTAGTTAGTTGGGTCTAGTTCTTCCTGGTGATATGTAAAGATGGCATGTTCTTTTTGGTTTGTGCTTTTCAGAGGTTTTATCATATATCTTTGATCGCGATGTGTGAAGTATCCTCTGTGAGATATAGAGACTTGTATTTCAGGATTCTCTAGCACACAGGATCATATTCGCTGCCCTGAATTGATACCTCTATCTCCATCCCAGTTTCACATACAGCACTGCCATTTGTAGATCTTTCAGCTAACTTTTGCTAATTTTCAATATGATCAGTATTTTTCAATGGAACATGAAACCTAACTTATTCACTAAGAGAATTCTGAACAAGAGTTACTAAAACGAAGCAGATCCCCTAAATTTGGAATTTACACCATGAGCTTGGTAAATATTTTTCTGTAGTTTATTTATTGATTTAACAATGATTTCTTGGCAGATCTGACGAATATAATGAGGAAAGGCACAAAGAAATGCTTAAATAACAAGAATCCCAGAGGGGAGAAAGAATGATTAGTGAATCGCCAGAGTCACAAGTTAAAATTGGTAGTAACGTAAGAATGCCTCTTCCAGTAAGATAATTCATTCAGAAGCAGAAAGTGAATGCATGTAATGAAATTGTACAGTGCCAACAAGCTGTAAAATTTATACTTCAGAAGTTGTTTTATGATATGGAAAAAGCTTGGGATGTCATGTTAAGCTTGAACCTTGCTGAAAGAACAATTAAGTGTTTTATTTCACATAATTCATACTTTAACATTGTGAAAGAAATATTTGTCTATATACATAAAAGTGTAAAAAAATGACAAAACCTTAATAAAACTGATCTCAGAGGCTACATTTTGTGTCTTTTCTTTTTCTTTTTGTGCTATTTCTTTTCTTTCTTTATTATTATTATTATTTTTTTAGAGACAAAGTCTTGCACTATCACCCAGGGTGGAGTGGAGTGGTATGATTGTGGTTTGAAGTTTTGGCCTCAAGTGATCCTTCCCTCTCTGCCTCCCAACATGCTAGAATCACAGGCATGAGCCATCACGCCCAACTCACACATACTTTTAAAATTTAAGCTCAACTGGGACAATTGCAGGGTGGTAGTTTTTAGAAAATAAAACATAACTGTTTCAGGGAATAAGATGGATGAAATTGGAAGTGGATCAAGATATTATTCAAGTCTACACAGTAGGACTCTTGTTCAATGTTGCTAGGTCCGACTTTTTCTAGAGCAGATGATGAAATGATTGTCAAGGTGATATTTTATTCTTCACTGTAGTTATACATATTCAGCATTGTAACAACGAAGGCCAATTTACCAAAATAGTAAAAAGACAACGTCTAGGAAGACTCAGTTCTGTGCAACAAAATGCTGCTTGATGTTGAAAATATTTCACAGTGGCTCTTACCTCAATCCATCGCAGGTTTTAATGCTGGCAACTGAAGCTTTTCGTTTAGGATATTTCCTTCATAGTAACAATGTTCCTGGAGTGGAAAAAAGAAATTATTCTTTGGAAATACACACATACATACATATATATGAGGGGGGACCCAAAAACCCCCACAATTTATTTATTAAAAATTGTGGCCAGGTGCGTTTGCTTAAGCCTGTAATCCCAGTACTTTGGGAGGCCGAGGCGAGAGGACCGACTGAGCCCGTGGGTTCGAGACCAGCCTGGGCAACATGGTGAGACCTTGTTTCTACAATTAAAAAAAAATTAGTTGGGCATGGTAGCCCACACCTGTAGTTCTGGCTACTTGAAGGGCTGAGGAAGAAGGATCACTTGAGCCCGGCAGGTTGACGCAGGGGTGGCCATGAGCATGCCACTGCACTCCAGCCTGGGCAATGGAGTGAGACTCCAACTAAAAAAAAATTGTGTATTTATTCTTACATATTTAAACTTCAGTCAATTTCAAAGTACTCGCCATTTGATGCAACACACCTGTAGAGACCCTTTTCCCACTGCTCAGTTTTTGAACTCGTCAATTTTGATGCCTTTTAACGCTTCTGCTGTTTTTGTTTCACCTTTTCCACATCAGCAAAATATTTCCCTTTGAGGACTTTTTTCATCACGGGAAACAAAAAAAAAAGTTGCTCAGGCTGAGATCTGGTGAATAGTGAGGTTAGGGCACGGGGGTCATGCTCTTTTTGGGCAAAAACTGCTGAACATTCAGCAAAGTGTGGGCCAGTTGTTTGTATAAATCACCCACCATGAAATGGGCAAACACGTTGAAAGAATCTCCAAAAAAAATTCACTGAAGCCAAATGCAGCCTCTTACAACAACACTAGCTGGTACACTGATGCTGATGGGTTCCTACAACACCTACATGGCGGGGATCCTGTACTACAAGGGGCCCACCCTCCAAAAATCACAGTTCTGAGGAAAATTTCCATCTTGCATACATAGACTGTTTCTTAAGTAGTGACTGTGGCCATATCAATTCTCGGAAACAAATACTGTGTGAACCTTAGAGGTTCTCTGAATTGCTCCACAGCTGACCTTTGAAACTCTCCATATCTAGTGGCCTAACTGTTTTTCTGACACTAATCTGCACTGAGGAAAAGTCCAGAAGGTTAAATCTAAGTGGGTGTATGGTGAAAGTGGATGCTACCTCTGAGAACAGCCAATCCTCCTGGAATATATAACACTCTGGTAAGCTCTCAAGATTAGGGGTCAACTTTCAAGAATTTGGGTCCCCTATGCTAAGTCCCAAAGATATTGTGCATCACTTGATAGTAAAAATGAGCCACCTATTTTTCTAGACTCTGGAATCCTCAAAAACTCAGAACACTTGTCTACAACTAGAGATTCAGACACGATTGGTGGTTCACATCTGCAAAGTTAGGGGGCCACTTGTGTAGATTGCTCTTAAAAAGATAGTAAGAAATCTTTGGTTCAAAGTAAGTAATAAGAAACGTTTGGTTCAGGATCTAAAATTCCATCTATATTTGTTTGTTTTTTTTTCCCCTTTGAAAGAAATGCTGTCAACATAAACATTTTCTCATAGAAGACTTGGAAGAGGTACTACATGAATGTATTATCAGCCATTAACACTTGAGCATGAATTAATTTATGAGATAAATTCCTTTGAAGACAATGTTAACAATTGTGGCCCAGACATTTATTAAATGAGAGGTTTGTTCAGAAAAGGGAACAAAGAGCTATTTTGTGGCAGAAGTGATGTTTTCGTTGTTGCTGGTGTGTGTGTGTGTGTGTGTGTGTGTGTGTGTGTGTGTGTGTGTGTGTCGTGTGTGTGTTTTAATAGAGACCTACATGTTTAGGCACCTTAGAGGATGGCTCTGAGAAACTCTATTAGCTTGGTTGAGCTTTTTTGAATTTTTTCTCCCTTTTCTTCCTTGATTCTCTAGACCATGATTCTGTGGTGTCTGTGACATCTAGGCCCCGGCATTATCCAGGATGGTGGTTTAACCGTATATCAAAATATTAGCTAAATAATTGATATTCCATTGCTGACTCCAGAATAAATGCATGTATCTTCAAAAAATAGTAAATAGCAAATACCCAAAATAGTAAATGAGGTTTCAAGTACCAAGAAGGAAGGCTATTTCTAATCTGTGAATAAAATGATCTAGGGATACGTGGGTTTTGTGTTGCGTCTAAAAATGCAACTCTTGGAAGCCTCCTGCTACTCTTTTGAAAGCTGACAATGATTTTTCGATCTGATGTCTCATTGGTCACAGATGAGCACCTTGTCTTCAAGGTTTTTGATTGTTTTAACATTGTCCTTGGACCTATGAATTTTGGAAAATAAATGGCAAATCTCCCAAAAAAGGCTCAGAAAGCATTTAGACCCTACCGTATTCTCAGGCTTTGTGGTGATCTCCTCTCCTCGGGTTGAGTACAAGGTTTCAGTGTAGTCCGGCCCAGGAGATGCCTGTGGAGAGCAGAAAACTGCATGAATGACCCGGAGTGATAATAAAAGTGGATTTACTGGACATGGTCTTCAACACCTGAAGGAGTAATAACATCGATGGTGGGAAGCAGCTTATATTTCGACCCACTGACCATTTTTCAATGTTGGAACTCTGCAGCGGAAGCTAATAAAAAATTAACTCTATCTGTTAGATCGGAGGGAGGAATTCCCCTCAGCTACTTCTCAGCTGCAGATTCTCTTTCTTCAAATGGATTATTCTGGTATTTTTTGGAATCAAGGACACAGCTCCCACAGAAGAACTTAAGGGTGTAGAGTTACAAATAGGCATTGAGGACCCTTGCATGCAGGTAGGAGTTTACTAAGTACTACAGAATGACGTGGAATCCCATCCCCTGGAATCTATCTCAAGGCTGTACGTCAGGAAGCAGCCTTGGTCGTAGGTTCTTATAAAAGTCGTGGAAATCTTCATCAAAGGTTTGATGTTTCTATGGGTAGAAAAGATGCTCAGTAAATTCCTAGAAGGTCAAGGAAGAAAGTCATTTATATGTGCAGCTCTTCTTCTTTTACACTTTGCATATAATTTCTGAGGAAAGCATCTACCTTTTTGGATAACAGCACAGACTAATATCATCCGAAGTTCAATGTGCTTCATGTCTTCTCTCTCAAATTGCACTGAATAGAGCTGCAAAAGAAACTATTTTTCTATGTTCTCTTAATATAATTTAGTGACCAAATGTTCAGAAAGTACAACTTACTTGGTTTTTTTTAGGTAAAGAATGACTTCTTCTCCATTTAATATAAACTGATATTGGACTTCAGGTTCGTATCTTTCCTGAAAATATTTAATGGCATAATTACACCAAATAGTTTATATTTCTGAGCCTACATAAATTAATTATAATATAGTAGTAGTTGTAGTATATACTAGAAGAACAATTGCAAATGCATATAGTATAAAGTCAGTCCCTTATTTTTGAAAAATATGTCAAATAAAACATCAATTATACATTAATATGAACTTCTCAAAAGTACAGTTACATGGTAATAACACTTTTACATTAAATTAGCTCTAATATGTGAGATAGGGACTTATCATTTACACTAATGTACAATACACTGTCCTGTATAGCAAAATGAATCACTAGTAGGATAATAATAAGGCATATATATTTCTTACTTTAAAACCAAACCAAATACACTGAATAAAGCCAAGCAACAACCCATTAATAAATAAGGTAAAAATGAGGGAAATATTTACAATAATGTAATAGTCAAAGAGATAATATGCATAATAAGTTAAAAATCCTTGTTGACTGCTGAGATAAAGTTGAATTCTCCCTTATAGATAAAATGGCTAGAAAAAAGCAATTCACTGGAGAAAAGGGGGTAGGATGAGGGAAAGACATGAGTTTGATGAGGCTGGTGAGGAACCGCATAATATTTTAGAAAAGGCTGCCCTGCCTGGGCTTCTTTTTTACCCTCTCTCACAAATTTGGAGAAATGTCCAAGCAGCTTTATCCTTTCATATCAAGTGAAACAACTTTTACAGTTAAACAACTCTCAGCTGCTTAACTGTAAAAGCATTTCGAGAAATCTTATGTTCTCTCTTGGACAAAGGAGAACTGTATATACGTGCTTAAAGGTGAAACTGATAAATGTTAACTGTGACATCGCTTCTACTAGTGAAAATGCTTTGTTGTTTTTTCTGATGATTGTAAAATCTACCACAGTCATTCACACTGCTTACCTCTTTGCCAGGCTCGTCTGTCTGGTTGTTCTTGATCTCTCTTTTGTGTAAAATGTGTAGTTTTTTAGGATAAACTACTTCATGGAGGTTTAATTCAGGTGCTTGCTTTATGGCTGTTACTGGAGAGAGATAATATTCATGTGAAAAATTTTAAAGTTTTAGTTATTGTGTTGTTGTGTTTTGTTTTGTTGATTAGTTTTTTGATAGGATTTGAAAGACTAAATTCCTGTCTAGAGAGCAAACATTATGAAGAACAAGTTGATTCTTCTACTTCAGCTTTGATGACAAGGAATTTTGTTTTTGCTCTCTACTCCATTCTGAAAAGACATGAGGATGAGAGAAAAAATATTTTGATGATCTCTATGTATGCAAACTTGACCATCATGCCCAAAAAGGGTAGGTCTTGTATTTAGAACAGGGGTTGTGTGAGTTTGGAATTCTGCCTGTAGTAATCCACTTCTTTCTTCCTTTACCATCTTCTTGAAAATTGTGAATTTTTCAGAGACTTCTGTTTCTTCCTTTTTATATGTTTTTCCATCCGTGGTGAAACTACTTACTATTAATTTCAAAAATCAAATTTTTCATATGCAGGTAATACTTTATTTTTAGGACTCTATTAGCAGTTATTTTATCTTTCAGAGTGATAATAAATCATGATGTTCTTTCTCTCCTTAACATTTTCCCTCAAGACTTTAGATTTTAAAAAAATGAAGTTTTTTTTTCTCATTTGGAGGAATTTTAAAGCATTAGAAAGGAAACAAGGAAATTGTTTATAGACAAATTATCCTTCTTACTATACTTGAAATTACATTTCACAGACACTTTCCATTGTTTACAAATAGTAGGAAGATAACTGATCAGAAAGATATGGTCTTATGTCCTAGCTAAATGACCTTGTGGAAGCCAATTTGCCTTTGTATCAGTTTGTTATCTAATATATAGATTGGTGTAAAACTTGAATAGGATAAAATATATCAAATTATTTAGTGCTATGCTAGGAGAATGGCAACACACTTTTCTATTTTTTCTTCTAATTGTCCAATTATTTATATAAGGTCAGTCTTACTCTGAGAGTTCACATTTTCACATATATAAGTCTCTGTGCATAGAGACAGTTTTTCCACTCAGTGTGACAATTAGACTGATCTTAGGGAAACCAAGTGATTCCACACCTGGCTTGTATGGAGATCCTGAAAGTAAATAGCAAACAGTAATTCTCTCCTAATCAGCTCCCAAACTCCTGCTATGATGCTGTCCTGAGAAGGATTCAGTACACATAAAGCAGAACATCTAGAAAGGTATTGGTAAATATTCTTTTATCAAAAAATAGGAATCTATTAATGGAAAGAGTCATAGGCTTGAACTTAAAATGAATTTTAATAATATCTACTTCAAACTCTAGCACTGATTGTGCATTGAATAAATGGATTTTAAAAGCTTTCATTGAACTGTATGAATGTGTAGCATAATGATTAATCTACTCATTTTTCAATTTTAGCTTTCCTTTGGATATCACATTACAGCTGGGCAAAGTGAAAAATGTGTGAGAAATATAAAGGCTTAGAGCTAGCCATGCATCTGGAAGTTTTGCTCAGTACCATTAAACAAGTGATAACTGTGTGGGGAGCTTATATAACACCTCAGCTATATGCCGCACCTGTTTCAGCATAGAATTTATGACAAATGACTAGACATGAAAAGGTGCAGGTTCACAGACTAGCTTTTAACATGCTTACATTGGGACCACGAGTCATGTCACCAGCAATGGCACCAATGGACTTAAAAGTTATTTTTGGCACTGTGCTTTTCTGTAAGCTCTGTCCTCCTCCCCAATCTGGGGGAGGTGGAATTCCCTTTTCTCTCTCTAATCTACTTTTTAAATAAACCATATTTTCCCATCTAAAAAAAAAAGTTATTTGTGACATAATAAGAGTGTGTATAGGGGTTCCCAAATTGGTTCTTCTATCAATAATCAATCTCAAAGTGAGTTATTTTCCAAGAGCTAGCCCTTTTGACACTGTCCTTCCACTTTTGTGAATCTTTCTCAAGAAAATATCCTAAAATGCAGATGCTTTGAACAGCCTTGATACAAACTTTATCTACAAGAAAACAGATATACTGAATAGAGAAATAAGTAACTTTTTAGTTATCTATTCTGGAAGACATTAATATTCTGGAAGATACCACATGAGTGTACATCATGTAATGTGTGGTTATGTGTATTTATTTCATTGAATTCTCGATTATTATTTATTAAAAGATATAATAATTTGAAAAAATGACAAGTTTTAGGATACATGTTTTATGTAGTGTTTTAAAATATCTTCACTCAAAAAAAGATTTATATATGTGCATATATGTACATATAAATGTGTGTGTGTGTGTGTGTGTGTGTGTGTGTGCATGTGTGTGTGTAGGTTTTATAGAAAGAGAGATGGAAAATATACCAAAATGCAAATTGTAGTGATTTGGAGGGTTATGAAAGCGTGTGCCATTTGTTTCAAAAACATTTATCAAATGATCTGACTTTCATATAAAATGTCAATATGTCAGTGCTTACCTTGAGTTTGAACGACGAGCCAGAGTACAGAAAGCAGAACCCAAGACATGGTGGCTACTGCAGGAAGCTAGGAAGTCTCATGCAGCAGATGTGGCCTCCTCAGCTGTCCTGTTTTATCTTCCCCTGCTTCTCTAAAGAACTTGAGAAAGAAAATAAAACCCCCCACTTTTCTTGTGAGATTGGAGAATGTTTCTTAATGGTGTTGGGAAATTGTCAAACAACTGCAGTGTTAAGATCATGAGAATGTTCCTCATTTATGAGAGGTACTTACATTTGTGGTTACAACTCTTTACGGACTCACTTGTGGACAGCTGTTTGGCCCTGGTGTTCCCACAGCAGTGGGAATGTATGAATTAGAGAGACTGAGGTGCCTGCATGAGTTTCTGCATACTCACCAATCTGGGTTCAGTACTCTTATAGAACTTGACCCACAAATTTAGAACATATCAGTATTATACACATATTTTGAGAAGCTGGCACAGTGAAAACAGAAGCCAAAAAACAAGTATCAGGAAAAATCCTACAAACGACAATATTGTAAATCTCTCTGACCCTGTTTCCTTAGGTGTCAAAAGGGGATAATGACGACATCAGCTACCTAAAACTTTTTATAATATTCATATGAATTTATAAATACACATGCATATGCACATAAATGTATATTTGTACAAATACACAAATGTAAATTATCTTGACAGCGTTAGCCTAAACCAAACTACACAGCATATAAGTTCTACTTCAGAAAATAAACAATATTTCTCTGATTACAAAAATGATACATTTTCATAAACATCAAAAAAGCACACTGAGAAAAACAAGTTGATTACCCAATGACCCAGCATCAATAAATAACCTCTGTTAAACTTTTGACAGTTTATTTTCATCTCTTTTAAATGCAGTAATAAAAGAAAAGAAAAAAATGATAGAAAATTAATCTTATTATACAAAGGGTTTAAAAAGCTGGGGTTTTTTTGACATGGCACTACGTATAGCATGTCTTTTTATAATATTAAATATTAAGATATTTTAATGACTTTAGACTATTACACCATGCACATGTTATGTGTGCATTGAGTGTATGTCATGTAATGCGTGGTTATATATATTTATTTCATTGAATTCCCCATTACTTCTTTAAGATAGATTTCTAGAGGTGGTAATTATTTAGCTAAGCAAGGTAAAACAACTTGAGATTGTTGATCTGCATTGACTCAGTGCTTTTCAGAAAGTTAGTGCTAAACTAAATTTCCATTTATTGAATTTTTCCATCCTAAACACCTATGCTCTCTGACCGATGAACTTATCATTGTTACACTTGGAAGTTTCCTAGTATGTGTTGGAGGTTTTAAAATTCACTCTGTCTAGTTTTCTTTTGGCTGTTTTTCTACTTTCCTTTGAAATATAGGTCAACTTCAGCAACTGAATAAATTTTATAAATGACATCTTTCAGTTTGGTGGGTTGATGGTGGTTGTAGGTTGTTAACCCTTTAAAGACCAGAGATACATGTCCTGGTGTATCCTTCAGAAGCACAGCACTTTGAAGATAGTAGATGTTTAAAAACATTCAGTGGGACATGCTCAGTCTGTAATCCCAGCACTTTGGGAGGCCGAGGTGAGTGGATTGCCTGCGCCCGCGGGTTCGAGACCCACCCGGGCAACTTGGTGAGACCTCATCTCTACAATGAATCAAAAAATTAGTTGGGCATGGTAGCTCATGCCTGTAGTTCCAGCAACTTGGAAGGCTGAGGTGGAAGGATCGCCGGAGCCCGGCAGGTCAAGGCTGCGGCGGCCGGGAGCGGCCACAGCACTCCAGTCTGGGTGACAGAGTGAGACTCCAACTCAAAAAACAAAAACAAAAACAAAAACAAAACCATTCAGTGAATTTATATGCCATAAAATAAATTTGAACAATAAACTCTCTTCTTGGAATGCTGGAGCTGTTTATTAGTTAGTTGACTATCAACCTATAAATTAAAACAGTGGAAATAACAATGAATAAATTGTTTACTCAGTGCATCTGGAAGGAATGAGAAATGGCATATATATGGACCATTATGAAGACAATATTCAAGGGTTGACTAAACATAGGATTTAATTTATGATCCTAAAACTGAGAATTCATGACCAACATCCTGATTACAGAGAATTTTGTTCCCATAAAGCTTACAACTTAGCACTTTGAAATATTTCATAATAAAGTATTTTTTGATGATTTGGGGCAGATGTTTAAATATTGTCCAACTAGAAATGAAAATAGAATAGTAACAAAATAAAAACTGCAATAATTCCTTGCGCATGTAAAGATTTTTGCAAACATTCTTTTATTTGGTCTTCATGACAATAGATATAAGTAGTCAGTTCAAAGATTATAATTCCCATTTTATAGATGACTCAAAGAAGTTAACTGATTTGCTTCAAATCACCCAGAAAGTCTATAATATTTATCTCCTAAGTCATTAAGGTGGGAAAAGAGGCGCTTGATATAACAACTAAAGTATTTCAAATATTTTATTGTGAGAGACAGACTTTATGATTCTGCTGAAATACAGTCCCACGCTGTCAAAACTTATCTATGGTTTTAAATATCATGTAGCAGTTTTCTTGGGAAGGAGGGACTATAGTGATTGCAAGGAGACATGACTAAGGCTTCTAGGACATTGTTAATGCTATATTTCTTGACTGGACTGGTAGTTACATGGGATATATGCTTTGTGAATATTCATTGAGCTCTTCCATTATAAATTCTGTGTGCTTTTCTGAATATATGCATGAAGCTGAGATCATTATATTTCATTACTATTTAGGTAATAAGTAAAGGCATTATTTTAATAATAGGATCTCAGGAAATTTTCATTCTTGAAAAAAAAAGAAGTCATTTCCAGGAACCACTACAATGTTTAGACTGTTGTTATCAAATCTTTCATTAAAGCGAATTGTTACAAGAATATATCATTTGGAATTTGTATATTTTATCTAGATTTATTCTGGGAAGAAACATAATGGTTTAACTCATTCCTAAGATTCACATCATTGATAAAACAAATATTAACTTCAAGTAAGAAATATATTAAATCTTGCCAACATGTTCCATCAGTCGAACGTTTCTATAAACTATTTTGCAATTGCAGTATAAAAAGGTTACATGTATATTTCATTTTCCTTGGGAAAGTATTTGTAAATAATAAAAAGGCTTTTAAGCAATGCAATGAAAGGCAAAAAAAAGTAAGAAAAAAAGACTGCAAAATTATTAGAATTTCATTATATTTGAGATTTAGATTTTTATAAAACTTGTTATACTATAACCATACATAGTGATACATTTTTCTTACTGGATAACATGTAAAGAGATTGAATTAATCATAATACTTCATTCATAACACATTCTTATCAGTCCATATATGGCCCACTTCTAAATAAATAAATATTAGAGTTAAGATTTAGTTTTTTAACTATTCATTTTAACTATTTGTAAGTACCCTAAACCACGACAACTTTTGACAATAACCTTCTTAATAAACTATTGTCTATCTCAGCAACCCATCTATCTGCCTTCCTTTCCAACCTAAATTAACCATTATCTTGAAGGCTATGTTCATCATTTCCTTCATTTCTTTCTTTATAATTGTATTGAATCTATAGTTCTATATATCTATTGCTGCATTAAAAAAACAAAGAAAAATCTATAACCTTAGTGGTTTTAAAATGGCAATTCATGTCTGAGGTTTCTTCACAGCATGACAGGTTTAGAGGATTTCGACTTCTATGGTGGTGGTTCAGAACTCTAAGGTCCAAAGCAAAGTTGTGTGTTCTTTTTTTTCAATTTTTAATTTTAGATATGTGGGTTACATATTTAAAATAAATTCAGAGTTAGGTACAGATGTTTATTATGCAGGTACCCTTGTTGATGAGGTGTGCCTCCACCTCTCCTGGTAGTTTCCCACTCCTGACAATTCCACCCCTTCCTCTCCTGGCAGTTTTCCACTACTGCCAATCCCTTTCCTATAGTATTATGATAATTGTTCAAGGTCTACTTATGATTGATAACATGTGGTACTTAGTTCTTTGTTTCAGTGATAGATCACTCAGTACTATATACCCAAGTCCATCCAAGTTGCTGCCAAGTTCACAATTTTGTCCTTTTTATGAGTGTAATATTCCATTATGTATATGTACTATTTTTAAAAATCCAGTCCTCTTTCAATGGGCAGCACAGTTGGTTCCATGTTTTTTGCTATTGTGAATAATGCTGCAATAAACATGTGTGTGCTGGTATCTTTTTCATAGAGTGATTTGAGTTCCTCTGGGTATATTCCCAGTAAGGGGATTGTGGAATCATATGGAAGAACAAGTTTTAGATCTTTTAGGAATCGCTAAGCTGTTTTTCACAGAGGTAGTGCAAGAAAAAAAAAATAGCCCCATTACAAAAAGGGCAAAAGATATGAATAGACACTTCTCAAAAGAAGACATACGATCAGCCAACAGATACATGAAAAAATGCTCAACCTTGAACAGTTATCATAATACTATAAGAAAGGGATTAACCGTAGCGTGAAACTGCCAGGAGAGGGGGTTGGGATTGGTAGTTGAGGGAAACTGCTAGGGGAGGGAGGGGCACACCTCATCAACAAGTGTACCTGCATAATCAATGTTTGTATACCTAACCCTGAATTGTACCCCACATCTTTAAAAAAAATAATTAATAAATAAGTAAATAAATAAGTAAAATGCTCAGCCTCACTAGTCATCAAAGAAATGCAAATCAAAGTACACTGAGATACTATCTAACTCCAGTTAGGATGGCCATCACCAATATCTCAAAAACCAACAGATAATGGGGAAGATGTGGGGAAAAGGAACGCTTCTACACAGTTGTGTGTTCTTTTAAAGACCATGTCTCTACATGACTTAGCATCACTTCAGTCATACTTCATTGACCATAGCAATCACAAACTACCAAGATACAGGAAGTTCCCTTTCATTCCTATTTTTTCTGAAGGTTTTTTTTTTTTAATCATTTATGGGTGCTATGGTTTGAATGTTTGTGCTTTCTCTAAAATTCATATGGAAACTTAATCCCCAGTGAAGCGTTATTAAGAGATGTGGGCTTTGGGGGGTGATTAGGTCATGAAGGTGGAGCTTTAAAAGGATCAGTGCTTTTGTAAAAGGGCTGGGGGGAACTAGCCAGACCCTCTTTCTCTTCTGCTCTTCTACCTTGTGAAAATACAGCACTCTTTTTTTTTTTTGAGTTGGAGTCTCACTCTGTCGCCCAGACTGGAGTGCAGTGGCCGCTCCCGGCCACCGCAGCCTCGACCTGCTGGGCTCCGGCGATCCTTCCGCCTCAGCCTTCCGAGTAGCCGGAATTACAGGCGCGCGCTACCACACCCGGCTAATTTTTTGATTTATTGTAGAGATGAGGTCTCGCCTGCCCAGGCGGGTCTCGAACTCGCGGGCTCAGGCAATCCACTCACCTCAGCCTCCCAAAGGCGTGGGATTACAGGCTGAGCCACCGAACCCGGCCTATACAGCACTCTTGAAGGTTGCAGCAGCAAGGTACTATCTTGGAAACAGAGACTTGGCCCTCACCGCACAACTGAACCTGCCAGCACTTAGACCTTGGACTCTTTCATTCAATTTGAGATATCTCTGCTTCTTGGTATCTTGAATAATGTACTATTAAAACTTGAACATTAGATATGATGTAAACTTTTTGTTTTAGCTGGCTTCTTTTTAATACTAGTCTGGCAGGCAAAAAACACTACCTCATTACTGCCTACTGCATGCAGAAGTCCACGTTTCCCACTCAGTCTCCATTCGCACCTGAGAGTGGCATGCTTTTGTTACTGGTGGGCTGGAGCAGAGTCTCTGGCTTCTCAGTAGGTCTCTACAGACACTTCTTTCTCTGAGAAGCGTAAGAGCACATTGTTACTGATCCCCAAGTGGCCTCCCCTGGCATTTAGGTTAGTGAGGGTAGCCTCATTACACCTGGGAGATGGTGAAAGTCTTGACTCTACGCTGTCTCCCCAGACCTGACATTCTCTTAGCAGTGAGGGGGAGATGGACACATAATTAATTACTACCCAGTAAGGGTGGAAGTCCAGGATCCCCGTATCATTTCCAGCGGGGTCAAGAGAGAGAAGGTCATGCTCATTGCCACCCAGTGAGAATGAAAGTTCCAGCCTCCTACTCAGCTGTGTCTGATACCACCCGAGTACGAGAATCGGGGGAAACTTGTCAGAGCCTAGCAAGTGTAGAAATGTAAACTTTCCATCTAGCCCCTCTACTGGTGTGATAGGAGTGTAGACACAGATATTTCTATATTGTTTGGCGGGAGTAGGGCATTTATTGTTTAAAAGTTTTGTGTGTTACTACCCTGTCCCTCCCTTTCCTGATCCGTTGGCTAAAATGAGCAGACTTTTGTTGGAGCTTTTCTTGTCTGTGTCTATTACATTTCCAGATTAATGTCTTCTTCAGATATAATCTGGGCAAAGAGAAAACCCAAGGAACTTGGCATCATGTCATTCCTTGCATCCTGAGGTTCTAGAAGGTCTGCCTTTTTCTCTCTTCCTTTTGGAATCTTCTTATGTTTATTTTATATACACTGTATGGGGATTTTAGTTGTACCTTATGGGAACATGTGGTACTCATTTCTTTATGTGAAAAATCACTCACTATTATAGACTCTAAATCCATCCAATATTTCTGTTTAGATTAGAATCTGTAATCCAATTTATTATTTACAAATGTTTGTGTTTCTTAATGTATCATTATTCTGGCAAGCTATCTCACTTTTACATGAGTCTCTTGTTTATTCTACTCCATCTTTCTTATTAAATTGTACTTACAAGAACTTTTATGTTTTATTTAAACTGCTAAATGTATTACCATTAGACCAACAATGACAATTCTATTGTTCAGATCACTTGTATATTTTTCCCTAATTAAGCTATTCAAAATCAGGGGGAAAAAAGGTTGAAATCTTGAAATATGTCACATTGAGGGTGGATTTTTCAATTTCTTCTTCTGGTTTTATAAATTTATTAGGTATGTAGATGTGTAAAATACTATATTTTCTTTGTAAACTTTACCTTTTAAAATTACACAGTAACTTTATCCCTTATCTTCTTCATCCTTAGTAATGCTTTTTGCCATAAAATACGTATATTTGATAATTAGCTGCCTATATCAGCTGATATTTTCATTGCCATCCCTTAATTTTCAGTCTTTGCGTGAAATTGTATTTAGAAGTGTCACTGTACATAATGTGCATCTATATTTTATTTTGATCCAGTCTGTCAGTCATTGTCTTATAACTTAATCACCATCTTTCATATCCCTTGCTGTCTCCCAAGCTCTGCATCATATTGACACTATCTAGATCTAGCCATTAGCCACCTATGACTATAAGGTGAAAAGAATTACAATTAAATGCAATTAAAAAATTTAGCTCCTCAGCGACAGGAGCCATATTTCAAGTGTTCAGTCACCATGTGGCTGGTGGCTACCAGATGGAATAGTGAAGATACTTGTATAAATATTTTCATAATCACGAAAGGTTTCATTGCATTCATCTAGGCTTTCAAATCAGAATAATTATGATTGCAGTTTCTATTTTTATTTGATTATAACATTACAGCATTTGAGTATCTCTGCTTCATATGTGTCTTACAGTATATTCTAGACTGTCTTTCTTCTTCTTCTTAATTTATCCAAAAGACTTATTAAATAGGTAACTATGTAGTTGATTTTTTTTGTAATCCTGGATGCTTGACTATATTTTTCAATCAAACTCTTATAATTGAATGGTAGCTTAGTGGAATATAAAATTTTAGAATTCCTTCAATATTTTACTATTTTATTTTCTTCTTGAATCTGTTATTACTTCTATTCATTCTGCCTATTTTATTCTGTATTCAACTATTTGGGGTTATTATACCTAACATGTTTCCTTGGTTCCTTTGTTATATATTCTTGTTCTTGTTTCATATTTTGAATATTTTATGTTATGACTGTTAATATGGTTATTATGTTTGTTCCCTCTCTTCTGATATTTCTGTTTAGATTAGAATCTGTAATCCAATTGATTATTTTTTCTTTACAAATGTTTGTGTTTCTTAATGTTCTTTATTCTGGCAAGCGCTCTCACTTTTACATGAGACTCTTGTTTATGCTACTAAGCAATGCATACAGAGAAAGCATGCCTCAAACACTGTCAACTGGAAAAGCTTAGGGAGTGAGGAGTTTCGAGAGTCACAGGATATTCAAACTCAGGCAACAGAAAACCCAAATCAGTCAATCACTCCCCACCCACAGATAGCTCTCAAGTCAGATCTTCACGTTTTGTCCTTTTAGAAGCAGCATGAGCAACATAAACTCTTAGATGTTACAGTACTTCCCTTATGAGTTTAGAGGGGATGGAGTGAGAAAGTCATTGTCAGAAATGAGCCAGTTTCATTTTCCCTGACATCACATTGCAACAAAGATTTTTGTTGCCCTGGTTTTATCCCCAAGTCCTCCAGGACTACTTCTAGGCGCTGCAGGTCTGCATACAGCACTGTGTCCTAGGAAAGTCGACAAGTAGCCAGAGAAGCACCACCACACATTCTATTTCCCTTTTACCCCCTAAGATTTGCCAAACTGCCTCATGTTCCAAGCTGAAACCATACACATAGTTTCAAAACGGAGCTCATTTCTAGTTCCACATTCTCCATGGGTTTCTTCTAGTTTTCTGAGTTCTTCTGGGACCAAAGAGACCACTGTGCCAAGTCAGCAGTTTTTTTAAAACCACTATTTTAAAAAATGAAGATAATAGATATATGTTTCCTTTTCTCATTAAATTTACTTAGAACGAGATCATTCAGCCAAGTGCATTCTTAAAACTCT
This sequence comes from Cephalopachus bancanus, assembly GCA_027257055.1. NCBI lineage: Eukaryota > Metazoa > Chordata > Mammalia > Primates > Tarsiidae > Cephalopachus > Cephalopachus bancanus. Next base: position 2,025,167 of record JAPVLO010000120.1, on the reverse strand, counting down.
CCTTTTTTGGGTATGAAACCTAACTTTATCAGCCTAGCTATCTTTCTTCAAATTTACTTCCGCATTTTGTGTTTTAAGAAGAAAACAGAAGTCTAAACCAAACAGCTTGTGTGGCTTCAGTGGTGAGACCCTGCTGCACGAAGTCCCACAAGTTGTTGATGCAGGGGTTATTTGAAGTTGAGTCAGGGCTTGCAAAATTCATGATTTGAAGCGAAATGAGTAGACTCAAATATAATTTCTATTTATGGAATTATTTTCAGTTGCAACCAAATAGAAGGTGCTGTTTGCCCAATAAGCATATGAAAAATGCTCATTACCATACATCATTAGGAATTACAAATTAATATCTATTAGAATGACCAACATTCAGAACACTGACAACAGCAAATGCTGACCGGGTTATGGAGCAACAAGAATTCTCATTTACTGCTGGTGGAAATGCAAAATGGTATAATCACTTCGGAAAACAGTTTGACAGTTGCTTAGAAAACTAAACATACTCTTACCATACAATTTAGCAATAGAAGTACTTGATGTTTACCCAGAGGAGATGAAAACATATGTTTGCTCAAAAAACTGAGCATGAATGTTTATGGAAGTTTTATTTATAATCCCCAAACTTGAAAGCAACCAAGATGTCTTTCAGTAGGTGAAAGGATCAATAAACTGAGGTGTAATAGGGGAGAAAATTTCACCTCTACCTATTTAGAGGTTGTTTTGTTTGGTTTGGCTTTTCCTTCTTGGCTTGAAGATTAAGTTGATATAAGACAGGTAAACAGGAGAAAAGTATACAAATTAATAATACAAACTTTACATGGCATGGAAGCTGTCATCAGAAAATAAAGACCCAAAGAAGTGGCAAAGCCTGCATGTTTTTGTGTTAGATTGAAGAAAGAGAAGCAATTTTGGAAAAGTAAATTATATCAGAAAGCTAATGGGAGACGAGAATTATTTTAACAAGGTCTTCTTGTACAGAATTTTCTCAGTTATGCCTCCTTATTGAAGAATCTTTTCTCCTGATACAGAGATGACATGATTCACATGCAAGTTTTTGTCTCTTGTTTTCAGAAAGAAAGGGGTCAGTTAGAATGTGCCCTTCTTGAATATGCTATAATTCAAATGCTTTTAACTTGAAGTGATCCTATGTCAACTTATATAATTAGAGATAATATATTCTTGTCACCCTTCACATACATCCAAACAATGGATTTTGATTCAGCATTAAAAAGGAATGAGATAAGAAATACGAAAAGTCAAGGAGGAACTTTAAATGTAATTATTAGGTGAAATAAGTCAATGAAAAAAGGCTGCATTGTATATGATTCCATTTATATGACATTCTGTAAAAGGCAAAACTACGGAGACAATAAAAGAATCAGTGCTTGTCGGGGGTTGAGGGGAGGGATTGGTGAGTTGTCAGAGCAAAGAGAATTTTTAGGGCAGTGAAACTACTCTGTATGATATTGTAATGGTGGATATGTGTCATTACACATTTGTCCAGATCCATAAAATATACAATGTACAATGGCTTCTAAATCCATTAGAATTCAATTAGAAATAATTGCTGAAAGTTACTGATGAAAAGATTAGGAGGGTGTCCAAGAGTAAACACTACTGTAAACAATGGGCTTTGGGTAATAACAATATGTCAATGCAGGTTCATCAATTACAGCAAAAGTATCACTCTAGAATGGGATGGTGGTAGCGGGGGATATGTGTATGTGTAGAAGCAGGGATTGTCTCTCTACTTTCTGCTTGATTTTTGTGTGCCCTTCAAACAGTTCTAGAATATAGTCTGTTTTTTAAAGGCTATGTCTATTTTGCTCAATCATGGGAATGAACCTTAAAGAAATGAATGAAATGTGAGAATGTGCTGTAGCTGGTCAAAGTGTCCCACAACACTGGGTTCTGCTCTAGCTGCATACATTTTTTAAAATTTATGATTGATATTTTTAGGCAAATTTACGTTAAGCCACTATCAGGAGAACAGTGCTAGTCTCAAGTCTAAATATTGCCCGTTCTTGACTATTTCCAAGCCGATTTTTCAAGATTGTCCATAACCTTTGTTTTTAATACTTTGGTTTCCTTTTATTCTGGTTAAGATCAGAGATTACAGTAGTACTACTATAATTTAATGTTTAAAATTTAACTTAAATTCTTTGGATAAGAAATTGACGTTACCAACAAACACATGCTTTTGAAATTTTTTTGTAATGAAATTACTTTTGTTATTCTGATACTAATTTGTATGAATAATCTAGATTAATAACAATGGTATGTCATTGATTTCTTAAGATAATAGTAGGAATAGGATGTTGGTGGCAAACTGTGGCTGAGATCTTTCCATTAAATCTTTGATTCTTAACCAAGAGTATGCATAGAATCATTTCTAGAATTTATCATAATACTGATGTCTTGATCCCTTCCCCTGTGTTCAGATTCTGTGGGTATAAAATGGGCCCTTTATACTTTCAAAATGACATATATGATTTTGATACTCATGTTTAGCCAAGAACCATTATTACTTGAAGCACACACTCAACATTGAATTTAAGCTAATTATACATATATAATGTAACACTTTATTGTTATTTATTTTACTTCAAGCTGAATTGATTGCAAATAAATAATTGCAGGGGTAAGAGAACAAATATTGCAATACTCTACATATATTTTAGTTACTCCCCAAAATCAAACCAATGACCCTAGAAATGATTCTATAGAGAAATGAATAGATTCAGGTCCTTAAATAATCAAATGAGATTAAAAAACATTTATAACTAATAGTTGTACAATGACACAAAATGTAACTAATGTCATTAAAGTCATCGTATTTTCAGTTGTTTCTTCAATGAGAAATTTAAATATTCTATGATTTATATATTTAAAAACCCTTCAAATGCTTTAAAAGTAGGTGAAAATAATTGTTTTATTTGTTCAGTGATGACACATATATCCAAGCTATTACTTGGCTTCTAAATCCATTAGAAATTCAATTAGAAACAATTGTTCCATTATCCTGAGCAGTGCTGAAGGTTACTGATGAAAAGGTTAGGAGGATGTCCGTATTTGAGACTAAGCCTTGCTGTCTATTAGGGCCATTTCTGATGGGGTGTAAACAGAATATGGGTTAGGGGAGCTAGCCAAAAGTCTGTATCTATTAAGTACCTAGGGGCTACCAGAATGAGAGACCAGGCAAAAGGTACAGACAGCTTCTCCAGTTAGATCCAGCAGCAACACCATCTTGAGAACTTCTTTCAGATCTCAGAAGCAGGAAGAGATGCATTTCTTCTGACCCATTGATTTGTGTTTATTTGGCTGGTTGGTTTTGCCTTGTTTATGTGGTTTTGCTGTCCTCTCAAATGGTATGTTTGTTCTTACTTTATGGGCACTAAATCTCATATGTCTTGTTTACTTCTCTTGTTTGTTTACTTTTTTGGTATTTTAGATTGTTTGGAGTAAAACTTGCAGCTCATACTTATTAAACATGTACAGCTGTTTTATAATTCCCAGGTCCCATCTAACCCATGGCTTTATGATTTCTATAATTTCCTTGCTTTCCTGTTTTCTAATTTTTCTTAACTTCCATTTTTGTGTTATACTTTTCTAAGTCTCTCAAATTTGTGTATTCTCAAATTTGTGTGTATATTTGAAGGCACTCAAAAATAAATAAAGACATTGGGTCCACTATAGTCTTGATAATCTACTTGCAGTTCCCTGAATATGTAATGCTCTCTGGAATTATGACTTCGTAAGGATATTATTTAGTCCCATTATTTTCCCAGAATTTTGTTTTCCTCTTTTTCTTTTATAGGTCTGATAAAAGAAAAAGAGGAAAATAGTTATAGATTTGAATGGCACCACTCTTGAGAAACTTTTCATATCCCATCTTGATAAACATTTCTTCTCTGCTTTCTTGTATCTTGGCTATTTATCTCTCTTTTAGTGATGATTTTATTTCTGTATTTATTTATGTCAGTCTGTAGAACTAGGCTGTGAGTCCCTGGATAGAAGGAAAAAGGGTTAATCTTTCTGTTTCCAGTGTCTACTTAGTAAATGTTGACTTTGTACATGTTTGTGTTAACAAAAGAACACAGCCAAATAAATATAAATTACACAATGCATCAAACCCAGAATCTTGATGGAAAACTTCTGTTAGTTGATTACTGAGTACTTATCATTATCCAGGCTCTCTGTTAATCACTAGTAACAAGAATGGGGGAAAATTATAATTGATTTTCAGGAGTGAAATGTCAAGGGTCATAAGATTTGACTGTAACATCAGATATATTTTCGTTATAAGCACTGTTTAAAAGAAATGTTTCTGGAAATAAAATAGAAATCCTGTACGTAATACTATAATATTAAATGTGCCTTTCTGTGCAAAATAGTTTTTGCTGCAGGCAGTGTGGTGGCCTGGAAGGAACTATAACTTGGATTCAGAATAGTTCAGTTTGAGTTCTTGTTCAACACTTACTGTGATCTAGAGAAAAATCACCTAATTTTATCTTTATCCCAGTTTTCTCGTCTATAAAATGAGGAAAATGGTTCTTCACATAGGATTGTTATAAGAATAGAGTGAAATCACACATACATACAAACTTGTATAAATCATAATGTACTTCTGTGAACTTTTGTTGTTACTTTATGATATCCTGATTTCAATGGCTATGATTTTATTTGTTCTAAAAGCTTTGTGAATTCAGTGCATGTTGATTTTCTCAAGATATAAGTCCAGGGTCACTGCAGAATGTAACTCCAAATCTGAGACAGTGTTTGATTTGATCCAAAAGTTCTGACTGATATTTAGATTTAATAACATAAGGGAGAAAACTGAATAAGGATATGGAGAAAAATTCTAAAAGAACTTCGGGGGAGGGGGAGATAAAATACCAAGAAAATTAAATAGTCACTAATGAAAATGTATAAATAATATGTAATTCTCCACTCAAATCCTATTTTCTGATCAAAGAAGTGCGACACCGTAGCCTTCTCAGAGAGGGCCTCATCGCTGACAAACTCAGTGATGGCGTTATCCTTCAGAGTGGTTGCTGATGGATGCACATTACCTATCTTTCTAGACCATGGACATTTCCTTCTTTTCCCTTTATATTTTCTTTCTTTTTTAGGGTGAAGGCAGGATTTATTGAGAGGACAGAAAAGCTCCCACAGTGGGAGGGGACCCGATGAGGTTGCCTGCTCCTTTATATTTTCATTCTGCCTTTGCATATTTCTTAGAAAACCCTCTTTGGAAATTGACGTGAATTCTTAATTTCATTTTATAGATCAATAAATGCAAAGATGCTCAAAGATTTTATATAATTTGCATAAGACCAAAGAGCTAGTGATTGGTAGAGCCAGGACTGTCTAAGCTTCCATCCCTGTGTGTAGTTTACCCTCCTGTACCATAAGTTAATGTTTCAACTTCTTATTCTCCCCTCTTTTATTACCACCAAGTTTTCTCTTCTCTTTCCAGTGCTTTCCAGTGGATCTTCTCAGCCCTTCCATTGGCACCAAGGACTAAAGGAGCCTTGCCTGGAATTGGCTAATATAGCTTCCATTTCAGTTATTGTTACAACATGTCCCAAAAGACACAGAAATATCAGGGAGCTATTCCACCTCAGTTGAAGAGTTTAGAAGGCCAATTTGTTGGCACACACATTTATTTACAAGCAAAAAATGTTAACTGCTCATCATAACACTTGGCCTGTGAGCTGGGGCCTTCTCTATGAGAAACTTGTGCAGCTCGGTGGTTGACGCCTTTGTTCTCAAAAGTTATTGGGACAACAGGAGGAGACCGTTAACTATAGTTACATTATCATCACTTTGTTTTTCACTTAGATACATTTCTGAACTTCCTTAAATTGCTGTTCTCATCAGTATTGCACACCTAAGGTTTGAACATTGAGGTGATGCGTGCGCTTGGTCAGCTAAGCCTAAGAAAGCAAACTTGAACATGGTTCTTGCTAAGAAGAAGATGGCAATTATTCTGATTTAAAGCAGGTTTATAAAATACTAGGAATAAAGTGTGTAGAATTATCAATTTTTAAAAAATGGGTTTGCTACTAAAGAAGTGCAAATTAAAACAAAAAGTATAAAGCATTATTTTGGCTAGACAATGAGTAAGGAGAAAAACATTGTTCATTTTAAAGAAGCAGTGGAGCCACAGAAATTGTCTCCAGCTGTTTCAAGGAAAAAAATACATATATTAAAAGGCGATTCGATTACTGAGCCTTAAAAAATAAACAAAATTCTGATACATGCTACAACATGGATGAACCTTAAATGCATTATGCTAAGTGAAGTAAGCCAGACACATAAAAGAAAAACTATTGTATAATTCCACTGAGCCACCTAGAATAGGCAAATTAAGAGATGGGAAGCACAATAGAGGTTACCAGGGACTGGGGTAAAGAGTAATGGGGGTTATTGTATAATGGATAAAGAGTTTCTGTTTGAGATGATGAACAATTTCTGTACATGGATAGTGGTAATGGTTGTATAACATTATGAATGTACTTAATGCCACTGAATTTATCTAAATCTGGTTAAAATGGTAAATTTAATGCTATGTATATTTTACCACCACAACAAAATAATATTTGGATAAAAAAAGGATTTGGGGGAGCAGACTCATCATGAGAGCTGGAAAGACAGACTTAATGACTATGCAATTTGAAATTCCAGCTCCTACCATGTAGCAGAATAATTGTTACAGAATATTTATCTCACCTTTGCCACTGTCACTCAGTTGACACTGCTGACACCATTTGCACTAAGTCAGTCTTGAGACAGCAACAGGACAGTTCCTGGAGATGCATCTGAAAAGCAGATTCTGGGCAATAACTATGTTACAGCTGCAACAGAGGCTGAGGAAGTACACACAGAATGTTTTTGGTTGCTATGATAGCAAGGAAGCTCTGTCTCCATCAATACTTTGTGAATTCTCTAAGCAAGGAAGGGTGTTAGGATAGGCATACATTAGGAATGAGAATACCTATGAAGAAATGCTTTCATAAATTACTAATGGAAATGTAACTTCATGTACTTTTTTTTTTTCCTTGAGTTGGAGTCTCACTCTGTTGCCCAAACTTGAGTGCAGTGGCCGCTCCCGGCCACTGCAGCCTCGACCTACTGGGCTCTGGTGATCCTTCTGCCTCAGCCTTCCAAGTAGCTGGAACTACAGGCGTGTGCTACCACACCCGGCTATTTATTTATTTATTTATTTATTTATTGTAGAGATGAGGTCTTGCCAAGTTGCCCAGGTGAGTCTCGAACCCGGTGGCTCAGGCAATCCACTCACCTCAGCCTCCCAAAGTGCGAGATTACAGGCTGAGCCACCGAGCCCGGCTTCATGTACGTTTTCTAGAGAAAAATTTTGCAATGTGCAGCAAAAAGCTAGAAAACTTTCAAGACAGTGATGCAACATATATGATACTATCCAAAGGAAAGAAGTAGAAGAGATCTTGTGTTGGGCTGTCCAACTCTCCAATCCAAAAAGGACATAGGACATACTCTCCCTATTGTTGGCAGTGCTGCCTGCAGACAGTCTTCTGCCTTCCTTGGAAAATGCTTCCACTAGCTAAAGTCATCTTGCCCAAGGTCACATCCCTTTTGAGAGCAGCCTGTACCTATGACTGGTTGACATGAAGGAATAAAGGCTTTTCCTCTTTTTCCCACTTGACTCCATTCTGAAGGATTATTCCAGGTTCGGCGCTGGGATGGGTCAGCTAAAGCCTTCACTGAGACATCATCAAGCCCAACTCTTCCCTCTGCCTAATCCTGCTTCCTATTATTCCAGTACACAAATGATGGGCCTAAAAGCACTCTCTAATAAGCTCCCTGCTTGCTAGAGTCCATCTCAGATTCTGCTTCCTCAGGAAACTGAACTGCAATACAAAGAACTGCCTGGAGAGAATATGTACGGGACTGTCTACCACTGCGATATTTGAGTCGTAAACATTTTGGAAAAAAAGGTGTCATTGTTGAATAAGATATTAGGCACAGCTTGATGCATTAGTTAGATTATTATGCAGCCATGTATATGATCCTAACAATTTGTAACATATTTCTAAGTAAAATTTGAAATAGCAGAATAGTGCAAAGAATAAACTAATATTTAAATTATGTACCAGCAACCAGGCTCGGTGGCTCAGCCTGTAATCCCGCACCTTTGGGAGGCTGGGGTGAGTGGATTGCCTGAGCCCGCGGGTTCGAGACCCGCCTGGGCAGCGAGACCTCATCACTACAATAAATCAAAAACTCAGCCGGGCATGGTAGCGCATGCCTGTAATTCCAGCTACTCGGAAGGCTGAGGCGGAAGGATCGCCGGACCCCAGCAGGTCGAGGCTGCGGTGGCTGGGAGCGGCCACTGCACTCCAGTCTGGGTGACAGAGTGAGACTCCAACTCAAAAAATAAAACTAAAAAAACTAAAAAATAGTAAAAAAAAATAAATTATGTACCAGACAGAAAAAATAAATAGTCATATTCCTAAATGCTAATATTAATCATATTTGTAGGGTGAGATTAGGGAAATTTTTTTTCTTGTCTTAGTGCTTTGTCTTGTGTACCAAATTTCCCACATTAAGTATACATTTTCTTATAGAATAAAATTAATAAATGCTGTACATTTGCTATTTTTGGAAGATAACATTGATTTTGCAAAACTATTTAAAGTTGCAAATAGTTTTATCTTATTGTTTAGTGAGAACAACATAAAAGACTTCACAATTTAATATTAAAAAGCCATATGTATTCCAACAAGTGTGGACATTAACACAACATGTGGAAGAGGAGAAGTTGAATGTTTACAAGGAGATGCCTTCACAATAAATTACAGACTATAATTTTTAAGTGTTAGGGATTTAGTTTCTGTAACAATATTATTTTTTTAGCATAATAATAGTAATAGTAGTATTGTATTAGTGTTGGACACTGTAGCAGACTGGCCAGAACTGGTTGCTAAACAGTGTCTAAAGTTGCCATTGCCAGGAGAAAGCCTTTTTCTGGAAGCAGCAAAATACGTGAGGTGAATTCAAGAGTAGACATGCCAGCATGGTTGCAGATTTTGTTACTGAGGCTTTCCCCTAGTGAGCCAGTGTCTTCCCTGATGAAGTGGGTTTCAGTATCTCCAATATGGTGGTGCCACTCCTGGCCTGGCCCTGGTAAACCACTTTGGAGAGGAAAAAGAAGTTAGGCAGTGAAGAATATGCAAGACCTGCTCATGGCACCAACTGCTTTCATATTACTCTCAGAACACTAGAGTACCAATATTCTTACACTTAATCTCAAGATATGGATTTTATTACCAAAACATAAAATGTGAAGATATTACAAGTCTGATATTAATAGTGATAGGAGTGAGCCAACTTGAAAGGAGTGATATAACACCCATGAGATAACAGTCTTTCACAAACGTGAAAGACAGGGAACATAATTAAGTGGCTGAAAAAGGATGTACTTTGGAAAAATAGTTACTGTAAAAATAAGTTATAAAATTTTGACAGAGTTTACATTGTTAATTTAATTTTTAAAATGAGATCTAGAAACAAAATGCAAAAAAGAGCTAATCGGTCAGCCTTTATAAAACTAAACTGGGAAAGGAAAGAAGAGAAAGTTATTAAGCAAATAAAAAAATAATTGTAAGACACCTTAAAATTAGTAGAGGAGGACTGACAGTATAAAACATAAAATCAGTAATTTGGAAGATAAGTTTAAGGAACTGTTCAAAAATACCAAGGAAGTAGACAAGGTGAAAGAGAATCTGATAAGCAAGAAGACTGGCTACCAGAGACCTCAAGCAGACTATTTCAGCTGCTAAAGAAGAAAAAAACAGTGAAAGGAAGAAAATAAAATTTCCTCATTGATCTAAACCTATTAACTATAGTGGCTAACTGCACCTAAACCTATCTGGAACATTCAAAACATTTGCTCCATACCTCTTTGTATCAGTCACCTATTGCTGTATAACAAATTACTCCCAAGCATGTAGCTTCAAAGAACACATATTAATTATCTTACAATTTTTGTGGGTGTGAAATCTGGGTAAAAGTTAGCTGAATCCTCTGCTTCATGGTGTCTCACAAGACTGCAGTCAAGATCCAACTAGGAAGGGATCTGTTTCCAAGCTCATTCGGTGGTTGTTGGCAGAATTCAATTCCCGAGGGTTGTTGGACTGAGGGACCAGTTCCTCCCTGCCTGCTGGCCAGAACCCACCCTAAGTTCCTTATCATGTAGGGATCGTTATTACCAACATGAATAATAGCATATTAAAATAATAACTCCATATTATTTGATTGCAACCAACAAAAACTTGTTTTTCTTTTTATGCATACTTCAATATTTTGTACAAAATTAAAAGCAAAAGTTCATATAAAAACAGTACTTCGGTGAGGTGATAAGAAGTATTTGGAAAAACCATGTGAAATCTCAGTCATACAGTACCTGGATAAGAACATAATTTAACCTGTTTAAAAAAAGTAGAAGGTAAAAGTAACTCATGATAAAAACAAGCATGGTTTCATACCTGAAGTGGTTAAGTGCCAAATAAGTGGAATTTCTTTAAAGTTAGTAAGTCACCGACGTAAGTCTGGAAATAGTATTGTGAGATCAAAGTTCACTCTAAACTGTCTAAACTGCTCTGCAGCTCAGCTCAAAAGGAATCGTTGTGAGGCTTGGATTCGAAGTCATGAAAAAAAAGGGAAGAAGTTTTTCTGTTGTTATCCTCCAGTTATCTATCTTCATAAAGGATCTATGATATCTCTGCATCAGGAACCTAAGTGATATCATTTAGGAATCCACTGGAATGTTTATATGTCCCTCCTTGAGAGTAAATGCTTTATTTCTAGCTTGGGTCTTGGTAGATGACTAGTTGAGGATTCATAGGTTCAAGATCTTTGTTTCATTATATTAAAAAGAATGAAGTAAATCTATGACTGGGGACAGGAATCAAAATAAAAAACAACAAACAAGCAAAAAACCAGCAAATATTCACAGGCTGGTCATAAGTGGATGATAGCCTTATAGGAAATAAGGATTTATTCTGGACCTCATACTACTAGGGTAAATCAACTTCATGAAAACACAGACTTGTAGCCACCAGTTAAGTGATGGAAATGGGTGAGGCAGGCATGTGTAAGGAAAACTATAATAGTCGTGACAAAGTGGAAAGCAGGAGCCCTGATTATGGAAACAATCCTTTATTCGTTAGAATGACTTTTGTGTGAGAGAAAGCCCCAACTCAAAATGGCTTTAACAAGGCAACAACAAGAAGTCTCAACAAAGTGTGAGGTGACTCCAACAGTTACTAATCTACTGGTTCAATGACATCATTAAAAGTCTAGGATTTATTATTTTCATCTTTCTGCTCTATCTTATTCAGTATATCATTCTTGCCTTCATTATTACAGCGTGGATGCAGCAATAACAGAATAGTCAGATGTAACCACTCAGAAGAAGGAATGAGGAACAATTTCCAGAAATTTCCCAGCCTACCTCTTTTCTCATCTCATTGGGAACAAAAGGAGGATTATATATACTGGCCTCCAAAATAACCACTGGTAAGGAACATGAGGATTCCTATTATGATTGACTTAAAGGGATAAGGATTTATTCATGAGATGGAGGTAGAATATTTTTCCCTAAAAGTGGCAAGTAAACAAAATTGAGGTCCTAAAAGCCAGGAATGAGGGGGATATTTGGCAGGCCACTACCCATCAACTAAGCTGTCAGTTGCTATGGACAATATGACTCCAATGTTGGCAAAGCATCTGATTACTTTTTTATTACATCTTGCAAGTCACCAGTTTGCAACCCCTGGTTTATGCTACTAATTTATTTAAATACAATTTTCTTTCTTTAGAAAATGAAGTCTGCTTTAACCCTGCCAGTAATTGAATTACATAAATATCAATGATGAAACATTTTTAAATGAATAAAGTTACTCAACTGTAGAAAATCTCAAAATGACATAGCTAATAAGAATTGTAGAAGATAATGTAAGAAAGAGGCACATTGTACAGCACAGATATGTTCACATAACTTTGTTCTTAACTGGAGATTGATATTTGGCAAATTAATGGTTAAAACAATCAAGACATTACTACTCATTTAATAATGAATGTAATAATTTTTCTCTTATTCCTCCCAATTTATTATATTTTTTCTTGTTTTTATTAAAGAGCAAATTAGTTCCTATCAAATGAACAAATCGAGGTGCCCAGAAAAAATATTAGTCAACATCTTTTAAAAAGGGGGATATCTAGGAAAAATAATCTAATTAGAGATTTAAGCTTCATAGATATTTCTGTGGAGTCATGTTTCTTCCTGTGAGTATGGAGAGTAGAAATCTCAAATACATACACAGATTTTCAAGTGCCCCTCTTGAAAGATTTTATTTAATATCTTCAAAGTATAACATAAATCAGGAAACGTTAACCTCCTAAGTGTCAAGAGCAAATAGTAGTGAGAAAGGAAGTATATTTCTCTTCCATCCATTTCATCCACTCTTCCAAGTTAATCATTTCCCCATCAATTCTTGCTTAGCTGTTGCTTCACACTTTTGGATTTGAGCCCTAAAAAAGATAAAACTCTTAAATTATCATCTTTTCTCAAAACTTTAGTTATTCTATTTTTTTTTTTTTTTTTTGATTGGAGTCTCACTCTGTCACCCAGACTGGAGTGCAGTGGCCGCTCCCGGCCACCACAGCCTCGACCTGCTGGGCTCCGGCGATCCTTCCGCCTCAGCCTTCCAAGTAGCCGGAATTACAGGCACGCACTACCACGCCCGGCTAATTTTTTAGTTTATTGTAGAGATGAGGTCTCGCTGCCCAGGCGGGTCTCGAACCCGCGGGCTCAGGCAATCCACTCACCTCAGCCTCCCAAAGGCGCGGGATTACAGGCTGAGCCACCGAGCCCAGCTAGTTATTCTATTTTATGAAGCTTTGAACTATTAAGAGATTAAAATAAAATATCTGAAGCCATAGAGCCTATCTTACAGGTTATTTGATAATCAACAATGAAGAAGTGAGAACACAGGAGGGTAGGGATGGAAGGGAGGAAAAATACCACACTAGGATTCAAATATCCATTTGGGAAATTAGCATAAAATGGAGAGGGTAGAGAACCAGAAGAGTTATGGGATGCAATGCTAATTAGTCTGTGGGAGATCTCTTCCTATGGAATATTCATTCTTAAGAAATATTTCAGCCGGGCTTGGTGCTCAGCCTGTAATCCCGCGCCTTTGGGAGGCTGAGGTGAGTGGATTGCCTGATTCCACGGGTTCGAGACCCGCCTGGGCAGCGAGACCTCATCTCTACAATAAATAAAAAAAAAAATCAGTCGAGTGTGGTAGCACATGCCTGTAATTCCAGCTACTTGAAAGGCTGAAGCAGAAGGATTGCCAGAGCCCAGTAGGTCGAGGCTGCGGTGGCTGGGAGCGGCCACTGTACTCCAGTCTGGGTGACAGAGTGAGACTCCAACTCAAAAAAAAAAAAGAAATATTTCTGAGAAAATGAAAATATTGGGGCCATCACAGCTTCATAGTCATGACCCTTCCACATCCCTGTTGGTTATTGGCCAAACTCAGAAGCAAGGCACTCATGTTAGCATCCATCCTAGCATCATATAAATACTGCTGTTAGCAAACTTCTTCTAAGAAGACAAGGTAGAACTTCTCTCCTTGAACTAAGGATATTACAATACAAAATGATGATAATTAGGCTATAGATCTCTTACCTGATGTGCGGATATTTGTTTATCTTTGAAAACAGTAGAGGGAAGTACTTTTGTGTCTTTATGCTGCATAAGATACAAAAATAATAGTAGTTATTAGAAATGTTATGTTTTTCTCATCTTGGTTATGCCTATTTCCTTATTTATTTATTATTATAAAGATGTGGGATACAATTCAGGGTAAAGTATACAAACGTTGATTATGCAGGTACCCCTGCTGATGAGGTATGTCCCTCCCTCCCTTAGCAGTTTCCCTCAACTGCCAATCCCACCTCCCTCCCGACAGTTTCCCACTACTGCCAATTCCTTTCTTATAGTATTATAATTGCTCAAGGTCCACTTATGAGTGAGAACCTATGGTACTCTGTTCTTTGTTTCTGTGATAGATCACTGAGTATGATCGACTCTAAATCCATCCAGGTTGCTGCGAAGTCCATGTGTTTAATGAAATTAGTACTGACCTCTTCTTCACTCATTTAAATTCTACCCAAATTCAGAGTCCAGTTCAAACTCCTATTACCCAGCGAATAGATCCTTTTCCTACTTTACCACTCCGATTCCATTTATATTCTCCTCACCATATTTTTCTTGTTAGTATTACTCACTTTGGCACAAGTCATATTTGAGGAATTAAGTATTCCATGTGTATATGACTTGTTTTCTCACTAAAAATGTAAAATTTCTTGGGGGAAAAATGAACTTAAATTTTAGCTCTTTCTCATTTGTCTACAACAGAATACCAAGTATGAGGAATATGCTCAGATCTATTTAATGAGTGAACAAATTCTACTATTTACTTCATGAGCTCTTAGCTTTTACTCAAGATTTGCTTGCATATGGTCTATTTTTTTATACCCCACCTCCTACAAAAAATTGTGATTATTGATAGATTTTATTCTGCTATAACATAAATTAAAATATTATTTGTAATAAAATTTTAAATAATCTAAAATAAGGATCTAGAAGTGATCCTTTGAGGAGACATTAATCTCATATAACAGAACTATTTATTTTTTCTCAATAATTATATAACATAGAACTATTTTTTCATCATAAAAAAATCAATACTCTTGCTAGTTTGCAGATAGTAAGTATGCCTTGCTTTTTCAGATATCCTTAGGACAAATGTAATATAATACTTCAGTTCAGCCTCTGGAGCACATGTCCTGGTAAAGATTCCATAGATTTAGAGACAATATTCTTAGTTGGCACAAGAGACATTAAAAAAAATACCAGTAACGATTTGATACTTACAAGAAAAGAAGATGATACAGATGTCGGAATTGGTGGTGGTAGAAAATCTGGCTTTGTAATTAACTAATAAAAAGACAAAATTTTTAAATTCAAAGAGGCTCCAAAAAGAGGTCTGCATAAAGTAAAAGCTTAAATCACTTTTAGAAATTGAGAATATTCTAAATGTGTGAGTTTGATTACTTTCACTTAGGTGCACACATACAATTAAAACATTAGGTCAATGTCAGTAGCTTTGTGATGAAGACGGTTGCTACGGACTGAATGTTTGGGTCCTCCCCACACATTCTTATATTGAAGCAGTCCCCAGTTTGATGGTGTTTGGAGGTAGTCTTTTGTAGGTAATTAGGTCATAAGGGCACAGCTCTCATAATAAGATTAATGTCCTTAAGAGAGACACAAGACAGCACAAGAGAGAAGTGCTCTCTCTCTCTCTCTCTCTGTTGGTCTCTCGCTCTCTCTCTCTGCCTTTGGGAAGACAGCTGTGTAAAACCAGAAAGCAGACCCTCATTAGACATCAGATCTGCTAGCACCTTGATCTTGGACTTCCTGGCCTTCAGAACTGTAAGAAATAAGTTTCTGTTGTCTAAAGGCCCCCAGTATTTTTCTACATTAGCCTGAACTGACTAAAATGATAGTGCTTTTTAAACAGATTGGTATTTTTCTTGTAATGAGTTGTCACCTTGCCAGTCCTGGAGTTCAGATACAAGAATATGACACACAGAGAAAGAGGGAGACAGAGAGAGACAGACAGACATCCGGTATCTGACCTCTTTGTTCTTTTTATTCTGTTTGCATTTCATGAACCCCAGCAAAGTAGCCTCTACATTTTAGGGATTCTCTTTTGCATTTCGCAAAAGGCAAAGGATGATTTTCTGAATTTGCAATTACAGATCCCACAATCCTTGCTCTATACTAATGAGTGAAGTGGAAATGGAAAACACTGCTGGGTAGAAATGACAGACAAGGTGGTTAGAAAACAAGCGTGAAAGAATTGTAAACTGGAGCCATGGGAAACACAGTCCAAACTGTGGTTCACCTCTTGGGGTTGAACAGTCTTCACCGTCTGGGGTTTCCTCTTCTGTTTGTGTGGCCTAGTGCCAGTGATAGACAGTGGCCTGTAATCGAAAATATATCATATAAATTGACTTAGCAGTTCCTTTAGCATGATGAGGAAACTCAATAGAAGATTCCAATTCCCTTTGCCTATTTTTGTCATTCTTGATTATTCGCTGGACTTTTATCTGTTCCCTAGTATGGTCTTCATCTTTTAGTTTCCTGTTAGCCACCTTCCTTGTCACCACTTGTATTTTTCTGTTTTATTTACTACAGAGTCCTGATTCCTAATAATGGTGGTGTTGAGTTCAATTTTTAACTAAATTATGTCATTCAACTGGTGGTTTATTTTATTTATTCATTATTTATTTATTAAAAACTCATTATGAGTGAATGATATTGTGCCATAACCTTGTTTCTAAGATGTAGGTGCAAATCAAGTTTTCATCCCTTACTTTGCAAGAATTAAAAAATAAAACGTTTGGCAACATCTCTGAGTTTTTTTCCATGTCAGTCAGAATGTGGTCTCCAATCTTGTGCAATTGTGTAAGGATTAATGAAAAATAATAATAAACAACATCTTTTTATCTGTAAAATGGAAATAATAATAACTACCTTATGATGTCTGTGTGGAGATTAAATTAGATAATAGAAATAAAAGGGCTTAGCACAGTGCTTGTCATATTATTAGTGACCAATAAAAGCTATAATACATTCTTATAATAATGCAAAAATATTTTATAATGGGAGTTAATTATCACTCATTATTAATTATAAATAGAGTGACTAACAGAAAAAGAAAAAGACATGTTTCTCACTAAGACTAATTTCTCAGTAAAAGGAATACCCAGCCTGTAATCTAAAAATTTATCTGTATGCATTTCTGAATATTTGAAGTAAACCAAAAGTAAATGTGAAAGGTTAGGTCATATCCTTGAATGTAAAGTAAAACAAGGATAAGAGTTCCCAAAGCAAGATAAAAGCTTACCTCTGAACTTTTTTCTGCTTTCTTCTGGTGCTTTGGTGCCAGATTACTATAGCAACCACCACAAATATGACCGTCACTGGGAACAGCACCCCAACCACAATGGAGAAGTCTGCAAGAAAGAGAACAGGGGCCTACTGGGGATATCAGAAATTCACATCTACACATCATACTAGTCTTCATTTAGGGCAAATTCCATCTATCCTTTCCCTAATGGACATGCAACCCCTGGAAAACTACTCATAGCCAAGTAAAATGGAAATATATTTTGATCACGATCATTATATGAGTATTTGAGACAAGAAAATGAAAAGGAAATCTATAGAAAACATTTAATATGAGATAAATAGAGAATCATACAGCTCAGAATTCTTAGAAGAGATGATGCTTACAACAAATGGAAAGTGAAGGGCTGGGAGATCAGAAGATATTTAGTAAGGAGGATGATGGAGAAGAGATGAGACAGTCTTAAAAAAAAATCTTGGAAGAAAACTGAGAAAAGAAACTGAAGTCTTGAAGTAGTAAACAAGCCTGCCAATCATAAGTAAGGAGCAGAAGCATAAGAAAGGAGACTGATGGAGACATAACTGAGTGTTTCATTGATGTTTGTTCTATGTTGAAATTGCTATGGACAGAAAAGAAGTCATGAGACCTTGTGAAATGAGTAATGACTTGAACAAATGTTCCTGGTCTATGGGGTGTTTTCTCTTTTACAGACTAAGTAATGAATGTAACTTCAATCTTTTGCTACCTCAAGTATTCATTTCTCTTATTATAATCTGAAACCACAACAGAGCAGAAGGCATTATACAAGCTTGAAGAACAATGTAAACAGTTACCACTCTCTTACTATAGAGATTAGCAAACATATAACAAGGTTAAATTTTTGTGTAGAGACAAGGAAAGTTCACAAGTGTGAGTGCACACACACACACAACACACACACACACACACACACACACACACACACAGATAGAGATAGGCACATCAGCAACAGAATTTTAGGTAATACAATGACTTTAATTCAAATACTTAATACTCAAATTCCTCCATAAAAATTCTTATCCAAAAAAGTCCAAGGAAAATAAAGTTGTGAGGCATTTTTGTTAGATATCGGGTAAATCTCTTCAGAATAAAAAAAGTGTATACTTGTGCGAATGTCATAATGGTAACTATTCTCAGAAGAATGACATAATAGGAGGGGAAATAAGGGGAACAAGGCAGTACTTCACAAACACCCCTAAGTTGAAAGGACATAGTCTGGAGGTGAAGTTGGGGCATAGGACAGATGGGAGTTTAATAACAGGAAGTGAGATTCCAGGGAAAGATGGAAATAATTGAAGAGTAAATGCTACTTCTTCTGTTTCTAGTGATAGTGGTCTAGGAAATTTAGACCAATCCCCTCATTAAAAATAATTTTGAACTTCTGAAAAATAACAACAAATTTTCTAAAAGTATAGAAGTACTAAAAAATTAAGAAAAATTACTTTGTAAAGATAAGAGAGTGATCAGGAATTGAAAAAGACAGAAAGAAAAGTGATTCTAGGCAGATGCTCACAGAAGAAAATGAAAGATAAGTGTACCAAGTGAACCCTCATGTAGACTATGGACTGGGTAATAGTGTTGTGTCCAGGTAGGTTCACGGAGTCTAATAGGTGCACCACTCTGGTGGTGGATGCTGATGGTAGGGGAGACTTTGCCCATGTTGGAGGAAGGGGTTATATGGAAACTTTCTGCTCAATTTTGCTGTGAATCTAAAAACTGCTCTATAACATAAAATCTATTTAGAAAAAAAAAATGAGAAGTTTTAGGATAACCATTGAAAGAATATAACACAGAATTACCCAAGCAGAAGAAAGAATCTCAGAGCTTGAGGACTAAAATATAGAACTAACACAAACTGTTAAAAACACAGAAAACAAGTTCAAAAAGACAGAACAAAACCTTCAAGAGATGAGCGATTACTTCAAGAGACCAAACTAAGTAATTGATCTTCCTGAGGCAGAAAGAGAGACAGAGACCACAATGGAACAAACTTTTCATGAGATTATTCAAGAAAACTTCCCTTATCTAATCAGTGAAGCAAAAATTCAAACACAAGAGATTCAGAGAAACCCTGCAAGACAACAAATGAGAAGACCAACTCCTAGACACATAATAATTCACCTAAACAAAGTAGGTATAAAAGAAAAAATCCAGCCAGGCTCGGTGGCTCAGCCTGTAATCCCGCGCTTTGGGAGGCTGAGGTGAGTAGATTGCCTGAGCCCGCGGGTTCGAGACCCGCCTGGGCAGCGAGACCTCATCTCTACAATAAATCAAAAAATCAGCTGGGCATGGTAGCACATGCCTGTAATTCCAGCTACTTGGAAGGGTGAGTCGGAAGGATCGCCGGAGCCCGGCAGGTCGAGGCTGTGGTGGCCGGGAGCGGCCACTGCACTCCAGTCTGAGGACAGAGTGAGACTCCAACTCAAAAAAAAAACAAAAAAAAAAAAAACCAAGAAAAAATCCTAAAGGCAGCAAGAGAAAAAGGGCAGATCACCTACCATGGAAGACCAATTAGAATAGCAGCAGATTTATCTATAGATTCCTTGCAGGCTAAGAGAGCTTGGAGCCCTATCTTCAAAGTCCTAAAAGATAAACAATTTCAACCAAAAATAACCTACCCAGCCAAGTTAAGCTTCATCAGTGAGGGAGAATTAAAATCTTTCCCAGATATCTAATCCCTAAGAACTTATGCTGCCACCAGACCACCTCTACATGAAACTCTTAAGAAGTACTAAACACAGAAGAAAAGGAAAAAAGAACAACGTTCTTCACAAAAGTACAGGAAAAAGAATAAAATACACATGAACCAACCCCAAAACCAAAAGAAAGACAAAAAACTAAGTGGAAGAACAACAACTCTGTAAGAACTCTATGTTAGGGACAAACTCTCACATTTCAATAATTAGCCTGAATGTGAATGGACTAAATGCACGACTGAAAAGACATAGAATGGCAAAATGGATAAAATACCACCAGGTAACAATATACTGCCTTCAAGAGACCCATCTCACTAGAAAAGACAGGCACAGACTCGAAGTAAAAGGATGGGAAACAAATTTTCAAGCGAATGGAACACAAAAGAAAGGAGGAGTTGGGATCCTAATTTCAGACAAAATACCATTTAAGCTATCAAAAATTTAAAAAAGATACAGAGGGCCACTACATAATGATGAAAGGCTCACTCCATCAAAAAGAAATATCTATCCTAAACATATATGCACCCAACATAGGAGTGCCAAAATTCATAAAGTAGCTTGTAGGAAAACTAAAGAAAGATATTGACTCTAACACAATCACAACTGGGGAATTTAATACCCCACTCACAACACTAGACAGATCATCAGGACAAAAAATCAGGAATGATATCCAGAACCTCAACGTGACTCTTGAGCAAATGGACTTAATCGATACTTACAGAACACTCCATCCAAACACCACAGAATACACATTCTACTCATCACCACATGAACATATTCTAAGATCGACCACATACTTGGCCATAAATCAAGCATAAGCAAATTTAAAAGGACCAAAATTTTACCATGCACCTCTTGGACCACAGTGGAATAAAAATAAACATTAACACCAACAAGGTCCCCCCAAACCCACAAAGACATGGACACTAAACAGTACGATGCTAAACAACTCCTGGGTCAATGATGAAATCAAAACAGAGATCAAAAGATACCTGGAAACAAATGAAAATGAAGAAACATCTTACCAAAATATCTAGGACGCCATGAAAGCTGTAGTAGCAGGGGAATTTATATCCCTACAAATGCACATGAAGAAAATGGAAGGAACACAAATTAACAGCCTAACAAGCCACCTAAGGAAGCTGGAAAAGAAACACCACAAGACCCCTAATTTCAGCAGAAGAATCCAGATCACCAACATAAAAGCCCAAATCCAGGACTTAGAAGACAAAAAGATTATACAAAAAAAATCAATGAAACAAAAAGCTGGTTCTTTGAAAGGATAAACAAGATCGATGGTCCCCTAGCTAGAGTGACCAAGAAAAAGAGAGAAAAAACCCAAATAAGCACAATCAGAAACACACAAGATGAAGTCACATCTGACCCTGAAGAAATACAAAAGATCATTAGAGACTACTATGTATACTTGTATGAAAACAAACTTGAAAACCTTTTGGAAATGGAGGACATTCTGTCATCACACAACCAGCCTAGGTTGAACAAAGAAGCAATTGAGACCCTAAATAAACCAATGACAATCAAAGAAATTGACTACATAATAAGAAAACTACCTACCAAAAAAAAAAACCTGGGTCCAGATGGCTTACCAGAAGAATTCTACAAGACATTTAAGAAGGAGCTGATACCAATCCTACTGAAGGTATTCCAGGTGATTAAGAAAGATGGAACGCTCCCCATAATCATTATACAAAGCTAACATCACATTGATACCCAAGCCAGGTAAAGACCCAAGAAAGAAAGAAAACTACAGGCCAATATCTTTGATGAACATAGATGCTAAAATTCTCAACAAGATCCTAACAAACTGGATTCAACAACATATCTCAAAAATCATCTATCAT
The DNA here is from genome assembly GCA_027257055.1 of Cephalopachus bancanus. Lineage (NCBI taxonomy): Eukaryota > Metazoa > Chordata > Mammalia > Primates > Tarsiidae > Cephalopachus > Cephalopachus bancanus. The sequence goes on along the minus strand of JAPVLO010000120.1, from coordinate 2,003,540 downwards.
GACCAAGTAGGCTTCATCCCTGGGATGCAAGGCTGGTTCAACATTCGTAAAACCATAAATGTAATTAAATACATCAACAAATGTCAAAACAAAAACCACATGATTATATCATTAGATGCAGAAAAAGCTTTTGATAAAATCCAGCACCTCTTCTTGATAAAAACCCTCGAACATCTAGGCACATGGGGAACATACCTCAAAATAGTAAAAGCCATCTATGGGAAACCCACAGCCAGCTTACTCCTAAGTGGACAAAAATTGGAACCATTTCCCATGAAAACTGGAACACGCAAGGATGCCCACTCTCACCTCTCCTGTTCAATATCATATTGGAAATCCTGGCTAGAGCAATCAGAGAAGAGAAGGCAATCAGGGGTATCCAAATACAAAAAGAGGAACCAAGTTGTCTCTCTTTGCAGAAGACATGATTCTGTACCTTGAAAACCCAAGAGAATCTGTCAAAAACTTCTTTACACTGATAAAGGTCTTTGGCAAAGTCTCAGGATATAAAATAAATGTGCAAAAGACAATTGCATTTCTTTACACCAATAATAAACAAACAGAAACCCAAATAAAAAGCACAATCCCATTCATAATAGCCAAAAAAAAAAAAAAAAGAAAAAAGAAAAGAAATACCTTGGCATCTTCCTAACCAGAGATGCAAGACATTTGCAATGTAAACTACAAAACACTGCTCAAAGAAATCAAAGATGACACAAACAAGTGGAAAAATATCCCATTCTCATGGATTGGAAGAATCAACATTGTGAAGATGTCCATCTTACCTAAGGCAATCTACAGATTTAATGCAATACCCATCAAATTACCAGCAACATTCTTCTCAGACCTAGAACAAACAACACAGGAATTCATATGGAAACATAAACGACCAAGAATAGCCAGAACAATCTTCAGCAAAAAAAAAAAAAAAAAAAAGCAGGTGGTATCACATTACCAGACTTCAATCTTTACTATAAAGCTACAATCATCAAAACAACTTGGTATTGGTATAGGAACAGGCATATAGACCAATGGAATAGAATTGAGATTCCAGAATCAAAACCTCAATTTCTCAACCAACTCATCTTCAACAAAGCCTCCACCAACTACCACTGGGGAGAGGAGAACCTATTCAGTAAATGGTGCTGGTAAAACTGGCTGACCACATGCAGAAGGTTGAAACAGGACCCCTATCTATCCCCATACACAAAAATTAACTCCCAATGGATCAGAGACCTAAATGTAAAACCTCAAACCATAAGAACCTTAGGAAATGAAGGACATACCTTCATGGAAATTGGTACTGGCATCCAATTCCTGAACAAAACCTGAAACCCACAGGCCATAAGAGATAAGATAGACAAGTGGGACCTCATTAAACTGACAAGCTTCTGCAAAGCCAAAGAAACCATCAAGAGAGCAGGGAGACAGCCTACAGACTAGAAAAAGTATTTGCCAACTCCAGGTCTGACAAAGGCTTAACATCTTGGATCTACAAGGAACTCAAATGTGCTGAAAAGAAAAAAACAAACAACCCCAGTATAAAATGGGCAAAGGATATGAACAGACACTTCACAAAGGAAGACATCTGAGCAGCCAACAGACACATGAAGAAATGCTCAGCCTCACTAATCATCAGGGAGATGCAAATGAAAACCACACAGATACCACCTAACACCAGTCAGAATGGCAGTTCTCAATAACTCAAAAAATAACAGTTGCCTGATAGGGTGTGGCAAAAAGGGAACACTTCTAAACTGTGGGTGAGAGTGTAAACCAGTGCAACCTCTGTGGAAGGCAGTGGGGCAATTCCTAAAATCTCTAAATATCAACCTCCCATATGACCCCGCAATCCCCCTACTTGGAATATACCCTGAAGAACTCAAATAACTCTATCAAAAAGATAATTGCACACGAACGTTTATCGCAGCATTGCTCACAATAGCAAGAACCTAGAACCAATCATGCTGTCCATCAAAAGAGGACTGGATTAAAAAATGTGGTACATATACATGATGGAATACTATGCAACCATAAAAAAGAACAAAATCATGACTTTCGCAGCAACCTGGATGGAACTAGAGTCAATAATACTGAGTAATCTCTCACAGAAACAAAGATCTGAGTATCACATGTTCTCACTCATATAGTGGACCTTGAACATCCACCGTAATACTATATATAAAAAAAAGACTGACAGTGGTGAGAAACTGGGGTAGGGGGAGGTGGGATTAACGGTAGTCAATATCTGTCTGTGAACGGGAAGACACCCCTTATCAACAAGAGTGCCTGAACGAAGCATATTTGTATACCTAACCCCAAACTGTACCCCACAATATCAAAATAAAAAATATTGATTAAAAAAAAGAAATTGCCAGACTGTTTTCTATAGTGGTTGGGCTAGTTTGCATTCTCACCAGCAGTATAGAAGCATTCTCTTTTCCTCACCAGCATCTGTTGTTTTTTATTTTAGTAATGATAGCCATTCTTAGTGGGGTTAGGTGGCATCTCAATGTGGTTTTGATTTGTATTTCTCTGATGATTAGTGAGGCTGTGTACTTTTTCATGTGTCTGTTGGCTGACCGTATGTCTTCTTTTGCGAAGTGTCTATTCATGTCTTTTGCCCACTTTTTAATGGGGCTGTTTTTTTTTTTTCCTTTTGACACATTTGACTTCCTTGTAGATTCTGGATGTTAGGCCTTCGTCAGATATATAGTTGGCAAATATCTTATCTCATTCTGTGGGCAGTCTCCCTGCTCTCATGATGGTTTCCTTGGCTTTGCAGAAGCTTTTTAGGTTGATGAGGTCCCACTTGTCTATCTTCTCTCTTATGACATGGATATCTGGGGTTTTGATCAGGAGTTGGTTGTCTACTCTGATTTCCATAAGGGTATCCCCTGCATTTTCTAAGATTTTCTGCATTTTCTGAGATTTGAGGTTTTACATTTAGGTTTTTGATTCATTTAGAGTTGATTTTTATGTATGGTGATCAAGAGGGGTCCTGTTTCAATCTTCTGCCTGTGGTCAGCCAGTTTTCCCAGCACTATTTACTGAATAGATTCTCCTCTGCCCAGTGGTTGTTGGTGAAGGCTGTGTCAACTCGACAAGATGGTTGAGACATTGAGGTTTTGCTACTGGAATCTCTATCCTGTTCCATTGGTCTGTATGTCTATTCTTGTACCAATACCAGGCTGTTTTGATTATTGTAACATTATAGTAAAGTATACAGTCTGGAGATGAAATCTCCTAAAGTTGCCCAGGATGGTCTCAAAGTCCTGGGCTCAGGCAATCCTCTTGCCTCCACCTCCCCAAAATACTAGGATTACAGGCCTGAGCCACCACACCCAGCAAACTATAGACTTTAAAAGGTAAGAGGAAGTATTAGATATGCACTGGGTCATTTCATAACAACAAAGTATTAATTCATTGAGAAGATGTAACAATTGTAAACTTGTATTATGTAATAACATGCTGTCAAAATACACAAGTAGTGATAGAACCAAAATAAGTAATAACTACATTCACGATTATAGTGGGGGATTTTAACACTCTTGGCACAGTAATTGGTAGAACAAACAAAATGTCAGTTAGGATTAATTTATATACAGCTAATTCACAGACTTTGTATACAAAATATCTGGAGAATATTGCAGAACACAACTGCAGAATATGTTTTTGTGTGCTTGCACAGACAGAATAAACATAAATATTTTAACTTTTTTTTTTTTTAGTCAGAATCTCCCTCCATTGCCCAGGCTGGAGTGTGGTGGCACACTCACGGCCATCCCAGCATCGACCTACTGGGCTCTGGCAATCCTTCCACCACCACCTTCCAAGTAGCCGGAACTACAGGCACGTGCTACCACGCTTGGCTAATTTTTGTTTTTATTTATTGTAGAGATGAGGTCTGGCCAAGTTTTCCAGACTGGTTTCAAACCTGCAGGCTCAGGCAATCCACTTGCCTTGGCCTCCCAAAGTTCTGGGATTATAGACTGAGTCATCCACCCGGCCTAACACACTTTTAACATAGTATGTTTGCTGATCAATATGTAACTATGCTAATTATTAATTTTTTTTAAATAAAAATATACATATACATATGCATATATGTTATCAAGGGTCAAGAAGAAAGCAAATGGGAAGTAAAAAAAAATTAAACTAAATGTTAATAAAAATATCTTTTACCGTGTGGGCTACACCCACAGGAATTCTTAGGGGAAAATTTATAGATTTATAGTCTTAAAAATATATTTGAAAAGAAGTTTGAAAATTAATAAGGCAAACATTCATCTAAAGAAAAATTTTCTAATACAAAACTTAAGGAAAAGGAAAGAAATAGTACAAGTTAAAATGGGAAATTGATAAAGTAGCAGACAAATGCAAAATTAAAACAAAGCAACAAGAAAAATAAAAATGTCTAAATTCTGGTTAGATAATATATAAAAAAGAGAACAGACATTTCATTGATATTAAAAAGCTAAGCAGATATGAACAACTTTATGCCAAAAAAATGTCAGTTTGCATAAAGTAGAATATTGTCAAGAAAAATACAGTATACTAAGAAGAAACTCAAGATCCAAAGGGTCTAATAACAACTAAAGAAAGTGAATACATAAGTTAGAGCATGCTTCAAAACTTCAGGCCCACATGATTTACTGACAAGCTCTACTAGATATTTTCTTCCTTCTTTTTCAAACTCTTCCAAAAAATATAAATAAATGAACACTCTACAATGCATGTTATGTGACTGGCATAATATTGATAGCAAAATTCAGCAAGGATAGTATAAGAAAATCACAGGCCAATATCATCCATGAGCATAAAGTAATAGCAAATCAAATAAAAGAGATTATATTACTTCCAAGTTGGGACTATTCAAAGAATGCAAACTAAAATGTCCAAAATTCAATTCATTTATTTCAGAATACCAACAGAGTAAAGGGGAACAAATCTTAAAGAAGTATTCAATATAATTTTTAAAAATTTGAAATAGAAGTGAACTTGCTTAATCTAGTCAATATAACATGGATAATACTACTCTGGTTTGTTGCCTTACATTCCCATAATTGCAGAAAATTCTATAGCTAGAGTTTAAGGAAACTCATGATGTAATTTTTCCCAGTTTTGATTTAGAACGCCAGCTACAATGAAAATTGTCATTCTCTGGGATCTGTCCTCTTGATGAAAGAATGCTTTCCTAATCTAGGGGTTGTTCCTTAGTCTGGCTGAAACTTTTCTTAGTGGTTGGATCAGAAGTAGCACCAGAAATTGTACCAAACTCCCCAACACAATGCCCTAAATGAGAGAGAGAGAGAGAGAGAGAGAGAGAGAGAGAGAGAGAGAGAGAGAGAAAATAGAAGGAAAGAAAGCTAAAAAAAAAAGTTGAATCCTGACACAATGGTTTCAACAAATAGATTATGTTACTGAGACAAGTTCCCCATATTTGTACTGTGAACCATGCTAGCTATCTCCTTGATCTCGTTAAGATCTAAATTTCACCTAATATAGTGTAAGTTTCCATCAACAGCTCTTCAAGTTAAAATTTTTGAGAAATACTTTTAACGGAGCTTATCATAATTAATTCTAACTTATTGGGCTCAGTGGCTCAACCTGTAATCCCAGCGCTTTGGGAGGCTGAGGTGAGTGGATTGCCTGAGTCCGTGGGTTCGAGACCCTCCTGGGCAACTTGGCGAGACCTCATCTCTACAATAAATCAAAAAATTAGCCGGGTGTGGTACCACCTGTAGTACCAGCTACTTGGAAGGCTGAGGCAGAAGGATCACCAGAGTCCAGCAGGTTGAGGCTGCGGTGGCCAGGAGTGGCCACTGCACTCCAATCTGGGTGATGGAGTGAGACTCCAACTCAAAAAATAAAAAAAGCACGGATAGTATAAAAAGATTAGATATAAAATGACATACAAATAAAATATATAGAATATAGGTTTCAGAATAAAATTATAAAGAATCAAGTTAAATTCAGGGTAATCTCAAATAAATTAAAATATAGACTGAAAAAAAACTAGAAATGAAATAACAATGGCTGGTATAAAAAATGATTCAAAGAAACACAAAAATTCTACCAAATATTTTAAAATGTCATTAGAAGTAATAAATAAGAGATGAATATTGCCAAAAACTCATTTAATAATATAGAGAATGATCTTGAAAGAATTTCTCAGAATTAACAAGAAAAAGACAGTAAGAAATAAAGATAATATGGAGCCCACACAGCAGTGATATGCTGTATAAATAATTTATATTTCTGGGAGGGGCACAGAAGATAGCAGCATAACCAGCCAGACTGCACAAGTCCCTGTGTGTCTGAGTGAACGTACGGACAAATTTGCATGAGTGTCTGTATGTAAGTGGGTGTGTGAGAGCCTGACTGAGTGGGGACTAAGGAGCAAGTGGCCAGAGCTCTCCCAGTGAAGATGCTGGTGACGCAGCCACTCTGCTTGGACCCGAGTGCTTCCTGGAGATCAGAAGCTGAGAGTCATTTTTTAAAATCAGCAAAGCTTTTCCCAGGAATAAGCCACCAGAGCTACTGCTGTTTTCACCACCAGGCCGGATACTGGCAGGAAGGGCCATAGAGGGAGCACAGCAATGGAGTCAGAAACTGAGTCCTGAAAACACAGTGGGAGAGGCCACCCCAAATCTGGACTTACTGCTACCACCTGCAGCACCAGGCTAGACTGCAAGGCACTGCCACTGGGACCTGAGATGAGACTGTGGTACTTGCTGGGAAGGGAGCTATCTCTCCTGACCTTCATGTGTGGCAGGAACAGCTCCCAGTACAGAAACTGAACAGCTACTCTAAAGCCTGGGCAAAGAAGTGCTCCAAGGAGGCTTCTGCAGAACAGCAGACCTGCATCCTGAGACCAGGCATGATCTCTTCATTGTTTTGGGGCTGCTGTTTACAAACTCAGACAGCATTGCTGCCAGTGCACAAAACCTGGAGGGTAACAGCAGATGTGGAGCCCCAGACAATCCACCCTAACCTTAAGCCAGCTGCTGGGTGACAGATGCATATAGCAAATCTGACCAAGAAGGAGGCTGGTGAATGCCTAGCTGACTCCCCACTACCCCAGCAATGAGTGAAAGTGATCATTTGCCCACTGTGAACTGGACACCTTGGGAACTCTGACCACACTGGGAGAGGAAGGAATGAGAAGAAAACCCAGGAGACACTGAGTCAAGTTTTCACATTCTACACCCCACTGTGGGTGCATGCCAGCTACCAATTGCAGGCAACATGAGGTGAAGATTCTAAGATCTTAAGTTTCAACAGTGAAGAGAGAACCTGCAGTAACAGACCTATAGTCACAGAACCTGCCACAAGAGGGCACTCCCTCATCTCAAAGAGATATACTTAAGCTGAGAACTCTCTGTCGATGGGTTTTATGGGTTTTGGTTTGTTTGCTTTGGTTGTTTGTTGGTTGCTTGCTTTTCTTTTTTCTTTCCACCTTCTAGTTCTCTCTCTTTGTTTTTTCTCTGTGGTTATTTTTTAAATCTCTTTCTTCTTCTTTCCCTTTTTCTCTCTTTCTTCTCTCTCTTTTCTTTCTGATATCCTGTATTGAACTCAGGGGCCACACAAGCATATCCATTGTAAAGTCATAATGTGTGGAGATGGAAAGTGAATTCTAGTTGGCCCATTCACCAAGTAGAAAGCATTATGACCTGTTAGTAGGTTCTGAATTCTTGAAACTCCTCCCCCACCCCTTAGTAAGTGCTCAAAATTGTAAAGAGATAGGAAATGCCCTACCTCCAGCTCTATTTCATAACTGAACAAACCAGGAGCCCCAGTTCCAGAAGGTACAGAAGGTACAGCACATATCAGAAATGATTGCTTCTCCATTTCCCACTGAGCAAAGGAATTAGAAAGATAAGAGAACAGCTACAAATGAAGAAAATCCAACAAAAAATCACTGGTAACCATCAGAGCCACAGCAAATAGTCAGTGCCTGAAAGAACGGCTACTGGAGCACAAACAATGGCTATCTCCAAGAATGATAATACCCAGAAAGTACAGAGATGAGAGATTCATTGGATAGAATGAATAAAAAAACAAGAAATGCAAGGACTAAAACTAAATAAAATTGCAATGGAGTTTGACAGATTCAAGGAAGCATATTTATAAATAAGAGAAACAAAGAACTCCATCCAAGAAATAAATAACAAACTGACAAGCATAGGAAGCAGAATTGACCACGCAGAAGAAATAATGTCAAAGCTGAAAGACCAAAATATGGAATCAACCCAATCTATTAAAAATATAGAAAAAATATATAAGAAGAAAGAAGAAACTCTCCAAGAGATGTATGATTTTGTCAAGAAGCCAAACCTATGTCTGATCAGAATACCTGAAATAGAAATAGAAATGGAAAACACCTTGGAAGAAAAATTCCATGAGGTCATTCAAGAAAATTTTCTTCATCTGACCAGAGAGATGACTGTACAAGCACATGAGATTCTGAGAACTCCTGCAAGACATCTTATGAGAAGACCAACTCCTAGAAACATAGTAATTTTCACTGACACAGAGGAGGTATAAAAGAAAAAATCCTAAAGGCAGGGTAGGAAAAAGGTCAGACTACCTATCAGAGGAGATCAATCAGAATTGCTGCAGGCTTATCTGCAGAAACATTGTAGACCAGAAGGGATTAGATACAAATCTTTAATGTTCTAAAAAATAAACAATTTCAACCAAGAATTTCCTACCCAGTCAAGCTAAGCTTCATCAGCAAAAGAGAATTAAAGTCCTTTCCAGACATCAAATCCCTAAGTGAATATGCTGCTTTCAGATCAGCTCTTCAGGAGATGCTTAAAAGGGTGCTATGCATTGAAGAAAAAAGAAACAAAAGAAAGACCATATACTTCACAGGATCACAGACAAACACAGAAGCAGCAGAACAGACAGCACTCCTGCAAAAATGAAAACACAAATTGATACAGAGGCCCATTAATGTCCATTCCTATTGCCAGTCCCTAGAGAACATTACTGAGAGTCCTCTTGTCTTCTGTGCACTCCTGCATGTTACTGAGAGTCCTCTTGTCTTCTGTGCACTACCAGGAAGTAGCTTTAGGGGATCCTTGACCCCTGCAGACTATGCCCAAAGATGTAAATCCCTATTCACTCCCTTTCTTTTTTTTTTTTGAGTTGGAGTCTCACTCTGTCACCCAGACTGGAGTGTAGTGGCCGTTCCTGGCCACTGCAGTCTCAACCTGCTGGGCTCTGGTGATCCTTCTGCCTCAGCCTTCCAAGTAGCTGGAACTATAGGTGCACACTACCATGCCTGGCTAATTTTTTGATTTATTGTAGAATGAGGTCTTGCCAAGTTGCCCCATTGGGTCTCGAACCCGCGGGTTCAGGTACTCCCTTTCTTAATAGTCATAGGTTTGAACAATATAGTATCAATGTATGTAAGTCTTGTGATTTGCATAACTTTTGCAATGCGTGATGTCTTAGACCTTGTCAACTTCCTTTACACTAAATGTCACTATCTAAATATAAACTACAGCTGTAACTGAAGTTTTATACAATGCTCCGCTGGTCACATGGCTAGTGAATGGGTACCAACAACACTGAACTAAAAAAGTGGACTGCAAGGCCTGAAGAGTGGGCAGAACCGTTTCAGAAAGACCTTGAGTCCAGCTCTGCTCCCTGGATTTGAATTCGGAAATAAACTTTTTCTACCAATTTCCTGCCCCTTTGATTTATCAATATCAAGGGAGAGCAGCTGAATGTTCTTGGACCATAACAACTGACGACCGCATGGCAGGACCTGGGTCGATGGGATCTCCTGATAGAGATGCCCTAGCAGCTGCCAGAACCACTTTGTGCTCTGGGGACTCTCTGGAGAGGAGTCCTGCCTACCAGGACCAGCCCTTGATGAACTGGTAAGAAAGAGGTCTTGCTGGGTACCCGATCTTATAAAGTGGACCTGCTTATTTGTTAAGCCAACCCTGGATGTATGCAGTGGGGTGGGGGAAGCTTTCTCATTTGGGCTCTCCAGGGCCACGCTGTAGGTGCCAGAGGAACCTAAACCAACCCATTCATACTTTTGTTGTTTGTTTGTACCTGAGTTCACTAAGGAAGTTGGCTGGTTTGTTATACATTGTTTGATGGCACACGTCATAATTTCAAAACTTGACTGTCGCACATTTCTTTGGTGTCATTATATGTTTTCCTAAGTATTGCTGTCTGGGTTGATGACAAGAGGAATTCTTCCCTTCAGTCTGTTCAAACAGACTCCCTTAGGTGACGGAGGGACTTGTGAAGGTGTCAGGGATCAACTCTCATGATATGTAAGGGGCTCACAGGGACCTCTCCATTCTAGTCATAAAGGACCCTCGGATTCTGGAAGGCCCCACATCTGCTTGATCAGATGCTCAGCAGATCTGAATCCATGCCAGATCCCAGAAATAGTGATTGGGGGATTGGAAAAAGTCCAAGGAGCAGATCTCCTAGAAGCTGAAAGGGGCTTTCAGTGTTCCTGAAGGCTGTCCCATTCTGGAGGCACACATAAGGGCTGGTCACCTGGTACCCCGGGGTCCCTTGAGTGCTCTCAGCACCCTGAGGGAAAACTGAGACACGTAAGAGTCAGGGAGATGACTGGCGGTGTCACGGCCAACAGGAGCTCGCTCTGCAAGCAGAACATTTTGACCCAGGACACCTAGTGCTGTCCGGAGGTAGAGATCGCTTGCCAGTTCCACCTCATGTCTTCACTGTCCTCGAACATAAGCCTACACTGACTGGTTTCCTATGTCTTTTTTCTCCTGACCTGTCGACATTGTTAAAATCCCCATCTTTTGTTGCCAAAGACGTGCCAAGGTGCCTGCTGTGTGTGTATAATGCTACCCATTATATTGAATTCTTCCCTGGGACCATACCCTCTCCCTTCCTTAGCCTGCATTCTCCATGAATTCCGAGGGAGTTCATTCTAAGCCACCTGTAAAGGAGCATAGTCATCTCTCTTATAGGCTACTTAGTCTTTAGTTAACTCAGCACAAGTTGGCACTAACCTTGGAGAAAATAATCTCCCCCTGGCAACTAAGCGACTAAAAAGACTGTTCTTGTTTTCAAATGTTAGCAGCCAGGTTAGTTGGAAGTGAGTCTGTTTCTAAAGGTTTAGTCCTTGCGCAAGATTGTGATAAACCACTTGTTTCTGTTAAACTGTTGGGAGGTCTCTTAGAGGCGTGTAATGCAAGTCTCAATGCAACTTTAAAATTTAGTACTAGATAACACCACTGCTTGTATCAAAGAGTTCTTTTGGCTAGGTCTGACTAGTAACCCTCTTACAAGACAGGTAAAGGTTTAAATGCTGAATATTATGTGGGACAGGTGAAATACTAGGTACACTCTGTGGCACAATAGTGTGATACCTGATCACTCTCACCTAATTGTCCACACTTGACAACTAAGACTGTAATCTAGTAACTTATAGAGCGTTTTAAACAAATGTGCCTGTTGATAATTAGAAATAAGTAGGAACAGATCATTTCACATCTGTGTGGTCTATTACTCTAAAAGAGTTTTGATCCAGACCATTTTGAAGGCATTTTTGGAAAGAACTGGAGCAGAGGGAAGCTTCAGGGAGGGCTGGGAGCACTCAGCTTGAAAGAAGCTATCAGGGTTCCAGGGACGCTGGCATCACTGTTTATGGCTTTATTCATTTATTTTTTAGAATTCTCCTTTGTGGAATGCATCACACAGGTGTTCAAAGGCAAAATTTTGGGGTTTCAAGGAACACAAACATGAAAATGGGTAATACTCAATCTGTACCCTCAGAGACACACCATCGGGATAGATTTAAAGAATTGGAGCAAATTAGAATTATGCGGTTTAAAATGAAAAAAGTTAGTGCATTATTGTAATCAAATTTGGACTCAATATGAGTTAGCAGATAATGAGGTTTGAAAAAGAAACAGAACTCTGTGCTTTAATACCATCTGGCAATTAAATTTATTTTGTAGGCATGAAGAGAAATGGCCTAAAGTTCCATATGTAGAGGCATTTTTAAAATTTATCTCACTACTTTGCAAAGAAGATTATATCCTATGAGATACCGAATAACCAACTTGAGAGACTTGACTTGAAACTACAAATACCAAACTCCCAATTGCAGAAAACTTTTGAAGTCCTTAGCAACCAAGATATTAAGGAAAAAAGAGAAAGACTCCAGGATGAGTACCAGTAAGACCAAAAGCAGGCGATCCTATTGGCAGTTGCCACTAGTGGCAAAACTCCAGCCACCCAACAGAGACCCCGTAGGAAGAGACCTGCTAAGGGGGATGGTATTTGTTGCTATGGATATGGACATTCTGGGCACTTGAAATGCAATTGTCCTCAATGGCCTAAGGTGCCAGGACCTTGTCCAATATGTGAACTAGAAGGTCACTGGAAGAGCCAGTGCAGTTTCTCCCTAAGGGGAGGGGAAACACTTAGCTCGGTAATGTGACAACTTACAGAAGGGGCCTAAGGATCATGGCCTGGCCCAGCACTCTGTTTGTCATCACTCCAGAGAATCTTTGAGTCTGTATGGGTGTGTCTGGAGTCCAGATTAATTTCTTGATGAATACTGAGGGTGTTTTTAGCCCTCATGCTCATACTGAACTTCTTTCTCCTGACACCTGCTCCTTATTGGGAGTTGAGGGTGTTTCAAGAGTTAGACGTCTCACCTAAACTCTAATCAGAAGTTACTAAAAGGGTAATTCAGATTATGAATGCAAAAGGTTATCTATGAAAAAGGTAAAAAGAAAGAAACCAAAAAGCAAAGGAAAGATGTAAAAAGGTTGTTGATGTAAAAGTATGTTTTTGGTAAGAAAAACAGGACAAAAGGAAAAAGAATAATTTAGTCTAGGAAAAGATCTTGTATGGCAAATATCTGTCCTATAATGGAGTGAATAGTTATCTGAGAGAAGGAAAGTATAGGACAAAAATAGAAGGTCCAAGCATGTCAAAAAATGATACGAGCATGTCAGAGATGGTATGTGGAAGGTTTGCAGAAAGAAATGTGTGGAAGGAATTCTTATGAACAATCTAGTTTGCAAAAAAAAATAGTTGTATCTATGAATTTATCATTAATATTAATCACTGAAGTTAGGGCAAAATGCTATTATATCAAAGTAAAAAAATTTTTTAAAAACACTAATACGTCAATCCATAGTAAGTAACCACAATGTTAAAAATCAATAAAATAGAATACTTTCATTTTGTCTGAGTCTATTGGACTATGGATTAAATATTATTTCTGCTAAATGCTTTAAAATATAAAGCTTTGCTTCTGTAATACTTTTTATACTTGTCAGCAAACATATATTTAAATTCAACTGTTAGTTTTATGTCATATTAGTCACATATACTGTCAAGTTAGCTAAAATCTAAAAGGTGTTATTCAGTGTAAATTGCTAAAAACTTTAAAATCTTCTGGAACTCCTATTAAAAACTTGTGTGTTCATGAGTATTGCTAATCCAATATGACTGCTAATGAAACAAGGGTCAATTGCATAAACTGACAATAAAAAACAAATAATTTTATAACTTCTTTGCTTAAAATATTACCAATTATTTTTGCTATCCTTTTCAGAGTCAAAAGAAAAATCTTTTTCTTGGAGCAATTTACAGGTCTTTTTTTTTACAAATAAGTTTGATTGTTTGCATAAGTCCAATAAGGATTTGTTTTCTTTTATAACACTGGTTATTTTACCAAGGCTCTAAGTAAAATAATATTTCAAACCAGACTGCTTAAGAGAATTAAGATTAAAGTTTAAGTTAATTTGAGATTCCTTATAGGAAAAAGTTCCAACAAAGCTGATTTTAAAAGGCTCTATATGGCAATCTCGTTAAACTTTATGTGCAAATAAGACACATTAAGTCTACATAAGTAAACTGATCCTACTATAAGTTGTCCTTTAAAAAATGGAAACTGAAAAATTATGTTTTAAAAGAAACTGATACACTTGTTTTAAATTATCTTGGGTTTTTTTGTTTAGTTTTTTAGTTTTTTTATCATTTTCTACAATTTAATTACATCATGAAGTCTTTTCTGGGTGTAAGTCTCCAAATATTTTCGGGTTTCTCTTCAAATTTTATATAAGATTCACTTGGGTGCCTGGTTCAAATTACAGTCCAGAAATCTGTCAGGCTGCCACTACAGTCCAGAAATACATTAAAAATTCTAAAAGTTCATACTTATAATAAAGTCACAGAAATTAAGTAATGCTTGTAACCACAGGCCTTTTAGCTTTTGTACAAAAGGTAATCAGTCACCGTCTAAATTTTCAATATGTATACCTGACTTCATTTAATTGCTCTACTTCCTGAAGACAGAGGGGTTTCCTTCAGTTATTCCTTTTATTAAGCATATTGTAAATGATTATAATTCGGTTAAATTTTAGTCTATGTCTCTTTAACTGTCTGGTTAAATTTGTTTCTTCCAGAATCCAGCAATTTCATGTTCACACAATGGTCATAAAAGGATTCCAGCCGGTGCCTGCAAAAAATGTCACTGCTGAAACAGATCTGAACACCTTAGGTCAGACAAGGGGAGATTTTCAGTCTCTGGCTAGGAAGGACTACACACACTGCCAGCTCTGAAGAAGTTACAGAAAATGGGAACTTCACCCCTCAGCACCTCATATGATTATGGGATTGAAAATCTCTAAAGGAGGAATAATTGTGGCAGGGTAGCTAGCACAGGTTATATGGGTAGATGAATTTTCCATAGGAAGGTTTTAGGAGGCATTCAGACATTTTTAAAATTATATTTTATTGTTAAGTCAGGTGGCAGCCTCTTCCACCCCTTGGAATCCAAAGAAAACTCCATCAGATGGTAAGACTAGGACAATCCAACCTTTCAATTCATAGTTTAGCACAATAATCACTAGGAATCTTTTGAAGACACAAGTAAACTGAACACAGGTATTTGGTATTGCATTGCTCAGGGTCTAAGTCAGTTCCTGAAGTGAGATTAATTTAAGTCCCTTTGAAATTGTTTATGGTAGGCCTTTTTCTTATACTTCTAAAGAAAGTGGGGCCACAGACATAGGTGCTCATAAGAAAATATGCTGTCCATGTGGGACAAATTTTAACCATGGTTCATAAGCTTGCTTCCCCTAGGAACTACCTGGACCATGGAGAACCCAGACATCCCTTCCACCCAGGAGCAAGTGGTGCTAAAAGATTGGAGAGAGAAAGGACCCAACCAACAGCTGTGAGAAAAGAGGAAGGGACCTTATGATAGCCTACTCATCACTTATCTACTGCATTAAAAGCCTGTGGGCATCAAGCCTTGGATACACCATTCCCAAGTGAAAAAGTATACACCTGAACAGAGAGACCCTATTCCCAGACCAGAGCCACAGACTCAGTGGAGAGTAGGGACAGTAGGAACAGTATAGGACTTAAAGCTGCAATTTAAGCAAACAAAATGATTCTTACTATTATTATTCTGTCACCCTATGTTATAACTACCAGTGGAAATGTGTATTAATTTATTCTTCTATAGACTATATAGTAAATTTTGAATGCATTTGCTTGTTTCTTAATTTAAATTATTTTTTATTTTAAAGATGTGGGGTACATTTCGGGGTTAGATATACAAATGTTCATTATGCAAGTACCCTTGTTGATAAAATGTGCCCCCTCCCCTGGCAGTATCCCACTATTGCCAATCCCACTCACCGCTCCTCTGCCCAATCCCACTACTGCCAATTCCTTTCTTATAGTATTATGATCATTGTTCAAGGTCCACTTATGAGTGAGAACATGTACTCAATTCTTTGTGTCTGTGATAGATCATTCAGTATTATAGACTCTAAAGCCATCCAAGTTGCTACGGAGTTCATAATTTTGTCCTTCTTTATGGTTGTGTAATATTCTATCGTGTATATGTACCCAATTTTTTTAGCCAGTCCTCTTTCGATGGGCAGCACAGTTGGTTCCATGTTTTTGCTATCGTGAACAATGCTGCCATAAACACGTGTGTGCAGGTACCTTTTTCATAGAGTGATTTGAGTTCCTCTGGGTATATTCCCAGAAGGGGATTGTGGCGTCATGTAGAAGGTCGATTTTTAGATCCTTTAGGAATTGCCACACTGTTTTCCACAGAGGCTGTACTAGTTTACACTCCCACCAACAGTGTAGAAGTGTTCCCTTTCCCCTGCATCCTCTCCAGCATCTGCTGTTTTTTGAATTTTTGATGATGGTCATCCTGACTGGAGTTAGGTGGTATCTCAGTTTGCTTTTATGACTAGTGAGGCTGAGCATTTTTTCATGTATCTGTTAACTGCTTGTGTGTCTTCTTTTGAGAAGTGTCTATTCATATCTTTTGCCAACTTTGTAAGGGGCTGTTTGTTCCTTTTTCCTTTTGGCATGTTTGAGTTCCTTGTAGATCCTAGATGTTAGGTCTTTGTGAGATATACAGTTAGCAAATATTCTTCCAAGTCTGTGAGCTGTCTCCCTGCTCTCTTGTGGTTTCTTTGGCTTTGCAAAAGATTTTCAGTTTGATGAAGTCCCACTTGTCTATCTCTTGGAATGGGCACTTGGGGTTTTGATCAGGAATTGGTTGCTAGTTCTAATTTCTATAAGAGTATATCCTGCGTTTTCCAAGGTTCTTATAGTTTGAGGTTTTACATTTAGGTCTTTAGTTCATTTAGAGTTGATTTTTGTGTATGGTGATATGTAGGGGTCTAGTTTTAATCTTCTACATGTGGTCAGCCGGTTTTACCGGCGCCACTTACTGAGTAGGTTCTCCTCTCCCCAGTAGTAGAAGGTGGAGGCTTTGTCGAAGATGTGTTGATTGGGAAATTGAGATGGACTTCTGGAATCTCTATCCTATTCATTGGTCCATATGCCTGTTCTTGTACCAATACCAGGATGTTTTGATTACTGTAGCCTTATAATAAAATTTAAAGTCTGTGAGTGTGACATCTTCCACTTTTTTTTTTTTTTTTTTGCTGAAAATTATTTTGGCTATTCATGGTCATTTATGTTTCCATATGAATTCCTGTATTGTCATTTCCAGGTCTGAGAAGAATGATGCTGGTAATTTAATGGGTATTGCGTTAAATCTGTAGATTGTCTTGGGTAAGATGGACATCTTAACAATGTTGATTCTTCTAATCCATGAGCATGGAATATTTTTCTACTTGTTTGTGCCATCTTTGATTTCTTTGAGCAGTGTTTTATAGTTTTCATTGCAAAGATCTTTCAGGAGTATCCAAATTGGCCACTTCACTGCTTAGGAAGATGCCAAGGTATTTACATTTTTTGTGGCTATTGTGAATGGGATTGTTCTTTTTATTTGGTTACTGTCTGTTTATTTTTGGTGTATAGTAATGCAACTATCTTTTGCACATTTATTTTATACTCTGAGACTTTGCCAAAGTCCTTTATCAGTGCAAGGGGATTTTTGACAGATTCTCTCAGATTTTTAGGGTATAGAATCATGTTGTCTGCAAAGAGGGATAACTTAACTTCCTCTTTTCCTATTTGAATACCTTTGATTTTTTTTCTTGTCTGATTGCTCTAGCTAGGACTTCCAATGCTAAGTTGAATAAGAGGGGTGAGAGTGGGCATCTTTGTCTTGTTCCGGTTTTCAGGGGAAATGGTTCCAATTTCTGTCTCTTCTGCAGTATGTTGGCTATAGGTTTCTTGTACATGGCTCTTACTATTTTGAGGTATGTCCCATCTATGCCTAGATGTCCAAGGGTTTTTATCAAGAAGGGATGTTGGATTTTATTGAAAGCTTTTTCCTTATCTAATGATAGAATCATGTGATTTTTGTTTTTACACCTATTTGTGTATTTGATTATGTTTACGGTCTTGTGGAAGTTGAACCAGTCCTGAAACCTGGGAATGAAGCCTACTTGGTATGGTGGATGATTTTTGAGATGTATTGTTATATATAGTTTGCTAGAATCTTGAGAATTTTAGCATTTATGTTCATCAAGGATATTGGCCTGTAGTTCTCTTTCTTTGTTGGATCTTTGCCTGGTTTGGGTATCAATGTGACTTTAGCTTCATATAATGATTTGGTGAAAGCTCCATCTTTCTCGGTTGCCTGGAATACTTTCAATAGGATTGGTATCGATTCCTCCTGTACATTTTGTAGAATTATGCTGGAGGCCAGGTGAGGTGGCTCAAGCCTATAATCCCAGCACTTTGAGAGGCCAAGGTGAGAGGATTGCCTGAGTCTAGGGGTTCGAGACCAGCCTGGGCAACTTGGTGAGACCTCGTCTCTACAGTAAATCAAAAAATTAGCCAGACATGGTGGCATGTACCTGTAGTTCCAGCTACTTAGAAAGATGAGGCAGAAGGATAACCTGAGCCCAGCAGGTTGAGGTTGTGGTGGCTGTGAGCATGCCACTGCACTCCAACCTGGATGACAGAGTGAGACTCCCACTAAAAAAACAAAACCAAAAACAATAAAATTCTGCTGAAAAGCCATCTGGTCCAGGGCTTTTTTTGTGGGTAGTTTTCTTAGGACATAGTCAAATTCCTGTGTTATTGGTCTATTTAGGGTCTTGATTTCTTCTCGTTTCAACTGGGGGAGGTTGTGTGATGTCAGAAAGTCCTCCATTTCATTTAGGTTTTCAAGTTTGTTTTCATACAATTGTATATAGTAATCTCTGAGACCCCCAAGAGTGGCAGACCATCCTGCACACTGGGGGCTCCAATCTCAGGGCAGTGGTGGGTTGCGGTCACCTCCAGAGGAGAGTCCCAGGTGCATAAACCCAAGTCTTCCCTCAGATGGGCTTTACTTACCTACCAGCACACACCCACTCTCGCAGACAGTCTTTATGGGCACTTGCTTTTGAGGAGACCCTCATGCTCTGACCAGTTCTGTCACCATCTTGCCTCTCTGCTTGTTTTTTTTTTTTTTTGAGTTGGAGTCTCACTCTGTCACCCAGACTGGAGTGTTAGGGCCGTTTCTGGCCACCGCAGCCTCAGCCTGCTGGGCTCCAGCGTTCCTTCCGCCTCAGCCTTCCAAGTAGCTGGAACTACAGGTGCTCCTACCATGCCCGGCTCATTTTTGATTTATTGTAGAGGTGAGGTCTCACCAAGTTGCCCAGCCGGGTCTCAAACCTTTGAGCTCAGGCAATCCACTCACCTCAGCCTCCCAAAGCACTGGGATTACAGGCTGAGCCACCGAGCCCGGTTCTGCTTATTTCTTTATGGTGTTGTTCAAAAGTGTTTCTTTATTCACTGTTCTTTGTAAACTGTCCATAATAATGAAACACTTTTTTTTAAAGCAAATAATGAAACACTTTTTTTTTAAAGCAAAAATGCATCATATTTTACTAGGTAGTTCATTGTACGTCATGAGAAGTTGCATAATGTCTAAAATATGTATTTCGATGGATCCTGTTCCTATGCTAGTACATTCAATTATTCACATTGTTGAGTTTGTGGGCAACTTCTAGTCTCAGGAGCCCTGGGTTTCCCTGGTGGGTCTCATCCTCCAGGGGACTGACTAGAAGCAGAGTTCTAGAGCATCTTTCTAACCAGTGAAGTGAAAGAGCTTTACAACAAAAACTACAAAACACTGCTCAAAGAAATCAAAGTTGACACAATGTGCAAGAATCAACATTGTTAAGATGTCCATCCTATCAAGACACTCTACAGATTCAATGCAATCCCCATTAAATTACCAATATCATTCTTCTTAGACCTGGAAATGACAATACAGAAATTCATATGGAAACATAAACGACAACAAATAGCCAAACAACTCTTAGCAAAAGAAGCAAAGCAGGAAATATCACACTTCTGGACTTTAAAATTTTTTATAAGGCTATAAAACAGCCTGATTATTGGTACAAGAACAGCCTCATAGACCAATGTAACAGGACAGAGATTCTGGAAACAAAACCTCAATCTCTCAACCAATACATCTTTGGCAAAGCCTCCATCAACAATGACTGGAGAGATCAAAGAAATTATGATTTTAAAAATCCAATCGAATCCAACCTGCTATGTATTCTATGATATAGAATATTAGCAGAAATATTTAGCAACAAATAAGTTCTCATAAATACAACTAAGAGAGCCTAATGTAGACACATTCTTCCCGAAAGAAGAAATTACTCATGGAGGTGACTTAACCAATCAATAGATACATCAAAATAAAGAATTCAAGAAGAGAAAAGTCATAGTTTAAAATGATTTTCAGTGATCATTAAAATTATTAGTGTTTTCTAATTAAAGTAATTATGTTCTTGATTCTACCCTCCTCCTACCCAAATATATGGAAAATACATGGGTGTGGATAATAATTCATACAGACCTAGAAAAAAATAACAATTTGTTAAATCTCCAGAAAGATAGAAAGTTAAGGGATTTATGTAAACAGAAACAGCAAACTGTAGCATAAACATCAGAAATAAATTCTGTTATTTCTTGAAAAGCCTAACAAGAAATCTATACTTGGGACAGAGAGTTCATTCTGGTCCATTCCATCATCTGTATACAGCACAAGATTGGTTTATGCTCCTAAAGCATTGGTTTATGCCCCTACAACAAAGCCCCAAGCATTGTTCTCAGTTCCTGCAATGAGGGGGAATGTAGAAACAGGAGAAGCAGGACAGAGGCTTACTCTCCTTAACCATATCAGACAGAGGGAAAGTCAAAGAGAGAGTAATGAGAAAAAGTAGCTCTCTCAGGAGGAAATACAATGAGAAGCTTCCTCCTCACAGTAAACCATTCCTCGCTATGGCAGTTGTTAGTGGGCAACCCCACTCTGGCTCCTTCCCAACCCGATGGCCTGTAGGGAGACCTGCTTACCCACAGATAGAGCCCTGAGCCAGATCTCTTATTAGGAAGGGTATTGGTAACACAAGCACACAAAATATATGTTACAAGCACACAAGGCCACACAAGTAATATAAGCACAAAAAGTAAACAAAGATGCAAATAAAACCTATGTGAAGCAATCCAAGTCAGCCTAATTCCTCATTCAAATAAGGGTTACATTTTCTGAAGAAAAACAGCACAATGAAATGCAAGTACCATGATGAAAAAGCAGAACAATCCAACTCAA
This sequence comes from Cephalopachus bancanus, assembly GCA_027257055.1. Lineage (NCBI taxonomy): Eukaryota > Metazoa > Chordata > Mammalia > Primates > Tarsiidae > Cephalopachus > Cephalopachus bancanus. The sequence goes on along the minus strand of JAPVLO010000120.1, from coordinate 1,982,500 downwards.
AAGAAGCAGAGATAATTAGAGAACAGAATAGAACCTACAAAAATAATATGATATGTTCTTAAAGAGTTTTATTAGGATATTATGTCTATCCATCAAGTTGAGGCAGCTATGAACATAGAACAATCATAAAGTAAAAGACTTTGGGAAGTTAAAAATCACCTTACAAACATAAAATTTGATTGTAGAGTAAAAACATAACCATGTGGAAAATATGATTAAGGAGTTATAAAGTTGTTAAAGAGACTTTGGGAATTAATAGTGTGGGTTTAGTATCTATAGAACAGAAGTTTCAAGAAGAGACAAAAGAAACAATGAAAAAACTTTCCATAATGCAATCTAAAGGCTTGAACGAGGAGAGCATTTTTCTCAGGCTAGATGTGTAATGTTACCTACGGAAGACCATTGAGAAATCATCACAGTCGGGAGGGGCCCATCCTTCTTTACATTGACACTGGAGCTCATGGTCACACACCTAGAGGAGCAATAATCCTTGTTAGTTCCCGCACTAGACTGACCACAAAATCTATAGCCCTGTTTATCCACAGCACAGACCATTCTGAAATAGGAATAACCCCTGATCTCCAGGTCTTCATCTATTTACATAAGATACGAATGAATCATAGGAATTTCCTTAGTAGGTTGTTGGAAGAAATTTCTCGTTGAACCATGCTACTGAGGGGTTGGACAAATGTAATCATTCTAATCACTTAATGCTGAAAACACGTACTTGAGCTGCATCCTGTCTGACCAAAAATTGCACAAAACACAGCAAGCTTGGGGAAACATATTTTCAAAACTTACAGCATGTCCTTTGCACTTAGATGAGCAGTTGGTTGATTTGTAGGCGCTCTCAATATCCACACATTCTGCATTAATGCAAACCTGAAAGAAAGTGATGTGAAAAATACGACACTGATGTTAATACTCAATGGTTTCAGCTCTGTCAACGGTTGACTCCTTGGGATTTAGTCTTATACTGTTAGTCACTATTTTTGCTATCAAATTTACCTCTTCAATAGGAAAATTAGAGCATTTTTTTGAAAAAGGAAGATGGAATCTGACAATTTTTTAAATAAAATATTTAGAAAGCCCTCTTTAAAGAAGACTTCCTCCCTTTACCTCATTCCTCATAGGTTACGCCCTTAATCCACACCTTCAGACTAACACGTAAGACTGACTTGAACTAAGCATTGCATATTACATCAGGTGCCCGTCACAAATACAAATATTATGGAAAATATATGCTGATATCACATGACATGCAGTATTTTTTAAATTATCATTTATGTAAAAAATACATTACATTACTGTTTTTCCTTTTATCATTTTGACCATCAGTTATTGAGTACCTACCAGTTTGGGAGCACTAACATTTAAGTTTAACACTCTAGTGCTAACCACATAATAGGCATGTGTTAAATATTATTGAAGAAATGACTGCAAGCATGTGTAAATTAATGCCACATGAATTACTTTGAAAGCTGTGCTCCACCTTACTTTTCCTACAGCAGCTCTGCTTTGTTTTGTGAGTTTGGGCTTCCACATGGGATTTTGTGTAAATAAGATGTTTCATTGCTAAAAGCGGGTGTGAAAATTTCAGCATTAAATCCAGATTTGCTGAGGCTTTGGTTCTGTTTCTTTTGAGTTGGATTGTTCTGCTTTTTCACCATGGCACTTGCATTTCATTGTGTTGTTTTTCTTCAGAAAATGTAACGCTTATTTGAATGAGGGATTAGGCTGACTTGGATTGCTTCACATAGGTTTTATTTGCATCTTTGTTTACTTTTTGTGCTTCAAATTGTTTAACATGTATGGAGAATTGTGTTGCTTGCCAGAGACATCTGACTTTATTAATATATTGGACGCTCATGAGCTACATGGAATGACTGAGGCGTTTCCTAGTTCCAGGTGTGAACTTTAATGACTGTAGGTCCAATGTGGTAATTCTGTTTTATTTTGTTAGGTATTGGTTTAGGAATAAGTGGATGGTAAAATTCTGGGTAATAGAAAAGGAAGTCAAGTCTGTTGGAAAGATGTTTCTAAGGAAAATGTATTTACTCTTAAGAAAAGATGCATGAGAAAAACTTTTCATTTTCTGCCTGTGCTGTTAATACCTGGAATTGGGGCAGCAATCTTGGACCATCAGTGTGGCCGCCAGAATGGTCATGCCAGCATGCTGAAGAGAGCGGGAAATAGAGATACAAGGAACCAAAGTGCTTGATGATAGCGTTGTACTACTGAATTAACCAGGCCATATTCCTCTACCTTTGGACATATGGTTATGCGAATTAATGAACATCCTAACTGTTTAAGTCAATTTTAGTTTAGTTTTGGTTTTTTTCCTCTGTAGCCTAAAGCATCCTAACTGATACAGCATATAAACTGGCTGTAATTACAGTGTGGCAGATGCCTTAAGAAAATAAATATTTTAAAATCAAAAACAAATTACATATATTTGATAATGGATAAGGGGATGATAATTTGTAATTGAGAAGTAAAAAGGGAAACTGAGGGACTGGCAGGAATAATGCTACACAAAAAATGTCAAATAAAGCAGTAGAGGCCTTGAAATTGCATCCTCTCTGGATATAGATGAGAAAGTGTAGGTACACGTGAAGAGGCTAACAGATGTAGTTTCAAGGCGTGGCATGTCATTATCGTTCCTGGGAGGGGTTAAAGATGCACAGTCCTCATTATCATGAAAGTGCAGGTAAGGAAGGGTGCAGTAGAAGGGTAAGGGAAATGGACTCTTGTTCATGGTATTCCCTTAGTTAAAACAACCCCAAAATGTTGATAAAGTCGATCTAAGCATTTATGTATAAAAATATTCAAAGTACTCTATGTCTCAGAAGCAACTGGAAATTGGGAGATGAGTAATAATAATGACATGATCTTAATGCTTGGGGACCTAGGAACACCTGAATTCTGCCATAGTCCAAGAGTTCCTTGGCCTTTAAGGCCCAAGTACTACAAAACTCATGCTTGGTCATGTGAGAATGTCTTAATGTCTTTAAGACCATCAACACTCAAAAACATAAAACAATTAGTATCTGAAATATGGGAAGTCCAATTAAGGACCTTGCCTACTCTATGGGTCTTGCCCTTGATGCTGGTGTCTATTTCAGAAAACACTGGGGAAAGAAAGAAAGTAAATCAGCAATGTTTATAAACGTTTCTAAATGTCTATTTTCAGCTCCATGATGGGTTCAGAGGCCATGTCAATCTCATTTACTTTTTTATATTTGCTTTCCAAAACTTCCTAGAGCATTCTCTACACTGAACCACAAATATCATTTTGGTTCATCAGTGAATAAATTGCATCCAAGTTACCAAAACAGTACAAATAAATAAGATAAAATTTTTAGAATCGGCTTCCTCACAATGAAAAGTCAAGGAAGCTCTTGGATCACATAGATATCTCAATGAAATAAATAGGATCACCCTAATCTCCTTGGAAAATAAAACTCCTAATTATCAAAGGTCATTAGCCCTGGTTAAGTAGAACTTGAGGCTGAGATTTTGAGTTCATTATATTGTTAATGAATGTACAAATCTGTTCATTGAAGTCCAGTATTGTATACATATACTGGTACTTTCCATGGTTTCCAGACTTAGTTTACAAAGTAAAACATACATTATTATGTTTTATTAGCAAGATGATATCATATTCTTCTTGAAATCATGTCTATGGGAGTCAATCATTTTCAATTTTCACCATCAGGCTTGAGAATGTTAATGACTATACTTATTCTTGCTATTTAAGAAGTTCTCCACCATTCTCATTTCTTAAACTGTTCAATGTCCCAAATTCAAATCTTTTTCCATTGTATTAAGGTATGATGAACTCCAAAATGGAGAAAAAAAGATAGTAGTGAATAACTGAGAAACCAAACAAAAAATCAAAAAACAAAAACCAAAGTAAAGCCAAGCAAAACAAACAATAAAACCATTTTGAGTGAAAGCCACAATTTCAAATCACCTTGTTATTTCCACACTTAGTACCATTGGCCACCATGTCTATTGCTACACTTCTGTCTTCAGGATCAAATACTTTACATTTCTGGAAAGTTACTATCCATCCGTTCCGGTGCAAGTTATCGGACCCACCTAGACAGAACAGCTTTCCACACATGGTATCACTGAGGAAAAAGTCAAAATTGATTGTGGAATTCAAATTGTAGTTTTATGTAAATGCAAATCAGCTCTATAGCAATCAATATTTCAGTAATGGTTGGTTTTGGTAGCAAAGAATTCTAGTTGTATTTTATACTTTTTTCCCCCTATTCCTCATTAATAAGACCCCTGAATGTTAGTAAAATACATTGTTAATAAAAGAAACAGATTCCTGTACAACTATCTTTTTGCAGATTGTCTAAATTCTTGCCCATGGGAAAGAGAATATTAAACACAAATTCTGGAAGGAAGCCTTAAATGAGGGAGTATCTTCTATTCCTCTATACTTTCTCCCTTTTGCTGACTGGAATGTAATAGCTGGAGTGAAGAAGCCCCATTATAGACCGAGAACCATCTGACCAAGATCAGAGGTATGGCGGAACAGGAAGATAAAAAAGAATAGATTCCTTAAATCACAGAAAGTGCCTGGTAACGTTAGTTTCTCTCTTGTTCAGCTAAAGTTATTTATTCTTGTGACTTGCAGCAGAATAATTCTCTCAGATAAAATTCAACTCCCCACTCTAGTTGTGTCAGCTCAAAGCTGGGCATCCCTTGACATGCCAGGGCACCAAGTGGAGTTATTAAAGAGCTGTCTCCCTGTGTCTGCAGATTAAATTGCTCAGCACTTGAGAAAGCCATTCATGTACTGAAAATGGGAATAAAATCAAAGTCGATAATACTGAAGTCATCTGCTTTACGCAGAATTCAAAGGAGGGCTGTGAGGAATTATTCTAAAATGAGGAGGTCCGATGTTTCTGATGTCTCTGATAGCTACTGAAAATCTGTTTGAGGAGTGGGGAAAGGCATGCATTCTCGTCACACTTGAAAGCATGTTTTCTTGAACCATTTAGGCAGAGCTATATGAGGATGGCCCTGGGCACAGGGAATTTCAGGCTCCACTACCACCAATTCACCATTAAGAAATGACTAGGCCAGGAGTGGCGGCTCAAGCCTGTAATCCCAGCACTTTGGGAGGCCGAGGCGAGAAGATTGTCTGAGCCCATGGGTTTGAGACCAGCCTGGGCAACATGGTGAGACCTTGTCTCTACAATAAATTTTTAAAAAATAGCTGGAAGTGGTAGTCCACGCCTGTAGTTCTGGTTGCTTGGAAGGCTCAGGTGGAAGGATTGCCGGAGCCCAGCAGATTGATGCTGGGGTGGCTGTGAGCATGCCACTGCACTCCAGCCTAGACAACCGAGTGAGACTCCAACTCAAAAAAAAAAAAGTGACTAGCAGGGCAGTCTATGGGAGTGAATGAGATGCTTGAGCTTCTAGTTGCAGAAATCATCTGATGCCCATGCAAAGAGTTATATAGGACAATGATACATGCACACACTGCAGAGGAAACGTAGAACAACTCTACTCTTTTTCCACTCACCATCTACATATTGCCCTTCCTCTGGCCTCCACAATATTATCTTTTACATATTTCTTTCCTATGAATCTACCTCGATTTTCAATAAAGGAGAGATCATAGCATATGATTATCCCAAAAGAGATAACCCTATATCCAGAGCGTGGTTTGTTTTGGTTATATCTGTCATCCAGCAAAATTAGTGTTTGGTAGAAAAGTTTGGGGAAATACTGATCTTGTTCAACCTCTTGCTATGAATTATCTGTATGTGTAAAATTCTGAGCAGGTACAGACTATAATTTGAATTTTAAAAGTCATCTTAAATTGTAGAATTTTTTTAAATTTTAATTTCATCTGGTGTGACACTCTATAATTTGTTCCCAGGATAGCAATACTAATAATAACAAACTCTTTAGATAATTGTCAATATTTTCTCTTATTGTATTTTTTATCATGTAATTTATGACAAGTATAAATGAAACTATATGAGCATTGTACTGATTAATACTCTAGATAAATATTTCTATTCCTAGGCTTATAATGAAAAACACTACATTGGAAAAACATCTAAAGTGTACTGGAAAATGACTGGACAAATTTCCAACCAGGTTCATTCTTTGTCGCATGTTCCAGCACACACATTTGTTCTACTTAACAATGGCTGCACTTAATGCCATCTAAAGCACTCACCACAAAGAACTTGAAAAAAAGAGATCATTTTGAACCAAGGGTGGTGGCTCATGCCTGTAATCCCAGGACTTCGGGAGGCTGAGGCAAGAGTATTGCCTGAGCCCAGGGGGTTTTGAAACCAGTCTGGACAACTTGGAGAGACATCATCTCTACAGTAAAGAGATCATTTTGTATTTGTCTTTTAAAACTTAGATTCTAACCCACAATATAGCACATAGTAGTCACTCTATATATGTTTGTCAAATGAATGATGTCCAAATTTGTTTTCCCTTTAATTGAATAAACCATAATGTGTGGCTGGAAGTATACCATTGCCCTCGTCTGAGGAACAGGAAATGTTCAAGCAACAAGGCCACTTACTTTGCTTTACAAGGAATGTATTTGTCATCCACTTTCTGACAGTACCCGTACCTTGACCCGCCTTCGTTCCTGCTGAAACATGACTCTTCTGCAACACTGGCTCCTAGGACCAGGCACGGTCAGCAGGGACATATTTGGAAAGAAAAAGAGATAAGAAATTCAGTGGTGCAAAGGATTTAGCATGAAACATACTGTTTTAGCATAATTCCATGGGCCACTCTCAGAAATATAGGCTGCCGTAATTTGATATCAAAGGAGCTGGTGAGGATGCAGAGAAAAAGGAACGCTTCTACACTGCTGGTGGAAATGCAAACTAGTGCAACCTCTTTGGAAGACAGTGTGGTGATTTCTGAAAGAACTAGAAATTGACCTTCCATATGACCCAACAATTCCCCTATTGGGAATAGACCCAGAGGAACTCAAGTTATTTTACCAAAAAGATACCTGCACACACATGTTTGTTGCAGCTCTATACACAATAGAAAAACATGGAACCAACCATGCTGCCCATTGAAGCTGGACTGGATGAAAAGTATGGTACATATACACAGTATTATGCATCCATAAAGAAGGGCAAACATATGGACTTTGCAGCAACTTGGATAGATTTAGAGTCAATCACACTCAGTGATCTATCACAGAAACAAGATCAGAGTACCATATGTTCTCACTCATAAGCAGACCTTGAACAATTATCATATTACTATAAGAAAGGGATTGGCAGTAGTGGGGAAACTGCCAGTGGGGGGGATGGGATTGGCAGTTGAGGGAGACTGCTAGGGGAGAGAGGGGTACACCTCATCAACGAGGTTACCTGCATAATCAATGTTTGTATACCTACCCCTGAATTGTACCCCACATCTTTAAAATTAAAAGATTAAAAAATTAGAAAAATTTTTTAAAAGGAGCTGGCTGGAGTTTAAATATTCTGTTATTTGATATTGACTATCTAAAAATTTTGAAACATCTGAAAGATTTAGTGAAGGTTAAACATATATCTGAATATAAAGACTTAGCTAGAAGAGTTGCAGTCATTATGTTAATAGCCCACAGTCAGATATTTGAATGCTATCTTGTATGTATGTGCTACTATGACAGATACAACTCTGCTTAGTCAAACTTCTACTATGTTCCAGGCACAGAGGTAAGAAGCACATATTGCGTTTATCCTGTACTCTTCTCAGATCTCCATCAGATGGGCAGCAAAATAAAGAGTTCAGACTTTAAACTAGACTGAGTATCTGTGTGAATACTTCCCCCACTATGTAAGTGTTCCAGGAACCCATTGACATCAGTGTACCAGCTAGTGTTGTTGTGAGAAGCTGCATTCAGCTTCAGTGAATTTTTTTTGGAGATTCTTTCAATGCATTTGCCCATTTTATGATGGGTGATTTAGACAGCACAGCTCTGAGTGTGCAGCAATTTTTGACCAAAACCAACATACTTATTCTCATGTGCTTAAACTTCAGTCACCTTCAACGTCCTCTCCATTTGATGTAAGACATCTACCGAGATACTTTTTCCACTGCTCAAAACAGTTTTTGAACTTGTTGCTTTTGATGCCTTTTAGTGTTTTCTGCCATTTTTGTTTCACCTCTTTCTCATCGGCAAAATGTTTCCCTTTGAGGAATTTTTTCATCAGGGAAACAAACAAAAACGTCGATGGGCACAAGACTGGTGAATAGGGAGAGTGGGGCATGGGGGTCATGCTGTTTTGGGTCAAAAACTGCTGACCACTCAGCGTGGTGTGGGCAGGTGCACTTGTGAATCACCCATCAGGAAAAGGGCAAACATGTTGAATCTCCAAAAAAATTCACTAAGGAAGAACACAGTCTCCTATAATAAGGTTAGTTGGTACACTGATGTCAATGGGTTCATAGAACATTTACCTAGTGGGGGAATGCCTGTATTACAAGGGGCCCAATCTTTTTTTTTTTTTGAGTTGGAGTCTCACTCTGTCGCCCAGACTGGAGTGCAGTGGCCGCTCCCGGCCACCGCAGCCTCGACCTGCTGGGCTCCGGCGATCCTTCTGCCTCAGCCTTCCGAGTAGCCGGAATTACAGGCATGCGCTACCATGCCCGGCTGATTTTTGATTTATTGTAGAGATGCAGTCTCGCTGCCCAGGCAGGTCTCGAACTCGCGGGCTCAGGCAATCCACTCACCTCAGCCTCCCAAAGGCACGGGATTATAGGCTGAGCCACCAAGCCCGGCTGAGGGGCCCAATCTTTGAAAAGTTAATTAAGTTTTTTTATGAGTCTATATATATATATATATATATATATATATATATATGGTCTATATATATGATATATATGAGATATATATGTTATATATGAGATATATATATACCCATGTCTGTGTACATACAATATATAGTACGTACCTACTTCATAGGATTTTTGTGAAGATTAAATAAATTAATAATATATGTTTAAAGCTTTTAGGAATCGCCACACTGCTTTCCACAGAGGTTGCACCAGTTTACACTCCCACCAACAGTGTAGAAGTGTTCCCTTTTCTCCACACCCTCTCCAGCAGCTGTTATTTTTTGAGTTGTTGATAATTGCCATTCTGACTGGAGTTAGGTGGTATCTCAGTGTGGTTTTGATTTGCATCTCCCTGATGATTAGTGAGGTTGAATATTTCTTCATATGTCTGTTGACAGTAGTGGGAAACTATGAGCAGGGAGGGAGATGGGATTAACGGTAGCAAATATCTGTCTGGGAATGGGGAAGCACCTCTTATCAATAGGGTGCCTGAATGAAACGTATTTGTATACCTAACCCTTAACTGTACCCCACAACATCATACTAAAAAATATTGATTATATTAATAATAATAATAATAATAATATACGTGAGCCACTGAGAAGTAGTACCTGGTTGACAAATATTTGTTACATTTATTGTCATTATCAATTTGTTAATAAGGAAAACAATCATATTAAGTCTCAGAGAGAGATGAAAAGCCACCTTCACACCTAGTTCTATCTGAGTCAAACACCTACGCTGCTTCTCTGTGCTACGCTGCCCCTCTTAAAGATCAATAATCAACTCTGTCATAAACACCTGGGAATTTTGAATTCAGTCTTAGACAAACAACAAAGTTAAAATAAGCAAAAACCTGTGATGATATCACGTTATTTTCAAGAAAAATGTTTAAACCTATTATAATGATCTGTAAACTCAAACCATTTTAAATGAATTTTATGTTTCAGTGCTCAAGACGATAAAGTGAGTTTTGTTACCGTATTTTTGATTATTTGTAGCTTTTATTAGTTTCTTCTTATACTAAATAATCTACACTGAAAAAAGAATAATTGAATATAAATATTCAGGGAAAAGCATCATATTTCTAATCCCAACCTTCATAATTATTGCCTTATAATTATTGCTTCTAGTACTGCAGAATGTATCATTCATATACCTGGTATTGTGCAGTTTCATAACTTATTTTTTCCCAACTAATAGTATGTTCCTTTTCCTTAGGCTTTAAATATTAAATGAGCTTATTAGTGCATTGAGTTAATATACTTTAACTCATATTTTTTTTCTTGAATGTTTAGATATTTTCCAATTATTCATGATCATTTTAAAAAGCTAGTTGAAAAATTCTTGCAAATAAATATTTCTGGGTACAACTGCTAGGGCACAGTACTAAACAATTTTTTAGGTTGAGTATACATTTTTCCAAATTTCCTCTGTAAATATTATGTTATTCGGTGTATGAAGCTAAGTGTTTTGTCACATCCTCACTGTCAAAAAGCACTAACATCTGTAACAAACTTCTTCCTATTGACAAATACAGAAGATTTACTTGTTTTCATACATATTTCTTATATTGTTAGTGAGTTAAAATGATTTTAATTTTTTTTGAACGACTGTATTTCTTTTTCATGTTGAATTGCCTGCTTCTGTCCTGGCCTTATTTTCAATACTTGGAATTCCAGTGATTTGTAGGAATGATTTGATACTAAAAAGAGTGAATTTTATTACTTAGAAAGTTATAAGAATTTTCAAACTTTTCAGATTAATTTAAAATAATTGTGTGATCCCTTATAAATTGCAAAATTTGGAATTTTATTTAGGCAAATCTATTTGTATGGCCTTCTATAATAGCTACCTTTAGAGAGGTGACTTCAAAGGTCTTCCATATTTCAGTAGCAGATAAATTCTCTCAATGTAAATTCAATAGATGCTTTTGAACATTTACTAAAGTCAAGCACTGTGCTAGGAGGCACTGGAGATACAAGTGTGAAGAAGATAGATAGGGTCCCTGTACTTGGAAGCTGACAGACTTAAAGAAAAAAAGAATCACAGAGTCAGGCAAAAGAAGGCAGCTGTTAATATTGACTGCAGTTAATATTCATTACAAGATAATAAAGGAGATACTCAGAGCTTCACCTCTGTTCTAAAGATTTTATTTCCCCTATTTTTTTTTTCTCCATATACTGAAATTAGCCAAGAGAGCATGGATCTTTAACAAGCAAAGATGCTTTTGTTTCTACCTTTAATTCAGCATCTCCATCTGCTGGAAGTGGAGGCAAGATTGCCGAGGTCTTGTTCCAACACATCAGTGAACTTCTTGATGTACTAATGGTATTGAGCATTGCTCCTCAAATTGTGTCTCGGTTCACCCTTGCAGAGCACAAAGGGTTTTATTGAGTGATTTTTTTCCCTAGGACCTTGTCCATTTATTTCTCATATTTCTTTTATTTTTATTTTAGTATGAATTGTGAGTCACAGATTTTTGTTGCTTTCCTCAATCTTGGTTTAGGTATATTTTCAGGAATTATGAAAAGTTGCTGAAAGGTAACAGCCTTTTCTGAATATTTTAGGAAAATGTAGATTTTCTCTATTTTAATAAATATTCCATCAGCTATTTAAGCAGGAATCCAGAACAGTAGTATGAAAAGGTAAGACAACGAAATACATGTACACAATATAGATCATACCCAGGAAGTCCAAATAATGGTGTGGTTTTTTTTTTTTAACTGAAATTTTGTAACCTTTGACTCTCCAACTTCTCCTCCTGATTCCCTAGTAACCATCATTCCACTTTATACTCCTATGAGTTCAACTTTTTTAGATTCTACATATAAGTGAGAGCATTTATATGATCTAAAATTGTTTTTCTAATCAAGTTATTTAACGCAATGTAAAATATTAAAGATTTCAGATATCGTTAAATGATGCCTTTGTTTTTCAAGTTTTCTTTATGATAGAACCAGTGAACATGGTCTCCAAAATTTTGGTGGTGTGGGCAAAGTCACCATTTAAGAGCTTACCCTTTCCTTTATTGCAGTTGTTCTGCGTTTCTAGAACCCTCCTTTTCTCTTTTCCTCTTTTCCTTGCTCCTTACCTATCCTCCAAAACTCCTGCCACTGTACACACACACACACACACACACACACACACACACACACACACACACACACACCCCACAGGGGCGGCAGAAGGGGAGAGACTGAAAAAGAGAGAGAGAAAGAAAGAGAGTGACTAAGGGTTTACTTGTCTGGGAAGGATCCTAGGGTTGCCAGATAAAATAAAGGACATCCATTTCAATTTGAATTTCGGAATCACACACAAAAAAATTTTAGTATAAATATGCCTCAAAGACTGCATGGGACATACAGATGCAAAAAAAAAAAAAAAAGTTGTTACTAATCTGAAATTAAAACTTAGCTGGGACAGTCTTATTTTTATTTGCTAAATCTAGCAACTTTGAAACCAATCTTAAGTATTATGATGAATTTATCCATGATTTTGAGTAAGAGATTTCTAAGAAGACTAGGACCGAATGCTCCGTTGGCCAAGATTAAACACTGTCATCCAAAATTATTATTCTGTTTGCATGTACATTGAGAAAGAGGTTGTCCTCCTACCTGGTCCCCACAGGTCAGTGCACTGCTCCTGCAGTGTGGGGCACGCCCCCATCAAGCAGTAGCCCTTCCCATTCCTGCAAGGGAAGCCATTGACTTGAAATCTGTCATCAGGACAGTTACTAGATTTCCCATCACACATTTCAGGCAGGTCACACTCATCTTTCGCTGGTCTGCACACCATCCCAGCCTTTTTAAACTGTAGAAAGAGAGTGATATAGAGAAAAGTATTTTTCTATCCGCCTTATCATAATATCTCAAATTAACACAAGTTATATTTTCATTTGGCCTTTTTGGGCATGGTCGTTGCAGGGATCATTTTTCTCAAATTTACACTTGCATTGTATAATTAAAGTCATATTTTTTGTATCACTTCTGCTGATGTCGGCCAATGCCCCAAGTCTTTAAGTAATCATTATTTCTGATTTTGCAGCACACTCAAGAAATACAATGTAGAAAAGTACAAAAGAAAACCAAACGACAACTTAGAAGCATAGAAGGAAGCTCTCTCTCCTGTTGTTGAATGAATCTTTGCCAGGAATTTCAAGGAGATTTAATCTGCAACTTCAGAGATTTACTGGTGAAGTGAATCTTCTGTATTAAAGAAGATAAGTTTATAAGCACCAGATTAACATACTCTGAGACTTTCCCAGGCCTCAAGTTTCCTAGTCCTTAATTCTTTTTATTGTATGTTCAGATATTTCTTTTCAACTCATTTCTTCTTATGGAATGATTTACCATGAGGAAGGAATAACCAAATATTCATTTGATATGTTAACTCCAACATCAACTATTACTGTAAATCTTGCTCTTATTTCCTTAGACAAATCTTATTAAAACAAAGTCTGCCATTCCTGAGAATCTGAGGAAGCATGTCTTTCCCTGGCTGACATGAGCCACATGTTCTCATTGCATCAAAAACCTTTCAATATCTTTCTACCAGTGACAGGATCAAATCCAAATTTCAGTGGAAGCACATGAAACCCTTCCAAATTCAACCTCCATTGTCCAACAGACAAGTTTCCTTGACAGTTGTCACATAAACCATGCTTGTACCTTCTTTCAGGTTTTTGCTCTTTTTGTGTCCTCATTTGAAAATTCTTCCCCTTTTGGTCTAAATCTAAATCTAAAATCTATTCTTTTTTTCCCAAGCCAGTTGAAAGCCTCTTTTCTATGAAGGCTCCTCTGACCACTTCATATCAATCGCTGCTCCTGTTTTCTTCATGTGCTGGGAAAGAACCCTGAATTCAGATTCAGGTGACATGAATTTGAATCTTGGCTCTGCCAGTAGCTGGGTGCATAACCTTAGAGAATGGATTTAATCTGATAAACATTTTTTCATCTAACATTTACTTTTACAAGGGTATTGTGGAAATTAACTGAGAATGTATGTGGAAAGTATTATATATCATTATACTATCAGCATGAGCATCTCATAATGTGTTATATTTTCATGTTTATATCATTGCTCTAAGGAAGTAAACAGTAATAGACCGAATTTTTAATCTCCCATGGTCGCTAACAAATAGCACTTGTTGACTATTACTTAAGTTCTCAAATCTACTTCCTTGCGGCTTCTATTTATTCCTTCTCCTTCTGACATTAAAAAAATTTTACCAGGCCGGGCTCTGTGGCTCAGCCAGCAATCCCAGCACTGTGGGAGACCGGGGCAAGTGAATTGCCTGGGCCCCCGGGTTCAAGACCAGCCCGGGCAACTTGGTGAGACCTCGTTTCTACAATAAATAAAAAATTAGCCAGGCATGGTAGCACACACCTATAATTCCAGCTACTTAGAAGCTGAGGGGACAGATGTCAGAGCCCAGGAGGTTGATGCTGGGGTGGCTGTGAGTGTGCCACTGCCCTCCAGCCTAGGCAACAGAGTGAGACTCCAACTCAAAAAAAAAAAATTATACCAAATATTACCTAGAACTTGATGTGCTCTCTACACATTCATTCTGCACACAGCTATTGAGCATTTAAAATGCATGCAAGTCTGTACTAGGTGAAGATGAATCCATCTCCTGCCCTTAGGAGGCCATCCAAATAAAGTAACAAACACACACACAAACGATCACAATATAAAGTGACACTCAACAACAGAAAGTAAAACATCAAACCCGACAGAGAAAATGCTCCACAGAGAAAAAGTCCCACGGAGAAAACGACATGCTTTGTTTCAAGAAATATCACCCTGCAGTGGATTCAAAGGTTGAAGATAGGGGCTCCTCCCCACTATTCAGAATAAAAGCTTTTTTACCAAACACATCGTTAAAGGAGATACAACCAATGTTATGACATTTGGTCCAAGAAGGCCATGCAGCATCAAAAGAAGCAACAGGCAGGAGTAACTAGCATTGGCTTGGAAGCTGGTTGTATTTGGGGTTTGCCGACTAAAGAGTGGCCATGCTATTTTTAAAATTTTTTGTATTGTATTTAGGGTATACATACTATTTTGATATACATATGCATAGTGAAATGATTACTAAAGTCAAACAAATAAACATAGCTGTCTCCTGACATCCTGTACGTGGTGAGAGCTTGTGAAATCTATACTTTTAGTCAATTTATAATATACAACACCGTTTTATTACCTATAGTCATCATGTTGTACATGAGATCTCTAACCTTATTCATCTTCCATAACTGAACTTTGTACCTTTTGACCAATATTTTCCCATTTCTCCCACCTCCCCACTCCTGGTTAGTACCAGTCTCCTCTCTCTGTCTACGTATTCATTTTTTCTTTTTAGATTCCACATATAAGTGAGATCAGTATAAGTATTTGTCCTTCTGTGTCTGGCTCATTTCACTTAGTATCATGTTCTCCAGGTTCCTCTAGGCTGTCACAGATAGTGGCCAAGTTATTTTGAACATTGTATGCTCTGAACCTCCATTCCCTCAAAAGCAAAATGAGATTATAATAACTACCTTGTAGGGTCATGGGAAGGTTAAATCAGTCATGTATGTGAAGAACTCAGTCAGTGCTTCATAAATGTTGCTATATTGTTTTATAGAAAAAATATCACTTTTTCTATTTCATTGGGTGTTAAGAAAAATAATCATAATTATTAAAATAGAATAAAATAAACTTACTTGGCATTTTTCACAGCAAACTCCTGATGCACATTTATAAATGGCTTTGAGTTTACATGTTTTAGCCTCACAGCAAATGTTGGTACATTCCTAAAAATATCAGAAACGAATCCAAATACCAGATTACTTTTTGGTCTTACTTCAACATCCTTTGTAATAGAATATATTCATCACACAGACATTACTTTAGTAGAGTCTGAAAGTGATTTTTACAGAAACAAAAGAAAACAAAACATTAGAAAAATTTTAGAGCAACTGGTGGTTTGTGGTTTATCTGAATTCCACTTAGATCCGTTTTGTTTTTTAGTTTGAAGGTCTTTTCTAGATCTTCCAAACACCAATAATAACACTAAGAAAATATCTATTTAAAACAAATAAATAAAAAGTATAGTTTTTACAATAAAATGTATCAAAACAGTTATAAGACATAATTAGCTCAACTCATCAACTTTGTACTTATCTAGCAATAAATTCAGTCTCTAGAATATGTACTGAAAAGCTAAAGATATCGTTATTTATCTAACTTTGACAAGCAATTCAACTCTGCTTGAAGCAATATACTTTGTCTTGGTCTCGCTGCTTTGTTTCTGAGAAATCAGAAACCCGTCTACACAAGCCCCTGGATAAACTCTCTCTGTAGCTGTTAAGATCTACAGGTGAGTGATAATTTTAGAGTTACAACATTTCAGGGTTAAAATGATTTGGTTCAGAGATAATCATCAACTGGGACAGATTACGCTTTCTCATAGAACAAATAAATTTGTAATTTTATTTCAAAGTTACTGTAAGCAGATACCCTGAAGGCATGATGTATTACTCATATTAAGTGTTAATAAGATAGAGGCAAAGGTCTCATCTAGAATTCCAGCTGCCCTGTGAGTAGGGTCAGGGCAGGCACTTCTGACGGTAATAACTTCCGAATCCTGAAGCAGTAAGGAGGTGCACCAGATTCCTGGGCTGGGTGGTGCTGGGACTCTGAAAAACAGAGAGCTGAGTCCAGGTCTTGCTCTTTAGTTTACCAGCTCGATGACCTTGGCAAACAAGCTGTTTACACACTCTGAGCACGATCTCAGTACTGTGTCTAAAGTAATGCTCAATAGGTAGAAATGTGAAACATTTCAGCTAGAAAGGGAGGGATAGGAACACAAAGCCCAAAGCAGTGAGTGGTACTTTAAAAAAAATGTGGTGGGGAGGGGTGGTAGGGAGAAGGAGAGAAAACCCTGAGAGATAAATTAATTATCAAGGACTATTAGATTGTGCACAGTTCTTTGTCAGAAAGACCGGCTTGGCAAATACTTACACATGAACATATCAAAAAATACAAAGCACCTACAATTTTATAGTAGGCCATATATTATTTTATAAGGTGTCTTTGTACTAACTGAAAAGCAACCAGATTATTTTAGAAAGTGTTTGGTGTTACCTCAGGAGTCCCACAGTCACATTCCTCTCCTATTTCTAGCAAATAGTTCCCACAGATCGGGGTGGATATGATATCTTTAGGCAGTGGAACATTAAAGAGGCAATTTGATAATTTATCTTCAAAGAACTTGTCATAGCTGCTACGGCTGCAGGAACTGAAGTCTGTGGGTATATAGAAGCTGTGAAGATAAGGAAAGGAAAAATGGAATACAGTTAATGCTTTTCGCGTAGTGAACAATATCTGGCATTGAGCACAATTACACCCACAACTTGTCCCAAAAGACCAAACCCAATTCACGACTGACTGCTAATTCATAAGCTCATTTGTAGGCCCGAATTAACCCACTTGGGTGGACACAAATACCTCTAGTTTAATGAGAATATATGGCCATATCTCAAAGTGTGGCATCCAGGCCACTATTAATAAAACAAAAATTCCTCTGACTTATCTAAATGATCTTATTTAGCTGGGTAGATCATTCTCAGGTTGCAAAGTTCTAAAGGGTGCAAAGTCATATTTATTTACATGTCTAAGAATTCGCTTTCCTTTAGAGAAATTCCTACTGATGAAATCTCTTCATCTCACAAATAAAGATGAGGTTTAAAACTGCAGTAATAATGGGGAGAGATGACATCAACTAAATAACTGCCATGCATCCATAAGCTGTTTTGTAAAGGACCTTGGGAGAGTAGCCGTAACTTGAGTGGGCTAAAGAATGAAATGAAAATGAAAACAGAAAAGAGGAAATGAGTAGAGTTTATAGAATGAATTCCATGAGTAGAAAAGAGGAAATGAATATATAAAAGAGATTGTGAGATTTTTAAATATAAGATTGCCTGGAAATTTTGCCTAAGGCGAGGCAGGAATATGTAATATCATTTCACAGACTGTCTCCAACCACTTGTGGAGAAGTTTCTTCTTTAATTAGGCTTTTCTACGAGAGCTCTTTCTCTAATACCACCCATTCTGAACTCATAAAAAATACTAATTATTTTCTTGAACCAAATATTGTGTAGATAAGATGGGAACAAAATTATGAGTCGCCCCAACAGCAAAAAGACAATATGTTTAAACTATGTCTTAGATCATGGCAATTATTCCATATAGTTAAGGGGTATGGAGGCTTGGCAGAGATATACATTCATTCAATAATTCAAAAATTTGTAAATGTTGAAACTGACCTAAAGAAGTAGCATAGAAACAAAGATTTGACTTTGTAGAGCATCTTCTTACTTACTCTTAAGTGGACCTTGAACATTTATCATAATACTATAAGAAAGGGATTGGCAGTATTGGGACACTGCCAGGGGGAGGGGGGCACATAACATCAATAAGGGTACCCACACTTTACCTGTGTGATGACCACGTATGTACCTAGTCCTCATTTGTACCCCACATTTTAAAAATAAAATAAAATAATTTTTAAAAAGAAGTAGTATAGCCAGAGTGAATCAAAACCAGAGATGCATGGCATATTCCCAGACCTCACCTCAGTGCTCTATCCATCACACATATTGTAGAAGGACACTTGCAAACATAAGAGTCATGAAACATTCCAAAATTGTGGCCCATTTCATGGGCCAGTGTTCCTGCAACTCTAAGAAGATTGTCACTGTGGTCCTAGGGGTAAGAATGAGGAAGCAGATTATCTGGTTTTCGAATGGAATTATAATTCAGAGTATGTGTTTTTATAATTAAAGATTCTTCACATTGTCCAGTAAAATAAAAAAACTGATTTAGCTTCAGTGTTCTTACCCTTCTCTCTCTTTCTGTCTCTCTTACTCACTCACTCACACATATACACACCCCTTTGATACTGAATGCCTATCACAGAATATATTGTCTCCCCTTTGTTCTGGTGAATAGGTTCCTATAAAGAGGATAAATGTTCTTGTCTTCTGCAATGAAAAATAATGTCAAAAGTTTTTCAACAATGATAAGGAATAAGAACCCCCCTTTTTTAAAAACATATTTTTTTATTTTAAAATTGCAGGGTACAGTTAAGGGTTAGGTATACAAATATGCATCGTTCAGGCACCCTTGTTGAAAAGAGGTGTCTCCCCGTCCCCAGACAGATATTGACTACCGTTAATCCCACCTCCCCCACTCCTTTTTTTAACTGATCCATCTCCCTTCCCTTTGGCTGGCCTTTCAATACTTCTAAATTAATTTTAGAAGTCTCTAATGTGTTTGACCAGTAGGGATCTATAATTGTTTGTTAACCTAGCTCTTTAGCATTATTGGTATCTTTCTCAATTCTATCACTGCAAAGACTAGACATCAGGTAATTAAATATTTGTCCTGCTGCATGAAGCCCAGCCGACAGCCAACTCTCTCATCAGATTGTTACTGATTTGAGGTGGCTCCAAGTTATTCAGGAGCAATAAAACAATGCAAAAGAATCACTGCTGCTTATGATTTCCTATTGGGAAGACAAGGTTCTGCCAGTGACATCTACCTACAAAAATCTGATTGCCTATCTGCTTCATCTTAAAGAACCAAATGTAAAGATCTACGAGGAACAGTACAAGAGTGGCAAACAAGCAGTAGCTGTGTAAGATGAGAAGCTAGTAACTACACTCAAAATGTCCATTCATTCTTTTGAGATGAACGTGGTACACCTTGCTGGACAGCAATATGGAGCTCTCTAAGTGGGGAAAAATTGCTAACCAAAAAGCTCAAGAAACATGAAAATGTGTTTGGAAGCTTTTCAGCTTCTTAGGTTGCTTTATTTGAAGTTTCCTTCCATTGAAGTTTTCTTCTTTTATTTTTAAAAAAATTCCTATAAACTATTTTATTGTAAAAAACGATATGCCATGAAGGGTTCTTATGCTCAAATTCTAAAAGTAATCCCCAAAATTCAGTCCCCAACTGAATTTTGTACCTCAAGATTTATTTTAATATTTACATAATAAATATTAATTTTAATCAGTTCTTCTTCATCACTGAAATATGTGCTTTCCTTTATCCTTGGGCATCTTGAGTCATCTGATGTTGAGGGACCCCCCTGAACTGAATTTCCACTTTTTAGGTTCTCTGAGCATACTTTTAGGACAGGCATACCTTCAGTGTCTACTTTCCCCACATTAATAACACTCAGATTTATCAAAGTAGTTTTCGCTTTTGGATGAACTCAGCTGCTCTTCCGTCATCAACAGCAAATCTTGCTTTCATCATTCTACCAAATAACTGTTGTTCGTTGCCCTGGTACACTTTTGTGCAGAGTCTTTATCCAAAAATAAAATAAATGTGATTTTACTTTTCCTGGTATCTTTATCTTTCATTATAGTTACCTTTACAACGTAGCCATACTTGGAAAATATCCGGTGTAAGTCATTGTTTGTTAGGGAAAAGGGCAAGTTAGATACATAAACCGTACCCTTACTTGGAGCCAATCCACCACTCATTTCTTCAGGTGGGGCCGGCGGGGGAGACCAGAAGAGCGTGAGCCTTTGGCTCAGCAGGGGATTAAACCCTACTCTTCCTCGATGACCAGAGCGGCCTTGGCATCAGGGATCCTTGGAGATGTGGGGTGCAGAGACAAGGTAGTGGCAGCCGCAGTAACTCTTCCTGGCTCTGCGCTTCCTCGCCCTGGAGGCGGGCTGGTTTCTTCCTTTAAATAATTATTTTTTCTAACTTGAATGGTTTCTTCACCTTGAATGACTTCAATTCTGTCTTCCCCCTATCTAAATCCATTTTTTTCCTCAAAAAGTCAGTGTCTCACTCAAAATTCAGAATCTCACTCTGTTGCCCAGGCTGGAGTACAGTGGCACGCTTAAGGCCACCACAGCCTTGACCTGCTGGGCTCAAGTGATCCTTCCATCTCAGCCTTCCAAGTAGCTGGAACCACGGGCATGTGCCACCACACCCAGCTAATTTTTTGATTTATTGTAGAGATGAGGTCTCGTTATGTTGCCCAGGCTGGTCTCGAACCCCTGAACTCGGGCAATCCTCTCGCCTCAGCCTCCCAAAGTGCTGTGATTACAGGCGTGAGCCACCGCACCTGGCTCTAAATCCTATCTACTGTTTGAGTCTCATCTTAATGCAACTTTTCCTGAACATATTAATCTTTATCAACAATTCACTCTTACAGATTCCTATCACGGTTTTTAACTGCATAATGTAGCACTAGGCTATTTACTATTATACTTTGGAATTACTGCTTTAAATAGGCCAGTTTCTCTTCCAATTTTATGGGCAAGCTCTTTCAAGTTTGAAAATATGTTTTGCTTCTTCTGTATATCCTTAAAGCCTATCACAAACCTAGACTCATAAGATGTCCAGTAAAAATATAGTTCCATTTCTACCTAGAATTGGAAAACTGGAAAGAGCCTTATTCTTGCTTTCTTTAAGGAAGAAAAACTTAAATAATTATAACCTTCCCGGAACTCATAAGCAACTCGGGGTTACAGGACACCCAAAGAGTGTGAAAATATACAAGGTTCAAAAATAATGAAGTTTTTTTTTTTGGAGGCTAAACCCTTTGTAGTACAGGCTTTCCTCTCTAGGTAAATGTTCTAGGAACCCATCAACATCAGTTTGCCAGCTAGCATTGTTGTGAGAGGATGCATTTGGCTTCAGTGAAATTTTTTTGGAGATTCTCTCAACGTGTTTGCCCATTTCGTGATGGGTGATTTATGAACACACCTGGTCACACCACGCAATGTTCAGCAGTCTGTGGCCAAAAATGGCATGACTCCCATTCCCCCCCCGCTCCCCATTCACTGGCTCTCGCCTTGAGCGACTTTTTGTTTACTTCTCCGATGGAAAAAAGTTTCAGAGGGAAATGTTTTGCTGATGGGTATTCCTTCTTTAATTCGTGTTATTAATGTTGTGTGTCCTATTGCACTGGACAGTTTGGTTAACGGTTTATCAGTGTTCTCAATCTTCTTGAAGAAAGAACTTTTGATTTCACTGATGCTCTGTATGGTTTTTCTGCTCTCAATTTTATTAATTTTTGCTCTTGTCTTGACTATTTCCTTCATTGTGCTTATTCTGCTTCTATTTTGTTCTACTTTAATACTGTTACAAATGTTCCACCATGCTTTGCTTTAGCTGCATCCAAGGTATTTGAAGATACGTGTTTTCAGTTTTCTTCAGTTCAAAGTATCTTCTAATTTCTCTTTTCATCTCTTCTTTGACTTATAGTCTTACATACAAATGTGTTGTAATAATTTTCATTGTTGACTTTTTGTTCAATGCTGTTACGTTCTGCAATATACTTTGGAGAAGTTCAATATTTTTAATGATTTTAAGGTTTGTTTTTGGCCAAGGCTCCATATAAACTTGAAAAGAATGTGTCTTCTGCTGTTATTGAATGGTGTGTGTTATAATTGCCAATGATGTCCTTGGGTTTTTAAAAATCCTAACGGCAAGAGATAATATTGAAGTACTCAAGTATAATTATAAATTTTTCTATTTCTTCTTTCAATCCTATAAGGTTTTACTTCGTGTGTTCCTCCTTTAATTCGTGTTATTAATGTTGTATGTCCTATTGCCCTGGGCAGTTTGGTTAGCGGTTTATCAATGTTCTCAATCTTCTTGAAGAAAGAGCTTTTGATTTAATTGGTGCTGTCTGTGGTTTTCCTACTTTCAATTTTATTGATTTTTGCTCTTGTCTTGAATATTTAAAGAAGGACTATCACTATAAATTCTACATATATTGAAAAGATACAGGACATCATCAACAAATTTGTGTCAACTTAAATAGATAGCTTTCTGTAAAGATGTGAACTATCACTTCTCATGAGAGATCATGTGAATTGAATAAATTTGTAGCTAAAAATAGTTTTACTGGTGAATTGTATTATACATTTTATGAAAAAATAATACCAAGACTACTCCAGTATTCCAGGAAATCAAAGAGGTGATAACTTATATCAACTTATTTTATGTGGCTAAATTTACCATGATAATAAAACCTAAGACACGTATTACAGGAAAAGAATACTACAGACTAATACTACTCATGAATATAGGTGAAAAGACTATGTATTTCAAGTTGAATCAAGACATCTGCTAAAAAGATAATAAATTATGACTATATTAGGTTTATCCTTTAAGGTAAAACTAGTTCAGTATTTGAAATTCAATCAATGTTATTAGCAGGTCAACAGATTAAAGGAGAAAAATTATAATGATCTTTTCCATAGATTCAGAAAAGCAAAATCATTTGACCAATGTAAATTATAAACTAGCAGTTTATCTTCAAACAGACCTGGATAATACCAACAGAATGATAAGGCAAGCACATTGTAGATGTAAAAGCAAGTCCCACAGTGGATCCAGAAAATTCTTTTGCTCTACAAGAAAAGAATAAATCAATATAATGAATGATGATTCTAAGGTCTATTATCTATAGACAATTCATTCAAAACTCTAAATAGTTAGCAATAAAGTACATATTGTGAACCATCATTCTTAAATTTTTCCTTCAGTTTTTAAATTTCCATGAGGCATTTTTCAAGTACCTACATGTGAACATATTTAATAATACATATCTATCATTCATGATTATATTTTATATTGTGAGATGTATCTCTTGTCAAGAAAAAGGGTTTTTTGTTCTAATTAATCTCTCTCTCGTGCTCTCTCTATATATACATATATCTTGTCTTGATATTAGTATGGCCACATATGCTTTGTTTTATGTTTTCTTCATATATTTTTATATACTTTAATTTTGTTTTACTTTAGCACTATTTTAGCTACAGTAGGCTTAGGGTTTGGGTTCATTTTGAAAGCATTTGTCCTACTTGGTGTTTATGATATTCTAATATTTGTCTTATTAAAGAGTGATTTGAACCGTTTGTTCTTACACACATAGATGCTATTTGTCTTTAATAATTTTACCTTTGGTGTTTTGTTTTTCTTTTCTCTATTAATTTTTAATAATTCCTTCCTTTGTTTTTCTTCTTTGATATCTGTACAAGATCTTGGTCCTTGTTTGCCTATAGAACTTTGCAGAGTATGCATTGAGTTTTTAATTCCCCTAGTAGATGTATTAATATAAAAAAATTGAACCAGTATTTTTCCACAAAACAACTTCAGGAACAAAGAATAGTATTCTGCCATGCAAAATGAGAAACTTAGGAACTTCCTCCCGCTTTCCATTCTCTACAAGGTCTATCTCTTTGTTCAGCTTTCAGATATTTATTTTAAAATTATATTTTGCATTCTGCATACTTTGAAGATTTATGATATTTTAATTCTCTTAAAATTATATTGTGAAGTTCTTTATACTCACTTTTACATTTGTGTAGTTTCAATTTCACTACTGGTTCATTTATGAAAAATAGCATCTTTTCCCATTCTGGAGGTATCTATTTTGATTTCTCTTTTTGCTGAGTAGAGTATATTTGGACTCTAATTTTCCTATCTGATTATACCCAAGAATATGTATTTTTTTGGTAGTTTGGTAGGCAGTTTCAATTTATAACTGGAAGGGCAAATATTTCCTGCCATCATATTTAGTTTGTGATTTTATCTTTTTTTTTTTTGCTGGCCTTTTCAATAAATCTGTTCTCAACATTGTACCGCCATTTTTTCACCAATACATTTGTCATTTTGTCTATGATTTTATCTTTCCATCAATTACTGCTATATGGGAATGTACAACAATTTGACTGGCTCTAGAACCAGTCAGGTAAGAGTTCAAATAAGTCCCTTACTACTTACTAGCTGTGAGACCTTGGAAAATCACTACATCTCTCCACAAAGAATAAGCTCAGTCCAGTGTGTATCTCTGAGTCTAGAGCTCATCTTTCCAAATTGTGTCAGCTATTCCCCTGGGATGACCCGCCAATAAGCCAACCTTACAGTGTTCACAGTCTGAGTAGTGCCTTCTCCTTAACTCTGGGCTGGCCCTACAGCTGGCCCTTGACTAAGATAATATACTAGTAGTGACACTATGAAACTTTTGACATTAGGTCTTAGGAAACTTGTATGCTTTCTTCTGGGCCTCTAGAAGTGCTTATTTTGAGAAAAGATAGTCACCTTTAAGAAGTCCAACTACCCTGAGACATCCACTGGAGGAAGTCCAAATTAGGCACATAAAAGGATATATTTATAAAGACATCAACAACTGCCCACTACTCCAACCATACATTTAAGTGAAGACATCTTATTTTCAGTTCAGAAATTTTGAACTTCAGTTCAGAAATTTTGTTATGCAGTAAGAGATGACCAGCATAGAAATATTCAATAATGTTGATAGTACATAGTTCATTGATTTCCCATGACATAATTTTTTGTTAGATAGTGAACTCTCTAGCAACTTCAAACCAATTTTTGTTGTTTCCTTCTGATTCCAACTGGATACTATTCAGTTATCCAGCAGCATTTCCGTGATTTCTTTTGAGACATATGCCCAAGGCTTATGTAATCTGCAGTCATTGATTTTATTTCCCCTATTGTTTTTAATTGATCACTTAAGCAAAAGAGTGGAGGTATGAAGTTAGAATATAATATTAATTGTCTTTCTATCTTAGATTTCTCCTAGCTAGAGCTTAAGGCCAATCAGTTCTTTTTACACAATGAATCAATATTGATTATCTAAACTTGATCTTCCTCTTATATACCCAATGAAAACAAACTTCTTATGAATCTTTGCTAAATTATTATATTTTATTAAAGAAAATATGCTTTGATCCAAAATAAAAGCATACTCAACATATGCTCTAAGTGAAGTACTTTTTAAACTTCTAATCCCCCATGTGTACACTTTGCTTTATCAAAGTTTGGAAAAGCTTCTATGCACTCATCACATGTGTGCAAAGAGAAAAATCTATACTTACGTGATTAACTGAGCAATATCATGATGCTTTCTCCTTGAGAGGACACTCCCCCTCCATTTAGAAAAATTTTCCAAGGTGATACTTGCATTTGGGGTTATCTGTATCTTATCTTGGTCAGTCCAGATTTCCATACCAACCAAAACCACATGGGTATCAAGCTTTTTATAAAGCTGTCCAAAGAGAATGCACGGTAAAGCAACAATTTATGAAGGTGGTATTATTTTTTAAATATTTTCAATGTAATTTACATTTTCAAACATTTACAACAGCATTATGAAAGCTTTATTCCAAACATACTTGTGAAATAGAAGTTGCTATTGGTTTTTGCAGGCATTAGAAAGCTCATTCAATAAAAAGCAGACACCATTAGATATTTGGGGTTTGTAAATTGCTTTTTTTGTTTTTGGAGAAAAGGGCCTATGGAGATAAACTTTTCCTACATTGACTTCAGGAAATACTATATTTTGGTGTTAGCAGCTCATTATTATGGATTCACTTTAAGAATGTTTATTCATATGCTGTTCAATGCTTTCACAGTCATAATATCTCAGAATTAGCAAAGTTGGTTCAATGTTGTTTTACACATTAGATAAGTAACATAAGTGAAAATATCCTACATAAATGAATTACCATAAGGTAAGTAGTTGCTACGGTCTGAATGTTTATATCCCTCCTAAGTTCATATATATATATATATTTTTTTTTTTTTTTTTTTTTTTTTTTTTGAGTTGGAGTCTCACTCTGTTGCCCAGGCTGGAGTGCAGTGGACCACTCCGGCCACCGCAGCCTCGACCTGCTGGGCTCCGGCGATTCTTCCGCCTCAGCCTTCCAAGAGTAGCCGGAATTACAGGCATGCGCTACCACGCCCAGTTGATTTTTTGATTTATTGTAGAGATGAGGTCTCGCTGCCCAGGCGGGTCTCGAACCCGCGGGCTCAGGCAATTCACTCACCTCAGCCTCCCAAAGGCGCAGGATTACAGGCTGAGCCACTGAGCCCAGCTCATATATTAAAATCTAACCCCCAAGGTGATGATATTAGGAAGTAGGGTCTTTTGGGGGAGAGGTGACTAGGTCAGGAGGGAGAAGCCCTCATGAATGGGATTACCACTCTTATAAAAGAGATTCCCAGAAAAACTGTCTTGTCCCTTCCACCATGAGAAGACACAGTGAGGAGGCAGCTATATGAAAGCCAGAGAGCTTTCACCAGGAACCAAACCCTGATAGACCTGTTCTCTTGGACTCCCCAGCCTCCAGAACTGTTAGCAATCATTTTCTACTTCTATGAACCACCCGGTGTAGGCATTTTGTAATAGCAGCTTGAATGGACTAAGACAGTGGTCCTCTAACTCTTATACATGGACTGAACCAAATAATTCACAATGTATATGGGATATACTTCAGAAATAATGAGTTTAGCTTCTGAGACAATATGCTTACTCTAAAGAGAAAAGCTTAAATTACTACTTAGTATAGTTACTTAGAAAAAGCATAATGACAGATCTTCTCATGGACAACTTTCTGCTGAGAAAACTGATCAAGGATTTCTTTGAAAAAAATAGTTTGGAAAACAAGAAAAGCATTGAGGCATCCAATTATCAAAAGGGAAATAAAAATTCTTACCAGATTAAAATCCTTTCCTTGATTATTCCATCAACTTTCTTATTTTACTCACCTAACAAAACTCCAATCCTGGTTAAACCCAACTCTACTCAATATCTGTCCTCCTCCTGCCCTTGAACACACACCATGCCAACTGCTCTCACTTTGAAGCTGTGACTTCTAAACTTAAGTGGTCTTTAACACTCCCCAGGAAACCTGCTGCATTTCAAATTTCCGTTCACTCCCAGTCTTCAGCATTTATTTTTCATTTTTTTTTATTTAAAAAAATTTTTTTTGAGTTGGAGTCTCACTCTGTCGCCCAGACTGGAGTGCAGTGGCCGTTCCCGGCCACCGCAGCCTCGACCTGCTGGGCTCCGGCGATCCTTCTGCCTCAGCCTTCCAAGTAGCCGGAATTACAGCCACGCGCTACCACGCCCGGCTGATTTTTTGATTTATTGTAGAGATGAGGTCTCGCTGCCCAGGCGGGTCTCGAACCCGCGGGCTCAGGCAATCCACTCACCTCAGCCTCCCAAAGGCGCGGCATTACAGGCTGAGCCACCGAGCCTGGCTCAGCATTTTTTTTTTTATACTCACTCCTCTTTCTTAGGAGTTCTAACATTTCTTGTTAAATCCTACTTTCAGCAGATGTAGTTCTTGCTTCCACATTCGCCAAGAATGTGGAAACAGTCGAGAATTTACAAGCTCCCACCGCTAGTCTATTCCTCACCTACCCTTGTCCAAACACCCTGCATCTCCCTGTCTTTACTATATGAATGAATGACCTGTGAGCCTAAGGTCAACTTCTCCATACATGTGCTAAATCTCCTATTTCTCCCCCAGTCAAGGGGAGATTCCATCAAGTCTTCTATCTTCTCTGCATCATCAGTGCTTAGCTTCCCAGAGAATCATTCCCATCAGCATAAAAAGGAACTTTATTTTTTCAAATGAATCTAGATATGATGACTGGGGCAATCGTTTTACTATGTACATGCATATCTACATAAGTATGTCAGAATAACATGTTATAAACCTCAAAAATAAGAAAATTTAAATAAAAAAATTTAATAAAGGAACAGTATGGACCCACCATGGAGTTCGAAGGGATGATTTATTTTAATGCCATTCCCCTCTCTAACTTACATTCCATTTCTCTGTTCTGCTTTATAGAAGAATATTCTGAGGGGAAATATCTGGATTTCCTGTTTCTATATCCGCTTATCTCATTCTCTTTTGGACTCACTCTAAAAATGCTTTTACTCTTGCATTCCACAGAAGCTGGGTGTGTCCAGGAGATTAGCAACCTCTACTCTACTTTGTTAAATCGAACAGCCAATTCTCAGTCCTCAAAAGCATTTGGCATCATTGATCATTCCTTCTTCTTGACTAGCTTTTGTTTTAAGTAGCTTCCTGTACAACACTCTTTCCTGCTTTTTCTCTTACCTCATTGTCTCCTTCTTCTTGTTCTCTTTGGCAGTTTCTTCTCCATTCTGATCACTAGTCAAAGAAGTACTGAGAGATCAGTTCTCAGGTCTGTTTCCTACTTATCTATACCCACTCTTTTCGTGATCTTAGAAAAGGAGTGAAAGACCCAAATAGGATATATTTTGACTTTGTGGATAGTATGGTCTCCATTTCAAACACTCTGCAATTGTAACAGGAGAGCATCCATAGACAACGTCTTTAAAATGTGTATGGCTGTGTTTCAATAAAACCTTATTTTATAAAAAGGCAGGTTTTGACACAAGCTACAGATTGCTGACTTGGGTTTTATGCCATCTAGGATTATATGTGTACAAGATTTTTATCTCCACTCCTATTTTGCCCTGAACTCCAATCTCGAATATCCAACCTATCAGCATTACCACTTGGATCATACAAGATATCTCTAACTTCACATTTCCAAAACAGAATCCTAATCTTTCTCTCATCATGCTCCTTCTACCACTTTTCCCCCTTCTTGAAGTTTCTCAGGTTAAAATCCTTGACATCGCTGGATTCCTTTATTTCTTGTTTTTTTTTTTTTTTTGAGTTAGAGTCTCACTCTGTTGCCCAGACTGGAGTGCAGTGGCTGCTCCCGGTCACTGCAGCCTCGACCTGCTAGGCTCCTTCCACCTCAGCCTTCCAAGTAGCTGGAACTGCAGAGGCGCACTACCCCTCCTGGCTGCTTTTTGATTTATTGTAGAGATGAGGTCTCGCCAAGTTGCCCAGGTGGGTCTCGGACCAGCGGGCTCAGGCAATCCACTCACCTCAGCCTCCCAAAGGTGCGGGATTACAGGTTGAGCCACCAAGCCCGGCTTTCCTTTATTTCTCTTGTACCTCTCAACCAGTCATAAATCCTGTGAGTTTGCCTGGAGCTCAGCTATTCTCATCAAATCCACCATCACAACTTTTTCCCAAACCACCATCATCTCTTGCTCTGAATTGTGACAGCATTTCCCTACCTGGTCTTCTTGCATCTGCTTTTGCTTCCCTTCAGTTTCTTTTCTTTTTCTTTTTCTTTTTTTTTGAGTTGGAGTCTCACTCCGTCACCCAGACTGGAGTGCAGTGGCCACTTCCGGCCACCGCAGCCTTGACCTGCTGGGCTCCGGCGATCCTTCCGCCTCAGCCTTCCGAGTAGCCGGAATTGCAGGCATGCGCTACCACGCCCGGCAGATTTTTGATTTATTGTAGAGGTGAGGTCTCACCAAGTTGCCCAGGAGGGTCTCGAACCCACGGGCTCAGGCAATCCACTCACCTCAGCCTCCCAAAGGCGTGGGATTACAGGCTGAGCCACCGAGCCCGGCTTCAGTTTCTTTTAAACATAATGGATGATCAATGTAATCTTTTCAAGACATACATCTGAATTTAATCTTTTAAGGTCATCATCTTCCTCCCTCATGATGAGTAACAGTTAATTAAAGTCCTTAAAAGCCCACCAGGATGTTCAGAGACTAGTCACCCCCCACATGGGAGATATCTCCTCTCATCCTTGCCCTTCTACCCTTCAGCCATCATGACTTCCTTGTACTCCCTTAAGCCTGACAAGCTAGGTTCTGACCACAGAGTCTTTGCCCAACCTTGTGCTCTCTGCCCTTGGGTCAAACACTTCTGTCCCTTCCTTCAAGTCTCTACTCAAATGTCATCTTATAGGGATATCTTCCTTATTTAACATAGCCCCCATAAAAAATGTATTTTTGCTTTTTTACCTTGATTTATTTCTATTTATAGCATGTACTACCATCCTACACACTGTTTGCTCAATTATCTCTTTGTGCACATCTGTCTCCTTGAACAAGAATGTCAGTTTTTTGAAGGAAGGGATAACTTATTGAAGGAAGGAATACCTGTCTGTTTAGTTCCCCACTTTATTTCTGTAACCTAGAACAGTACCTGGCACAAACTAGTTGCTCAATAATTATGGCTAGTTCTCAGAGTTCCTAAGGGGAGAGTCAGTGTGATCTTTGTGGTAAGAAAATGTAATGTGGAGGGACTTCCAGCAAGATGGTGATGGGAGAAGTCAGGCTGAGAGTTGCCACAAAAGTGAGGGTCCATAAAGTATCTGCATGAGTGGGAGTCAGTCAGTGGGTGAGTGAAAGTTCATCTGAGGAGAGACTCAGGTTCATGCAGCCAGAGCTCTCCTCCAGAGTTGACTAAAACTCCCCACTGCCCTGAGATTGGAGCCGCAAGCATGCAGGATCATCTGCTATTCTCAGAACTCTCCTGAGAAGAGCCTGTCGAATTCAGCTGATTCTCATCACCTGGAGCCCAGCCTACACCTGTGACAGCAAAGCAGCTGGAGCTCCAGATCCAATCTGTGGAGAGAGAAGATTGGGGAGAGCTGGAGAGAAGCCCCACCACCAATGAGGAAACGCCAACCAAAGCCATTTTCTCTGCATTGCCTGTTCAGCTCCATCCAGACTCCAACTTGGGACCCAGAGGCAATCTAATCAAATTCAGAGAAACAGAAGCCCCTCTTCCTTGCCAGATCAGAGACAGACATGTCAGATCTGAGTAGGAGACTTGATAGGCAGCAAGCCAGGTGAGTCTAGATCTGATTCACCCTTCTTCCACAGTAGGCCTGGGGCATCTGGCGCAAGCTGAGAGCACCCCAATCAGCCTGCACTGAGAGCAGAGGGGAGGGACTGGAGACCAGAGCTGAAATAAAGATGGACTTACAGGAATGACCTCAGAGCAAGTTTTGTTGTTTTGTTTTTCTGTTTGTTTGTTTTGCTCATTTGGGGGGGGTTGCTTGTTTTTTGTTTTAGTTTTTTTCTCTCTTTCTGTTTTTGATTACATTTTCGTACTTGCTTTTTTTCTTTTATTGCTGTTTTTCTTAGACTTCCTGTTTGTGTAGGGTTATTTTTAAGGGAGAGTACATCAATAGAGAGGTTTTTGTTGGTTTGTGTGTTTGTATGATTGTCTGTATGTTTTAGTTTTTTAAATCTTTTCTATCCTTGTGTCTCTCTTTATTTGTTAGTCAGAATGCCTGTCTTTTTCCCTCTTATTCTTCTCTCTCTCAAACTTCCTCTTGCCCCCCTCCTTCCTTTTTCCATTGTTTTCCTTTTTCTTATTTCATTTTTCTTACAGGGAGCAAACCCATATCCCCACTGTATGGACAGATTGTAAGGCAGTGGGAAATGGGTTCCAAGGGACCCACATACCTTTCAGTGGTTACTGGGATCTGCAGATAGTTTCTGAATCACAGCTCCCTCCTTAATTAATCTCAAAACTGCAAAAAGTACAACCCCCCCACCCACAGTCCAGCTTCAGAATTGAACAAAGCTAGAGGATCCACATAAGGAAGAACAGGAAACTGAGTAACAGAAGTAATAGCTACCCCCCATCCTTGAACAAAATAAGCAAAGAAGAGAAAAAAGGAAGGGAGGAAAATCTACTCAAATGAAGAAAAACCAAAAGAAGAATATGGGTCTCACACAGACCTCTGAGAGGTCAGACCCTGAGAATACAGACTTCAGAACACAAACAATGAAGAGCCCCAGAATGATTGGTCTCAAGCAACAAACCCAGATATCAAGACATTAATAAATAGCATAAATAGAATTGAGGTGAGACATGAGGATAAAATGAAGGAGTTGATAACTGAGATAACAGCAATAAAGAATACAGTGAATGAAATAAATAACAAAATGATAAGCATGAAAAACAGAATTAGCCAAGCAGAACAAAGAATCTTAGAGCTTGAAAATAAAAATATGGAACTCACTCAAAATGTCAAAAACACAGAAAAAAGCTGAAAAAGACAGAACAAAACCTTCAAGAGATGAGTGATTATATCAAGAGGCTGAACCTAAGATTAATTGGTCTTACTGAGGCAGAAAAAGAGACAGAGATCACCCTGGAACAAACATTCCATAAAATTATCCAAGAAAACTTCCCACACCTCATCAGTGATGTGACCATTCAAACACAAGAGATTCAGAGAACCTCTGCAAGACAACAAATGAGAAGACTAGACACATAGTAATTTGCCTACACAAATTAGGTATAAAAGAAAAAAATCCTAAAGGCATCAAGAGAAAAAGGTCAGACTACCTACCAGGGAAGACCAATTAGAATAGCAGCAGACTTATCTATGGAAACATTTCAGGCTAGGAGAGCCTAGAGCCCAATCTTCAAAGTTCTCAAAGATAAACAATTTCAAGCAAGAATTACCTACCCAGCTAAGCTAAGCTTCATCAGTGATGGAGAATTAAAATATTAAAATCTTTCCCAAACATTCAATCTCTAAGAACTTACACTGCCTCCATACCAGCTCTACAAGAAACACTTAAGAAAGTATTAGCCAGGCTCAGTGGCTCAGCCTGTAATCCTGCACCTTTGGGAGGCTGAGGTGAGTGAATTGCCTGAGCCCACAGGTTCGAGACCCGCCTGGGCAACTTGACGAGACCTCATCTCTACAATAAATCAAAAAATTAGCCAGGCGTGGTAGCGTGCACCTGTAGTTCCAGCTACTTGGAAGGCTGAGGTGGAAGGATCACCAGAGCCCAGCAGATCGAGGCTGCAGTGGCTGGGAGTGGCTGCTGCACTCCAGTCTGGGCGACAGAGTGAGACTCCAACTCAAAGAAAAAAAAAGAAAAAAAGTATTAAATACAGAAGAAAGGAAAAAAAAGAACCACAATGCCCTTCACAAGAATGCAGAAAAATGATTGAAAACATGCGTGAATCAACCCACAAATCAAAAGAAAGACAACAAACAGCAACAACAACAAACTTTATAAGAACCTCATGACAGGGATAAATTCTCACATTTCAAGAATTAGTGAATGGACTAAATGCACCACTGAAATGATATAGAATGGCAAAATAGATAAAATATCATGAGGCAACAATATATTGTCTCCAAGACACTCATCTCACCAAAAAGAACACTCACAGATTCAAAGTAAAAGGATGGGAAACAAAATTTCAGGTGAACAGAACACAGGAAAAAGCAGAAGTTGTGATCTTAATATCAGACAAAATGCCCTTAAGCTATCAAAAATTTAAAAAGATATGGAAGATCACTACATAATGATAAAAGGTTCAATTCATCAACAAGAAATGTCCATCCTAAACATATATGTACCCAACATAGGAGCACCAACTTTCATAAAACTGCTTATAGGTAAACTTTAAAAAGATATTGACTGTAACACTATCATATTGGGGATATAAATACCCCATTCACAACACTAGACAGATCATCAAGACAAAAAAAAAAAATAAAAAGGGGATCTGGAACCTCAATAAGACACTTGACCAAATGGACTTAATTGATACCTACAGAACACTCCATGCAACAAACCCAGAATACATATTATACTCATTGCCACATGGAATATACTCTAAGATTGACCACATCTTTAGCCATCAATCAAGCATAAACAAATTTCATAAGATCGAAATCCTGCCATGCACCTTCTCAGACCACAGTGGAATACAAATAAATATCAACACTAACAAAGTTCCCCCCAAATCTACAAAGACATGGACACTAAACAACATGATACTAAGCAACTCCTGTGTCAACATGGAAATCGAAACAGAGATTAAAAGATACTAAGAAACAAATGAAAATGAAGAAATATCTTACCAAAGTCTCTGGGATGCCATTAAAGCAGTGTTAAGAGGGGAATTCATATCTATGAACACATAAGAAGGAAATGAAAAGATCACAAGTTAACAGCCTAACAAATCACCTAAGGAAGCTGGATAAGCAAGACCACCAAAACCCTAACTTCAGCAGAAGAATCCAGATCACCAAAATAGAAGCCCAAATTCCGGACATGGAAGATAAAAAGATAATGCAAAAAAATCAATGAAACAGAAAGCTGTCTCTTTGAAAGGATAAACAAGATCAATGGTCCCCTAGCTAGACTGATCAAGAAAGAGAGAGAAAAAGCCCAAATAAACACAGAAATGCAAAGTATCAAGTCACATCAACCACAAAGAAATACAAAAGATGATCAGAGACTACTATGTACAATTGTATGGAAACAAACTAGAAAACCTAAAGGAAATGGAGGACTTTCTGACATCACACAACCTTCCCAGGTTGAAACAAGAAGAAATCAAGGCCCTAAATAGACTAATAACAATCAAGGAAATTGACTATATCATAAGAAAACAACCTACCATAAAAAAGCCCTGGCTTTCCAGTAGAATTCTACTATGCATACAAGGAGAAACTAATACCAATCCTATTGAAGGTATTCCAGGCAATTGAGAAAGAAGGAATTCTCCCCAAATCATTTTATGAAGCTAACATTACATTGATACTAAAACCAGATAAAGATCCAAAAAAGAAAGGGGACTAGAGGCCAATATCCTTGATAGATATTAATGCTAAAATTCTCAACAGGATCCTAGCAAATAGGAATCAACAACATGTCTCAAAAATCATCCACCATGACCAAGTAGGCTTCAAGGGGATGCAGGGCTGGTTCAACATTTGTAAGACCATAAACATAATTAAATAAATCAACAGATGCAAAAACAAAAACCACATGATTATATCATTAGACACAGAAAAAGCCTTTGATGAAATCCAGCACTTCTTCTTGATAAAAACCCTCAAACATCTAGGTATAGATGGAACATACCTCAAAATAGTAAGAGTCATCTATGAGAAACCAACAGCCAGCATGCTGCTAAACAGAGAGAAATTGCAACCATTTCCCCTGAAAACTCAAAAAAGAAAGGATGTTCACTCTCACTCCTCCTTTTCTACATAGTTTTTGGAAGTCCTATCTAGAGCAAGCAGACAAGAGAAGGAGATCAGGGGTATTCAAATAGGAAAAGAGAAAGTCATGTTATCCTTCTTTGCAGATGACATGATGCTATACCATGAAAACCCAAGAGAAACTGATAAAGGACTTTGGCAAAGTCTCAGGGTATAAAATACATGTGAAAAAGACAGTTGCATTCCTATACACCAACAATAAACAAGCAGACACCCAAATAAGAAGCATGGTCCTATTCACAATAGACACACACACACACACACACACACACACACACACACACACACACACACAATGAAATACCTTCTCCTAACCAGAGAAGTCAAAGACCTTTACTACAAAAATTACAAAACACTGATTAAAGAAATCAAAGATGATACAAACAAATGGAAAAATATTCCATGCTCATGGATTAGAAAAATCAACATTGTTAAGATGTCCATCCTATTCAAGGCAATCTATAGATTTAATGCAATACCCATTAAATAACAAGCAGCATTCTTCTTAGACCTGGAAACTAAAAGACAGGAATTTGTATGGAAACACAAATGACTATGAATAGCCAAAACAATCCTTAGCAAAAACAAACAAACAAAGCAGGAGTTATCACACTCCCAGACTTTACACTTTATTATAAAGCTGCAATAATCAAAACAGCCTGGTATTGGTACAAGAATAGGTATATAGACCAATGGAACAGGATAGAGATTCCAGAAGCAAAACCTCAATTTCTCAACCAATTCATCCTCGACAAAGTCTTCACCACCAACCACTGGGGAGAAGAGAACCTGTTCTGTAAATGGTACTGGGAAAATGGCTGACCACACGCAGAAGATTAAAACAAGACCCTACCTATCACCATACAAAAAGATCGACTCTAAATGGATCGAAGACCTAAACGTAAAACCTCAAACTATAGAACTTTAGAAAATGCAAGAGACGCCCTTATGGAAGTTGGAAATGGCAACCAATTCCTGATCAAAACCCCAAGTACCCATACCATAAGAGATAAGACAGACAAGTGGGACCTCATCAAACTGACAAGCTTTTGCAAAGCCAAAGAAACCATCAAGAGAACAGAGAGACAGCCCACAGACTGGGAAAAAATATTTGCCAACTGTATGTCTGACAAAGGCCTAACATCTAGGATCTATAAGGAACTCAAATGTGCCAAAAAGAAAAAAGAAAACAACCCCATTACAAAGTGGGCAAAAGATATTAATAGACAATTCTCAAAAGAAGACATACAAGCAGACAACAGATACATGAAAAACTGCTCAGCTTCACTAGTCATTAAAGGAATACAAATTAAGACCACACTGAGATACCTCCAAACTCCAGTCAGAATGGCCATTATCAACAAATCAAAAAACAACAGATGCTCGAGAGGATGTGGTGAAAAGGAAACACTTTTACACTGTTGGTGGGAATGTAAAGTAATATAGCCTCTGTGGAAAACAGTGTGGCAATTTCTAAAAGATCTAAAAGTCAACCTTCCACATGAACCCACAATCTGCCCACTGAATATGCCCGGAAGATCTCACCCCACTCTATAAAAAAGATACTTGCACACATATGTTGATTGCAGCATTGTTCACAATAGCAAGAACATGAAACCAACCGTGCTTCCCACTGAAAGAGGACTGAATTTAAAAAATATGGTAAATATACACGATGGAATATGCAGCCATAAAGAAGGACAAAATCATGAACTTCACAGCAACCTGGATGGACTGAGAGTCTATATTACTGAGTGTTGTACCACAGAAACAAAGAACTGAGGATCACATGTTCTCACTCATAAGCAGACCTTGAACAATTATCGTAATAAGAAAAGGATTGGCAGTAGTGGGAAACTGCCGGGGGCGGGGGGAGAGAGGGGAACACTTCGTCAACAAGGGTACCTGCATAATGAACATTTGTATACCTAACCCTGAATTATACGTCACATCTTTAAAATAAAAAAGTAAAACTTAAAAAAAAGAAAATGTAATATGACCTTTGACAGTGAATCCATGCTAATTTTCTTTCTACCTTCAGAAGATTTGCAGAATACACAAAGAGAATATTTGCAAGCTAAGTATGCCAAACACATATTCAACCACCAGGAAACTAACTACATTTTATTTAAAAGATTATAAAATCATTTTTTAAGATTTTGAAAATTATATGATACAATCATGTCTAAAGAGCACAATAATATAATCAACAGTTGTATACCTCAAACAGTGTCGGAAATCTGAAAAATCTTTATTCAAACCTTTTCTCTAACTGTGTGATCTTAGGTGAGATATTTGCTTTTCAGAATATGATTGCTTAGCTATACACGAGGCTTTAGTAATATCTTATTTAGGGTTGTTTTCAGGATTGAATGAGATAATTGCATATAAAAGACACCACTGTGACAGAGCAAATTTTGTTTTTCCTTTTTTCCCCTCTGGATCAGCTTACATTGGGATTTGGTCTTTAGCATTCCCTTAGTGGATTTTAGGAAAACAAAAAGCACCCAAACAAACAGTTTTTATATGTTCATAGATCAGAGAATAGTGTGGCAAGTCAGTAAGAAAAGGCTCCAGCACGTGACACTAGTATTCCCTGAAGTCACAAAAGTTGTACTCATCCCTCAGCAGCCAGGCAGCAGCATCAGTCTCTGAGGACGTGACTTTTTTTTTCCCTGCTTCATGTGCATGTATCAATAACCCCAATGGCATGTCCTAGAAAATTGCTTAAAAGTATAGTACATAAAATATAGCATACCATGTTGACATAATTGGCCATCTCAAACACTCTCTTTCTGATTTCATCTGGATTTTCGTTGTACTTTTTAAACTAAAAAGCAATTAAGCCGAAACATGGGTATTAATATAAATTGGAAGGGATAAAAGGCAACTTTACTTATATTATATATCAGGAGATATCAGGGGCTAAAATTAGGAATTAACTATTAAAGTTAACACTTAAATATTAGAAACAAATTGATTCCTATTCCTCTAGCTAAATCAAAGCACTCTAGGAGTGAAGATGATGTATTCTTCCTAGAAATAGTAGTTCAGTATAAACCTCTAAGGAATTATTCCAAACGTATTTTCACTTATATTCCAGGACTTCCTAAGCTGTACAGGATCAGTGCAAGGAATATCATTCATACACATTCATATACATATATGAGACAGAGAGAGAAAATGAATTCAGTGCAATGAGAAAGATCAAAGCTTCAGAGCCTGAATGAATTAATTTACTCATATTTGCATACACATGTGGATCTTGCATTTATAAAACCCAATATATGAAAATACATTTTTATAAAAGAAGATATAAACAGTAACTATCACCACATATTTGCTTTTTTCAGAAGATTCCATTCATTAGGCTTTTATGTTGACCACTCCCTGATGAGAATATATTCGAATATACAGATGATTTAACTGCTTAGCAAAAGATAAAGTGGCAAAATAATTTAATTGGAAATTAAGCTTGGAACTGTTACATCAATAAGAAGTTAGCATTATAGAGCCAATAATTTGATCTATGCGTATCTAGTGAGTTGCCCTGATTTCTCTGAATAGAAGAAAACATATCGGTTATAGATGTCAAATTTCATAGCTTCAGAAAAATTTGTAACCATAGCTCATATTCATGATTTTTCAAATCTTATGTAGACATTTGATATCTCATTTAATAAATAAATATATGTATAGAGGGGCTTTAAAAGACACATTTATTTTATATAATTACCTCACTATTATCCAGAACCAAATAGTATTCTATGTATTTCTTTTGTTCTTGATGCTTCCAGTCATTCGATTTCTGAAATACAAGAAGAACAATTTCTGAGACATCTTTCTCTGCAAGAGTTCTACTTTTATTTGACATGCTAATTTATGAGAGATTGGTTGATATCTTGGAGTAAAGCAAGACAGTATTAGCATTTTAACTCTAATTCAACAGCCAGAATTAACTACAGACAAAGCTAGAATATTAGAGCTAGAAGGGACACCAGCAATACTCTGGGCTGGCCCCTTCAGTTTGCTAAAGGGTTTAAATTATTACAAAACTAACTAATATGGGAGCTAGAAATAAAACCAACGTCTTTCCTTTTTTAAAAAAAACATTAGACTTTTTTCCCCATCCTGATTTCAGCATGCTCCAAGTGTTTTCTGTTTTGTTTTTGTGTATTTTGTAGTCTTTTATTCTTTTTTTTTTTGAGTTGGAGTCTCACTCTGTCGCCCAGGCTGGAGGGCAATGGCCGCTCCCGGCCACCGCCACCTCGACCTGCTGAGCTCTAGTGATCCTTCCGCCTCAGCCTTCCAAGTAGCTGGAACTACAGGCGCACACTACCACGCCCGGCTAATTTTTTGATTTATTGTAGAGATGAGGTCTCGCCAAGTTGCCCAGGCAGGTCTCGAACCCGCGGGCTCAGGCAATCCACTCACCTCAGCCTTCCAAAGCACGGGATTACAGGCTGAGCAACCGAGCCCGGCAACCTTTTATTCTTAACCTGGTGAACACCAGTTCCTTTACTAAGGGGCAATGCAGATAGCTACATTTGCATCTAGTCTGTGTTCTTCTCTTCAGGCAGAGCTGAATTTCCTTCCCACGTTCTAGCGCTCCCTATTTTCTGTTTCTTTTTTTCTCTCCAAAAGAAATGTATAAAAACAAAACTTTTCATAGTGGATGTTGAACCAGGCCTGCATCCCAGGGATGAAGCCTACTTGGTCATGGTAGATGATTTTTGAGATGTGCTGTTGGATTAGATTTGCTAGAATCTTGTTGAGAATCTTTGCATCTTGTTCATTAGAGGATATTGGCCTGTAGTTCTATTTTTGGTTGGATCTTTACCCAGTTTGGGTATAGCGTGATGTTAGCTTCATAAAATGATTTGGGGAAAATTCCATCTTTCTCAACTGCTTGGAATACTTTCAGTAGGAATATCAGCTCCTCTTACGTTTTGTAGCTGGAAAGCCATCCAGTACAGAGCATTTTTTTTTTTTTGTAGATAGTTTCTTTTTTTTATGATGGAGTCAATTTCGAGGGTTGTTATTGGTTTATTTAGTGTCTCCGTGTCTTCTTGTTTCAACCTTGTGAGGTTGTGTGATGTCATAAAGCCCTCCATTTCATTTGGCTTATCAAGCTTGTTTCCATACAGGAGTGCATAGTAATCTCTGATACTCTTCTGTATTTATTCAGGGTCAGTTGTGATTTGATCTTTTGTGTTTCTGATTGTGTTTATTTGACTTTTTAATCTCTTTTTCTTGGTCATTCTGGCTTGGGGTCCATCAGTCTTGTTAATTCTTTCAAAGAACCAGCTTTTTGTTTTGTTAATGTTTTCTATGCTATTTGTGTCTTCTATGGTCCATATTTGGGCTTTTATTTTGATGATCTGGATTCTTCTTCTAAAGTTAGGGTATTATTGGTCTTGTCTTTCCAGCTCCCTCAAGTGATTTGTTAGGCTATAAACTTGTAATCTTTCCATTTTCTTGATGTGTGTTTGTAGAGATATAAATTCCCCTCTTAGAACTGTTTTCATGGCATCCCAGAGATTTTGGGAAGATGTTTCTTCATTATCATTTGTTTCCAGGAATCTTTTAATTTCTATTTTGATTTTGTGTTGACCCAGTATTTGTTTAGCATCATGCTGTCCATGTCTTTGAGGGTTTGGGGGAAATTTTGTTGGTATTGATATTTATTTTTATTCTGCTGTGGTCTTAGAAGGTGCATGGTAATATTTTAATCTTATGGAATTTGTTTATGCTTGATTTATGGCCAAGGATGTAATTGATCTTGGAATATATTCCATGTGGTGGTGAGTAGAAAATATTCTGTGGTTGTTGGATGAAATATTCTGTAGGTATCTATTAAGTCCATTTGGTTAAGTTGAGGTTACAGATCTCTTAGTTGAATTTTTGCCTTGGTGATCTATCTGTTGTTGTTAGTGGGGTATTTAAGTTCCCAGCTATAATAGTGTTAGAGTCAATATCTTTTTTTAGTTTACTTCTAGTTGCTTTATAAATGCTGGTGCTCCTGTGTGGGTACACATATGTTTAGGATGGATACTTTTTGTTGAAGGATTGAAGCTTTTACATTATGTAGTGTCCTTAAGTGGACAGTGTAAAGGTTGTTTTGTCTGATATTAAGATTGCAACTCCTGCCTTCTTTGGTAATCCGTTTTCCTGAAAACTTGCTTTTCATCATCTAACTTCAAGTCTACGTGCGTCCCTTGTGGTGAAATGAGTTTCCTGAATGCAACAAATAATTGGGTTATGTTTTTTAAAATTCAGTTTACTATGTTATGTCTTTTCAGTGGTGTATTTAGTACATTCACATGCAGGCTGATTATTGAGATGTGATTGTTTATCCCCATCATGTGGTTCTTACAAAGTTTTTTCTTTGCTTGTTTGGTTGGTTGTTTTCTTTTAGCTTTGGGATTGATGGGTGTGTTTTTAAGTTTGCAGTTGCAATGTATTCTCTACTGATTCTGTGTTCTGCTGTTCTCTTGGGAAGTGTGTGGTCATTCTTTTATTCTTTCTTCTGTGCTTAATACTTTTTAAAAACATCTCCTATAGAGCTGGTCTGGAAGCTGCAAAATCC
This sequence comes from Cephalopachus bancanus, assembly GCA_027257055.1. NCBI lineage: Eukaryota > Metazoa > Chordata > Mammalia > Primates > Tarsiidae > Cephalopachus > Cephalopachus bancanus. The sequence goes on along the minus strand of JAPVLO010000120.1, from coordinate 1,940,322 downwards.
CTTAGGGATTAGATGTCTGGGAAGGATTTTAATTCTTCATCACTGATGAAGCTGAGCTTGGCTGGTTAGGAAATTGTTGGTTGAAATTGTTTATCTTTGAGGACTTTGAATATTAGACTCCAGTCCCTTCTAGCTTATAGTGTTTCTGCTGATAGGACTGCTGCTATTCGATTGGTTTTCCCTGGTAGGTAGTCTGACCTATCTCTCTTGCTGCTTTTAGGATTTTTTTCTTTTGTGCCTACTTTGTGTAACTGAATTACTATGTGTCTAGGGGTTTGTCTTCTCATTTGATGCCTTATATCTCTTGTGCCTGATTGGTCACATCTCTGGTGAGATGGGGAAAGTTTTACTGGATAACCTTCTAGAATACTTGCTCTAAGGTGTTCTCTATTTCCCTTTCTTCTTCTAGGATACCAATTAGATGTAGCTTCAGCCTCTTGATATAATCACACATGTCTTGTAGGCTTTTTTCTTTCTTTCTGAGTTTTCTTTCTATGTTTTTTTGCAGATTGGGTTAATTCCATGTTCTGGTCTTCAAGTTCTGAGACTCTTTCTTCTGTTTACTAATTCTTCTTACCATGCTTGTCACCTTGCTATTTCCTGGATGAACATTTTTTTATGGTCAAAATCTCTGTTATAAGTTCTTTCAGTGTTGCATCTTGTCTTTCTTGAATCTTATTCACTTTCCATTCTTTCCATCCATCTAATCCCTGTCATATTCTGGGGTCAGTTGTTGGAGACTTCCAGTATTTGGGCTCTAAGGTCTGATTTTTCAGGTGTCTTCTCTTTGTTACACTGAAAATTACCTGTGATCTTCTGTTAGTTTTTACTCATTTGTGATAGATCTCTTTCATTTCTCTTTAGTTCCATTATTCAGTGACAGTGGGTGAGGATTTCATTTCTGATGTTTGCTCAGCCCTCTATTTTTCCCTGATCAGGGCTCTGGATTTGTTCTATTTTGAAACAGGACACTGATCCCTTTGGAGGTCTTCCTTGTCCTTTTCTGGTTAGACCTTTGTCCCATGGCTGAGGCAAGGTAGGGAGTGGAGCACCTAAAACTCAGCACTCATTCTGTCTCTCTGGAGTTTGTGCTTTCAGGATATCCCTTCTGGTTAATGGTCAACCCCTGATTAGTTGATCCACTGGTCACAGAGTTTGGGTCTGTTGCTCTGTTGTAAGCAAACTGGAGCACTTTCCTGCCCCATTTTCAAGAGGATGGCAGGGTGCTTCTTTCATCTTCTCCAGTGGGGTTTTGTCTGTGGGCTCCCTCCATAACCCTTGCTGCCAGTGTCCAGCCAGGTGCGGCAGTGGGGAGAAAGAGCTTGGAGTCAGCACTTCCTTCTGCTTCAGTGGTGAAGCAGAACCTGGAGCCAGTAGTCTCTCCCTGCAGCTTCTTCCCAGGAAGACTTTTGTCAGTTAAAAAAATGGCACTCAGATTCTGTGACCTGGGGAACACTAGGGACCAAGCAGAGCAGCTGCAGCATCAATTGCTTCACCGGGAAAGCCCTGGCCACTTGTTCATAAGCCCCCACTTAATCAGTTTCTCCCAGCATCTTCTTCCCAGGAAGGGTTTTGTTGATAGTATTCAGTTCTTTGTTTCTGTGGTAGATCACTAAGAATGGTTATCTCTAATTCCATCCGATTTGCTGGGAAGTTCATGATTTTGTCCTTCAGTATGGCTGTGTAATATTCCATTGTGTATATGTACAACATTTTCTTTGCCCAGTCTATTTTTGATAGGCATAAGGATTGGTTACATGTTTTTGCTATTGTGAATAATGCAGCAATAAACATGCATGTGCAGGTATCTTTTTTTGTAGAATGATTTGTGCTCCTCTGGGTATATTCCCAGAAGGGGAATTGTTGAATTGTATGTAATGTCAATTTCTAGCTCCTTTAGATATCACCACACTATTTTTCAGAGGTTGGGCTAGTTTGCATTCCCACCAACAGTGTAGAAGTGTCCCCTTTTCTCCACACCCACACTATCATCTATGGTTTTTTTGATTTATTACTATGACCATCCTTACTGGGAAAAGACAGTATCTCAGTGTGGTTTTGATTAGTAAGGCTGAGCATTTTTTCATGTATCTGTTGGTTGCTTGTGTATTTTCTTTTGAAAAGTGTCTTTTTTTCATGTCCTCTGCCTATCTTTTAATAGGGTTGTTTATTTTGTTTTGTTTTTGTTTTTTCCCTTTTGGCTCATATGAGTTATTTGTTAGAACTTTGTCAAACACACAATTAGCATTTTCCCCATTCTGTGGGGGTGTCTTCCCACTCTCTTGATGATTTCTTTTGCTTGCGAAAGTTTTTCAGTTTAATGAGGTCCCACTTGTCTATCTTATCTTTTATGACATATGCTTTTGGGGATTTGATCAAGAATTGGTTGCCTACTCCAATGTGCATAGCAGTGTCTCCTGAATTTTCTCCTAAGATTCTTATAGTTTGAGGTTTTATGTTTAAGTCATTGGTCCTTTTAGAGTTGATTTTTTTATATCGTGATAGGTAGGAGTCCTGTTTCCCAAATAATTATTGATAGGTAAGAATTTACTTTTGTTAGTAGTTTTCTAGTTTTTTATAGATCCTTTGTATCTTTTTTTTTCTCTTGTTTATCTTTGTGATTTTTCTGTAGTGTTAAATTTTGATTTCTTTCTTTTGTTGTTTGCATACAAGATATACAACGAGAGAGAGAGAGAGAGAGAGAGAGAGAGAGAGAGAGAGAGAGAGAGAGAGAGCACTTTATGGTTACCATGAGGCCTACATAAAAAAATATAGTTATAGAGGAAATTTTATCATATAGACTATTTTACATTGATGACATCATCACACACTCTAGGCATTTGCTTTCTCCCCAGTAATATATATTTTTAATGTCACAGTTTTACATATTCTATATTATGTGTTTCAAACAACTTATTGTAGCTCTTTTTTATTGATCTGACTTTTAACTTTAGAGATACATATGATCTACAGAGCACCACAACAGCATTGAAGTATTCTGGATTTGACTATTTATTTACATTTTTGGTGAATTTGCTGGTAGAATTTCAACCTACCGCAAATTGAACCCACCAGAAATTTTATTCAGACCAATTCTACCCAGTGTTTCTGGATTCTTGATATGAATCATTGATGATAATAATTGATTCATAAGTACTTATTAAATGAATCACCATTGTCTACCAATGCTTTAAGATTCATGTTTCTATAGCTTACTAATTTCAACAACTGTAAAATTTCACTAAACTGCACTGCTAATACTGACACTCAGGAGAAGTTACATGAGAACATCCCGAATTAAAAAAAAAAAAAAAAAGTTACACGTACTACTAGTCTGGTGGCGGGCAAAGCAACATTCTGCCGCAATCCATGTGCCCATAACATATCATCTATCCCACAGGTGCTGCTGTCCGTCTTTTCATTAGGATCATACTTGAAGAGTGCATGCTCCTGTTCATCCTGATTTGTGAGGCTTAAAGGTTCAATAAAGTACCTTTGCTCTCCTTGACTGAAGTAACCTCTGAAAAACATGAGAATTGTGGCTTCTTAACAAAATATTCTTGTATTTGGGTTACTTCAGTCATCACACATTGAACTAAGGGTAGACAGTAAAATAGAGTGTTATGGTTTCTTTCTTTCCATGGTACTTATGTTCAAATGAGGAAAATGGGTATGCATTAAATAACTACTGACTATACATAATTATGCAGTAAAAACTTAATATATATAATTCCAAGTAGATAATTAGTGTGGAGAAAAAAATACAAGTACATATAATAGGAAGTTGGATGAAGTGTACATTGAATTATATGACAGCAAGAGTGAATGTGGAGGATAAATTATGTGGTTTATTGAAATAATCTCATAAAAGATCATGGTAGTTGGACTACGATATTGAAGTAGAGACAGAATGCAGTTAAGGAACTCAGAAAATATTTAGAAGATATAATCAATAAGGCTTGATAGGAGATTGACATAGGGGACTGAGTGGCAAGAAGTCCTCAAAGTATTTATGTTTCTGAATTGGGCAAGTGGTTAAAAAATTATATCATGGATTAAGATAGAGAAGAGGAAAATTACCAGATTTGAGAAACAATCTTTAGTTTGGTGTAGGGCACATTGAGAATGATATTTCTTTAATATATTCAACTGGAGATACGAAATAGGAAATTAGATCAAGCCTGGACATCAGAAGAGACATCCTACTGTAGACAGAAGCATGAGAAACCATTAACAGGCAGAAATAAATACATGATAGTCATGGATAAGAAGAGCTACAGAGAGAGGTTGCAGTGAGGAGAGAGAAAAGGTGCTCTTATTTCCTAAAGATTCTGACTCTAAGACTGAGACTCAAAATCCTGTATTTTAAAAACAAGTCAACAAAAACACCTCTGAAAGCAATTCAAATCTGCAATTTACAAACCGCTGTCAAGAAAGTAGTATTTCCTCCAAATTGCAACATTCTATGGCTTTTAAAATTCATACTCAACTCTATTATAATTAATGATATATAAAATTATTCTGATTTACTAAGTACACATATATACACCACAATCACAAGTACATACAAAACACTCCTGAGGTCTTACCTTAGACCTCTACATGTGCTGATGCTAGCATCGGAAACTTTTTCATTCATGATGTGTCCTTGATAGTAACAGTCATCCTAAAGAAAAGGGGAAAAGGGGTTTTGTGAAGGAAAGTATGCATGAATTGTATACCAACTGTTAAAGTTCAATTTGAAATCTTGAAACAGGATTTATAATGTTTTCAAAACATTTTCTGCTGAATAACAGATAACTTAAGATGTTCAAAAAATTAATTAAATAAAAGTTTTCTATGGGTTAAAATCTTTAATGTTAGTTAATGACTCCAAAATGCTTACAGGGTATTTACTAAATGTTGATGTCACTGAAGCAGGATGAAAGTGAATTCTGTTTAGAAAAAATAAACCCAGACACCTAGATAAGTAAGCATAAAACCTGAGTCCCCCCAAACACCAGACATCCAATCTTCCCCTTAGCTGATTGCTCATTCTGGTTTTTTTTTTTTCTAAAAAAGAACTACAGGATATTTTTCCAATGGGTGCTATTCAAATTATTTTTTAATTTCTTGATTTATCCAAAGGGATTCATTAGCTTAACCGGATCAGCGCAACGTTTCTTGCTTCCATTTAGAACAAAATACCCATCCGAACATTTTTTCCATGTGACTTCCTTTGTATATTGTAGACAGATGATGGACCTTTCCACTTTGGGACTGATGAAATGTTGACCCAGGTAAACTCATGTATCATCACTATAGACAAGAATACTTGAAGAACTTCCCATAGACAAGGGAACCAAAAATAGAAGACAATGGTGCATTACCACGTGGACATGGTGCCCAACGATATCTGCTCAGTCTGAGCAGAAAGGGTCTCTGATTAGGAGTCAAGAGTCTAAATTATTTAAGGACAACAATTCTACAACTGCCACGGGGAAAACAGTCTTGAGTTTAATAGACCATAAATCCAGAGAGATGATAGGAATTGACTGAGAGTACCAGAGGTATTTAAAGAAAATACCATGTTCCTTGTGCCTCTGCTCCTATAAGAAGCTCTTACGCCTGGAAAAGCTTGCCAGTGTTGTCAAGAAATAACTTTGTTCTTGTTAAAATGTTAAAAAAGTGGAAGATCAATTAAGTAATTACTACTGCTGAAAAAAGAATCAATGTTAAAAATGCAATTTTGGTGGCTCAGCCTGCAATCTCAGCACGTTGGGAGGCCGAGGCAAGTGGATTGCCTGAGCCTGTGGGTTCAAGACCACCTGGGCAACTTGGTGAGACCTTGTTTCTACAATAAAATAAAAATTAGCTGGGTGCGGTGGTATGTGTCTGTAGTTCCAACTACTTGGAAGGTTGAGGCGGAAGGATTGCCGGAGTCCAGCAGATTGACACTGGGGTGGCGGTGAGTGCGCCACTGCGCTCCAGCCTGGGCAACGGAGTGAAACTCCAACTCAAAAAAAAAAAAAAATTGCAATTTCACTTCTACTATTTCCTGGCATGGACACTGCCTTTAAGTCTGTAAGTCACACCCCCATTTAACAAAGAATCTAGGATACCCTGTTACCGTGATTTGTGGGCTTGCAGTGATCTCTTTTCCAGTGGAATTATAATATGTTTCTGTGTAGTTTGGTGCAAGGAGATTCCTGGAGAAAGAAAAACAAAAATGCCATGATTACTCGTGCTGATGGTAAAGTCCAGCGATCACTGGGCGTGCAGAAAAGTTTTAACTTCTGAGTTCTTCCTTCTCACCCCCCAAGATAAGTTTAAGCACTAAAGGGCTCCTTTAAATGGAAAGACTGAAAGGGACAGGGACATTACTGAATAGTGTGGAATCATATCTTCTTCTTCATAGGACTTTGCATGCTTTCTTGAGGAAGACTTCAGGAAGAAACAGAACTGAAGAAGTTAAAGTTGATAAAAATGAACCATACGAGCAATGCTTCTTGTCACTTTGGAATAGCTGCGTTTTTGCTCAGTCTTTTTCAATTACTGCTAACAACTGTGGCAAAGGACATTTATTGGACATTGACTTGAATTTGATAGTTAGGGCCCTTCTGGAAATTTCATCAATTTTCTTGATTCTTTCATGCTTTCAGTTATCCATCAGAAAATAGGAGCCTGAATATATATATTCAGATATATGTATGTATCTATATATACATATATCACCTACTTTTATTTACGAACAGGAGCTAAATAATGTGTGCACATGGTCATACAGTGCAAATGATAGACAGTGCAGGGGGCAGAAGGGGGTGAATGATGAGAAATTACTTAATGGGTACCAGTATACATTATTTGGGTGATAGATACCCTAAAATCTCTGATGTCATCATTATGCAATTTATCTATGTAGCAAAATTACACTTACATCCCTTATATTTATACAATATATATATATGATCAGATTCCTGTTTTCTATAGATAGATAGATAGATAGATAGATAGAAAATATATTTTTCCCCTAGCTCCACTGAGGTATAAATGACTTATAAAAATTGTAGGCCGGGCTCAGTGGCTCAGCCTGTAATCCCAGCACTTTGGGAGGCCGAGAAGAGTGGATTGCCTCAGCCCGCAGGGGTTTGAGACCAGCCCAGGAAATTTGGCAAGACCTTGTCTCTACAATAAATAAAAAAAATTAGCTGGGCGAGGTAGTGCATGCCTGTAGTTCTAGATACTTGGAAGACTGGGGCAGAGGGATTGCCCGAGCCCAGCAGGTCGACACTGGGGTGGCTGTGAGTGTATCACTGCACTCCAGCCTGGGCAACAGAGTGAGACTCCAACTAAAAAAAATGTATATATCTGACTGGGTACAGTGGCTCATGTTGTAATCCTTGCACTTTTGGAGGCTGAGGCAGGAGGATTGCTTGAGATACACCTAGGTAAAATTGTAAGACCTCATCTCTACAAATTTTTTTTTTAATTATCTAGGCATGGTGATGTGTGCTTATAGTCCCACCTACTCAGGAGGTTGAGACAGAAGGATTGCCTGAGCCTAGGAGGTCGAGACTGCAATGAGCTGTGATCCTGCCACTGCACTCCAGCCTGGGCAACAGAGTGAGGCCCCAACTAAAAAAGAAATTGTGTGTATTTAAGGTATACAACATGATGATTTGAGATACAAATACACTGTGAAATGATCACCACAATCAAGCTAATCAACATATTCATCATTCCACGTATAATTTGTGTGCACGTGTGTGTGCATGTATGTGGTGAAGATAGGTAAAACTTATTCTCAGCAAATTTCAAGTACATAATGCATTATTAGTAACTATAGTCATCACATCGTATATGAGGCCTCCCAAACTTATTCGTGTTATAATGGAAAGTTTGTATCCTTTAGCCAACATCTCCCCCTTTTGTTCTCCTTCTTCTAGTCCCTAGAAACCACCATATCACACTCGGTTTCTATGAGTTTTGTTTTCTTTGGATGTCATATATAAGCGAGCTCATGCAGTACTTGTCTGTGTCTGGCTTATTTCACTTAGCATCATGTTCTCCAGTTTCATCGATGTTGTTGCAAATGGCAAGATTTCCTTTTTTTGGAGTTAAATGATATCCCATTGTGTATATAGATACATATATATACATACATATATGACACAATTTCTCTATCCTTTCGTCTGTCCAGGAACACTTAGTTTGTGTCCATTTATTAGCTACTGTGAGTGATAAATATATTTTACCAAGACAAATATTGCCTGTTCTTATTTATAAACAGGAGCTAAATAATATGTGCACATGGATATACAGTTTAGAATGATAGTGGAGATTTGGGAGGGTCGGAGACAGGAAGGGGTGAATTATGAGAAATTACTTAATGAGTACAGTATACTTTGTTTGCAAGATAGATACCCTAAAAGTCCTGACATCACCATTATGTAATCTACTTATGTAACAAAATTACACTTGCAAATGTATACAAATAATTCTAAAAAGAGGCAGGGCAAGGAAAAAAGAAGTACTTTCATGAATAAAATGCCATCTTTAGAGCAGAGACTGTGTTAGCAATGTTATAGCATCATTTAAGTCAATCCTTTCAAAAATCCTATGAGATAATTATTACTCTCCTTACTTTTAAATCAAAATGTAAATAATCATATCCAAATTAGCCTAACCCAAAGCCTATGCTATTTTTATTATGCCACACTACTTTCATACTCTATTCAATTGTAATTTTTTTTAATTGCAAAAGGTGATAGTCTATTTGAGGGAAAAATCTTGCTGCCCTATATGGGAGAATCTAGAGATTAAAATAGATTGAAAGCATAGAATTAGGAAAAACTAAGTCTGAGATATAGATTGATCACGATCTGACTGAGAGCTGCAACAATGAAATTTCAAAAGAACTGTTGAATTGAGAACAAAGTAACATGAGAAAAATGGATGGGTCGTGAATAGCTGAGTAGAAAAATCACTAATGTTAGGTGTCAGGAGAACTCTATTCTGGTTTTACCATTAACTTTACATTTGGCCCTAGAGTTTTATTTACTTAGGCATTTATTTCACTTGTCTTTTTTCTGAGTTGCAAATGGTTTTAAGATCTAAGTTTTAGTGTTAGAATAGTGAATTATAAGATAGAGGAAAATTTCAAAATTATAGCAAAGTACACTGGAATCTTTTGGTTATTACATAGAATAAATAAAACATATGTGCTCATTAATTGTGTTTTATTACTAAAAGTATCAAAGTACTAACAAACTGTTGGCTTACCCAATGTATTTCTACTACTTTAGAAGAAATGAATATTCACCGAACACCTTCAGTCAGTTGAGAGCAAAAGCAGATTAGTCAAGGTCTGTGTGAGTCATAAGTAGTGACAGACTCAATTAGCACACTTTCTACATGCTAACCTACTGTTGGTAAGGAAATTATAGTATCAGAGATACACATACTTACTTGTTTTTTTTCAAATAAAGCACTGCGATTTTTCCATTGACTGTCATTTTATATTTTAATTCAGTTTCAAAACGTTCCTGAAAAAAATGCAAAAACATTTACTGGTAATTAGAAACCATATACAAATATTCATTTGGCTGGGTCTATCTGTTCAATCATTAGCAAGCCATGTCTGCATCTCTTTAGTTATAATACCAAATGTCAATCTCAACCTCTTTTAACAAATCAGACAGCTCTGGTAACTAGATAGACAAATTATCTGAGACTATTATATCCATCCATACATCCTTCCATCCACCTATCCCTTCATCCATCCATCCATGCATTCTACAAATATTATTTGAGTGCTGGTTCTGTGCAATATGTTGTTTGGTTCTGGAAATTCAACTCTAAGCAATAAAAATTAGTACCTGCTGCCAAAGTTATAATCTTATGAAAAGACAGACAATGAAGCTATGTTGTATGATATTGATGTATATATTGTAGCATGTCTGATGTCTTAAGGGTAGGAAAGGCTTTCTTGAGGGAATAATGTTTAAGCTGAGATATGAATTATACAGAGAGGTCCAGAGAGGTAAGTAAGAAGGAAGAATGCACACAGAGGCCTAAAAGCCTCCATTGGGTCTCACTGATGATTTTTGGTCCTGGGGTCTTCTCAAAGCTAAGTGGAGGACAGAATCTGAAAACATAATAGGACCATATGCTTTAACATGAAGAGGAATCATCAGGAAGAAACCACAGTCTCAGATTTTAGGAAGAGGAAGTATTACCTCAAGTAAACCATGATGAAAAGGAAAAAAAATTAATTTTAGATTTAAATATATAAGAAGAGCTATAGGGGACTACACAGAATTATTTTAAAGAAGATATTCTAGGGTGCAAAGTTCTGGCTTTGGTCTACAAAACAAGGTTATCAGCTGTGACTATACTCCATATATAAAAGCTTACTGGATATTTCATTAAAGATATCTAAAGACGACAGATCAAAGGTGGCTGAGATCATGTATTATGAACTGAGTTCTCTTTCCTCTGCTGCACTGTACCTAAGACCAAGCAATCCTTTCTTTTCTCTGACTTCTGACTGGAGTGGTACATGAGCTCACAGATGGATGATGGCAGCTTAGAGTCATCAGCATGGGTATAATGTGAGGATTTGCCATCTCCATGGTCAGTTATTATGGTCCATTCTTCCTTTAAATCATCAGTTGTTGGGATCTGCACTTGCGCCAAAGAGCCTAGACTATAAATATCTCACGGTGTGGGCCTAGATAAGGAAAGGCTGATGGATTTCACTTCATTTGAATGGATAGCAAGAGCTGGAAAAAGGCAGGGGATTGAAAACAAAAGTCCTGGGAAGTAGTTATAACCACTTGCTTTTCAGGTTTCAAAACATCTAGGTAGAATAAAGTCACGATACCCAATGTGGTTTTCTACCCAGAAGGGCCTTCGAGATAGCTACGTCCTGTCAGCAATGGATTGTTAGTGGATTTAGTCCCCAAAACATTATCTGGAGATTGTTTTAGAAAAAAGAAATAATTGTTTTTGGTGTCGAGTTTTAGCTGACGCTGGCACAGAGACTACAGATGGAAAGAAAAAACAAGGAAGAGAACCAGAGCCTCTACAAAGAGGCACACTGTGTGATGTGACGGACATACTCCGGAAGAGAGTTCCATGGTAGAGAGCAATGCCGGCTGCTAAGAATTGTGTCCTATTTGTGTATTCTCTGGGTTCTGAAGTATGAGTCAATACACCTTGGAGAGCATCTCATAAAAGGAGATGATTGGGGATCCATTAAGTAAGATTAGCTGGCCACGGGGACAAATGAATTCAAATTTTCTCCAGGAAACATTCTAAGGGTCATATTTAGTGGGTTGATTGGGAAAACTACAGTCTTAGAGGATCCTAGGTTGGACTCAATTCTGTAAAGTCAAGATAACATCAATGGGCCTGCAGAAAATGCCAGAGGAGATCCTAGAAGATCCAAGGAAGTTCTTAATTCTAGCAATACAACTGTTGTCCTTAACAGTGAATCCAAGGCCTTTAGAAACTCTGGTAGATCTAGCTAATGGCCAGAAGTACTTCCTAATCTGGGGAAGGCATTATGCTGTCAGATATTCTATTTTATGACGTAGACCAATAGCAAGATGGTTTTGACCTCTAAGAAAGCGTGCAATCTGGAGGCTGAGTTCTAAGAAGAACAGTGACTGCCTTTAGAATGTAAGTTCCCAAACTCAGGGACCTTGACTGAGTATTTTTTTAATATATATTTATGCAACTGTATGGTCAACGTACTCTAGTCATGATCATCTATTCATTTGTCCATTTGTCTACTTGTCCATCTGGTCATTTATTTAATACATGCTTATTCAGTCTTCCTCGTGTCATGCAGATAAGATACAATCATGAATATAATCATGAATGAAATATTCAAAGTTCTACTTTGGTCTTTACACTTCCCCAGCAAATGTTTTCAAAGGGTTATTTTCAACCTAGTTCAAATCTTCAGCAATGTGGCTATGTGTGATAAAGTCAGAAAAAAGTAGCGCCATACTCTTAGTACAGCTGACAGGTAACATCAGAGGCTCAGTTCTCTGATTATGTAATTATTCAACACAGGGCATGCTCATATAATGATAACTACAAGAGTCCCCTGCCTTTTCACTGACTTGAGAAAAAAGTGATTGATCTAGAGTGAGACCTATTTGGTTTTCATGGGATACAGAAGTCCTCTTGATCATATCGATGGACAACTGCCTGATGGATTCTGGATTGTTTCAAACTGTAATCGCTAATCAAGTCTGCACAGGGAAGACCAGTAATCTCACCACAGAAACTGCAAAGACAAGCCTGGGAATTTGGCTTATACTTGGAGGACAGTGTTCTTATTAACCATAAGCTGTGCCCGAGAAGATTCTATGCCAGTGGAAGTTATATACTTGTTTTGTGGCAGACAAAGATGTCACTTGCTTCTCTAGTCTGTGTTTGTAAGACAAGTATGATATGGCAGAATCCATAACCCTGGCAGGTCAGGATGAAGATATCACACAAGCAGCAGCATAGGGGCCTTATGTTTGTAGATTAGACAAAAGTTGGAATCACGAACAGATAGGTAAGGTTAAGTTCTGGATGTTCACAGGGAGATATAAAAAGTCACATGATAGAGTTGCCAGATTAAATATAGGATGCCGGTTAAATATTAGTTTCAGATAAACAGCAAATATTTTTAAAGTATAAATATATCCCATACAACACGGTGACAACTTATACTAAAAAAATTGATTGCTTACCTGAAATTTAAATTTAACCAGGCATCTTACATTTCCATTTGCTAAATGTGGTAACCCTACAAATGGATGAGTTTACAAGAAGTAAGAAAGGATGGAGGTGACTAAGGAGGAGAAATTAGATTCCACTAGCTGGAAAAAAATCAGGTTAATTCATTTGGAAAGCTTCTTTAGTATGCCACAAATGTGATATGGGCCATACTTATGCAAAAATTTATCCACTGTTTTTCTGAAATTTGAATGTAAACAGTGTCCTGCATTTCATCTGGCAACCCTGTCATGTAGATTTTGATATCTACCCATGAACATACAGGCTAAACCCTAGCAGGAGTTACTTCTAATGGTTCTTGTGGGATGTTTGTCTTACAAACACAGACTAGAGAAGCAAGTGACATCACCCGACACCTATAAACATCAACATTACCTGCATATTAAGAAGACAGTATGATAGAGTTATATTAGTTTAGAGACACTGAAGAAGCATTCAGTGCTAATTCTATTAAAGTCATCATGCCTAATAATAGGTTCTCTACTACCTTCTATAGCTAATGAGAGCAGGAGAGAACTTGAAAATGTACTAAATGAAACTATAAATAAAATTTAAAAAAACAAGATTTGCCACATAAAGAAACATGAAAAGGTTCTAATTATTTAGGTAAACTTTTCTTCAATTATTTATGATATTTGGTCTAATGTTTTATTACCATTAACAGATAAAATTCATGTGTTTGGGAAGAATTAATGCTGATCAACAAGTATTTATGACCGAAAATTGGGATTGAGACATGAGGGTCAAGGAGAAATAAGAACATGTAAAAAACATAGAAAGCATGTTTTTTTATTGACCTGGACAATATTAAACCAGAAGAAAAGATTGCAAGTGCTCTCATAGACACACATGAGCATGTACACACACACACACACACACACACACACACACACACACAGTGTCTATGCACTATTGCTACAGACATAAAATCAACATTTTTTCCCCTTAAATCAAGAGCTGAATTGTGTAATGCTGACCATGAAGCATGACCTCAGGATGGGGGCTTATTAGATTATACCTGAATACACCATGCCTGGTGTCACAAAGACCATATACATATATTCATCTCATATATAAAATCTTAAATCAAGATTATTTGATTGAATCGATTGAATCAAAAGCTGTACCTGTTGGTCTGGTTCTTTGACCTCTCTTTTATGTAGTGGATGAAGTCTTATGGGATAAACCACTTCGTACTCCTTTAGCCCAGGGAGTTTTTTTATAGCACTTACTGGGGGTGGGAAGGAAGAAAAGAAAAGACTTAGCCAAGCAGAACTAAAACAGGCGGGCTGGTGACTGCAGCCCTTATTGCATTACCAGTGAATGGTGCCATGCACAGAGGCTTTAAGTGATTGATGTTAGATTTATTAACATGCTGACACCAGAGAGATGAAAAGAATAAAAAACTTAGTCTTTCTCGCAAATCTTTACCTTAACAAGTATCTTCAAATATTTCCCCACCAAAAGTTTACAAGTGCTTATGTATGTGGCGAAAATTTTTATTATGAATTTTCCCATTTCTCTTTGCTAGCTTGAATCCCTGGAGCACTCTCAAATCAGGGATGTAGCAGGTAAAAGAGAAGGAAGACAAAAGCCAAACTAATCATCTAAGAAGCTGATAAGTCCCAGAATAATTGCGTTGAAGCACTCTGGAAACCACACAATGTTATAAAAATGAAATAATGAATATATGCCATTGTTCATTCTAATTTTTTACATTTGCCAATAACAATGTTTTATACTAATGAAAGAAACCAAGTCTCAGCTTTTAAAAAAAGGCTCCAATAATAGGGTAATAAAATGAGCTGGAATTAGCAATACAGATAAACCATTCATTTCATATAAAAATTGAAAAAAAGAAAATGAGAGGAAAAGACCATTTGAACAGAATCACTGACCTGGAAGGACTTTTCAGTCATATTGAAAGATAACTGGAAAGTTAACGGAGCCAACTTCTCTGCAACATAAATGCTCATCCCTATGTTGTTTTTAGAAGTTATTTTAGAGAAAAATTCATTGTTCCCAAGGCTAACACTGGATTTCCGATTGTCTTTTTTTTATTATTAAGATGTAGGGTACAATTCAGGATTAAGTATACAAGTGGGCACTGTACAGGAAATGTTTGGGCCTCCCTTCGGTCCCCACTTTGCCTGGTTTGAAATCAGGTACCCTTATTGATGTAGTGTTTCCCCTCCCTCCTACCCCAGCAGTATCCCACTACTGTCAATCCCTTTCTTATACGATTATGGTAAATGCTCAGGGTTCACTTATGAATGAGAACATGTGGTACTCTGTTCTTTGTTTCTGTGATAGATCACTGAGTATTATTAACTCTAAATCCATCCAAGTTGCTGCAAAGTCCATATGTTTGTCCTTCTTTATGACTATGTAATATTCTATGTTTTTTTAAAATTCAGTCCAGCATGAGCAGCATGGTTGGTTTCAATTTTTTGCTATTGTAAATAGTGCTGCAATAAACATGTGTGTGCAGGTATCTTTTTTGTAGAATACCTTGAGTTCCTCCAGGTGTATTTCCTATTGCCTTTTTGATTGATCCACACAGTCTAGTCTCCACTCTTTGTTGCTAGAGCGTCACCCAGAATGTAGACTGCAGTAGGAGCCAGGGCTCAGAGAAAGACCTAACCCAACAGCTTCCTAAGATGGGAACCGGAAATATCTTACTCTTTTCTCTGGGCAATAACAAGAAGAGTCTCTAAAGGTAACCCTAGCTCACTAAAGTATTCAAACACAAATTCTGTGATAATATATGTCTATGTTACTGTGGCTGAGCTTTTAATAAATATAAGTAATAATATTTTAATAATATAAGTATTATTCATCATTCACCAGGGAGGACTGTACGTTTTTCCCAATGATGTCCCAGAGAACAGAACATTCATTTTTAAAAAAGTTTTCTCCAGAAACTTAAGCATAAACTTTAAAAGTTCCTAGTATTGTCAATCTTTATTATTTCTATTATCATAGAATGCCATTAATTGATTTGACTATTCAAGAGCCATTTGACTTTAATAATGTCAAAGAATAAAAAGAGGGGTTAAATTGGCTAAGAATTCTTTGAGTCAAAAATGTATTGAAACAACTTCTTTCAGTGGCTTGAGATTTATTCTTAAGAAACTTTCAAAAGCAATTGAAATCATGGCACCGATACTAGAGTACCTGAATTTAGAGTTTGGTTTGGGTTTTTTAATTGTTTGGAAAGGGAAGAGGGATTAAATGATCTCTAATCCCTAGTTCAAGTAGTCTATAATTTCATGCAAGTAAATATGGAATACCTATAACCTCTTTGAAGCCATGACCATTAGGATAGCTAATTTCTAAGCTATGGTGACAAAATAAACCTCATCATGTTGTCAAATTTTAAGAACATCATGAGGTTGTTTCACTCATTTCTTGCTCTCATAGAGATAATCGCTGGGCATCTTTTATTTCTATTTAATTAATTTTTGGCAAAAAAAATAATAACATAGATTCCAAAAAAATTTTATAACAGAAGTTCAAAAGCCTAAAAAAATATTAAATTGAGTGTCCTCTTTCCAACAAAGTAAAATTTTCATAATAATCATAATTATTTCAAAACAATAAGATGCTAAGAGGTAAGAAAATTACTCTTGCCAGAAGTCAACTTATGGTATTGACACAATTCCCTGCCACCCTCCTTAATTCGGTGGCACAAAATAAGCACACTCGAAGTCACCAGCTTGCTGTCTGTGTATCACAGTGTCTAATTCATGCAGTTCGTCCTGTTAATACAGAATTTATGAAGTCATACTTCACCAATATTGCACTCAAGGTGTATCTTTGTTAAATGCTGTAGTGGTGGTTTTATGGTTCAGATAATAAAATAATAACTGCCCACTGATTCTTTGTATGAAAGCAGAAAATGATAATATACATATTCCTCATTTAGAAGTAGTGAGAAGAGAAACACACCAATCTAGTCAACATAAATTTTATCTGACATGCACACTGATCTCCATGCTTCTAGTTAGTATCTGAATCCTATTGTTTCATGAAATCAGAAATTGCAAATTGGTTATTAAATATTAACTCAAAATATGAGTAAATGAGTTATGAAATTTATTTTAAACTCTTTCTTTGGTGGCTAGGCACTTCCAAATGAAAACCAAAAACAAACACACTAAACTAAACTAAAATCTCTTTTCAATGATCGTTTGCATACCTAACCCTGAATTGTACCCTGTATCTTTAAAATAAAAATAAAAACATAACAAAAATATCTTTTAAAAGCCTTTGATAGCCGGGCTCGGTGGCTCAGCCTGAAATTCCGTGCCTTCGGAGGTTGAGGTGAGTGGATTTGCCTGAGCCCGCGGGTTCGAGACCCACCTGGGCAACTTGGTGAGCCCTCAGCTCTACAATAAATCAAAAAATTAGCCGGGCGTGGTAGCACGTGCCTGTAATTCCAGCTACTTGGAAGACTGAGGCTGAAGGATCGCCAGAGCCCCAGCAGGTGGAGGCTGCAGTGACTGGGAGCGGCCACTGCACTCCAGTCTGGGCGACAGAGTGAGACTCCAACTCAAAAAAAAAAAAAAAAGCCTTTGCCAACTTCCCACTTTCTTTAGCTTGAAGTGAATGAGTTTCCTGCTCTTCCCAACCTCTTGCAACACAGTGTGCTTGCTAAAGACACCAGACAGAATTTCCCTTAAAGACTCTTTTTTTCCTAAAAGACCCTTGAAATAATGAGGTCTGAGATAAAACAAATTACACGGATGTTGTAGGGAAGTAACAAAGCTAAATATTGTTTGGCTCATTTGCCCTTAAACTTGATGGAGAAGGTACAGCATTCTCCCAGCTGAACAGCACCAAGTTAATTATTTTGAAGCCCAAGGAACAAACACGACTAACTGCCATCCAGGGATTACACAAATCCAAGGTGTAACGCAATATGTTTCCACTAATTCGTTTTAATACTTGCTTTTTCTATCCCACAGAACTCACATGTTGGATTAGTTCTAATCAGCAAAACTGGATTAAGAAGAAGAAAACTGTTATTTTGGTTTGGATTGGATAATTATTTTTCACTGTTCATAAGTGTTAGAAAAGCCAAAGTTTATTACCAAAATTAATCTAATAGACATTGGTCAGGATTGCTCGTTTATTTGTTAATGTGTTTGGGATCATTTAAACATTAGAACATTTCTATGTAATGCTGACATTTTCATTTTGTTCAAATATGTTCAAAACTGTTTAAAGCAATGTCTTTTCTTTTTTTTTGAGTTGGAGTCTCACTCTGTCGCCCAGACTGGAGTGCAGTGACCGCTCCCAGCCACCGCAGCCTCGACCTGCTGGGCTCCGGCGATCCTTCAGCCTCAGCCTTCCAAGTAGCTGGAACTACAGGCGTGTGCTATCACGCCCGGCTAATTTTTGATTTATTGTAGAGATGAGGTCTCGCCAAGTTGCCCAGGCGGGTCTCGAACCCGCGGGCTCAGGCAATCCACTCACCTCAGCCTCCCAAAGCGCTGGGACTACAGGCTGAGCCACCGAGCCCGGCAGCAATGTCCTTCTAAAATAACAGATGACATTAAGCCACAATTAGTGTTTACACAATGACATTAACTTAAGTTCTAAGGTTCTCTGCCTCCCCTCATACTGTCTCGTGATTTTAAACATCATACAATAACAGTGAGTACAAGCATTAAGGGAAAAAAAACCCATCCTAATTAAGTTTATTACTTCGGCTATTAAGGTTAAATTGCATGTAGTCTTTTGGGTCTTCGAGTCACCTTATGAAAGCAAGGAAGAATTCTAGTATGAAGTGAAATAATTCTAAAAAGCCCTGTACCCCTAGATATTCTGCTGGAATACGGTAAAGACTTCTGTCATCTGTCAGTGCACTCACTTACTATCTTTTGCCCCACACACACTTGCAACATCCTTTTAGAGATCTGTTTTTTTCTTTTCCTGGGATGAAATCCCCTAAGTCATTGTTCTCAGGGGATTGTAAAGCTCATTACAAACAACTGGCCTGATTTTACCTCTAATTCTTTTATTTCAAGTATTTGGGAACTGGGCAGACGTCATGGCCAGAGGGACACAGTTGTACTGCTTTAATAATAGAGACAGAGAGACAGAGAGGAAGAGATGGGGAATAAAAACTGCTTAACTTCCCACCTTATGCCTGGACCAGAAACCCAAATGGGAGTAATAACAGGGGCATTTCAGTGGTCAAGGAGACACCCTTGAAAATACAAGCTGCATGGTAAAAGGAGGGGTAATGCCACACTTGTAACCGTGACATCTAAGGAAGTTGTGTCCCTTGGTGCCTTATTGTGAATGCACGGTCAGGGTGCAGAATCAGTTGATGTGTCCAGTTTCACCAAAAAGGCTGTAATATGCATGGGCCCCTGTATTAGCCATGTGACTCTGTTAATAGATCTTGCCTGATCTTTATGCGCTTCAATAAAACCTGTGCTCAACCAGTTCTTATGTTTCAGCTAAGAGGTCCCAAAGAGTTGGTGGTGATAGCACTTTTAGAGAATCTAGAGAAAGAAGATTTCTATTAAGTCTGGCCCAAAAGTTTTAAAACAAATTGTCAGTAACTTAAATGCCTATTATCAGTTCTACATTTAAAGATATTAAGTATAAGGCTGGGCACGGTGGCTCAGTCTGTAATCCCAGCTCTTTGGGAGGCCAAGGCAAGAGGACTACCTGAGCCCACAGGTTCAAGACTAGCTTGGGCAAATTGGTGACACTTCATCTCTACAATAAATCACAAAAACTAGCCGGGCATGGTGGCATGCGTCTGTAGTTCCAGCTACTTGAAAGACTGAGGTGGAAGGATCGCCTAAGCCCAGCAAGTCGAGACTGTGGTGGCTGTGAACATGCCACTGCACTCCAACCTGGGCAATGAGTGAGACTCCAACTCAAAAAAAAAAAAAAGATATTAAGTATAAAGTTTACAAGTCTAGAAAACAAATCAGAAGCCAGGAGTAGGGAGAGCCATTTTTAATGACAAAGTGCTAAGAGGGTGCACAGAAGAGGAGACTCTTTCTCTCCCTAACTTTTTATCTCATGTTGATCATCTATTTCCATTCCCAGGTCCCAGAAAACATTCTAAGACCCAAGAAAAGATTTACCAGGGAAGGATTCCAGGCATCGCTGCTAATGTACCGACTTACCCAAGAAATAGAAATAAGCTGAAGAAATGTGTTACCCAATCTAATTTAACCAAAATCTAATTTAGAAATGCAGAAATGAAAAGACACATTACACATAATTTATTATAAGGAAGTAGTATTTTTCTTTTAAATTCTTACATATTTGACATAACCAGCAAAATAGAAGTGCATTATTAAGTTAGGCTTAACAGCAATATTGTTCTGTCAAGGGGTATCACGAAACTTTATAAATTAAAAAAATTAACTGTTTATTTCTAGTTAGTTACATTTACTATCACTAGTAATGAAATGACTAATTATAAAATGATGCACTCAAAAGAAACAGAAGAAAAAATAAATAATAAAAAAATTTTAAAAAGAGAAACAGAAGGAGCCAAAGCGACCCCAACAATAACAGATATTTTCCAAAGCCTTCTACACAGAACTAACCAGTCAAATCTGCTACACCTTTCCCTCTCTAAAAATGACATGGTGGGTTTTGATGAGTTCTACTTTTTGACTCAAAGATCATATTCATTATTTAAATATGCAGTGTGAAATCTTCCCTTTTAATTCTGTACATTCTCAGATCTGACATGAAATATCAGCTCAAGACCTCTTGTTGACTCTTTTCAACACTGAGTCTTTGCATCACTCACAGTCCCTGAGCAACAGATTAAAAGCAGCCTCACTGGTTATTAAAATCGATTGAGATTAAAAAACAGACAGGGAAACTATTTGAAACAATAAAACTATCAGGAGATGATGAAAACCAAGCAGTTCACTGCCGTATTTAGTAGAACATGAAATAGAATGAAACACCCACCTGGAACTGGAGAAAGAAGGAAACTGACTATCAGAAGAAGCCCTTGCAACATGGTGGGTGACTTCAGAAGCACAGCACCTGCCTGTCTAACCCAGACCTGTGCTGCTGGGTCTGTCCCTGCCTCCTCTCAAGTGAGACAGAATGAAACTCCCTGGTTCATTCTTGTGTGCTTCAGGAAGTGTTTACTAAAGGTGTTGCACAACCTCGGAGCTGTGGTCCTGTAACAATGGCACAGCACGGCGGAAGTCCAGGCTGCCTCCTTGCTCTTCAGATTTCTTGATCATAAACTATTGTTTCTGTCTTCTTCTCCATACTCCTCACTCCAAAGTAGTACGTTTCCAATATATTACTACAGCCCGATAAGCCACAAGAAAGTAACTGCTTTGATGAATCTTGAAAAATGTGCCATTTTCATCATAGATATAATATGTGCGTATAATGTACATTAGATATACTTAAATATGTTTTATGTATATATATATTTTGCTGTGCTGGCAAAAAGTTATTAAGAATGTTATTCTTCCCTCACTTACATAATGTGGTTCTGTGGCACAATTTCTAATACAATCTATTCACTTTGTTAAATTCTCTTTTTCAATGATCTGTGTTCTTTTCTCACACAATGGTGCTTTCAGGGACTTGAACAATCCTGAAATAAAAATGTATGACAACACAAGCACATGGTTTTTCAGATCGTCAGGGAAATTTGTATCATAACTGAAAACCAGGAAGCGGGAAAAAGTCTTCAAAACTTAAAGGATGAAATTTTCAGAGAGATTCCAGGACCTGCCATGGGTGGAAATGAGGTTAAAATGGGCATGTCTAGAAATCATACTGTATAACTAATAAAATAACTAATATGAATTGGACTGTTTAATAAGTTTCAGGTGCTCTCTTAAATCCATTATACTTGCTATTATGTTGTTATATTAATCCTTATGACACTTTTATATTATAAATACAATTTTACCCCTATTTTGTAGGTTAGAAAATGGGATTTAAAAAAATAAAAGAATTTAAAAAATTAAGATTCAGTTGTTCCCATTGTATAGATTAGGAAGATTAGGCAGATGAAGTTCCCTATCTAGTAAGTGGTAGAAATGTTGAGCAAGGTGTTGTCTGAGATTTCAGAAATATTCTCTAATGCTTCCCTATTGCTTAGTTAACTTACAAATAAGTTTGTCTTATTTCTCCCAGTCTTGTTTCTATTGATAAGATTCCTATGAAATAAAAATAACTATGGGATTCCTATGGAATAGAAATAACACTGAAAACCAGTTATTACTACAAACCCCATTCCTGGTCCACCAAAATTATGCATCATTTATATATTTTTAAGCACATTCTAATACTCAAGTGATGTTGGTGAAAAGTGATGTCAATAAATAATTGTAAACGCATCAACTAACAACCACCAGGGCATTTTGGAATCCAGTTATTGAAAATTTCAGCTATCAGGATGGAGCATCTTACAGGTTTTTTGCCTCTTTGACCCAAGTTCTATGGCTTTATCCTTTCCAGGGAGCAGAAAAGATACTTGTATTTTTTAATTATTACATGTTTTTCCCTCCACTAATTCAATATATATCTATTAGTATATCTATTATGTATCAGACACTAAGATTACAGTTGAAAAAGCACAGTCACTTCCTTTGACTTGCTACAGTCTGGTGAGACATACTGGTTAGGGACATATTTAGGAAGTAGAGATGACATTTGCTAATGTGCTAACTTTCCTAATCTTTGCATGGAAATCTGAGTAGGTAATTGCATTTTTCCCTGAGGGAAGAGATTCCCACAGCAGAAGCAGAACAGGTAAGGGAATTGTGTGTGTGTGTGTGTGTGTGTGTGTGTGTGTGTGTGTGTGTGTGTAAGTTTAATTCAGGACACATTACATATAGGCAGGATATCCAGTCATTACTTAGAAAAATAGGTTTGGACTCAGGATGGACATCTACTTGAACAAAATAATAGATAACATAAATATAATTGTTGTGCCATGTTCTTTGGATATTTCTTTTAATCAAGAGTATAAAATACTGTCAATAGTAATTACTGAGATCCATCAGTTTGTATGACTGAGATACCATGTATTGAATTCTGCCCAAGTTGGGTTATTATTGAAGTGCCAGAAGAATCCTGCTATAACTCGTTCACCCCCAGGAACATAATAGCTCAACTCCCAGGTGCTCTATTCACTAAAGGCAGAAGAGAAATAGTACACTTGGAGGATTATATCTTCCCTCAAAACAACTTCACAAAAATCTCTTTTCAGCCCAGAATTCTCATTCTTCTTTCTGCTTCGAAGTTTGATTATTTCAAAGAATGCCATATAGGAAGAAAAACAAATGAGTTTCATATAAAGGTGGAAATGGAAGAAAAGGATGATGCTGTTCCCACTTACTGGAACTCTGCCTCAGGTCAAGAGGATGCCAAGTCTTGGTAAGGGAAAAAGGAAAAGGGACAAGCTTGCTGGATGTTTAGAATGTGCCAGTTGATTTATAGTAATGCATATCAGTCTTCACCACAACCCTGAGAAGGAAGTATCGCACGTGTGACACATCTAAGGACTACCAGGTGTTGAACCATCAATGTATGTTTTTATTCAATGAAAGCATGATTGTCTAAATGGCTTTGCTCTTACAATTACTTCTGGAGTGACAGAGAGGAATGACTCCTTCAACCCAAAGTCAGACCAAACAGTCATTGAGTGCTGAAGCACTGTCTTTGTTTTTCCAGTACCCGGATGAGACCTGCGTAGAGTTCGTGCTGAATGAATGCTTCAGCGATGCTATTAAGGGATATTTTGCGGTGCTTAAGGAACTCAGACTTTGACACGGTTGATCATGTTTTTTTTCTGTCTTCTCTATTTACATATTGTATATGTGTTGAAAATTTATCTGATCACATTCTTAGCTCTGGTTAGGATAACTGAAGAAACAAAACTGCAAACTTAGTTTGTCCTCCAAGGAAAGACAGGCTGGTCAGTGTCCAATTCAAGATTTTAAAATATTTTCTTATATATTAAACAAAAGCTTCAACTACTGAGAATCTTTCTAAAGAAATTGTCTGAAATACAGGATGGGTTTTATGCTTCAAGTTTTTAATTACATTGTTGATAAAGAATAAAACCAAAACGAAATCTCTTGAAATTAGAAAATGGATATATAAATTCTGCATACCTATTTAATAATATATTAAACCATAATATAAAATTACCTTTCAATGAATTTTGATATTACGGGAAATCTTTACATTATACTATGAGGGGAAAATGAGGTAATAAAGATATATACAAAATGATAAAAACTATATAAAACTGCCAGGCGCAGTGGCTCATGCCCATAATCCTAGCGGAGATGGAGGTGAGAGGACTGTCAGAGCCCAGAGGTTCAAGAACAGCCTGGGCAATTTGACAAGACCTTGTCTGTACAATAAATTTAAAAATGAGCTGGGTGTGGTGGTGCGCACCTATATTTCCAGCTACTTTGGAAAGCTGGGCAAAAGGATATCCTGAGCCCAGCAGGTTGAGGCTGTGGTGAGATGTGATCATGCCACTCACTCCAGCCTAGGTGACAGAGGGACAGTCTGACTTAATAAATAAATAAATAAACAAATATCAAAAATGTATTCAGAGTTTTAAAAAAATAGAAAATGAAATCCAAAACATTTAGAGAGACTTTTTTGTGTGTATGGTGAGAAGATGAGTGGGTTTTTTTTTTTTCTCTCTCTTCTCTATTAGTATTTCCTAATTTTTAAGTAGTGGTTGGCATTACTTTAATAATTTAACAATTGTGTAAAGATAAACGTAAAAAAACAAAATTTTCCCAAAATTAATAAGGCAAGCTTTCCTTTCCCTAAACTGAGATCTTCGTTAAGATAAATATATTAGATATCATTGAATCCCCAACACCCAACATAGTGATTGGGAAAGAGTGGCTGCTGAATAAATGATTGCACACTGAACTAATGATGGAAGAAGGATCACTCAAAAAAAACAAGCAGAACCTCAGAACCACAAGTCATAAATCACTGAGCTTTAGGAGACAAAGAGAAAAAAATAAAGCTATAAGTCTTTAACAGCAAATTCAAATTAAGGTCTTAAGGTTTTCTAATCTAACTTGTTATGTTCCCACCTGTGGTAAGTAGATAGTGTTACAGGAAGGAAAGAAAGCGATTTGCTTTTAAGCTTAGTAAATACATTTTTTTTTTTTTGACAAAAGAAAGCCAAGAGATTTTGTTATCACCTTTCAGGTAGTATTTACACAAGATTCTACTTTCTTCGTTAGGTTATAATTTTATAATCAACCAATAACCCTTCAGACCCTGAATTACTAGGTATGTATTTAAGGCATGCTACATTCTGTTAAATTCTCTATAACACAAAATGATCTCTCCTCTTATCACACAATATCTAAGTTAAAAAACAACAGGTACTTAGCAGAAATATAGTGAGTCCAATCAAGTGGACGCACTATTTGCATAATTTGATGCACTTTAACCAGCAGATAAGGCTAGACAGAACACTCTACCTTCCAGGTAGAATAAGGATGGCTGCTACCCATCTTTATATCTGTGGTTCTATTCTTTCTGTGATCTCCCCTGATGCCATACTATATAAGGACTAAAATTAAGGCCCAATATTATGTGTGCTTTGATATCTGGGGAAAACTGGGTAGCCCTGGAATGGCCTAACCACAAGTTCTTTCCACTCTGCTTTCATGGATAAGGTCTACTAGTCATATAACACTTCTTATCACAGGAAACATGCACAATTTCTGTTTATTCCTGAGTTATGGGCTTTCATTCCCTGCCAGCTACAGAATTACTTGTACAAGTCAAAAACGCTTCCAAGCACCTCAAGTCCTTTGATATTACAAAGCCTGCTGCCCACAGTACTGGTCGTTTTGTTTCCTGTCCACATGTTCCTAGGTGGCCCTGTACGACATACAGTGTCTTGCCCAAGTTATGACATGAGTTATTGTTGACCTCAATTGTCCAGTGCCAGGTGTCATCTGTTTAGCCATCCCTATGACCTTAGAATGAAATCTCTCCTCCACAAATAGGGTAAATAGGAACAAATAAGACTGTTCATCAAACATTTGTATAACTAAGAATGCCCTCCAGTGATCATTTATAGGACAGAGAAGATCAGCTTGTTTAAGATTAAAAATCCTGGACTCGCTCCACAAAGTAAAGAATATCCACATGAACAATAAATCTCAAAGATGTCACATGTTAATTAAAACAGACTTTAAATATCTAGGAGTAAAGGCAAGATACTAATTGCATGATCTGAATTTTTTTAGTAGGTACTCAGATCTGTTTTTTCGTCTTTCGACCAGATATGATCTTATAAGCCAGGACCATCAGAGATTCTGAAGCTGATGACATTATCCTCACTTACAAGTAAGCAATGTGGAAGAGCATTGTGTGACAAGAGCAACACTGAACACATTCAATTATAACCAAGTGATTCTACAGTCTTATCTGCTTCTGTGTTATGTGCTTCTGGGTTGGTAAGAGGTGCTCAGCTGAGAGAAAGTATAAGACTGAGGTAATACTTTCTGATTTCTTTCTCAATTTACAATCACGAAAATCTGTTAATTCATGCTCTTATCATGTGTGATCTATATGCACAACACGTATGAATGACAGATATCCAACTACTCATACATTCTATTAAATTTTGATTAAGCAGATGGGGATCTGCTTAACAGGTCAAGAATAAAGCTATTTGTGAAAGTTGCTTTGGAAGAGAGAAAATAAAAGCAACTGAATGTCAAAGAACTGAGAAGTAAGAGTTGGAAGAAATTAAGATATTTGGTCAAGCATTATTCTAAAAAAGGTATTTTTAGATAAGATTACATTTAAATAAGTGGACTATAAGTAAAGTAGATCACACTCCATAATGTGGGTAGGCCTCATCCAATCTACTGAAGGCTTTAATACAGCAAAGATGGGCTTCCTCTCAACAAGAAGAAATTTTGCCAGCAAACTGGATTTGAGCTCAAATTTTAGCCCTTCTCTGGATCTCTACTTGGCATAGTTTGCCTACACAATCGTGTGAGCTAATTGCTTAAAATAAATCATATACACACACAACAACACACACGCACACACACATATCCTGTTGTTTCTTTCTCTAGACAACCCTGATTAATATAACATTCTACTTATAGTTTAACATGCACCACTTTGTATCACTAAAGATGTAACAGAGTAAGAAATGATCAAAATAGTTGTGCAAATATTTTCACCAAGAATGAGAAAATTGCCATTTTTCTCCTACTAGCCATGTTTAATAGTCTATAGGCATGGAGCAGAGATGATCATCTTAATATAACTCAATATATGACTGGTGCTCACATGCAATGAACAAAAGAAAGGGAAACTTGGCCTTGAACAGATAACTGAGAAGGAGTCAGGTTGATGGACAACCAGGGAGCTAATGTTGCAAAAGAAAATTTCTAAATCAGCAGTAGCAAATTAACTACAGTAACTAAAAAGTGGTCTTTGGATTTGGCAGGGAGGAGGTCACTGATGTCTTTGTCAAGGTTAATTTCAGTGGTGGCAAGGTCAAGAAAGAGTGAAGTAGAGAGCATGATTAAAAAAACATTGTTTATAGAACCTGTTCCTTGAAGGAAAGAAGAAATATCAGATTCATTTTTCCCAAGATAAAACTGGACATTTACAGATTAAAAGGAAAGAGTTCAGGAAAAGCATGAAAATTAAAGTGAGACTGGCCACTGTGGCTCATGACCATAATCCTAGCGCTTGGAAGGGTTCGAGACCAGCCTGGGCAACAAAGCAAGACCTCATCTCCACAAAAAATTTTTTTAAAAATAGAAAAAGGAAAGAAGACCACAGAGTGGAGGAGTAGAGTTAATTACTGGGTTTGAGATAAACTGGGATTAAGAAAGCAGGTAAATGAATTAGACTAGTGTGATGGATTATAAATGGTTGCGTATATGGTATCACTTTAAAAATACTGGAGTCTACTGAAGAAGTATGCGCACTATGTAAAGTATTTTCTCCATGAAATAAGAGCAAAATAATCTGCTAAGAGTAAGTGTCGGGGTCTAGATGAGGGACTTAATTAAGGGGCATGTTGGATGCTGAGATCCATAAATCTATTGTGGCAATTCTGCCAACATGTATGTTGGGAAACATCAGAGGTAGAAAGAAATCTTTTGATCCAAGTTGAATATACATAAAATAACTAACTTGGAGTATATGAAAATATATGCAGAACTAAGGCATTAGAGCATTTCTCTGAAGTTTCAAAACAAACAAACAAAAAGCATGCTTGTTAAATAATTTTATGAAAGGTATATACAACAATTTAGAAGGCATATGTTACTCCCCCAAAATTTTTCTTTAAAAACTCTCTAAGCCAGACTCAGTGGCTCAGCCTATAATCCCGCGCCTTTGGGAGGCTGAGGTGAGTGGATTGCCTGAGCCTGAGGGTTCGAGACCCACCTGGGCAGCGAGACCTCATCTCTACAATGAATCAAAAAAATAGCCGGGCGTGGTAGTGCATGCCTGTAATTCCGGCTACTTGGAAGACTGAGGCGGAAGGATCGCCGGAGTCCAGCAGGTCGAGTCTGCGGTGGCCGAAGCGGCCACTGCACTCCAGTCTGGGCGACAGAGTGAGACTCCAACTCAAAACAAAAAAAAAAAAAAACAAAAAAACCTCTCTAACTAGGCTGAGCTCGGTGGCTCAGCCTGCCATCCCAGTCCTTTGGAAGGCCGAGGTGAGTGGTTGCCTGAGCCTGCGGGTTCGAGACCAGCCTGGGCAACTTGGCAAGACCTCGTCTCTATAAGGAAATCAAAAAAATTAGCTGGGCGTGGTAGCGGGCTCCTGTTGTTCCAGCTACTTGGAAGGCTAAGGCAGAAGGATCGCCTGAGCCCAGCTGGTCAATGCTGGGTTGACTTTGAGTATGCCACTGCACTCCAACCTGGGTGACAGAATGAGGCTCCAACTCAAAAAAAAAAAGTCTCTAAATAGAAGAGAAAACCTTCCATAAAGAGGAAACACATTTAAATGACTATAGATGCAATGGAAACTGCTTGTATTGAGCAAATCATGCAGACGAAAATTCGGGTTAGATGGCCATACAAGTTTAGGAATCCAGTCTTTCTACTATAGACACTCTGCTCTGTCCCTTGGATACATACAGAACAGAGAACAACTTAGATGTCCTGCACTACAGTTGCACTGGTCACATCATTGATCATTATCAAGAACTATATGCAATTAAAGAGATCTTTTGTATACCTGCACACATAGGTTTATCACAATAGCAGGAACATGGAAACAACCGTACTGCCCATCAAAAGAGGACTGGATTAAAAAATGTGGTACATATGCACAATGGATCATTACGCAGCCATAAAGAAGAACAAAATCATGAACTTTGCAGTAACCTGGATGGACTTTAGAGTCTATAATACTGAGTGATGTATCACAGAAACAAAGAACTGAGTATCACATGTTCTCACTCATAAACGGACCTGGAACAACTATCGCAATACTTACAATAAGAAAAGGATTGGCAGCAGCAGGAAATTGTGGGGAGGAGGAAGAGGCGGGGAGGTAGAATTGACAGTAGTGGGAATCTGCCTGGAGAAAGGGGGACACATTTCATCAACAAGGGTGTCTGAAAAATGAATATTTGTATACCTAACCCTGAATTGTACCCCACATCTTTAAAATATAAAAGTTAAAAAAAGAGAGATTTTTTTGTTTTGACTACAAAAGGTAATATGGCTACAACTGTGTGTTCCTTGCTCAAGTTGGTTGGGATCAAAACATCACAATTTTTTAAACTTACACAGCCATTTTTCCAGAGCACATGCTTAGTGCTAGCAGGCTGAACCAGAATGGGTTCCAGTTGCCACTTCACACAGATATAGAAAAAAAAATACATAAGTATACCTATATATTAGTATATGTGAATATGTGAATGTGAGTGTGGAGAAGGAGAATGATAGGGAAGGAGACAGCTAGGTAACTAGATGTCCAATAGCTAGATAGCTAGGTAACCTAATCATGACAGACCATCAGTAATAGGTAGCATCAGTAATAGGTAGCTAGATGGATGGAGATAGATATAGGCAACCTACCAATTACCAATATCATAAGCTTACTGGCAATTTGTATGTTCTTCATTTAT
Source organism: Cephalopachus bancanus (assembly GCA_027257055.1). Lineage (NCBI taxonomy): Eukaryota > Metazoa > Chordata > Mammalia > Primates > Tarsiidae > Cephalopachus > Cephalopachus bancanus. Next base: position 1,910,401 of record JAPVLO010000120.1, on the reverse strand, counting down.
TTATGATTTCTTAAAAACTGTTGATTTTAGAAAATAAATAAGGAATCAGAAACTTTTTATAATTTGTTTCAAAGTTGGAGGATTTCAGAGTGATAAACAGGTCAAGCCATTTCTAAGTGGCTTAGGTAGAAAGAAGATAAATGAACCGAATGTCAAGGAACTGAAATAATCACTTTCTATAGAATTGCACAAACATTGTCATCACTCAGGATAATGGCAGGAACGAGGGCTTGGAAGAGATAACCTGTGAAAAGAGTGCTGAGTCCTGGGCGAACATGAAGAAGTCACTTTGAGGTTAAGCAAATGCAGAGGGTTTCCTGACTTCATAAGAAAAGTGGTGCTCACTCACACACAACAGGTATGCAAATGGCAGTGGGAAACTCAGAGATACCAGAGCGTTCCATCCCAGGACAGTCATCTGTCATTTTTGAAGGTAGTAGAATGAGAGTCAACTACTAAAAGGATGCAGGTATGTGTATCTTTAGTGTAGTCAAATGAGGTGAAGTGTTGCTAAAAATGAGGTGAGTTTTGTAAACAAAGAAACAGTCATTCCAGAAAACACTGTGGAAAGTCTGGAAGAGAGATCGTTGGTGTGGTGACAAATTGCCATAGGAAGCACAGGGAAAATTCGAGATAAGAGTACAGGAAAAGACTGACCCAAGTCATTTCCATTTTGGAACATGACAAAGGTTGGTGGGACTCTTGAGACAAAAAGATACCATTCTACGAGAAAATACTTGGAAGAATGAGCAGTATGTAGAAATTGGGAGGTGAGCATTTTCTAGTCTCTATAGAGATCACAGAAACTTGCAAAAGCTCTCAAATATCTAAAACAGGCGTTTCCTAATGAACTACTGCCCAGAGTTGCTTGATATACCATAGTTGTTGGGAACACACCCTACAAGGTAACTATTATACAAAAGGTTTTTGTCGAGAACAGTGATATCTTGGGAACAGGCCCGGAGCAGTAGGATAATTAGAATGAAACATGCACCACACAATTCAAGAAGCTCTAGAAGGGTTTATATTGTTATTGTTGTCCCTTAGAAATAAGCCAGGGGCAGGGAGCAAGGACATTTACAGCAGAGAAACTGAGTAGAAGCACTGCTCTACAGTTTACACAAGTCGTCATGAATGACCGACCTAGAAACCTAGAGAAATACATCATCAGCTTAACTGCCAAAATGTTGTAAAGGGTACTTTACAACATTCATGCTGTTATTCATGTTCTTGACATTCTTGATTACCAGCTTCCTATTTATTTTAGCACACAATAAAGTGAGTATACGTGGGGATACTTTTTTAAAACCAAATAATAGAATCTATCACGAAGTTATAAAATTTAAAATTCTTATACAGACGTAATAGATCAGTGAAACAGAGGGAAAGTCCAGAAATGAAACAAAATACATCTAAGTGTTTAGTGTAAGATAAAGCTACAATTTCACATCAGAAAGGAAAGTTCAAAGTGCTCAACAAATGGTATTAATTAGTAGGTATACTAATTAGTAAGTCTACCAAACAACTATATGGCAAAGAAAAGCATAAACACCAATTCCAGACTGCTTAAAGATTGCAATTTGAAATATAAATAAACACATATTTTTCACCCATCAAATTGGCAAAGATTTAAGAAATAATAATGGCAATGATATTGCCAAAAAAGTATTGCTGAGGATGCAACTGCTGAAGGAAGTGTAAATTAATTTAATATTTTACACATGCTGTTTAAGTTGCTAATTATTTTCTTGGGTTATATTTCAAGTGTAAAAATTTTCTTATGCAGAGGGCTTGCACTTTATTGACCTTTAACATATGAGACCAAATATCTCTCCTGAAAGTATTTTTTTCACTATTATAATGTTAACTCTTGCTGAGTATTGAAAAATAGAAAGCACTAACAAGCAAAAATGAAAAATAAATATTTTTAAAGGCTCTAACTTTCCTAAACCAGAGACAAATGATCACTCCAAAGTATATTTTTTAGAAAGTTTTCCTACATTTCTAGATCATATTATTCTTCCAAAAAGAGATCACGATATTAATACATTTTATAACATTCCTTTTTATTTAAAAAAGTTGTGAAAACCTAAGCGCATAGATCCAATTCTAAAGCAGTTGTGTCACTGCATAGTACTCCATTTTATGTATACACAATAATTTAACTGATATCTTTTGTTGAAACGCCTTCCAACGTTTTTCTATCATGAACGACTTTGCAAAGAATACCCATGTACAAGCATGTACACACTCTTACCATTCGGAAACACACACAACTTTTAATAACAGCTGGTGTTATCTACAACATCCTTTGGTATTTCAGATGATTTGTATTGATACTGGCAAATTGGATTGCCGTCTTGGTTAGTTGGGCTCTTCACTGGGATCCATATGTAAAACAACACTTAGGTAAATTGCTGATCAATAAATTAGTTCCACTATTGTCAAAGTGAGCAGAACATTTTACTGGAAACAATGTGTACTTCTTGTTGGCAAATCTAACTCAGTTGAGCACAGTGTGCTCACTCAGTCCCTATCAACTGAGAATTTACAATCGTCTGAGAATTTAAAATCAACTAATTTCTGGCATGGTTATACTTTATTTAACTTATGTTTTAAAACCTAAATACACTTTCCAAGAAGATCTAGGATTTGAAATATTCTAAGGTAAGTATGCAAAGTAAGAGTTACAGAAAAATCTTGTTGAATTTTTTTCAAACTTTGACTTTTCTTAGATATATGTAATTGAATTAATAGGTGAATGTGTTTCTCTGTTCTATTTATTAATAGAAAATTATACTCTCTATACCACCATTAACTTTTACATCTTTTAACCAATTGTATTCACTCATCCTATAAATGACTCTTTATTATCTCCCATTCTTCAAGGAGATAGCAATAAAAATCAAACACACAAAGCAAGCATACTCTCTCTCTCTCTCTCTCTCTCTCTCTCTCTCTCTCTCTCTCTCTCTCTCTGTGTGTGTGTGTGTGTGTGTGTGTGTGCTCATGTGTCTCTCTCTCTCTCTCTCTCTCATATACACACCAGACATTAAAGAAGTTCTTAATGAATGCAGTTTAGAAAAAAATAGAGCAAGGTAAGAAAGCAGCTAATTTACTATCTTAAGCCACTCTGCAACCAAGGGGTAGATTCTATTAACACTAATTTGCATAAGTCATACAGCAGTCCCTTGCCACAGATCACATAGCAAGTAACAACATAAGCATGAGAATTCAGTTCTCTCATGCCCACTACTACAGTGCAGAACATTCTGCAATAAAGTACTGGCAACCTGAACATCAAACAATAAAAGATTAAATGGCACATCACAGATGGGAGTAGATGGCAGGCAAGAGACAACATTTTCATTCATGAGGTTCCATTTGTCCTTTTCTGTGCAGGGAAGAATAAGGTCTTGTAAGCGTAAACTGCACTTAGAGAGGAAGAAGAAGACTGAAGACATAAAGAGAACAATTCTACTAATTACTTGGAAACAAAATTGAAGGCTAAGGGAGGAGTCAACCAGAAAATGAAGAGAAGGCAAAAGGCAGTTAGAATTTAGAATTAATGAAAAGTGGAAGGAACGGCAAGGTTAACTGATAATATGTGTAGTGACAAGATAATTGGAGATAGGTAGAGGAAAGAGAGAAGACAGAACCAATAAAGGGATAGATTGATGCTGTGGAAATAAGACCTGTTTCCCAAAATACTCATCATTAACCCCAGCAGAGATGCTGGTGAGTGTATCAGGGATTTAAGCTACAGAATAACTAGATAGATGAATAGAATTATAAGCCTTCCTTCTAGTCAAACTCACTTATTTACCTTATAAGTAAGCTAAAGCCAGTGACGCCAAGTTACTTTTGAAAAACTTAACTACCAGTTACTGCCAAAGTAGGAAATTAACTCAGTTCTCTCTTAATCAACAACGTTTTCTTTTGTTTTTGATTTTGCCTTGCTGCAAGCCTATATACTTCAGTTATAGCATTTCTTACTTTTTTAAGTTAAGCAGAAATGTACCAGGAATTTGTCAGTACAGGAAACGAGAATATGGTATCTCTCAACAGTATGATAAATTGAAGATTCAAGTGCCTTGGATTTGTCTAATTACAGTAGAAAATTCCAAATTTCATCTTGCAAAACTAATTTCTCCAAAACCACCTGTTCCCACCATTTCTGGATGGAAAAGAGGGACAGAGTTTGCATGTATATACACATAAGGAAATGGTTTGTACCAGATTACAAGGTAGTCATGATCAACTTACACTTCCATTTAGCACTTGTCAAAACTTCATCTCAGAGCCAATTGTGTATCACATCAATGTCTTCTTCAAAAGCCCTACAGGTGTATTACTCACAGCTCTGTGTCCCTTACTATTGCTCTAGTTTTTTGTTGTAGCCTGTACAGGTTTACTTCAGGTGAACTTTGGATGACCCTTTGAGCAAATACAGTCTTCTAGGTCAGAATCAGATACTCGGGAGACTTCCAGAAAGATAATTTGAGCTCAGGCTAACCAGAGACATGAACTGTATTCCATTGCTGCCTAATAATATTTGCTGTCACTCTTGGATTCTGCCCACCTCAGTTCAAACCCGCTTTCCTTTAAGCCCATTCTTAAAATAAAGATTTTACTGGTCCAGATAAGACCTTTGGCTTGGATAAAAATTATGTTGCACAGGACCTATTTTGACAAAATGATAAAGATAGCAATGCACAGAAAAGCATAAATGTAGTCCCTACTGTGATATTTTAGCAACAATCCACAAACTAAATCGAAACAGAGAGCCTTGAAGGGTATTTTTCAATGCTCTATGTGAAACACTATGACTTCTGAGATATTAAGAGTTGTTTTAACCAAAAAATGTGAGGCACAGGAAAGAGTGATGTCACTGAATGTGCCAGTTAGGCAACGACAGAGACTTATCAGAAAGTTTAATATATTACTATGCTTGCTGACATGCCAAGATAGTATGTCGAATTTCTAGAAGATATTTAATCATGGAACTATTTTTGGTAGAAGAATGATGGAAGTCTATTGCTGCCTGACAAAGCAATCTACATATTTTAATACTCACACAGCAAACATTTATGAATGTTTATGAATATTGTTATCCAGCACATTTCTGAAATTTACCTGGGCTTAGCTAGGATATTTTCTTGGGGCCTCTCATGCAGTTGCGGTCAGTCATGACTTGGGTTTGGACAGCTAAAGGCTCATTCTCTCATATGTCTGGTTGTTACTGCTGGTTGTTGCTTGGGACCCAAGCCAAGCCAGGTATCATGTGAACTACTCTCATCAGGTTTCTCTGTGTGGCCTGGACTTGCCCTTACTCCCTGGCATCTGAATTTCGAGACCATGTGTCCCAAGACAGACCAGGCAGGAGCTGTGTGTTTTTTACAAACTAACCTTGAAAGCCACGCAGTATCATTTCCAGCACATTCTATTCATTAGAAGCAAGTCACTGAGTCAAGTCCATATTTAAGGGGAGGAATGGCAAAAAATTTGAGAAAATATTTTAAAACCATCACATAATTTTAGGTAGTGTTCCTTAGAACATGGTTAGGAAAGCACTCAAGTTAGTTTTCATAAGAGTCCAAAGTCTAGAATATTCCAATACTAATGCTTCACATTTGAGTCATTTTAGTTGTTTTAGCAAAATAGGGCTGAAAAAGAAGAAAATAATAGCTACTTAAGTGATTATCCCACCCTGTAATCCCATGTCAAATCATATAAAGAGTGAATGAATGCACAGCTCTGCTTCCCCATAGGCTGGACTGAAGGTGCCCATGAGCTGATCAAACCCAGGAATTTGAGCCCCATACTCAAGGTGATCATAAATCCCAGTTTTGCTATGTAAATTACATGGTAACTCATCTATATCTAGTATATCACACTCAATCTAGTACTTGCAAGTCTTTCTATTATTCAGCTGTAGGCTTTTGGTTTTGTTTTTGTTTTTTTGAGTTGGAGTCTCACTCTTACTGCCCAGGCTGGAGTGCAGTGGCATGCCCACAGCCACCGCAGCCTCAACCTGCTGGGCTTAGGTGATTCTTCCACCTCAGCCTTCCAAGTAACTGGAACTACAGATGAACACCACCACGTCTGGCTAATTTTTGTGACTTATTGTAAAGATGAGGTCTCACCAAGTTGCCCAGGCTGATCTTGAACTCCTGGGCTCAGGCAGTCCTCTCACCTCAGCCTCCCAAAATGCTGGGATTTCAGGCTGAGCCACCGCACCCAGACAGTTTTGTTTTTCGTTTTTTAAATCATGTTCATCTCTCCTTCTCAATTTACATTGCCATACTTGAGCAATATTTCAGTTTGTAAATCAGTTCTCCTTTCTAAGAATTCTCGCCTTTAAACTGATCTTTTTAAATTGTCACTTTCATCTTTCTTGTAGGTTCCCTACCTCTGGCTACACCAGCTCTTCATAGCAATTTCACTGGTGTCCCACCCTATAGGTTCGATCTGTCCCATGTAGCACTTGAGTCCATCTCAAATAATGTTGGAAGTGACAGTCTCAATTCCTCTCTACACCTAGTAGATGTTAGTAGGAATTGTTTCCCTTTCTATTCTCAGGAATAAATGGTCCTGTCATGCCTGATGACTTTGTATAATATCTTCTGAATTCTTTTTGTTGTCCTGAATACAATTCATATGGCTGATATAATCCTTTCTGTATCCCTAGTTTTTTGTCCAAAGGTTTTCGATTTGAGAGTTTTTTTTTCAGTAGAGAGGGATGTCATGATACTTACTTCAGTCTCGTCTTAAGACTGTTCTACGCCCAAGTCAGTGCAGACTGGCTTGCCATCCATGAACAGTTCTCAGAAATAACAACTGTTCCCCTGCCTTCTGATTCTGAATAGTTGAGTCATTCATCACTTGAATCATTTCCCAGTTCATACACTACATCTTTTACTCATCTACACCTCTGGAATGAGTACCACATCACTTTCCCAAGCATCTTTTCTTCCATAAATCCCCAAAACAGATCATGTTCTGTACTTAAATCTGTAGAGATAGCACTGTTCAAATTCATGATGTAATAGAAGGATCTGCATGACTTATCCTTCTCTAGGTGTCCAGTCTTACACTTTCTAATTCCCAAAGCAAATCCCTTCTCGAAAGGCGAGTTCAGTGGCCCTTTTAACTAATTATGCTCAGAATATTATACACATTTTCCATGCCTATCCTCCTACTTTAGATAGCTTCTAAGTCTTGCAAAATCTTCAAAGCTTAGCCAAAGATTTAGAATAATCATCATAGTGATAATAACTTTTATTTAGTGCTCAATCTGTGTAATTCACTACAATAGTCTGAATAGTTTTGTTTTCCCCAAAATTCATCTGTTGAAATTCTAACTTCCAATAAGATGGCCTTAGAAAGGGGGGCCTTTGAGAGGTGATTAAGTCATCAAAGTGGAGCCCTCATGAATGAGATTAGTGCTCTTATAAAAGAGCCCCAACAGGGACCTTCCACTCTTCCACCATATAAGGGCACAGTGAGAAGACATCATCTATGAACTAGAACTAGGGTCCTCATCAAACACCAAATCTGCAGATGACTTCATCTTGGATCCCAGCTTCCAGAACTGTGAGAAATAAATTTCTGTTATTTAAAAACCATCTGGTTTATAACATTTTGTTATAACAGGCTGAATAAACAAAGAAAACACTCATCTAAGTGCTTTATTGTGTTAAATCAGTTCTTTTTCACAATAGTCCTGAAAGGCAGGTACTATTAGTAATCTTTTTTAAATGGCATTCAATTGCTCCCAGCATTCATAGCAGAGGAAACGATTGTATAAAAAGTACAGAGTCATAACAGTATCCAAACATTTTAAGAAACTGACATTCAGTGTTGCAGGAGCAAGTGTAGTGAGAGGTGAGCCTGGAAAGACAAGCTGGAGTCAGACGATGGGATTAAAAACCCAGTTATGAAGGTGGGCTCTAATTCTACAAGCAAAAATCAGCTCACAAAAGTTCTTGCATGCTTCCCAGCTAGTGTTGGCCACTTACAAGTTTATAATTATTTTATCTTCTTGATGGATTGGCTTTTTAAAGTCAGTATGCAATTTGCTTTTTGTCTTTTAAACACTTTTCATCTTAAATTTTGTTCTATCCTATAATTAGCATTTCCATGGCATATATTTTCTATTCTTTTGTTTTAAAGTTTTTCATCCATTTCAACTGTAGGTGTGAGTTGTATAAATAGCAAATAGCTGTATTTTTTCCTTCTTATTTCAAGAAACTCCTAATAGAGTAAAAAGTAGTAAATAGCTAGATGTCTGAAATCATTCTCCCTCTGAAGATTCTAGAGAGGAATTTCTGCTTGCCTCTTCCTAGCGGGGGGTGCTTGCCAACAGTCCTTGGCATTGCTTGGATTGTAGTTACATCAGCCCAAACCCTGCCTCTGTAATTACTTGGCCTGTTTCTCCTGTGTCTCTGCAGCTTTTGTCCAACTCTCTCTCTTTTTTTGTTTAATTTTGCCTTGATTACATTTGCAAAGACCCTATTTCCACTTGTAGATACCAAGGCTTTAGGAGTTCAATGTATCTTTTGGTTAGGAGGATAGAGTCAACCCACAATAATCAATTTTTCATATTGCTTTTCAAATTGTCTTTTCATTTTGTTAATATATTTTCTAATAAAGTTTTACATTTTAATGCATTTAGATTTATCAGTTGTTTATGATTCTTAGTAATGTAATTTTATATTTTTCTATCTTAATGCTAATATTATATAAATATGTTTATGATTACCATAATGAAAATTATCATTCATCTATAATTTGTTTGTTAGTCTGGTGTGAGAAAAAGACCAGTATTGATCTTTGCTATGAGTAGCCATTTCTCTGAGCATAATCTATGGAATTATCTATCTTTTCTAGGCTTTTAGTGGAGAGAATTTTCAGTCATCTTAGTATACCATGCTCTCTGCGGCATCTTTTGAAATCTAGGTAGAGGTAGTCATGCATTCACAGCTCTTGCACTCTGAAAACCTGCAAAGTTAACACCACATGGTTGTCACCAAGGTTTACGACCTGTACTTTCCAGAGTGACGCCAGAGACACACCTGGGCCCACTTGAGCCACAGCTGGGGTGACCGAAGAATGATATAGTGAAAGCAGGGGTCACACACTTAAGGCAGTGCATGAGAGTGAATGCTGATGTTCTTCATAACCCAAAGCTTTTCCATATGAAATCATTGTGCCCACAAAGCTCTGGCACTTTGGGCTTACGGTGAGAGTGAAAGCCTTGAAGGTCTCCAAAATGCCTTCAGGGTCATGTCTCCATTGTCTTGATGAATAACATCTGGCCTCCTTCTATGCAAGAGTAGCTTGGCTATACTTTTAGTTTTCTTTTATAAAAATGCTTTCTTCTTCTTTACATAGCCAGGCAGAAAATAATTTGGTTCTCTCTTCTTACATTTTACTATAGGCAGTTAAGAGAATTCATGCAACACCCTGAACACTTTGCTTTGAGATTTTGCCTGTCAAATCCTAGTTCACTGTTCTTATATTCTGCCTTCTACAAAGCATTAAGACACAGACAATATCAAGCATTAAGACGCAGTCAAGTTCTTTGTCATGTTGTGACATGGTTGGTTTTTCCTCCAGCTTCTAAAAAAATATTCCTCATTTCTGTCTAAGATCACATCAGAATTTACTGTCCATATTTCCATCAGCCTTCTGTTCATGATCACTTTGGTAATCTCTAAGACTGTGGCTTTCTCTGTAGCTCTCCTCTTCTGAGCCCTCGCCAGAACCATCCTTAATGCTTTATTCTAGCAAGACATTCCAGCGTTCACTTCAAAATTGTCCTAGCCTTTACCCATTACCCAGTTTCAAAGTTACTGCCACATTTTTTTTCGATATTTGCTATAGCAACACCCTTATCTCTTAATTTCAATTTCTGTCTTAGTCTATTTGTGATGCTATAGCAAAATGCCATGGACTGTGTAATCTACAAACAGAAGGAATTTATTTCTCATGGTTCTGGAGGCTGAGCAGTCCAAAACCAAGGTACCAGAAGGATTGGTATTTGGTGATGGCTGTTCTCTGCTTCCAAGATGGTGCCAAATGGGATGAAAACTGTGTTCCCATGTGATAGAGGGCAGGATAGTGGTTCCTTCAACCTCAAGTCCGTTTATAAAAATGTTAATTTAAAGTGACACTACTCTTCAAATCATAGCAAAATTTAAATTCATCTAGAATTTGGTTCTGTTCATGGCATGAGGTATAAATAAAATTTTTTCCAATATAGCAAGATTATCATTCCAACCAGATTTATAGATGCCAACACAAGTTCTGACATATAATAAAGTCTCCACAAATGAATGGATCTACTCCTGCACCCTATTCTATTCAGTTTAGTTATTTGCCTATTCTTACTCCAATACCACAATGCTAATTATTATAAATTTATAATATGCTTTGATAGTTGAAAAAAATATTATTCATTTGTTTTTCCTCAAAATTGCTTTGTTTATTTTGTACATTTATCCTTCCGTATAAGTTTTAGAATTTACAAATTATTCAAAATCCGGTGAGTTTTTCTTGTTTAAACTTCTAAATAAATTTGGAAAACAATTTTATATATTGAGTTTTTCTACTCACATATAGCTCTTTGGATAGGTTATTCAGTTTTTTTGTAGTTTTTCAATAGATGCTTATAATTTATTTCATTTTTTATATTTTTTATTAGATGTCTTGCTTTTTTGCTATTGTAACTTGCAATTTATTTTTATTTTTGGTTGCAATTTATTTTTATTTTTGGTTGGTTATGTTTGGTAATTAGTATTGAAAAAAGCAAAATAATTTTAATATATTAATTCTATATTCTGAATTTATTCCCCAATTAGTTCCAGCGTAAACTCATATGGCCTGGAACAATGGGCTTCCTCATCCCAAGCTTCAAGATGTGATTGACTAGGGAAAGCATTGGCAGGAGGTAGAGGGATGGGAAGAGGGTGAGGCTGGGTTATTTCCCGTTGGGTCCTTCCTTATAAAGTCTCTGTGAGCTGGGTTTATTCCTTTATTGAAGGCACAGGTTTGTGAGGAGGCTTTCTCCAGACAGTCTCTCTCTCTCTCTCTCTCTCTGGGTTTTTTAAATAAGTCCCTCCTCTTCCCCCTTGAGACTATAGGTGTTCAAATTTCCCTACTGATAACAACCTCAGGTCATGCAGCAACCTTTACTGGTGTCCTTAAACCCTGCCCTCACTTCTGAAAATTGTTCCCTGATTAAATTATTCTCAACTTACTGAGTTTGGGTGTGCCATCTATTTCTTGCTGGGAGCTTAACACATACACAGTTTTTTCTCCAGATTCTCCTTATTTGCTTGACCATTTCCTTACCTGTAAAACAAAGGTGCCCCGCACTAGATCATTTGGTGATTTCTACACTAGATATCTGAGTTCTAACAATATCCACTCTCCTATCCCACCCAGGGCTACCTTCGGGGTCTCTCATAGCCTGGTGAACATATTTTCTCTACACCACTAGCTCCCACAGACAAAGCTCCATGTACCCTAGAAGGTTAAATTGATAAATACAGGAAGGGAACTGTATTCCATCTGGAATCATTAAAGTTGGCTCAAAAGAGCTGATGGCAAAGAGTCAAGGAATGTTGAGGACATCCTCTCATTACCAAAAGCAGGAAGCAATTGACCCTCCTCCAACTCCTGGTTCAACTAAGCAGAAGAGAGCAGATGGATGATTGGCCTCAGTTAGGAGGAAAGAGTTTTGAGGATAATTTTTTACTTGGAAGGCTGAGGTGGAAGGATCGCCTGAGCCCAGCAGGTTGAAGCTGCAGTGGCCATGAGCGTGCCATTGCACTGCACTCCAGCCTGGGAGACAGAGTGAGATTCCAATTCAAAAAAAAAAAGATAAGCTTTGTAGAGGGAGAAAAAGACCATGACAACACTGAGTATCTGAAACAAAAAGGGATGATAGGAACAGAGGGTTGCAATGAAGGCAATATATTACAGAAGGGAGAAGCTAGAGATATCAAAGATAAAAGTATCCACTTCGTAGTTTTATAATAGAATTCGTTTCCTTTTGGACTTCGCAGCAACTTGGATGGGTTTAGAGTCTATCATACTCAGTGATCTATCACAGAAACAAAGAACAGAGTACCATATATTCTTACTCATAAGCAGACCTTGAACAGTTATCATAATACTATAAAAAAGGGATTGGTGGTAGTGGGAAACTGCCGGGGGTGGGGGTGGGATTGACAGTTGAGGGAAACTGTTAGGGGAGGGAAGGGCACTCCTTATCAACAAGGGTACCTGCATAACCAACATTTGTACACCTAACCCTGAATCGTACCCCACATCTTTAAAATGAATAAAATAAGATAATATAAAATAAAATAAACTCTAGTTCAGTGATAGTCAACTCTTCTTCGGTTCACAAAATTCTTAGAAAATTTGAGGAAAGCTGTGGCCTTTATCCCCCAATAAATGCAATAAATAAATGCATAAGTAAAATTCTGCATAGACTTTCAGGTGGGGGTTCTGACCTCCTGAAGTCCATTTATAGACCCAGTTTCCAAATCAGTATTCTGAAACATGCTCCAATTCCTGATATTAAAGGTAAACTATAATAAAGTGGACAAGGAGGCCATTCAGCCCTGCTGTAATTGTGATCATCGCCTCCTCAAGTTAACCAGCCAGGACAGAGGGAGGCCTTGCCTCTAGAAAGCATCCTATGTCAATTTTGTTTGTCAGGAAGGCAACTGGTCTTGGAACATTTCACCCATTTCCTAGGACACTATCTTCCTAATTCGTAATTTCCAAAGCCTGAGAAGTTCACTACAAACACTGAGGAGATCAGGAATGTGGAATACACTTGGACTTGAAGATTTGAGTTCTGGCATGACAGCAACACGACTGTGTGACCCTAGGCAGTTCAATTAACATCTCCACGTCTCAGTTTTCTCTTCTGTAAAATAACAAAGCCTGATAAGATGAGTTTTAGTTTTTCTTTCTGCTCTGTGGATGTCTCCAGGAAAAGGTGAGACTAAACCTGGGTCTGGAGGATATGATATGATTATCAAAGGTAACAAGTCAATTCTACATTTTTGATGAACCTTCATTGTGTCTCCAAAGTATGTTAGGAGCTGGCTTTAAAATTTTCCATAAAGAAATAGACATACAGATTTAATTGTGTTTAGAGAGTTTGGGCATGGTGTTTTGAAGCAGGAATGATTTCTATTTTTAATACATTGTAGAATACAAAACATCTTTTAAAAGCAGGCAAGTCATCAAGATTTTTTTTTCATCCCATCGTTTCTATAAGGCCACAGTCTCAGTTAAGGCACATCAATCCACAGACATTTCTATTTTGTAGGAATATTTCCAGCATGTCACACTGGAGAATTCTAGGCCCCTGTTTTCTCTTACTTTTTAAAATTTGACTCTTTATGTTTCCAAAGAAAAAATAGACACACCTGCCATGACTATTAAAGTGCCAGAATAAAATTGTTGAAGGGATACTACTATTTTAGAAATTAAACACACACACACACATACACTTAAAATATGCTGTCTTCCTAAACAGATACAAGGATAAAGCAAAACATCTCTTCTGACATGGAGAAGCTTACTATCTGCCATAAAATTCAGACATTTTCTGAACTGATCCACATTGTCTATTATTATTATAAATAATATCACAATATAATAGCAATATTTTTCCCTTTTATAGCTATTTATAATTTTGCAAACTGTTATTACTAACATTTCTTCATTTAATTTGACTTAAGTTTATGGGATAAACGTTTGATAGTGAATTTCTGAACTTTGCTTGGTCCGTGTAGGCTAAAAGGGACAATGAAAATCAAAGAAAAATTCTTCTCATTTCTTTTCCTTTTCTTTCTTTTTTTTTCTTACTTCTTTTCTGGTAAGTGCTCCACATATCATGTGTAAGTCCAAGAAATCAAATATAAAACTATCAACTTTATAACTCTTGCGTATTGAAATAATATATTGATAGACCAGGGGTTCTTATAATGCATTTCTAATTTTGCATAGTGATGATGTCAGCAGTAGCTCATTCATTTTTAGCAAATAACTGTATTGAAAAAAGCCAACATAATTCCCATTCCCACAGCAAAAGGACACTGCCCGTTGCTTATCCAACAAGCATTCTATGAGGGTATAATACACTGGCAATAAAAACAAGAAACTTGATTCTCCTGACACATCTTTTTGGGATGTCAATCGAGCCAGTGCCAAACTAATGAGTATGAAACCAACCATAAAAATTACACAAGAATAGTGGCTTAATTCTATGACAATCCATTTCCAAGAAAAAATGGGAAGTGCTGGAATTTATGAAAAATTTCAAAAAAAAAAAAAGGAAATCTGAAACTTTATGAAAAAATTTACAAAGTTGAGAGTTAATTTTTTTAAGGTCTATGTTTCCATAATTCTTGGCTTAAACTGCTCTAAATTGTCTACACTCTGTTCGCTGGCTGTTCCATCACCACCTCCAATTAAGATTCAAACAGCAAATGACTCCAGAGAACTCTTTTGTGCACTGAGTCAATGTGTCTCTTTGTTAACTAATTGTTATTATTAGTAATAATCATGGAGAAAAATTGTTCAAATTTCGTAAGTGAGCTAATTGCATGATATTTCTGAAAGAACTCCCAGAATGAACAGTTAAGGTAAGTATATAGACTTTGCCAATCACACATATGAAGATGAAATATAAGAAATACATAGTAGTAATATAGGATAGAACTTTATGCATTACTTGTATTCATTTTCTTTTTAAAATTATTTTATTTTAAAATATGGGATACAAATGAGGGTTAGGTACATACGTGGTCATCATACAGGTAGAGTGTGGGTACCCTTATTGATATTATGTGTTAATTTTCTTTTTTCTTGATGAAGATGCCACGGCTATGTCTGGGCCTAAGAAAAATGTAAAGGTAAGCCAAGAATGCTTTTTGTAATCTCTCTACTCTGATATCAGCAATTTTCTCTCCAGTCATTCCATTTTGGGGGTGGCTTTTTCCATTTTACCTCAAGAACCAAATGTCTCAGTGAATTTACTGAATGCTTATTGATTATCCGCTATATATAGACATTGTGCTAGGGACTGTGATAAAACAGAGATAAATGATAAATGGGATATGGTCCTTGCTAAAGTTTAACATTAAGAAAAATTTAAAAATACACTCAAGATAGAATTTAACCGTATTGTAAGTATATTTGCAGCACACTAGGTACTTAGTTTGTTCAGTTCCTGGACAAAAATTACATGCCAGTTTGCAATAAATCATTTTTTTTCTTCTTATAAATACAGTGCTATCTTGTCTGGACACTGTGGTTTGCACCTGTGACTCCAACACTTTGAGAGGCAGAGGTGAGAGGATTGCCTGAACCCAGGGGTTCGAGACCAGCCTGGGAAAATTGGCAAGACTTCATCTCTACAATAAAATTAAAAATTAGACAGGTCTGGTGGTATGTGCCTATAATCCCAACTGCTTGAAAGGCTGAGGCAGTAGGGTCGCTTGAGTCCAGCAGGTCAAGGTTGCAGTAGCCTGAGCATGCCACTGCACTCCTGCCTGAGTGACAGAGTGAGACTCCAACTAAAAAAAAAACTATGCTATCAAGTGCAACAATTCCTAGTAGCTCATTTCATACTAATATTTACAAAATATCTATATTATTTCCAAAAATAAGTGATAATAAAGAAACATTTGTTTGTACATTTAATAGATTTTTTATTTAATGGAATGAACTGACTACATGATTTTTAAATATGAATCTAATTGCCTTTAGACTAAATATGACTGAGTAGGTGATGAATGAGATTGATGCATCAATTTTAGGTAACAGATAATGCCATTAATATAAATATAAAGTACTAGGAAAATTTGCTTGAGGGAAAAACAATGAGTTATGTTGTAAATATGAATTTGGTGGGGATGATCAAACAATTGAAAATGCGAGAATGAAACTCAAGAGACTGGCATTGAACATACAAATCTGGGAGTATGTATATGTTAGAAGCCGTGAGAATGGATTATGACCTGAAGGAAAACACAGTAAAGAGAGAAGATGGCCATGGAAACAATGTAGTATAAAACTGCAGTTGGAGGCGGAAAGAAGAGTCAGTGAAAGAGTGTGAGATGAAAGTAACATTTGACACAGTGGCCAAAGACAGTGTTGGCCTCATTAAAAAAAAAAAAAAAAAAAGAATTGTGATTTGTAGCAAATGCAGCCAAGAGGTCACAGAAAATGAGTTTTGAATGAAGAGATAAAGGAAGACGAAAACAGGTTAAAGATCAAAAGAGAATGAGGAACCGCTACTCGCTAAAAAGATTTGCGATACAGGCAAGGGAGGTTATGGTGGTATAAGGTAGAAGCCTGGTGAAGGAGAGTTTATATCAGAATGAGGAGACGCAAATACAGATAAGGCAACAAGTCAATGAATAGGGAGAAAGTGAAGAGTTGGAGCAGAGAGGGTAAAATGGTATACTAGGTTTCATACATTAGGCAAGAGATGGGATTCAGTCAAGTTAATCTGTAGGAGAGATTTTTGGCAAGGAGCAAAGAGACACAGGCGAAATGAAAATCCAGGGAACTATGCAGGTGCAATGTAGGAAAGTTAAGGGGACCTCCCATTGGGTGGACCCATGAATAAAGAAAAGACCATCTACTCACAGGAGCTGAGATGGGGGAGAAGTAGAGTTTTTAAGAAAATGGAAAAGGTATAAAATAGCCACTTTGGATAATGCAGCAGGGAGGCCACAAAGTTAAATTAAAAATTTATGGGACAGCAATGTGATTCAACCTAGCACTGAATATTCTTGCAGGAATAATACATGTGCAATATATTCCACAGTGATATTTGGACAAATAAAGAAGGCAAACAATGTGACTTCTTGAGGTTGAGTTTTGGTAAGGTTGAACTGCAAAAGTTCACAGTATAATTTCCTGTAAATTAGTCTAAGTTTTGCTCTAATAAAAACCATGGAACAACGAATATTCCTGTTTCACCAATAAAGACATGAGATTGACGTAGATTACCTAAGTATCAATCAGATGAGCCAAAATGTTAAGGGTATTTTTTGATAAGCAGCCTCACTATGGTTGAAGGGGATTCATACAGAATGCAAGGAGAGAAGGAAGAAAAGATGGCAACCTCAGTTGGCAATAAGATTCAGGAGTAGGAGACTGTGAAGTCCACTCATGTTGATAATTGGGGAGGAGAAGGCATTGTAGAAAGAGTTGGAGGTAAATCTGCACCAAGGCTTCCAATATGTTGTGAAAGTAGTCTTTTTTTCTTGGACCCTGCTACCTAGTCGATGTTGCATTCATGTTCAGAGATGACTTTCAACTAATCACTAAGAGTATGTTAATAATAGAATCCAGTAAAAGTAAGTATTTATGAGTTGATTCTAAAAATTGCACTTTTTGAGGAGTAAGACCTTGCCTTCTCTCTTACTGTGCTGAATTATGCAGCTCTATTCCTACCCACGAATTGCCTCCTCACTTGTGGAGCTCGTACACCAATTCCCTAGGGTCCCTAAACTATTTCAAATTATAGTAGCTTTCTCAGTGTGGAGGAAATTTCTGATAGGGACTGTACCTCACCCATATTCCTACTTTCACTCTCCACATGTTATCACTTTCACCTTTAAGAGGGAGTAAATAAAAGAGTACTGGACAGCCCTTTCCAAATAATTTGCCAATTCCTATCTATATTCTTATAGCTAAGAACTTTGGCTAATGTTTAATCTTAGAAAAACAAACCACACAAATATTTTTTATTAATTCTATATTATTACCGAGACAGTATTACCACTTGGAGAATTTGAGCAATGGCATTTCAAGACCATGTTAACAACCAAACCCTATCTGTTGCTCTAAAGATTTGACTCAGTCTGGTGTTTTATTGTGCCTGTGTGTTTGACTTCTAACTACAACATTTTCTTCTGAGATTGAAAGAAGTTAAAGATGAATTAATCTAGACCTTCAGTAGAAATACAAGTGAAATGCACATTATCAGTATATTTCAGGTGGGTAGTTGAGATAATAATCAAGGTCATTGGTTCTTGACCCTTCAATACGTTCACATTATACTTCAAAGATATTAGTATCACTTGGAGAGAGATTTGAAAACATCAATGCCCAAACGTCACTCCATGCCAATTAAATTAGATACTCCAGGGGTGATGCCCAGATTCTGGTGTTTGTTAATAGCTTTCCAAGTGATTCTGTGCTTAGCCAGTCTTTAGAACACTGATCCCAGCCTTTCAGTTCGTAAGTCCACTCTGTTAGGGAAAAGGTTAGGGAAAGTTTTCCTTTCGGGTGACTGTCTTCTCTGCATCGCCACTTCTCTTTATAAATACTCCCTTCTCCTTGACTAAATTGTTTTCATTTTCATGTTTCACCACTGTAAATCTTTTTCTGGGTATTGCCAAATAATTTTGTAATCGGAAGTGACTCATTTTTGATAAATGTTGAAATGAAACAAAAGCTTATTCCTTAAGCTTGTCTGAGAAAGCCACCCACTGGAAATTGAAAACCAAAAATGTAAGAACATCTAGTTTAAAGTGGACAAAGAACAAGTTGTCTTACAGGAAAAGGTTGCCATCACTTTGGGGAGAAGGATTTAGGAAGGTTCAAGTATTGCCTTTTTTAACACTGTTAAGTCAACAACCTTGAGTCTATAACATCAAGATCTAATATTACAATTCAGACAGCTAAATAATAAATATTTATATGGTATCTAAAATGCACATCCTAAAGTGGACTTAGTCACGTTAAGGAGAAACCTGATCATCATAAAAGTCACAAGTGAAGCTATTTCAGATTTATATAGACCCTTTACAGAAAATGAAGAGAAATTGACCTCAATCGATTCTTATAAACCATGTTCTCATATTCAATTTTAATTGATTGCACCTTGATTCCTGCTTAAAGTTTTGTGTTTTCCTTGAAATCATCAAAACCACAGATTATAGTACTGTCTATAAAAAAATAATAGATTGGGAGTACAGGCAGTGATCAAGTGTCCTGTTGCCCCGACCCCTGCTTTTTTTTTTTACTCACACCACAAAAGAGTGGTTACAAAAAAATGTGAAGCTTCACACTGTCTCCTTCAACCATGCTTCAATATGTTCACATTATATTTCAAAGATATTGTGCTATCTGTTAAAACCTTGTACTTACCAGGACACATTTCTGATATACAAAGCCCACAATGATTTTTCCTCCTTATGAATACCTGCAATACTTACTGCCTCCAACAATCATATGCCATTTAGTGCAAATTGGTTTTCTTTATTTTCTATTTTTTAACATTTTATTTTATTATAGGAATGTGGGGTACAAGTGAGGATTAACTACATAAGTAGGTTGCATGCAGGTGAAGTTTGGGCTTCTAACTGGCCATCTGGTAATGAACCAAGTACCCTTTGTGCTTTGATGTCCCCCCCCACCTCCTCCATCCCTCCCTCCCCTAACAGTATCCAGTGTCTGCCAATCCCTTCCTTGTGCTAATATGACTAATGTTCAAGGCCCACCAATGAGTGAGGACATGCAGTATTCAGATCTTTGTTCGGTGACAGTCTCCATTTAGTATGATGGTCTCCATCTCCATCCAATTTACTGTGAATTCCATGATTTTGTTCTTTATGGCTGCATAATACTTCATCTGATATACATACCACATTTTCTTTATCTAGTCCACTTTTGATGGGCAGTAGGGTTGGTTCCATGTTTTTCCATAGTGAATAGTGTGGCAATAAACATGCATGTGCGGGTATCTTTTTTGTAGAACAATTTATGTTCCTCCAGGTATATTCCCAGGAGAGGATGTGCTGGATACTATGGAAGGTCAATGTTTAGTTCTTTTAAGGATCACCAAACTGCTTTTCATGAGGTTGAACCAGCTTTTACTCCTCACAGCAGTGTAGAAGTATTCCCTTTTCTGTACACCCATGCCAGTATCTGTTGTTTTTTGACTTGTCTTTTTTTCTGTTTTTTTTTTTTTTTGAGTTGGAGTCTCACTGTCGCCCAGACTGGAGTGCAGTGGCCGCTCCCGGCCACCGCAGCCTCAACCTGCTGGGCTCCGGCGATCCTTTCACCTCAGCCTTCCAAGTAGCCGGAATTACAGGCATGCGCTACCATGCCCGGCTAATTTTTTGGTTTATCATAGAGATAAGGTCTCGCTGCCCAGCTAATTTTTTTTTTATTTATTGTAGAGATAAGGTCTTGCCAAGTTGCCCAGGCGGGTCTCGAACCCATGGGCTTAGGCAATCCCCTCACCTCAGCCTCCCAAAGGCGCGGGATTACAGGCTGAGCCACCAAGCCCGGCTGTTTTTTGACTTGTTAATGGTAGCCATCCTTACTGGAGATAAGAGTTATTTCATTGTAGTTTTGATTTGCATTTCTCTGGTGATTGGACAGGCTGAGCATCTTCTCACATCTCTGTTGGCTGCTTGTGTATCTTCTTTTGAAAAGTGTCTATTCGTATCCTTTGTCTACTTTTTAATGGAGTTTGTTTTTTTCCTTTCACTTCATTTAAGTGCTTTGTAGATCCTGGATCTGTCAGGTGCAAATTTGCAGATTTTTTCCCCATTCTTTGCATTTTCTCCTTACTCCCATGATGGTTTCTTTTGCTGTGCAAAAGTTTTTCAGTTTGATGAGATCTCACTTGTCTATCTTAGCTTTTATGTCATTTGCTTTTGGGGTTTTGGTCAAGAATTCATTGCCTACTCCGATATGAATAAGGGTGTTTCCTACTTTTTCTTCTAGGACTCTTATAGTTTGAGGTTTTATGTTTAGGTCTTTGATTTGTTTTGAGTTGATTTTTGTATATGGTGACAGGTAGGGGTCCAGTTTCATTCTTCTGGTCAGCCAATTTTCCCAGCACCATTTGCTAAATACAATCTCCTTTCTCCAGTGATTATTATTGGTGGCTTTGTCAAAGATAAGTTGGTTGAGAGACCATGTTTTTGCTTCCAGGATCTCTGTCCTGTTCCATTGGTCTATGTGCCTACTCTTGTATCAATTCCAGGCTGTTTTGATTACTGTAGACTTGTAATAAAGTCTAAAGTCTGAAAGTGTGATACCTCTCACTTTGTTCTTTTTGCTGAGTAATGTTTTCGTTATTTGTTTCTATTTTTCTTTTCTGTTTCTATATGAATTTCTGTATTATCATTTCCAGACCTGAAAAAGAATGATGTTGGTAATTTGACAAGTATTACATTGAGTCTGTAGATTGTCTTGGTTATGATGGACATCTTCACATGATCATGTCTTCTTATCCATGAACATGGAATGTTTTTCCATTTGTTTATGTCATCCTTAGTTTATTTGAGCAGTGTGCTATGGTTCTCGTAAAGCTCTTTCACTTCTCTGCTTTGGTGGATGCCAAGGTTTTTTTTATTTTTGTGTGTATGACTATCTTGAATGGGATTGTGCTTCTTATTTGGTTCTCTGTCTGCTTATTGCTGGTGTATAGAAATGTGGCTGTCTTCTGCACATTGATTTTGTAACCCAAGACTTTACCAAAGTTGCTTATCAGTGATAGAAGACTCTTTAGGGTTTTCACAGACTCTTTAGGGTTTTCAAGATATAAAACCATATCGTTCACAAAGGTTATTTGAACAACCCTGATTTCCTTCTCTTGCTGATTGCTCTGGCTAGGACTTCCAGCACTGTGTGGAACAGGAGGGGTGACAGTGAGCATCCTTGTCTTGTTCCCGTTCTTAGGGGGAATGCGTACATAGTAGAAGTCTCTGTTTGAGGAATGTTCCTTTTATTCCTAGTGTTCAGGGTTTTTATTAAGAAGGGATGTTGGATTATTTCAAATCTTTTCCCTGTGTCTTACTATATAATCATGTGGTTCTTAGTTTTGCATCTGCTAATGTGCTGAATTACGTTTATGGTCTTTAACATAAATAACTTTTTTGTACATGTGTCTTATTCCAGCTCTAACCCATACTAGGTATAATTATATATGACTTATCTTTGCTTCGATTTCCTTATGAAGGTAATACTAGCATGTATCTCATAAATTTATTGTGAAAATTAAATAAGTTAATATGTGTCAAGCTCTTGGAACCGTTCTGGTTCATAATCAGTGGCATAAGCCATAGAGGTTATAGTGACAGCAGTAACAGCAGCAGTAATCACCCCAGTGAGATTGAAAACTGTTTAAGAGCTTAAATTACTCCATAGTGCTTGCCATAGTGTGGATAATTGGTACATCTTTGCCGATTTACACTACACATGAATAATTGAATCTACTTTCATAGCTTCTGGGGACCTAAGAAGAATTAATGCATTCTCATCCTTTTAAACCTGAGTTTTGTTGCAAAAGATGCACTCCTTCAAAAGGCATGTTTGATTTCAAGATAACTAGCGGTGTCTCATAAAAGTCACTTAAAAATCCAGTTATAACCGATACATCTGAGAACATTTAAAATTGCATACACTGTCTTCTGGCTAGAATATCTGGATAGGGCAAAAGGATAATAAACAGATGACATAGGAAATTACTAGTAATATAGATAACTAAGGACAACTCTCTCAGGTTCCCTCCCACTGTGGGAGTTTTCTGTCCTCTCAATAAATCCTGCTTTCAAAAAAAAAAAAAGACTATAAGTTCACTTATTGATCCATGGTGCTATAGTCATTGCCTTGTCAGCTGGCACCAGGTAGGAACAAAACCTAAACTAAACTTTTTACCAATAACCAAATATGTATTTAGAAAACTTCATCACACAAAATAAAGCCTTCTTTTTATTACAATGTATATCTAACATATAATCTAAATACAAGTTCTTCTCTCCCTGTGCCTGGCCCCTTCTCCTTTTTAGCTTTTCGGGATATAATTAATGATATAAAAGAGGAAAAAATTAATTAAAGGAAAAAAATCAAATTAGGAAAAGCATAATGTTAAAATTCCATAAGATATAAGTATGCATTAGGAGAAAACTTTTAAGTAAGCTGTATATGTGGTATATGCATGAAAAACAAGCATAAATCAAAATATCCTTTAAATTAAATTGTGAAAAATAAGTAAAGTAATGTGCTTGAAGTCTGAAAAATCATCAGAAGTGATGGGATGGAACATAAGGAGAGAGTCTGCATATGACTTGGGGTGTGAGCTTGAAGATGAGGGTGGAAGAGAGCAAACACTAGCTAAAAACCCAAAATACTAGCATCTTGGCATTTTTATAATCCAAGAATCGAAAGTGACTTGCTAGGTAATGTGACCAAATTTCTCCCAGTTTCTGGTTCCACTTATTTTTTGTAAAATGGAGATAATATATTATTTACCTATTTCCCATATGGTAGATTAAAAGACAGATTTGGAATTACTGTGAGAGTTTAAAGCTAATAGTCCACAAATTAAGCACATATAAGGTTATATTAAAACAAGAACAAATTATCTTTTGTAAGGTTTGTGTTAGTTGCTATCTTGCTGCCTTTAAGTTGAGTGTAATAATTGGAACTGGTGTTTTGGTTCTATGCACAAATTATTGATTCTTGGATAGGAAGGAAAACCATTTTTAGGCACTTTGGTGAATACTTTCTAAACTCCATTTCATACCGTATTGCCAGTACTCTAATTCAACAAAATGCCCTGGTTGATCATTCTAATCCTTTAGAATTTAATTTTACATAGGCCATATCTTCATGATAACTCAATCCTGTGTGTTTAACTCAGTTTCTGCTCCTTATTGTACAGTGTATTGAATAACTCATCACTCAGTGAACTAAAAAGTAAATACATGACTCAGAAGTGACCATTAACTTTTATTTGGTCAGTTTCTCAGAAAAGATATGTACTCTATTTTTTTCCACAATTTAAAAATCTTTTTTAACATGTTGTTTTAGTAGTAATATGTAAGATATAGAGGAAATGTAAGTTTTTCCTAATGATTTTTAATTTTTAATTTGCCTTTGGAAATCATTTTCATATTGTACTTATAAGCCATATTAATTAAAATTTTACATTCGCTGAGATAATTAGTACCATGTAATAATTATTCTTCCTCTTTTTAACCTATGAATCTTACCTCTAAATGAACTATTCGTGAGAAGACTGTTATTTAAAGAAAAGAGTGGAGTAGAGGCATCAGCAAGTAGCCCACAATAAACAGATAGACTGTAAGACATAGAAGAAAATGTTAGCAAATCCTTAATTTTTGTTCAAGTTATCTGAGAAAGGATTACATTCTGAAATTAGACCATGCCTTTCTGGGAGAGCAGAAAAGCTTGAACAAGGAAATTTCTAAATATGAAAAAATAATCTCTACTAAAGTACATAAGAGGAAGAATACATTAGATTGGATACTAGAGGAAATTGGAGGGAAAAAAGCTTAAGAAATTTGCTAGGATTCAGGGGAAAAGTGCACAGGGAAAAAAAGGGGAGCAAAGAACTTATTTATTTAATATAAGATGACTGTAATAGAAAAATAGCACGAATGTTCCAAAATTAGGAATAAAGATGTTCACGAAAGAAGTTTTATAATACTTATAAATGAAAGCATAAATATTCATTATTAAAAGATTAGTTTAAATGAGGAGTAGTGTTAAAATGGAACACGATGTAAATATTCAAATGGTATTATAGAAGATCATGTAATATATGACATGATATATTCACAATGTATTGCTAAATTAAAAAACAAATTATAAAAGAGTTTTGTTTGATTTTAATTCTATACTTAAAATATGCATTATATATGCCAAGAAAAACTGGAACTACAACAGAATACTAGTAGTGGTTCATTAAATATGGGTGAAAATATGAGAGAAGTTTCTTTCCTTTTTTATTACTTCTTTTGTTCCCAAATGATCTGTGATGAGTTTATATTACACTTTTAATTAAAGCCTTGTGTTTTCTTCTATTTTTTAGAGTAGAATTCCGTGAGTGAAACAACTTAACTCTTAATGAGAAAGCCAAGTCTCTGCACGTCTATCTGGTTCTCTAAGGATATTAAGGTAAGTTACAAACAGCTGGAAAACATCACCTCAGTAATTGTCAGGATATTAAGTTAGAGATATGCGTAATGTCTTTTTGGTCATAATTGACTCTGAAGGCAGAAAGTGCTAGGGTGATTGACTCTAGTATTGTAAGCTAAGGAACAATCCTGGAAAGGTATCGTTTTAAAAAAAATTTTCCAAGTGGGTAATGGAATATTACAGAGCAGACATCGATTTGTTATGGGAGAAGAGTTGATAATTATAGTAAGTGTAAAAAAATGTCGAATAAAGGGCCATATTTGCAGACTCGGCTCATTCTTTCAGTCCGTTGCTCCCAGTCACATTCATCCGGGAACCACAGAATCCTGGAAAACTCAGCAACAGATTTTCCTGTGATCATTTAAATACGTTATCTGAGATCCCACTAACTTGCCAAACATGTGTTCCTTTGATTTTTTTCTTTGATTTTTTTGGCCACTGGGCAAACAAACTTGACTGTGCTATACTTTTTCACAATTTTGAAACTGTGTATTGTACTTTTAACAAGAAGCTCTAGGGAAATTATCAATAATTTCCTTCCAAATTTCAGTCCAAGACCTGGTCAATGAGGGTGTGGTTGGTTTTTTTTTTTTGTTGTTGTTGTTGTTGTTTTCTTTTTTCCTGTATACATATTTTTTCTGTGTATATACTTTTTTCCTGTGTATATAACTTTCCCCTGAATCCTAGTAAATTTCTTAAGTTTTTTTCCCCCAATTTCCTCTAGTATCCAGTCTAATGTATCCTTCCTCTTATGCGCTTTAGTGGAGATTATTTTTTCATATCTAGAAATTCTCTTGTTCGAGCTTTTCTGCTCTCCCAGAAAGGCATGGTCTAATTTCAGAATGTAATCCTTTCTCAGATAACGTGAACAAAAATTATGTATTTGCTAGCATTTTCTTCTATGTCTTACAGTATATCTGTTTTATTGAAGGCTACTTGCAGGGCTACTCAGCTCAACTCTTTTCTTTAAATGGCAGTCTTTTCATGGATAGTTCATTTAGAGGTAAGATTCATAAAGTTAAAAAGAGGAAGAATAATTATTACACATTTGAAATGAGACCTTCTTAAAATCAACAGAAAAAACTTAAATGTTGTCCAAAGATATTATTGTTGTCATCATTATTTTTAGGTCAGGATTTTGCTCCATTGCCCAAGCTAGAGTGCAGTGGCATGGTCATGATAGTTATGGCTCACAGCAGCCTTGACCTCCTGGGCTCAGGTGATTCATCCACCTCAGCATCCCAAGTAACTGGGACTACAGGCACATACCATCATGCCTGGCTAATTTTAAAAATTATTTGTATAGGGACAAGATCTTGCTATGTTGCCCAGGCTGGTCTTAAACTCCTGGACTCAAGTAATCTGCCTGCTTCAGTCTTCCAAAATGCTGGGATTAGAGGGGTGAACCACCATGCCAGGGCCAAAAATATTATAAAAACAAAAAAAAATTGACTGAAGTATCAACATGTTTTTCTTCATCTATTAAAAATGGCATTATAACAAAGCAGTTAGAAATTCACTTATGATACTTATAAAAGAAAGCATAAATATTGATCATTAAAAGATTAGTTTAAATGAGAAATGTGACAATGGAACACTATGTAAATATTCAAATGGTATTATGGAAGATCATGTAATATATGACATGATATAATATTCACAATATATTGCTAAATTAAAACGCAAATTACAAAAGCATTTTGTTTGATTCTAATTTTATATCTATATATCTGCTTCTGTTGGGTGGATGAATCAGTTCAATACATACTTGAGCGTATTGTGAGGGGTGCTGATTGTGCTCTGTTTGAGAAAACAGTGAGGCAAACATCCAAGTTGCTACACTTAGGGATTTTAAGCAGAGCTGAGAGAAGATAAGCGCATAGGAACAAAAGATGTCTGACAATGCAGACAGTGCATGTCAAGACCCAAGAAAATGAAATGAGCCTGCGCGGCTAAAGAAATTCTGGGAAAGAACATTTTGGTTTGGGGGGTTCACAAAAGGCTTTTGGGTTTATGTCCAATGTAATCTGGGTGCCATGGTTTGGGTCCCTCCAAGTTCATGTGTTGCAAACTTAATTCCCAATACAAGGATGAGAGGTAGGGCCGGAAGGAGATAAATCAATCATGGATTAATGAATGGACTAATGCCGGTATCATGGGAGTGGGTGAGTTATCGCAGGATTGGGTTCCCGATGACAGGATGAGTTTGGTTCCCCTTCTCTCTTGCTCTCTCCCGTGTGCTCTCTTGCCCTTTTGTATTCTGCCATGGAATGATGCAGCAAAAAGGACCTGGCCAGATGTGGGTCCTCAAGTTTGGACTGTCCAGCCTCCAGAACTGTAAGAAATAAGTCTTTGTCCTTGAGAGTACCCAGTGTGTGGTATTCTGTTATAGCAACATAAAAACAGATGGAGACAGCGAGCATTAGATTATAAGTAGGATATAGACAAATGAATAAGGGTTTGGTTTCTTCCTCTAAAGAGTGGATTATCTTGAGCAAAGCCATTTTTTTCTTGGGAATAAGGTCACTATGTCAGTCTGGGCAAAGCAGAGGGCTGATAGAGCAGGCTGGAGAAAAATGAGGTGTGAAAGAATGATTACAACAGAATGTAAAAGTTGTTGAGAATATCAAGCTAAATCAACTTCATTTTTGTCACACGGATAATGAGCACATACAGATACTAAATAATACAATAAATAGATCTAAATCAGAAGGAACTGCAAGAATACTATACTTGTAGGTTGTACATTACTGTAATAATTGATCTTTTTTATAACAGAAAAGTGTTTTAATAACGGAAAAATGTGATAAACAGGAAAACAAATAAGGACATTTAAACTTTTAAAGGAAACTATGGATTGGGAGCAAGATCTTTTTTAAATACTGAGGTCCATCATGTATAATTGGGCCAGTTTTCTGAAAATCATGCTACAAATGCCAATAGTTCAAAAATATTTAGCAGCAAATAACGCAATGAGCCAAATCACTCAGGAGAGACAATTCAGTACCAAAAATTCACATGTTGATAATCAGAAGTTTTACACTATTGGAAACCACTCATTTCTTGTGGCATAGATTTTATGGGAAAAAAATATACATGTGTGTATACACACACACACACACACACACACACACACACATACATACATATATACATATATATGATTGTGTCAAATTTAAAAGATTAATCTCTACTCTTTATGCTACTAGAATAAACCAAGGGAAATATAATAAGGTCCAGTCAATTGATTGGATGTATATATTAAGCCTATGCTCTATCTAAAGCCAGAAACAGAAGCAGTGAGGACCTGGCCTCGGGCTGGAAGGCTGGAGGGCATATGGATACAAATTAGGCTGGGACCAAGCAAAACTCATGAGTCAACAATGTGTCTTGAATCTCTCAGATTCTGTAAGCCTATCCCCAGATATGGCAGGACCCAAAAATGAAGCCATGCTTGCAAGTCAGCTATTCACCAGAAATACCCAGAGCCCTGCTTCTTAAACATGCTTAATCATCAAAATCACCTGGGGCACTTCAAAAGTACAGATTCTTAGCTCCCAGTCTGGATGATTTTCTTTTTTTTAATTTATTTTAAAGATGCGGGGTATAGTTCAGGATTAGGTATACAAGTGGTCATTGCACAGGTAAAAGTTTGGGCCTCCCTTTGAAACCCACTTGGATGATTTTCATTGAGTAGGTCTGTGGTGAGGCAATAGTACCCATATTTTATAAACTTATACATGAAATCCAGTGAATCAGCCATGTATAAGAATGTACTTCCTTAAACTACTCCATCTCATATTTGTTCTTTGAGCTTTAATTTATTTTTTGGTTTACTGTCTGCTGATGCCTTGGTGGATCTCCATCAACACACATGTTCCCAGTAGATTTCATCCTCAACTCTACTCAGATCTTGGGCCAATCCAGAAATGTAATTACTTTCTCTCTTATATCAATCACACAAGAACAGACAGGACTCTGCTTTTATTTTTTTTCTGTGTCCCAAGGAGGAACACACGTAGTAACCACGTGAATAACCTAGAAATTAGGCCATGAAAGAAAATCAAAGTCAGAAGCTATAGGAAGAGTAAATCAAATACCAAGTTGACAGGCAGTAGCTAAAAAGTCATATCTATCTGAGGAAAGAGGCATAGCATCCAATACATAGAAGGCATACATGGAAGTTTTGCAGGGAATGAAGACTGGAAAGAAAGAAAGAAGATACAAACAGAGCCAATCAGTGTATAGAAAAAATCAATTGAGGCAACAAGAAAATGTTGTACCTTAACTAAATCAGTTTTTCAAGTCCCCAATCAAAAGAATTTAATTCAAAAGATCTAATCCTATCAATTTGCTCAGGAAGCTCCTCCCAGCTGTGCCTCTGACCACCCCTCTTGTCTGTCACTGAGCTCTGTACCCAGATGCTAGTTGTCCATGAGACAGGCAGGTCTGTTTCTTAATTTTCCATTCAGAGACTTGTGAATATAGCAAATTTTATCGACGGCTTAAGGAAAATAAAAATAATTGCAACATCGGAGGACAAATGCTTAAAACTATACTTTTATACCTTGGTCTTATAGGAACTCAAGAAATAGAGTTCTCCCCTGAATAGATTCCATGTGTATACAAGCTAGTGCCTGAAGTCAATCCATGGTTAGAATGAAAGAAGGCACTATAATAGCTATCTGGACAATGGCTCTAAATTAAAACTCTCTTGAGTATGGGATGTGTGGTCAACCCATCTAGTCCTTACCCTTGTGCTTATCTAGAAAATTGACTTTCTCCCATATTCTGCTATGGGACTCTCCTCCTACATTTTGGGAATCACCATCTCACCCACAGTAAATATCCCTCCTTCATGAAGAAATTTTCCCCAGTCTGAATTATATTTGGATATATATGTGTATATATATATATATATATATATATATATATACACATATGTGTGTATGTATGGATATATATGTGTACGTGTATGTATATATAGGGTTTGTATATATATATATGTATATATACATGTATATAATTAAAAATATATTTGACAAAACAGGGGAAAATGTTGGTCTGTATCTCTTACTTCTATAAAAGGGCTTAAGGAAGACCAATGACATTTCAAATTTAAACCTTTTTGAAATCCTCTCACTCCAAAGACTTCAGATATACTTCTTAGTATTATACAGCATTTTATTGTCCTTATTATACAGCACTGATATACACACAAACACACACACGTACACGAATACACGCACATGTGTGCACATCCCTCCTGAAGGACAAATATCAACTCTCATAGATTGTAGAATATAAAGCCCTAAGAACAGAAAAAAAATCATCCTATTTTATAATCTATAATGATGTTCTTGAGCAGAGATAATTAATTCTTTGTTGTCAGAGGATGCTTTGTGGATTGTAGAATAGTTATCCGATCCTATGGTCTCGGACAACTAGATAGATGCCTCCCCTCTTCACTTATGAGCACCACAAACGACTCCAGACATTGCAAAAAAATCACCAATTATTCCCAATTGAGGATTACTGTTCTAGAGTTAGGACACTGCTATAGATAGAAGTTTTAGTTATTTTCCTTCATGCCCTTGTTTTCAGAAACTTCTCCCTCAGACTTGAAGATATCAAGAAATAAATCTAACATGGAAAAACTTGTCTCTTAATGGATGTTCTGTTAGCTTCACAAAATCCCACTGAAACTATTGAAATGATCACCTGTAAGGACTCACGTTCATCCTCCCTCTTGTCTGTCTGAGATGGTAGGTGGTTTCATTTTGGCAGTTACATGATGTTCTTGTGCAGGAAGATACAATCCTAGCATGACCTTATCAGATTGAGAAAGTTATTGAGGACACTTGGATGAGGTGAATGGAGTGCTTTCTGGAAAATAAATTTTAGCATCAAGCCCTATTAGAACTCAGGTAGATGAGGGGCAAATCCTGTTTCCTGCTCTGTATGTTTTTGTTAGTTTGTTTGTTTTAAAGGAATAGTCATAATATCCAATTCAGGCTAAAAAGAAAGAATAAATTTCAACATTTGCTTGGTATTTACGAGATGAATATGTCTCTGTAACGTTAAATTATGTAGTATAAAGTTTTAACATCTGGAACCACTGAGGCCATTTTGCTGTTGTGAAGTGAGAGATTAGAACTGTCTTGGGGCAGTGGAACAGTCAGGAACAAGGACAGGTGGACATTGAGAAGGAGAGCAACACTGCAGAAGGCAGAATAAAGAGATGGAGAATACAGGTCCTGAATAGCATGGTCTGAATGTCCAGGCTAAGTCTCCTGAAGTCAGGACCCTATTTGCATTTTTAATTAGAAACCAATACAAACCCTTTAATGTGAGAGCCAGGGTGGCCTGGATTTTCTGTCATTTGCGATCAAAAGATCCCTAACCATTACAAGGGTTATGTCATCAATGTCACGTAAATACAAATTCTTATCTCTAAACCTTAAAAGGTTATATATAAGGGATGATCCTTGCCAGGGCAATTGGAGCCATTTTACTCAAAATTGAAAGGTAAGAGAGATTGTTTTTAAGGTTCTTGCCTTCGGATTAAAGGCTGCTCAAAGCTTTAGTGCTTAATTCATCCTTACCTCGTCTTAAAATTTGTTTTCAGGAGAGTACTCACTATATTTCTTCTAAGATCAGATAAACAAGGCAAATAAGAAAGAACAGTAAATTAGAGGCAAACTATTTAAAGTTAAATTCTCATATAGTTATTTAATCTCTCTAATTATTACCTTTATTATCTATAAAATTTTAAAAATCAACAGAGTAATGCCTGTTTTATTTATGATCACAGTAAGCAAAGAACTGAGTGCCACATGTTCTCACTCATAAATGAACCTTGAACAATTCATAACACTATAAAAAAGGGATTGACAATAGTGGGAAACTGCCAGGAGAGAGGGGGTGGGATTGGCTGTACTGGAAACTGCCATGGGAGGGGGAGGTACACCTCATCAATAAGGGTACTGCATACTGAACATCTGTATACTTAACCCTGAATTGCACCTCACATCTTTAAAATAATTTTTTTTTTTAGAAAGCAGGATTTATCGAGAGGACAGAAAAGCTCCCACGGTGGGAGGGGACCCCAAGGGGTTGCCCAATAACAATTTTTTGGGAAAAAGACCACAGTAAAGATTACAGTAAAGAGTAAATGTGTAAAAATGATTTGAGAATTAGGAACAAAATGTAAATAGTCAGGATTGAAAAGGGTCCAGAAATGGCAATAAGAAACAATGTGGTTCAAAATGTTAGATAAACAAAAATAATTTTCAAATGTTAGGTTTCTGTGGACAGTGACTAGATTTCACAAGCTTCATCTGGACAATGGCATGTTCTCATAACCATCTGTTATGAAATGAATTTTGTGTCTCAAATGGCCCTCCCCAATTGATATATCGAAATGGAATCCCAGTGTAATGTATTTGGATGTGGGGCTTTGAGGAGGTTATCAGGCCAAGAGGTTAGAGTTTTCATGAGTGAGGTTAGTGCCCTTATAAGAAGAGGCCAAAGAACGAACTCACTTTTTTCCTGTCTTTCATGATACAAAGAAGTATTAGCTGTCTGCAACCCAGAAGAAGGCTGCAGAGTTCAACCAAACTGTCACTGCGATCTCGAACTTTCAGCCTCCACAACCAGCCTCCAGAAGTATGAAAAATAAATTTCTCCTATTGGGAAGCCATCTATTTTATGGCACTTTCTTGTGGCTCAAGTTGCTGCGACAAGACACCATCCTACATAATCCATTTACACGTAAAATATTTTCTGGAGTCATTGTTATTGAATCATTTACTCAACAGTGTGAGGAATGGTGCCAGTCACCAGAGTTACAGAGAGAGGCAAAATACCCTTACCAGGAGGGTATACCGGAATTCTTTGTAGTATCTTTGCAACTTTTTTTGTGAGTCTGAAATTATTCTAAAATAAAATTGTTTTTTAAAAACTCTCAGCTCGTTCTATACTCTGTGCTCTGATTGGTTAAAATAGTTATCTCCCACAGGCAATTACAACTAAATTTAGAAAATGATGGCAATGTATATAATAAGTAAAAAATGCAGAAAGGTCAAAATAAAAATATCCTCACAGGAACTTATGAGATAGCTACAGGAGCAGATAAACAGAGGACAAGTTTATTTGAGCAGAAATGCAGGTAGTTCCACATGCAAAGGAGATCACTTTTGAAGTACATTGTTCATTCAATAAAATTTTTTACTAAAAATATCTGAAATTCCCAGCTACCATACTGTCATCCTATTGTGGTAGTTAAGAAGGCAACTAGGACTTTGTTTCATAGGCATCAGCTAGGATATGCATTCTTGGTGACAGGAAGTAACTCAGGCCAATAACAGCAACCAGGAAGCTGTCAAATTGGTTGTGCTTACACAGAACTGCCAACTTTTATAATAAAAGAATGTCTGCTTTCCAAGGTCTTTCCTGACACATTGCTGCCACCTAGTGATCAAATCTTTTTGTGAAACACCGAAGCAAGAGAGATCTAAGCACTCAAATTCCTTTAATGAAAGGATTTTAATAAACTAATAAGTTGAATGTGTCTGTAAACTAGTGAGTGACCATTAAGAATTCGGAAACTAATAACGTGTGTTGAATAACTATTTTGTATTCATCATGTATCTGGGTTCTTTGGAAGATGTATAAACCCTATTCCTGGAAAAGCTTGCAATCTATGATTCACAAAATTAAAAATAGGACAATGTAGCGTGAGTGGGACAAGATTCTTATATTTTTTTGCTTCTACTTTGGTGGTTTTGATATCAATGCATATAGAAATAATTACTATTAGCAGAATGTCTTTATGGCGGCAGGCAGTGGGCTTCACGCTTCAAATAAATTATATTGAGAATCCTCAAATCATGTTTTTAAGAAAGACCTTGCTATAAGTTTAATTATGACAAAATTGAGTCAGGGAAGTTATGGAATTTGCTCAAGATAACTCAAATCAATTAATGAGTGATATGGTTATGATATGAACTCAAGGAGCTGATTTCAAATTTGATATATTTTGAACAAGACCATACTGATAAAAAGAATTTTTTTAAAACAACACAGAGTTTGCAAATTCATGTGAGTGCTTTTGACTTCAAAGTGTCCACCATAGGAAGTTATCTCTTTTTAAAACTATATTAAAGATACTCTGCCACTGTCTTAGATAATGTCTTGAAATTTTTTTGGAATTCATTTTAGAACTACTTTAGAAGGAAAACCTGTAGTGTTAAATTTAGGGATTCCTATTAAATTTTTTCTAAATACTAAGATTCACACTTTTTTAATGAAAAGTCTGAATGAGAATGAATATGACCCTAAAATTAATGCTAAAATATAGGAAATATCACTGACACGCTCAACAAGTTACCCACAAGCTGTTTCAGTCTCTTCTAAAGAGTAGATAGCAAAACTTCTTCAAAAATGTCTTAGCAATAAACTAGAAACTAGCCAGAAAAATAGAAAACAAAGACCTCCTATCCCCTACAAATAAAAAGGATACTATTTTAAATAGCCTGTGGGCTAATCATGAAATAAAACAAAAATTTCATAATATCCAAAATTTGATGACATTATATATAAGAATCTATGGGCCAGATTTAAAGTATAGCTCAGACAAAAATTTACAGCTTCACTAAAGAAAAGAATTAAACATTAAAAAATTAAGCTTACAAATTCAGAAGTACAAAAGGAAAAACAAAACCAATTGAAGGAAAATAAAAAGGGAAACTGACCGGTAAAAGCCAAAATTCGCCAGAAAACAGAAAATCAAATTAACAAATAAAAAATAGTTCTATAACAAAATTAACGACCAACTAAATCTAGTTAAGAAAAAAGGCAGACAGGAGGGAGTTGGGCAAGCAGGATTGGCAGTAGTGGGAGTCTGCCTGGGGAAGGTGGGCACACCTCATCAACAAAGGTACCTGCATAATGAACATTTGTATACCTAACCCTGAATTGTACCTCACATCTTTAAAATAAAAAAATTAAAAGTTCAAAAAAAAGGGAAAAAGGCAGAATGCAATTACCTAAAATAAGAATTGAAAAGATGGAAAATAACCACAAAAAGGGAGAAAATAAAGACATATAAAAGACACGTTGTTCAGTGTGAAAAAAACAGGAAAAGATGAATAAAATGGAAAATATTTTAAAATATATACAATACTCAACTTTCTTCCTTTCTCCCATCTTGCTATCTTCCTCGTTGATTTTTTTTTTTTTTTTTGAGTGGTATACTTTGATTCTTTTTTCTGTCTTTTGTTTATCTACTAGGTTTGTGGTTATTGTAGTTACTGTGAGGCTTACCTGAAACATCTGATAATTATAATGGTCTATTTTAAGCTAATAACAACTTGGTTTTAACAACATTTTATTTATTTATTTATTTTTGAGTTGGAGTCTTACTCTGTCACCCAGACTGGAGGGCAGTGGCCGCTTCCGGCCACCGCAGTCTCGACCTTCTGGGCTCCGATCCTTTCGCCTCAGCCTTCCAAGTAGCCAGAATTACAGGCATGCGCTACCATGCCCGGCTGATTTTTTGATTTATTGTAGA
This sequence comes from Cephalopachus bancanus, assembly GCA_027257055.1. Taxonomy (NCBI): domain Eukaryota; kingdom Metazoa; phylum Chordata; class Mammalia; order Primates; family Tarsiidae; genus Cephalopachus; species Cephalopachus bancanus. The sequence continues at coordinate 1,874,814 of JAPVLO010000120.1, read as the reverse complement.
GATGAGGTCTCACTGCCCAGGCGGGTCTCGAACCCGCAGGCTCAGGCAATCCACTCACCTCAGCTTCCCAAAGGCACGCGGTTACAGGCTGAGCCACCCAGCCCGGCGGTTTTAACAACATATTAAAAAACCACTACACTTTACTTCCCCCTCCACACACACATACACGTTATGCTATTAATGTCATACTTTATATTCTTTTATATTGGCTACTCATTAACATTGTAACTCACAGAGCATAGCAATATATTTTACTTTTTCCAGGCAAACATGGTAATGTTAGATATCTATCTAATCACTACCCAAGTGATAGTCTGCAATTTCAACATTAGATCATGCTACATTCCTTTAATAACATTATATCTTTGTAAAGGCAGGTTTTCAGTGGTTGCTGTAATCAAAAGCAAGTGTGAATAGCTGTAGAACAGAAAATGAGGATGATGGTGTTCAATCTCATTTCAGGCTTTAAAAATTCACACAGCCTAAGAGCTATGCACACGCATTAATAAGTATGGTTTTTTTTTATTTTTAATTTATGTGTTTTATGCTTTTCAAATAGCTATTAAGTTGTTAGGCCCTAAATATTTACTACGTTTTTGTACCTAACTATTTAATAAGTAGCACTTGAAGGTATTTCTTTGGGCCTAGGGTACAGTGAAAAATGATTGAGTTTCAAAAGGTGAAGACAATCAAGAAAGTTTAAGAACCTTTTAAACTAATCACTAAACTTATGCCTATGGGTAATTAACACAATCAAATCTGTATTCCTTCAGATTAGAAGTCAGCAAACTTTCTGTAAGGGATAAGGTAGTAACTATTTTAGGCTCTACAGTTCACATTTGATCTCTGTTTTTTATCATTCTTTGTTTACTTTGGGTTCTTTTTACAACCCTTTAAATAAATAAAAATAACTTTCGGTCCACAAGTCACTCAGGCTCCAGACCACATTTGGACCATGTGTAGCGGTTGTTATTTTTGTGGCTGCTGCTAGCTTAGTTGCAGTGATGGGAAATTGTCATTGTCTCCACATGTGTAAACTTGATCACAGACATCTGTATGTTCTCAAATCAGTTAAGTTTTGTTTATTGTTTGTTCTACCAATGCTAAGTTTAATTACTCTTTAAACGTCTATAAAAGATGACACTATGACTTGGCATTGAAAACAAAATCTTTGTATCTTATTGGCCTCGTCTTCATCTTACTCATGAGAAAAGAACTTCCTCTAGTCAGGTAATAAGTATGGTCAAATACATGACACCCAATGCTGGACAGATGAGATTGACAGCAGTTTATTCGTCCTACGTACACAAGGAGGACACTACACCACACAGGGCCACACAGATGTTGCATTCAGGATCAGAGTGTACAGCCAAGGACTGTTAGAGACAGACTTTGTAGCATCCAGAAATGAGATGTCCCTTTGTTCCTGTGAAAGGATATGAATGACTTGTTTAACTAATTCTGCAGGCTGACAAGTAATTCAAGGACAAGCAGGAACTGTCCCTGGTCTGAGTGATAAGGTAGGTTGTTTGAATTGAAGTCCTTCTCTACAGGAGCAGATTGTGAAGGAGAATTTGCATTTAGGCCATTCAAGACCCTGCAAACTTTCTCCAAATATCAAAGTATACACATATGATGGGATGTTAATTTTAGGCTTTATACCACAAGGAGCACAGTAACATTACATGATTATGATAATTATATTTGTCTATTTAAATGTGAAAGAGCTCTTTCCATAAATACAAAACTAAAATTCTAACTGAAAAGACATCATTGTATTGCGGCCTAATTGAAAGTAGTGTTTCTCACAAATACATAAAAATGGTACATTATAAAATCAGAGGAGTCCCATTTTTAATGAAATATAATAACTGATGGCAGCTACATGTAATAAAACAATTTTATGAAGAATGCATTGTTTTGTTTAAATTGAATCTTGCACAAAATACTATTAATTGCATTTGAAATTGGAAAAGTATAAGCTAAACTGAGATTTCATATCATAAATAGCATTATAGTAAAAAAAAACCAGATGACATAAGAATGTTGTCAAAATATTAGAAGCTACTAATAAGAAGATAGCTTTATATTTATTGAATCACTGGCATCTAAAACAATTTTACCAAAATTCAGGACTGGGTGAAAAATACAGAGAAAGTTGTTAACTTTATTAAAGTAATATTAGAACAGTCAACATTTTAAAATATTTTGTTTATAGACTGGAACTAGCCAAACACACTTTTTGTATTATATAAATATTTGGTACGAATGTAGGTTATAGATTAACTTATGAATAAGAAAAACTAAGCTGAAATTTGAAATTCAGTCAAAATTATAAGTTATTTGATTACTAAACAAAAATAAATTAGAGAAAAATGAATTAAGTATCTTCTTTAAATGATTGAAAATAAACAAAAAGTCATAAGGAAAGGCAAAAAGTAAGCATAAAATAGGCATTTTGACTAGTAGTTGGAGAAAAAGAATAAAATAGTAAAATATCTGGAAAAACTTTTTGAAAAGGTAAATATATAAGATTAAGAAAAGACATAGAAGAAAATCAAATTTAAAATGTCATATATATTCAAATTTATATACATTTATGAAACTATCAAGACACAGGTCATGATTGTTTTTTCCTTCATAGCATATACTTCCTATAACTTATTTTATTTTAAATTATGCAATTCATAAGATAAATAAACATACACTTGAAAATATGTAGGCACTCTATTCGAAAGAACTGGAACTGGAACAAGACAAGGCTGCCCACTCTCATCCCTCCTGTTCAACATAGCGTTGGAAGTCCTAGCTAGAGCAAGAAAGAAAGAAAGATAAGAGAAAGAAATCAGGGGTATCCAAATAGAAAAAGAGGAAGTTAAGTTACCCCTCTTTGCAGATGGTATGGTCCTATACCTCATAATCCAAAAGAATCTATGAGAAACTTCCTTGCAATTATAAAGGACTTTGGCAAAATCTCGGGGTACAAATTACACATGCAAAAGACAGTCACATTCTTAAACACCAACAACAAACAGGCAGAGAACCAAATAAAAAGCACAATCCCATTCACAATCGACACACACGCGCGCGCGAAATACCTTGGCATCTGTCTTTACAACTACAAAACACTGCTTAAAGAAATCAAAGAAGATATAAACAAATGGAAAAATATTCTGTGCTCATGGGTAGGTAGAATCAACATTGTTAAGATATCCTTCCTGCCCAAGGCAATCTACAGATTCAATGTAATTGAATTAAATTACAAAGATCATTCTTCCCAGACCTGGAAATGACAATACAGAAATTCATGTGAAAACATAAACAACCACAAATAGCCAAAACAATCCTCAGCAAAAGAAACAAAGCAGGAAGTATCACACTTCCAGACTTTAAACTTTAGTATAAGGCTACAATAATCTAAACAGCCTGGTATCGGTACAAGAACAGCCATATAGACCAATGGAACAGGATAGAGATTCTGGAAGCAAAGCCTCAATTTCTTAACCAACTCATCTTCGACAAAGACTCCACCAACAACTACTGGGTACAGGAGAACTTAGTCAGTAAATGACGCTGGGAAAACTGGCTGACCACACGCAGAAGATTGAAATAGAACCCCCACATATCAACATATACAGAAATCACTCTAAATGGATCAAAAACCTAAGCATAAAACCTCAAACTATAAGAATCTTAGAAAATGCAGAAGACACCCTTAGGAGAATCAGAATAGGCAACCAATTCCTGATCAAAACTCCAGATGTCCATTCCATAAGATATAAGATAGACAAGTAGGACCTCATCAAACTAACAAGTTTCTGCAAGGCAAAAAAACCATCCAGAGAGTGGGGAATAGCCCACGGAATGGGGAAAAAAATATTTGCCAACTGTATATCTGACAAAGGCCTAACATCCAGGATCTACAAGGAACTCAAATACGCCAAAAGGAAAAAAAAAAACAGCCCAACTAAAAAGTGAGCATAATACATGAGTAGACACTTCTCAACAGAAGACATACAGGCAGCCAACAGACAGATGAAAAAGTGCTCAGCCTCACTAATTATCAGAGAAATGCAAATTAGAACCACATTGAGAAACCACTTAACCCCAGTAAGAATGGTTGTCGTTAATAAAACAAAAAACAACAGATGCTGGCAAGGATGTGGAGAAAATAGGACGCTTCTACACTACTGGTGGAAATGTGAACTAGTTCAATCTCTATGGAAAACAGTGTGGCGATTTCTAGAAGAACTAGAAATTGACTTTCTATACACCCCAGCAATCCCCCTACTGTGAATATACCTGGGAGTATACCTGCAGGAACTCAAATAATTCTACAAAAAAAGATATCTGCACATGCATGTTTATTGCAACACTATTCACCATAGTAAACACATGAAACCAGCCATGCTGCCCATCGAAAGTGGACTGGATTTTTAAAATGTGGTATATATACACGATGAACTATTACACAGCCATTTAAGAGGACAAACGTATGGACTTTGCAGCAACTTGGATAGATTTAGAGTCCATAATATTTAGTGATCTGTCACAGAAACAAAGAACTGAGTATCACATGTTCTCACTCATTAAGCGGACCTGTCATTATACTATAAGAAACGGATTGGCAGAAGCCAGGAACAGTCAAGGGAAAAGGAACACACAACATCAATAAGGGTTCCTGATCTCAAACCAGGCGAAGTGATGCCTGTTCAATGACCACTTGTATACCTGATCCTGAATTGTATCCGACCACTTAAAAAAATTAATAAATAAAACTAAAATTAAATAAATAAGCAAAATAGTAAAAAAAAAAAAAAAAGAGGAAAGATACTGTAGACGTTTATACAAAGGTGAAAAAGAAATAAAACAGAGAGGCTTTGTAGAAAAAAGAGCAAAAGGTTACATGGAAAACTATACATATGGAATAAACAAATAAACAGATAACACAGAAAAGAAAGTCACTTGTAAAAATAAAGGTGGCCAGGCTCGGTGCCTCAACCTGTCATCCCAGCACTTTGGGAGGCCAAGGAGAGTGGATTGCCTGAGCCCACGGGTTCGAGACCAGCCCAGGCAACTTGGCAAGACCTCATCTCTACAATAAATCAAAAATTAGCCGGGCGAGGTAGCGCGCGCCTGTTGTTCCGGCTACTTGGAAGGCTGAGGTGAGAGGATCGTTGGAGACCAGCAGGTTGACGCTGGAGTGGCTGTGACTGTGCTACTGCACTCCAGCCTGGGTGACAGAGTAAGACTACAACTCAAAAAAAATAATAATAAAATAAAATAATAAAAATAAAGGTAAGTCAAATTGCCCAATAATATAAAGGAGAAAGCAATATAAATCTAGAAAGCAAACACAAAATTTAATTCGCTTTGTAAAACCTGAAATTAAAGCCTGATAAAAAGCACAAGACGATACTACTAATAGTAAGCTATTAACCAAGCCCACTAATTAAAAATACTTTAAAATGTCAATGATGTTAATATATAATTTTAGTACATGGTTAAACAAATATATGATAACCAGATAGACTATTGCCTACCTCAGCAATAAAAATATGGTTCAAGTTACATTGTTAATACACATTTATTGGATTATCAGATGCAGGAAAAATTATTTCAAAACATGATTAACCATGGTCATTTAATCACCCTAATGTATCACATTTTTGTTTTAAAAATCAGGAAACTAGGTTTAGAAGGATATTTCCTTAGCAGTTTTTTTCTTTTGGAAATTAAAGCTTAAGGTAAACACATTAAATTCAGTAATGAGTTAGAACTGACACTTATGACTATAATTATTCAACATTTTCTACAATCTTTGGAAGTTAAAAAAAAGTGACACAGACATTGGAAAGGAAATGAAATTAGCATTATTTGTACATGATAAGATCAACACCTTGCCCAGTAATCTCCCTGAGTTATGAAGACAGAGCTAGAAATCTAAAGAGATCAAGATAACCAGAAATCTTATGGCAGAGTATTTTTCCTAGGGAAATATAAGCATGTGTTCATACAAAAGCTTCTACATTAGGCCCACAGCAGTCTTATGTGTAATAGCCAAAAATTGGAAATAACTAAAATTTTCATCAATAGATGATTGAATAAACATATGATGATATTTACAAGCAATAAAATAGTATTCAGCTACAAAAGAAATGAATCATGAATACATACAAGCAATCCAGATGGATCTCAAGATATTCAATGCTAAGATTGTGCCCTTGGTGTCAAGTGTTGGTAATGTTTTGCTTCTTGATCCAGATGCCGATTATAAGTTTATGTTCAGTTTATGAAAATTAATTTTCACGTGATATGTACACTTGTCTATATGTATATTAAATTTTAATTGCTTTTAATTAATTTTAAAGCAATTTTACAAAATTGAGAGATTTTCTAAATATTGACAATAGCCAGTATAAATAAAAAACCTCATTCAAAAATAGAAATTACCTTAAAAATAAATGTAGGAAATTTATCTTTGCAAGAAATTATTTTTAAAAACTTTGTTATAGGCCGGACTTCATGGGCTCAATCTGTAGTCCTAGCACTTTGGGAGGCCAAGGCGAGTGGATTGCCTGAGCCCACGGGTTTGAGACCAGCCCCGGCAACTTGGCAAGACCCTATCTCCACAATAAATTAAAAAATTAGCCAGTTGTGGTAGCGCGTGCCTGTAGTTCCAGCTACTTGGAAGGCTGAGGCGGAAGGATTGCTGGAGACCAGCAGGTTGGTTGACACTGGGGTGGCCGTTAGTGTGCCATGGTACTCCAGCCTGGGTGACAGAGTGAGACTCTGACTCAGTAAACAAACAAACAAACAAACAAATAAAAAAACCTTGTTATAAACTATAAATAAATATGTGAATGAAACTAACACAGGAGTAGGGATCCTGAAGTTGGGGTGCAGCCCTGGAGGCCAAGTGGGTCCTTGACTTCACACGGAAAGAATTAGAGTGGGATGACAAAATAAAGCTCAAGTAAGTTAGTTCACTCAAAGAAAAGCAGAACAGAAAGACGGTTATTCTACAGGCAGAGCAGCCCCTGGGCATCGCTGAGGTTTTCGTTGGAAAAATGAGAGCAAGTTCATTGAAATGATAGAAAGCAGACCATTCTCTAGGCAGAGCATCCTGGGCTGGTCTAGAGAAAAAACGGTAGCCATGTATTGCTGGGGATTTTATTTTACAACTATCTTTTGATTTCTGCTAAGCAAGAAGTGGAATAGTCATGGTTTCTTGGGAAAGGGATGAAGATTTCTAAGAACTGAGATTCCACCCAGTTTGTTACTATAAATGGCAGGATCAGAACTGTCCTGGTGGTGGAGGATGTGTCATTTAGCTTGCTAATATATTATAACAGGTGTATAATGAGGGGCAAGGTCAGGTAGTGGGCAAATTAGTTGCCATCTTGGTTCTGGCTGGCTCTAACCAGTTTTCAACTGCATCATATTTTTCTCTGGGGGAACTCAGAAAACCAGGTCAGCCACCTGTCTAGATAAACTGTCTTAGATAAACTGAAAAGTTAGCCTTGTTTATTCTAAGAAACGAATCCTGCCGAACTTCTATCTCAAAACTATCTACCTGAATGGAAATACTGAGTATCTTAAAATGTAACTCTCTCAAATTATCTCATTGATGTAAGTCTAATATAATCAAAATCTAAAATCTACTTAATAATTCCAAAATGTATTTGACCTAGGATTCTTTTGGAAACAAAAAAAATAAGATAGGAATGCGGCGATGTTTTTCAGAAAGAAAGTACATGACAGAGGACTTCCCCTGCTAACTGATATTCGCCATTGTTTTCACAGCCTAGAAACAGCAACCTTTCCTAGACTGTATGGACAGACACCCTCTCTTGAGGAGGCAAAGATCACCTCCCAAAAAGACTCGTGAGTATTATGACATATTCTACTTCTTGAGTAGCTGGTAACTGATGAATTGTGCTATACATTTAGGCCAGCATTGACCCAGCAAATAGAGTTCTTGGGCGTGCTTACCTGACAGTAACACACTTTTCAGATAACTACATGCACTCATGTTTGAAAATATCATACCAATTCTTAACCTCACCGATCTACATATTAAAAGTGAATTATCTGTCACCTCAATTAAAAAACAAATTATCTGCTTAAAGGTTAAAAATTAAGTGCATTTCTAAATATAATACTGTGTACTCATATTGTAAATATGTTACAATCTTCTAATATCTTTACATGGTAAAAATTACATGTATACATAGAAACAGAGTAGATTAATATTATCTATGTATCCGCCTTTAAGGGAAGAAAATAAATTAATGACTTTTAGTACTACATATTGTTGGTGTCTTTACAAATGTTCTTCCGTTGGCAAAAAAGTAGAGGCAGGATTGAGCCTCACAACTCTTGATTCGAAAGCCTGTGGTTTTCATGCATACTACAGGCCCTCACAAAGCTAGGTTTAGTACTTTCAGTCCTGTCCCCGGACTTTTGTTAAGCCTTTCAAAAGCAACTTCTGATCCTTTCTGTGTAACCAATGTCATCCATACTTCTAGGTCACCTCACTTTGCCCTTTTTCACCTTGTCCTTTGACTCCTGCAAAAGCTATTGGTCTCCCTTTCCTCTGAACAACTGTGAAACTCAGCCTACTTTACCACATAAATTTCTCAAACATATTTTTCGTGTTCTCCAGTTATGATATAGTACTTTATAATTTTCAAAAGTCTTGTCACCTGGATTATGCTTTAACAGCTTCTTTATCCTGCTAAAATCCCCCATTAAGTAGAGGAACTGATACTCAGCGGTGTGTGTAATTAAATAAAATTATATGTAGATTCAAAAAGCCTCTAAAGCATAAGGCTAGAAAGGGACCTTGGGAGTTCATTTTTTTCTACCTTACTCTCTCTGTACACATATTGAAAACAGTTGTATTAGAGAACAACAGAAAAATTAACAATTTGAAGTACCTAATGCAAATGAATAAAATAATATTTTAAAGCATTTTTAAAGTTGGAGCCTAAGTAAATAATAGAGACAATCAGTACAGTGATTTTTAAACTGTGATCTGTGGGACTCTATGTTTCTCCAAGGGCATATCAGGTGTTTGGGTAGAATGAAAAGACAACTTAATCAAAGCTCAGCCTCCTCAACATAGCCTAAGCCAGAATGGGTCCACTGATATTCGTTTTATATTGTGGGGTTCTGTGAGACATTTCTTCCATACAAAAAGGCTCAGTTGATTAAGCCAATAAATAATAATTTTAAAAACCACTAATTTGTTTCAGTACGTTCCTTTTAGGAACAAAGAAATTCTGGTCAACTAGGACCAGCAGCTTGTGTGACCTCACTCAGTCAGATAGTAGTGGATTTGCGACAAGATACAGATTCTGGATTCATTTATAAAGCACCGGCTGTCTGCTGAGTACCCTTGAGCGTCCATAATGTAGCCTCCAGTTTAGGGATACAAAGATTTCTCCTAACAAAATTTGCTGAGGTTATTGAGAAAAATAGTTTTTCATCTTTTCATCTTTCCCATTCAGAAGCGATGCCAATGCTATTTTTAAATAGAGGGAAGACCGTTTGGCATTTTTATACATGTAAGTGATTTGTTTAAAAACATATTAACATAAAAGGACGTATGTGTTTTTGTTATATACGTTTTCCCCTCTAACCTGGCTTGTTCAAGGGAAGAATTTGTGTGATTACTACGTAGAAGGAACCACTTGAGGGAGCCAGAGGCATGGCTCTCGAATCTGCATCCATTCGGAAGCTAGGCTTTACTTTCAATCTCATTGTAAATGTACAGGAAGTGGGTGGGGAAGCCCAAGGTCTGGGAAAATGACCATAATAATAGTACCTTGTGTTTGTATAGCACCTTTCTTCAATTAGGTCAGCATGTTAGGATATGATTATTCAGCTGGGAGCTTCCAGTTGTGGGAAATGAGGCACAAGGCAAACACGTGGCCTAGGTGAAACAGAGGGTGAGACTAATTCTTATTCATTCCAAATGCCCATTCATTATTTTTACTCTACAAAGCTGATGTGTGGCCTTTCCTGGCCATTTCCTTAGAAACAATAAGCTGAGAAGTCAGCGTCCCAAACTCAAAGAGATTAAATGGGAAGACTCATTCTACAAGGGGAAGAAATGACCCTCCTCAGAGCCAAGAACTGAACTAAAACAGAATTCTTAAAACTAACTGAATCCAGTTATAAGGCGTCCAGTTGAATGGACGGTTTCCCAAGGATATCAAGAAAACAATACAGTGTAAATAATCCTCAGCTACATTAAAGGTTTTTTCTTAAGCAAATCTACTCTGATTTGTAATGTAAATCACTCTTCTTTTATCCATCTTCTGGCAAAAATGACCCCCAAAAAGGTAAAGAACAAATGGAACTTATATTTAAAAAGCTAAACTTTTGTCCCACATAAGAAAATAGTATTCCAGAGTTTAATGTGCCAAATAAATATGCCAACGTGATTTAATAGAGAAACATCATGATAGAGCATTTGCTTAATAGACAATTAGATCTGTGGCTTAGTCATCGACTAAGAATATTGCTAAATGTTCCACTGGGAACATTTGCAAAAACTGATATGTAATACACAGTTAAGATGCTTTCTCCCCGCAGAGTCAGTTTAGATTTCTCTTGCTAATGCAAGGCCACGAGGTTATTGTACAATTACTAAACATGTACTAACTAACTTCAAATTAGGATGTGGGCATTGACTCCATAGGGATGTTTGAGGTTGACAGTCCCTTTACAGGTTTGAACCTAACAGATTTACTCTCTAGAATAATCTGTTTTCATCAAATATATATACATTTCTAAAATGGCAGATGGTTCTTAAATATGGCTTCCCTAATAGTCCAAATAATCATAATGCATATCTGTCATATAAAGGGTTTGCCCCAAACTTTTAGGGGATAAATATACTTGCAATTAATTGTTCTTCATTTTATGAAACTATGCAATTCAGAGACTCTGCCTTAGCCGAGATAAAAAGAAATCAAACCGGCCGGGCTCGGTGGCTCAGCCTGTAATCCCAGCACTTTGGGAGGCCGAGGTGAGCGGATTGCCTGAACCCGTGGGTTCGAGACCCGCCTGGGCAACTTGGCGAGACCTCATCTCTACAATAAATCAAAAAATTAGCCAGGCGTGGTAGTGCATGCCTGTAGTTCCAGCTACTCGGAAGGCTGAGGTGGAAGGATCGCCAGAGCCCAGCGGGTCAAGGCTGCGGTGGCCGAGAGCGGCCACTGCACTCCAGTCTGGGCGACAGAGTGAGACTCCAACTCAAAAAAAAAAAAAAAAAAAAGAAATCAAACCATGCTTTTTTCTCTCTTACCTCTTTCCCTCCTCCATATCATAGTATATCTTTAAAATGCCAGTGATTTATTTGGGTTTGGGGGAAAAATATTTGTTTTTACTGTAATTATTTGGATACTTCAGATGTTGACTCTTTTTGGACTGGTGTAGATGGATCTCTTTGAATATAAGAAGTGTACATTATTTCCTACTCTCAAAATATGCAGAATTTGGTTTTGGAAGTTAGAGGTTTTAAGGACGTTAGACTCTATGAAAAACTCAAATACGCATAAATATAAATAAAGGTACAAAAGGAAGGTGTTACAACCCGAGATTCATCTTTACCACCACTCACTTCCTATTTGAATCTCAATTTTAAGAAAACCAAGCCACAGCAAGTGAAGTAACTTGCTCATTAAGAGCCAGGTTTGGTGGCTCAGTCTGTAATCCCGCGCCTTTGGGAGGCTGAGGTGAGTGGATTGCCTGAGCCCGCGGGTTCGAGACCCGCCTGGGCAACTTGGCGAGACCTCATCTCTACAATAAATCAAAAATTAGCCGGGCGTGGTAGCACGCGCCTGTAGTTCCAGCTACTCGGAAGGATGAGGCTGGAGGATCGCTGGAGCCCGGCAAGTCAAGGCTGCGGTGGCCAGGAGCGGCCACTGCGCTCAGGTCTGGGCGACAGAGTGAGACTCCAACTCAAAAAAAAAAACAAAAAAAACAGCCAGTGGCAGATTCAAGTTTCTAACCTAGGTCACTTATGGTAGTCTCTTTTATTCATTCTTTTTATTAATCTTCTTTCTATTCCAGAACTTTTTTAAACTTCTAGGTAAGAATGAGGATGAAAAAGTCAATTCTTTTAAGAAAGTGGGTAAATCAGTTTCATAATATTTCAAAATTATTTTTGAGATATTACTGTGTATAGTACTTAACACACCAATGAGTAGAAATAGTGTTTGTCCTCTGAGAACTCAGAACTAGTTCTTATGTTTTCTAATCAATTTAGAGAGAATAAAGAAAAAGAAACTAAACCTTGGTATTTGTAGTTTCAAATTTTTGAATTAGAAATGTCATCATACCCAGGAAAAATGTACATGCAATGTTTACTTGAAAATGACCACCCTTTTTGGTATTTTTTTGCTCATGAGAGTTTTCCTCCAGAGGTCTTGCATATGAAAATTCAAACAGCAAATTTTACCTGAAAGTGATTAAGTAAAATATTTCATTCAAGTTTTGAGAGCTTTAGTCATTACTTTTTACATTTTTGGCATATTTTTATGAAAATAACTTTAAATATTTCCAGAATGTAAATTCCTTAGTGATCCTACTCACTGAAATTATAAATTTTAATATTATATACACCATACATTTGTTGAAACATGCAGTTTGACTTCTGTCATTCTGACTAATCTGTGAAATCCCTATAGGGATCTTATTTTATTCATCCTTATGTCCCTTCGTACATGTAAGACTAAAAATAAATGCATGATAAATGAATGATTAAAGAGTAGGTCGACCTATGAGTATTTGACTGTAGTAATCAACACAGATAGGGTCACTTGAGGACAGACAAAAATGATGAAATGGAAAATGAACAAAGATAGAAATTTAAGGATCAACTACACTTAGGTCATTGTAAAAAGAAAAGAAGTTGGAGAAAACTATGATAAACAATCAGAGAGCAAGAGAGGGAGACCATTGGTATTTTGTGTTGTGGAAAACAAAGAGGACATTTTTAGAAGTTTGGGTTGGCAATAGTGTTAAAGGTTAAACATGATAGGAAATGTGGTAGTTATTAGAACTGTCCGTAAATATTCCAGCTCTCTCCTCTTGGTGGTACATTAAAGATTGTGTTTTTCTGGCTTGTTTTGGCTAATGAAATGTGACGTGTTATTTTCCACTGAACGCTTTGAGAGCCAGTGAGAGCTTCCCTGTGTCTCCTGTGTTTCTGCTGCCCTGGTAACTAAAGGTTCAGATCATGGCTGCTTCATTAGCTTGGGACTAAGCATGGGGATACGATGCAGTGTGAAGCCAGGCCCCCTGTCAACCTACAAAGGGTATATACCATGAGTGAGAAATACATCCTTTTTGTTTAAAGTCATAGGTTGTGGGATTGTTTGTTACTACGGCGTAAACCAGCCTGTCTTGACTGACACAGAGAGCGAAAAGAAGCAATAACTTTGTTATTAGATAGAAACTGTCTAATTAAAATAACCAGGAAGTATATTTAAAGACTTAAACAATGAGTTATTGATAACAAATTAAGGGAAAGAATATAGACTACCCACTTAAAATATTTAATATAAAAAGAAGGGAACCCATCTCTTATCCACTTCTATCAAAATTTCTTTTGAAAAACAGACTTAAGGAATATAATAATGGAGAAACGTGTACTGACACTATAAAGGGAATAGTTTAGTGTTTGAATAGTGTTAAAGAAGACTATCTAAAATATACCTGCAGGCGAGATAGGATTTATGGAATTACTGAGTGATCTGCTGTTCATCACTTAACAGAAGACTGCGTTTGAACAAAATAGTACTCATTACCTGGCAGAACTACAATACCATTTCTAGGTTAGAAAACAAATACTTGAAGATGTTTCTGAGGACAATTGGTAAAAGTCTAATGTCTATCCGACTCTACTGGCTTCTTGGGGAAGTAGAGACTCTTGTTTTGAAGTCAATCCTTTCAGTTGCTAAGAGCAAGCTAAGTAAAATATAAGTAAAATTCCAGCTAGCTACTAATGAGGCTAGTTCGGAAGGGAGTCACTGGCTAAGTTATGTTCAGACTGCCATAACAACTATGTAAAAGATACTTATCAGCATAACAGCAAATCTAACTACACAGAATATTGCTCTCTATTTCACCGAAAGTCCTGGCAAAGTTAAACTCTTAATAAATCTACCTTTTTTCACTTCCTATAGAGCTACTTAAAAGGGAACCCAAAAGATATGTATCTAAAAGCACCCACATCAACTTTCTTAAGCAGAAAATATGATCTCTTAGTTTAAAAGTAGTAAATAAAGGCATCATTATAAATAAAGGAGAATCTAGTAAGTAAATGTATCTTGTGAAACATAGCTACTTTTGAGAGAACAGCACTTTAGCAAATCTCTAATTAAACTTTCAAATAAATCTGAGAAGGTATAACATCTATGAAATTAAAAAAGAGGAAAAACTCACAATAGAAAATAAGTTAAGCCAGGCTTGGTGGCTCAGCCTGTAATCCCGTGCTTTGGGAGGCTGAGGTGAGTGGATTGCCTGAGCCCGCAGGTTCGAGACCCGCCTGGGCAACTTGGCAAGACCTCATCTTTACAATAAATCAAAAATCAGCCAGGCGTGGTAGCGCGCACCTGTAGTTCCAGCTACTTGGAAGGCTGAGGTGGAAGGATCGCCGGAGCCCAGCAGGTCGAGGCCACTGCACTCCAGTCTGGGTGACAGAGTGAGACTCCAACTCAAAAAAAAAAAAAAAAAGAAGTTAAAGACATGATTACTAAACAGAAAAAGTGCAACAGAGGTAGTAAACTGCTTAAAATAAAATGTAAAAGTTGGAGGGAAATTTTAAGAAGTCACTTAGAAAAGTCAAAAATAGGACAATAAAGACATAAGCATTAAGAAACAAATGATCAAGAATATAGATAACAGAATAGGGAGGTCAAATGTAGTTGTAATAAGAATTTCAAAAGGTGTGAGCTGAGAAAGCATAATAAAAGAAGAAAGTGCCCTAAGATAAATAAAACTTTAATGTTTATATATGAAGAGTTCCTTACTAAAAACTAGGTAATTTTAATTTTAAAAATACCCATATCCAGCAATATGTTATCACTGTTTAAAAAACATTTAAAAAATATTTCTAGAAGAAAAAAATTACATAAGTACTCAATCAGAAATTATGTGAACTTAACAGAGGAAAATGAAAAATAGTAAAACTTAGTTTGTGAAAGAAGAAATATAAATAACCAGTAAACATGGGGAAGCAAAGATTTAAACAAGGGACAATTTTTACTTATTACATTTGAGTGTATGTGAATTCCAGAACATTTTTAGGAGCATAAATCAAGTTAAATTTTTTTGTATGACAATTGAAAGCATGTAGTTAATACTTCTGGAGACTCTTGACAAAATTTCTATATCTTAGAATTTACCTAAAGGAAAAAAATCATTTATATTTGCAAACATCTAGCCAAAAAAGATTCAGCAAAAAATATAACAAGAGTATGTCATCACAAATAAATTAACTGAAATTTGGCCTTTGGGTAAAGAAATTACAGCCATGAATAACATGCTGTAGATGAATATGCTTAGAGGGATAGAAAAAGCTTCATAAAAGCTCAAAAGGACAAGTTTTAAAGTATACAAATCATATATTTTAAGTTTATAATGATATCTGCCTGGAACTTGAAAGCCAGCATACTCACATTTGTTTTTTGAATAAGGTTCCCTCGCCAAGCAACCCTACTTATCATGGACACCGGGCACAGTTCTTGTTTAATCCCTGAGTAGCAGGCTTAAGTTTCTTGTCAGTCCACAGAATTATTCAAACAAGCCAATCACGTTACTCCTGCAGGAACCAGGAGGCAGCTCATTCCTTTGATACTATAAAACCTACCTCCCTCAGCCCCTGGTTGTTCATATTGTTCCTAAATCCAACCCTCTTGGGTGGCCATGCATGGCACATGGTGTCACGCCATGTGCTGTAAATGTATGCAACTAATACATTATTGTCACTCTCATGTGTCAAGCATCATGTGTTTGACCCTCCCCATAGCCCTAGGACGGATATCCCTCTCCTGCCAATGGAAAGAAGAAGCAGATAAAACAAAAAGATGAAAGGTTCCGATGAAGTAGAGGCTCAGTGAAGTCACGTCCTAGACCACAGACAAACTGATGGACTCTAACAAACAGAAAAATGAGTTCATTTTGCTAAGAAAGTACTTCCTCTTATTAAATAGGAGAAAGCAAAGATAACGTGAGTGACGACCCGCCTGTGCTCATGCTGGATAGTTTGGATCTTCTTAGTCAAGTAAGAGGTGATGTCAGTTGCTGAGCTCAAGAAGCAGTGATAAGGGTTGGGGCTTAAAAAGTGGATCCATTAGGATATATGTCCACAAGTAGCCTAATACCCAACTAAAAGTAACTTAAATTCAATCAACTATCTCACCTGGAAAGAAACCTGGAAGTGGGCAGTCCTCAGAAGGGCAAGGAGCCATACAAATATCAGATTCAGGTTCGTGGTCTTTGAAACGTTTACTTTCCCCTGAAAGAGGTAGAATGGCCATTGGAGAGACAAGCACCCTAATTTCACATGACATTCCAAAGAAGCAATAAAGGAGGGAGAAAAAAATGTAATAAATCTACATCTACATTTATATCTATACACATAAATCTTTTCCAGAAGCCCCCAGCAAATATCTCCTTAATCTCACTGGCCAAAGTAAGTGGCTATCTCACTGGCCACTGGTCAGAGGTTATCAAAGATCAATAACTAGCAAAGGAAATAAGATTAGCATGACTGGTTTAGATCTACCACAACTTCTACCTTGGAGCTGAGCGTTATGCTGCTTGAATAAAAGTGAATTCTGTCAGCACATAACATGGAGGGAATAATTCAGGATAAGCAACTTATGGAAACTGTCATTCAGGGGAGTATGGAGAAGTTTCGGAACAGCATCTGTGTAGAAAACATCAAGGATATTCATAAGCCATAAATGATAGGATTACTGGGCAGCTGTCCATGCAACACTGAAGCTGGAAAAGCAGGCATATATAAGGAACGTGATATCCTAGACTCGAGATGTTCTTTGATAACACGCAAAAGTCCAGGAATCAGAAGTAAATGAACATGTGGAGTAGCAAAGGAAACAAGAATGCTAGGAAGTTCATGGAAAAGGTGTGGAACGGCTGACCACAGGATCCAGAACTTTAGAAGGTAATGAAGCTAGCTGTGAGTTATAAGAATTAAGAAAAAAAGAAGTATGGTTCTGGGCATCTGATGATCGGGATGAAAAAAATAGAATGACCAGATGGGGTAAAAGAAAAAAAGATATTCTAGTAAGTAAAATAAATCCAAGCTCACTGGTATATGTATGTTCAACATGTAACCATGGCAGAGGGAGTCAGAAAATTGGGATATAAAGGCCATAGATGTGAGAGATTAAAATTATCAGAAAGGCATCATGGTACATTGAAGATAATGACAGGAATAATTTTTCTTTTGCCTACACTGTCTTGTACTCCCAGCTAGATTGTATTTTCTTTCAGGTCAAGGAGCATATTTGACATTTCTTTCTTATCCTAGCCAAGGAACTGGGTGAGGAGGGGTGGTAGCTGTGATGATATTGGGAACATTCCGTAAGATTCTAAGATTTCATAGGGGCTTCAAACACCAATGATCATATAGGGCCTGCACATTTAGATTTTAAATACCTTTGTAAAATCAGAACATAGTTTCATATTTTTAACTTGGCTGAAGGTATTATATCTGGATGCAGTTCTTTCTCTTATGGTTTCCAATTACACTTTTTTCTTATCTGCTAGTGATGCATTCCTCCAAATACAATCCATGGCTATGTCAAGACATTATAAGCGCTGGTAGATACCAACCATGTCACAGAATGCCTGCTAGCTACTTGGTCCAGAAAGGCATTTGTTGGACTGAATCTAAAAACAGGAGACTAGAAAGCACATCAAAAAATATTCAAGAGGTTGAATTAACCTCTTGATATTTTTGCAAGACAATATTCTATAGCCATAAAATGATTTTTTAAATGTGCTAAACTAAAAAGAACAAGGCAATTTTAAAATAACACTTGTATGCATGTGAAATATCCAAAATATTTGTTTATAAGGAGAATATGGGTTATTTTAAGATGATATTCAGGATTTTATCTTTCCAAAGTAAGCATGTATTATTTAAGCAGTAATTAATTGTATAACAAATAAGAATAATAACAAGCCCTGGCAAACTTTCTCTGTCTGTCTCTGTCTCTCTCTCTCTCTCTCTCTCTCTCTCTCTTTCTCTTTTTTCTTCCCAGGTAAATAGGTAGTGAGATTAGCTTCTGAGTCACCATAATTCATACAGCTTCATTTCCTGTTTGGGAGTTAGGCCAGAAGATCTGAGTACAGTCTGATTCAAACCACTGTTTATGTAAATATTATCCAAGGCTCTTTCCAGTCCCTAAGGCGATGTCCCTTTGAGAAAGTTTGAGCTTTATTATCCTATTGATGTCTTCTGGATTGCTGGATTTAAAATACTCCGCACTTGTTCAGGAAGACTATGAGCTCTCTAAAGCTGCCACTATCCAAACAGGGCTGAGTCAATCACAGCTGGCGGGTCATTTGGTTTTTGCGGGTCTGTGGAAAGTAGGTATGGAAGTGGAAAGGTTCCCCTCGGGCTGATGACTGGATTTCCCCAGGGAGGCGTCTATATCACTCACAAGTGTTTCCCTGTGTTCCCTCATTATTGGCTATTTTAAAATAGCAGTGCGAGTATGTGAAATATCATAAAACCAGTTCAGGCCAACAATTATTATACCCCAGGATATTTCAGTGGTCTGCTGCTCTTCTGGTTTTTCTTGACGTTATTTTTTTTTTTCAATTCTCAGGCTTCTTCAAAGGCCTTTTTTTCTGTTTAAATGTCAGAGATTCCTAAGAACCATTTCTACATTCTACATCCTCTGTCTTCAGAAACTCATCTAATTCTTGTTCTAATTTTCCCAACAGGTTGATAGATTCAAAACTTAGGTCTCTCTATAGATGCTTTGGGGATCTAACTAGATCCTCTTGGGTCCTCTTTGCTGGTTCTGTGTGTCCTCCCTCCAGGCCCCCCATGTTTTGTTTTTCAAGGCTTGTTCCTGCACCCCTATTCAGAGACCTTGCTTTGAACAGGACAGACTCCTTGCCACAGTTTATCCTCCAGAGTTCCCTTTGGATTGAGAGGAGGCTGAAACTTCACCCAAAACTACATTGTTGCCGAACTCACTTCTTCCCCTTCCCTGTTCAGCCTCTTCTTCTAGAAACAAGTCTTTAATAGGTCATTTGCACATGAATTTTTTCTCAGAATCTGCTCAGAGGAACCTGAGCTAAGACCTGTTTTCATTTCTACAGATGCCTATTAACCATGGTCACCAGTTGGACCACTTACGTGTTGAACTCAGTTTGTCCACAACTGAATGTATTCTTTCTTTCTTAATCCTGCTCCCCTTTCCACATTTCCTAATTTATAAATTGTCCAAGACAGCAAGACAGGAATCATTCTAGATGTTTTTCCACTTCAGCTCCGATATTACTTAATCACAGTTTCTACCCATTTTAATTTCTTAATATTTCCTGAATCTTTCTTGTCTCCATGAACACAGTCATGACATGTTTCAAGTCACTTTTTTTTCTAATCTATCAACCCTCAGTTAACTCTTACCCCCACTCTAGCTGGGTTCCAGAGACAATCATTTAACTATACTTTTACCAGAACTCTGCATTTATTTTCATCCCTTTCTTTCTGCCACACCCACAAGCTTCCTACTGTAAATTACTTCTACAATGTTTTCTCTCCTTTCTCAACGGACAACTGCTAGGGAAAAAAAAAAAAGAAATAAAGAAAATCGCCCAACCTCATATGTAGGAGCCACCACAAAAGTATCTCTAACCTGGAGCTTTGTTCATTTTAGAATGTGAAGTATCTGCCTTCTAATCTATTTCATAACCAGTCCAATGCCAGCCCCAATCCTGCCTCTTATCACCTCTTTTGTTCCTTGTGATATTTTTGCTTCCTCAGTTTTCCAAATCCCATGTTTCTCCATAGGTTTTCTTCTCAAGTAAAGGTCTATTCCACCCTAACACATCATGAACACACTACATACAAAACAAATAAGACAAACTTTGTCTTTTAGTCCTAATGTTCTTTCCGATGAATCATCCAATAATTTAACAAAGCAGTGGACTTTGTTGCCACTAGAATGTCTCCATCACTCTGCGATTATGCTTTCAGCATTTACCACAGTTTTATCATTTGCATTTAAACATTTGAGGCACTGGAATTTATTTTGATAGCTAGCTAGCTATTTTTAAAAACTGGATCAATTGTCCTGTCTTTATTTGTTAAGTCCATCTTTTCCATATTCATTCAAAATGTTGTCCCAATTCCTCTTCAGTAATAGGAGGATAAGAAGAACATCTATCTTACAGGATTGATTTAAGGCTTAAATGGGAATATGTGTAAAGGACTTAGAAGCATGAAAACACAGAGCAAGCACTCAATATTTTTAGCACTCATTATCCACAACACGATTTTTACTTTATTTCTGGATTGCCTTCTGATACATTAATATGTCAGTTTCTGAACTATATTTCCCTTATTAATAGTCTTGTTAGAAGTGTCCTGTCTATTCTTGTACAGTAATTTTCCTATTAAAATCATCCTTCATGTATCTGTGACTCAGCATTTCTGAGCCAAAGCTGGATTTTGAAAGGAGTCAGTTTTTGTTTACTGAAATCAGAATGTGAATGTTCACAGATGTGTAGCTGGTATTCTGTGCTACAGTATTATTTGCTTGTCATTAGTCAATGAGAGTGGGGGAAATTCTTTTCCTACTGTGGCTTCCATGTTGCGAGCAGAGGGTTCTTATCCTGCTCACATGAATATGAATACTATTATTGTCTGCAGTTGAATTATTTTTTATATCCTGTCTTGGAAGTCTAGGAATTATGGAAATAGGACCTGGTATGAAGGAATTAACACATAAAAGAAATGAAACACTGATGATTCAAATTAGATATTTAAATAAAATGGCCCTACATCTAAATTGAAAATAAGCAAATGAATAAAATAAAATAAAATAAAATCATATTTGTTTGCTAACATAAAACCAAGGGATATTTCTGACATATAGATAGCTTCAGGAAGATCTAAGTTTTTATAATGTTTTAGTTTTTCTATCAAAGAGATAGTAAAATATTAAATGGCATTCTTTCAAGTATTTATATTTCATCATTTTAGAACATACATTTAAATATTTCTTACTCATTTTTTTCTATTGATCTATCTCTTCCTTCTCCTATACCAAAACCATATCATTGTAGTTGTGGTTGCCTTGCACCATTTTTTGATATCTCATTTTGTGTAATTTTACCCATATTTATCTTCTTAAAATATGACTTGAGCCGGGCTCGGTGGCTCAGCCTGTAATCCCGCGCCTTTGGGAGGCTGAGGTGAGTGGATTGCCTGAGCCTGTGGGTTCGAGACCTGCCTGAGCAGGCGAGACCTCATCTCTACAATAAATCAAAAAATTAGCCAGGCATGGTAGCGCACGTCTGTAGTTCCAGCTACGTGGAAGGCTGAGGCAAAAGGATCGCCGGAGCCCAGCAGGTCGAGGCTGCGGTGGCCGGGAGCGGCCACTTCACTCCAGTCTGGGCGACAGAGTGAGACTCCAACTCAAAAAAAAAATGACTTGGCTATTTTTTTTTAATTTTTAATTTTAAAGATGAGGGGTACAGTTCAGAGTTAGATATACAGGTGTGTTCATCATACAGGCACCCTTGGTGATGAGGTATGCCCCCTTCCCCTTGTAGTTTCCCACTACTGCCAATCTCTTTCTTATAGTATTATGATAATTGTTCAAGGTCCACTCATGTGTGAGAACATGTGGTACTCAGTTCTTTGTTTCTGTGATAGATCACTCAGTATTATAGACTCTAAGTCCATCCAAGTTGCTGCAAAGTTTATAATTTTGTCCTTCTTTATGGCTGCATAATAATCCATCGTGCATATGTAACACTTTTTTTATCCAGTCCTTTTTCAATGGACAACATGGTTAGTTCCATGTTTTTGCAATTATGAATAATGCTGCCATAAACATGCGTGTGCAGATATCTTTTTCACAAAGTGATTTGAGTTCCTCCGGGTATATTCCCAGTAGGGGGGTTGTGGGGTCGTACGGAAGGTCGTTTTTTAGATCTTCCAGGTATCGCCACACTGTTTTTCACAGAGGTTGTACTTGTTTACACTCCCACCAACAGTGTAGAAGTGTTCCCTTTTCACCAAATCCTCTCCAGCACCTGTTGTTTTTTGAGTTATTGATGATAGCCATCCTGACTGGAGTTAGGTGGTGTCTCAGTGTGGCTTTCATTTGCATTTCTTTGATGACTTGTGAGGCTGAGCATTTTTTCATGTATCTGTTGTCTGCTCTTATGTCTTCTTTTGAGAAGTGTCTACTCATATATTTTACCCACTTTGCAATGGGGCTGTTTATTATTTTCTTTTTGGCACATTTGAGTTCCTTGTAGATCCTAGATGTTAAGCCTTTGTCAGATATACAGCTGGCAAATTTTTTTTCCCAAACTGTGGGCTGTCTCCCTTCTCTCTTGGTGGTTTCTTTGGCTTTGCAGAGAAGCTTGTCAGTTTGATGAGGATTATATACCTCGACCTGGCTGTTTTTAAACATTTCCTCTTCCAAATAAATGATAAGCTCAGCTTATCAAAGTTCACTTAAAATCTCTTTGAAATTGTTTTAGTATCAATAGGCTGATGCAAAAGTAATTGTGGTTTTTCCATTGTTGTAATTTGCCATTTGATATTAGAAAACATTCTTAAATAAATGTGGTTATGGTATACATTATTTTAATGCTCATTTCTCGCTTTTTTTGCTAATGACTTATTACTTGCTGTTTATTTTATATTTATTTTAGACTATGGAAATGGTGTTAGACAAAAAGCAAGTTTGAGCGATCTGCTTATCTGAGTTCAAAACGGGTCATAAAGCAGCAGAGACAACTCGCAACATCAACAACGCATTTGGCCCAGAAACTGCTAATGAACGTACAGTGCAGTGGTGGTTCATGAAGTTTGCAAAGAAGGTGAGAGCCTTGATGATGAGGAGTGCAGTGGCCAGCCATCCGAAGTTGACAATAGCCAATTGTAAGCTATCATCAAAGTTAATGTTTACAACTATACGAGAAGTTGCCGAGGAACTCAATGCTGACCTGTTGGGCAAATTGAAACAAATTGGAAAGGTGAAAAAGCTCGATAAGTTGGTGACTCATGAGCTGGCCAAAAAAAAAAAAAAATCATGGCTCTGAAGTGTCGTCTTCTCTTATTCTACACAACAACAAGCCTTTTCTCGATTGGATTGTGACATGCGACAAAAAGTGGATTTTATCTGACAACAGGTGATGACCAGCTCAGTGGATGGACCAAGAAGAAGCTCCAAAGCACTTCCCAAAGCCAAACCTGCACCCATAAAATAACATGGTCACTGTTTGGTGGTCTGCTGCTGGTCTGATCCACTACAGCTTTCTGAATCCCAGTGAAACCATTGCATCTGAGAAGTATGTTCAGCAAACTGATGAGATGCATTGAAAACTGCAATGCCTGCTCCCAGCATTAGTCAACAGAAAGGGCCCAGTTCTTCTCCACAACAACGCCCAACCACATATGGCTCAACCAACACTTCAAAAGTTGAGTGAATTGGGCTATGAAGTTTTGCCTTATCTGCCATATTCACCTGACCTCTCACCAACTGACTACCGTTTCTTCTAGCATCTTAACAACTTTTTGAAGGGAAAACACTTCTCTGGGGTTTGGGTTTTCTTTACTTTTTTTGTTTGTTTTAAAGATGTGGGGTATAATTCAGGATTAAGTAGATAAGTGGTCATGATACAAGTAAAGTTTGGGCCTCCCTTTGGTCCCCATTTTGCCTGGTTTGAGATCGGGAACTCTTATTGGTGTTATGTGCTCCCCCTCCCTCCCCTGGCAGTGTCCTGCTACTGCCAATCCCTTTCTTATTGTATTATGATAAATGTTCAGGATCTGCTTATGAGTGAGAACATGTGATACTCAGTTCTTTGTTTCTGTGATAAATCACTGAGTATAATAGACTCTAAATCCATCCAAGTTGCTGCAAAATTCGTAATTTTGTTCTTTATGGCTGCATAATATTCCATCAGGTATATGTACCACATTATTTTATTTCAGTCCACTTTTGATGAGGAGCACAGTTGGTGCAGTGTTTTTGCTGTTGTAAATAATGATGCAATAAACATGCGTGCGTGGGTATCTTTGTTATAGAATGATTTGAGTTCCTCCGGGTATATTCCCAGAAGGGACATTGGTGAGTTGTATGGAAGGTTGATTTTTAAATCTTTTAAAACCACCACACTGCTTTCCACAGAGGTTGTATTAGTTGACACTCCCACAATAGTGTAGAAGCATTCCCTTTTCCCCAAGTCCTCTTCAGCGTCTGTTGTTTTTTTTGATTGATGATGGCCATCCTAAATGAAGTTAGGTGGTATCTCAGTGTGGTTTTAATTTGCATTTTTTGATAATTAGTGAGGCTGAGCATTTTTTCATGTATCTGTTGGCTTCTTGTATGTCTTCTTTTGAGAAGTATCTATTCATCTATGTTGCCCACTTTTTAATAGGGCTGTTTTTTTGTTTTGTTTTGTTTTTGTTTGTTTGTTTTGTTTTTCCCCCCTTTTGGTGTGTTTGAGCTCCTTGTAGATCCTGGACGTTAGGCCTTTGTCAGATATACAGTTGGCAAATATTTTTTCTCATTCTGTGGGCTATCTCCTCACTCTCTTGATGATCTCTTTTGCTTTATGGAAGCATTTCAGCTTGTTGAAGTCCCAAAATAAAAAACACAATCTCATTCACAATAGCTACACACACACAAAAATGAAATACCTCAGCATCTTCCTAACCAGAGAAGTGAAAGATCTTAACAACAAAAACTACAAAATACTGCTCAAAGAAATCAAAGATGACACAAACAAATGGAAGAATATTCCATGTTCATAGATTGGGAGAATCAACATTGTTAAGACATCCATCAAACCCAAGGCAATCTTCCGATTCAATGCAATACCCATTAAAATACCAACATCATTCTTCTCAGATCTGGAAATGACAATACAGAAATTCATATGGAAATATAAAAGACCACAAATAGCCAAAACAATCCTGAGGAAAAGAAACAAAGTGGGAGGTATCCCACTTTCATACTTTAAACATTACCATAAAACTACAATAATCAAAACAGCCTGCTACTGATATGAGAACAAGCATACAGACCAATGGAATAGGATAGAGATTTAGAAGCAAAACCTCAATTTCTCAACTTGCTCATGTTCAACAAAGCCTCCACCAACATCTACTGGGGAGACGGGAACTTATTCGGTAAATGGTGCCGGGAAAACTGGCTGACCACAGGCAGAAGATTGAAACAGGACCTCTACCTGTTACCATACACAAAAACTAACTTTAAATGGATCAAAGACCTAAAAGTAAAACCTCAAACTATAAGAATCTTAGAAAATGCAGGAGACTGCCTTATAGAAATTGAAACTGGCAACCAATTCCTGATCAAAATCCCAGATATCCATGCCATCAGAGATAAGATAGAAAACACTTCCACAACCATCAGGATGCAGAGAATGCTTTCCAAGAGTTCATCTACTATCAAACCATGAGTTTTTATGCTACAGGAATGAACAAACTTATTTCTCATTGGCAAAAATATGTTGATAACAATGGTTCCTATTCTGATTAATAAGGATGTGATTGAGCCTAGTTATGACTTAAAATTCATGGTCTAAACCCACAGAATGGGGAAAAAATATTTACCAACTGTATATCTGACAAAGGCCTAATAGCTAGGATCTACAAGAAACTCAAACGTGCCGAAAGGAAAAAAACAAACAGCCCCATTTTTAAAAAGGGCAAAAGACATGAATAGACACTTCTCAAAAGATATGCGGGCAGCCAACAGACACATGAAAAAGTGCTCAGCCTCACTCATCATCAGAGAAATGCAAATAAAAACCACATTGAGATACCACCTAACCCCAGTAAGAATGGACATCATTAATAAAACAAACAACAACAGATGCTGGCGAGGATGTGGAGAAAAAGGAATGCTTCTACACTGTTGGTGGGAATGCAAATGAGTGCAACCTCTCTGGAAGACAGTGTGGCAATTTCAGAAAGAACTAGAACTTGACCTTCCATATGACCCAGCAATTCTCCTATTGGGAATATACCTGGAAGAACTCAAGTCATTGTACCAAAAAGATACCTGCATATGTACGTTTATTGCATCTCTATTCACATAGCAAAAACATGGAACCAACCATGTTACCTATTGAAGCTGGACTGGATCCAAAAAGTGTGGTACATATACACAATGGAATATTATGCAGCCATAAAGAAAGACAAACGTGGACTTCACATCAACTTGAATGGATTTAGAGTCGATCATAGTCAGTGACCTATCACAGAAACAAAGAACAGAGTACCATGTGTTCTCACTCATAAGCAGAACTTGAACAATTATAATACTATAAGAAAGGGATTGGCAGGACTGGGAAACTGTCAGAGGAGGGGATGGGATTGATAGTTGAGGGAAACTGCCAGGGGAGGGAGGGGCACACCTCATCAACAAGGGTACCTGCATAGTCAACATTTGTATACCCAACCCTGAATTGTACCCTACATCTTTATAATAAAAAATAAAATTCACAGTCTAAAACCGCAATTACTTTTGCACCAACCAAACATTTTACGTTTGTGGGCCTGACATTTTTGCAATCTTTAGTGTCCTTATGTTTTTAATAGAACATCATAACATTTATTCTATTTATTCTATCATTGTATTTTTAAACTAAATTTACTAATTCATCAGTAGTCTTGTATTTGTCCTTTTTTTTTACATATATTTTAAGAGTTTTTTTAATTGACATTGGAAAATTAATGCTTCTCCTGTAATATATTTAGATTTTACTTTTGCCTTATGGGATAGAATTAGCAGTTAATTTTACCTCCCTAAACTCTTATTAGCTGCAAAAATTTTAGTTGATTATCATGAGTGCTTTGATTACTTGATTTAGTTTCTATATATTATATTGAACCTCATGAAACTGCTGGTTTTAATTTTGTCAAGAATGTTTAAATAATCACAATTTCACATGACTATGTATATATTTAAATATGTTCACATTTGTATTTTTTAATCAATCACTTAATGACATACTCTAAAGTCTGTCACCACAATGATGTGTTTATAGTTTTCTTCTTGTAAATCTGTCAAGTTTTGCCTTATACAATTTGAAGTTTTATTAGTTGCATTCAAGTTTATATCTTCTTTGTAAGTTGTTCTTTCTGTGATTATGTAGTGATGATTTTTCTGCCTTAAAATATTTTTCCTAATACTGCTTTAGCTTCACAAGCTATCTTTTGGCAATTTGTCAAATATCTTTTTTTTTTTTTTTTGAGTTGGAGCCTCACTCTGTCACCCCGACTGGAGTGCAGTGGCCGCTCCCAGCCACCGCAGCCTTGACCTGCTGTGCTCCGGCGATCCTTCCGCCTCAGCCTTCCGAGTAGCCGGAATTACAGGCATGTGCTACCATGCCCAGCTGATTTTTTTTTAAAATTTATTGTAGAGATGAGGTCTCACTGCCCAGGCGGGTCTCGAACCCGCGGGCTCAGGCACTCCACTCACCTCAGCCTCCCAAAGGCACAGGATTACAGGCTGAGCCACCGACCCGGCTAGTATAACTCTTTTTATATTTCTACTTTTAGCTTCTTCTTCTTATTCTTTTTTTTTTTTTTTTTTTTTTGGTTGGAGTCTCACTCTGTCGCCCAGGCTGTGGCACACTCATGGACTACCCAGCATTAACCTGCTGGACTCTGGTGATCCTTCCGCCTCAGTCTTCCAAGTGAGCTAGAACTACAGGCACTCACTACCATGCCAGGCTAATTTTTAAAAATTTTTTTTATTGTAGAGATCAGGTCTCGCCAATTTGCCCAGGCTGTTCTCGAACCCGGACTCCCAAAATGCTGGAATTATAGGTTTGAGACACCACACCCAGCCTACTTTTAACTTCTGAGTGTGCTTTTGTTTTAGATGTGTTTCTGAAACTGGAATTCTTTATTTATTTTCTTTTTATTAAATTGGACATGTTTTATCTGATAAGTTTAGTCTTATCACTAATATGAGGTTTCCTTTTTTTCTTGTATGTTGCGTTTCTATTTACCATGATATTTCTATAGATCTTTTTTGCTTTATAATTTCTTTTATTGTGTTCCTGTTAACTAGTTGTTCAAAATTTGTAGCACCTATCTTTCCTAAACAATGTCTAAAGAAAATATAATCTCTACTTTTCTCCCAAAATATTCAAGAGACTTAGAATAATTTAATTTCAAATACTTATCTTTCATTTTACAACACACTTTTGGCCAACATATTAAATGTGTCCTTATATGCTCTGCATCAAATTAGTTATTATTATTATTTCTGTGTACAGTTAATGATAGTTCCTATCTTTCTCATGCTTACCAATTTATTTTTTTCCTCTCTGTTAAATATCTTGTCTTCCCTTTGGGTTTTATCCTTTTTCTTCAAGAAGTATATTCTTCAGCAAGAGTATGCTAATGTTAAACATTTCTTTGTAGGAAATGTGTTATTTTTTTCCCCCTCTCTAGTTGTTTAAAGAAATCTCTTTTTCCTTTGGTGTCTTAAAGTTCACTGTGATGTGTTTACCTAAATCCAGTTTTGTTTATCCTTCAGTGCATTCCTTAAACTTCTGGAATCTGAGCTATTTTTGTCTTCTTTTATTTCTGAGAAATTTCCATCCATTACCTCTTTAATATTGCTTCTCTCCATTATCCTTATTCTGCCCTTTCAGAACTCTAATCTGTAATACTACTCAAAGGCCTAGACAAGAGAATCTTCAGCATCGGTCCTATGCTATAGAAGGTCCTACATCTTGCAACACACACATGTGCATGCGCGTGCACACACGCATTACAGAATATTTAAGAACTACTGTCACTTGGGATTCAGTACTCAAATGTTGATAGAGTATAACCTGTAACTAAGTATCTGGTCTTACAATTAACACTATTCAGGTCTCACAAAATCTCCTGTTTTTATCTTTGGGGAAAAAGTAATTTGAAATGTCATGAATATTTGTGGGTTATGCGACATCCAGAGTCTAAGATGGATGGTGCTGTGTAGTGCAAGAGGGATTTGAGCAATAGAAGACTTAGGTAACAAGAAGTTTGCCTAACTTGTGAAATCCTTCTTTTCTAAAAGAATGAATGCAAAAGCAATTGCATAACATAATACATTACCAAGTAGTGCCTTGAGTCCACTCTCTTCTCATTTTATTCCGATTTATAGTTCCACTATACCTAGCAATTAACCTGGCTAACAACCGTTGCACACAGTGAATGAGGAACATTTTGAAATATAAAGCAATTCAGCTTGTATCAGCTTGACTGGGCTAGGGAATTCCCAAATAGCTGGTAAAACATTTCTGAGTATTTCTCTGTTTCCAGAAGAAGTTAGCATTTGAGTAGTAGGCTGAGTAAAGAAGATCCTTCCTCACCAGTAAGGAAGGGCATCATCCATTCTGTTGAAGGCCTTGAAAGAACAAAAAAGCCAAGGAATGGAAAATTGTCTCTCACTTCTTGTGCTGGGACATCTATCTTCTGATGTCTTCAGACATCAGAGATCTTGATTCTTGGGTTTTACACCAGTGTCCCTCCCCCAGGTCTTGGCACCCCAAGTTTTCTGGCCTTTGGCCTTGAACAGAATTATACCACTGGCTTCCCTTGTTTTCCAGCTTGTAGACCATATATTGTGGGACTTTTTTGGCTTTCATAATGATGTGAGACAATTTTCATTTAAAAAAACTCCTATTTCTCTCTCTGTATGTCTCTCTCTGCCTCTCTCTCTTTCTCTTTCTCTCTCTCTCCCCTCACCTCTCTCTTCATATATACATATATGAGATTTAGGTATGCAAGTGGTTATTGTACAGGTAAACTTTGGGCCTCCCTTTGGTCCCCACTTCACCTCATTTGAGATCAAGTACTCTCACTGATGAAGTGTGCCCCACCCCACTCCTTCCCCTGGTAGTTTCCCATCACAGCCAATCCCTTTCTTGTAGTTTTATGATAATTGTTCAGGGTCTGCTTATGAGTGAGAACATGTGGTACTCAGTTCTTTGTTTCTGTGATAGATCACTGAGTATGATAGACTCTAAATCCATCCAAGTTGCTGCAAAGTCCATAATTTTTTTCTTCTTTATGACTGTGTAATATGCCATTGTGTACATATGCCACTTTTTTAAACCAGTTTCAATGGGCAGCCCAGAAATTTTATATTATATATTTCTAAATATTACTTTAAGAGCTTGTGAAACTTATTATGTGAGATCAACTCATTTGATTTCATTAAAATGTTTAACATTTTTTACAACAATATTTTATTGTAGACATAAACAATATTTTATTGTAGTCTAAACATAATGTAGTTCTTAAGTTATTTCCAAATGAAATAATTAATTGTAAATATGTTATAGAAGAACTACAATAACTCAAGAAGAGTTTTCTAATTCGACATTACTGTCAAATGAAAAAAATTATATGACCAGCCTGTTTTTATTATATAGTTAATGAGTTTTTTTTTTTTAATTTTTTTTTAATTTTTTTTTTTTTTTTTTTGAGTTGGAGTTTCACTCTGTCGCCCAGACTGGAGTGCAGTGGCCGCTCCCGGCCACCGCAGCCTCGACCCACTGGGCTCCCGTGATCCTTCCGCCTCAGTCTTCCGAGTAGCTGGAACTACAGGCGCGTGCTACCACGCCCGGCTGATTTTTTGATTTATTGTAGAGATGAGGTCTCGCTGCCCAGGCGGGTCTTGAACCCGCAGGCTCAGGCAATCCACTCACCTCAGCCTCCCAAAGGCGCGGGATTACAGGCTGAGCCACCGAGCCCGGTGTTAATGAGTTTTTATAAATCCTACTAAGTAACTGTTGTACTTTTCAAAATAAAGAAAATAAACATAATTTTATTAATTTATCACATAAGTTATAAATTGTGCATATTGCTATGTATTGTATATTCAAACATCTTTAGTCCTTCAATAGAAAACCCAGATATGCACACTAGTAATTTAATTTAGTCATCTTTAATATTCTGTCAACTTTTAGTCTTATGAAAGTTATAGTTTGATACACTTTATATTGTCATAAGGTATATCTGTCAAGAAAGGAAGATATATATTATTCAATAATTTGTTAGCTTGATTTTTAACTTTTAAATACTTAGACATATGTTATATTGACTTACATTTGTACTATTACTTGGACCCCATAGCTGTTTGCTAGACAAGATAAGAATTTGGCATTCTTTCAAATCAATGTTTTAAACTTCTTTAGTTGATGCAAGAAAAAAATATTTGCTGAATATATGGTAAACGTCTTAGTATATCTTAACCTTCTTCATACATTCTATGTCTCTTCCTTTTGTTAATTCCAAAAAACATTTGTAGAGAATTCTATTTGATTTATTTTAACTTTGTTACCAAGTATTTTTATATCATCTTTTTGTTTTCTTTTAAAATCTGTGCTTAATAGTTTTAAACCTTTTTATTTAATAGCTCTGTTATGATACTCTTGAAGCCCTAAACTTATGACACTCTTAAACCCCTAGACCTGTCTCATTCATGGTAATTTGTTTTACAGGGTTTTTGTTTGCTTGTTTCTTTGGGGCTTTTTTGCCATTTTTAGGTCACATGCTCATCTTTCTAGGGGATTTCTCGATGGAGACTCTTTAGAGTTTACATTAAGGATGTGTACTGTTAGGGTAGTTTTTACTTAATTCTGCAATATTATCATCCCCAAACTTCGTTTTATCTTATCTTCTTGGTAAAGGGCTTCTCAGACCTAATAAAAACTGGTCTCCAAATGCAGATGAAGACAAGTTCACGATTATAAATTTATGGGGAAGATTCTATTTTTCTATTACAAATTCAGACTAAATGAGAAAAGATGCCAAAATGCTGATGTGTGTGCCCGTGCTATCCCATGGTGTGCCTGAGCCCATACCACTTTGAGGATCAGAGTATAATATAATTACCTCAATTACATGTCTTTCCTCCCTGTGGATTCCAGGGCATCTCTCCTGACCCTGTGCAGGGCACGTTCAATCGCTTAGGTGGCTGAGATTTCAGTTTGTCCATTAATTCTCTTAATGTATTTCCTTTCTTTCTTCTCTTCTTCTTTACTCCTTCTTTCCTTTCTGTTGCCCTCTCTCTCTCCCTCTCCCTTCTTCTCTTCCTTCCTTGACATGCATGTGGTATCAATTTTGAAGATACAAAAGGGATACTATGAAAAATAAGTCACCCCCTTCCCCAAAACCCTACTGCACTGGTCCCTCAACAGAGGCAACCTCCATTATCAATTTCTTACATATTCTTCTAGAAATATTCTGTGCACACTCATGTAGAATTTTTTTCCCATCCACATGTCACCATGTGATATGTCATCAGGTAAACCATTTTTTTCCTTATAAAAATATCTTTTTGGAGGTCATTCTCTCTCCATATGTAAAAAGACGTCAATATTCTTTTTAGTGGGACACAGTATTTTATTACATGTACATACTGTCTGCTATTCATTATTTGCTACTCAAAATGCTTTCAATTTTTTGCTTTTGCATACAATACACTGGAATAAGAACTTTGTATATATCCACTTTTACACATATGAGAGTATATTGTAAGCTAATACCCAGAAGTGGAATTGTGGTTCAAAGTATATTTGCACTCCATGTATGTGTGTGTATATATTTTTTATCTATATATAGACACTAACAATGTAAAACTATTTTTATATTCTCACAATCATAGCATGTTAATAGATTTTGATCTCTCCCAACAGGTAAAATGAATGTCTCATTGGGATTTTAACTTTCTTTTATCTAGTTATGAATGAGATTGAACTTTAATATCTAAGTTTAAAAGACACTTGTATTTACTTTTCTGTAAACTTTTTGTGCATATACTTTGGCTATTTTCACAATGGTTATTGGGCATTTATGAAACTGGAATATTCTAAGAGTAGCTAAGCCCTCTCATGTGAGCAGATGGAGTTCTGACATCCTGCTTGGATCCATTCTCAACCCTGATGCTACAGCAATTGATCTAAGTAGCAAATCTGTTTATGATGCTGATGCATTTTGATACCCTTAGTGGGTCTTATCAACAATGAAAAAAGCCAACTTTCATGAAATGCCAGGTAAAGCTCATCACCATCTGCTCCGTCTACCTCTTAATTCTCTGAATTAGATGTTATTTTACACTTTCACTCCTGTGACACTGAATTGCTTGACAGTCACTTCTTATACAAAGTCACTTCCTCTATGCTGTGTCCGTCTCCTAAAATACACTCTGCTCAGTCCTCCCTTCAGGCACCAATCTTTAATCTTCCTATCCCTCCATATTCAGCCTTTTCTGAGATAATTTCCACTCATCCTCTATGTGATGGTTAAATGGTCACCTCTTCTAGGAAGCACGCACTGACCTTTGAAGGCAGAGTTAGGTGCCCCTCGCTGAACCCTTAAATCTTCTCTTGTAATGATTAAAAGTATTGGATTATGTGACAGCCTTTCCACTAGGCTGAAAACTCATGACCGCGGACTCTATTCTATTAATCCTTGAGTTTCTGGAGTGAATGTAACATGGTGTCTAACACACAGCAGGTACTTAGTAGGATTTATTAAATAAATGAACATACTCATCAAAGAACACAGAATAACTCAGATAGAGAATTAGAAAATGTGTGAAAGGAAAAAAATGGATATAAAGGTGTAATCTGTACCCACATTTCACCAAACATAGACTGAGTGTAACTATACTGAGAAACTTGGAGACTGTAGATGAGAAGACAGATTGACACGTGTGTGTGTGTGTGTGTGTGTGTGTGTGTGTGTGTGTGTGTGTGCGTGTGTGTTTTCTGGAGAACTTTGAGATGGTAGAGCACACACTTAAGATAAACATTTGTTACTTTAACATAATATAAATTGTTTTAGAGAGTGACATCGTGTTATTCCAGAACCTGGGAGGATTCATGCCTTTTCAGAAATTAGAAATATTCTAATCCAACATGAACTATTCTAATAAGTGTTGATTAGCAATCACTGTCATTACCATAATGCAATTGCTATTTTTAGCAGCATTTTAAAGTTTTTCTTCTGTGATTGAGATGACTCAGCTGTTTAAGATAAATAAAAAGTGCAAATGAGTAGATGAGTGTGACCTGAATGCACTCCTCAGATAATTAAAGCTGTGACCCCTCAGTTGTTTCCACAATTATACATGCCCTTTCATAAATGCTATGCTACCAACAGTCACCCAGCACAATATTGAATTTATTGACAAGTAGCACAATGTTACTGGAAGGTCTTTCTGGGCTCCTTACTTGAGTTTAGGAACCCAGAAAATTAAAAGAATGATGTGAATCTATAGTTTCCCTTTTCCTCAAACAATTATCTTCATGGTTTCAGGAAGAGAAGGACGTACTTAATTCAAAATCCCAGGTCTGAACTTTTCCCTTCGGATTATCTGATCTCTCTGAAACCTTGTTAAAAGCAGATGAGAGGAATGAAGAGAAAGAGAGTCCCTAGTCGCACACTAGCGGATGGCTTTCTTACATTATGCATAGATTAGGTTTCAAAACCTGGCCTAAGAAACCAACCATTTTTTGTAGGATACTTGATTGTAAGAGGCAGAAATACAACAAAAATAGTCTTAGAAAAAAAAAAAAGGCGGAAAAGTGAGAGAGGATTTTTTTGGTTTTGTTTTAAGACTACAGGAGTTCTCCATACTGAAATAGTTAAACTGTCAACCTTGGAATCAAATCAGTTCTGGTCCTCAAGCAGTAAAAACCAGGGATACAGTGTTGTCATCCACTCTTCCTCTCTTTCTTCCTCTCTCAACCATGTTTCTCTTGGCCTGTTTTACTCTTTCTTATAATAAGACAGCGTCTTCACACAGTGGGAAATATTGACTCTAACAGCAAGGGGTTCACAGCCTCACAGCTTCACACCAGACAAATCAGGGGTTTCCCCCACAACACCAGTTGTAAATATTCCTGGAAATGAATCCAATTAGCCAAGTTCAGCTTAACCCACCTAGCCACCACTTTGATAAATCATTATAGTTTTGAAGGGGAGCTATTCCAATTGTCCCAACCTGAATTGTGTTGACTCAAAATTTTAACTAATCATGAAACTTTGCCTAAACAGTTGAGGTCAAGGGGTACAGAGGCACTCTGTGAGAACCACGGGGTGAGAGGCAGAGAAAAGGGTACTGTCAACAGCAGACAAAGGGAGGGGTTCAAGCAGAAAAAAAGCCACCTTAGAAACCAGCAGCATAATATTGATTTTATGGGACATTATGTTCTGAGTTTCAGCAGTTCCAACAGTTCTCTTCACAACTGAACTTTGTGAACTTACAAGTTGGGGACCGCCTATTACTGAATAATTACACAAGGGGAAAAAAAAGACAATAGTGATGGGAGAAAGTCCATCATGTCATTCCCCATCTGTTTTTCGCTTGAAGAACAGGCGTGGCTTTCCTTTGGGTTTCTAGTCGTCCCAACTGAGATGGCTTCCTTAGTTGATAGGCCAGAGTCACTGCCCATTAGGTCAAAGACCAAAGTCAGTCTGATTGTCAGCATTAATAAGGCCATTAATAGCATAATCTGAGGACTGGATAAGGCTATTCTTTACTTTTAATAGATTATAAGAATTCTTCAATTTTAACAGATTATAAGACATATAGCTTCTAGCTCATTCACAGTTTAATGCTTATTATACATAACACCAAAGTTTAACACTATGCACATAGCAGTGTAGATATATTCTTTATATTTTACTTTATTCTAACATGCTTGCCCCAAGGTTTATATTAGAATACTCCCTATTTTGATATTTTTGCAGTAATTATCCTAATACTATATGTTTTTGTTAGACAATTACCATATGAAAGCAATGTGTTATGTACTATATTTATTTTTATATAAATGAAAAAATATTTGAATAAATACATACGAAAAACCACAGTATGTTTACCTGGACATATAGACCTGCCCTAGAACAACTGGGTAGCCCATCAGCTCTGAAGAAAGACCAGCAAAATGTAACAGTGGGAAAAGTTGCTCAGAGATTTTTGGCAGAAAACTCTGGAAAGATTTTAAAAGGTATTTCATGCAATCATTTTACAAATGTTAAAGTAGAAAAATAAGGAATCAGTACATGGAAAGTTTCTCAAAATGTAAAACCCAAAACTCGACAGTCACAACAGAAATATAGTTAATAACAGCTACAGATTCCCATTAACTTTCTAAGGCAAGTTTACTTTAAAAAGGTAATTATTTTTCATTTGTAAAATAAAAATATCCTTCCTTTATACTTTTTTTCCCCCTCAGTGTGGAAGAATGTAAGATTTCGTAACGACAGACATTCAGCTTGCTTTTCATTGAGTCACTTTATGCAAATAGTTCACTACTCTGGAAAAGATAATTGGGGGAAAAAAATCATAATTCCTACCTCTGGCATTCTTTATAAATTCCCTGGAGCATCTGAGGTGACAGCATGGCCACCAGAAACTTTCATGCTCTGTGATTTAGATATGGCCATGCACTTTCAGAGATACTGAACTAAAAAGTTGTACTTGGGAACACTATATGTGCCTAGTGTGAAACACGTCAGACTTCTTTAAGCAACCTTCAACTTTTACTGGAACTGATCTCAGACTTGCAGCTTAGAGGAAACAGGTTACAAACCTTGACCTGTGTGTCTTCAGTTTTTCTGCAAAGTTTCTATGGGACACAGATGTTTTGTTATTTTCTTAGCTGAGGGTGAGAAACTCACTGGGATTTACATCTGCTCTGTTGCAAAACTAAATTTAGCCTCCTTTTGACAGTTTACTTTGGCCCCAAATCATTTCCGTTAGTCAGATACCTTTCGCTGTCCAACTCATCGCATTGGCAAGGGTAGGATATTAAATGGAATTAAAGATTCACAATATAGTAACTATCAATTTAGTCCAAAGGAAGATGTGACCTCTGGAAACCGAAAATGGACTTATTCCATAAACAGGGTTGGGAGTAACTCTTGTAGTTTGAGTAATTGTTTGATGTCATTATATATATAAATATACATATTTATATAAATATATATATAATGACATCAACTTTTAGCTATACCTCTTGAAATCCACAGTTTCAAAAATTATGTTGAGATAAGCAATGGCAAGTATCCAAAGAAATGAGTGTCTTAACATTCGGTAATTTTTTGTATGCAGATAAGGCAGTAACTGAGTGGAATGACAACATATTAAACAGCTGAGTGTCAGTTTCTTATTTTTTTCTTTAATTATAACTAGCAGTGATTGGACAGTGAATGAAATATAGTAAAGATAAAAGGACATTAAACTAAGGGTCAGCCGGGTTGGTGGCTCAGCCTGTAATCCCAGCGCTTTGGGAGGCTGAGGTGAGTGGATTGCCTGAGCCCGCTGGTTCGAGACCCACCTGGGCAACTTGGTGAGACCTCATCTCTACAATAAAAAAAAAAAAAAAAAAAAATTAGCCGGGCATGGTAGCGCATGCCTATAGTTCCAGCTACTTGGAAGACTGAGGAGGAAGGATCTCCGGAGCCCAGTTGGCCGAGGCTGCAGTGGCTGGGAGCGTGCCACTGCACTCTAGTCTGGGTGAAGTGAGACTCCAACTCAAAAAAACCCCAAAAAACCCTCTAAGGGTCAGAAACTTCTAGTTCCAGCCCCGGCACAAAGTCTTATGTCACTGGGAATAAATTACTTCAAATCTCTGAGACTCTATTCTTTATCTGTCTGCAGTCACCCTTCCACATTCATGGGTTTCACAGATATGCATTCAAGCAACCTTGGATCAAAAATATTTTAAAAATAATAATAAATAACAATATAGATCCTGGAAGTTAGGCCTTTGTCAGATAGACAATTAGCAAATATTTTTTTCCCATTCTGTGGGTTGTCTCCCTGCTCTCTTGATGGTTTCTTTTACGGTGCAAAAGCTTTTCAGTTTGATCAGATCTCATTTGTTTATCTTTTGTGGCATACGCTTTTGGGGATTTGATCAAGAATCGGCTTCCTACTCCAACGTGCATAAAGGTCTTTCCTGCATTTTCTTCTTAGATTCTCATAGTTTGAGATTTTACATTTAGATCTTTCATCTATTTAGAGTTGATTTTGGTGGATGGTGATAGGTAGGGGGTCCTGTTTCATTCTGCATGCGGTCAGCCAGATTTCCCAGCATCTTCTAAGTAAGGTCTCCTCTCCCCGGTGGTTGTTATTGATGGCTTTGACAAAGATAAATTGGTTGAGAGATTGAGTTTTTGCTTCCAGAATCTCTGTCCTGTTCCATTGGTCTATATGCCTATTCTTGTACCAGTACCAGGCTGTTTTGATTATTGTAGCCTTATTGTAGTGGAAATGTGATGCCTCCCACTTTGTTCTCAGCTGAGGATTGTTTTGGCTATTCGTGCTCTTTTCTGTTTCCATATGAAAAGACTGTAAACTGTACCACAGGCTATGGGGGGGTGGAGGAGAATGTGAAGACACAAAGGGTACCTGATCCTAAACCAGGGGACATGAGGACCAGGTGGAGGCTCAAACCTCACCTACACATACATTACTTATGTACCTGATTCCAACTTGCTCCCCACATCTTTATAATAAAATAAAGTAAAACAAATAAAAAAGGTATCTAGTTAAAAAGATAGCAATATAACACTAAAAATAATACAAATAAGAAAAAATAGTACAGTAAACAACTATTTACATTGCATTTATTAAGTACTAGCATTAGCATTTGTATACGGTATTAAAAAGTAATCTAGATTTTAAGTACACGGGAGGATTTTTGGAGGTTTTATATAAATACTATGCTATTTTATATCAGGGACTTAATCATCCTTGGATTTCTGTTTTCACAGGAATCAAGAACCCAATTCCTACGGATACCAAGATATGACTGTATCATTTAATGATAGCTGCTGTAACAAACAACTACAAAACCTTGAGGGTTAACATAAAATATATGCAGTCATGACACCAAGTCCAGTGAGGATTTTTTTTATCGGGTGACTCTTGGTTTGTTCTTAGGGTATCACTCTGCCAAGAAGTAAGTCAGGGATCAGCTTCCTTCGAAATTGTGACTCTGTTATCTTGGAGTTCTTTATTTTTGTTCCCAGACAAGGAAAGAGAGAAAACAAAAAACATGGAACACCATGTAGAATGATTTGGGAGATATATCTTAAAATGACTTGTATCATTTTTGTTCACATTCCACAAATGAGAATTCTTTGATATCCATAGAACAGATAACCTACACTCACTCTGAAAATTAGTGAATAGAAAATTACATTATCTACATATAAGTTTCCCACATTTTTACAGGCAACTTATGAGCACTTATTAAATTTTGTTGGTGATACTGGAAACTGATAGATTTGAGGGTGGGGTGATACTGGTAAGGAGAGAAGAGAAAGGACTGAGTACTGTAGAAAACAAAAGTTTTTTACCTCGATATTTGATCCTAGTCGGTCTTGACATGGACCAAAAAAAAGTCATTATGGAATCAATCAGCTCAGAACAGAGAGTCTTCTTCCCCTCTCAACAGACATCTCAATTTTTATTAAAGAACCTGATCACATTCTCAGCCAGTTCAAGGTAGTTTATTGTAACAGTGAGAAACTTTCCAGGGAAAAGAATGGGCCCTCAAAACTCCTGAAAACTTTTACTTCAGAGTTCATATTGAGATTGTTTTATTGTTGGTGCTTTTTTCTTTTGTTTTGTTTTTAGGATGAAAAACAAACACTTGTGGATCAAAGAGTCTTGTTTTTGTGGGGAGTTTTCCAGAATCCATAAATTATCCATGAAGATAATTCTTCAAACACACAATGTTTTCAACAAAATAAAACAAAGCTGTTGGATTTTTGCCCTACGTTGTCAGGGACAAAGGCGTGTCTCTCAATTAGAAAACACTTTGCTATAGCCTGGCCTCATGACTTGAAATTGCTTGGTGACTTACATCAGTTCTGATGCCAATCTGAGCATGGTCTCTAAACTCTAAAGTTGCAGTGAGACATCTTAAAAATATTCTAATATTCTCACACCAATAGAGAAACAGATACATTTTTAGGAAATTGAATATTAACTAATTTTTTAAGCACGTAACTTGTACCAGACACTATTCTAAGATATTTATAGGTATTAACACAAGTAATTTTCCTTTTGAGAAAAAGTTACTATTTGTGTTATGACCTTATTTTATACATAAGGACACCAAGGAACAATGGTGTAAAATATCTTTCACAACATAACATACCTGGAAAAAAATTAAAAAGAAGAGTCAGAACTCAATCTACCATATTTTGACTTCAGGGTCAAATTCTTATCTACAGCATATAATAACATGAAAAACCACCATCAGCCACCTCCAACTCCTCCCACCCCCAAAAATATCTGAATGAGAGATAATATTTTTAAAGGGAATGATGTATCCACCCTAGAAAAAGAGAATAGAGTTACATTCTAGTAGGCCACATGCTAAGATATGCTTTCCAGCATATCTGACATAAAGAACTTGCAAGTCATCATTCCCAACTTTACAACAAAAAAAGTTGATCAAAATAAAAATCTACCCCCAAATTTCAATAGACAGGTGACTCCAGCAAGTGATAGCTAGGATCTGCTTACCAGCAAAACAGAAGTCACTAGAGCTATAAACTGTAGTAATACCAGAATGGCTATTTTAATCAATTGCTAAAGACTAACTTGAAAAGCCCATAGCAAAGAAACTCCTGACCAGGTTTTTGAGGTAAAGAGTTAAGAACGATCCCCTTCTGGCTCTAGCAAAGAAAAGGCAAGAGTAACAATTGTGAAATATGCCTAAAGCATTCCCCATAACAACTCTACTCTCTAGGAAAAAACAGAACTTTACCAGAACCTCATCTCGCACCTTCTTTCACTTCAATACCCTCTATTGGTGTGTGCTTCCATGGGGGAAGATGGAACAGGGGAGTCCATGCTTTCTCTTTAGACTCTTTTTATACCATCGCTGTTAAGTAATTAAATGCTTAAGTCTTTTGTTCTGGACTTGCTGCTTTAACTAGATACACTAATGTCTGACAGGTCCGTTCTGTCTTCCAGCTCAGCTGATCTCTTGACATCAAGTAGATTTTTAAAAAATTTATAGCTCAATAATAAAATGACAACCTAATTAAAAGATATGCAAAGGAATTGAATAGACAATGTTCCAAAGAGGATATACAAATGCCCCAAAAACATATGAGAAATTGCTCATCATCATTAAACATGAGGGACATGCACAATAAAACCATAGTGAGATACCACTTTACATCCACTAAGATGGCTGTAATCAAAGGTCAAGTGTTGGAGAAGACGTTGGGAAATTGGAGCCCTCATGCATTACCGGTGTGAATGTGATATGGTGCAGCTGCTTTGGAAAACAGTTTGGCAACTCCTTATACCACATGATCCAGTGTTTCCACTCCTAGCTATATATACAATAGAGATGCAATGAATAAAGAGAGAAATGAAGACATGTTCCCATATGAAAATTGTGCACAGATGTTCATAGCATCATTATTCATAACAACCAGAAGGTGGAACCAACCCAAATGTTTATCAGTTGATGAATGGAATAAATAAAATGTATTATGTTCATACAATGAAATATTATTCAGCAATAAAATAAAATAAAGTACTGATACTTGTTATAACATAGATGAACCTTGAAAACATGATGCTAAGTATAAGAGGATAGACACAAAGAAATACATATTGTGTGATTCCATTTATACGAAATGTCAAGAATCGGCAAATCTATAGAGACAGAAGGTAAATTCCTGGTTGCCTACAACTAGCATGGGGATGGAGGGATTGATGAGTGACATCTTAAGATTATGGGGTTTTATTTTGTGATAATAAAAATATTCTGGAATTGATTGTGGTCAAGGGTACATAACTGTGAATATCCCAAAAGCCATTGAATTTTAGACTTTCAGTGAGTAAACTGTAATTTTTTTTGTTAATTATAGTTCAATAAATCTGTTAAAAATATATATCTAAAGTGTTAAATATTGTATACAATTGCTAAATGAACAAAAGTGGAATTATTTAGAAAAGTCTTGACCATATCCCTAAATAAAACTGTTGAGAGAAATCAAAGATGTCATGAACAAATGAAAGCATTATATGTTCATTGATTGGAAGAATCAATATTATCAAAATGTCCATACTGCAATTCACAGATTCAATGCAATCTTTATCAAACTACCAGAGTCATTTTTCATAGATCTAGAAAACAGAATACTTAAGTCCTTATGGTAGCTAACAAGAGCCTGAATAGCCAAAGCAATCCCAACCAAAAGGAACAAAGTCAGGGCATCACATTATCAGATTTTAAACTTTACTACAAGATTACAGTAACCAAAACAGTATGGTACTGGTACAAAAATAGACACATAGACTAATGGAACAGAATAGAGAATCCAGAAATAATGCCACTGACCTAAAACTAAATTATCTTTGGCAAAGTTGACAAAGATGAACATTGGGAAAAGAACTCCTTTCTCAGTAAATGGTACTGAGAGAACTGGCCAACCAAATGCAGAAGAATGGAACTGGACCTTTTTCTCATCATATACAAAGATCAACTAAAACAGATTAGAAACTTAAATGTAAGATTTCAGATTATAAAATTCCCAGAAGAAAACCTAGAAACGCTCTTTGGGACATCAGCCTAGCCAATTAATTTATTACCTAGTCCTCAAAAGCAAATGCAGCAAAAAAAAAAAAAAAAAAAGACAATTGAGACTTTATTAAACTAAAGAGCTTCTGCACAGCAAAATAAACTATCAACAAAGTAAACAATCTACAGAAAAATATTTGCCAATTATGCAACTGACAAAGAACTAATATCCAGAATCTACACGGATTTAAGTGAGTCAAAAAAAACACAAATATCCCTGTTAAAAAGTGGACAAAGAACATGAACAGA
Organism: Cephalopachus bancanus; assembly: GCA_027257055.1. Taxonomy (NCBI): domain Eukaryota; kingdom Metazoa; phylum Chordata; class Mammalia; order Primates; family Tarsiidae; genus Cephalopachus; species Cephalopachus bancanus. Next base: position 1,831,638 of record JAPVLO010000120.1, on the reverse strand, counting down.
TGCTTCCCAAAGAAGTCATACAAACAGCCAACAAACATGAAAATATGCTCAACATCACTAATCATCAGAGAAATGCAAATGAAATCCACAATGAGATACCATCTCACACCTGTCAGAATGATTATTATTAGTAAGTCAAAGAGCAAGAGATGTTGGTGAGGTTGTAGAGAAAAGAGAATGCACATATACTTTTAATGGGGATATAAGCTACTTCAGCGCTTGTGGAAAACAGTTTGGAGATTTCCCAAAGACTAGAAATAATTTACCATTTAATCCAGCAACCTTACTACTGGACATATACTTAAAGGTGCATAAATTGTTCTACCAAAAAAGACACTTGTACTTGTATGTTTCTTGCAGCACTAGTCACAATAGCTAATGTATGGAACCAATCTAGGTGCCCATCAGTGGTGAATTGGATAAAAAAAATATGGTATATTTATACCATGCAATATTATGCAGCCACAGAAAAGAACAAAGTCATATCCTTTGCAGCAACACGGAAGTGCTGGAGGCCATTATTCTAAGCAAATTGACACAGAAACAAAAAACTGCATATTCTCATTCATAAGTGGGAGTGAATCACTGGGTACCCATGGGATAAGGATGGGAACAACAGACACCAGAACTCCTAAACAGGGAGTAAGGGAGGAGAGAAGTGATTGAAAAACTACCTGTTGGTTACCATGCTCACCATTTGGGTGACAGGCACAATAGAAATCCAAACTTCACTGTCATGTACTATACCCATGTAACAAACCTACACCTGTACCCCTTAAATCTAAAATTAAAAAATTAAAAATTATTTAATCTATTTTTGTTTCTTTTATGCACAGATATATTTCTATTATGTCTAGTATCCCAAAACAGTGTTTGATACTTATTGGTATCTAATAATATTTGTTTAATTACTCAGTTTTTTAAAAGTTGTAAAATAAATATAAATGAAATACCAGGAGAAAAAAAAAGTGGTACCAGAAAAGAAGTATTTGAAATAACAACAGCTCTAAACTTTCTGAAAATAATAACAGACACAAACCCAAGAAGCTTAGAGAACACCAAACAGGACCCAACAAATAAGCAAACAAAGCCATACCTAAGCTATTATATTCAAACCACGGAAAACCAAAGACAAAGAGAAATCTTGAAGAAAGCTTGGGAGCAGGTGGAGTCAGGTGAGGGGAAACACCTTACAAATAGAATAAAAAGAGGATTAATTATTCTTTTTTGGGGGTGTATTTTTGGTTAGAAGCCATGCAAGTAAGAAGAAAGTGGAGTAAAATATCTAAAATGTTGTAGAAAAATCCAGTTACCTAGAATTCTATATCCAGTGCAATTATCTTTCAAAAGTGAAGGACAAAGGAGACTTTGTCGGACAAACAAAAAACTAAGGGAGTTTATCACCAGCAGATCTGTCCTACAACAAATGTCAAAATAACTTATTCAGAAAGGAGACAAACTATATAGGTAATTTTATGGGTTGAATTGTTTCCATCAACAAGACATATGTTAAAATAATGCCCAGTACCTGAGAATATGACTTTATTTGGAAATGGGGTCTTCACAGAGGTATTGAGTCAAAATAAGTCATTATGGTGAACGTTAATCCAACATGATTGGTGTCCTTATAAAAAGGGGAAATTTGAGCACAATGACAAACAACAAAAGAGAAGACACAGACAAGAAGAGAACACCATCTGCAAGCCCAGGAAGGTCAGAGGCTACCAGAAGCTTGGAGAGAGATACAGAACAGATTCTTCACAGCTCTCAGAAGGAACCCACCTTACCAGCATTTTGATTTTGAACTTCTGAGTCCCACAATTGTAAGACAAATTTCTGTTGGTTAATCTACCCAGTTTGTTAGATGACAGACCAGAAAATGAACACACATTTGATCATTGGAAGTGGGGTGCTGCTATAACAACTCTAAAAATGTGGAAGTAGCTTTGGAATTTGGTGATGAGTAAAGGTTTGAAGTTTTGAGGCGCTTGATAGAAAATGTCTAGATTACCTTGGAGGCACTGTTGGCAGCAATATGAATAGTTAATGTGATCTTGTGAAATCTCAGACAGAAATGAAGAATATGCCATCAGTAGCCAGAGAAAGATGATTCCTATTAAGAAATGGCAAGTAATCTGGCTGAATTTTGTTCTTTTGGGTGACAAGTAGGACATGTAAGCAATGAACTTAAATATTTAGCAGAGGATATTTCTAAGCAGAGCATTGCAAAAATGGTCTAGTTTGTTCTTGCTGCTATAGTAAAACACAAATGACATCACGAAAGTGATAAATTAAAGGAGTTATTACTCCAAACTTGAAGTTTTGGAAATTACCAGCCTATCCATATTGTACAAAATGAGAAGGCACGCTCTGAAGAGAATTCCAAGGGTGTGGATAAATAATTATTTGCTAAAGAGATTAGGCATCTTGTGGATTAAATCAACCATCTCAACAGAAACAGTGCCAGCTTGGACTGAAATAGAGATGTGATAAAATGAAGACTGTTAGATTTCTACATGCATGAAACAGGCCTATAGAGCTCATTCGGCTGTGAAAATGTGTTATTCTTTAAGAAAAGAGAAGACTGACCCCAAGGATAGCTCAGAGACCAGCGGGACTGTCACGGACACCAGGGCCCTGAGGCCAAAGGCTCAAAGGATGAGGCCAATGATTCCTCAGTTCCAAAAGTTAGAGCCCCATCCTGAGTTCCAGAGGGCTGAGTCACTTCCTACATTCAAGGGCTGCCACCCCAGTAAGCCCAAAAAACAGGGCACTGAGACAAAGAAGATTATTCTCAAGTCTTAAAATAAAATGGAATTTGCAATGCTATGTTTCAGCTTTACTTAGGACCCATGACCACTTTTATCTTCTCTATTTCTCCATTTTAAAATAGTAAAGTCTATCCCTTACCTGCATTACCATTATGTTTTTCAAGCAGATAGTTTGTGGTCTGGTTTCAAGGATTCACTGGTAGAAAGGAATTTTATCCCACAATGAATCATACCCCAAGCCTCATCCATAACTTACTTGAATCATTTCAAATGATGACATTTTTTGAACACAGGTGTGATGTTGAAATGATTCAAATTTGGGGGATATTGTGATAGGGTGAACAGGGTGTACACATGGACAGAACATGAATTTGAAGGAGAGGACAGACTGTGTCTCTATGAAAATATTTGTTGAAATTATCTCTGTCTTATGAGTTTCAAGAGATTAATGCAAGAATGGATCAGGGAAGAAATGTGTGATTGTCCACTGTAGAGCTTCTTCTGAAAGACTCTGAGCTAAAGCACCCAGACAAAACATTAGTGAGTATTAAAAAAAACCACAGTCATAACCAGGACTTGTGGAGGTTAGGTAGAATAGACACGTAAACATAAGTTTCTCATTTGCAGAAAAGAAAAACCACACATGAACATTTCCTTCCTGTGGTAGCTTATGACCAAAGCACTATAATCAACACCCTACACCAATGCTGCCACTTTACTGAGAAGGTAGTGCACTTTTTTTCAAGCAACATTTTTATTTCATATTGAAAAGAATATTTTAGTTTTGTCCTGATCCTGAATGTAAAAGGACTAATATTGACTGCTTTATTGAGATACCTGAGTATGTATGTGTATTTTAGTGATTGGGAGGAATCCTTGCCACAGAAAGCTAATTTAATCATAGTTGTCAGTCAAGGAAACAATCCTGTCATCTGGGTTTCTGACTCATCCATTCTTTCACTTTTTTGTGTATTTACTCAATTTTCCCCATATTTTCTATATCTCATTTCCATAGGCAATAATTCCAATATGATGTGTAACCGTTAATTTGTATATGCTCTTATATAGTGTTCATTGCTGTTTTGTAGACATGAATTTTTAAATTTTATATAAATGATATCCTGTTACAGATGGTATTAGGCATCTCAGTTTTATCCCTTGTTATTGCTTTTAGGATCTATCTGTGTTTCTGCATGTAGATCTAGTATGTTATTTTCAACTCTGTTTCATACCCCATACTCCTACCTAATGGTTTCTTCAGCTATGAACATTCCACATTATTTTCATTACCCACTAACACAGATACTCCTGCAATGAATACCAATGGGTGTGTTTGTGAGTTTCTCAGGGCTTGTATGCCCTGAAGCAGTATTCCTGGGTCATGTGGATGTAATTAGACTAAATGTTGCTGGATGGTTCTGCAAAATAATTGTTCCACCCTTCCTCAGAAAGGGCATAATATGTCCACAAACACGTCTTTGAATATGCAGATTTCTAGTTTATTACCACTTGATGGACATAAAGTGATAATGCATAGATGTTTTAATTTTGATTTCTCCTTTCATAAAATTAAGTATATCTTTAGATTTTTTCTATACTGTGAATTTCCTGTTCATACTTTTTGCCCACTTTCTATTAGGGTCTATGTTTTTCTCTTGTTACTTGCAAGTATTTCTTATAACTTCTATATGTTAAGTTATTGTCAGATTTAGAGACTGCAAAATCTTAGTTTATAGTTTCTATAATGTCCTATATTTAACAGAAATTCTTAACTTTAATTTTAATTTATTAAATGTTAGCCTTATGCTTTCTGCATTTGAGATTTGTATTCAAGAATCTAGAACCAGTTGCTCACAAGTTCTAGAGAGGAATATATTGCAGATTATCTTCTAACAACTTTATGGTTTACCCTTAAAAGTAGACCTTTAGTTCATCTGCCCCTCAACATTCTACATATAATTTTGGTGAGATTTCCACCTCCAGTTCTATTCCCTTACTAATGTAAGGAATAGCTAGAGATATGACTATATATCTGGAAAAAGAGTATTTCAAGCAGAACAATAGCAAGGGTAAGAGCCTTAAAGTGGTAACAGGCTCAGTGTCTTCCAGGATCAAAAAGAATTCCACTGTGGGAGAGGATAGAGCAAGGGAGAGAGTGATCATAAGTGCAGAGGTAGGAAGGCGCCAATAGACAGGGGGCTTGAAGCCATGGGAGAAATGGTAAATTTCATTCCATATGTAATTGCAATCCATTGGAGAGTGAGTGAAGTCATACAATTTGAGTTATATTTTTAAGGAGATTGCTATAAGGCTTATAGTGATGGATGAAATAAGTGCATTGTACTATTTTTCTCCTGAGAATTATAACTTAACACTTGAACAAAATACAAAAGCAACTGCATAGGCTTCAAAAAAAATAGATTTTTAAAAAACAGATTCATTAGAGACCTCAGGACTTGAGAACAACCTGGCTATGAATTCTCTGAGATTATTTTTTAGTTTTTTAGTTTTCCCAGTCAAGTGCCTTGCTTTGTAGACTATTGAGATTGGTGCTAAACCCATCTGGTTCTGTGCATTACTAATTCTGATGAGTAAATAATATCTGCTGTCTAAAATTAAGCTATGATCGTGGGTTTTACAAGAAGTGCTTTGGTAAATCCCGCCTTTTCCAAGAAAATATCATGTATCATGTACATGTACATCTCTAGTCCAGATATTTCAGCAGAGTTACAGACTCTACAGAGTTCACTCACTGGAGGCTTTTATTTAAAGACAGGATACTGGGCAGCAAGAGATAGAGATTGCAAGCAGGTGTCCAAAGTCCAAGACATATTACATAGTTCAATCTTCTTGGGACTCTATCTGTACACCAGGACTGCTCTGAATCCCTCATTTAAACTACCAACATCTGTGTAAGAAATGTTGGCTTCAGGAGAGTACTCCAAAAAAAGTAGTGGTTCTTTTAGGCTTATCAAACCAGTTAGTTCAGTTGCCTAACTATCAGTAAAGAAGGTAAACTTTGGATAAGCCAAAAATATTTCAGATCCCAAACAGTACTTTATTATAAATGCCACTGCCCTTGTCTTGGCTGAGAGTCAAAAATATCCAGACATCCATATATCCCCAAAGATAAAAATAGAGTATTTCCAGTAGAGCTGTAAATCAGCTCTATTCCCACAGCCTGCCCTCTAACTCTTGGTCAAAGCAGTTCCAAGTATAAATTGCTCATGGATGTTTCTGTTTTTGTATCTTTCCCATCTTTTCTGGAAAAAGGGAAAGAACAACTGCTAGAATACTAATTATTTGTATCATCAAGATATGGGTTTTAATAAAACCTTTTACTTTACCAAAGGTTTCAAGGCAAACTACATCACCACAATTATACTGACAATCATTTAACCTCCTTCTGCCACTAAAGAATGAACTATATGAAGGGTATCTATAGATTGATCCAATGGAACAATTAATTCATTGTTAACTAAATCTAGCTCTTCATCCACTCAATCAGCTTCAATTGGAAGAAAATCTTATGGAGGTTTTAATTCAAGCCCCAAATACATTTGATCATTAATATCAGTATTATCATAGGTTTAGTAAAAATTTATCGAATTAACCTTACCAGTTATACCAGCATAATACCAAATAGCAATTAAATTATGGGTTAGATTAAGATAATTACAAACCAAGTCAGTTAAAATACAATAGCATTCCCCCAGCCTTCCTAGCAAAAGGGATTTCAGCCATATACCTAATGTTGTCATGGATTGAAGTACAAATCAAGGGCCACGTCTCGTTCTGAATTGCCGCCTCTTTGTGAGCATAGTTATATGCTCTATTTCACACTCCAAGGTTTTAGTGACATAGGTTCCCAATGAGTTTATTTTAAAACAATGCCCATCTCTTCCCCACTGGTGAATCGTGGTCAAGTTTAACAGGGTTCCACTTCCAACCAACTTCACTATGGAGAACATCTGTTTTTACTTACACACGAAGCCCTGACAGTTAAGGAGCACATATGTAGATTGCATTCCCCATCTAGGAACTTTCATACACAAAGGAGGCCATAAGTCTCATTCCTGTGCTGCTTCTGCCATGATCCTAGGCCACTGTCCTTGAGCCACCTCTGTTTCCATCTGGAGGAGAATATTTTACAGCTTTCCCTAGGGTGCTGCCAAACTATCAATTGAGTCTGTTTATCTACTTCTCCAAGGCTGTGTTATCTGTCCAGGCTTCTTGCCACCTTTTCCTTTTCTCCTGAAATAACATACAGTCTAAGGGGCCAATATAAGCCAATAAGTCTGTTTCTTCAGTACATTTTTCTATATATAGTAAAAGCAAATTTGGCTTGTTCCAGGAACCCCAGAACTATGTCAATTTCACTCAGGGCTCTTTTAGAGTGTTTTGGCCAACATTGGTTTACCTATCAAATAAGCTGTTGCCATAGGGTCCTTACTGAGTACATATTTTGGACACAAAAATGGTGAATTCCTCAGGATAATTTTATATAGTCAGTAGTCATCACCAAATACAATTTAGCTTGACTCTGCCAAAGAGTATTCCGTAGGCTTCCTTGGCAGACCTTGAGGTTATCAGTAGTAGGTATTGGTCCATCAAGTCACCCCAAACTGACACTGGAACCTGTTTGGCAATGTTAAAAATTTTAATTATTTCTCTCCATCCACAAAACATAAGTTATTTGCAATAGGGCACATTATACTATAACACATTTTGCAAGTTATAACACTATAACATGCAAAAATATGTTTATCGTGTTTAGGCATCTCCTTCAACAGGTCATCATTTAGTTTAACAGTTACAATGCAAAATATGTGGTTCTTTCCTGCATGTAACTTCCAAAAGGTGTCCTCCATCGAGTGTTGATAATGTCATTGAGACACTTCATATGGATGAACCCACGTTGAATGCTACTTTAACACCCTGGAGCTTATCCTGAATCTTCAGATTCAAGTAAACAAGGAGTTTTCTGAATGTTAATGTCTTCACCCTCAGGGGCATCTGGAAACAGATCTAAGAGGATCATATTCTGTTCTAGATTTTACTTCTTAGCATTATCCATTTATTAGTTCCCTTTAGATCCATAGGCATCCCTTCCTTTATTTTTTTTTTTTTTATATTCACCCACATTCTCCCGAAGTATAACCATAAGGTTCAGCAGAGAACTGACCCACAGAGGTGACAACAATCTGAGTCCTGCCAATGCCTTCCCCTTTATCCATTTCAGTCAGGGTTAATAAGTATGAGCTTATAATACTGGCTTGTCTACTGAGTAGGAAAGCAGAGACAAATACAGCTTGGACAAGTAAGGAAAAAACAACACGCCATTCCCTTAGGAAGTTGTACAGCAATATTTAGAGATACTGTCATGGTGTCATCTTTAGCAATTGATCTTTCTTCTGAAACTGTTACATGCACTACAACTCCTGGATCAGGCAGAGAAAAAGAAAATGTTCAGGAAGTAGAACAAAAGTTTATGTGAGTTCCTATGCCCTATCCTTTCTTCTCCATCTTCTCTACAATTTCTCAACAATCTGTTCAAAGGTAATCCCCCTTTCCTTCCTATATACTAAATTTCAACAAATACTTATTCAGTCATGAGAGCCCCCACTGTCACTTCACCCCCAATTTACTAAGTGTTTCAAGGTAGTAAACCTCCTTGTAGATGATGCTTTTCAGCCCACATTATAGTGTACCTCCATTAAAATTGTTTGATTCGATGATATACTATATAAACAAGAAGGTCAAATTGAAAGATTATTTTCTGCTCTAGGTCTCTGTGGTGTTAAAGGAATTTTCTTCAGCTATCAGACATGCAAATCCAAATCCAGAATGAATATCTGTCCCAATGAAAACCAACTGGTATCTACCACAGAGTTGTGAACCCACCTGCCAGCGATAGGCAGGCCCAGATTACCATGGTAGGGTATGAAGCCCGTGGTGATATTTAGTCTTTGATTTTCCTGTTGACAAACAGGCAATTTTTCCCTCACAGCTCAAGCTTCTGAGAGAGTCATGTGGTTTCATCTCTTCCTTCCAGTGATTGCATTGTGCCATTGTTTCTATGACTGCTCTCCATCATTTTGTGTACCCAAAAATCTGCCCCTAGAATGCAGATGAGGACATTCATTTGTTAGCCCAAGTCCCCTCAGAATTCAGAAGGGGGCTTTCCAATGAGCATAGACACATTCCACTGTAAGACCCCCTTTAAGTTCATAATATTTTTCCATAACAAAGTACCCCAGCTTGGTATTTCTCTTATGTTCCTGTAGTCCAAAACCCGTTTTCCAAATCATATTACTAGTCTGTTAACTCCCAGTTCAAAATCCTAGCTATCGCCGCTGGGTGGCAGTAATAGCCTTTTACCAGAAACTCCAGTCCACATAGCTGCAAGTAACGAGAAACTTCCAAAATCATCACCACCTTATTCAGTTCTCCTATCATCTAACCTCCTAGATCTATCAACTTTTCTTACAGGCCCTTCCTGAACTATGACATAAGGAATCTGTGGCGCTATTACTGCACATAACAGATCTTTAATTAAGGTCAACATTTCTTTATACCCCCCAGGATATCCTTTATTGTTTTAAATTAACTAGAGTGGTCTCAGGTAATTCCAAGTTCTCCTATCAAGCATGCCTAATTAAAATGGGGCAAGGTGGAAACTTGTATAAAATCCCTTTTCCAGCCATTTGGATAAGGGAAGAGTCCCCATTCAGGTATCACATTCATTGCAATGATACATCCTGATCAGAGTAAGGCAACAGCTCTGCACAATTTGCAACCACAAATCTCCACTTTGAGCCGTACTTTTATTTGCAAGTATATAGGTACACCACCCTAGACTTCCCATTTAAGCACATTACACTTCAACACTTCATTAGTAGTTTTGGGCACCGGTGAGTTCAGCAATCCTAGTTTCTTTGCCACCATAGGCCACTTGACCAAAACCGGTGCAAATGGCCTTGGGTCCCTGGCGGGGGCGGGGCATTTCCAAGATCCCTGGGCTAGTTCATCCCTCGGAACCATAATCCTCTCTGGCATTGCACTTATTACGTTGGTGAAGGCTCTGAAGAGATTTTAGACTTCTCTTTTGTGTAATAATGAAATTTTTTAGTCCATCAAGACTAGAATAAGTAGAGTGAATCTGTCTGAGCCATTTTGTAATCTGAGTTGGTACTGCACCTTTTATTATCTTTTATAGTGATTCATTAACATTTTAGTAGCCACTCCATCTATCTCTTCCCCTTGCATACCATTTCAAATAAGCCATAAAATATTTTCATCTGGTTTTATTGTCTGATCTGTAGTTTCCCTTACACCATCTTGCCTCCCTCTTTTTGAGCAAATAGGCTTGCTACTTGATGCACACAGAAGTCAATAACTATTGCCACTAGCTTTTGAGGAAAAAAAAAAAGAAGACGGCCTTATTGCAAAACTAGTCAGCAAGGAGACAGTAGTGGACTCAAAACTGTCTTGCTGATTTGGGGTCTGGGCAAGTTTTAAAGGATCAGAGGGCAAGTAAAAGACATAGGAATGTTAGTTTGGCAGGGTCTGATTGGAGGGCTTAAATTTTGGCCACTTATTGTTTTTTGAGGCAGATTTTAGCTGTGGATCTTCCAGGCCAAGAGACCCCTCATTTATGAAACAGTTCCTGTCATGGTGGTCAGGTTCCAATCATGTCCTAATCTTGTTGGTTCCGGGTGTTATTAACGGGCAAAGCTTTTTCTATTGTGCATGCCTGGGATCTATCACTTGCAGTCTGGGGCTCTGTTATATCTAAAATGTAACTCAACATTTTGCAATCAATAGAGTTGGCCCAATTTGGGATGACCCCACAGTTGAACTCCCAGCAATGCAGGCATTCAAGGTGTCCCAGGAGTTGGAGCTCCATTTATCACAAGTATCACCTGGGTCTGTCATAGTTAGCATTGTGGTGTACATCATTGCATGACCAGTGTAAAACTACTTGCAACCTCTGCACTTCAGTATCCTTGAAGTACTCTATTTACCATCTTAGAGAGGAGTTGGATAATTCACCACCCCCTCTTGTTTTTTTGTTTTTGTTTTTGTTTTTCTTTTATTTATTTATGTTTTTTGGTTTTCTTTTTTTTTTTTTTTTGAGTTGGAATCTCACTCTGTCGCCCAGGCTGGAGTACAGTGGTACACTCACAATCACCCCAGTGTCGACCTGCTGGGCTCCAGTGATCCTTCCACCTCAGCTTTCCAAGTAGCTGGAACTACAGGTGCGTGCTACCATGCCCGGCCAATTTTTTTTTTTTTTAATTGTAGAGACAAGATCTCACCAAGTCGCCCAGGCTGGTCTCGAACCCACGGCCTCAGGCAATCCACTCCCCTTGCCCTCCCAAAGTGCTGGAATTATAGGTTGAGCCACCGAGCCTGACAGATAATTCCCCTTTTTGGGGAATGAACCACGTACTCTTACCTTTAATCACCTTAGCACCATGGGATCATAATTCTGTGGAAGCTGCAAGCCAATCTAGGATCCTGAGTAAGATTCAATATGAAGTCACCTTAAGTCCCCCAAACTCAATTTCTATTTCCAATTACCAAAAGAACTGAGAATAGACCTACAAAGTATCTTAACTCTTTAGCCAGATTCGAATCAAATCAAATATCTTCCCAACTCTCCCCGGGGAACTCCATTTCTCCCCTCACCATCAGACAAGGGACCTCATACTCACTGAGGCTCTAGCAGCTTCTGTCTGCCTCTCTGGGATTGTCACTTTAGCTAGAACAGATGGGAGCAGCCAAGACACCTATTCTTGGCTGGCTTACCCTCAGTGTAAACTTCTTTTGTTACCCATTTAGCTACCTCGCCTGGCTCTGGTCTACAAATGCTTTTCTGCTCATTTGTGGGTGGAATATTTCTGTGACCTCAGACTAGGAGTGGGCAGTCAGAGTCCAACTGAAAACAACGTTTCCGTCTCCCATCCCTTACCTCTTTTTTCTTTCTCCTAACAATGCCTTAGCTGCTATCTAAATTAGATGAGGATGGGTCATTCCAAATGTCCCAGCTGGGTCACTAACTGTATGGTGTTCCCCAGTTTGGGCATTTTGAAAAGTACTTGCCACAGAGGATATTCATGTGAGATTTTATTTAAAGGCAAAGAATATAAGACAGCAGGACTAAGAAAATGCAGACAAACATTGGAGGTCAGAGAGGCATCCCTGAGGCCCAAACCACCCAGGGCTTTGTGCACCAGGGATAGACTGGGCCTCTGAAAAGATTTGTGCAATGAATCCTGGAGATAAATCCCCACCCCCACCCCCACCCCCAACAGCTTTCTGTGACTCTTTAAGTTATAAGCCAGGTTATCAAACCGGTTTAGTCAGTTGCAAACACTCAGTAAAGAAACTGACCCTGGGGGTCAGAAGGGGAGTTTTGGATCTTAAGCAGCACATCATAAATACCACTGCCATTATCTTGGCCAAAAGTAAAACCAGACATTCAGGGGTCCCCAGAGATAAAGATCAAGGATTTTCAGTCCAGCTGTAAATCTACTCTCTCCACATATCACCTCACCAGAAAACTCAAAGCACTAATTGCCTGTATCATTGTGTATTTACAGTGCTACATTATTGTTAACACTTAAGTAAAAATTTTAAAGCTATATGTGTATGTGTTTTATCTCTCCAGCCATATCATAAGCTTTTTGATGACTTCTATTAATTGCTAAGTTGATATTTGTTGAATAAAAGAATTGAAAAGTATATATCTAATAAGTGAAAAGTACTGATACCAAGGTAAATTAGAAACAGGTCACAACGAATACAGGGTACTAAAAATGATCCTGTAACCACTATAAGACAGAGGCCATCAGACGGTTTTTGCCTGGGGAAATGTAGTATCTCAAAGTTTCTACTTGAGTTTCACGTCACTTAAATATGGACCCAAGAAATTCAAATTGTTAGTATAATAATCTAGGTCCTATATGACTCAACAAGACAAGGAAGAATGGTAAAATAATTGAAAAGGAAGAAATTAAACTTTTGTTATGAGCAATTTCATTTTCTACATAGAAAACCCAAGAGAATCATACATGAGGAGTTTTTGGGATACTGACAATATTCTTTTCTTTTCCCTTTCTTTCTACTTTTTTTACTTGTGTGATAGTGATATAGGTATTTATTTATTGATTGTACTGAATATTTATGTTTTAGTTACCTTTTTGAGTAGGTGTTATATTTAACCAACTTTAACAATAATTTTTTAAAAATCTATGAAAATTACAAACTATTGACATAAACTATTTCAAAAAAATCAAACTAAAATCAATAATGTTTCCATGTGGCACCAATAACAAATCAGAAGATGTGATTAAAAGACATACAGTGAATCTTAATTTATAAAAATTATTTCAGGGATTGGGAGGGGGAGGGTAGAGAGTATAAGATAGATGACTCCTTACATGGCAAGATGGGAAGTTGGAGACCCATGTGTCCACTGGGATTCATAGCAGCAAACCTGATACTGATCTAATAGCTAGAAGTCATATCTATCATATTTGAACCATGAACATGCACAATTATCAAAGACATTTTTTTCCACTAAGATGTCTTATTTTCCACTACCAATGTTAGACTTCCTCTCTAAAATATTGCTGACTGCTCCAGGAAAATCTCCTTTTCTCACATTTTCCAGTGGCATTGTCTAATTGGCCCATATTTATCCAAAAAATGGTATTCTCTATACAAATAAGATCAGGAAATAGATTTGTTTAAACGTATCATCTCTTCTCGGACTTCTGATCAGCCTCACCAAGCGACACATACAAGGAGCCATCTTTTCTTTCATTTTCTATTTTTATTATTTTTGATCAAGATATCAAGCCCTGGTCTAATTCCCTAGCTTGGAGTTCAATTACACATGCTAGTTCAATTTCAATAAATGTGGTAGTAAAAGTACAAAGTCATAAACAAATATTCTTTGTGAGAAAGAGATAAAGAAATTGCTTAGACAAGGTTTCCTGTGAATGCTGACATTTATTTTCTATTGTGAATTATATGTATTTGTACATGTGGTGTGATCGATTCCTCCACTAGGTCCCTTGCACTTTGAGAACAGAAGTTTCACCAAATTTATCTTCAGAGTTCTTATCATACCTTAGCAAGTGTGTTGACTATTCTAAACATTGAATAAATGTGTGATAGCTAACTTTATTTTTTTAGTGGTAGCATTCAGCTATTTGTTTATGGAAAATGACCACTTACAATATGAAATACATATAATGGGAAAACCTGTGGCTTCTGCTTATTTTGTCTCCCCATATTTTCCAAATGCTTGAGCAATTAATATATGTCGCTATCATTTTTGGAAGTAGGAGTCGGACTTTATTCCCTTTGAACTTATGCTTCCCAAGTCATTCCATAAAGTAGAAAATAAAGAGTGCTGCTATTTGGCTGAACAGAGCCAGAACAGTTCAAATTGGACTTTTAAGAAGAACACACCAAATCGTCATGACATCATCATACATTTGTATCATTTGAAGTTACAAAAGTTCTTTCCTGTTTAACCCTCACTGCAGACCTTCAGGTCAGGTAGTCATAGGAGGCATTGTCCTAATTTCACAGATAAGGAAGCAGTTTTTGGTAATGCTATGTTACTTGTGCAAGACTCCTGCTAGAAGCAGCTAAGTCAACCTTGAATCCAGGACTTTGAAGTCCTCTGGTTACACTTTCCACTGTAAGACAACGACACACACAGACTTAGGACAGCATAAAGGGAAGAAGAAGTAATCAAAAGATAAGTCTTTTGTTTCAAAATGCAAAGCAGCTGATTTGTTTTACATAATACAAAAAACTGAATATCAAAAAATAGCTTAAAGAAAAAAATTAATAGAAATGTAAGTAGCATGTTTTTGTCAATAAAATTGTTACTTTGATTTTTTTTTCCTTCTATATGCCTTATTCTAAGCTAAACTAATCAGAGAAATTTTAGATGTATTGTTTTTGCAACTTCTGCCAATTCAAAATGTGCTAAGACTACAAATCTATACTTACAGCTTTATAAAGCTACTGTTTGTTGGGTGCCAACCACTATGCTAAGCATTCTATAAATAATATAATTTTCATTAATCCTCAAAACGGTCTTATGATAGGAGTAAATATTAGTACCTCTCTAATACAGACAAGAAACCTGAAGCTCAAAGAAGTTTAAGGCTTGTCAAAAGACCTAAGAACAGCAACTGTCGGAGCTAAGATTTGAATTTCGGTTAGATGAGACTACAAAGTCTGACTCCCAAACAGTCCACTAATTTGGGCTTCCCACATGTAAGTTAAGGGAAATTAGAAATAATTTTAGAAATTACCGGACATGGGATTTTCATTCTTGTATTGGTCAGGGTTCAATCACAGAAGCAGAATCACTAGGGTACAGGCCGATTTGTTACAAAGACTTGAGCTTAGCAGTCTCTGTAAGGTCTTCATGTCTGATGCTGGAGTCTGAAGTTCACAGGACAGGTAGTTGAGAAGTTGGATGTGAGAGTAAAGTCAAGTGGGAACCCACAAGCACAAGCTGTGTATGAAACCCACATCAATTCTTGTTGCCTCTGAACTTGGAGGTGAAATAGTCTACAGAAGCCGGGGCCCTTTGTCACAGACAGAGCTCAACATACCCACCTGGCCCGGGATTTGGAGAAAAAGGAAGAGGATCATGGCAAAGTAAAGCAATGACAGCCCCATCTGCTTTCTTGTGCCAACAAGGCGAGTCGGCAGATAGATGATCAGTGACAGTGAGTGGGTCTACAGCAGCAGTCCCCGATCCTTTTTGGCATCAGGAACCGGTTTCGTGGAAGACAACTTTTCCACAAACTGCCGTTGGAGAGGTGGTTTCAAGACGATTCAAGCATATAGCATTTATTGTTCACTTTATTTCTGTAATAATAATGAAATAATTATACAACCCACCATTTTTAAAAAGCTCATAGAAGGAAGTGATAAATAAACTAATGGGCAGGCCATGTACGATAAAAATAAGTGTTGGATTCTGACTTAAAACCAGCCACCAGACGCAGCTGTACAATTGAAGTGCACCAACTCACTTGCTACTCACTGATAGGATTTTGATATGAGTCTGCAAGCAATTGAATTATTATGGTCTCTCCACAGTCAAACCTCACAGCTAATGTTAATCTGTATTTGCAACCACCCCTCAGCACTAGAGTTGCAGCTCCACCTCAGATCATCAGGCATTGATTCCCATAAGGAATATGCAACCCAGTTCTCTCACATACATAGTTCACAATAAGGTTCGCATGCCTGTGAGAATCTAATGCCGCAGCTGATATGACAGAAAGCAAAGTTCAGATGAAAAATGAGCAATGGGGAGTGGTTGTAAATGCATATGAAGCTTCCCATGTTGACTCCCTGTTCACCTCCTACTGGGTGTCCTGGTTCCTCACAGACCACGGACTGCTGGGGCCTGGGGACCTCTGGTCTACAAAATGGTCACTGCTTTACTTTCATCCTCTAAATCTCCCGCAGGACTCTATTTTGGCCAGTGCTAACTGGAAGCAAATAGATAAGGAGATGTGGGGAAATGAAATTCAGCCTCGCCAAGCTGACACATCATGAAGCCAATTCTCTTGTTTTACAGATATGAAAGAGTAAGTCTTGGACAGGTTGTGTGATAGGTCTAAGATCTCTCAAAGAGTTGAGAGTAAAGATATCTTAATAATTTTCTGTGTTCTTTCTTTCCCTATAAACAGAATGATATGTAGGTCTCATGGTTACTTGGCAAGCATATATATTGGTGGTGGCTAATTGAAATACTTGGCTGTAAAGAATTGTAAGGGGAAGCCGGGCTCGGTGGCTCAGCCTGTCATCCCGCGCCTTTGGGAGGCTGAGGTGAGTGGATTGCCTGAGCCCGCGGGTTCGAGACCCGCCTGGGCAGCAAGACCTCATCTCTACAATAAATCAAAAAAACTCAGCCGGGCGTGGTAGCGCATGCCTGTAATTCTGGCTACTCGGAAGGCTGAGGCGGAAGGATCGCCGGAGCCCAGCAGGTCGAGGTTGCAGTGGCCGGGAGTGGCCACTGCACTCCAGTCTGGGCGACAGAGTGAGACTCCAACTCAAAAAAAAAAAAAAAGAATTGTAAGGGTAAGAGTTTCTTTATTGACAAATAATGTCTTCTGTGGGCAGTGAGCACAGGAAGAAGCTATGGTACATGTGCCTCAAATATGCCATCCTATCCTGTAGTTTTCTGCTTCTTTTGAGAAAAGAATATTTTTAAGAGATGTAATAAATCGATTGTGGAACCACATACTCTTATTAAAAAGATTAAAATTTGTACAAGGATCTCTCTAAATTTATAGAATAGATAGCAGGTTGATAATCAAGTGTTCCCACAAAACATCCCCACTGAAGATGAAACACAGGGATAAATGACTATTTATAATATTTTCTGGAAACATAGAGTTGAATTGACATTTCTAATATTCACTTTCCTCTTAACAACCTGCTTAGAAATTCATATCAATTTGCCCTTATACGCATTGTTTTGACATGGAAATTATAAACATAAAACACTTGATATTCTACAAACTATTTATATTAAGTGAAATAATCAGGTTTTAATTGGTGCAGATCTGAAAGTTGGGTTTTCCATTGCAGCAGCATTCAGTGAGGAACTGAAGAAATGTTCTCTCACTGGAACACTGGTGCATTCTAACAAGCTTACATAGAGCTTCCTGATTTACAGTCAACAAGCAAACATTTATCTTTTTTATGCATATGCGTATCTCACTCCTCTCAATAACATTGTGAAACAGGTATAATTCCTATTTTCACAGATGAAGAAGTTTAGGTTCACATATGTGATATTGCTTATGGCCATATAGCTGGTAAGTGGTAGTGTAACAATTCCAACCCAGGTTTATTGACTGCAAAACTTGCTGATTTGTCTCTGTTGGCTATTTCAAGCATACATGCTGACCTCAGACAGCAGGGAATACTCTTATTCGGGGCAGACTCAGGAAATATGCACAAGAATTTTGCTTTCTATCTGGAGCTTCCATCCATTGACTGCTTTGTTGTTCACTTTTGTGCATGCCTACTTGAAGTACTTAATTCTTCCCCTTTTGTTGATAGGGCAAGTTTTTATTTGTTGGTACCTCTTTTTCCGCTCTCCTGTCATACATGCACACACACACACACACACACACACACACACACACACACTCCACACTCACAAAGAAAGATAGGAGCAAGAGTACAGTGTGGGATGATGGTGGAATGTTTTTAAGTTTCTAGCAAAATTCTATCCTCATTTATGTGCATCTATCTTTATATTTGCTTTAGCTTCACCAGAATAGGTGCCCTGTTAAAGCAGATGGTGAAAATAGGGTTTTTCTGCACTGAATATATTATACCTTGACAACTATAGATGTTTAGTATAGGTGGGAAATTGAGATATGTTCCTTGCAGACATGCCAAAGGGAAAAGAATCACAAGGATTTGCAAAGAGAGCTAACATTTTCAGTTAGTGGTTGGCATTCTGAATCTTAATCTTTGCAACCATGCTCTAAGATTTGTCTCATCATTTCGATTTTATTAATGAAAAAGCCAAGGTTCAGAAACCTGGAGGAAATTGTTTCGGGTTTAAAAGCTAGTAAAAACCAGTCATTTTTATTCTTGTGAGTCTCTTCCTAATTGTGAAGTAAAAACTCCCTTCTTGTTTCGTTTTTTGGGGACATGAAAGGGTCTACATTTTTGTACAAAAAAATAAATCTTTAAGGATAGGAAAATGGGTCTAAATGAAAATGGGTCTAAATGAAAAAGTAGAAGCTTTAGGATGATTAAATATAATCAAGCATTGGACATTGATCAAGGATTTAAATATGGGATGATGGGGGAACATTTTTAAGTAAGTGGGTCTATACAAAAGGCCCCTTTCTCCAAGACAACCCCGTTTTACTTCTCAGTGGCAACATCCATGGTAACAGTAGCTGCCATGAACTGAAAATTGTCTGAGTGTTTCTCAATAACTAAAAGAGGTATTTTTTCCTGAACTTGTATAACTGAGAAGAATGCTTAGAGTAGATAAGCAAATTTCCTAAAGTCATACAATAACCGAGGGCTGGAGCCAGGATTTGAGCTTAGTCCGACACCACCACGCCGCTCTAAAGCCCTGCATTCTATAGTGTACCAGCAAAAAAAAAAAAAAAAAAAAAGGAAGAATAAATACCCAAGTCCAAAAGAAGTGGAGAGGGTCAGGGGAAGGTAAGAAAGTCAGAAAGCCTTTTACCAAAACTCAGTTATACTCCCTCCCCCGCTATCCCCTCCCCCACACACACACACACACACACACACACACACACACACACACACACACACACACTGCTATTTCCAAGCTGGCAATAAGCAGCAATTAACAACAACAATAATCCCCTAAAGTGTTTTTGTTGTTGTTGTTGTTGTTGTTGTTTTTCAGTTGGGTCTCACTCTGTCACCCAGGCTAGAGTGCCGTGGTAACAATCATGGCTTACAGTTCACTATAGCCTGGAATTCCTGGGCTCAAGTGAGTCCTCCTGAGTAGCTGGGACTACAGGCATGCGCCACCATTCCTGGCTATTTACTTTTTATTTTTTTGTAGTGATAAAGTCTTGCTATGCTGCCCAGGCTGGTCTCAAACTCCTGGGCTCAAGCAATCCTCCCACCTCTGCTTCTCAAAGTGCTGGGATTACAGGTGTGAGCCACCATGCCTGGCCCCAAAAACTGTTTTGAGAATTTACTGTACTTTAAAAATATATATATACTTAATTTTTAGAGCACTTTTAGGTTCACAGAAAAATTGAGCCGAAAATACAGGGAATTCTTACATATAGAGACCCTGTAGCAATTCACTGATAACCTCCCCTATCAACATCCCCCATCAGAATGGTACATTTGTTATAATAGATCAACTTAGACTGACACATCATTATCATCCAAAGTTCATAGTTTACAGTAGGGTTCACTTTTGGTGTTGGAAATTCTATGGATTTTAACAAACATATAATGACAAGAATTCACTATTGCAGTGCCATATAGAATAGTTTTACTGCTCTAAAAATCCTCTATGTATTGCATATTTCACCCTTCCTCCCCACTAACTTTTGTCAATCACTGATCTTTTTATTACTTTCATAGTTTTTGCCTTTTCCAGAATGTCATATTGTCGGAATCATGCAGTCTATAGACTTTTCAAGTTGGCTTCTTTCACGTAGCAATATGCATTTGTGTTTCTATCATATCATTTCATATCTTGGTACATTTCTTTTTAGCACTGAAAATAATATTCCATTTGAGATGTACTACACTTATCTATGAAGTGCATTGTGGGCACATCCAAGTTTTGGCAATTATGAGTAAAGCTGCTGTAAACATTTGTGTGCAAGTTTTTAGGGGGAATAACTTTTTTTAAATTAAGTTGGAGTCTCACTCTGTTGCCCAGACTGGAGTGCAGTGGCGCACTCACAGCCACTCCAGCTTCGACCTGCTGGGCTCTGGTGATCCTTCTGCTCAGCCTTCCAAGGACATAACTTTTTAATTTACTAGGGTAAATATCAAGAAGGGCAAATGTTGATTTGCACGGCAAGTTTATGTCTAGTTTTCTAAGGAAATGCCAAATCTTCTGAAGTGGCTAACCCTATGACATTTCCACTGGCAATAAGTGAGTTCCTGTTGCTCCATATCCTGTTTTGCATTTTGGCCATTCTAGTAGTTGTATAGTGGTAGCTCATTGCTGTTTTAATTTGATTTGTAATTCCTTACTGACATATGATGTTTAATACCTTTTCATCTGCTTATTTGCCATGTGTATACATCTTTAATGAGGTGTATGCTCCGCTCTTTTGCCCATAAAGTTATTCATTTTCTTATTGTTGTATTTCAAGAGTTATTTGCATATTTTGGAGAACAATTCTTTATCGGATATGTCTTTTCCAAATGTTTTCTGTTCCGTCTGTGGCTTTTGTCATTCTCTTGACATTATCTTCTGAAAGCATGGGGTTTTGTAATTTTAATGAAGTTCAACTTGTCAACTTGTTTCATTGATTGAGCCTTTGGCATTGCATGTAAAAAGTCATCAGCATACCCAAGGTCATCTAGATGTTCTCCAGTGTTATCTTCTAGGAGTTTTAGTTTGCATCTATGATACATTGAGTTAATTTTTGTGAAAGGTAACAAGTCTGTGTCTAGATTTATTTATTTTTGCATACAGAAATCAAGTTGTTCTAGTACTATTTGTTAAAAGAACTATTTTTTTCCTCCATTGCATTGCTTATTCTCTTTGTTAAAGATCAGTGGGCTATATTTATGTGAGTTTAATTCTGCATCTTTTATTCTGTTCCAATGATCTGTTTGTCTGTCCTCTTATCAATATTACAAAGCTGGTTATTGCAACCTTATAGTTTTTAAGTTGTATAGCACTGGTCCTCCAATTTTGTTCTTCTTTAATATTGAGTCCACTCTTTTGCCTCTTCATATAAATTTTAAAATTAGTTTTAAAATAACTTGCTGGGATTCTGATCTGGATTGCATTGAATCTATAGATTAAATCAGAAAGAACTGACAACCTGACATGGAATATCTGTTAACATGAAATATTTCTCTATCTACTAGTTCCTTTTGGGTTTCGTATACCAGAGTTTTGTAGTTTTTCTCAGATAAATCATGTACGTACTGATAGTCTGCTAGATCTACACCTAAGTATTTATCTTGCTAATGTAAATGTCAATATGCTTTTAATCTAAAATTCCAATTGTTCATTAATAGTATAAAGGAAAAAGTTGACTTTTTGTACCAATTTTGTATCCTGTAATCTTGCTATAATTGCTTATTTATTTCAGAGTTTTTCATTAATTATTTTAGATTTTCTATATAGACAATCAAGTCATCAGCAAAGAAAGTTTTATTTCTTCCTTCCCAGACTGTATACTTTTTATTTCCTTTTCTTGTCTTATTGCATTACTTAGGACTTCCACTACAATATTGAAAAGCATTGGTGAGAGAGGACATTCTTGTCTCATTCCAGATTTGGCATCATTAAATCTGATGTTATCATTGTTCTTTATCAAGTTGAAGAAGTACTCCTCTATGCCCAGTTTGCTCAAGTTTGCTAAGCGTTTTTTTTTACCAATAAGTGTTGAATCAAGTGTTTTTTTCTGTGTCTATTGATATAAACATGTGAATTTTTTTCTTTAACTTTTTAATATGATAGATGAATTGACTGATTGATCAATTGATTTTCAAATATTGATCTAACCTTGCATATTTGAGATAAATTTCCCTTAGTCATGGTGTGTAATTCTTTTTATATATTGTTGGATTCAATTTACTAATATTCTGTTGATGATGTTTACCTCTATGTCCTTGAGAGATATTGAACTGTCATTTTCTTTAATTAAAATACTTTTGCCTCATTTTGGTATTAGGGTAATTCTGGCCTATAGAATAAGGTAGGAAGTATTCCCTCTGCTTCTATCTTTTAGAGGCGATTGTAGAAAACTGGTATATTTCAATCATAAATGTTTGGTAGAGTTTACTAGTAAAACCACCTCTGCCTGATTCTTTCTGTTTGGGGAGGTTATTAATTATTGATTTAATTTATTTAATAGTCATAGGTCTATTCAAATTGTCTATTTCTTCTTGTGTGAGTTTTGTCTTTCAAGGAATTGACCCACTGCATCTGGTTATCAAATCTGTGGGCATAGAGTTAGTTTGCAGTATTCCTTGATTATCCTTTTAATATCCATGGGACATGTAGTGATGTCCTATCTTTCATTTCTGACACTAGAATTTGTGTCCTATTTTTTTTAAGCCAGGTAAAGTTTCATCAATTTTATTCATCTTTTCAAAGAGTCAGTTTTTGGTTACATTAATTTTGTCTATTGATTTCCTGTTTTCAATTTTACTCATCTGCCCTAATTGTTATTATCTCTTTTCTTCTGCTTACTTTGGATTTAATTGGCTTTTCTTTTTCTAGTTTTTTTAAGATCAAACTTTAGTTTGGATTTTTCTTCTTTTCTAATCTATGTATTCCATTCTATAATTTTTTTCTAAGACCTTCTTTGCTATATCTCACAAAATCCCTTTTGATAAGTTGTATTTTCATTTTCATTTATTTCAAGATATTTAAAAAACTATCTTGTGATTTCTTCTCTGCCCCATGTTTTATTTAGAAATGTGTTTAATCTCTAAGTATTTTGGGTATTTTTCAGTTATCTTTCTGTGTTTCATTTATTGTATAATTCTATTGTGGTCTGAGTGCATATTGTATAATTTCTATTTTTATATTTGTTAAGGTATATTTTATGGCCTCAAATGTACCTTATCCTGGTTAATGTGCCATTTGAGCTTGAGAAAAATGTGCATTCTACTGTGGTTGATAACATAGTATGTATATGTCAATTATATACAGTTGACTGATGGAGTTGCTGGCTTCAACTATGTTTTTGTTGATTTTCTGCTTGCTACATCTGTCCACTTCAAATAAAGATGTGTTAAGTTTCTACCTGTAATGGTAGACTCATCTATTTCTTCTTGCAGTTCTACTATTTTTTGCATCACATATTTTGATGTTCTGTTGGTAGTCATATATACACATTAAGAATTGATATGTCTTCCCGGATAATTGATCACTTTCTCATTTTGTAATGCCTTTATCCCTGATAACATTCCTTGTTTTGAAGTCTTTTCTGTCTGAAATTTATACTTCAGTTTTCTTGTAATTAGTAACTTTCTCCATTCTTTTACTTTTCATTTATATATATCTTATTTAAAGTGGATTTCTTGTAGGCAACACATAATTGAGTCTTTTTTTAGTTTTTACCCATTCTGACAACCTTTGTCTTTTAATTGGTGCATTTAGACCACTGACATACAAAGTGATATTGCCATAGCAGAATTAATACTTACCAAATCTGTTACTATTCTCTATCTACTGTCCTTGTTTTGTTCCTAACATTTACTGTATTTGCTACTGTTTTCTATTTGTTGTCCCTTCCCCCATTTTTGTCTTCCACTCTTTTTCTGCATTTTGTAGCTTTAACTGAACAGTCTATGTGATTTCATCTTCTCTCCTTCCTTAGCACATCAATTATACTACTTTTTAAAACATTTTCAGTGGTTGCCTGAGAGTTTACAATATACATTTCATGAATTAATCCAAGTCCACTTTCAAATACAATGTGGCTACAGATGTGCTGGGTTTTGTGGGGTATTTTCCTGCTTAGTGTTTTCTGAACTGAATCTGAATCTGTGGCTTGTTGTATGACATTAATTGGTAGAAAATTCTCAGTCATTATTGTTTCAAATATTGTTTCTGTTTCTTTTCCTTTTTATTTTCCTTCTGATATTTCCACTTTGTGTATGTTACATCTTTTGTAGTTATCCCACAGCTCTTGGATATTTTGTTCCTTTTTTTCCTCTCTCTCTGCCTTTCAGTTTTGACATAGACTCATTCTCAGAGACTCATTGACATAGACTCATTCTCAGAGATTATTTCATCAGCTATATTCTGTCTACTAGTGAGTCCATCAAACACATTCTTCATTACTGTTACAGTGTTTTGATCCTTGAAATTTCTTTTGATTCTTTCTTAGACTATCTATCTAAGAATATCTTACATTATCCATCTCTTCCTGTATATTGTCCACTTTTTTTCCATTAAAGACCTTATCATATTAATCTTTGTTGCTTTAAATACATGGTTCCAACATCCTTGCCATATCTGGTTCTGATGCTTGCTCTGTTCAAACTGTGATTTTTTGTTTGTTTGTTTTTTAGTGTGCCTTATGATTTTTTGTTACTAGGTAAACATCATGTATTAGGTAATTAAAAGATGTACTGTGATAAATAGTCTTTCGGTAGTGTGATGGTATCATGTGAGGGAGGGGAAAACATTTTATAGTCCTACAATTAGGTTTCAATCTTTTAATAAATTGTATCCTGCATTGTAAATTTGGCCAGTGTTTTCAGTTTGTTTGTTTTTCCATTCTCTTAGGTGGTACAGCAAAGGTAAAGGGAGCCGAAGTTGGTATATCCCTTCCACAAGGTCAGGTAGGCTGTGATCAAATCCCAGTGGGTTAGTTTCCCTACTGAAGTCCCCAGAGGTTCTCAACAATCTCCACTGTGAGAAGCTAGAAGAACTCTTTAAGGTAAATTGCAAAACTATGGATTCCTCTACAACTGAGTCTCCCTAGAAGTTTTAATTCTAAGACTTGGCTACACTGAATCTTTAGCAATCTGTCAATCACAGTTCTGATTTTTCCACCCCCGTATTGGTCCCAAGGTTGGTTCTACTGGTGGGTTTCTGCTCCAATAAATCTGATTCTCTATGTATACTTGTCTGTTTCTACAACATTGAAGACGGCAGGGTTTCCCTGTGGCCTCGATTCTCTAATAAATCTAAAAAGAGTTGTGGATTTTTTTTAGCTTGTTTAGCTTTTTACTCGATATTAGGATGGAGTGACAGCTTCTAAGCTCCTTACAATCTGAACCAAAAACTAGAAGTCCCTTGGTAGTATTTTAAGTCATCTTTTCTCTTTCGAACAGTTTTGTCCATCATATTATAAACTAGACAAAGGCAGAAAAGACAAAAGAAAGATGATCTTATAATATCAATTATCCTGATCTGGATTAAGAATAGTAAAAGTAATTATTTTGCTGAGATAATTAGCTCATAAGAATGTGACATGTTTGAGGTATTTCACTGACTTCTTGGTGATACTGGCATTCCTGCTTTACACTGATAGATTTACAAAATGGCCTTTCTTCTTTTTCGAAAAACTGTATTTATTCCTTTTGATCTTGCATTTAAACATGTGGGCAATAGGCACTCTGCTCACAAGGCCCTAAATGCCATGCTTGAGCTTTAGATGATTAACATGCGAAACATTGCTATATATTAGCTTGATGAATATATGTAATTCTATTAAAATGTAGGAATTGCAAAAAAGTAAGCAATAAGTTGGGCAGAGAAACAAACACTTAGACCCAGTTTGATTCTATTCTAATTAATCTTAAGTGGCATATTCCTCACTTCACCCCCACTTCCAATCTTTACTCCAAAGTTTCCCTCATTAGCTCTTCCATCCGCACAGTTGGTTTGGTGTCAAAACACAGCTCTTTGCCTCCGTGGTATCCCCATAGACTTAACTTCAGAGCTGTAAACTCTGAAAAGGATTCTCTGCTAGGTTTCTTGGTTCTTTTTTTTTCTTTCTTTCTTTCATTCTTTTTTGTCATTGCTATTCAGGCATTTTGTTTTATTGTTCTTGTTTTTAAAAATGAATTTCTGGGATTCAACACATTGTGAAAGGCCATGTAACCAAAAATTGTAAAATGCTGCAATCATTGTCAGTTATTCAAATATGCCTCTTTTCAGTTATTTAAATATGCCAAGCATGTTCACACCGCAGGCTTCTGTGCATGCTGTTCTCTCTGCTGAGAAAACTCTTTCTCCAGATATTCACAAATTCATGTCCTCGCTTTATTTAGGCCTTCAGTCAACTATCAAAGGATCCTCAGAGAGCTCTTCCCCGACCAAACTATCTAATGAAGAAACTGCAATCACCTTCTATTTCCTTATATTGCGCTATTAGTCTTCATAGAAACTGATTTGGAGAACATGAATTGTTTATCTGTATATTGTCTGTCTACCCTACTAGAACGAGGTCTTGGTCTTCTTTCTGTAGGGCTGTGTGCCCGTTCCTTACAGCATATCTCTGACGCAGAGAAGACGCTCAGGAAAATTCTGCAGAATGAACAGATGCCTTGTCCAAACATCTTCTCTCCCAATATGTATGCTGAAATAATGTCACATCATTTTTCTACTTTGTGTGAATTCTAGGTCAATGAAAAATATGCCGGTTCTTTTGTTCTTAGTTCAACGCTTGGTTACTGGGGTGAACTGGAGTCCAGATTCAGCTGTGAAATCCTGCCAAAACCTGCTATATGATTTAGGATTTCCTCTTTGGGAGGCTCAAAGGTTACTCTAGAGTTATTACTGCTACCTCTGAATTTGTACAGGATTCATAATACATGGATATAAAAAATTGGCTGGGAGTGGGGATTCAAGCCTGTAATCCCAACACTTTGGGAGGCCAAGGCGGGAGGATTGCCTGAGCCCAGGGGTTTGAGACCAGCCTGGGCAGTTTGGTGAGACCTCATCTCTACAATATATTAAAAAATTAGCCGGGTGTGGTAGCGCGTGCCTGTAGTTCTGGCTACTTGGAAGGCTGAGACGGAAGAATGGCCGGAGCCCAGCAGGTTGACACTGGAGTGACCATGAGCAAGCTACTGCACTCTAGCCTAGGCAACAGAGTGAGACTCTGACTCAAAAAAAGAAAAAAAAGTCATCCGCTATCAGTGTAGCAGCATTAGTAAAGTGAATAGGCACGCCATTAAAATGTATTGTCACTATCTAAATATTCATAATCAAATAAAAGTAAATATTCTAGATATAACTTGGAGGGAAATTCTTTTACATGTTTTATACTTAAAAAATTTGATCAGTTGGATAAAATATAAATATTTGTATGTATTATTGCAAAAAATGCTTCTATAATTAATGATTGTGAGAGTTGTTAACTTTATACATAAAAACAAATATTAAATTTCTTCAAGGAGTTGAATAGAGTAATATGTCTAAGAAAATAGATTATATAGAATTATCTAACTCTATGGAAATCATGATTCTAATATGGAGGAATAATATTTACTTAAAAACTGAAATAATGGCATTTGGTAGAAAGATAGAGATAAATTATCATAAGTTTAGTAATTTGCATAGCAATTACACACTAACATCCTTGATATTATGTAAAATAACCCTTAATAATTATATTTTAGCCGGGATCGGTGGCTCAGCCTGCAATCTTGCTCCTTGGGAGGCTGAGGTGAGTAGATTGCCTGAGCCCGTGGGTTCGAGACCCACCCGGGCAACTTGGCGAGACTTCATCTCTACAATAAATCAAAAAAATTAGCTGGGCATGGAGGCGTGCGCCTGTAGTTCCAGCTACTCGGAAGGCTGAGGCGGAAGGATTGCCGGAGCCCAGCAGGTCAAGGCTGCGGAGCCGGGAGCGGCCACTACACTCCCGTCTGGGAGTGAGTGAGACTGTAACTAAAAAAAAAAAAAAAAAAAATTATATTTTAGTGTCTAATTTTACCAATGCTCTAAAGCATATTTAAAGGCATTCTACTTCATGACCTCAGAGTAGAACAGGATATTTATTTATTTATTCATTCATTCAATTATATTTTGAAGATATGGGGTACAATTCAATAGTCTCCTCTATTTTCTTCTTAAAATGTTCAAGTTTTGCAAAAATAAATAAATAAAAGTATTCTACTTGTGAATTTTCATATTTATGAGAATGGGTTAAAAGCTAAATTTTTATGAAGAGAAAAAAATTTCAAAATTACTTTGATCCAAAGCAATAAACAATATAAATGATATAAAGAAGAGAAAAATTAGAAGAAAATAGGGTACCTGAAACATCATTTATTTTTCCTTAATCAAATTTCAAAACAATAAACATTACAAAAGTGCCTTCATAAGATTTATCTTACAGTTCTGATTCTAGGAAAGGAAAAATTAACAAATCAGGTCTTCAAAAGGACTGTTACTACTTTCGCTTTTTTTACTTTTAAAATTTGACAGCCAGAGACCATCATTCTAAGTGAACTATCGCTGAAACAAAAAACAGCATACCACATGTCCTCACTCAGAAGCGGGCTCTAAGCATTGGGCACATGGGCACAAAGACAGGAACAAATGATGCTGGACACAGCTATGGGGGGAGGGAGGGCGAGGTGTACAACTACCCACTGGGTACCATGTCCACTACTGGGGAAAAGAGGGCTCGCAGCCTCACCTGTCCACAATTTACTTATATAGCAAATCCTCACGTGTACTCCATAACTCTAAAAAAAAAAGTTTGCCATCTCAATAATGATAATGATGATATCCACTATACCACTGCTTTGCTTGCTGGCTGAGAGATAGTTCTATCCCACATAAACCAGCAGCAGAGTGAATGTCATTGAAAAAGCAGTTACAAAATGGAAAATAAGTTTTAAACCAGTATCATGCAATTAATGTTGACAATAATATAAATGTGGAATAGCTTTAAGTAATTAAGAAGTCAGAAGCATACACTGCTTTGTTAACACCCATTAGTTGTGTATTCAGAAAGCAATTATAGTGCAGGATAATGTTTTTTTAAAGAGCTATAGCCTTAGCAGAAATACACTGAGAATATTTATATTTTCTTTCCAGCCAAAGAAAAACTATGTAACATATAAAAGACTTGGGTACTGCCTTATCAAGTATTTATGCAAGATATACAAACAAGATAAAATTGCAATTACAAGTTAAAAAGACTTCTTGAATAAAATAAATGTTTCATAATTTATTTACAGATGATCATAAGCAGCCAGCAAAATTTATTCCATCAATAATTTCTTACAAACAATTCACTGAGTATGACGGGCACTACTGAAGAAGTAACCACACAGAAGGATTTTGAAACTTCATGAATTTCCTTTGTTCTATCTACCATGAAGCTCTTTTATTATTCCACTCAGGTAAAATTATAAGACTAATATTCATTAAATGGAAGCTGAGATACAGATAAGAGATCAAAACAATTTTGTTATCTTGAAAACTAATTACATTGCTTTCATTTCTGCATTTCTGTGTCTGTAAGGGTATTTCCCTTCCCTTCCCCCACCCCCATGCCCCCCAGTGATTTTGTGAAATAGCAAATAAATACAAAAAATATTAGAAATAAAATATATGAGTGAAGGTAACATCCCTACACCTGAAATCTGAAAATATTTAGATAATATTTTGCTGTAATCTATATAAAGATTTAGTTTATGAGATTGCTTTAAACACATTTTATCACATAATACAAATCAAGTTTGGGGGTTCCATCAGGAGACAGAGGATAAAGAACAGTCATTTGATGACAGTATCATCACCGGTTGGTCAGAAGAAGGAGAAAAAAATTGGTCTTGGTCACCCACCAATTTCAGTTGAAAGTAAACATCTATTTAGTAAGGCAAGCGTTCAGTACGATGACAGAAACAAGCTTGTAGATTAAGGTCCTGGGAAAATTATTATTCTTGTATTCCAATTCCAAATTTATAAAATTTGACTATTTGATTATAGTAATGCAATTGTAATAATAATGATTTATTGATAAGTTGTTAAATTCTTATATCATGAAGTACCTTTTCTGAAAGCAAGAGTTGCCTATGGCTTAATATTGACCTTTAGCACTTCATTAAGTCCAAAGATACATTCAGAGCACCTGTCAAGCATCAGGCTTTCCAGACATGTGGATAAAACCAAGAAAGTGTTTTCTCCCTTCCAATGTTTACATTCCAGGGAGAGATAAGAAAGAAACAAAGGCATGCAGAATGTTTAAAGTGCTGTAAAGACTAATTAAATCCAGTGAGGAGTGGACAAGAGGAAGGTTCTTCCACATTGGGTGCTGGGGAAGTCCACAGAAAGAAGTAGGAAGGAGCATTCCTGGTAGAAGGAATAGCCAGTGCAAAGACTATAAGGCAAGAACATGACTGTTACATTAAAAAAAGAAAGAAAGAAAGAAAGAATGTAATACCAGAAGAGAGAACAAAAAAGAAAGTGGATAGGCAACAAAGTGGAAGAAAAAACATAGTCAAGACTTTGAAACTTTTACAAAGTGCCATGAGAAACCTCTGAAGGAATTCAGTAGTAAAATGAAATTTTTTTAAAAAAAATTTATTATAAAGATGTGGGGTACAATTCAGGGTTAGGTATACAAACATTGATCATGCAGGTACCCCTGTTGATGAGGTATGCCCCTCCCTCCCCTAGCAGTTCCCGTCCCCCCCACAGTATCCCATTGCTGCCAATCGCTTTCTTATAGCATTATAAAATGAAATTGTTAAAGGTTTAAAAAACATTGTTCAGGGGATTGTGGATTGTGACTGATAAAAGAGAAAGATATCACCACCAGGAGATAGTAACACACAAAGAGCTCTGTTTGGGTGGCACTCTGACAGGTTTGCCTGAGGAGGGAAGTTTTCTCACAGCAAGGGACTTTCTAGAGACAAAAGGGGGTGGGGTGGGGGGTGGGGAGAACCACCATTCTTAAGGGCAAAAGGTCAAGAGAACTCTCAGGGGAGAGAAACAGGAGAGGGAATTTAAGTGTCTGGCTTGATGGGGAGACACTGGGTAAGAGAATTCCACAGGTTGGGGTCTTTTAAAATCCCAGGGTTGTTTTATCTGCAAAGGAAGATTCACAAATAGCTAAAAATACTCTCATTTGGGATATATTTAAAGCAACTAGATGTGTAAAAATTTGGATTTAGCTCTGACAGGTTTTTGAGCTAAATGATCCCAGCCTGGTGTGAAGAAGTAAATAACATAGGGCCATTTTGGGCATATATATATATAAAACAATCCATCCTTTTGCATCATGTTGTTTTACAATCTAAGTGTATGTTACTTCATAAAGCCTGAGTTTAGAGATAGCGATATGACCCAGAATCCTATAAGGGCACCAGCTAGGATTTCAAAGTCCATTTGCAGCCAGTCGGCCCGTTTAGTGGGCGAAAGTCAGGAAAATAGGTCAGAAAAAGGAGAAGACTTTGATTAGTTTACTCGTTTAGTCGATAGAGTAACACTGTGGCCCCTTGGGTGCATGTCCCTGACTATCTGTAAAACTTTGTAAGTGCAGTATACAGCAAGATGTGCTAGCAAGTACACCTGATACTTCATCCAATGAGTAATCCAGGACTGAGATTCAGCCATGAATTTCAGACCTTGAGGCATTTGTTTAATTTTTGTGGATAATCCCTGGAAGATGGTTATATGGGCCTCTTTTAAGTCCAGGACATTTGTGGCCTCTTAAATAATTTTAGCATTAGCCAGTAAAGAGAACTTGTATTTTTCGGGAGCTCCCCTGAGAAACAACTGGATGAACTTAGAACTCATTGCAGCCTCCTCCAGACTTGCCAAGTCATCATGCTACACACCATCTGTTTCCTGATAAGCCCATTCCAACATCCCCAACTGGTGGAGAAGATCTCTGGCCACTTTCCACTGTCACATTTTCCATTGACAGTCTGCCCAGGCTGTTACAAGGTCTAATGTAGGCTGAACACCCTTCCAAGTCATAAAAGTCCACATCAGCAAGGCATGTGAAGACCAGGTCCAAGGCTTCCTCTGTAAGTCATTGTCACTTTCTGCACTCATTGTGCAGGATCCTCTAGTAGAAAGACCATTTTTGTATCCAGTACTATGGCAGCCAATTGTTTACATTTAGCCTCAGGTAAGTGAAGTTCACTCCCCACCAAATACATTTTAGGTGACCAGATTGCCCCTTCTTTGTGTTTCCAGGCTAGCTCCTTAAGAGAAACCGAGTCTCAAGGTGAGAGAAAGAGAGAGAGACCATGTTTCCTCTTCCAGGTGATAACTTTTTCTTCCTTGTTGGCCTGCTCCTTTTGTTTTTTCTGTCCTCGTTACTTAGTGGGTAGTTTCTGATAAGCAAAGGGTTAATTATCCCAGTTACTGTCCCGGTGATTCTGTGACTATACTTCCTTTTCATCTAGACAGCACCAACCCTTGTCCCTCATCTATCTTCTCCCCCTACATATATCTTCCTCAGGACTTTGGGCCCCTACGCCCTCTCTCTGTGGCCTTCTGGTGAGAAGTTGCCGCAAACAAAGCCCAGCACATGATTTGTGATTTGGAACATCTGCCTAACAGGACAGTGGCTTGTTTGGAGTTCTGGGAGAAACAAAAAATATGTCTTGCTTTATTCACTTTAAGTAACACTGTGGCTAGTTCAGCCCAAGGGTTGGGCTCTCAATATCCCTCCAAAAAGAAGCTATAGTGACAACATCACACAGCGTAACAGTCCCAAAGATATTCTAGTTGCTTGCAAAGGCTACTCCTCCAACTGTGCTTAGGAGCCTGGCTTCATCCTGATGTCTCTGCCTTATTGGCTCATTTACCAGCCATAGCAATTCCCAGGAACATGGAAGTTCCTCTTTTCTCAGAGTATTCCAAATCACTTGCCTAGCTGCAGGGAGCACATGCTACCATAGCTTGTTATGAAATCATGGGTGGCCCACCCTTGCTCCAGAGCATGTACTCATCCTACTTTCCTATTCAGGCCCACAGGTCTTAATAACATCCAGCACCTTCCTAGTGGCGGGCCCTAAAGGCACGGACAAAGAATGACTTATTCTAGGGGATTAATGAAAGAAAAATCTGTCTTTCTCTTGGGGATAAACAGGAAACATTTCCACCAAAGAACACATTGGCATTCTCAGAGAAAGATGCTTGGTGAAACCATTGCTGCTTAGAGAAAGATGCAAAAAATATATATTTTTACCCCTGGAGGAAGGGCAGGATATCCTCTCTGACTTAGGATTCAACACCAATGCTAACCAGACATCTGCTACAACTAGCAGAAGGACAGTAAACTCTCTCCCCAGACTGACTACACGTAAAAGCAGATACTTTCTGTCTTGTAGAGGATAGGCAGAAACACTGAGATAACACTAAGCCTGAAGCTCAAGCACTCTAAGAGTAAGGTTTAAACTGAGACAGGACTAGGATAACAGAGGACTCCTCTGCACCTTTTATGAACCTAGTACTGAGTAATAACCAAGAATAGTCTATTTTTGGGAGACAAGAAGGAGCTTGGGAAGAGCCCTCTCTGTGACTCTGACATGCAGGGTTGGTTAAAAAAAAAAAAAAAAACCTGAAGGAGAAGTAGACAAGAAATACAATATTGTCCCTTATCCACAATTTCATTTTCTACAATTTCCATTACCCACAGGTAACCATGGTTTAAAAATAGGTGAGTATAATACAATAATATATCTTGAGAGAGAGAAAGAGGACTCATTCACATAACTTCTATTATGATATATTGTTATAATTGTTCTATTTTATGATTGTTCATCTCTTACTGTGTATAATGTATAAATTATACTTTAATCATAGGTATGTAGGTATGTATAGAAAAAATATAATATATACAGTATAGGGTTTGGTACTACCCATGGTTTCAGGCATTCACTGAGGTCTTAGAATGTATGCCCCATGAATAAGTGAAAAACCCTCTGGTATTTCAGCTCCTACCACTAAACACAAGACAACAGTAGACCACTGTTATAGACCTTTGAAAATAATAACAACAAAATCCAAAGATATCTCAATTCCTGATGACAATAATTCAATCCCCAGAGCAACAGCCTGACATATAAAGTATGCCTATTTTCAACCATGGATACAGTTTACCTCAGTCTCTACTATATCATGTTCAGTATGCAATCAAAAATCTGAAACACAAAATACGAGATATCCAAATGAAAAAATAACTCTGTGTCAAGAGCTAAAGTAGTCACTATAACTAGACTCAGAGATGAATCAGATGCTAAAATTAGCAGTGACGGCTATGGCTAATATGTCAAAACCCTTATCAAAAAACATGGAAAATAAGAATAAGGAGATTTCACCAAATAAATGAGAAAGAATCAAAGTTTTATAAATACACATACAATATCAAAGATGAAAAATTATTTTTATGTTCATCAGTAAATTTAGCACAAACTGTAAAAGAATCAGTGAACTAAAAAATAAGTCAATATAGATTATTTTTTAAATATCCAAACCGAAGCACAAAAAGAAAAACATCACAAAAGAGACCATGCAATGTTCAATAATATTTAACTATCTAATATACATGTAATTAAAATACTAGGAGAAAAAATGAAGCAGAAGAAATATTTGAAGAGTCAATAACCAATAATCTTCCAAAAATACTAAAATATATTAAACCATAGATCCAAAAGCTCAGAGAAGTCTAATCAGGGTAAATACAAAACAAATAAATAATAAAACTGTTGGAAACCAAAGATGAATACAAAATTTGCAAAACAGTCAGAAGAAACAAAATATATTACACACAAGGGAACAAAGATACAAACAACAGCAGACATTATGCAATTCAGAATACAATGAAGTGACATTTTTAAAGTAATGGGAAAAAATGGCAATCCAGAATTCTATACCCAACAAAAATATCCTTCAAAAATCAAGCTGAAATATAAAACACTTTCAGACAAGCAAAATCTTAAAGGTTTATTTGCCTAACTGTCTGAGCTACACAGAATGTTAAAGAAAATTCTTCAAGAATAAGGCGTATGATGCCAGACTCCTAGTTGAAGAGTGTTTATAGTGGTAGATATAATTTCTTATTTTCAATCACTAAAATATCTTTGTCTAAAGTTTTATTTTGCTTATACCAATTTTGAGTATCTACGAGATATTCAAATGAAGAGATTATGAAGTTAGTTGGATAAACAAATCTGGAGCTCAATGGATAAATTGAGACTGAAAACATATAAGTATCATTAGCTATAGATGACATTTAAAGCCAGAAGACAAGACAAGATGATCTAGAGTATACACTTGTAGAAAAGAAGAGTTTAAGCACTGAGTCTTAGAAAAGTTTAACATTTGGAAAGATAAAAATAACTGAGAAAAGACAATTGAAAGAGGAAATATGTGAGCAAGCAAGAAAATCTGGATGTGTTTTGTTTCACAAGCCAAGTTAAGACAGAATTTCAAGATAGTGGGATTGACTCATTGTCTGAAAGGCTGCTGAAAGTAAATAGGAATGGAGGCATGACCATTAAATTTGGCAGGTTGCATGGAGGTGACTGATGATATAGACAAGTGCAGTTTAATTTGAATGATGTGGTAGAAATAGTAGATTGGAGTATGGGTCAGAGAAATGGAGGAGGGGTAATGAAAATCACACATATAAATATACTTTAACTCCTGTTTCTATAATCAAACAATCAAAAGCAAATACAGGGCCAGGATATAGGTATGTAATTTAACATATCGTAAGTAAGGACTACCAACTTAAATCCAACACTACAGTAAGATGGCAATTAGCATGGCCAATTTTTGAAATTCAAATAAAAAATTGTAATTGAAATTTTAGTTATTTAAATTCATTGCAATGATAAACTAAAGAAGACGAATCATATAATGATGTTTATAAATGCCCCCAAATATAAGAGTGTGGGCTATTTGATTACAAATACTTAAAAGCAGGATTCTGAAACTCAGTAACCACTTTCAAACATAGTACCTTTAAAGTTGTTTTTTAATTCTTTAAAATATAATATCCCAATTTGTGTAACTGGGATTATAAAAGTATTTGATTTATAGAGCTGTGAGAATGCAATAAGATCATTCACATAAAATTCTTGGTATAAGGTACAAAGTAAGTATGGAATATTCATTTTAAATTATAACTTAATGAGAGTTAATCCCATTTTTAATTTGTTAAAAAGACTTTTTGACATAAAAATGTTTTAAACTAGATAAGACAGCAACTAATAATAATTTTCACTGCAGTTATTTAACACTATCTTATAAATGCATGTTACATGAGTAAGACAGAAAACAAAATAATTACTATTGGAAAAGGCAAGAATAACATCAGAGATATGCAGATGATGTGATAATCTATCTAGAAATCTAAAGAGAATAAAACTACTTAAATGAGGATAATTTACTAATATATGCAGATAAAAAATAAATGGGTGGCAACAAGTAGTCTTGCTACTAGTTGTAAGTTTCTATTAGCAACTCTGATAGAGAAGCAGTATCTCAATGATAATTCAAACTTTTTAAATATTAAATATCCAAGAATGCATATCCATTTTATACTTGTACATTATCTAAATATACAAAAGTGTAGTATTCTTATGACTATTATTTTAAGAACATAAAATGAAAATCTTAATTATATTTATACATTTTCTCAGATGGGAAAATGCTCTCCCTGCAAATTTATACATAAAGTTTTCAATATTAGGAGAAAAAACCCTCTGGAATAGTTTTTTTTTTTTCTTTGTTTTCTCTTAAGTTCAGCACTTCTTTGGAAAAAATAAAG
The DNA here is from genome assembly GCA_027257055.1 of Cephalopachus bancanus. Lineage (NCBI taxonomy): Eukaryota > Metazoa > Chordata > Mammalia > Primates > Tarsiidae > Cephalopachus > Cephalopachus bancanus. The sequence goes on along the minus strand of JAPVLO010000120.1, from coordinate 1,794,869 downwards.
AGGTCAGCCAATCAAATGTTAAAGGACAAGAGTCAGAAAGAGATATAATAGTCTCCCAAATAGTAAAACATACTACAAACCCACAATGATAAAAACAGTATATTTACTGGCATAGCAGTATATACAGATCAATAATTTCAATATTATAAACATTGTATTTTGAAACCATGTTGAAATAATGTGTTTTAAATTAATGGAACTGGAAAAATTAGTCAATCATTTGAAAGTAAATTAAGACTCTTATTTTGTCATGAGCCGAAATACATAGCAGATGAACTGAAGACAAACATATAAATAATGGAACCATTAATTTTTAAGACAAATACAGTTGTAAATCTTTCTAAAATTTTGGCTTTAATGGTTACTTTTTGCCTATTGAAACATAGACTAATTTTCTAATTTTCAAAGATAGAGAATATTTTTCCTCAAATGAGTGCGATTTTACACTGGAAACATAGGCTCATAAGTTATGAAACATAGCAAGTTTTCATTTTTCTTCCTAGACTCTTTCTGTGGGTAATAAAATGGCAGGGAATGATAGCTAAAGATAGTAGGAAGGAATAGAGATTTTCACACTGCGGGCTGAGTTAGAACACACTAATGGAGAAGGGGTTGGACTTTAATCTGGTTGCCTGTGTGTCTCCAAGGAAACTGGGTCTTGTCTTCCCAGGGAAAGAACTCTACTTCCACTTGCAGATCTTAACACTGAAACAACGGTAGCTTTGGTGAAGTGCCTATCTTGTTTCATAAAACTACTCCAGAGAGCTGGCCATCTGGAAATCTCTATTCATAGTGCCAACTTGCTATGGTCCTAAATCTTATCAAGAATTGCCAAGAAGTCTCAGGCTCTCTCTCTGTCTCTCTCTCTCTCTCCTTCTCTCTCTCTCTCTCTCTCTCTCTCTCTGTCACACACACACACACACACACACACACACACACACACACACACACACACAATTTTAAATATTTTGCTAAATATTCTTTCATTTCAAAAATAACACTTAATTTTAAATTCCAGCTCTTGCCTTATTAGTAACTTGAATCTATAAACTTTATATTTAATTCCCATAATGTGTACAAGTTTCGAGTAATTTAGTGAACAAGCTAATGATTAAAATGTCTTATTATAAGAGTATTATGCCGCAATTTCTACTCCCCAAAAAATATTTGTAGTTTATTTGACTACATAAGAAGTCAAAACACATATATAAAACTGACAAGGGATAGTATATGCAGAATATAAGGTATAAGAGTTAATATCAATATATTTTTAAAATCTTATTAATAAATAGGAGACAAGTATCCAATGGAAATTTTAGACAATGTCCAAGGAAGCAATTTAGAAATTAATAAATACATATCAACAATTAAGGTATAGATTTAAAATATTTATTCTTACTAGAAAGCTAAATAGATACAAATTAAAATAATAGTAGAATATTTTAAATTATTAAATGAGATTTTAAAAATAAATTTACAACCCTATATAAATAAGAATTTTTATATATTTTGTCAATATGTAAACAGACACAATATTTAAGACAATTTGTCAGTACATAATTTTTAAAAACCTATTGATTTCTCACTGTATGGTGAGATGGTCTTTTAAATGTCTGTGTATATTAGCTCACTTAATCTTGCTAATGGTTTAGAGGTAGATAGAAATACAGATGGTAGGCAAGTGAGATAATACTACAGAGAATTTGTAACATACCCAGATGATATAGCTAGTAAGGTGCAGAACCAGGATTATAATAACTAAGGTAGTTTGGCTTCTTACTTCAAATTCATTGTTTTATTGCCCTGCCAAAGGTTCTAAGAGAGTTGTACCATGACAAGTTTATGCTAGAAATAGATGCTGCGGTGCTCGGTGGCTCAACCTGTAATCCCGCACCTTGAGAGGCTGAGGTGGGTGGATTGCCTGAGTTCGCGGTTCAAGACCCGCCTGGGCAACTTGGTGAGCCCTCATCTCTACAATAAATAAATAAATAAAAACTAGCCAGGCGTGGTAGTGTGCGCCTGTAGTTCCAGCTACATGGAAGGCTGAGGCAGAAGGATCGCTGGAGCCCAGCGGCCACTGCACTCCAGTCTGGGCGACAGAGTGAGACTCCAACTCAAAAAAAAAAAAGAAGAAAGAAATAGATGCTAAGGAAATAGTCACGAATGTTCATAGATTTTAGTACCAACATATCCTAGCAACATTGTTTGCAATAGCAGAAAATTGAAAATGTTCAACAAAAAGAAAGTGTCTGAATAGACAAAATCAAACAAAAATAAATCCTAAAGTAAACAAAATAATATTACAGAAAAATAGGAAATTATGTAAAAATGTACAATATATGTATTATTTGGTAAAAACAAGTAAGAAACAGTATAGAGCATGTTATTAAGAAAATATGGAATTATAAGTACCAAAGTAATGACAGTTGTTTTTTTTTTCAATTTTATTTTAAAGATGTGGGGTACAATTCAGGGTTAGGTATACAAATGTTCATTATGCACGTATCCTTGTTGATGAGGTGTGCCCCTCCCTCCCCTGGCAGTTTCCCTCAACCGCCAATTCCACCCCTCTTCCCCTGGCAGTTTCTCACTACTGCCAATTCCTTTCTTGTAGTATTCTGATAACTGTTCAAGGTCTGCTTATGAGTGTTCTTTGTTTCTGTTCTTTGACTCTGTTCTTTGTTTCTGTGGTAGATTACTGAGTATGATAGACTCTAAATCCATCCAAGTTGCTGTGAAGTCCATATGTTTGTCCGTCTTTATGGCTATATACTATTCCATTGTGTATATGTACCACATTTTTTAAATCCAGTCCAGCTTTGATGGGCAGCATGGTTGGTTCCATGTTTTTGTTATTGTGAATAGTGATGCAACAAACATGCGTGTTCAGGTATCTTTTTTGTAGAATGATTTGAGTTCCTCTGGTTATATTCCCCATAAGGTCAATTTCTAGTTCTTTCAGAAATTGCCACACTGTCTTCCAAAGAGGTTGCAGTAGTTTGCATTCCCACCAGCTGTGCAGAAATGTTCCTTTTTCTCCAAATCCTCACCAGCATCTGTTGTTGTTTGTTTTATTAATGATGGCCATTCTTACTGGGGTTAGGTGGTATCTTAATGTGGATTTGATTTGCATTTTTCTGATGATGAATGAGGCTGAGCACTTTTTCATGCATCTGTTGGCTGCCCATAGATCTTCTTTTGAGAAGTGTCTATTCATGTCTTTTGCCTACTTTGTAATGAGGCTATTTATTTTTTCCTTTTTATGCGTTTGAGTTCCTTGTAGATCCTAGATGTTAGGACTTTGTCAGATATACAGTTGGCAAGTATTTTTTCCTATTCTTTGGGCTGTCTCCTGCTCTCTTGATGGTTATTTTGCTTTGTGGAAGCTCGTCAGTTTGATGAGGTCCCACTTGTCTGTCTTATCTCCTATAGTATGGACACTTAGTGCTTTGATCAGGAAGACAGTCATTGTTTTTGGTTAAAGAAAATTTTGTTTACTTTTTGTCTGTTTTTCTAATATATCTATAATATTGTAAAAAACAAATAAACTTTTTAAGAAAGAGGAAAATACATATGAACATATTTAATCTCCTCTATGTATATAGGGTTACTGTTTGTCAAAAATTAAAAATAATTCAAAATGCTATTTTATACTTGGCCATATAAAAATTTTAAATTTCTGAATAATAAAATCATTGTTAAAAAATTAAGGACAAACAGATGTAAAAAATAAATAATAATCTTTAGAAATGTTTACTATTTTTAACATATTAAAAGTTCCTGTAAATTAATCAAAGAGGAAGAAAACTAAACCAGAAAAATGAGCAAACCATCTGACAAGAGATAAATTAGAAAACAAAAGATATCTACAAATGACCGAAAGCACATTTAAGCATTTTCAGACTTACTAATAATCATAGTTATTTATGCCAGTTAAATTTGAGGTATCTCTTATTTCTAGTTTGAGAATATCATAATTCATTGATTTATGTAGTATGTGATGTGATTGTGTAGTTGTATTATGTGGTGACAGGAACAGAGTGGTGTGGCAATATATCCTGTCAGCTCTTTCTCAAAAATACATCCTGAGTTTCTACACATCTCTCATTTGCGACATTAGCAAGGTAGTTACAAGTCACCTAGTCATCTAGACTAATGCAACAGCTGCCTAACTGGCCCTATGATTCTAACTCTGCCCTTACAACTTGGCCCTCAAATTCTTTTCACATAAAAGTCAAAGCGGCATTTAGAATTTTCAATTCAGAGCATGTTACTCTCTTTCTTATGACTATCTAGGAACTTTATATTGTACTTTGAAATAAAAGGCAAGCTATCATATTGCCCTGCCTATGTCCTTTGTAGGACTTACTCATAAGTTAAAAGAAAAATTGTCTGGGAAAAAGAAATTGTTATTCATATATTGTAAATACCAAAATAATAATTTGCCAATGTAAAAGTACTGTATAGACTAAGAACTTGTTATGTTGTTCATAGTCATATGCAGAACACCTAGAAAAGTGCCTGGAACAGAAAAATCTCCATGAAGATTCATAGAATGTATGGTGGAATTAGGGAAATGGTCAAGATCAAAGAAAATAGTGTTGCTAAGTCATTAAGATGAAATTCAAAAGAAGGGCAAATGAGAACACATCCTCATTTCACTTCACTGGTAATTTATATCTGATCTACTTAAAAATCATTCCAATGTACCATGAGTCTCAAAGTGGAATTAAGCATAGGTTTTGATTTTGCTTCAGTATTCAGGGGTCTAATTGAGCTCATTTAATTTCATCCATAGCTTTTCCTTTTCATAAGTCAAATGCTAGGGAAAGGTCAATCAGGTCAGTATGGCGTGTGTGAATCATACAGGAGTTCTTCACACGGTAACAGGTTGTAACGCTGATCATTCAAGGAATAGCTCATCTGTAAATTATGCTCAGTGTTCATTAAGAAAAACTAAATATATATTTCAGATTGACTCAGAAACCCTTTCTTCACCCATTTTCAAGGCATAAAACTTTTATTAAAACTATAAGATGGTCTCCAAGGGATATTTATATACCCTTGTTCACATCCTACTGTGAATAATACACTTAATGCTTTTATAAAACAATAGTCAAAACAATATTCAAATATTGAGCAGTTGAAGTTATATCAAAAATTTTTTAAATAACAAATGTGTAAAAGAAGCAAAGCAATTTAGAAACTTTGAAGATTAACAATATAAAATAAATGGTCTAAGGAAAACCAAAATTAAATAAGGTAGCCAGAAAAGTAGTGATAAAATAAAACAATGCAATTTATAGCAATAATTATAAGGCCAATGGGTACCTGTGTATAATTAACTTCTATTTCAAATTATCCCCTTAAACCCCTATGCAGAGTTCTTGGTGTAGGAAACTACAAAGAGTAGATGATTATCTTCTACCTTTTCTCTTGCTGGACTAGTGATCATTCTGTTGACATACTTTACATCTAAAGGAAACAAACTTTTAGTAGAAATATTGAGGATAGCTCAAATTGTCAACATAGTGGCAGTACTGAATATTTAAATTCAATCACTGCTTACATGTTTTATTTACTTATTAGAGAGAACAATATGTTCCTTTGTAAATTTGGTTGTAAAAATAGCTATGCTCAGCTATTTTATAATAATAAAGGATAGTATATATTTAGTATATATAATATGTGTGCTTGTGTGTGTGTGCGCACCATCATCCATATTTGACCATTAAAGTATGCAAGAGAATAGACAAAAGATTTTTTCATGATATAGATACATTATTCAATATTATTCAAGGACAAATGTATAGGTGTATGTAATGTGATTTTTATGATGTCAAAGTGAAAAAGAAAATCTGGGTTTGTGAGTTCTGAAGCTACCAGGTTAACTTAAGTATTTATATCATTGAGTTTTGGTATCCTCAGTTTCATTATGGTTAGACAAAGTGCTACCTCATCTTGAAACATGACCAGTGGGAGAAGTCCCAACAAATAAAAGTGTGTTTTACCTGTACAATGACCACTTGTATACCTAACCCTGAATTGTGCCCCGGATCTTTAAAATAAAATAAAAAATGTTTAAGTGTATTGACACTAGAAACCAAAATTTTAAATATGAATAAATATGTCCAAAAATGATTATGACAGTAGATTTGATGTTACACATTATTTTACCAAAATTTAAAAATTTAAATGAGATCAACTTCACTTTTATTCAGCTAAATAAAATTCTTCCAAAATGAGTGTTAAAGGTAAACAAATTGTCAAGAATCAAAGCTCACTCTTTAGCTTGCTCCTTGAACATTCTCTAAGTATGAACCTTGCCAAGATTTTGTATACCTTAAACTGGAGTGAAGGATTACTATCAAAATTCAATCAGAAGAGAATCTGGAACTTTTAAAACTCCTTCCAGGAGCAGCTGGAATCTGAACCCCCACAAAATCACTCAACAATTTTATATCTTGAATATGTTAAAGAGTTTTCTGGCCAGGCCCAGTGGCCCAAGTCTGTAATCCCAGCACTTTGGGAGCCGAGTGGATTGCCTGAGGCTGCAGGTTCAAGATTGGGCAACTTGGAGATACCTCGTCTTTACAATAAATCAAAAATTAGCCAGGCATGGTAGCGTATGCCTGCAGTTTTGGCTACTTGGAAGGCTAAGACAGAAGGATCGCCTGAGCCCAGCAGATCGAGGCTGTGGTGGCTGTGAGCTTGCCACTGCATTCCAGCCTGGGCAACAGAGACTTCACCTGTGAATTTATTATATTTAAGTTTATCTCTAAGTCAACAAGAAACATATGAAAGTATTAAACTTACAAAACATGTCAAGCAGCTGATTTTTGGATACAAGTGATTTTATTGATTTTGACTGCTTTTTGGTGTTGTCTTTGGTTTTGGATTATTTTGTTACATGAAAGTCTTTGTTAAACTTTGGAGGAGTAGTCCACATTAAATACTTTGTATTTTACATCAAGTTATACAACCTGTAGATGGAACCAGTTGTAAAATGTCAAAATGTTAGTATTAGAAAAAATACTATCACAAAGAGCAAAATTAGTGGAGTCAGAATTCAAATATACCTCCAGGCTGTAGGAGAAATCTTAGGGTAAAAGGAAATGACAGCCTACTATTTAGTCACGTTTATTGAAAATAGCATCATTTGCCGGGCTCGGTGGCTCAGCCTGTAATCCCACGCCTTTGGGAGGCTGAGGTGAGTGAATTGTCTGAGCCCACGGGTTCGAGACCCGCCTGGGCAGCGAGACCTCATCTCTACAATAAATCAAAAAATCAGCCGGGCGTGGTAGTGCATGCCTGTAATTCCAGCTACTCAGAAGGCTGAGGCGGAAGGATCACAGGAGCCCAGCAGGCGAGGCTGCGGTGGCTGGGAGCGGCCACTGCACTCCAGTCTGGGCGACCGAGTGAGACTCCAACTCAAAAAAAAAAAGAAAAAGAAAATAGCATCATTGCATGTTCTTTCTCAAAAAATTTTGTCAAATTTTAAAACTTAAATCAAATGGAGTTTTGGTCATATGGAGCATTCGCAAAATCTAGAATACATCATAATGATGGCCATATCTGGGAAAGGAACAAACATACATGCAGATACACCTCCTGGTGGTCACCCTTTCAGATTGATCTCTCAGTATTTGTTTAGTCAATGAGTTGCCTGCATGTATATATTAACCCAGGGCTTTACTTCAGTTTTAAAAAGCTATTTGTTGTTTCTTTTTAAATACTTTTGCTTTCCTTCTAACTAAATATCAAGGTTACACTAAACTAAAAATAATCCCATTCACCAGTTTTAGATTAAGACCATTACAGAATTACTGTAAATGTGTGTATAATGATTACTCCAAGTACCAGTAAATGTGCCATGGATAGAATTTGAAGTATTATAATTAAATGAAATTAATTAAATAATTAAATGAATTAAATTAAGTTGCTCTTGAATGCAAAAACAGCACTATTTACTTCCAAAAAAGGACACAGTCAATTATTGAAATAATTTGGGTGGTTTACAACTAAACTGAGTGATCAGATTGTCTCCCTTTCCTAGTTTCCAAAGAATCCAGCCAGAATAGTTTTTAAAGTTCACGTATTTTCTAAGTCATGGCATTTCACAAGTGAGAATACACAATAAGAATGCTTCCATCTCCAGTGGCATAGAGTGTTTAACAGGGCTTAATTACATCCATAAATGTCTCTCTTAAAACAGAATGTATTGCTTATGAATGACGTCTATTGCTGTCTGCTGTTTCTTTCAGGTGGTGACTTCGTAGACAAAAAATGACTAATACACAATACTCAAAATAAATTACATCTCTTCTATCCCCATTTCCCACAAGCTCCTTCCCACACACACTTGTTTTAAGTGAATGAAAATAAAGTCAAAACAATCTAGACTGCCAAGTTCCATTGTGTCTATAGTAGTCATTTTCAGCCTTAGATGACATCCCAACCTCCTCCCTCTGGCCCTCTCTAATGCCTCTGTCCTTTTAATTACACAAAGCATTCTTCTTGGACTTCTGCCCCAGAGAACTCAGAAGCACTTTTAAGTGGTTCTTTCATTATCAACATTTTTAAGCTGGAGATTGTTGAATAGATTATTGAAAAATAACACTACACCAAAGGATATTTCCATGTACTTCAGTCTGCTCTGAACAGATAGATTAGACAACTAATAAAATGCAGAGTTGAGAAGGACGGGTGAAACCACCTAGTTTACACTTTCCATGTCGAAGCCAGACAGCGACAAAGCAAGACACTCTCTTGTCATGCCCCAGTTAACTCTTGGTGTAATTCCATTTTCACTCTGCCAATCTACCAAGTTGCTGAGCTAGCACAGAATCAGGATGAAACAAAGTATCTAAAGCCACTTGATTGTTTAGGCCCCAAGTTACACACTTTAGTTAGGAAGAATCAAGTACTGACTAAATTGAGATGTTTCTGGAATCAGGTAAGCAGAGAAAACTTGAATTTTGTTTTTTTCTCATGCCACCTTTATTTCCATCTAAGAAGATACTAATGAAAAATGGAGGGCTAAAGGAGAATGAAGAAGTAAAAGGAGAATCAAAAACCCAAATGACTATAAAAACTAGGTAACACTTAGCATCAATTTCAGTGGGGCCAAACTTGGCAAAGCATGGTCTTTCAGTCACCTTGTCGTACCAAACAAATTTTTTTTGTTGAATAGGATTGAGTGAAAATGAAGGATAAAATAAAATCAGACTAAGATCTCTGGCATATCTATTTCAAGAAGCCTTTGTCAAATGGAGAAAAATCCATGTTTGTGAATCTTATAATGAATATTTACCTCTTTGCCTTCATAGTTAGGAAGCTCAGAGCCAAATTTATGGCTTCTCCCTAGCAAGGATATAGTACCTATTGCATGTATTTTTGTTTCAATCTTAACTCTAGCTCCAACTTAGTTTTCTTTTTTCACTTTCTCTTATTTGCAACTTATAACTTCAAATCATTTTTGAAATGAGGAATAGTATAAATCAATCATACAGTTCATAAACCATATATTTTATCATGTCTTTTTCTGAGCACAACTGAAAAGAAACACCAAAGGGGGGGGGAAATATTTTTGTAGTTGTGAGAATGTAATCCATGAAGCTTAATGAAGCTATACTGTTCTCCACTATTCCCGGGATGTAGGTGACTTCATTAGAACTTTAAATAAGCACCATGACAATAAGCAGAAATAAATAGAAATATCCTTGAGTGAGCGGAACTTGTCAAATCAAAATGTACACCCTCCTTCAAACACAAAATTAATTTCCATGTGAGAGTTCGTTAAGGTGAACACCATGCATAGCCTTTGAGGCCAGAAGACTGAGAAATGTCACAGAATTTTGGGGTTGGAGTAAGAGGTGTGTGTGTGTGTGTGTGTGTGTGTGTGTGTGTGTGTGTGTGTGTGTGTGGTGTGTGTGTATTCATTTACATTTACTCTTTCTAGCCTGGAATTTAGACTCCATAGAGCCATAGGGCCAAATTTCTGGGATTACAGAAGTCACATACTCTTGGGACTGCTCTCATCAACAGTGTTCCACTAAAGGTCCGTTAGTTTTGTTTGTTTTTTTCATTATAGTCAAATACTAAAATATAAAATTTACCATCTTTATTTTAAAGCGTACGGTTCAGTATGCTAAAAACATTCACACTGCTGTGCAACCAATCTTTAGAACACTTTTTCACCTTGCAGAACTGAAACTCTGTACCCATGAAACCTCTCATTTCTTTCTCCCCGAGTCCCTGGCAACCACCATTTTGCTTCGTGTTTCTATAAATTCTGCTACTCTAGGTACCTCGTATAAATGGAATCATACAACATTTGTCCTTCTGTTACTGATTTATTTCACTTAGTGTAATGTCCTCAAGGTCATTCATGTTGTAGCATATGTCAGAATTTTCTGGATAATTATATGTACAAACCATATTTTTTTAATCCACTCCTCCGTTGGTGGGCATTTGGGTTGCTTCTACTTTTCGGCTATTGTGGATAATAAAGTTATGGACATAGGGTGCAAATATCTTTTCAAGTCCCTGCTTTCAATTATTGTGTGTATATACCCAGAAGTGGAATTGCTGAATCATATGGTACTGTTTTCCATGGTGACTTTGCCATTGTACATTTCCATCAACAGTGTTCAAGGCTTGCAATTTCTCCCCATCCCCTCCAACAACTGTTATTTTTTATTTTTTTAGATGATGACCATCCTAATGCTTAGTATCTCATCATGGTTTCATTCATTTTTTAAAAATAGTTTTCCAAAAGCCATTCTATATTTCAGAAGACATTTAAGAAAATAAAGCAGTATTTGATAAAAGATGAATATATGTACACATGATTCATTAAAAAAAAAAAAAGAAAACTCTCACCAGATTGTCTGACATGAACTCTGTTGATAACATGAAAAAAGACCTAGTCTTTCCTTAGCTCCCAAAGTCTTGTCCAGGGTCTCAAGCTCCTAAGACTGAGTAGGTAATGTAAAGATATAAACTGCAAGGTCGGACTGGATGTGATTAGTCATCACTGCTGAATATCTCCTGGAACAACAACAAGTGGCAGCAAATAAGACTGTAAATGGTTTGTCTATTTAAAAAGAAAGCAGAAGTTTCAATTCATCCATTTTACTCTTTTCCCCCCTAAGCATTCTTCATTTGATAAAACCTAAAACACATTTAGCCCCGGGCAACAACCCCCAACCCCTATTTTTAAAACATGTGTGTGTCTCAAGAGAATGAATCCATATGCTTCTGATTCATTTACAATTAACTCATCAAAATGTTGTTTTGATGTCCAAGAAGCTTTATTAAGACTCTCTCATGAGTCTTTTTTCTTAGAAACAGGAAATCAGGCCTTGCCAAGAGCAAAACTCAAAACATGCTAAAGTGTTTTGAGCTGAGTTTGAAACATTGGGACCTCAACATCTAAGCGACTGCCAAACTTGAACAAGAACATCTCTTCGACTCTACATGGAAGTCAAACCCAGATTTAACATGAGATTAATCTCTGGCTTTGGGGATATGCAGCATGACATGAGCCTTTTTTGTACTGGCACCATAAGATTCCAGGTGAGCAGCAAAGTACTACAAGGATGAGAAGGAAGATCAACAGATCTTTTTAAAAGACACAGTGAGTTCATAAAAATCCCTGTAGATAATACATCCACAGATAAAGCTCTCTTTCATAGCATGTTTCAGTCTCTTTTGTTTCCAGTTTTGTAAGCTATCTCAGACAGAATGACTTAACACTAGGTGATATTAAACATCAGGGTCCACGCTGTTCTTTATCCAAATGATCTCTCCATATACCAAACTTTCTTTTTACAGAGATCAGTATCATTCAGTCATCAGTGCTCCAAGCATCAGCACTTCAGTCAACTCTAAGATTCTGTTTCTCTTCCACCTGAAGCCATAATCTTATATCAACCCACCTCAAAGGAGCCAATCTAGCCAAATAGGTACGCTTTCTCCCAATCTCACCTTATGCATTCATATCTTCAAGTTTTTGCACACATCATCCCATTTTATTCTGCCTCTCTGAATCTCACCTTCCTTACACCTGCTTGAATCTCACTGCCTCCTTAGGGCCATAAACATTCATTTCAGCCTGATACCATCTCTCTTTCTTATGAATGCCTGTAGCACTTATTTCAGCACATGTGGTCATTAGTCATATACTCCTTTTTACGTAATCTTACATATATCAAAAATAAATTAACCTGAATTAAATTATTTTTGAAATATTATATTGCTTTTATAACCAGCTACTGGAATTTTGTGTAGAATTAAGGAGCACAAATAACAGACCAAGATTTTTTTTTTAATGAGGAAAAAATGAACTGCATTTAGAGAATCTGACGTGTAGTAAGTGATAAAGGGAGATTTTTTTTTTTTTGAGTTGAAGTCTCACTCTGCAGCCCAGACTAGAGTGCAGTGGCACACTCATGGCTAAAGCAGCCTCCACCTGCTGGGCTTGGTGATCCTTCCACTTCAGCCTTCCAAGTAGCTGGAACTACAGGTGCACACTACCATGCCTGGCTTATTTTTGAACTTATTGTAGAGATGAGGTCTCACCAAGTTGCCCAGGCTGGTCTTGAACCCCTGGGCTCAGGCAATCTTCTCCCCTTAGCCTCCCAAAGTGCTGGGATTATAGGCTGAGCCACAACACCTGGCCAAAGGAAGATTTTTTAAAAGTTTATGTAAGACTCTACTCTTGTAATTATGGAAGCTGCAAATAATTATGTCATAAGAATTCTAGAGAAATATAGTTTAACAGTGATATAATTTATAGAAGAAAGGAGATCAGAGTCTAATTCTGCTAAAGTCAGATCTACCAGGTATATTTCTTTCTTTATTTGTTTGTTTATTCCAGAGAAACAGCATCTCCTCTGTCGCTCAGCCTAGAATGAGGTGGTGTGATCATAAGTAACTGTAGCCTTGACCTCTTGGGGTCAAGTAATTCTCTCATTCTCCCCTGAGAAGCTGAGACTACAGTCATGCACCAATATGCCTGGCTACCAGGTATATTCCTGAGTTGTCTTAACATCCTTTATAATGATCAGAATGAAAAAAAACCAAAAAAGCAAACATTCCTTTCACTTTAATTCATATCATCAAAAAATAAGTGGTTAATAACACGAGGATAAACAGAATTTTGAGATTAAAAAATGACATGTCAACCAAGATCTTATGATAATGGAAGAAAAAACTCTCTAAAAAAGGAAATGTGAAAGAAAACAGTGAGACTGTAGGCAGAGCTTTACGGTAAGCTGAGATTTTCAAAAGGACATGAAAGGGTTGTATAAAGTGCGTGAGAGATAGTTTTCTGCCTACTTCAGTCTGGAGAAGTTAGGTCTACTTGCCACCAAAAGGGTAGATGGGGAGAGACACTACCCTTTCTATGTCATTTAGTGCCAAAAAGAGCCAGTAAGATAATAAATATTGCCCTTGAAAATGTCAAGACCATCTAAACCATTCCACTGACATCATATGAAAGAAATCAAGCTCAGGGATATGCTCCACTATCCCCCATACGATGTTACAGGAGCAACCCCCTTCCTCCATCTGTCAGTTACAGGAGCAAAATCCCCTCCATTTGATGTTTGTGCTGCTGATCCATGGGAAAAAAGAAGAAGCCTAAGACTCTGGAGCTCACTTTTCAAGCCACAAAGTATAAGGAACGATTAGGAGAAAATGCAATCTCAAGATAAAAAAATTTCTGATCAATAGAAAGTAGCATATTTCACTAAAGCCAAATCGTGCAAGGTTAAGCTCAGTTCCATAAAGCAAAAAGCTCCAGTTTGGGTGGGTAGAGGGCAAGATATCTGAGAAAGCTCTGATAAGTTCTTGAAAGAGCTGTACATATTCACTTTCCATTTCTTGATTATCAATAAACTATGAGTCTATGGTCCTAAGAGATAGGTATTTGGCATTTAGATGCAATATTAAAAAATGGCTGATCAATCTTATGATTCCACCTTTACAAAATCTAATTGAATAAACGATGTTTTAAGTTTTAAAATCTTATAAAGTTCATATGCAAATTAAAAGTTTTAAGAGACCTTTACAGAAAGCTTAATATTTAGATTATAAAATCTGTTCAAGCATTTAGGAATATTTCTCAGATATCTAAAGGACTTTTAAAAAACTAAATATATTAAAATGTTAAATGAAGTTTAAAATATGTATAAGTGATATGAAAGTTTATGTGACATGAAATATTTATTGAATGCTTTTTAAAAAGTGATTGTTAAAATTTGCAAAATATAAATAACAAAATAAGGAGTACATAAGCAAGATGGTGGGATAGAAAATCTCAGATCCTTCTTCCTGTTACAAAGACAGTGGCTGAACAATTTCCATCTCTCTTTCTTATGAATACCCATAACACTTATTTCAGCACATGTGGTCATTAGTCATATACCCTTTTTTTTTTTTGAGTTGGAGTCTCACTGTCGCCCAGACTGGAGTGCAGTGGCCGCTCCCAGCCACCACAGCCTCGACCTGCTGGGCTTCGGCGATCCTTCCACCTCAGCCTTCCAAGTAGCTGGAATTACAGGCATGCGCTACCATGCCCGGCTGAATTTTTGATTTATTGTAGAGATGAAATCTCGCTGCCCAGGTGGGTCTCGAACCCACGGGCTCAGGCAATCCACTCATCTCAGCCTCCCAAAGGTGCAGCATTACAGGCTGAGCCACCGAGCCCGGCTCATATACTCTTTTTTATAGTAATCTTACATGTACTAAAAATAAATGAACTCAAATTAAATTATTTTTCAAATATTATATTCCCTTCATAACGATCTGCTAGAATTTTGTGTAGAATTAAGGAGCACAGACCAGGTGTGGTGGCTCAAGCCTGTAACCCCAGCACTTTGGGAGGCTGAGGTGGGAGGATTGTCTGAGCCTGCAGGCTCGAGACTAGGCTGGGCAACATGGTGAGATCTCATCTCTGCAATAAAGCAAAAATTAGTCAGGAGCAGTAGTTCATGCCTGTACTTCCAGCTACTTGGAAGGCTGAGGCAGAAGGATCGCCGGAGCCCAGTAGGTCAATGCTGGGGTGGCCATGAGCATGCTACTGCACTCCAGCCTGGGCAATGAGTAAGACTCCAACTAAAAAAAAGGATTAAGGGGCACAAATAACAGATGAAGGTTTTTTTTTTTTTTAATGAGAAAAAAATGGACTGTCCTTAGAGAATCTGACATGTAGTGAGATAGAGATAGATCAATTTCCTCTGGGAAAATAAACCCCAAAACCTGCTACAAGACCCCTTAACACCAAACAAACGCAAATCCAGCTGCACCAACACCAGAAGGAAAAGTCATGACACTCACTCACAATAGCCCCTACCCCTGCCACAGTGAAGTGGGACTGAAAGAAAACTCCCAGCTTCAAGCTTCTTCCTGAGGAGGAAAAAAGAAGACTGGATTATATATCCAATGTTCAGACCTTTGGGGCAACTGCCCAAGGAACTGGCTTCTGTCTTGTGAATCTGAATCTAGTGCTATCATGAAAGGGCATCTGGTTGAGGGCTGGTGAGAATAAAAGCAATAGTCTGCGCTAGCTTGCACTCACTTTCCATAGTCTCTGCCCCTCTTTAGTTTGGAATAATCAGAGGAACACCCCTACTCTGGGCTTCTCTTTGGAGAGAAAAAGAGTTGTAGTGTACATCCAACATTGCAACTTTTCTAAGAGGCTGCCCAAGGAACCTATTTCTGTCTCATCTACCTCAGAGTGCTGATAGAACCTGGTATATCCTAGATGTGGGCCACTAAGAACAAAAGAGAGCTGGGTGTGTGACACAGCAGAAAAAGGTTGATGACAACTCAGTGGGTTTTTACCTTTAGGATTCTAACAAGGATAAACCAGTGAGTCCACAACAAGACATGCTATAAACAAATGTGAAAACTCAATGACAAAGAAAGAATTTTGAAAGCAGCAAGAGCACAGCATCCATCATGTACAAGAAAGCACCCCTTAAGAATATCAGTATATTTCGTCAAGAAATCTTTCGAGTAAGAAGTGATTTATTAATTCAAAATGCTGAAAGAAAAAAGACTGTCAGCCAAGAATACTATACCCAGTAGTAACTGTCCTTTAAAAACAAGGGGAAATAAAAATGTTCCAAGGTAAACAAAAGCTGAGGAAGGTCATCAGCACCATCCAACATTACAGTTTTTAGGTAGGTTCCCCCAAGGAACTTTTACCTGTCTCTTCCAATTTAGATCACTGAGGAGACCTAGTATATTCTAGAAGCCTCAGAGCATCTGACAGCAAAAGAAAGAAAACTGAAGCACTTCGATAACCTGCAATCCATAGTTAGATGCCAGAGGGAGAAAAATATTGCAAACTTCTGTAGAAAGGAACAAGCAAATTCCTGAACTCAGGAATTTACCTGCACAATCCAGGAAAGATACAAAACAGATAATCTACAGCCTGATTGACTGGTAAAGGTCTTTTTCTTTTTTTCTTTTTTCTTTTCTTTTATTTTTTGAGTCTGAGTCTCACTCTGTCACCCAGGCTATAGTGCAGTTGCATACTCACAGCCACCATAGCATCAGCCTGTTGGGCTCAGGCAATCCTTCCACCTCAGTCTTCCAATATTTTCATTTTTTATTTTGTTTTTATTTTGTAATAAAGCCTGTCCATAAAGGTTGAGAGAGGTGGTTGTTTTTTTAAAGTGTGTGGATTTCAACACAAAGGCAAAAGGCACCCCCCAAAAAGGAAACATGGCCCATTCAAAGAAAATAAATCTCAAAAATCATCCCTAAAGAAACAGAGTTATGTTAATTACCTAACAAAGAAATCAAATTAACCATCATAAAGATACTCAACAAGATCAGAAAAAATGATGCATGAACAAAATGAAAACATCAGCAATTAACAAAAAATTCTTTTAAAACAGCAACCAGAAATTTTGAAACTGAAGAATGCCATAATTAAATGAAAAATTTGCAGGGAGAGTTCAACAGCAGACTTAACTGAACAGAAAAATCAGTAAACTTAAAGACAGAACATTTGAAATTATCCACCAGAGAAACAAAAAAGAAAACATGTGAAGAAACCCTAGGGGACTTATGGAGCACTGTCAAGTAAGCCAATATGTGCAGCATGGTAGTCTAAGAAAGAGAAGAAAGAGAGAAAAAGTTGCAAAGCTTATTAATGACCAAAATGTCCCAAATTAGAGAAGAAAATTGACATCCAGATTCAAGAAGCCCAATGGATTCTAACAAAGATAATCCAGATTCAAGAAACCCAATGGATTCTAACAAGGATAAACCAGTAAGTTCACAACAAGACACATTATAAACAAATTGTGAAAAGTCAGTGAAAAAGAGAGAATCCAGAAAGCAGCAAGAGGACAGCAACTCATCATATACAAGAAAATTCTCCATAGAATATCAGCATTTTTCATCAAAGAAATCTTACAAGTAAGAGGTGAGTTATTAATTCAAGATGCTTAAAGAAAAAAAAACTGTTATCCCAGAATATTATACCCAGTAATACTGTCCTTCAACTTTCCAAGATAAACAATAGCTGAGGAAAGCCATCGGCACTAGACCTACCTTCCAAGATTTCTTCTAGTAGTGCCTTCAAACTAAAAAAGACATTAGATGGAAACACAAAAGCAGATAAAAATATAAAACTATAGTTTGAGGTTTTACTTTTAGATCTTTGATCCATTTAGAGTTAATTTTTGTGTGTATGGTGATAGGTAGGGGAATCTTAGAAAATTCAGGAGACACCCTTATGGAAATTGAAACTGGCAACCAATTACTATTCCGAACCCTAAAGGTCCATACCTTAAGAAATAAGATAGACAAGTGGGACCTCATCAAACTAATGAGCTTCTTCAAAGCAAAAGAAACCATCAAGAGAGCAGGGAGACAGTCCACAGGATGTGAAAAAATAATTGCCAACTGTATATCTGACAAAGCCCTAACATCTAGGATCTACAAGGAACTCAAAAGCACTGAAAGGAAAAAAACAAACAGCCCCTTTAAAAAGTGGGCAAAATACATGAATAGACACTTTTCAAAAGAAGGTATACAGTCCGCCAACCGACACATGAAAAAGTGCTCAGCCTCACTCATCATCAGAGAAATGCAAATCAAAACCACATTGAGATACCACCTAACCCTATTAAGTATGGCCATCATTAATAAAACAAACAACAGGTGCCAGCTATGATGCAGAGAAAAAGGAACGCTTCTACACCGCTGGTGGCAATGCAAACCAGTGCAACATCTTTGGAAGACAATGTGGCAATTTCTGAAAGAACTAGAAATTGACCTTCCATGTGATCCAGCAATTCCCCTATTGGGAATATGCCCGAAGGAACTCAAATCATTCCACAAAAAAGATACCTGCACACGTATGTTTGTTGCAACTCTATTCACAATAGTAAAAACCTGCAACCAACCATGTGGCCCATTAAAACTGGACCAGATTTTTTAAATGTGGTACATATACACAATGGAATATTATGCAGCCATAAAGAAGGACAAATATATAGACTTCACAGCAACTTGGATGGATTGAGAGTTGATCATACTCAATGATCTATCACAGAAACAAAGGACAGAGTACCATATGTTCTCACTCATAAGCAGACTTTGAACAATTATAATACTGTAAGAAAGTGATTGGCAGTAGTGGGAAACTGTCAGGGGAGGAGGAGTAGGATTGGCAGTTGAAGGAAACTGCTAGGGGAGGGTGGGGCATACTTCATCAACAAGGGTACCTGCATAATCAACATTTGTGTCTCTAACCCTGAATTGTACCCTACATATTTATAATAAAAAAGAAAAAATATATAAAGCTAGCTAGTAAAAGTAAATATACAAATACAAAATACTGTAATACAATAATAATGATACATAAATCAATTTTGATTATGGTACAGTAGCTAAAAACAAAAGTTTTAAAACCTGTAACTATAAAAATATACTAAATGGACACAACATAAAAATGTAACATGTGACATCAATAATATAAAGAGTGGTAAAATGAGAGAAGTAAATCACAGAGTTTTTGTGTGTAATTGAAGTTGTTATCAGCTTAAGATAGGTTATGAGATGTTTCAGGTAAGCCCCATGTAACCACAAAGAAAATATCTGTAGAGGATACACAAAAGAAAATGAGAAGGGAATCAAAGCATGTATTTATGACAAATAAATAAAGCACAAAGGAAGACAGCAAGACAGGAGAAAAAGGACAGTAAAACTATTAGACAGACATAAAACAATTTGAAAATGTGAGTAGTAAGTCTGTCCCATCAATAATTACTTTAAATGTAAATGAATTAAAGTTAAAAGATAGAGTGGCTGAATGAACTAAAAACAAGATTCACCCATATACTGTCTTTAAGAAACTCACTTTAAACTTAAAAACACACAGAGGCTGAAGTAAAAAAAATGGAAGAGGAGACAAGCATGGTGACTCACATCTATCATCTTAGTACTTTGGGAGACTGAGGCAGGAGGATTGCTTGTGCCCAGGAGTTCAAGACCATGCTAGGCAACATAATGAGACCTCATCTTTACCAAAAAAAAAGGCATGGTGGCACATGTCTGGAGTTCTATCTACTTGGGAGGTTATTGCAGGAGGATCACTTGAGCCTAGGAGTTTGAGGTTGTGGTGAGCTGTGGTCATGCCACTGCATCCCAGCCTGGGCAACAGAGTGAGATTCTAACAAAAGAAAAAAGAAGGAAGGAAAGAAAAGGAAAGGAGGAAGTAAGAGGAAAAGATATTTCATATGAATGGTAACCAAAGGAGGGTGGAGTGGTCATACTTAAACAAAATAGACTGTAAATCAAAACTGTCACAAAAGACAAGCAAGAATATCATATAATGATAATTACTTCAATTCATCAGATAGGTATAATAATTATAAAATATATGCATCCAACATCAGAACACTCCAATGCATAGAGCAAACAGAACCAAAGTAAGAAATAGATAACAACAAAATAATAGTAGCAGATTTTAATTTCTCAGTTCCAATAATGGAAAGAACATTCAGAAAGATCAACAGAGGACACAGAGGACTTAAACAGCACTATAGATCAAATGGACTTAACATACATTAAGAGAACGTTCCATCCAATAATGGCAGAATCCATAATAGACAAAAATTCAGACCACAAAACAAGTTTTAAAAAATTTGAGAGGATTGGACTCATACCAAGTCGTTTTTCTAACCACAACTAAATGAAACTAGAAATCAGTAGCAGACAGAATATTGGAAAAGTCACAATTATGTGGGAATTAAACAACACGCCCTTGAACAGCCAATAGATAAAAGAGGAAACTAAAATGGTAAACAGAAAATATCTTGAGACACATGAAAATTAAAACAGAACATACCAAACTTATGGGATGCAGCAAAAACAGAACTAAGAGGGAAGTTGGTAGTGGTAATTGCTTACATTAAAAAAGAAGAAAAATCTTAAATGAGCTATTTAATTTTCACTTCAAATACCTTGAAAAAGAGCAAATGAAGCACACAATTAGAAAAAGGCATAAAAGATAAAGACTAGGGCAGAAATAGATGAAATAGAGGATGGAAAAATAGTAGAAAAATCAACAAAACCAAGTTTTTTTAAAGACAAAGTTAGCACAACGTTAGCTACAGTGCTAAGCAAAAAAAAAAAAAAAAAGATTCAAATAAATAAAATCAGAAATGACTGATGCTACAGATATATAAAGTATTATAAGAAATTACTGCAAATAATTATGCATCCACAAAATAAATAACTTGGAAGAAATAAATTCTTAGAAACATACAACCTACTGAGATTAAATCATCAAAAATTTGAAAATTCTATAACAAGTAAGAAGAAACAATCAATATTCAAAAACCTCCCAACAAAATAAAAGCCCAGAACCAGATGACTTCTCTGGTAAACTCCATAAAACACTTAGAAAGAATGAACACCAAGCCTTCTCACACACTTCCTAAACATTGAAGATGAGAAAATACTTCCAAACTCATTTATGGGGCATTTCCTTCATATCAAAGCAAGACAAAGATACTACAAGAAAATAAAACTACAGACCAATATCCCTGATGAATATTAATGAACATTTTTTTTGCAATATAATAGTGAACTGAACTTAACAGCACATTAGGAGGATCATACATCATGGCTGACTAGAATTTATTCCTAAAGTTCAAGGATGGCAATAGATGCAGAAAGACTATTTAACAAAAAATCAGCACCCTTTCATAATAAAACATCTCAACAAACTAGGAACAGAAGGAAATTATATCCGCATACTAGATTGCATATGTAAAAGTTCACACTCAATGTGCACATCAGGGAAAAACTAAAAATTTTTCCTCTAAGATCAGAAACAAAGCAAATGTCACTCTTACCACTTCTATTCAACATAGTCCTAGACGTGCTAGCTAGATCTATTAGACAAGAAAAGGAAATAAAATGCATCCCAATCGGAAGAAGCAAAATTATCTCTGTTTAAAGATGACATGATTTTATATGTAAGGAACCCTAAAGATTCCACCCATAAAACTTTTAGATATAAATAAATTTAACAAATTTTTAGAATACAAAATCAACACATAAAACCAGTTGCATTTCTATGCACTAACAACAAGTAATCCAAGAAGAAATTTTTTTAAAATCTCATTTAGAATAGTATCAAAATATAAAAATTTAGGAATAAACTTAACCAAGGAGGGGTGAGATGATTTGGATGTTATTTGTCTCTGCCAAAACTCATGTTGAAGGTTAATTACCAGCACAGAAGTGCTGGGAGGTGGGGTCTAGCAGCAGGTATTTGGGTCATGGAGGTAGTTTGCTTATGAATAGACTAATGCCATCTAGTGTGAATGAGTGAGTCCTCACTCTTATGGGGACAAATTAGTTCTTGCAAGAAAGGGTTGTTATAAAATGAAATTGCTCCTTTTGTTTGGCCTCTTCTCCTTTGACCTTCCCCAATGTTATGATGCATCATGAGGCCTTCACCAGAAGTTAGTGCCATGCCCTTGAACTTCACAACATGAGGAACTATGAGCTAAATAAACCTCTTTTCTTTACAAATTACCCAATCTCCAGGATTTTATAATAGCAACACAAAACAAACAAAGACAAGCTGAAAGACTTGTACACTGGAAATGACAAAACATTATTAAAAGATATTAAAGAAGACACAAACACATATTGTGTTCATGAACTGGAAGACACTATTGTGAAAGATGTCCATTTTGCCAAAAGTGATCTACAGATTAATGCAATCCCTATCAAAATCCCAAGGTCATTTTTTACAGAAAAAGAAAATATTCTAAAACTTATGTAGAATCATCATAGACCCCACGTAGCCAAAATAATCTTGAGAAAGAAGAACAAAGTTGGAGGCAACACACTTCCTGATTTGAAAATATATTACAAAATTACATGAATTCAAACAGGATGGCACTGGCATAGAAATATAGAGGGTGCCAAAAATATATACACATATTAAGAAAGGAAAAACTGTATTAAAATTGTAATACTATATACTGATAACAAAAGATGATTACAAGTCAAGTTTGAATGCTGCAATTGCAAGAGGTACTCAAAGTAGTTACCATCAGCATCCAGACAATTCTGATTAAGGCAAACTAAAAGTACTACATAAACATGTCTTAAAGTGTATATACATATTTTTGGCACTCTCAGTAGACATACAGACCAACTGAACAGAATGAAGAGTCCAGAACTGAACCCACACTTGTAGTCAACTGATCATCAGCAAGAGTAGTGTATCCAGAGATTCACAGCTAAGAGTTCATGGTCATATGCTTGATCTTTTAATACAGACAAACCTTCCTTGGTTCTTTCTCTCTGTCTAGGTGCTAACCTAATTTATTCCTTTCCTTTATTGTCCATATTCTTAAAACACAAACAGCATGTCTGTCTACTTTTTAAATTTTTTAATCATTATAAGGTGACTTGTCAAGTTTTCAGATTGTCTTCTTTAAGATCTTCAAATCTAATGGCAATTTTCTAATTTATCTTTACAAGGGAGGAGCTCCCCCCCAAATTAACTGAATTTATGTATTTAAAAATTTGTATTTATTCTTGCATGTTTAAACTTCAGTCACCTCCAAAGTATTCCCCATTTGACGCAACCCATCTATTGATAGGCTTTTTCCACTGCTCAAAACAGTTTTTGAATGCATCGATTTTGATGACTTTTAGTGCTTCTGCCATTTTTTGTTTCACTTCTTCCACATTGGCAAAACATTTCTCTTTGAGGGCTTTTCACCTGAGCAAACAAAACAAAACACATTTCTCAGGGAGAGATTGGGTGAATAGGGAGCGTGGGACATGGGGGGGAGGGTCATGACATTTGGGGTTAAAAACTGCTGAACATTCAACATGGCATGGGCAGATGCACTAAAAAAATCACCTATCATGAAATGGGCAAACAGGTTGAAAGAATCTCCAAAAAGGGATTCACTGAAGCCAAATACAGCCTTTTACAACATTTCTAGCTGGAACCCTGACATTGATGGGTTCCTAGAGCACTCACCCAGTGGGTGAAGCCTGTACTACAAGGGGCTGGCTCTCCAAAAAGTAATTCCAGTATTTTTTTTGTTGGGCCTCCTCATATGCACTTGACCTTCCTGACCTTCCTATCTTCACAGATGGTCTATTCCATTGATTCGTCATTCATGATATTCTCATTCTAGCACTCTTTGGCTTTCCTGCCATGCCCCTCGCTGTTCTCCTTCTTGACTTGCCTTTCAGTATGGTTTTCATGAGGGTTCTTTTGTAGAACATCATTTCTCACTTTATAGGTGCTGTTGGGGAGTTTCATCCTTGCCTGTGGAAGAGCTCATCCTTGTCCATGGTTTTATCATATATATACAATCCATTTCCAAATATACAGCTCAAAATTCACCTTTCTCCTAAATCCCAGGCCTATCAGCTCCCACTCTTTTTCTTCATTCTCACAAACTCAAATATTTCAAACCCAATTAATCATATCCCCAAAACATTCTCCTCTTTCCTATCTAAAGTAATAATATTACCATCTCTACATAAGCTCAAAGAGAAACTTGAGAGTCAACCACAGCTACTTGTTTCTGTCACTCAGAAACCCAATTTATAAATAAATCTTTGGTAATTTTATAAACATTTCTTTATTCTTCTATTTTCTCCACTCCCAACTTCCTTCCACATCAAACATTCATTATCTTGGCTTCAGATGTTTTATAAATCTCCTGAAATTATACTTAAAATATTATTTTTAAGTATGTATTCTTTTTTGACTTTTAATGTATTGTGTTATATTTCAAACAACTAAAAATTCATAAAATGTGCAGCATTTTGGCAAAAGATCCAGAGGTGATATCAGATTCTAAAACAGATTAATGATCTCAAACAAGTTAAGTACCACCTATCTAGACCAAGCCTATCTTCAAACTTTATTTCCACAAAGAAATCGAGAGCACACACACCAATCTGTGTCTATTAATTCATAAATTACGCATGTGAACTACATCTAATCTGGATCGTTAATATTACAAATACTTAATTTAACTTAAAAATAAAATTAGTTCTATTTTTTTTTTCTTACCTTGCCTAAAGGAACAAAGGTTGGGCATATTATTATGGAAACCCTGACCTAGATTACACACTTAAATCTAACTATACTGCTTTTACCAGAGTTATCTTCCTGTTCCCTTCACTTTTTGCTTAAATTGTTCATGTCTTCCTATTTTCCATAAGATAAATAAAAACTCCTTAGGATAATACATAAGGCTGTTACAAGTGTCTCATAACCACCTTCTGGCTTTATCCCCCTCCTACTTCCCCCTTATACTTGTTCTTTTATTCAGCAATTCCCCACATATACTGAGTTTTCTCTCAGTTTCGAGTTTGTGCACCCTACTTTCTCCATATCAACTTGTCAGCTCTTGATTCAACTCGTGAGTCTTCAGCTTCTCCCCCAAGTTGGACTTTCCTAGGATGAGAAAGTAGTTCTGATCTTCGGCACTGAATTCTCCCTAAACACTTTTCAGTGACCATCCATCTCTCCCCTTTGACTGCACCAAGTATAATAATAATTATGTTATACTTCTCGTTTAATTTGTATATGCCTGTATATTTTTTAGTATCCATATAAATAGATTCTTAGGCTATAGAACTGAAGTGAGTTTAAAGAATAGGTAAATCAACCCCTTTATTTTTTCAGATGACGAAACTGAGGCTCACAGAGAGAAACGAACTTACTTGACTGACTAATTTACTCACTACACAGCATACTGTACCAAATTAAATAATTGCATTTCTGTATGTTTTCTTACCTACTGAGTTCATAAAATACAGGCTAGTGCAGGCAAAAATCTTTTCTCTCTTGTTTTCTCTGATGAGACGATTATCTCCACAAGTGAGTGAAGGAACTTCTGTCACTGATGAATCCTAGGAGCATATGTTTGTTTGTTTGTTTGTTTTAAATGCACCCTCAATTTAACTTACAGGATTTTCAGAGATAATAAATACTAGATTAAGTATAGACATATATTTAAGACCAGCAAACATTAACTCATATAAATAAACCTAACTTCCTTTTTTTATGTCTATAAGTTTGTGTTTAAACCTTCACACTCAGAAATTAAAATCTTTTGAAAATTTTTGCCTTTCAATGGGCATGTGAATCACTGGACCCATAATCATGACCTCGATCTGTTAATTATTCTTGCTCAACAATGTAATTTCACAATATACAAAGAATCCTGGATTCTGTTCCCTGTATTTTTTATTTTGTTAAATTTACTCTTTTTCTCTTATCTCTCCCAAAATTCATTGAGATACACCTGAAAGAAAGACTACTGATATTTTGAATTTCATATCTTCTCCTACTTTTGTTTGTGTTTTTTAAACATGGATATAATCTTGGAGATTTGACAGTCTTTGTTTGTTTGCTTTGGGTTTTTTTTGAGATGGAGTCTCACTCTATCATCCAGGTTAGAGTACAGTGGCATGCTCATGGCTACTGCAGTCTCGGCTCACTGAGCTCAGTCAAGCCTTCTGCCTCAGCCTCCCAAGTAGCTGGAACTACAGGTACATGCCATCACACCCAGCTAATTTTTTGGTTTATTGTAGAGACAAGGTCTTGCCAAGTTGCCTAGGCTGGTCTTGAACGCTCATACTCAGGCAATCCTATCGTCTCAGCCTCCCAAAGTTCTTAGAATTACAGGCTGAGCCACCACACCTGACAATTTGACAGTTTCTACATGACTCTTCTGCATACATTATGTCTTGCTCTAAGATACTACCACATAGGGCTATCTATCTCATTAATAAACATTTCTTGAATGAGTGGTTAAAGCAAAAAGAATTGGGCTGTAACTCTTTATCCAACTTCTATCCCCGCCAGATCATGAAGTGTGTCTCTGAGCATAATTATGCTCATATTGGAGTGATAAATCTTGTTAAATTGTGTCTGTGCTTTACATAGCATAATAGCTCAGGTAAGATTATAAGGAAGATTTTCTTAGTATTAATAAAGAAAACTAAGGGGTAAGTATATTACTAAAACTCTCATAAATCTTAATGCCAGTCAATGACAAGATAGAGAAATCACTGCCCCCAACAAGAATACTTAATACTTTCACCCTGAGTACCCGCACCAAAAGAAAGGCATATCTCAGATTCACGTGAACATCAATATCAAAAAGAAGAAAATAAAATAAAAAAGAGAAAGTGGGGTCAATAAATGTTTAAAGAAGAAGAGAGTAAAAAGAGGCAAGAAGGAGAAGCCAGCTCCAGCAAGAAACCTTATGTATTAAACTTCCATTTTTTAAAATCGAAATTCATCATTGCCCATAGTATGAGGCATGCCTTTTTGGTGTTTATAGCATTTCTAAATCATAAGGCTGACCGAAAGGCCATGCATTTCAGTATGGTCTAAATAAAGCATGCAAGAACCGTGGGAGGCAAACTGAGACATGTGAGAGGGCAACAGTCCAGGAAAATGTGCTGTAGGACTCATGTGCTACCCCAGGACTTGTTCTGTCTCTCAAAAAGTTTGGCTTAAATCAAGTTGTTTGGAGAAAGCATTCCTCAGAGATATTTGCCTTCCATTATTCATTGCCCCACATGGGTACTGTCAGGCCATCAGTAACTTCCAAAGCTTTCATTTCAGATGAGTAGGCAAAGGGAAAGAATTTCATTGTCACCCAATCTGGAAACAGAAGGTGGTTTCCTGGGTCTTGAATACCAGAACAAGTGTGAATTTTGTGAATTAATATGAGGCCAGGGATATCCACATATTCAAGATGATGCAAAGCAGCTTTTATGGCAGAAATTTTGACTTTTTTAAAGTGAGTTCTATTGAAACTCAGTGTCACTTTCTGAGAATTCTAGGATTTAAATGGTATACTTTCTCCCCTTTATGTCATTTGGGGGCAAAATTATCTCTGTCCAAGTGTAAGCTAGTGTGTTAACAGAAAGAATGCCTAGCATCCAAAAATATAAATATACTGAATATAGTAAGATAAGTGGAAGCTATTAGAAAGGAACTCAGAAGGTTGCAGCCAGGCAGTGACAGTAAGAAGGCAAATATACCAGCCTGTGTCATTTTGACATCAATTGGCTAATTTGCTCCAGGTTTCCTTGAGGTTTCTTTTAGTGTATTTATAACCACAAAAGCATTTATTTTGGTCTCAAGATAAAAAGCTTTTTACGCAATGGTGCATATTTCTAAGGTAACAATGTTTCCATTGTCAAAACTGCCATCAAAGGAGGGGTGGGGGTGGGAATGTCACCTATCCCATGAATTTGGTTGGGCATCAGCTTTACCAGAGTACTGGTTTAGAACTTAACCTAATTTCTATTGCACGGTTGCTAGTGGACAGAGGGGGGAAAATGCCTTTCAAATGATTTCATCTTTTCTGATATCATGAAGAAGGAAAATATTTGAGAGACCAATGTCCTAGGACATTTTATTCTCTAACCTGGTACCCAGAACTCATGCATGCATACTGGATTAGACACAAGGGAAGAGGCAGATGTCCAAAGGATAAGTGAATTCAGATGCTTTTTCTGCTTTTTATTAATACTGTGCTCCAGCTGTTACATCTTTATACTGGTAAAGCCTCAATCAGCACAAAGAATGAAATAGCAAAAGGTTAAAGGTATTCTGGAACATTAAAGTGCCAAAATGATATTTTGTACAATATCAAAGATTACACCTAAAAACTGGGGCTGGAAATTTCCACATATTGACGGTTTTCAGCAGTAAGCAGTTGTTGAGCTTTATTCTCCTATTGAAAAATAAGATAACACTCTCATGACTCTACTGGCCATTGGGCAATCCCCAATTGTCCTCAAGCAAGATTGTCCCCAAGAAATATCAAAAGAGAGATAGAGTGGAAACATGTATTTTTCAAGCCTCTCTCACACACAAATAAAGTAGACCACAAGAATGAGCGAAGTTTAACAATAGAAAAAACAAACTAAAAGTAGTACCAGTCTTCATTTTGCTGGAAGCTACATGAAGCTCAATGATGACAAGGGAGATGTTCATTCTTAGTCTAAAAGAAAAGTTTTCCTAGGACAGCTGGAGGGAATGGCTCAGTGGTCTGAACATCTGGTTTGATGTACCTAGACACCTTGGAGCCATGAGCTGGAGTACTGATGCGATATGCTTAACTCTTTATCTTGAGTGAAATTAAATAAAATTTCCAGTTCTTTAGTGTATGGTTGGTTCTCAGGAAGTTTTGAGAAAGATGCATCCACCCTGGCTCTACTTGGAGATAAAAGAATTCGAAGGATTAAACTTGACACTTTAGCCCCAAGTTTCTTTCTCTCGATTGTTTACTGTCACTGGAATACCATATTTGTTGTTTATGTATGGTCTTTCATTTTGGGATTTCAAAGTGCTTGCTGACACGGTCTGATGGCAGAAATGAGCAATGTTCATGTTTTAAGGATGAGAAAAATGAGAAACCAGAATCCCTCAGGAAGTCAAAAGAAAAGGCAATAATGAAATTCAGTCTGTACATTAGAATGCAGAGTCATTTTATATGACAGAGTTTTCTGGTGCAGAGTGCAGGTCGGATCAATGTGCATCTTGGACAAGAAAAAAAGAATTCAGTACGTAACCCCTTTTAGGATAGGGATCAATCTGATACAGAAGAAATGTAATGGCATCTTTGAGCCTAAGCTGTTTAATCCTCAAATTATGGAAATAACATCCATCTATATGGGTTCATGCAAATATAAAATGAGACAACCTGTGAGAATGGGCTTCACACATAATAGGTGATCCAGAAATGCTACTCTCTCTTTCATTCTGTCCCACAGGGATGGCATTACATAGTAAGCCTTTGAGAACTTTATGTCCACCCAAAAAGAAGTGTAGAAGAGAGTATTTTTTAAGAGCCTTGATGCCTGAGTCAAATAATCTGGAAATGACAAGCCGGTAGAACTTCTGTCACTTGTCCTCGTTAACACAACATTGCCTTCATTCTCTTATCCATTCCTTTACACATTCAATACACATTCAAGTGCTTATTATGTGGTAAGCACTGGGGTTACCAAAAGCAATAAGTCAGACTCTCACAAGTGGTTTAATAGTCTAGTGGAGAGAGACAGACTTGTATATAAATAATTACAATGCAAAAGGATGAATGATACAACAAACTAAAGACAGCCAGAGTATGATCTATTTTCTTTTATTTCCCAGAGTTATGTGCATATCAAATGTTCAGAAAGATTTTCTTTTCTACAGCTAGGCATTAATAATGATGACAATGTAAAATCTCTTTATCTGTTATGCGGTTCTTACTATCATCCATCACAAAGGGTTTTGGGAGGATTAAGTGAATTATTTCATATAAAGCACTTAGCACAATGGTTGGCACACATAAAATATTCACTAATGCTGTTCTTATTATTATAATTGTATGATAATAATCGGACTGTTGCTATTTTATCAAGTATAGGAACATAATATGTTCTAACAACCTTAAAAATAGGGCAAAGTCACTAGAAATTGAGATGAAGTTTAAGTCCAGTCCTATATATACAATCAAAAACAGTCCTCAGATAACCAAGCACAGATGCTTGATTTACTCAGCTTCTACCCCATGCCCAAGGGTTTAAGAGTCTTTGAACTACAGCTGTTGAAAAAAGGTAAATTAAATAAGCAATCCACTTTAAAGTATCCCAAAAGACCTTCTAACAGATATCTCCCAATTATACCTACTGAAGTTTCCTGAAATTCCTTCAGCAGGAAACTCAGCTTGATAATGATAAGTATCCTTGAAGAAACTATACATTTCTCTAAAGCAGTAGTCCTCAACCAAAAGAACATCTTTTTCCCCTCTCCTCCAGGGGACATTTGCAATGTCTGAAGACACTTTTTATTATTACAACCAGGTAAGAGGAGGTGGAGAGAATACAGGGATACAGGCATCTAGCAGGTAAACCCAGAGATGCTATTATGTATCCTGCTATACACAGGATAGACCCCATAACAAAAGTATCAGGTCTAAAATGTCAGTAGCACCAAAGTTCAGAAAGTTTGACTTTAATTAGACATTTCCATTCATTATCCTTTTCACATAATTTAGCATTATAGTGCATATGATTGAGATATACTTTCCTGGAAAAAAAAGGGTAATAGGGTTGAAGAATAGGGTTGAAGAAGGGGTGATGAGCACTAGGAACTTACTTTGTAAGGAAGCAGGAAAAATAATCTGAGAAAAAAGGAAAATGCTGCTATTTCACATTTTACCAAAGCAGCACATTTTTAATGGTGTGAAATATATACATATAAGGTATTACACAAATGTCTACTGTATAATTAAAAAGCAGTAAGTCTAACCTTCACAAGTGGTTAAATAGTATAGCAGAGAGAGAGAGACTTGTATATATACAATTATAGTGCAGAAGGATGAATGATACAAGAAATTATTTAAAGACAACCAGAATAGGATATATTTTCCTTTCTTTCCCACAGTGATTTTTTTCTACAGTCAGGAATTAATGATGAGGACAGCATATAATCTCAATTGTATTTTTTCAAGTGTAAATCCAAGTTGCATTTGTCATGCCCCTGAGAAAAATCAAACTAGACTAGTGAAGATTCAAAAATTTAGAAATGTTGAGAATCTATTATAAAACAGACATAGTTCTATAGGTATGAGACATAGCAATAAACAAATTAAAGGATGCCTATCACATCCAATCAAGTTTTAAGTAAAATTCAAGAAATTGTTGAACTTGAATGCTTCTACATATGGTATTATATTGTTCAACTTACTTATTTCCCTGGATTCAAAAAAGAGAAATTCATTTAAAAAGAGTTTTTACCTACGTTAGATATTAATTTATTTCTAGGGCAACAGAACAAAATAGACTGCAGTAGCAAGTCAGTCTTTTGCAGATTGTTGGTTGAGAAAGTAAGATGTGTAGTGTTTGAGAAACCAACATGAGGAAGACATCCAAGCCTGGGTAAGTTCCTCTGATCCAAGTAGGAAAATGGAGATGGAGGATTGAAAGATCTATTCTACAATTTGCCATGTCTTAGGAGGAGGGCTTCCCCAATGGGACAGCTAGTAGCTTTTGAAATAGCCTGCCATGATTGTGTTCATCATAAAGGTCGCTTAGGCATTTAGTTTTGGTCTGCACTCTGAAAGCACAGGGCTGAATTCTCTCTGATTAGCACTTATGATAGCATGTAATCGTCCCTTCTATAGTTCAGTCTTGGAAGACAAATGACAGCTTTAATTTATTCTGTTTCTGTCCTCTAGAAGCCTGGAAAATATGCAGGCAGATAAATGTTACCTGTTTCACAGTTCTACTGAAGATCTGTCCCCAGAGAGGCAGCAATTTCACTGGGAGTTTTAACTAGGGGTCCTCCTCTCCTCATATTTTTCATATAGGGTTTTACTCATTCAAATAGTACTTTGAATAATAGAGTTATTTTTATGTTGTCTAGATTCTACATTACTTGTAGGAAGGGATTATGTATATATCATCTTTCCTTGGCAGCACCTAGCACAATATCTGGCATCCACAAATATTATGTAAGTAAAATCAATCAATGGATTCATAAGCACTTGGAGTGAGAGAATGACATCCCAGGAAATCTTGAGAATCCCAGGAAAGCAGAAGCTGAGTATTAATGAGCTTATTGAACATTAACTTTAGGCAGAAATCATGGGAGAGCTCCTCTCAGCTCACACCTCACCTTCCTTATCCTGTTAAACATTAAAGAATTAATACTTTTTCTTTCTTTTGCTTCTCAAAGCTAAATGCTTAATATATTTATAAGTACACATTCATTTACTGAACTCATAAGACAGATGGAATTCCATGAGGAGAAGCAAAAATGATTCATACTGAAGTCTGATGATAAGACCCTCACCACTGAGGCATATGGTGCTTCCGATTCTGTCCCATCTCCCTACAGAGCAGCTGTTAAACCCTGGGAGCCACCAGCAATAAGCCTTTGAATATAACTTGATATCCCAAGTTGTGCTAAACAGGTGACTGGTTCTTCCAACATGACAATTCACTTGCCTACATTGCACTGAGTGTTCAGCAGTTTTTGACCACAAACAACATGACCCCATGCCCCACCTCCCTATTCAGTTGATCTCACCTAAGTGATGTTTTTTGTTTCCTTGATGATAAAAGTCCTCAAAGGGAAACGTTTTGCTAATATGGAAGAGGTGAAACAAAAGCCGGCAGAAGCACTAAAAGGCATCAAAACTGTTCTGAGCGGTGGAAAAGGCATCTTGATAGGTACATTGCATCAAATTTAATTTAAAGGTGACTGAAGTTTAAATACGTAAGAATAAATACACAATTTTTTATAAATAAATTCCGGGGTTTTTTTTTTGGTCTCACTTGTATCGTTAATTATTGTATTCACTTTGGAAACTAAATACACAGAAGATGAGGCCCATGTTAAAGGCTAGTCATAAATCATAAAACAAAAGAATATGAGAAGAAATCTTGAGTCTTCTACTTCACAATAACCCTCATGGAATAATTCATGGTTTCTAAGGTTTGCACCAGGAGTTCTAGATAACCTATCGCTATACTGAAATAGTTTTAGGAGGCCATCGCTCAAGCCACACAAGTTACTAGATTCTGGTTCACTTTCAGACCTTTCCACCAATGCAGAACATCTTTCTACCAATGCATTGGCATCTTCAAGTTCAAATTCAAATGATGTCTTCAAACGAGGGATCAGTGTGTGCTATGTGATTTAATATCCCGACACAAGAAATTCCCAAGCTAAACCAAACCAAGTGCTTGTGCCTTTTGTTCAGATTTCATATGTGGATCTGAGAGGCTAAGTCCAAACTTAACCTTTCTTTAGGGACGTCCAAGATTTAACTTCTACCAAATACACACATGAGGCCAAAGATCATCAACGATCAGAATAGGTTGGGGAAAAAAAGTGGATGAAGTAGTTAGGTATTGAAGTGAGGAGCAATCAGAGAAAGTTGGAGAAATCATTTTAAAAATCAGGTGAAAGTGGGAGTTGAATGCTTTACATGTTCAATTTCACGGTTTAGATAGTAACTTTTGGAGAGCAGGTCATTATGTGCATGATCGTGCAAATCAATTTAGTAGACCACCAACCAGAATTTTCT
Organism: Cephalopachus bancanus; assembly: GCA_027257055.1. Lineage (NCBI taxonomy): Eukaryota > Metazoa > Chordata > Mammalia > Primates > Tarsiidae > Cephalopachus > Cephalopachus bancanus. Next base: position 1,761,225 of record JAPVLO010000120.1, on the reverse strand, counting down.
ATTGAAAAAGACAACTTTAAGAAACATTATGCATGTGTGTGATTATGGGTCACATCATAAAATGTGTTTCTATAAAAGATTGAAGCCATTGACCTAGAAGATGCATACTGTGGTCATTATGATGTGGGAAGGTCTTTTTCTATTTTTCTTGAATTTTTTTTTGCAACAAGTAAACATTGTAACTACCTGTTCTAAATTAAAACAGCACTTCTTCCCTCCAAAGGAATCGACTGGTTTGTTGCTCAGGTTCCCTGCTCTGCAGGACTGGGCAGTTGCTGTAGGTGAAAGAAAGTTGCCATGTGACCATAGCAAGTATCTTAAACTTCCTGAGCCTAGGTTTCCTCATCTGCAATACTGGGAATACTAGCACTTACTTTATGAAGTGTCAAAGGAATAACCAATGGCTTGTGAAAGCACTTAACACAGTTCCTGATATAAAGCAAGAGATAAATAAATGTCTCTTTTCCTTCCAACTTTTTGTTTAGGGAAAAGATACCTTCTCGTATTTTCTATTCCCCTCTAAAAGAAACAGGGTCACCTCTCACACGCTGCCTAGAGTTGGAACACTGTGACATTGTCAAATGCTTTTCTCCTGTCAAGTTAATGAAGGATTACGCCTGCACCCTCTTCCTGGTCAGCACAGCTTGCTTACGGAAAAATCAAAAAATATCTAAAAGCGCTGAGAACCGCTCGGTACAAAAGCAATTTTTTCCAGCTGTTATGAGTGAGGACAGCTGTAAATCACTCAACCCATTTGCATTTATACTGCTTGTAAAAAGTGGTGGTGTTTGAGAGATGAAAGGGATACCTGCCCAGTGAGAAATGGTACCCCAGGACAGAAGAGAAAATGTTTCCAAAATCACCTCTATGTTGAGTCAATGTCAGGCTCTTCTCTGCCAGGAGAGCAGGGGCAGGACCAAGAAGATGTTACATTAAATGCTCTGTCTCATGGAAAGGCTATCGAAAGTGACATACTTATCTCATTGAATTAATATCTCATCATTCGCTTTACTTGTTTTTTTCTTTGCAAACAGAGGGAAAATGTTTATTGAAGATTGCTTAATTGTTTTGTAATGCCTGATACATAAAACCAAATAGAATATTCACCATGTTACTGATGGCCCTCTTGGCTTTTGCCATCTCAGTGACTTTACTCTATCCCTGAGCAATTTCAGATAAGCTAAGCCAGCAGCTGGGGAGACCCCAGCTGTAACTAAGCCTGATGTCCTTGCCTCATGGAAGCAAAAGCCCAAGGGACTGAATCCAAGCATCCAAGCAGAGAGAAAATATGTTTGACTACCAAGGACGTATCATCAGAGCTATGCTAAACTCTGTCTCAGTGGAATTCTTATTGAACATTTCTCACTTGGAGGTAAACTGAAGTCACTCACAGAATGTCACAGGAAATTTATTGAGGAGAGTCTTGCATTTTCAGTAATTATTTTACTCTAGAAATGAGTAGTTCATAGAGATAGGCAAAAGAGGCCTGTGAGAGCGGTCTTGGCCTGAGTTAGTGGTCAGTGCTATCAAATGATCACAATTAGTGTCCCAGTAAGAAATATTTTTTACATAGTAAGAATTGTATCTCCTTCTGGGATACCTGGACAATCATCAGAAAAAGAAAAAGGAAAAGCAAAATTATATCTTAAGTTTAAGCTAAGAGAGAGAACAATGATTTGGAAAAGCAGATAGAGCTCAATGTCGGACACTTTAAATTCCCAGTTTCATCATCTGCATATTGTGAGAAAGTACAGTCATAGCTATTTTACCATTTCTTCATGAAGGTTGTTCCCAACTACCAGCCTGTGCCTCTCTTTCCTTTAAACCAAGCTTCTCAAATGAGCACTCTATAGCTCTCATGTACACTGTCTTCTTTGAGTCACCAATAACTTCTTGTTAACTAAATTCAGTTCATTCTCTCTCTGTGTGTGTGTGTGTGTGTGTGTGTGTGTGTGTGTGTGTAACTTCAGCTCTATCACTCAATCTCTATTTCCAAATCTTTAAAAGTCTATATCTTTCTCACTCTTTTTTGATTTCTCAGACTTCTTGTACTTCTCTTTGACTTTGTCTTCTTATTTATATAATTTTGGTTTCCAATTATATGATCTTACCACTTCTACCAATTTCCTTAACTGCGAAGTGATGCCATAAAATATTGCACTTAGGATTCTTCTACTTCTCAAATCACTGATTTTTTTTTTCTCTCTTTAGCTACATCTTTAATTTCAATATATCCTTTTCCTTCATCCTTCATCTCCAAAGATAAATGTAATGGCTATCAGAATCCCAAATTTTATCCAAATACTCTGACCTCTGTCCCCTTCTCTTTCCAGTTACATGAAGACTAGAATTCAAACTCATTCCTCTGGACTCAGGTCAAGAATTGTGGCATTGAAAGCTACAAACAGAAATGGTTGATCCTTTTGCCATATGAGGGGAGAATAAAGACATTCTTAGATATATAAAAACAAAAAATGCTATCTAAATACATTTCTGGAAAAAGCCCTTTAAAATGTATCAAATACCCTTGTTGATGAGGTGTGCCCCTCCCCCCAGCAGATTTCCACTACTGCTAATCCCACTTTCCCCCACCCCTGACAGCTTCCTGCTACTGCCAATACTTTTCTTATAGTGTTATGATAATTGTTCAAGGACTGCTTATAAGTGAGAATATGTGATATTCAGTTCTTTATTTCTGTGAAAGAACACTCAGTATTATAGACTCTAAGTCCATCTGGGTTGCTGTGAAGTTCATGATTTTGTCCTTCTATATGGCTACGTAATATTCCTGCATAATGAACATTTGTCTACCTAACTCTGAATTGTACCCCACATCTTTAAAATGAAAAAATTAAAAAAGAAAAAAAATACGATAAAATAAAACAAACAAAAAAAGAAATGATGGATAAATATACTTTAATGAAATGAAATGGCCCTATAATTCAGAAAGTCTCACTGTTTATGGGGAATAAATCATACTGGTGAATTTCTGACCTCAATAATTTTTTTAAAATCATACATTATCTAGGTAGAAGAAGAAGATAACTACAAAGGAAAGCAAATAAGTTTATATCAGACTTCTTTTCAGCAATTTTGGCTAAGATAAAGCAATAGAGCAATATTATTAAAAAGTATTGAATGTGAAATTGTGACCAAATCAGTAAGTCTTCAAATCAAGTTTTAAAAAGTATATAAAATAAGTGAAATTAAATCTGAAGTAACACCTCAAGAAAGGAAAAGACAGGATACAGCAGAAATAGTGATTAGTTACAAACAAGTAGCACCAAGAGTAAACCTAAACAATTATTGTTAATGTCTGTGAAATTAATTACTACTATTAATATCCAGGTCGAAATGGGTTATATAAAACATGGTTGTTATAACAATAATAGCAACCTTAAGCTAAAACTTCCAATTATTTCAGCAAAACATGAGTAGTACACTGAGAAAAGTATGTGACTAGCAATGAAGGCACATTAAAACTGACTAAAATCTTATATTGTTCAAAAAAAGAAGGTTATTAGTTATATAAGTCTACTTCTTGATAGGTAATTCAAACATATATGTTAAATATTTGAGTATAAACTTTACTAGAATATACATGAGATGTATAGTTTCCAAATCACTTAGGGAACAAAGAAAAAACACAAACAATTAATTAGGGAAAGGGGGACTGGGAGAGAAAGTTACATTTTAAAATATGCACAAATAAAATAAAATAAGGCAAAACAAAATAACATGTCCCCCAAAAGGACCAAACATATCAGCAGTTACACTGAACATAAATAAACACAATTTATTGATAAAAAATATTATTTAGGTTAAAAAGTAGTTCTTTATTACTTCCAAAGGAAGTATATAAAACGAAATGACAAAGAAAAGTTAGAAATAAAATCCAGGGGAAAAAATGCCTTAATAAAATGAACTTTTAAAAGTTAGTGGCCGGGAAAGTTAGTGACCGGGCTTGGTGGCTCAGCCTGTAATCTCAGCACTTTGGGAGGCCAAGGTGAGTGGATTGCCTGAGTCCACGGGTTCGAGACCCACCCGGGCAACTTGGCAAGGCCTCGTCTCTACAATAAATCAAAAATTAGCCGGGAGTGGTAGTGCATGCCTGTAGTTCCAGCTGCTTGGAAGGCTGAGGTGGAAAGATCGCCAGAGCCCAGCAGGTCAAGGCTGCAGTGGCCGGGAGCTGTCACTGCACTCCAGTTGGGTGACAGAGTGAGATGCCGACCCCCCCACACAAAAAAAAGTAATGGTAATATGAGTACTTGCTCAAAAAAAAATTATGTGTAAAGAGCACTGTTGGCAACCCATGTATACAGAAACACAAAGGCCAACAAACATAAAAACATCCTTAGTCTCATGTTTTAAGAAATTCAAAGCAAAGTGATAAAAAGATGCAATTTGCATATATCAGACTGGCGAAGATCTGAGTGTTTGAGACTATCCAATGTTTGCCAATACAGAAACAGGCCCACTTAAACTTTATTTTGGCGACTATAAACTAAAATAAAATTTTTGGAGAGCAATTTGGCAGTAGCTTCAAAAATTTTTATATATACACTTTGATCCAGCCATTTTATTTCTAGGCATTCAATCTACGGATAACATTATACAATGTTGCAAAAATATATTTGCAAGGATATTCCTTGGGGCATTTTTATAGGGCAGAAACCTAGAAAGAATCCATATGTTTGTCAATAGTGGGCAAAGTAGACAAATGTTTGTATATCCCTACAATACGATCTTAGAAAATACTTTAAAATAATGGGTTGTAACTTTCTATATGGATATCAGAATGTCTTAGATAAATATGGAGTGAAAACAGTTAAGTTCATTACAATATATTCATAGTCATCCCATTTGCAATTTTGATGGAAAAATATAGATTATATTTATAATTTTATCTACACTTTATTTGTATTGTATCTTTAGCAATTAGTACAACACGTATAGCCATCTCTGATTTATCTTTCCATTCATCACACCTCAGATGTCTTACCAGTAGTATCTTCCCGGTGCCTTTCACCTTCCTGGCTTTAAATTGCAACAGAATGTGTTGGAGGGGAGTGGGGATTCCTCAAGCCTACTTCCAAATACTAAGCAGAGTGAGAGTACTGCAGTATCTCAACAGTTCATCAATGTCACACTTTTGTCCCTGTCACAGAGTGTTGCTCTTAAATATTGATCTCTACACAATCTGATGGAAACTTGTCCACGGCTGTATTTATGCCCTAGCTGGTTCTGCTGTCCCAAAGTCTGCAGGGGTGGCTGTCTTTTCCTCCAAGGGTACAGATCCATTAGCGCACATTCACATGCTCAGCTCTCACCCTCAAATCACAACACTCTGCCAGAGAGGCAGGGCTCTTAAGGGCTTTCAGAGTCAGCCACAGCCCGTGTGTGAAAGAGTTCTCCATCCCCTCTGGTGATCACAAGCCATCTCCTTCCCAGTGTGCACCCTCTGAAGTTCTTCATGTCTTTTGTCTCCAGTAGAGCTAAATGAGACATCTCAAGTCATCAGTGAGGAGTTGTTTTTTTTTTTTCTTGAGTTGGAGTCTCACTCTTGTCGCCCAGTCTGGAATGCAGTGGTATGCTCATGGCCTCTGCAGTCTCGACCTGCTGGGCTCAGGTGAGCCTTCCGCCTCAGCCTTCCAAGTAGCTGGAACTACAGACGCATGCCACCATGCCTGGCTAGTTTTTATGATTTATTGTAGAGATGAGGTCCCACCAAGTTGCCCAGGCTGGTCTCGAATCCCCAGCCTCGGGCAATCCTCTTGCCTGGGCTTCCCAAAGTGCTGTGATTACAGACTGAGCCACCATGCCCAGCCAGCAAGAATTTTTAGCAGTACTGAACTACAAAAATGAAGAAGTAGGAGTTCTGGATTTTCTACCATATTTTAATTTAACAATATTCTCACCAGTACCTTGTGTATCCCTTGACCAGGGCAACAGGTAGCTGACATTTACATAACTAATATAGTCCACCTAAATAATGTTTTCCTTAATAATTTTTTTAAAATTCCAAAGCGTCACGTTGTACTTAACTCTAGACATAAAAGAGGCTCACATTCATACATGACACACACACACACACACACACACACACACACACACACGTATACCTTTATTATAAACTGTACCTATTGACTTTTCTATTCAGTTCTGTTGAACTGATTGATTTATTACTGTGACAATACCTCATTGCTTTAATTATTAGTTTTGTAATATGTTGATGTATGATAGGGTATATTCATTCATTCATATTTTAATGTTTGTTTTCAAATAGTCTGGCCTATTTGTCCATTTTATATTTTCTTGAAACTTTGAAAACTGTTTGCCAAGTTCAGCAAAACTCCCTGCTAGGGACTTTAACTTTGTGTTCCAATGACTTTAAAATAACTTTGCAATAATTGGCATCTTTACAACATGGAATCATTCTATCCAGGAACATAGTATGTCTCTATTTTTATTCTATTCATCAGTACTGTTTTACTTTTGTTTTCATATACATCTTGTACCCTTCTTGTTAAATATTTTATACTTTTGTTATTATCATAAATGGGATCATTTACTTTATTATATTTGTAACTGATTGCAAATATTGATTAGGAAAGCTATTGATCACTGTATATTGATCTTGTAACCAGCCACTTTACTACTCTCTTTTATTCTTATAGTTTTTCATTTTACTTCCTTGAATTTTCTAGGGAAATATATTATTTTATTATGGGTGAAAATTTGCCTTATTGCCATTGCCCATAACTTTTATTTAATTTTTCTGATCTTACTACATTGGCAATAAGTTCCAAGACATCACTAATTAGTACTGGTTATAGTGAGCATTCTTGACTTATTTCTGGATGCTTCAGTTAGAAATGTGTTCAGCTGTGAACAACTCAACTAAAGTTTTCTTCCTCCCCCTCCTTTCCTCTTTCATAATTAGGAGTCCACGGTTTACTAGTTATGATACACCTGTTCAACAAAACTGCCAAAAACGTGTCAAGCTCTTTATCTCTTCCTCTACATCATCCTTAGTATGTTGGGATTTGATCTTAGGCTCCTTACTTCTTGACTGAAAAAATTGCTCTCATAGTCAAGGCAAAAAGATGGGGGATAGTCTGATGCCTCTTTTCATCAAGTGAAAAAGCTTTCTTGGAATGAATAGGAGACTTCCACGTACAATCAAGTGAACAAAATTTGATCCTATGACCGCCTTCAACAGCAAGAGAAGCTGAGAAAATGAATATTTAATTAAACACTTTGACCCCTAGAAAGGACATTTTGTTTTGTTAGCAAAGAAGAAATGAGCAATGAATAATGGGTAGACAACTAAGACTGTCTGCCACACGGACTTTCTAGGGGATGAGTTTAGCGTTTCAGTAATTGTTAGGATGTGTGCTGTAATTTTGTGATACAGAATTTTATCAGCCTGAGGGAGCTGTTTTCTATTCTTAGCTTGATGAAGCTTTTTAAAATCAGGAATGAATGTTAAATGCTATCAAAACCCTTGTGGCATCTATGAGAAGATAATATAATGTGTTTGTTTTTTCAATTAATATGTTAATTTAGAGTAATAGATTCCAATTGTTGAATCATTCTTGCAATTCTGGGATAAACTATGCTTGGAATATAGTTATTCTGTTGCTCCAATACTGTATTTAATTTGAAAATACCATGCTCATATGTTTTGCATTGATGCTTACGAGTGAAATTGATATATAGTTTTTTTTAATGCAATCCTTGTCCAGTTATTTTCATGAAAATTATGTAGCCACATAAAATGAGTTAGGGAGCATCCCATCTTTTTCCATTTAAATAGTTTAAATAAAGTTATTTATCCTTTGAAGATTTGGTAGAAATCTTCTTTTCAATAACTTAATCTTGGTAGCCTTATTAAGGCTATGGATCTGCAATGATATGTTTTGTGTTTTCTCTTGATTCTTAATATCTTCAAGTTTTGTTTCTTATTGAAACAGCAATTATATTTCTATCTTGTGGGGGTGATATGCTTTATCTTCAATTTCTTGTCCTACTATTATGCATTTTGTTAAAAACTTGACTCTAAGTACGGTCATGTAACAAATAATGATGTTTTAGTCAATGACAGACCACATATACACAACAGTGGTCCCATAAGATTACAATACAGTGTTTTTACTGTATCTTTTCTATTTTGATATAGTTAGATACAAAAATACCATTGTGTTAAAATTACTTACAGTATTCAGTACAGTCACATGCTGTACAGGTTTGTAGCCTGAAGCAACAGGCTATGCCATATAGCCTAGGGACCATAGTACCATCCAGGTTTGTGTAAGGACACGCTATGATGTTTGCACCCCAACCAAATTGCTTAATGTCACATTTCTCAGAGTGTATCCCTATCATTAAGCAACAAAAGGCTGTATTTTTTAAATGTTTTTCTCACATTTTCATTTTTTCCAAATAACCATTTCCACATTGATTTTTCCTAGTTATAGAAAGCATTTCTTACATTCATGTGAATATTAGGTGGCATTTACTTTTATTTTATTTTGTTGTTGTTACTTTCAATAGTGAGTACGTGTTGTTTTCTGTTACCTAGCATCCATTTTGTGCGTAGCCTGTGCTGTGTGGGTATCAGTGGAATGGATTTGCCATTCTCTCTGCTTACCTTAGGAGAATTAGGGAATGGCTATGACCTAGATTTAGCCAATCTAATGCTCTTGCTTCAGATTTTGAATATTGGAAGAGGTACAAAATGTAGGAGCAGTTGAAAAGGTGTTTACCATTGTAAGGGCAATGACATGAAGAGTCCAGAGATGGGACTGCAGTGATATTCTAGTAGTAGCAAGTATCTAATAATAGCAATGCACAAAATAGCAGCCAAACTAGACCTGGGTAATCTTTCCTAATGTCTGGCCTAACCTCTCTGACCTCTTGCCTGATTCTCCAGCTTATAGTTGATTCTGTAAGCTCCATGCTATCCTTCCAATAAATTTCTTTACTGCTTGAAAGAACCACAGTAAGTTCTGTTGCTTGAAACCAAGAAGTATTTTCATTGATAATTTAAAATTTCCTGCTTTAGCAGTAGTAAATGTTGTCTATAAAAATTCTGTTTTATAGAAATTTATAAAGTTTTTTTTTCTTTTGGAGCCTAACATAGTCAAATTTTATTAATAGCAAATTTTAGCTTATTTTCAGTTCATGAAATCTAAGATTTGTATGTATCAAACTTGTTTATCATATAATTTAAATCTTCTGTTTTTCCCCTGTTTGTTTTGTTAGTTTCTGAGATAAGTGGGTTTAGGTCTCACACTGTTGTTACAAATCAGGTTAGGTCCTGACCATTTTGTTGGTGAATTCCCAATATCTGTAGGCATTTGTCCTAGGTTAGTTTCTCCACAGAAGACTCTTCCAGTTCCTTGCCAAGAGAGACATAAGGCTAGCTGCCAACATGCTGGCTGAAGAATATTAAAAGGCCCAAAATATCCTCAACAGAGACATATTTTCTTTTAATTCTCCTTTTTATAGAATGCTTAACCTCTGTCCAAAGACAGGACATTCTCACCTCTCCATAGGAAAAACCTCTTGACTTCTGAAAAGTTGGAGAAGGTGGATCTATAGTTATTTGGAGGAAGCAAAGGGGTGCAAAGGTTTAACTACTCATTAGACAGAATTCCAACCTTCTGATTTTAGTCGTGTCTTTTGTTCCTTCCTGCCCAGGTTTTGTAGGGTGCTATGATTCAAATGACTTTGCTTGTCATTTGCATTGCCTCTACAGGCCTTTCTCCAATGTGATAAAAAGGTACCACTCGTCTAACTGCTTTCTTTGTCCCATATTGGACAACTCTGATTCATAGACTCCTTCCCAACTCTCTTTTTCTTTCCTTTTAATTTTATTTATTTATTTATTTATTTTGAGTCTCACTCGGTCGCCCAGACTGGAGTGCAGTGGCTGCTCCCGGCCACCGCAGCCTCGACCTGCTGGGCTCCGGCGATCCTTCCACCTCAGCCTTCCGAGTAGCTGGATTTACAGGCATGCGCTACCACGCCCGGCTGATTTTTTTTTTTTTTTTTTTGATTTATTGTAGAGATGAGGTCTCGCTGCCCAGGCGGGTCTCGAACCTGAGGGCTCAGGCAATCCACTCACCTCAGCCTCCCAAAGGCGCAGGATTACAGGCTGAGCCATGGAGCCTGGCTGAACTCTCTTTTTCTTTGGGGATACACACACACAAACACACCGCCCTCCCCACACACACATACTATATACATAGAAACATATATATAGTTTTAAGTAGGTTTTTATTAAGGAATTGAGATGTTTCTTTTTCCCTCCCTCCTTTCTTGTCTTCCTTTGTAGTAATGGAAGTAGTTTTATTTTTCTCTTTTCTACTTTATATAGCTTTTTCTCTGAAGACCAGACAGGGCTGAGAATGGAGTAAGAGGGAGAGGCACCTTGGATGCAAAATGTAAAGAGGCACATGCTGTCAAGTCCTAACCTTGCCTTTGCATGACCCTAAAAAGGAATGTCTCCTCAAATTTTACACCCCAGATGCCTGCCTCTCTTACTCTACTCCTGAGTTTGCTGAGAGCATTTTCTTATCCGAACTGCAGTTAAAGGACAGAATTCAAACAGAAAGTTACAGCATCATTGGCCTCAGGAGTCAAAGGATGGAATATGAGACTGCTAGAGTAACTGGAAGTTAATGGAGGAAATTCTAGAAAGAAAAGAGTCACAGAGAAGGAGCTACAAGATCTGTGTGCAAGCTGCCCTCAAATTCCTTGCTGATCCCTGAACAATGCATGCATGGAATCAGATTCCAAGAAACCCAACATAAGATTCAACACACCTCAGAGAATGATAACAGAATCTAAGGTCCCTACAGTATGTAGTCTACAATGTTCAGATAAAATACTTTTAGATTTGCAAAAACATTACCTGTAATAAACCAAAAATAGTCAGTAGGAATACAACTACAAATGTCCCAGATGTCCCAGCTTGAGCTAACAAGGACATTAGAGAAACAGTGATATATATGTTAAAGAAGCTGTAGAAAAATAATTTAATTGGCAAAATAATGGGAAATTTCAAGAACAATAAAGAATTTTATACACTGAAACCATATCTCATGTATTGGAACTATAAATAACAACCAAATGGAAATTTTAAAACTAAAAAATACAACAGCTCAAATGAACTATTTGTTGGATAATATTATCCGCAGACTGGATACAATAGGAGAGAAGACCAGTGAGCTTAAAAGCAAGTCAATAGATAATTTACAACTCTAAGTACAGTAAGATAATGATAATAAACTTTGAAAATGAAAAGCTTTCAGTGGCAAATGGAGCAGTGTCAAGCTGTCTAATATGTGTATCAATGTAATTGCAGAAGAAGAGGGGAAAGTTATGAGGCATAAAAAATACTTAAAGAAATATTACCTGAATTTTTTTCCACAATTGTTCAAAAACCACATGCCACTGATCCAGGAGGCACAAGCAGAATAAATACAAAGAAAACCATACTTTGGTACATTATAGTCAAACTGGAAAGCAAAAGAAAAGAAAAATCTTAAAAGAGGCAAAGGAAGGGAGACACATTACATACAGGAAAATACTAACAGCAAAAAGACAGACTTCTCAGAAACTATGAAAGCCACAAAACAATGGAACATTATCTTTTAAGCACGGAAAGGAAATATTTCAATTAAGGAAATATTTCAATTAAGCAGGGGGGAAATATTTCAAAAATGAAGGTAATGTACAATTACTTTTAGGTGAAAGCTTAGAAATTTTGTTTTCTGTAACTCTTTCTACACTCCCAAAATGCTAAAGGAAGTTCTTCCAACAAAGTATAATTATATCAGATGGAAATTAAAATCTATGGGAAGAAATATAGAGTGGGAATGGTTCTAGTTACTTCTTAAAAAATTATGTTAAAGTCAATAGACTCTCTAAAGCTAAAAATAATAACATATTGTGGCATATATAACATACAACAGCAAGAGATATGATAATAATAATAAAAAATAAGAGGAGTATAAATGGAAACATGTTAGAATCTTACCTGATAAGTGAAATAATGTTACATTAACTCAAGATATACAGTGATGGGGGGTGAGATTGGCAGTAGAGGGAAACTGCTAGCGGAGGGAGGGGCATACCTCATCAACAAGGGTACCTGAATAATCAATGTTTGTATACCTAACCCTGAATTGTATCCCATATCTTGATAATAAAAAAAAAGATAGGCCGGGCTCAGTGGCTCAGCCTGTAATCCCAGCACTTTGGGAGGCCGAGGTGAGTGGATTCAAGACCTACCTGGGTAACTTGGCGAGGCCTCCTATCAACAATAAATCCAAAATTAGTGGGGCGTGGTAACGTACACCTGTAGTTCCAGTTACTTCGAAGGCTGAGGCGGAAGGATCGCTGGAGCCCAGCAGGTCGAGGCTGTGGTGGCCAGGAGCAGCCACTGCACTCCAGTCTGGACGACAGAGTGAGACTCCAACTCAAAAAAAAAAAAAAGATATACAGTGATAAATTGGGGATTTGAATTACAATCTCTAGAACAAACACTAAAAAAAAAAAAATCTGAAGAAGTCCTGGAAAATCAGGAAATGACCCTGGAACCCAAGGTGTTAGCCAGCAATGTTCTGAACACTCATGGTATCTTTTCAGGTCACTTGCCCATGGCCTAAGCCTTTCTTCCCTCATTGGAGAGACTTTAGGAAAAGGTGTCTATATGAAAAGAGGTAAAAGTAGCAGTCTATGAAGTATGTAAGAAACTATCTTATTTCAGTCATTCTGTGAATAATACCTCACTCATGTCCTGATGGCCTTCTGTGATCTGCATAATTGTGTTACACTGTGGTGGGCATGACATTTCTGGAGGCAACTGGAAGAATCAGAGAAGCTTTGGATACCGCTACAAAGGTATATGTGCACCATTTAGTTATATCCAGAATGAGTTGGATTAGAGGGACGTGCTTACACCACTTGACTATTACTCCGCTATATTCAGCCACATGCACAAGAGAAGTATATCTAGCCACTCTGGGCACATGTGCCTTGTGTACCAACACACAGATGTAAAGTAGTATGGGAAGTTTCAGATACGCCTTAGTTAACTGGTCACAGATAGAGAGCACCAGGAAAATAAGTAAGCACCAGTTTTAGTTTAGGGACTCTTATGCACCCTAAAAGAGGTTACAATGGAAGTTATGATTTAAGAAAACAATGTTCTTTGTCATGCAAGGGAATACACTAAAAGTAGTTAGAAGTACCTAAGCTAACCTTAGAAAGCATTATAGACTGGGCACGGTGGCTCACTCCTGCAATCCCAGTACTTTGGGAGGCCAAGGTGAGAGGTTAAGCCCAGGAATTTGAACCAGCCTGGGCAATATCTTGAGAACCTGTCTCTACAAAAAAATATTAAAAAATTAGCTGACCATGGTAGCACACACCTGTAGCCCCAGATACTCAAAAGGATGAAGTGGGAGGATTGCCTGAGCACAGGAGGTCAAGGCTGTGGTGACCCATGATCGTGACACTGCACTCCAACCTGGGTGACAGACTGAGACCCTGACCAAAAACAAAAACAAAACTCTATTCACAATAGCAAAAACCAACCATGCTGCCCATCGAAGCTGGACTGAATTAAAAAAAAAAAAAGTGGTACATATACACAATGGAATATTATACAGCCATAAAGAAGGACAAACATGTGTACATCACAGCAACTTGGATGAATTTAGAGTCTATCATACTCAGAGATCTAGCACAGAAACAAAGAGCAGAGTACCATATGTTCTCACTCATAAGCAGACCTTGAACAATTATCATAATACTATAAGAAAGGGATTGGCAATAGTGGGAAACTGCCAGGGGAGGGAGGGGCACACCTCATCAACAAGGGTACCTGCATAATGGACATTTGTATACCTAATCCTGAATTGTACCCCACACCTTTAAACTAAAAAAAAATATAAAATAAAATAAAAAGAATTTAAACATTGTATAGTATTTGATAGGTAAAGGAACAATTGTAAATTTTAGGTATGATAAGGGTATTATAGCTATATTTAAGGAAATATATACATATGCTCATATGTATATATTTATGTGTATATAAATGCATATTCAATAATGAAAAAAACCATTACAGATGCATGAATTAACAGTTGTAGTATCTTCAAATTTGCTTCTTCTGTATATAGGTACATGATTTATACGTATGAATTACAATATGTGTGGGTTAAAAATAAAATAATATAGGTCATGGAGGGAAAACAAATGGATAGCTTATCAATTTCAAATTGTATTCACAGTAATTAAAGCCAGGAAAAAAAGCGAAGTTCTCTTCTCCTCTTTCCTCCCACTTACAAAGCATTGTCTGGCCCCTGCTTTCAGGACAAAACATTACACTCCTGCTTTCCCATTATGGATTAGAGAAGATATTGGGATACCGATCATTTGTAATTTTCACTTACAGTTAACATCCCTAAACACGAAACCAGTTCCAAATTACATTCCCTAATTAGGGGCTGGGGAGAGGGCTCTGAGTTAAGCCTTATTAGGAAAGAATACAAAACCTCTATACCATTTCTCTCCAAAAACCCTAACTTAAATCCATATGTTGTCTTCCTTGAGAAATTTTTTAGTCTTCCTTTTATATGTGATATTAGAATCATCAGTGTATTTTAGAAAGAAACCTTAAATGAAAAGCCTAAGAATGGGATGATAGCTTTACTCCAACTTTCTGCCTTTACCTGTGTGAGGTTGAGCAATTCTCTTTATTTTTTTGAATACCACTTTTCTTATCTGTAAAATGGAAATTTTCCATTTCATCAGTGATGCTTAAACCTTTTTAGGTCATATGTTCTTTTGAGATAAACTTGCTCAAAAGAATAATTCACTAAACTAGACAAATGTGTCTCCTCTCATGCTTTCTCACTATTTCTTAGAGTCTGGCACTTGCTAAGACCAAGCTAAGAATACAACAGACATTTTTATAATTTAATCTTTTGATTGATAAGGAATCATCAGTGTCTGATTGTTTTTAGATATTTCACCCAGAGTTCAGCCTTCCTGATATCTTTCCTTTCATTCTCTTCTATGCATAGACACTGAAATTTTCTTTCCTTCTCCAGCAAGTAACTAGACAAAACAAAGAATAAATATGAACAAGTTGAAATCCAAAACACACAAAAAGATGAGATCTTCGGAGAAAAAGAAACGTTAAAAGGACCAAGAGACTGTGAGGAAAGGGAAATAGAACATAAATAAGGTTATCACCGTTGGCAGAGCTGTGCCCACATGGGATGGCCCAAATGTCTAAGAGAGAGGCGCTTCCTTTCTGAATAGGAAACAGACTGACAAAATTCTCACCACTTTTTGGACTATATGAGTTGGAAAACATCACCTGAACTTTATTCTTTAATGATGTGTATGTGTATGTGTGTGTGTGACCAAATTCTACCCTTCTGCTCTCCAGGAGATCCCTGGATTCATGTGTGGAACACAGGAATTCAAAAAAGCTATCTTGGAAGCAAACTTGCAAACCAGTTGCTTTTTCTGAATTTTCCATCACTTTCCCATATTTGTCACACATTTATAAAATTTTAAATTTAATTTCAAAAATGCACAGGCCGTAAATGTCCACATCTATCCCCCAGAATGAGAACCTTTAAATTATATAATAGTTAAGTGCCTTTTTGTTCTAACATCCAGAATCTATGCCTATCTTTGCATATACTTTTTTGAAGTAGAAAAGTTAGTTTTTGCATATGGAGAAAATAAATATAAAGAGACAAACTAACTCTGTTCGATAGCATAAATGGCAAGTAGAGAGCCATTCCTGGAGGCAGGTTTCACTCAGGCTCTTTAGAAAACTGTGTTGACCTTAACTGCTTGAAATAACTTTGCCACTTCAGAAAAACAATAAAGAAGAAAATAGGGATTCGTACTGGACAGAATTTAAGCCAACTAGAATTCAACCAGAGAGAGTAATTCAATAAAAGTCCCAGATAAAAGTCAACAGATTTTTATTTTTTTAAGAAGATAACAACTCCAGTCACTGGAGTCCTCTCTGGTGTGCCCAACCTTTCTCCCTTCTCTATCCTGCACATTTAAGCTGCACTTGTTGTTCCAAGGTCAATATTCTTTTAGCAAACTGACTAAATTTCATTCTGAAGGATTTCAAATACAACAAAAGTTGATCCACTGCAAAGATGAAAGAGCTGCTTAACAGCTGTGATAAAGGAAATTAAAACATTTGGACACTCTTTCTACTGGGAATTAAACTATTTTCACTAAGACCCACACATACCAGTGCACTGGAAGAGCTGACAACAAACAAATGGAAATAAATGATGAAAAAGCAAATCCACTGTTACATTTGGAACTTTTTTTTTAAGGCAAAATGTTTCCAGAAAGAAACTAATTTTCGTTTTTAAAAGTCTCACTTCTCTCTTGAAGGAAATCCATTGCTCTAAAAATTTCTCTAAAACTCCTTAGTAAATTTTTTTGGCATAGAACACAAATAATTTGGTAATTTCAATGATGTCAATTCTTATAAGTTTATTATAAAATTGTTTACAAATATAGTCAAAAGTCAAAGCAAAGTTGTTGAATAACTGAATAGTGATCATTGCTTATTGGACTAGAGTATATATATCAGGCAGGGTCTTGGCTTACCAAGTGATAACAGAAGAAATTAATAGAGAAACTGTTTGCAAGATGTGTTAGGTTTCTCTGGAGAAATAGATATAAAAATATACATACAAAAATGTATATATATATATAAAATATTTTTTATAAATATACAAAAATGTTGTGTTTTGTATATACCTTATATACATTTCTGGATTAGATAAGCATATATATAACTGGATTAGATAAACATATATAGCCGGGCTCGGTGGCTCAGCCTGTAATCCCAGTGCTTTGGGAGGCTGAGGTGAGTGGATTGCCTGAGCCTGCGGGTTCGAGAACCGCCTGGACAACTTGGCGAGACTTCATCTCTACAATAAATCAAAAATTAGCCGGGCGTGGAAACACGTGCCTGTAGTTCCAGCTACTTGGAAGGCCGAGGCGGGAGGACCACCGGAGCCCACCAAGTCGAGGCTGCGGTGGCCAGGAGCGGCCACTGTACTCCAGTCTGGGTGACAGAGTGAGACTCCAACTCAAAAAAAAAAAAAGATAAACATATATATATGTTTATCTAATCCAGAAATACCCTCACAGACACACCCAGGATAATATTTGAACCATGTCTGGGCACCCCATTACTCGGTAAATTTGATATATAAAATTAACCCTCATGCAAGAGTATTGACTGAGTTTTTAAAAATCAAGTGTCCTGGGACTAGAAAAATATCCCTATCCTGGGTTAAAAATAACCCAGAGCCATTACAACATATTACATAGGCCTGGAAGAGGAAGATCTTAGCACATGCCAAAGAGTTTAGGGGTTGTCCAGAAACTGAAGCTTTGGCAGGGAAGGAGCAAATAAATAAATACTTATAGAGATCCGCTTCCCCTATAATAGAACAAGATGGAAAAGGCTGAGTGTTGAACATGGATGAACAAAAGAAACATAAATAGCATACTATTATATTTAAAAACCAGGGGAAATGAGCTGGACACAGTGGCTCATACCTGTGATCCCAGAACTTCGGGAGGCGGGAGGATTGCTTGAACCCAGGCGTTCAAGACCATCCTGGGCAATGTAGCAAGAGCTCATCTCTTAAAAAAATAATAATAAGGGGAAATTATGTAAGCTACAGAATCATAGCCTAAAGCATAGCCATGCACATATGCTAGAATACACTTAGTAGCTTGAATTATATCAAAGAAACTGCTTTGAAACAAAATACAGGCATTGAGGCCCCATCCATATTTATCAAATAAGAACCTGTGAAGCTTGATGTCAGACAATTAATATATTTTTAAGTTTCTACACGTGACTTTTTTTCTACATCTCTGATTTGAGGACACAACCTTGAAGGATATTTGTTGTCATCTGTCTCTATCTGTTTTTGGAACATGTCTTGTTTTTAAAATAAGCCTCAGGTAGAATATTGCTTACCTGAAATGGTTGAAATGGAAACTGCTTCCGATTTCTAAATTTTTTGGATTTTTGAATATTTGTATTTACAAAATGAGATATTTTAGAGTTGCAACTCAAATCTAAACACAAAATTTATTTATGTTCTGTACATACCTTATAAACCTACACGGAGGGTAATTTTATAAAGTATTTTAAACAATTTTGTGCATGAAACAAAGTTTGTATACTCTGAAACATCAGAAAACAAACCCATGGGAACGGTCTCAGTCACCCATGTGGACAACATGGTTGTTTGGCATCACCATCATTCCTGACTTTGAATTTATATACTACCAATAAGCAATCATTTTCTTATACTTATTCACACATAAGTACTTAACAGTAAGAAAGAGACATCAATAATACAGTTGGGGGGGGAATGTGTTAAGGGAAACTAAGCAGCACGGCATCATCACCAGAATGCCTGTAACAGATATTAAACACCAGCAACAACAATGAAGGTTTTCAGCCCCCACCTATCATGCGGCTTTAAAATTGTTTTATCTTTATTTGTTTTGAGTCACAGTATTAGTCTGTCACTGGAGTGCAGTGGCATGATCACCATTACTGCAGCCTCGACCTGCTGGGCTCAGGCAATCCTTCTGCCTCAGTCTTCTAGTAGCTGGGACTACAGGTGTCCATCACCATGTCTGGCTAATTTTTTTATTTATTATAGAGACAAGGTCTCGCCATGTTGCCCAGGCTGGTCTTGAACTCTTGAGCTCAGGCAATCCTCTCTCCTCAACCTCCCTTAGTGCTGAGATTACAGGCATGAGCCGTCGCGCCTGGCTGATGCTGTGTTTTAATGATAAGGTGACTGTACACTGTATTTTTTTTTTTTTAGGTGATAATAAATATTAGAAGCAGTTGAGAGACCAGGAGGTGGGTTTTCTGGGGAGGAGGAGGCATGCTGCTGGATGGCTTTTTTAAATGTTTCCCCTAGAGTTATCTAACTCATTAAAAGAGTTTTTGTCTTAGATGTCTCTGACTTTATAAACTGATCTTTTTATTTGTTCTGTTGTGAATACACACTGCTCTAGTCCTTCAATAGGCCCATCGCACATTTTCACCATGCTGTGTAAAGGAATTTTTTTCTCCAGTGTTAACAATGTCATCTTCATCATCACCAATTATCATAATCACCTGGATTCAGAACCATTCAGCTATTTTACCATCAATCAAAAGAACAACTGAAGCCTCAGTATCAATTGCTATTAAAGCTTCCTTGATACCCACTTATTCCAGTATACCAATAGACTATGAAGGTATATATTTTGCATATGTAAAAAGGTCAGGCATCATTTTTCTTCTTACTCAACATACAGAATCTTTCAGAGTGACCACTTTGTTAATCATCACCACTAAACATAGTTGTAGGCCTGAGGTTATTCCAGGCATGCACATGTATGTTTTTAGTCACTGTGTTCTAAGTGTTGGCAACAGCATATATGGTATCCTTCATGCTAAATTCTTTATGAAATTCTTCCACACCCATGCCTGTTGATAGCATCCTGTTCACTGTTGCTAGCATCCTGTTCAAGAATGTATTTTCTATTTACTCTTCATTTATCTAAGAATTCCCTGGTCACATGGATGAATTCATGAAGTCACATTTGGGGAAAGTACATGGTATAAATATTATTTTTGATGAGAATTTCAGCTAGAGGATGAGGAGAACCATTATGAAGTAATTACAAAATCTTGCAGTCATCATCCAGTCCAGCTTCCCTGCAGTGAGCACAGCTGCTGGTACAAAATGTTTGTAAAACCAATCAGAAAATACGTCCCTGGTGATCCATGCCTTTCTGTAAGCCCAGTAATGGGTTGGTGAGAAATTCACTGTTTGAAAACAGAAAGGATGCAAGCTTTTGCCTATCACAGCAAGTTGACATTTAGGCATGCCTGCTGCATTAGCATATCCCAGCATTAAGGATAGACATCTTTAATTCCTGTGAGCTGATTCATCATCTGTAGTCAGTATTTTCTGGGGCAATAACACCAAAACATTGATGTTTCATCAGCATTATAGTCTTGTTCTGGCATCAGATTTTCATCAGTAATGACCTTGGCAAACTTGTCAATGAATTTCTCCACTGCTTCGTGATCAGCAGATGTTCTATCACCACAAGTTTTTAAAATTTTAAAGCTGTTATCTTTTCTTAAGCTTCAGTAACCAGTTCATTGAGTACTCCCAGTTCCCTTCAATTTTCAGTTCATTGCAGTAGATCTTTGCTTGTTTTATAATTCCTACCCCTACCTCACTTCATACTCAAAAGAGGAGTAATGTTGCTGTAGATCAATCAATGTCAAGGATGCTGATTTGTCTTCATTTTCTAAGAATGAGACCATAATAGAGAATGTACAAATAACTGCATTTTAGGGGAAAATTACAGTTTATCTTGCTGGCTGAAATACTCTGGAAGAGCATTGTTTACCATTGAAGAAACTGAGTAAAGAAAATATTTTTGTGCCTGCAAATCATTTTGGCATACTATGCTGCCTCATGACATATCAAACAATTAAAAACCAAACCAAAATAATCTATAAATTTCGAGATCAAAAAGGTGTTTCTTTCATAAGCCCTGGTAACACTTCCCCAGATTCTTTATACTAATACCCAGAAACACACAGATAGATGAAACTCACAAGGACAATAACAAAGCAGAAGACTAGCCATTCTCAATGGAGGCAAATATGATGCCATAGAAAAAAATGAATCAGTAGTGTGGAGTCAAATTTACAACACTCTCAAAGAAAGTTGAAAGATCAAATGATTTTTTTTAATGGGAAAAAATGATAGAAAGAGAAGAGTGCTCAATGATCAAAATATCAATGCTTCTGGAGATACAGTTGATTTTCATTATATGTGGTAGTGATAGTCTACAAAGTGCCTGTGAATTAATGAATATTGAACCATTACCCACAGGGAAAATACAGGAATAGATTCCTTCCCTGTGAGTTCTGGACACATTTTCTTCAACGGATCAATGCATAACTTCGTTTTATGTGTGTTTCTGTTTAAAGACACCTTATTTAACATACATTTTTATTAACACTAAACTCACATCCAATAGCCCTATAATTTATGTCTGACCAAAGTTTATCTAAAATGCACAATTTCCCTGTAAGGTACATCCTTCCTGCGCTTAGGAAAACCAGTCAGAACTGCAGCATGGCATTTGGGGATCATTTTAAATGGAGAAATCATCGACAAAAGGCACAAAAATATTCTTAAATGTGGCATTAAGTACACCATGAAAAAGACCCCTTTTTTCAGTATGAACTAGAATAAAGAGTGTCACCTCGTTCACCTCAGCTAAGAATGTATGCACTGAGGGACTGAAAGTTATTGATGCTAAACATATATGTGTGTGTCCCCAAGTGACTGCGAAGGCACTGCAAGTATTATTTTGGGATCACAAGTAAGTTTTAGCAAGTAAGCCAATTCACAAATACAGAGTGCATGGGTAAAGAGGATCAACTGTATGATAATGTGTAACAGAGATATAATAGAACGAAATTATCCAAGTAGCATATTTCTGTATGAAACTGAAAAAACTCATTACACCCTAGTGAAATCAAAGAAGAGACTGTGCAACACTTTCTGACAAAATATCATAAGTAATGTTATATAAGAAGCATCCAAACAGAAATAAAAATGAAAAAATACATCTGTATGAATAAACAAAACACTAAGAAAAATACTTCCAATAGAATAATGGGTAAAGGACTTAAATGGTGTTCACAAGGAGAAAAATAGCCAATAAGAATAAGTGATTCAAACTCTATAGTAAACAGGAAATACAAATGTGTTCATAAAATTATCAACAGTATATTAATATCAAATGTTTTTAGCAAGGCTGTAGAGTTAGGCATTCCAATAATCTTTTGCTAAAGTGTCAATATGAACAATTTTGATGGGCAATTTAAGAATATGAATCCGAAAACACAAAAGTCTTTTGAGCTAACAACATTTCTTGTAGGACTAGAACCATTAATGAGCATAAATCTACAATGATCTTTGTCACATTGTTCTTTATAATAATGAAAAATTTGAAATTCTGTGAATGCCCGACATTGAGTTAGAATACATCATAAGATAAAATAGTAACAGGGTGCCTGAATGAAACGCAATTGTACACCTAACCTTAACTGTACCCCACAAAATCATAATAAAAAATATTGATTAAAAAAGATAAAATAGTATTTAACCACATAAATAATACTGTGGAGGATCCATATATAAATGTATCCTAAATACAAGTTTTCTGAAATTACATACAGCTGTATCAGCATATATACTTATATGGATACATGTATGTATGTGCAATGCAAATATATACATATACACACACATACACACAGCTTTTCAAAAATCAACATGAGATATATTTTTAAAAGTCTCAACAATAAATAAAAATATGTTAGATTTTTAAGAAGAAAATTTAACTGGTATGACACTCCTTGAACTTTTTTTTTTTTTTTGAGTTGGAGTCTCACTGTCGCCCAGACTGGAGTGCAGTGGCTGCTCCCGGCCTCCACAGCCTCGACCTGCTGGGCTCCAGCGATCCTTCCACCTCAACCTTCCAAGTAGCTGGAACTACAGGTGCGCGCTACCACGCCCGGCTGATTTTTTGATTTATTGTAGAGATGAGGTCTCGCCAAGTTGCCCAGGTGGGTCTCGAACCCGCGGGCTCAGGAAATCTACTCACCTCAGCCTCCCAAAACGCGGGATTACAGGCTGAGCCACCGAGCCCAACTGACACTGCTTAAACTTAAGATCGTCAGTCTTGTTTTTAGTTCTTCATCTTCCTTGATTGCTCTTAAGAATAGTGCCACGCCCAACTCTCCCAATAAGAAGTTCAAATATTGAACCATTCTCAAGCTATTCAGATTTGCCAGTGTTCTGCAGAAAATGGTCCTACCAGAGATGTTAATGTGTTCATACCTACTTGGGTCTCCTGCCATTCTCAGTTGATTTTAAGACTCCAAATAAAGTGTTCCTTGTTAAATTGCAATTGGCATGAAGTTAGCTACAGTCTACAAATCCAAATTGAGTAGCTTGTGATCAAGTCTGTGTGGGGCTAGGCCCATGGAGGTGTGTCCTCGGGGGTGAATAAGTAAGAGGTACATTAGGGAAAGCAGACGGATGTGCAAAGGCATCCTTGAAAGGAAAATCACATTTCGGCTCATCAGATTGAAATACACAGACACACAGGCACATTGTCTTATATGACTGATCGAGAAAAATTGATGCCTTCAGTCGTTGCCGATTACTCTTCCAAAAAGAATTGCTTAAAATTTTTTTTAAAAAAGAATTGAACTTGAATTCCCAAACTGCAATCATAGGCAACACAAGCGTAGATGTGTGTGTCGATGTGTGTGTTTGTGTATGTGTGCATTAAATCTTAGTTTTCCTATAGTAGAGCAGTATACACTATGAGAGTGTGGCTGGGCACTTGTCCCTGGGAGGTCACGGAGGTGAAAAGCAGCTCTGTTTCTGCTGGAAGAGCAAAGAAGGAAGAGGCTAATAGCCAGGGAAATAGGCCAACCATGGATATTAAACCCAAAAAAAGCACAAACACGTATCACCCTGAAAATAGAGCTGGCTGGACAGATGGTGGACTGGAAGAGCCTGTTGAGAAAGAAATTGCTGAGAACATTTTAATTATCTTTGACTATTTGACTACTGCCATGATTGTGAAAGCCACACAAAGGAAGTCATCCCCTGGATGAAAGCTGTGCTGCTGAACATACAGTAGTCTTAATCTATCATCCTTTCACAGGCCAGATAAAGTACCCTGCCATTTAATTCTAGAGTATACAATTTTCATAAGAGAAAGACCCCTTGGATTGTTCAGAGGCCCCTGTCTACTGCCCTGTGGGTGACACAGCTGTGTTCACTAACCCAGTGACATAAAAACCTAAACCATCCTTCAGTTCTGGTTCAGGAAGCCATGAGGTCTGGCCCAAGAAACCACTTGCTTCTGATGACTGATGCCACTTTGAACCATTCTCTATTCCTAATTCATTCAGCATGGTACTGTCATTTGACAAAGTGAGCCCCGAGCCTCATACAGGGAAGTCTTCAACCAGATGGTTCCTGACCACTGTTGACTAATAATCTCTGATGTGAGGAGAAAGGAGATGTACATTTTTTTAATCAACTTTATATTAGGATATACAGTGCTTATCAAAAAGACATAAAGCTTTTAATTCAAAGTGGATGAAGGCTCTTCTATAAAACAGTATAGAGAGATCAACAAAAATGCAAGATTCTTTAATCACTCTAAACTCTGAATCCATTATTTTCACTTGGGCACTCTTAAAGCAACTTCCACGCCAAATCAAATTTTCACACTAAGGAGGGGTAGAGTACCACTATTTAGGAGTGGAGGGAGAATTCATTTGTACGTAATTGTATAGCATTACAGAGATGAGAAATGTATTCATCAGCAAGAAATAAACATATCACAGGGAACAAAGTAGAACTGGACATTTTCTTGGGATTATTCAAAACATAGGTTATACTCTGCCATCCAGAGTGTGGGTTGCCATTTGAATGCATGTCGTACCCACTATAGAATGAGGCAGAAAGGCTTAGTTTCTTCGGTGCACTGTTTTAGTGGTTATGATAGAAAGTTGCAATTCGGCCTTCCATGACATTTTAATCTATTAATAAGTATTTTATGCTCACCAGGGATGTTGGATTTCACCAGTGGTCCATAACCTTTTTGGCATCAGAGACCAGTTTCACAGATGAATTTTTCCATGGACCAGGGCAGGTGGGATGGTTTTGGAATGATTCAAATGTATAACATTTATTGTGTACTTTATTTCTGTTATCATTACATTATAGTATATAATGAAATAATTATACAACTCACCATTAAAAAAAGAGGCACGGACAGAAATGGTAAATAAAATAATGGGTGGGCCACATGCAGATTAAAATAAGTGTTAGATTCTGACCTAAAGTCTGCCAATAGGTGCAGCCGTACAAATGAAGTACATCAACTCACTGATGGGGTTTTGATATGAGTCTGCAAGCAACTGATTTAGTATGGTCTCTGTACAGTCAAACCTGACTGCTAATGTTAATCTGTATTTGCAACTGTTCCCCAGTGCTAGCGTCACTGCCTCAGCTCCACCTCAGATCATCAGGCATTAGATTCTCATAGAATCTTCGCATGTGCAGTTCACAATAGGGTTCGTGTTCCTATAAGAATCTAATGCCACCACTGATATGACAGAAAGTGGAGCTCAGATGGTAATGCAAGCCATGGGGAGTGGCTGTAAATACAGATGAAGTTTCACTCACTCACTTCCACTCACCTCCTACTGTATGGCCTGGTTCCTAATAGGCCATGAACCAGTACCAGTCCATGGCCTGGTGTTTGGGGACCCCTGGATTAGACAGCTTGTCTTTGAATCCAAGCCACCTTTGTATTTGTTATAGACACAACATACACATGAAAGACAAGACAGCTGGCATTCTCAAAAATGCTTTTAATTGCTAAGTTAATTTTTTTTTCCAATGGCGTGTCCACACTACTCTCCCAAATTTTTACAAATCATGTATTAAGCAGTTTTCAGAATACTGATTTTTTTTTTCAACTAACTTTGGGGAAAATATATGTGTCTCCAAATTCTTACTTTACCCTTGATCTTATATGTCCTTGTCCAGGTATTATTTCCTTCACGTTTAATTCACAGTAACAGATCTTTCTGAGTCAGCCTTTCTTTTTCTCAGCTAGCCTATCATAACTTCCTTTAGAGGGACACAATGGCATAAGTATGCATTGGCCTGTGACTGGGTGAACTGGAGAGGGGCAACGGTAAATCTCTCCAGGAGTTCACACACTGATTCACAGATAATCATGACTCACTGGCTAACAAACTCCCCAAAATTACAATTTTGAATGTCACGAAATAGGGATTAGGGAGAGCACATTATGAAATGCGGAAAGACTATACACCTGACCTCTCTTCCCCGACTCTCATGCTCCCTTCATAATTTCTCTTAAAACAAATTCATTCATGTAGATTTCTAAACAACAGCCCACAGCATTTGTAATATTAGGTCCAAACTGTTAAAATACAGGCTACTAAGGCCCACTACTTTTTAATTTGTTTAGAAAATGTAATATAGCTATGGAGAAAAATAATTTTTAGCTACCACTTACAGTCTGGTCTTCCAAAGT
Source organism: Cephalopachus bancanus (assembly GCA_027257055.1). Classification (NCBI taxonomy): domain Eukaryota; kingdom Metazoa; phylum Chordata; class Mammalia; order Primates; family Tarsiidae; genus Cephalopachus; species Cephalopachus bancanus. The sequence goes on along the minus strand of JAPVLO010000120.1, from coordinate 1,734,930 downwards.
AAATTATTTTGCTTTTGCATATTTTCTTCCAGTCATATACCAATGTATGCCATATATATGTACACACACACACACACACACACACACAAACACACACACACAGGATATTTTCACAGTAAATGAAATAATGCATATACTGTTATATACCTATATAATTTATATATAAATATATATTTATTATGGCCATATACATATGTACTTTATATTTCTTGATTATTAGGAATCAACATTATCTATATGTTCATTTAGTGTTTGATACATGGTCAGTTATCAACTATCTCTCTCACTACTGTAACCACAACTGTTACTCATCTTGACTTCACCATTCAAACTTTCTTAACTTCAATTTCTCCCTTGAGAGAAAAAAAAGTGAATGATGATATTGCCCTGTCTGACTCACTGGCATCCTCTAAAGAATCAGCATGGAAAAAGCACCATGAAGTCATAAACTCTTTGAAATGCAAAGTGTTGTGGTCATTGCCATTACAGCTGCCTCCTGTTTAGGTGAGTTGCTTCCTCCATAGGTGAGATAATTCGGCCATCACCATGTTCCACCAAGCCACATCTCTTACCTGGAGACACAGTTGTAAGGTCAAACTTTACCAGGAAGGCTTTAAAACATTCCATTCTACACTAAGACTTTAGAGTCTCTGCTCTCAACATCTTTGTCCTTGGGGGAGGAGCCTGATGAAAACAGGCTAAGTTCTCATCTTTGATGGTAGACAGCCAAATTACAATGCCCGAAACAAAAAATAATAATAATACAAATTAAGAATTAGCATCACAAGACATGTTATTCCAGACATATATGGAAATACCGAGAGAAAAATCTAAAAGAATGGCAAGCAGCTGCCTATGAGAAATTGAAGATGGAAAAAGGTGAGGCAGAGGAAACAGTAGTTTTTAAAACAATCTTTGTAGTACTATTTGACCCCTTTACCTATGTGCATATATAACTTTTATAATGATAGAAACTGTGTTATATTGGAAAAAGGTGTTAAGTACCTTGCACGGTGCCGGTTTCATGGTATATGCTTAATCAAAATCTTGTCAGAGCTGCTTTGTTTATTTATCTATTTTTTGACAGAAGCCTGTGCCCTGACTCTTAGTTGCTCTCTCTGCTTAATGATCAATTTGACCTTCCTGCTCATGGCTTGTGTCCTTCTAACCAGACTCCATCAATTAATTCTAATACATTATCTCCAAAGGAAGCACCTGTTCAAACTTCTTTTACTAACAGTACTCTGGAATTCCATCATGCCATGGCTTTCAAAACTATCCATTCAATGAATTGCCTGATTTATATCTACAAGCTTGAATTCTGCTGCAAGTTTCAGACCTGTGTCACATGCATTTTATGACTCTGTTTGGAACTGAGCTATAGGTCTTCCCTCAAACTTTCCTCCCTCACTGTGAGTCAGTAAACAGCTTCACAGCACACCTAACTAGTGTTCAAGCTGGAAATCTGAACTTTGTTCCCTCTCCCTCACTCTTCACAACCAATTCAGAATCAAGTCATGCAGATCCTGACAACAAAACGCCTGTGTGATCGAATCAGTCCACCTCAATACTACCACTTGCTAGAAAGATTACAAGAGCTTTCTAATCAGTCTCTCGCTTGCATCTTGTGCTCTTCAGTGGGTGTCCACACCGCAGGCAAAACGATCTCTGTAAATATAATCTGATCAGGTTATTCCCTTGATTAAAACCTTCAATGGAGTCCCACTGTGCTTAGGCCCATGAGAGCTTTGTTATCTGGGAACTGACCATTTCTCTTCCTCTTGTACCATTCTCCCTCTTGCTCACTATGTCCTGAATACTGGCCTCATTTCTGCTTCTCAAGGGCACAGAGCTATTTCCATTCCAAAACTTTGCACAGAGACTACTGCTGCCTGAATACTCATCTGTGCTCTGAGAAGATGGCCACCCTAATACCAGGTTCCAGTTCAAATATACTTTTCCTAAATAGTCTTCTCAGATACATTAATATTAACAACATTTATCACAGTTTGATCCTTATATTTACTCCTGTGAACATCTATGTTTTGATTCTTGCCTCTTCCAAACTGTGTTCTGGGAAGTCAAGGACCATGTCTATTTTGCTATCCACTTCACCTCAAGGCTGGCTCATCATAGGTGCTTGAGCACTATTTTTAAGCATCTTCCATAAAGGGTTAATTCATTAAGGAAGTATAAAGCTAAATGGACTGCAAAAAACTAGCCCATGGACAATCTATGGGGCTCTTGCTGGCAAAAAGCCCTTGGAAAATGACTCTCCTCACCCAGCCTTCCAAACTCCACAGGTCAAGGGCACGGTGGGATTCTTGTTGACTTATACAAACTCAGCTCTGAAGAGCCAGACCTTCTTCTTCCCTTGGCTCCACATGCAAATAATATGAACATTTTCTTATTAAAAAGGAAAAGAACATCTAAGGTATTTTATTCTGAGTATTTGTTCAGCAAAGAGAAGTTTACACAGCTTGTGGAGAATTATTCAGCAGGAAATTAAATCTCTGTAATTCTGAATTTTCACTTTGCTTTTAATTGGCAAGGCTTCCTGGCAAGCCACTCTCCCCTCTAGAATATTCGTAATACCACATCCTCCACCAAAATGTACTTTCTGAGCCAAATAACAAAACAGGTTAAACAAGATGACTCTCTGGAGGTCTGAGATACTAGGTCTTAGATAGGCTATGAACACAGCACCAGGGCACACAAATATGGCCAGCAATTAAATTTGGCATAGCAATCGGAAGCTTACAAAGTACTTAAATAAGATAACAGATTAACAAAGGAAAATTTCTCTTATATTATCTGTGAGAATCTATTGTCTGATTTGAGCCTCCCAGCAATTTTATGAGACTGATTTTGGAACTTTATTTTGCCAGTGAGGCAACTGAGACTTGCAGGAAGGATTAAATTACATTTTTAAGGTCACAAAACTAGTTCCCCCAATGTAGACATCAAAATTATATCTTCTAACAAATTTTATTTTTATTATTACGTGCCACTTCTTCTCTGCAAGAATTTGATTACTTTGTTATTTTATTTAGGGAAGAGAACTGATTTTTACCTAGAAGCCAATAACTACAATAGAGAGTCGGTTGTTGTGTTAAACAAACAACTTGATCCTTAATGTACTAAGGTGAGCCATATCGATTTTTATCCTTTTACTTTGCTTCACTTAACAGAGAAAGGGCAATGATCTTATCTCCATTGAACCAGAAGATTTTAGAGAGCCTTTGCACAGGGAATATGAGAAAATTGGGCAATAACTTCCCTTATTCTGCTGTATGTAAGGCACTATAGATTGTTACATTCACCATTTTTTTAATATATTTAGAAAAAGATACTCTGCCAATTAAAACAGAATAAATCAAAGGTAACATGCATTGCAATTTCAAAAATCTTTAAATAATGTTAAATGCGCACTTGGAATTTATGACATAAATTTAATAAATAAATTTAAGAAAATTCAGACCAGTAAGATGGGGAAAGTACTATCCCTCAGGGTATCTCTTGAGAAATTCATTCCATCTTTCTGTTTCTTCTGTTAAAATATTGGTTTAGCCCTTATCCTCTTTGTCTGGAATATCAATGTGCAAAACCTATTGGTTTTCCTATCTCATTTCTTCTCCCTGTGGTCCATCTTCAGTATTGCTTTTAGAGGAATTGTTCTCAAACACAGCTCTGGCAATGATTTCTGCAGATGAAAGACTTTCAATGGTTTCCTACCTCCAGCATGAAATTCAAACTCCTTAAACTGGCATCTAAAGCACTTTATAATTGACTCCCAAACTACCTCTGTATCTTCCTCTCTCTCCACACCTTATAGTGTATCTTACCCCCAGGCCCTACTTGGTTTCTCACCATTCTCCAGACATGTGTCCTATCACACTTTATATACAGAAGTGAATGTTCTGTTTTCTGTCTCAGTAATGCCATTATTTTTCTTCTTTGCTGGTAAACTCTTGTGCATCCTTCAAGACTCAGACCAAGTGGAATATAATTTTTCTTCTTTTTTTTATTATAAAGATGTGGGTACAATTCAGGGTTAGGTATACAAACGTTGATTATGCAGGTACCCATGTTGATGAGGTATGCCCCTCCTTCCCCTAGCAGTTTCCCTCAACTGGCAATAGCTTTCTTATAGTATTATAATTGCAAGTGGAATATCTTTTATGAAGCATTGCCCACTCCCAGGCAGCTAGGAGGGAGAAAATTAGTGATAATTTAGCCCAAATCACATTTCCACAAATGGGAAGAAAGAGGCACAAACAAGTGAAGTGTTTTGTTCCACATTAAACAGCAAGCTAATGACAATATGAGTCCATGGTTTCTCACCCTGAGCCCACTTTTTTCCATGAAAATGAAATAAAAGTATGCAAGAAAAAGATGTAAAGCCAACACCACTAAAATCAGTAGAACTACACGGTTTACCTCCAGGATTTTATTGGGGGCTATCTAGACCACCAGGAGGCAAACTGCTGTACTAAGAGGTCAGTCACAAGTGGATTCAGATCTCTGTGCCCTAGGGTTACTTCAGCCTCCAGAATAATAATCCCCATCTCACAAACCATTGTGAAGATGAAGTGAAATTTGGTGTTTAATGCCTATCACAGTGCCTAGCACAATTAAAATTCAATCAACTTCAGTTCCTTTACCTATTTCATACTAGATGAGGACTAAATATGGGTGTCTCTAGGTTAAACCCGCTGTCAAACCACTGATGTAATAAAAGAGCATTTTATTTAATACATCTGTAAAAACACACAGCTCTGGTATAAGTTCCCTAGTGAGGGTAATACCACGCTGTTTATATAATACACACATGTGTTCACTTTAAGACTGGGGTGGGTGGCATTGCCACCAAAGTCACAGCTTTTGGATACTGACCCCCAGCTGGAAAATGGATCAATGAGGCAAATGGAAGTTAGCAAACAAATCTAGAACTATAAATGTCAGCACATACGCCCAGAAATAGGGAGAAAGATCAAAGGCAGATTAGAGCTACCCAGGAGAGACACCAAGAAGATTCACATTGGGGCAGCAAGATCCAGGCACCCAGAAGACCTTTTTAGAACTTCCAACCATATCTGGAGAGAAATCAAAGGCTGAATCCTTGGCTATTGCATTTCAAAATAAATAAAGGCTCCTCTACTTCCTTCACAAAATATCAGCCAAGCTAAATTTACGCTCCAGAATATTACCCTGGGAGCTGTCCCTGGAAGAAATCATTTTAACCCTAATACTGCTCTTTGTTTTAAATCCAAGCCTTCTGCCTTTGCCCACACAACCATTAGCAGACAAATTAGAAAAGCATCCAATCAAAAAATATTTACTGAGCAAAATGGTGCAAAGTGCTGTACTAGGGGAAGTGCCAGGCCCCAGAAATTATTGAAACATCTCTTTTCAAGTATTCTAAACTTATACTTTTACTAGTTCCTACTGTTGGGTTAAGCACTGCTTTCCTTAGAAGGTCATCCTTTAAGTGTCAAAATCTTTGGTCTGGGGATAAAACATTAGATTGACAGCCAGGCTCGGTGGCTCAGCCTATAATCCCAGCACTTTGGGAGGCTGAGGCAAGTGGATTGCCTGAGCCCGCGGGTTCGAGACTAGCCCAGACAACTTGGCGAGACCTCGTCTCTACAATAAATTAAAAAAAAAAAAAATTAGCTGTAGTTCCAGCTACTTGGAAGACTGAGGCAGAAGGATCGCCAGAGCCCAGCAGGTCGACCCTGGGGTAGCCATGAGCATGCCACTGGACTCCAGCCTGGGCAATGGAATGAGACTCCAACTCAAAAAAACAAAAACAAACCAACAAACAAACCCTTATATTGATAACGCCTTTCCAGAGGGGAAGAACTTCTGACCTCTGAGAGCATTAGACAGGGAAGAGGTCATGAAATGTATTAAGAGAGAAGAGGAAAGAAATAAAGGTGGAGACCCAAGAAACCAGACTTTCTCCATCAGTGTAGCTAAATATTTATTGTGTGATAGAGAACTAAATTAAAAATAGATTTTATCTAGATGCTGACACCTATCCATTGGTTGTGGCTTTCTGGACCTCTGTGCATGGGATTAGGAACACATTTCTGGACGTGGGATGAGGGATGATGGATCACATACATAAAGTATCTTTTCTAAACTTGTTACCGGGGAAGAGAAAAGCTTTTGAAGCCAGAATCTGGGCTCTGATCTTACAGGTTCTATGATGTTATGCACAACCCTGCACCTCGATGACATTCAGTTTTCTTACCTATGACACAAAAGACAATAAGATTATCGTAACTGGTTAGGGTACAGTTGCCACAAAGTTAGCCTCTTGCTAAATTAAGTAGAAATAATTTACTACCAGGGATTAAGTGGCTTCGAAATCAGGGGAAGGTTGCAAGCTCAAACCTGGCTTGTTGGAAGTGGGTGTCAGTACCCAGCATCATACTGTCTCTGCCTTGATGATAAGAGAGCTGTCACCATCAATGCAAGAATGTGACATATTCTATGGACAAACCACTCTGTCTGTGCCACGCCCTCTCCTGCAAAATGTCTGTCTATTCTGTCCCCTTCATTAGCAATCAGCAACATTTTTGGCATCTGGGACCAGTTTCAGGGAAGATGGTTTTTCCATGGATTAGGAGGATGGAAAGAGATCTTCAGGCACTAGATTCTCATAGGGAGCATACAACCTCGATCTCACAATAGAGTAAAAGCTCCTTTGAGAATTGAATGAATGCTGTCGGGGACTCCTGCCCTAAGTAACTCAGCTCTGAATCAAAATTTCCCAGGAGTACTTCTGACCGCTAGAACCCAGATCACACACAGCTCTCCACTTTCAAGGGAAAGTGAGACCCTAAGATTTTGGACATCAGAATGTCTAGCTTAGGAGAACCTGCAGACGATGCCAAGTGGGCAGGTGGCCCAGATGCTCCTTCAGGACCAAGGCACTCATTTCTCTTGCTGCTGAGATTTCAGCGGAGACTTACTCTGGGAATTGCCATCAGCTGAAGAAAACTAACTCATACATGATAAGGCCCCTTCCCAGGGGCACACTGCATCTAACTGCTCGTCCAAATGAGGGTCTGAAGAACTAGACTCTTTGCCTAAAGTCAGGATATCTCTGATGGCTATCCCAGCACCAGGGGTCCTCCCTCATAGCATGGACTGAATTCTGCAATGTGACTGCCTCAGAGTTCAATTCCTTTCTCTACCCAACAATATGTCTTTTATTTCTCTGCAGCTGTTGATCTAATGGTCACTGACCAATATACACTCCATACATGCAATTATTCACCTCGGAATCTGTTTGCTGAGGAGCCTAATCTGAGGCAGACATGTTAGATGTAGGTGGACTAGAGGTTAAGGAAACCAATCCTTAATGCAACTTTCATGAATACTAAATAGTATAATTCAGTGAAAATATCCCAAGGATCTATCACAGTCCCTGGCACAGACTAAACCAATACATATTTGACTAATAATTATACAACGTAGCTAACATTTGCTGAACACTTTCTATGTATCCAGATATTAATCTACCTTCTTTTTATAAACTCACTCGTGTAATCCTTATAATAAGTCTATGTGGAGTATACACTAATATTATCCATTTTATAAATGAGGACAATAAGAAGGTTACTTTCAGTGTTAAGCAGACAATAAGTAGCAGAGCTAGGGTTTTAACCCACATTGTCTAATTTTATGGCTTGCATTTCCAAAAACTTTGATTCCTCAATATTAAATTTACAGCCAATAAATTTCCTCACACACAAAAAGTCTCGGCTTTGACATTTCAAAAATGTGATGAGATTAGAAAAAGGGGATTACGAGATTTTTACTGAGGTCTATAGTAGGTTGAATAATGGCCCCGAAAATGTCCACATCCTAATCCCTGGAACCTGTGAAAGTGTCACCTATAAGGCTAAAGGCACTTTGTAGATGTGATTACATTAAGGACATTGAGATGAAGAGATTACCCTGGATTACCCAGGTGGGTCCTTAACATGTGTCCTTAAAAAGAGAGAAGTAGAGGGAGATATTATGAGGAGAAGAAAGAAAAGAGGAGAAGGTAACATGATGCCAGAAACAGAGTTTAGAGTGATTCAGCCACATGAATGCTAGCAGTCACCATAATCTGGATGAGACAAAAAAAAAAAAAAAGAATTCTTCCCTGAAGCCTCCAGAGAGAACAAGCCTTAATGGCACCTTGATTTTAGCCCTATATGACTCATTCTGGACTCCTGGTTTCAAGAACTATAAGAGAATTAATATCATTCATTTTAAGGCAGCAAATGGTGGCAATCTGTTTCAACAGCAATGAGAAACTAATGCAGAGCCATAAAAAAATTACAGTACAAGATGTGACAATTAAGTTCACAAACTCCACCTAGAAAAAGTACTACATACCTCATTGCTGAATATCACTATGATCACCTTCAAAGCACTCTCCCTCAGGAAGCTATGCATTGATGCCAGCCATCAAAGCAATTCTGAAACTCTCTTTCTGGAATGGCCATCAGAGCTGTCGTCATATTGCCCTGATGTCCTGAATGCCATCAAACTATCTTCCTTTATCTTTGCATAAAGAAAAAAATTATTAGGGTCCAGATCAGATGAGTAGGGAGGGTGCTCCAGTACAGTCATTTGTTTACTGGCTAAAAACTCCTTCACAGATAGTGCTGGGTGATCTGGTACATTGCCGTGATTCAAGAGCTCCTTCAGGACCATATTTGCACACACTTTCTCATGCCAAGATTTTCAATTAAGATTTTCCTATTTATCAATGTTTATTTGGTCTGCAATGCTTCTCACAATCAACCAGTGATTTAGATGCACAATTTGACAATTTTTTGCAATTTCAGTTCCTCTCATTACTGGCCATCCTGACCTCTCTTTGTCAGTGACACTTTCTCTCCCCTCAAAAAAACGTTTAATCCATTTGTACACTACTGTTTTCATTTTCTTCAAGGCATTATCCCCACGAACTTGAACTAACATGTCTCTGATTCCACTTCCACTCTTGCTAAATCTAACAAGAAATTTAATGTTGATTCATTGCTCTAATTAAAGTTCTGACATTCTTGCAATGGAACAAAAACATGCAACAACAATAATGAATGCCACTCAGCAAGACACTACCACAAGGAGACATGAGCACAGCTGTGAGACACTGATATACCAAGGTTATCAAACCTTACCAAGTTGTTTGAACAATGCTGCCAATGTAAGCACACGTGGCAAGTTCTTGACCTTGATTATCAGATCTCATATTTGCAGAATTACATGGAAGCACCTATTGGAAAACCAGAAATTAGATATCCCTAGCCATTGCAGATTAATTGGAACAGTCCAACAAACTCTGAAAATATTGACCTTGGGCTTGGCTTCCCTATCACCCTATGCTTCTGTTTGGAATAGTCTTTAGGTGGAGCATGAAGTTCAGAGACATAATGAAGGTTTATTTTATCATCAATATTGATAGGTAAAGTTTCTCCTCCCAAAATTTTATTTCTGAGAGTTATAAATGTTAGAGAATTTCTCAAACAGTTTGTGGCTGGGTACCAGTTCACAGAACACACTTTGAGTAGCGCTAGTCTGCACCAAGAGTCTTTAGGTTGAAAAGTTAAGTAAAGTTACTTCTAGGTTCAATAAGCAAAATGTAATCCTCTAATGACAGTTATCCTTCTGGGTATCTTTGGTCAAGTATTTTCTGGCTAAAACTGTGACTCATACATAAGGCAGTTCAACTAGTGAATGTTATACATGAAGAGTCATACTTATATTTCAGAATAGCCTTTTCTGCACTCCACCGGAGAAATGGCCTTGGGAATCATCAAAAGAAGAACCAAAGCTGAGGCCCACAGGGACCCAAACATGAAACAGGCAAGACCAGGTCCCAAGTGCTAATCATCTGTTGGAGGGTGAAAGAAGAAGAAGGAAGTCCCCACCCAAATACCACTGGTGTCTTTCTTTGGGAACAGAAAATGTCTTCTAAATTTAGAGAGCCTAGTTCTAGCTCAACCTTCTTAGCCCCTGAACCAGGCTTCTTAAATCCTTTCTGGAACAAAATAAATATACAGAAAGAAATATAATAAATAGTTCACTTTATCTTCACTATCTAGTTATAACTACAAACAGGCTTGGCAACAGCAATGGTAAGAATCAGAAAAAAAGAATGGTCAATTTCTGAGCAATTATAAGTCACTATCACAAGGAAAACTATAAATAAAGAGGAGTGACAAATAAGTTTATCTAGACCAGTACTTTTCAACCTATCTGTGGTGAAAGAACAATTTTACTTAAAGATTCCAGTCCACCATGGTTTAATGCCTTGTACATGCAATTAAAATGAATTACTAGAAAATGAAATTGAAATAAAAGACATACAAGCTATTTTACTTATTAGATTTAAGGAACATAAAATTACTCTTTCAAAATGCTATCAAGTTATCTGAGAAGTTACTCTTAATTTCTGTACTGATTTTATCACCAACCGGTAACACACAGTTCATAGATGGGCACCAGTCCACAGAACATACGTGGAGTAGCACTGGTCTGTACCAATAATCCCTAGGCTGAAAAATTTAAGTAAAGTTACCTCTAGATTCAATAAGCAAAAGGCCATTCTCTCATGTCAGTTATACTTCTAAGTAACTCTAGCCACGTGTTTTTCTCATGTACTCATTTGGCTAGCTCTGAAGAATCTCTGTTAGTCTTGTGCACGGTCTTTTTTATTATAATTGAAACATTTCCATATACTCTAATTAAGGGTATTTACTATTAATACAATTCAAAAGCCACTTTGGCTTCGTTATGGGGCTCAGAGCATCCTGAATTCCTTGAAATAATAGAAAACTACAACATGGATGGCTAAAATAATGTTGATTGAAATGGTCCACAATTGTGGGCCAATAGAGCAATTTTTGAAGTTTTGTGAAAACTTGGCAAAACCGAATTTCTCAAATACCTCTGTGCCCAGAAAATGTCATTCTCCAATTGTCTCACAAAATAGTCTATAAACAAACTCTGCCTGTAGGTCACCTGCACGCTTTCTTGAAAGGCATATTTCATGGATCCCACCTTACCACCATTGATTCAGAATCTTTGTTAGTGAAATCTAGATTTCACATTTTAAGTAATCAACGGATCTAATATTTAGACACAAAATACTTAAAAACCAGTGCTTTTTTTTTAAAGATACATTTGTAGCACAAAGTTATTCTCTTCCAATAAAATGCAATTAAACAAATTATCCTTTTTTTTATTTTTACATTCTTTTAGAGTTTCATAACTACATCATATTAGTGTGCACTTAAGGCAAATGTTTTTATATCTCATCTTCTTTCAATTAAATTAACTTGCAATATTTTGAAAGTAAACACTTTTGTTTTTTGTAGTCTTTGTTACAGAAATTGCTTGGCAGGAAAAACGTGGGATACACACCATGGGAAGAGGTGAAATGACTGGCGTTAAGGAAAATGACACTTGTCCTAGAATAGCTGGAAGTCATTTGGGATTCATTTACTGCTGGCTTCATGGGATAACTGATCAAATGAACCTAGAAACTGAGTTATCGGCACCACGCATCTGCAAAGTGGCTGATTCTGAAAATCCAGTTTGACGGAAGTATAAATTACAGTACAATTTCACCCTACCTTTCTGAAATCCCTTGATCTGAAAGAGCATATGGTTATGCAGACATCCAAAACTCTCAATTCACTTGTTTCTATTGGGAAATACTGTGGGGTTTTTTTTCTACCCCTTTCTTGCTTCAAAGCAAAATGCTTACATAAGAATTATATCTTTGTGACCTAGATGACTGATTTTTAGTGAAGAAGCAGGCTCAAAAGAGAGAATAATTTAAGCATATTTTGATTATGTGTGTCAAATATTTCATATTCATATTTTTTAAATTCTCACAATTCTGCAGAGAATATTAGAATCTTCGTTTTATAAATGAGTATGTAGAAGATTAGTAAGAGTTAGTAACAAACCAGAAATCCCACATCAAGTAAGTGACAGAGTCAGAATTGAACCCAGCTCTGTCTTACTTTAAAGCCTGTGCTAGGCTGGTTACATAGGGAGGCTTGCTAACCAGGATGAGTTTACAAGTATGCCTTTGCCTCAGTAGTATTTGTTTGCTAGAAATTTTGAAATCAACAGTTTGCTACATATGCTCTTTCCAGAATTACACTACCTAAAAAGAGCTTTGGTGCAATCACAAGGGGAGGGTTCCCAGGGAAATCAATATAGTGGATTGGTTCAAGACATCAACCAACCATCTGTGTTAGACATCAGAAAGCCCCCAAATCATACCTGACATTCAGCTACTTAGCTTGTTTTCGTGATGACAATTTCCTAGGGTCCCCACTAATTGAAAGAACCCTGGTAGAAAGAAATCACTCTAAGTCAATGAGGCTAAGTTTCTGGAGTTCCCCAATTAAATCCTCTTGCTATTTCATGAGGTCAGATAAATCCTGAAATATAGGAGGTCAATGTTACTACTCCAAATCTTAGGTCACTATGAGTAGGCAACAAGAGATTATCTAATACTTCTTATGGAAATTCAATGAATCGCTGCAGGAGATAACATGAGTTCATACATTAGATACCAAATACATTCTTAAAGTAGTTCTCAGATATGGAAAACCCAAACTGTCCTTAAAACTTTACTCTACTTTAGAGTCTTGCACTGGCTACCCAACAAAGATATTAAGCAAGAGAAACAGAATATACCAGCACAATTCAATTCCCCTTAGACAAGATCTTGGCTGCATATACCTCTTTAGCTCACAAATAGTCTTAGATAGTTTACTACCAAATACCTCTTGTTCTCCCCTACAGATCCCAAAAGTCTACCAAATTGCACTTAATAATATCATTTTTGTAGTCTTTTATAAGGTATGACCACCAATCAGAGTGTCTGAACAGAATTAAATAAGTATATTTAGTCAATGCAGTTGCAACCAGAAGCAAAGCTCTGATGCTATAGGTGGCCTTTGTGCAAGAGAACAAAAAATATTTTTCTATCAGGCTCCTTAGAATGGTGGTATGTATATCCTACCTTAGTTCCCTACCTCATCACTACATCCTGGTAGCCGTCTATTTTCTGCCTTAAGAGTGCAGGAGTAACACAGTACCAGATAAATAATGGTTTTGTCCCTATCATTCCCCCCTCCTTTTCTTATTGTACGGTAGAAAGACAAAGCCCATTTTATACTCAGAGGGTTTTATGCTGTTGTTATTACTTTTCAATAAGTTGTAGAGTTTGTTTTTCTTTTTTCCTCTCTTTAGAAAAGTAATGCATTAAATGCAATGTGGCATCTTGGCTTAGATCCTGGAAAGTAATAAAAATATTAGTTGAAAACCTGGTACAATCCAAATAGCATTTGTAGTCTAGTTAATAATAATGTACAAATTTGAATATCTCATTTTTAACAAATGTACTGCAGTTATATAAAATGTTAACAGGAAGAGAAACTAGGAGAAGAGTAGTATATCAACAAGACCAAAAGCTGGTTCTTTGAAAGGATAAATAAGATTGGTGGTCCACTGGACAGATTGACTAAAAAAGAGGGAGAGAATGTCCCGATAAACACAATTAGAAATGCAAAAGACAAAGTCACAATTGACCCTGAAGATATTCAAAAGCTTATTAGAGATTACTATAAAAATCTGTATGCAAATAAACTAGAAAACCTAAAGCAAATGGAGGAGTTTCTGACATCACAAAACCTCCTGAGGTTGAAAAAAGAAGAAATCGATGCTCTAAACAGACCAATAGCAATTCAGGAAATTGACTAAGTCATATGGAATCTTCCCACCAAAAAAATGTCAGGGACCAGTTAGCTTCCCAGCTGAAATCTATAGAACATACAAGGAGGAGCTGATACCAACAAAAGATGATGTGCTGAATTATGATTATATCATTAGACACATGGTTATATCACTAGACACAGAACAAGCATTTGACAAAATCTAGCATCCCTTCTTGACTAAAACCCTCTAGCACCTAGGCACAGGAGAAGCATTCCTCAAAACAATAAGAGCCATCTTTGATAAACCTATAGCCAACATTTTGCTCAATGGGCAGAAGTTGGAAGCATTCTCCCTAAGAATGGAAACAAGACAAGGATGCCCACTGTCACCCCTCCTGAACAACATAGTACTGGAAGTCCAAGAAGTCCAAGCCAGAGCAATCAGGCAAGAGAAGGAAATCAGAGTTATCCAAATAGGAGAAGAAGAAAGTAAGCTATTCCTCTTTGAGGACAATATTTTATTCTGTATCTTGAAAAACCTTAGGGAGTTTGTCAAAAACCTCCTCGCACTGATAATTGACTTTGGTAAAGTCTCAGAGTACAAAATCAGTGTGCAAAAGACAGTTTAAACACCAGCAATAAGCAGGCAGAGAACCAAATAAAAGCACAATCCCATTCACAATATCCACCCCCAAAAAAGAGATACCTTGGCATCCACCTTACCAGAAAAGTGAAAGATCTTTACAATAAGAACTACAAAATGCTGCTTAAAGAAATCAAGGATGACACAAATAAGTGGAAAAATATTCCATGGTCATGGATCAGAAGAATCAATGTTGTCAAGATGTCCATCCTACCCAAGGCAATCTACTAATTCCGTGCAATACTCAGCATCATTTTTTTCAGACCTGGCAATGACAATACAGAATTTCATATGGAAACAAAAAGAACACAATTATCAAAACAATCCTCAGCAAAAAGAACAAAGTAGATGGTATCACACTTCCAGACTTTAAACTTTACTACAAGGCTACAGTAACCAAAAGCAGCCTGGTATTGGTACAAGAATAGGTACATAGACCAATGGAACAGGACAAAGATTCCACATGCAAAAACTCAGTCTCTCAACCAACTCATCTTTGACAAAGCCACCAATAACAACCACTAGGGAAAAGAGACCATATTTAGCAAATGGTTCTGGGAAGACTGGCTGACTATATGCAGAAGAATGAAACTGGACTCCTACCTATCACCATATACGAAAATCAACTCTAAACGGATCAAAAACTTAAATGCAAAACCTCAAACTATAGGAATCTTAGAAGAAAATGCAGGAAACACCTTTATGCACTTTGGAGTAGGTAACAAATTCTTGACCAAGTCCCCAAAAGCAAATGCCATAAAAGCTCAGATAAAAGTGGAAACTCATCAAACTGAAAAGCTTTTGCACAGCAAAAGAAACCATTAGGAGAGTAAAGAGGCAACCCACAGAATGGGAGAAAATATTTGCAAACTATGTATCCGACAAAGGCCTAACATCCAGGATCTACAAGGAACTCAAACCAAGGGAAAGAAAAAAAAACCATTAAAAAGTGGGCTAAGGACATAAACAGAAAATTTTCAAAAGAAGACATCCAAGCAGCCAAAAGATACATGAAAAAATGCTCAGCCTTACTAGTCATTGGAGAAATGCAAATCAAAACCACAATGAGAAACCATCTAACTCCAGTAAGAATGGCCATCATTAATAAATCAAAAAGCAACAGATGCTGGAGCGGATGTGGAGAAAAGGGAATGCTTCTACACAATTGGTGAGAGTGAAAACTTGTTTAACCTCTATGGAAAGCAGTGCGGTGATTCCTAAAAGAACTATACACTGACCTTTCATTCGGATCCAGTAACCTCTCTCCCAGGAATATATCTGGAGAAACCTAAACTGTTCTACAAAAAAGATTCCCACGCATGCATGTTTATTGCCACACTATTCACAATAGCAAAAACATGGAACCATACTGCCCATCGAAAGTGGACTGGATAAAAAAATGTGGTACATATACACAATGGAGTGTAATGCAGCCATAAAGAAGAACAAAATCATGGATTTTGCAGCAAATTGGATGGAGTTAGAGACCATCATACCTAGTGATCTTTCACACAAACTGAGAACTGAATATCACATACTCTCACTCATAAGTGGGACCCTGAAATCAGCACAAGGGAGGGATCAGCAGTTGCTGGGCACTGCTGAGGGCAGGGAGAATGCAACAACACTAAGGGTACCTGGTGCTATATCAGCAGATGCGAAGGCCAGTTGGAGGCCCAGACTTCACCTGCATGCGGCCTATGTATGTAGTTAACCCTTACTTGTACCCCACATCGCTATAATGAAATAAAATTTAATATAAAAAAAGAAAACCTGGTAAAATCCAAATAGAGTTTGTAGTTTAATTAATAGTCATGTAGAAATCTTAATATCAAATTTTTAACATACGTACTGCAGTTATATAGCATGTTAGCAGGAAGAGAAACTGAGAGATGAGTATATGGAAATTATACTCTCTTTGCATCTTTTTTTTCCTAAAATTAATTACTCTCAACTAAAATGTTGATTTATCTAAAAAAGAAATACATTTTTCATACAAGATTAAGCATATATAGATCAGCAAAACTATGAGGAGAAATCAAAGATGAGTCACCAAATTATACCCCTTGTAGATATTTTTCTATGAAAAGATTCGTAATGCATGCTGTACATATTATCTACATTTTTATTTATTAGTAAGTAGTGATTATATTTGCATATCAAACATTAATTTAGAACATACATCTAACCTACATTCAATTATTTGGGCCATTTCTTATAAAATGTCTATATGGTGTTGCATTGCTTTTTCATAAGTTACTGTGACATTAACCAACTGAAGAATTTTAAGTAGTTTATTTTTTTTTCTTAGTGATGTGAAAAATACATCTGGTGCCAAATTAGTGTTCATTGCCATAATTATTACTTTAAAAAACCATTATAAAATTATCACTCGAGGAATGAGTATCCTTATTTAGAAAAGAAGTACATGAGAATGCCCATGTGCTATATCCTTTCTCAGATCAAATGTCATGATTTGGTTTTTGTTTTTTGTGGGGTTTTTTGAGTTGGAGTCTCACTCTGTTGCCCAGACTGGAGTGCAGTGGCCACTCCCGGCCACCGCAGCCTCGCCTGCTGGGCTCTGGCGATCCTTCCGCCTCAGCCTTCCAAGTAGCCAGAATTACAGGCATGCACTACCACGCCCGGCTGATTTTTTGATTTATTGTGGAGATGAGGTCTCGCTGCCCAGGCGGGACTCGAACCCGCGGGCTCAGGCAATCCACTCACCTCAGCCTCCCAAAGGCGCAGGATTACAGGCTGAGTCACCGAGCCCGGCTGATTTGGTTTTTTGATGTTGTTGTTTTGAGTCAGTATCTTACTCTTTGGCCTAGTTGGAGTCAGTGGCACAATCAGGTCTTAACTCAGCTTTGACCACCTGGACTCAAGCAATTCTTCTGCCTCAGCCTCCTGAATAGCTAGAACTACAGGCACCGGCCACATACCTGGCTGTTTTCCTTTTTCTTTTTCGTAGAGACGAAGTCTTGCTATGTTGCCCAGGTTGGTCTCAAACCGCTGGGTTCATGCAATCCTCCTGCCTCTCTCTCAAAGTGCTGGGATTACAGGTGTGAGCCACTGTGCCCCACCTAAGTGCTGTGATTTTAATATGAAATCATTTTTCAATATTTTCCAATTGGATTGGCAAGCAATTAGTATATCATACTTTTAACTTAAATTTCTTGGAAATATGGTAAGAGTGGACGTATATCAGTTTATTCATTGTCTATTTATATTTCTTCTTCTGAATTTGCTGACTGTTACACATTGTACTACTAGGGTGTTCATCATTTTGAAGATATATATTTATGTATTCAAACATATATGAGATGCATGTGTCTAGCATATATGAGACAAATGTTTCCCACAGTCTTATTTGCATTTTCATTTATTTATGGTTATTTCTGACATGTATAAGCTGCTTTCGTCAAAGCAAATTTATTTTCTCCTTTTCATGTTTTCTGCTTTAATCATGCTTAAAAAAAAAAAAGACTTACCCCTTCCACAAAAAATAATCATTTCCCACATCAAAAATACTTTTACATATATATGTGCATAGACAATTTATTTTTCTAGCTGTACTTTTGGGGATTGTTTTAAAATATAAATCTTTATTCTTCTATCAGGAATTTAACTAAATGTCTAACAGTTAGGGATATCCCAAATTATTCAGTTGAAATATCACTTTTTTTAAATATTAAATTTTTGTATGTACTTATGTCTGTTTGTCAATATTCTGCTGTATCTACACGGATATATATGTTGGAAAAAACTAGTGTAGATTGATGGAAAGGTTTTAATATCTCCTAGGACTTCTTTCTGCCTTTCCTTCTTCTTTATCAAACTGTAAATCCCTATTTTAATTCTTTTTAAGCTTCTAGGTGAGACTAGAAACATTTTATCATGTTTCAACAAAATCCTATGGCATTTTGATGAGAACTGATGGCGTAAATATATTAATAGGAACAGAATGGACACTTTTATAATTTGAATCTTCCTGCCCAAGATAATGATTTGAATCACTCCACCATTTTTTCCAAATCTTTACTAATGTCCTCAGTCAATTTATCTCTTTTTCTTCATATAATTCCTAACTAATTTTATTTATTCATTTTTATTGTGATAAGAACACATAGCCGGGCTCGGTGGCTCAGCCTGTAATCCCGCGCCTTTGGGAGGCTGAGGTGAGTGGATTGCCTGAGCCCGCTGGTTCGAGACCCGCCTGGGCAGCGAGACCTCATCTCTGCAATAAATCAAAAAATCAGCCGGGCATGGTAGCACGTGCCTGTAATTCCGGCCACCTGGAAGGCTGAGGCGGAAGGATCGCCGGAGCCCAGCAGGTCGAGGCTGCGGTGGCCGGGAGCAGCCACTGCACTCCAGTCTGGGCGACAGAGTGAGACTCCAACTCAAAAAAAAAACCACACACACATAATATCTATCGTTTTTAATTTTAAAATATACAATACAGTATTGTTAATTATAAGCACAATGTTGTACAGCAGATATCGAGATTCTTCATATTGTTTAGCTGAAACTGTGTTCATTGATTAGTGACTTCCCATTTCTTCCTGTCCAGCCCCTGGAACTACCATTCCACTCTTTGTTTCTTTCTTTCTTTCTTTTTTTTGAGTCAGAGTCTCACTCTGTCGCCCAGGCTGGAGTGCAGTGGCACGCTCCTGGCCACCACAGCCTCGACCTGCTGGGCTCTGGCGATCCTTCCGCCTCAGCCTTCCAAGTAGCTGGAACTACAGGCACGCGATACCAAGCCCAGCTAATTTTTGATTTAGAGACAAGGTCTCGCCAAGTTGCCCAGGTGGGTCTCGAACCTGTGGGCTCAGACAATCCACTCGCCTGGGCCTCCCAAAGTGCTGGGATTACAGGCTAAGCCACCGAGCCCAGCCTCCACTTTTTGTTTCTATGAATTTGACTATGTTAGGTATCTCACACGAGGGAAATCACGCAATATCTGTTTTATATGACTGACAGTTTCACTTAGTAAAATGTCCTTAAAGGTTTATCCTTGTTGTTGCCTTTTGCATTTACTATTATAGCTGAATAGTATTTTGTTTTATGTGTATATCACCCACTCTTTATCTATTCTGCTGTCAACTGACATTTCGTTTTCTTTAATATTGTCAATAACACTGCAACGAATACGGGAATGTTAATATCTCTTCAGGATCTTGATTTCAATTATTTTGCATAAATATCCAGAAGGAGGGTTGCTGGATCATATGGTAGTTCTATTTTTAATTATTCTGTTTTTAGAGATAGAGCCTATATATTTACAGGCATGATCATAGGTCACTGTATCCTCAAACTCCTGGGCTCAAGACATTCTTCTGCCTCAACCTCTCAAGTAACTGGGACTACAGGCACACATCACCTTGCCTGCCTTCTATTTTTAATTCTTTGAGAAGCCTTTGTACTATTTTTCATAGTGATTGTACCATTTTGCTTTCTCATTAGAAGTGTGCAGGAATACTTTTTACTCCACAGTCTTGCCAACACTTGTTTTATTTTTACACTAGTTATCCTGATAAGTATAAAGTAATACCTCATGTGATTTCAGTTCTCATTTCTCTTTTGACTAGTGGCATTGAAAGTTTTTCAGTCATTGAAAATTTCACCGGGCTCAGTGACTCAGTCTGTCATTCCAGCACTTTGGGAGGCTGAGGTGAATGGCTTGCCTGAGCCCACAGGTTTGAGACCAGCCTGGGCAATTTGGCGTGACCTAGTCACTAAAATAAATTAAAAATTGGCTAGGCATGGTAGCACGCGCCTGTAGTTCCGGCTACTTGGAAGGCTGAGGTGTAAGGATTGCCAGAGTCCAGCACGTCGAGGCTACACTCCAGTCTGGATGACAGAGTGAGACTCCAACTCAAAAAAAAAAAAAAGAAAATTTTTCATATGTATGCTAACAATTTCTATGTCTTCTTGGAGAAATGCCTATTCAATTCTTTTTAGTTTGTTTTCTCTTTTTTAAAAAATTATATTTTTATTTTGAATTTTTGTGGATGCATAATAGCTATACATATTGTGGAGTACATGTGATATTTTGATACACGCATACTATGTATAACGATCAAATCAGAGTAATTGAGGTATGTAACACCTTAAACATGTATCTTTTCTTTGTGTTAGGAACTTTCCAACTCCACTTTTCTAGTTATTTTGAAATATACCATAAATTATTGTTTTGTTTTGTTTTTTGAGTTGGACTCTCACTATGTTGCCCAGGCTGGAGTGCAGTGACACACTCACAGCCACCCCAGTGTCGATCTGCTGGGCTCTGGTGATCCTTCCACCTCAGCCTTCCAAGCAGCCAGAACTACTGGCACGTGCTACCACATCCAGCTAATTTTTTTATTTATTGTAGAGACAAGGTCTCGACAAGTTGCTTGGGCTGGTCTTGAACCCACGGGCTCAGGCAATCCACTCACCTCTGCCTCCAAAGGGCTGGGATTACAGGCTGAGCCACTAAGCCCAACCACCATAAATTATTGTTAACTAGAGTCACCCTACTGTGACTACCAAACTACTAGATCTTATTCTTTTTTTAACTTTTTTTATTTTAAATATGTGGGATACAATTCAGGGTTAAGTATTCAATTCTTTAGCCCATTTTAAAGTTGTTATTAGTATTTTTGTTTGATTTTTTGCTATTGAGTTGTAGAAGTTCCTTACACATTTTGGAGATTAACCACTTATCAGATATATGGTTTGCAAATATTTTCTCCCATTACGTGGGTTTCTTTTTCAGTCTATTAATGGTTTCCTTTGCAGGAAGCAAAGATTTTTTGTTTTGTTTGTTTTAGTTTGATGCAATCTCACTTGTTTGCTTTTGTTACCTATGCTTTTTATATCATTTAAAAAAAAAAACATTGTCAAGACCAATATCAGGAAGCTCGTTCTCTATATTTTCCTTTTAAAATGTTATAGCTTAAGGTCTCCATTTAAGTATTTAACCCATTTTGAGGGGACTTGTGTATGTGACATAAGATAAGGAGCTAATTTTATTCTTATGCATGTGGTCATCCAGTTTTCCCAATATCACTTGAAGAGAGTCTTTTCCCTAGAGTGTATTCTTAGCATCTTGCCAAAGATCAGTTGACAGTATGTGAGGGTTTATTTCTGGGTTCTTCATTCTGTTTCATGGGTCTATGTGTCTGCTTTTTATCCCAGTACTGTATTGTTTTGATTAGTATAGTTTTGTGATATATTTTCAAATCAGGAAGTTTGTTAACTCTAGTTTTGTTCTTCTTTCTAATTATTGCATTATCTGTTTGGGGTCTTTTATGATTCTATATAAATATATATATTCTATATATAATTTAGAATTTTATTTCTTTTTTTATGTAAAAAAAATCACTGGGATTTTGATAAAGATTGCATTAAATCTGCAGATGACTTTAGGTAGTCATCATGACTTTTGACATATTAACATTATTCCGTCTTCCAATCCAAGAACACAAATGTCTTTCCATTTGCTTGTGTCTTCTTATATTCCTTCAGTAAAGTTTTACAGTTTTTAGTGTACAAGTATTCTTCTAGGTTAAACTTATTTCAACATTTTTTTTTATTTTTGATGGTATTATAAATGACTTTTTAAAATTCATTTTTAGATAGTTAATTATTAAAGCATAGAATTGAAATTGATTATTATATGTTGATTACATCCCATGCCTTTATTTTATTAATTTATTAAATCTAACATTCTTGTATGTGTGGCATCTTTGATTTTCTACATAAAAGATCATATTATCTACAAACAGAGATAATTTTATTACTTTCATGTTTGGATGTCTTTTCTTTTTCCTGTATAATTGCTCTGACTTGAATTAGGAGATTGAACTGGTGACCTAAAAACCCCCAACAAAGAAAAGCCCAGGACAAGATGGCTTCACTGGCAAATTCTACCAAACATTTAAAGAATTAACATGAATTCTTCTTAAAGTCTTCCAAGACGTGGAAGAAGAGAAAACACTTCCAAATTCATTTTCTGAGGCCAGCATTTCCCCGATACCAAAGCCCAACAAAGATATTACAAGAAAATAAAACTATGGGCCAATATCTTTGAGAAACATAGCTGCAAAAATCTTCAACATGATACTAGCAAATCAAATTCAACAGCCCATTAAAAGGATCATACATGTGACTAAGTGGCATTTACCCTTGGGATGCAAAGTTGCTTCAGCATATGCATATCAATTAATGTGATATTCTACATTAACAGAATGAAGGATAAGCATCACATGATCATCTCAATAGAAGCAGAAAAATCACTTGAAAAATTTTAACACACTATCATGATAAAAAAAAAAATCTCTCAATGCACCAGGTATCTAAGGAATTTACTTCAACGTAATAAAGGCCATATTGGAAAAGCCCACAGCTACCATCATATCCAATGGTAAAAAACTAAAAACTTCTGCTCTACAATCAGAAACAAGGCAAGGATGCCCACTCTTGCCATTCTGTTCAATATAGTACTAGAAACTCTAACCAATTTTCAAACCTTTTATATTGGTATGAACTGGATTTTTGTCCATTATACTCATGACTGTTTCTATTCTTGTTCTCATACAATTGTCTCTTGCACAACACCAAGAGTGATCCTTCATTTAAAAAAAAATAAAGAAATTAAACAGTGTTACTCAGAGCAGCCATCTTCAATCCTTACCACACATTAAAATCACTGGAGGTGTTTAAAATTTCCAATGTTCAGGCCTCATCCTGAACCAATTTATTCAGAATTCCAGAGAGTAGGACAAGGGCATCAGTATTTTTTTAAAGACCTTCCCCTCATTTCTTTCAACTACAATGTGCAGCCAAACACGGTCCCAGAGTAAAAGTCAAGGTTTTCCAATGGACAGTGCTGCTTTTCTTTTTTTTGAGTTGGAGTCTCACTCTGTCGCCCAGACTGGAGTGCAGTGGCCGCTCCCGGCCACCGCAGCCTCGACCTGCTGGGCTCCGGCGATCCTTCCGCCTCAGCCTTCCGAGTAGCCGGAATTACAGGCGCGCGCTACCACGCCCGGCTGATTTTTTGATTTATTGTAGAGATGAGGTCTCGCTGCCCATGCGGATCTTGTACCGGGGGCTCAGGCAATCCACACACCTCAGCCTCCCAAAGGCGGAACAGTGCTTCTTAAAGTTTAATAATTCTGAGACTAGCCAGGAAATCTTGTTAAAATGTAGGCTGCGATTCAGTTGGTCAGAATGAGAGTTAAGATTCTGCGTTTCTAACATCCATTCAGCAATGCGATGCTACTAGTTGTCAGATTACACTTAAGTGGCACAAGACTCCTGTTACTTGTCTGACTTCCTCCACTACCTCTCCCTTGCTCTCTCCCCTTCAGCAGCAAGCCAGACACACACACACACACACACACACACACACACACACACTCACACACATACTCACACACACACACACACACACACACACACACATCCTTTTCCTTATTCAGCATTTGCACTGCTTGTTTCCCCTAACAAAAATTCCCTCTCTGCAGCTGCTGCAGATAACTAAGCACCACTGAGAAATCAAGTGGATCCCAGGCCTCTCACCCTCAGTAATCTGTGCATCAATTAATCTTCCTGCTCACTATACAAAATTAACTTCATATTCATCTGTGAAGTTCTGTATTTCCTTCACCTAGCATACCTCTGCAAAAATATATTATCTGCATTATAATGATATGGTAAAATAAACAGATTCAATAGTACAAACATCTTGTCTTTCTTCATGTTTTGGGGGGAAAAAACCATCAAATTTTCTAGACCCAACATCCTTCTGAAACATTCTCAATTTATTCTATAAATGAAAGACTTCTTTGTCATCTCCTTGTGCAATGGCTTGACATCCTGCTCAGATGGACAACGGGAGGGCAAATTGATGGCAAAGCTGCCAGGCTAGTGTTCAGTGTCTACCCAGCGACACACTATACACTCTGCTTCTTAATAAGTTTATACGCCACTGAGATTTCTGCAGTTTGGAAACAGGACTCCTCACCATTCTGTTCTTTTGTAGATCCCACTTTCCACAATCTCTTTTCTTCTTTAAAATTGCTCCTAACTGGGCATGGTGGCTCATGCCTGTAATCCCAGCACTTTGGGAGACTGAGGAGAGAGGATTGCCTGAGCCCAGGGGTTTGAGACCAACCTGGGCAACTTGGTGAGACCTCGCCTCTACAAAAAATGTTTCTAAAAATTTTTTATGGTGGCTCATGTCTGTGGTTCCAGCTCCTTAGAAGACTGAGGGGGAAGGATCATCTGAGTCCAGCAGGTCGAGGCTGCGGTGGCTGTGAGCATGCCACTCCCCTCCAGCCTGGGCAACAGAGTGAGACTCCAACTAAAGTAAAATAAAATAAAATAAAATTGCCCTTAACATTTGTTCTAATCTAGTATTTTATGGCTATGAGACTTGGGCTGGAAAGTAAAATAAAAATACCAAGATTTACTGAGGATTCCACACCCTGAAAGGGCATAGCCCTATTGGTAGCACCTTCTTAATATACAGTGCAAACATGTATATCTTGAAAGCCTATTACATTTTAAACGGTGGTTCTAAGAAAACAAAGAAACAATAGAAGCCATGAAATGTGTTTTCCAGTTAAATTGTGCATTTTAGATAAAATGGTCAAATATTTTAGTGAATTTCAGTCATAAGCATAAATTACTGCAGTTGCTGTATAAGCTTGAGCTCAGAGAAAGCAATTCATTGTCAGTTGAGTACAATTGGGAAAGCTAAAATCACCCCTAGTTTAACTTAACCCTGAGAGCTGCTCATTTCTCTTTTTTGACTGAGAAATCAAGCTCTCACAAACACACATC
Source organism: Cephalopachus bancanus (assembly GCA_027257055.1). Lineage (NCBI taxonomy): Eukaryota > Metazoa > Chordata > Mammalia > Primates > Tarsiidae > Cephalopachus > Cephalopachus bancanus. Next base: position 1,709,703 of record JAPVLO010000120.1, on the reverse strand, counting down.
TGGGTTGTGAGCAGGAAAGCTTCAGAGATAGGTTTTGTGTAAACTTACCTATAGTGGTCCTCCCTGGAAGCTCGTAACAAGGAAGAATTTGGAAATTCTCTTTTCCTCTCTTAAGATCCACATGGTCACTGCCTCTAGCTCTATTCCCTGTGCCAGCAGGCGAGGCATTTTTCTATCTCCACAAAAAGATCTATAAACATTAAGTCATATGTATGATTAACTTTCCTAACATGTTGTTTTATTTTTTTAACCAGGAAAGAAGTAAAACCACAATTTAAACCAGTAGCAGCAGCCCAGAGTTAATGAATAACTAAAAAAGAAAAAATATTAGGGTATGAGAAAATCTGCAGTAACAAATGACCCCACACAGAGTTGGGATGAAGGAAAAAGGATGTTCTGAGAAGTTACAAACAGAGAAGGAAAAACTATTTTTAAAGGACGCTTATGAAACACCTCATAATTCACTTCAATTGCTTTCAAATTTAGATAAGAAGTCAATATGAGGTCCGTGGCATTTTGGCCAAAAAATTTTGTGGGAGTTAGGTTCAATGAATTTGAGCATGTTCCATCCTTAATTTGGAAAATGGTTAAAGACATGGACACATACATTCATACTTGATCATACGACTGTTGTCATAATACGACATCATAGCCAGATAAATAAGAGCAATAATTCTGGTCCATTGGGCTTTTGGAGGATAGGTGTACATGACAGATGTCGCAGAGACTTGTGGCTTAGGGAAAAAATAGGAAGTAATAAAGAGAACATTTCTGCCTACCGGCAGTAGGAGAAATCAGTGTTGATTTGTAACTCACTCCTGATACAACATGCTGAGAAATAGAATTACTCAGCCCCTTTCCCTTCCACAAGGCCTTCTTGGAAGTTCTCAAGTCTTGATATTAATTTTCTTTGATGGCCCACAAATACATTAGATTGCATCTTAAATTGTTTTTGAATTTCAAGTCTTCAAATGGCAACTCCATAAGATTCAATCTAGTAAACTGGGTTGGAAGGAATGTAAGATTGGGATACAGGATGATTTTTTTTTAAGGTCATCATCCTCTATCCTCACCTCCAGAGAACCATGTACTACTACACTAAGTTGTTTGAGCTGAATCAACACCCTTTTCTTTTTTGAAACAGACAAAACCCAGCCAACAGTAGGGAGCTTATGATTACAAGTAGTAATTTGATAGTGTAGGAACTAGATTGATATCACTATTATGTAATTAAAGCCAGTCTTAAATAAATTTGTGCAACAGGGATAAGAAATTTACATGGAATCATCCCTACGGAGGAATTAGATGGATTCGGGTTGAATCTGGATTCAGTCTATCACCACCCATTAGCTTTGATACCATGGAGGGTCTCTCGAGGTTCCATTTCCGCCTTAATAAAAATTATTATTTTTATATCCACCTGATAGGATTATGAATATTAAAATAGAAAATATATATAACAATGCTATGGTGAGCTGGATACATCCTAACTCCACAGCAAATGTCTGTGTTTTGTATTTTTCAGCCCATCCCCTACCCTCCACAGCATGTCTACACCGTCTTGTTAGCATGACCTAGAGAAGACCTTCGGTTCTCCCACAGCTTGCATCTATTAGTCCTGGCTGCTTATTACATGGCATGTTAGGATCTAATCAATAAAATCTTATTCATCTCTAGTGATAAATAGGCTTATTTGTCTTGCACAAAGATCTGCATTTTAATAAACAATAAGCCCTCTTTACAAAATAGGGAGGCCATGGCTGAATTTTGAGTTCCTGTTAAAATTTAAGATCTGGGGACTAGAATTAACCCTCTACAACAGGGATCAGTTCTTCTATATACAACCAGAGGGTCAATAATTTAAGCTATTTGGGCCATGGGGTATTTGTTGCAACTGCTCTCATCTGCCTTTGTAGCTGGACAGAAGCCAGAAATGAATGAATGTGGCTATGTTCCAACAATCTTTACTTATGAACTCTGAATTTAAATTTCATATAATTTTATGTATCACAAAATATTATTCTTTTTTAATGATTTAAAATGTAAAAACCTTTCTTAGCTCATGGGATCATACAAAAACAGGTGGTGAGCGATATTTGGCCAAGGGTCATAATATGCTGACCCATGCTTTAGTCTCAAAATCTAGCATATTAACAACTGCCAGCTGACTTAGCCAAATGCAATCCTTCTTTACAATTTTTTAGCATATGTCGAAGAAAAAAGGAAACAGAGAGAGAGAGAGAGAGAAAAGGAATAAAGGAAGAGAGAGAGGAAGAAAAAAAGAAAGAAAAAGGAGAAGAGAAAAGGGGAGGGGAAAACTATAGTTCAATAAAGTTGTGCTCATGTGTCTCATCATCCAAGAAATCTAAAATCATAAACTTGATCATAGAAAACTTGTCTTGGTTTAAATCACTAGTTGTGTTTCTTTTGATTCTGTGGTAGGTAATGCAAATCTACTCTTCGTTTGCAATATTTGTACTAAACATTGCACTTATAATGCTATTCTAGGAACCCTTGGCATTAAATGTCTAGTCCAGTTAAAATTCTCACTGCCTACTGAAAACTGTTGGCTTCCTGCAAAATAAAATGATTTGAGATAACATGTCAGGGCATGGCCCCTTGGTTAGAATGTCAGTTCTGACTACTAGCTAGATTATCATGAGTAAAATAATTATTCTCCAGATAGCTTTTTTGGCTTTAAAATGGGATAATAAAGGTCAAAACAGCTCATCTGGCCATACCAAGGTGGACCTGCTGATTCCTGTAATGTACAAAATTGTAATGAAACTTAAATTAGAGAATTACACATGTAAAATTTCTTAAACAGTAGAGTTTCCTAATAAATTAAGATAATTATTATTCAGTTAAGGACATAAAAATGTGATAAACTACAAGCAAATATGCAATAGTAGTAAAATTACTGTAACCAGAAAGAGTACTGAATAATGTCCAGGTTGACTGTTGCTAAACTAGCTGATAACAAGGTGAAACTCTTAAAATTTATTGAAGAAGTGTTGTTTCTAATGGCGCTTTCAGAGACGGGGAAGTAAATTACTTGGAGACATATTGGTGGGTCATTTTTCATAAGACATGCAGAGGAGGGAAGAAATATCGATGCCTGCCAATTGCTTTCAATTTTTATCAAAATTGGCAAGGAATTCTTATTTGAAAAGAAAGAAGAAATAACATTAAGCAAATTTGTGGCTTTAAAGAGAGAATAAGAGCAAAGACAATCTTGTTCATTTTTCCTGGAAGCTTAATAGCTAATTTGGCTCTTGGTTTGTATTAGAAAAAAAATAAAAGTGCTAGTTAAACACAAGGTAGTTCATGTCTGTGAGTCATAGGAAGTTCTGTAGTGCAGGGAAATTATATCATGCAATTTTATGATCTGCTGGACAATAATTCCATTTAATAAAGACACAGATGTATGCTTTGCCACATAGAGAAGAAATTTCAAGTGTTTCCATCGTAACTTTAATCAGCTTTTAGATTTTAGTTCTTCTGGCTTATTTCTTCTTTACTCCTTCAGCAAATTTAGCTTTTATAACATAAAAAAAATAAACTCTATGGAAAAACCACTTTACTTAGATCACTCCAATTTATAGCTACTTCCTAGAGCTATAATCCAAGTTAGAGAAACAAATCAATTAAGGGTTAAAGATTTTTAACAGCTCGGAAAACATCTTGGATATAGGCACATCAGTTCAAAGAAAGCAATGGCTAAGCATGTCATTTGGGGAGGAAAGTAGTATCATGTTACTAAAGTCATAAAACCACAAGTAAAAACATCTACTTAAAAGTATATATATACTATATGTTGATGTCAATTCCTCGGGATAAATAATATATTTCTTAGGAAGCAATAGCATGTTTTCTCAGCATTACTTTGCTACATCAAAAAGAACTAAAATATGAGTAATTAAACCAATATGGCCAGGACTTTCAGTTCACCTATGGCATGTAAACAACTTGGAAGTCATCACTTCCTTTCTTACGACAAGCAAAAAGTGAGCAAACTGAAAACGAATGACTTTTCTGGAAAGCATAAGACATGTTTGGTGCCCAACTGTCACTGCAAAATTTGAAGAGACTGGTATCTCCAGAAAATTACAGATGATATCTGATGACTTGAGCAGAAGCCTTCTGGAGCCATAAACCAGGAGAGACACTTGCAATTTTGATACATTCTTGGAAACAGAGTATAGATTAGCATAAAATAGAGAAAGTCTTGGGGGTCACAGTCTTATGGAGGTGACACACTTTTCTGGGCTTTATTTCCAGAAAAAAAACACAAGGTTCTCACTGTGACCATTCGAGAAAGACAGCTCTGGCAGGGATCAGACAAGAATAAACATTGTGAAATATACTTAGACACTTGTCCACAACAAGGCCTACTCTCAAGAAGAAAAGACTTTACCAGAGCCTTATCCCATGTGGGAGGAAATAGTCATTTCTCTGACTCAAGTCCCCTCTAGCTTTCATGCCTAACCTAAAGAGAAAGAAGCTAAGAAACACTTGTGAAGAACCCAGCCCAAGGGGATAAGCCCACTAAAACACTGAGACTTAATTATGAGATTAGAGAATGCTTCCTGTCCCCCATATCTTACAAACACCAAAAGGTCTCCAGTATAATAGCAGTGGCTTGCAGCTCAATACATGCTAAGACATAGACTCATAGCAAATGAAGTTCTCAGGGAATTCCAAAAGAAAACAAAAGAGACAAAACAAAGACACTATAGTAAATTGAAGCATCTGGCAGCTACAACTACAGCAAACATTAAACACAACCCAAATCCTACCTGAATAACATAAAAAGTCCCATTTGAGGCTTATTTAACTCAGTTTTTGTTACTTGATACATTGTCTAGAAACCATGCTAAAAGGCAAACAAAAACACCATCTGAAGAGACAAAGTAAGCATCAGAACCAGATTTAGATATGACACCAACTTTGAAATTAACAGCAAAGTTTTTAAAATAACTATGGTTAATATATGAGAGACTTCAGTGGGGAAAAAAAAAAACAGATAAAATGTGCAAAAACAGCCGGGCTCGGTGGCTCAGCCTGTAATCCCACACCTTTGGGAGGCTGAGGTGAGTGGATTGCCTGAGCCCGTAGGTTCGAGACCCATCTGGGCAGCGAGACCTCATCTCTACAATAAATCAAAAAATCAGCCGGGCATGGTAGCGCATGCCTGTAATTCCGGCTACTTGGAAGGCTGAGGTGGAAGGATAGCCAGAGCCCAACAGGTCAAGGCTGCGGTGGCCGGGAGCGGCCACTGCATTGCAGTCTGGGTGACAGAGTGAGACTCCAACTCAAAAAAAAAAAAAAAGTGCAAAAACTAAAGGGAAAAAAAAATAAAAGGAAATACTAGATACCAAAAAACTCTAACCTAAATGAAGAATGCTCTTGATGGACTTCTCAGTAAACTGGACACAGTAGAGGAAAGAAGAATTAGTGAGCTTAGAGATGGGTTAATAGAAACTTGCCAAACTAAAATATAAAGATAAAAAGAAAAAGAGGTAAAGGTAGAGAGGGAGGGAGAGGGAAAAGGAAAGAAGAATAAAAGAACAGACTATCCAAAAAGGTCTAAATAAATAAGGAGATATTCCATATTCATGGATTGATAGTCTCAATGGCGTCAAGATGGCAATTACTCTCAACCTGAGAGTGATTCAACACAATCTCAACCAAAATTTTAGCATGTTATATTTTAGATATTGACAAACTTATTTAAAACTTTATGAGAAAAAGCAAAATTCAAAGAATAGTCCATACAATACTGAAGAAGAAAAACAAAGTTGGAGGACACATATTATCAGATTTCAAAAGTTACTACAGGAAGGCTGAGGCAGAAGGATCACCAGCAGCCAGCAGATGGAGGCTGTATTGGCCGGGAGTGTGTCACTGCACTCCAGTCTGGGCGACAGAGTGAGATTCCAACACACACACACACACAAAGTTACTACAAAGTTACAATAATAAAAAGTGTAGTTTTGCTGAAAAAAAAATAGACACATAGATCAATGAAACAGAATAGAGAATACAGAAATATATCCAGACAAATTTAGTAAAGTAATCTTTGACAAAAGTAAAAAGGCATTCAATGGAGAAAAGATGGTCTTTCAACAAAGGTTCTTGGAACAATTAGACATGAAGAAGAGGAAGAGGAAGATGGAGAAGGAGAAGAGGAAGGGGAAGAAGAGAAGGAGGGGGAGGAAAAAAACACAAACACCTTATACTTTTCACAAAAATTAATCCAGGTGGGTCACAGATCTAAATGTGAATTTTATATAATTTTTTATTTATTTGTATTTCAATAGCTTGGGGGGTTACAAATAGTGTTTGGTCTGGGCTTAAGTGTACCCACCACCTCCACCAGGCACATTATACCTGATAAGTGATTTTCCATCTCTTCATCCCTTCCCTCTCCCTCCTGAGTCTCCAATGTTCATTGTACCATCCTCTATGTCTCTGTATACCCTTAGTTTAGCTCCCACTTATAAATGAGAACATGTGGTGCTTGGTTTTCTGCTCCTGAGTTAGTTCACTTAAGATAATGTTCTCCATCAACAAAACAAAAAGCTGGTTTTTTTGAAAGAATTAACAAGATTGATGGACCCCTAGCCAGAATGACCAAGAAAAAGAGAGAAAAAGCCCAAGTAAACACCATCAGAAATATAAAAGATCAGCCAAGCTCGGTGGCTCAGCCTGTAGTCACTTTGGGAGGCCCAGGCAAGAGGATTGCCTGAGCCCACACGTTCAAGACCTGCCTGGGCAACTTGATGAGACCTCGTCTCTACAATAAATCAAAAACTAGCCAGGCATGGTAGCTTGTGCCTGTAGTTCCAGCTACTTGGAAGGCTGAGGCAGAAGGATCACCGGAGTCCAGCAGGTCAAGGCTGCGGTGGCTGGGAGCATGCCACTGCACTCCAGTCTGGGCGACAGAGTGAGACTCCAACTCAAAAAAAAGAAAAGAAATATAAAAGATCAAATCACAACTGACCCCAAAGAAATCCAAAAGATTATCAGAGATTACTATGTACACCTATATGGAAACAAACTTGATAACCTAAATGAAATGGAGGACTTTCTGACATCACGACCTCCCCAGTTTGAAACAAGAAGACACTGAGACACTAAATAGACCAATAACTACCCAGGGAATTGACTCTGCCATAGGAAAACAACCTACCCCCAAAAAAGCCCTGGACCAGATGGCTTTCCAGCAGAATTCTACAAAACGTACAAGGAGGAGCTAATATCAATCCTAATGAAAGTATTCCAAGAAATTGAGAAAGATAGAATTCCCCCAAATCATTTTACAAACCTAACATCATGCTGACAACCAAACCAGGTAAAGATCCAACAAGAATGAGAACTACAGGCCAATATCCCTTATGAACATAGATGGAAAAATCCTCAACAAGATTCTAACAAATTGGATCCAAAAACACATCTCAAAAATCATCCACCTGACCAAGTAGGCTTCATCTCTAGGATACATTGCTGGTTCAACATTCACAAGACCATAAATGTAATTGAATACATCAACAGATGTAAAAACAAGGACCACAAGATTATCTCATTAGATGCAGAAAAATCTTTTGATAAAAACCCTCAAACACAGGCATAGAAGGAACATACCTCAAAATAGTAAGCGCTATCTATGATAAATCCACAGCTAATGTTGCTAAATGGACAGAAACTGGAAACATTTCCCCTGAAAACTGGAACACGACAAGGCTGCCCACTCTTACCCCTCTTGTTCAACATTGTGTCAGAACTCCTAACTAGGGCAATTAGACAAGAGAAGAAAATCAGGGTTATCTAAAAAGCAAAGGGAAAGTCAAGTTATCCCTCTTTGCTGATGATATGATCCTATACCTTGAAAATCCAAGAGAATCTGTCAAAAAACTGCTTGCACTGATAAAGGACTTTGGCAAAGTCTCAGGGTACAAAATAAATGTCCAAAAGACAGTTGCATTCCTTTACACCAACAACAATTAAGCAAAGGCCAAATAAAAGGCACAAGCCCATTCACAATAGCCACAAAAAAATGAAGTACCTCTGCATCTTCCTAACCAGAGAAATGAAAGACCTGTACAATGAGAACTACAAAACATTGCTCAAAGAAATCCAAGAAGATACAAACAAATGGGAAAACATTCCATGCTCATGAATGGGAAGGATCAGCATTGCTAAATGTCCATCCTACCAAAGGCAATCTACAGATTCAATACAATACCTATCAAATTACCAACATCACTCTTCTCAGGTCTGGAAATACAGAAATTCATATGGAAACATAAACAACCATGAATAGCCAAAACAATCCTTAGCAAAAAAAAAAAAAAGCAGGAGGTATCACACTTCCAGACTTCAAACTTTACTATAAGACTACAGTAATCAAAACAGCCTGGTATTGGTACAAGAACAGGCATATAAACCAATGGAACAGGATAGAGATTCCAGAAGCAAAGCCTCAACTACTCAACCAACTCATCTTTGACAAAGCCTCTACTGGAGAGAAGAGAACCTATTCATGAAATGGTGCTGGGGAAACTGGCTAGTCACATGCAGAAGATTAAAACAGGATCCCTACTTATCACCATATACAGAAATTAACTCTAAATGAATCAAAGACCTAAATGTAAATAAGAATCTTAGAAAATGCAGGAGACACCCTTATGGAAATTGGAACTGCAACTGATTCCTGATCAAAACGCTAAATGCCCATACCATAAGAAGAAATAAAATAGACAAGTGGGACCTCATCAAACTGAGGAGCTTCTGCAAAGCAAAAGAAACCATCAAGAGAGCAGGGAGACAACCCACAGAATGGGAAAAAATATTTGCCAACTGTATATCTGACAAAGACCTAACTTCTAGGATCTATAAGGAACTCAAATGCACTGAAAGGAAAAAAAACAAATAGCCTCATTAAAAAGTGGGCAAAAGACATGAATAGACACTTTTCAAAAGAAAACATATAGGCAGTCAACAGACACATGAAAAAGTGCTCAACCTTACTAATCATCAGAGAAACACAAATCAAAACCACATTGAGATACCACCTAACCCCAGTAAGAATGGCCATCATTAATAAAACAAACAACAACGGATGCTGGCGAGGATGCGGAGAAAAAGGAACACTTCTACACTGCTGGTAGGAATGCAAACTAGTGCAACCTCTTTGGAAGATCGTGTGGCGATTTCTGACAGAACTAGAAATTGATCTTCCATATGACCCAGGAATTCCCCTATTGGGAATATACCCAGAGGAACTCAAATTTTTCTACAGAAAAGATATGTGCACACATATGTTTGTTGCATTTCTATTCACAATAGCAAAAAACATGGAATCAACCATGCTGCCCATGGAAGCTGGGCTGGATAAAAAAAAAAATGTGGTACATATACATAATGGAATATTGTGCAGCCATAAAGAAGGACAAACATTTGGATTTACAGCAACTTGGATGGATTTAGAGTTGATCACACTCAGTGGTCTATCACAGAAACAAGGAACAGAGTACCGTATGTTCTCACTCATAAGCAGACCTTAAACAATTATCATAATACTATAAGGAAGGGATTGGCAGTAGTGGGAAACTGCCAGAGGAGGAGGGGTGGGATTGGCAGTTGAGGAAAACTGCTAGGGGAGGGAGGGGCACACCTCATCAACAAGGGTACCTGCATAATGAACATTTGTATACCTAACCCTGAATTGTACCCCACATCTTTAAAAGAAAAGAAAAAAGATGATATTCTCCAATTCCATCCAAGTTGCTGCAAATGACAATATTTTTTTTTCAATAGCTGAATAATATTCCATAGTAAATATATACCACATTTTCATTATTCACTGATTGATCGATGGGCATTTAGGCTGATTCCACATCTTTGCAATTGTGAATTGTGCCATTATGAATACATAACAACCTCTGTTCTTTTGAGTAGATACCTAGTAGTGGGATTGCTGGATCAAATAAATGGTAGATCTACTTTTAGTTGTTTGAAAAATCTCCACACTGCTTTCCGTAGAGGATATACTAATTTACACTCCCACAAACAAGGTATAAGTGTTCTCCTTACTCCTCATCCATGTTAGCATCTATTGTTTTTTTTATTTTTTAATAATGGCCATTCTGACTGGTGTAAAGTGTATTTCACTGTGGCTTTAATTTGTGTTTCCCTAATGATGAGTGATGTTGAGCATTTTCTCCTATGTTTGTTGGCCATTTGTATATCTTCTTTTGAGAGATGTGTGTTCATGTCATTTTCCCACTTTTTAATGGGGTCACTTGTATTTTCCTTGTTTGAGTTCTTTGTAAATTCTGGATATTATTTGTTTGTCAGATATATAGTTTGCAAATATCTTCTTCCATTCTGTAGGTTACCTATTTGCTCTGTTGATTATTTCTTTTTCTGTACAGAAACTTTCTAGTTTATATTTGTCCCACTTGTTTATTTTTGTTTTCATTGCATTTGCTTTTGGGGTTTTAGCCATAAATTCTTTGCTTAGGGTGATGTCCACAAGAGCTTTTCCTAGGTTTTCTTATATAATTTTTTATGGTTTCAGGTCTGATATTTAAGTCTTTAATCCACCTTGAGTTAATTTTTGCATATGTGGAGAGATAGAGATCAAATTTCATTTTTCTGCATGTAGATATCCAGTTTTCCCAGCACCATTTGTTGAATAGGGTGCCCTTTCTTGCCAAAGATCAGTAGGTTGTAGATATTTGGATTTATTTCTACATTCTCTATTCTGTTCCACTGATCCATGTATCTGCTCTTGTACCAGTACCATGCTGTTTTGGATACTATAGCCTTGCAGTGTAATCTGAAGTCAGGTAATGTGATGCCTTCAGCTTTGTTCTTTATAGAAAAGAAGCAAACTATTTCTCTATGGTAATGATATGATCTTATACCTAGAGAATCCTAGATTCCTCCAAAAGACTCCTTAACTTGATAAATGAATTCAGTAATGCTTCAGGATACAAAATCAACATAATCCTAATCAAGTTTAGGATTGCTTTGGCTATTCTGGCTGTCTTTTGGTTTTATATGGATGTTAGGATTGTTTTTTCTAATTCTGTAAAAAATGATATTGGTAGTTAGACAGAGAGTGCATTGAACCTGTAGATTATTTCAGGTAATATGACAATTTTAACAATATCTATTCTCCCAATCCATGATCATAGGATGTCTCTTCATTTGTTTGTGCCCTCTACAATCTCTCTCATTAGAGTTCTGTAGTTCTCCTTGTCAAGACTTTTCACCTCCTTGGTTAAATATATTCCTAGGTATTTTAGCTTTGGGGCTACTCTTGCAAATAAAATTGAGTTATTATTTTATTCTCAGTTCGGTCACTATTGGTGTGTAGCAGTGCTACTGATTTGTGTGTGTTGATTTTGTATCCTGAAACTTTGCTGAATTCATGTATCAAGTCCAGGAGTCTTTTGTAGGAATCTTTAGGATTCTCTAGGTATAAGATCATATTGCCACCATAGAGAAATAGTTAGGATATTCTTTATTTCTTTTGTCTTGCCTAATTGCTCTGGCTAAGACTTCCAGTACTATATTGAATAGGAGTGGCAAAAGTGAGCATCCTTGCCTTGTTCAAGTTCTGAGGAGGAATGTGTTCAACTTTTCTCCATGCAGGATGACATTGGCTGTGAGTTTGTCACATATGGCTTTTATTATTTTGAGAAATGTTTCCTCTATGCCTATTTTGATGAGGGTTTTTATCATTAAGGGATGTTGGATTTTAGCAAATGCTTTTTCTGCACCTATTGAAATGTTCGCATAATTTTTGTTTTTAATTCTGTTTATGTGGTGGATCATATTTATTGACTTGAATACGTTGAACCACACTTGCATACCTGGAACAAAATCCACTTGGTCATGGTGTATTATTTTTTCATGTGTTGTTGAGTTTGGTTTGCTAATATTTTGTTGCAGACTTTTATGTTTATGTTCATAAGGGATATTGATCTATAGTTTTATTTGTTTGTTGTGTCTTTTCCTGGCTTTATTATCAGAGTGATGCTGCCTTCTTAGGATGAGTTAGGGAGCATTCCCTTTTCTTCAGTCTCATGGAAAAGCTGCAGTAAAATTGGGACCAGTTCTTCCTTAAAGGTCTGGTAGAATTCAGCTGTGAGTCCATCAGGTCCTGGACTTTTTGTTGTCATCGTTGCTGTTGTTGTTGTGTTGTTGTTGTTGTTGTTGCTGTTGTTGTTCTAATTACTGTTTCAATCTCACTACGCATTATTGTCTGTTCAAGGTTTCTATTTCTTCCTAATTCAAAGTTAGTGGGTTGTATGTTTCTAAGATTTTATCTATTTCCTCTAGATTATCTAGTTTGTTTGCATAAGGGTGTTAATAATACTCTTGGATGATCTTTTGAATTTTTATCATATCAATTGTAATGACTCCATTTTCATTTCTGACTGAGCTAATCTGAATTTTCTCTCTTCATTTCTTAATTAATCTAGCTAGTGGTCTATCAATTTTGTTTTTCTTTTCAAAGAACCAACTTTTTGTTTCATTGATCCTTGCTCTTGTTTTTAATTTCAATTTCATTTAGTTCTGCTCTGATCTTTGTTATTACTTTTCTTCTGCTAGCTTTGGGTTTGGTTTGTTCATATTTTTCTAGTTTCTTAAAGTGTAATGTTGGGTTGTCAATATGCGATCTTTTAGTCTTATTAATGGAAGCCTTAAGCACTATATATTTCCTCCAAGCGAAGTTCTGGCTATGTCCCAGAGGCTGTGATAACTTGTTTAATTGTTGTCATTGGTTTTGAGGAATTTTTAAACTTCCATCTTGATTTCATTGACCCAAAGATCATTCAGGAACAGATTTTGTGAGTTTTTCTTGGAGTTAATTTCTTTTTTTTTTTTTTGAGTTGGAGTCTCACTCTGTCGCCCAGACTGGAGTGCAGTGGCCGCTCCCGGCCACCGCAGCCTCGACCTGCTAGGCTCCGGCGATCCTTCCGCCTCAGCCTTCCAAGTAGCCGGAATTACAGGCATGCGCTACCACGCCCGGCTAATTTTTTGGTTTATTGTAGAGATGAGGTCTCGCTGCCCAGGCGGGTCTCGAACCCGCGGGCTCAGGTAATCCACTCACCTCAGCCTCCCAAAGGCGCGGGATTACAGGCTGAGCCACCGAGCCCGGCTGGAGTTAATTTCTAGTTTTATTCCATGGTGGTCTGAGAAGGTGCTTAATATGATTTTGATTTCTTTAAATTTATTGAGACTTCATTTGTAGCCTATCATATGGTTTATCTTGGAGAATGTTCCATGTGCTGATGAGAAAAATGTGTATATTCTGCAGTTTGGGGATGGAACGATCTGAAGAGATCTGTTAGTCCCATTTGCTCTAGAGTCTGGTTTAACACCAATGCTTCTTTGTTAACTTTCTGCCTTGATGATCTGTCTCTTGCTGACAGTGAGGTGTTGAAGTCTACCACTATTATTGTATTGGTGTCTGTCTCTTTTTTTTAGGTCTAGCAGAATTTATTTTACAAAGCTGGGGGCTCTGATGTTAGGTGCATATGTATTTTCAGTTGTTATATCTTCTCATTGGATTGATTCCTTTATCATTATAAAATAACCAACTTTGTCTTTTTTTTTTCCTGTTGTTAATTTAAAGTCTGTTTTACCTGATATAAGAATGGCTACTCCTGCTTATTTTGGGTTTCCATTTGCATGTAACATTTTCCCCCACCCCTTTACTTTGAGTCAATAAGAGTCTTTGTTAGTTAAATGGGTCTCTTAAAGATAGCAGATGTTTTGGCTGTTGTGTTGTTTTGGTTTTTTTTTTAGCAATTCTGCCAGTCTGTATATTTTTAGTGGGGCATTGAGGCCATTTACGTTCTGAGTTAATAATAATATGCAGAGTATCATTTAACTTATCATATTGATTGTTTTCTGATTGCTTTATTTATTTTTTTATTGTGTTGGTGGTCCAAAAGGCCTGTGAGCTTTATGATATTCAGCATTTTTCTACTGATGTATTTTGATTTTTGCTTCAGTATTTAGAACTCTTTTGAGTATTTCAAATAGAACTGGTCTAGTGGTGACAAATTCCCCCAGTGTTTACTTGTCTGAGAAAGTCTTCATTTCTCCTTCATTTATAAAATTTAGCTTTGTGGGATTACAAAACCTTGGCTGGTTGTTATTCTGTTTGAAGAGATTGAAAAGGGGTCCCCAATCCCTTCTGGCTTGTAGGATTTCTTCTGAGAAGACTGCTGTTATTCTGATAGGTTTATCTTTGTAAATTATTTGATCCTTTTGTCTCACAGCTTTTAAAAGTCTTTTCTTCACACTAACTTTGCATAACCTCGGGGTTATGCATATATCCTTGGGGATAAACCTTTTTTTTTTTTTTGAGTTGGAGTCTCACTCTGTCGCCCAGACTGGAGTGCAGTGGCCGTTTCCGGCCACCGCAGCCTCGACCTGCTGGGTTTCAGCAATTCTTCCGCCTCAGCCTTCCAAGTAGCCGGAATTACAGGCATGCACTACCACGCCCAGCTGATTATTTGATTTATTGTAGAGATGAGGTCTTGCTGCCCAGGCGGGTCTTGAACCCACGAGCTCAGGCAATTCACTCACCTCACCTTCCCAAAGGCGCTGGATTACAGGCTGAGCCACTGAGCCCCGCTAGGGGGATAACCTTATTACAATAAATTTTCTGGGATTTCTTTGGGCTTCTTGTATCTGGACATTTGATTCTCTGGCAAAGCCAGGGAAATTTTCTCCCATTATTCCCTCAAATAGGTTTTCCAAACCTGTTGCTTTCTCTTCTTCTTCAGGAACACCTATGATTCTTAGGTTTGAACATTTTACATAATCCTGCAGAATCCCATTCTTTTTTTTTTTATCATTTTCTGATTAATCAAAAATCTTTTCTTCAAGTTATGAGATTATTTTTTCTGCTTGTTCTACTGCATTTTGTACTTCCCTAAATGATTCTTTCATTTCCAGAATTTCAGGCAGTTATTTTGTTGGTGGTGGTATTTTTTGTTGTTTTGTTTTTGTTTTGGTGTCTATCTGGAGAATTTTTTACTTATGTCTTGAATAGTCTTTTTCTTTATTTTGGTTTCTAATTTTCTCCTGAAGTTCAATTTTATAATCAACCATTTGAGTTCTACGTCTGGAATTTCAAGATTTTTATTTTGGTTAGGGTTCATTACTAAAGAATTCGTGTAGTCTTTTGAAGGTGCTAGAGAAATTCAAAATTATTTTTCTTATTTGGGTAGGTTATTTCTTCTTATCCGAGGCTGGTAGGGTGCTGACATAGACAGTGTAATGTTCTCTTGGTTGTATATAATTTGCTGTGGTGAGTTTCTTAATGGCCAGCTGTAGCAGTCCTGTGCTGGGTACCTGCACTGGCTAATGGCTTCTTGAATAGCTGGAGGGGCTTGAAAAGTGGTGTTAGCTGCGGTTTGATACCAGGTATCCCCCAAAGCTGAGGTATTGTATCCGATGTAGTGGGCTGTAATGTTGACCTCCAGTCAGGAGGTAGAGGAAAACCGGCTACAGTGGTGGCTGTGGTCTTTCTTCGTGGCTTGTGGTGCTCTAAGGAAATGCCCAGCCAATCTTAGCAGAGGATGGTGCTCTGAGGATTACCCAAGTTCTCTGTGTGTTTTGAGCCTGATAAGAGCACATTTCTTGGCTACCCAGTGGGGATTAGAAGGGAGTTCCAGGTCACTGGGGTAATGCTATTTGTGCAGGGAGTCTCAGAAAAGTTTACATTGGGTGTGAGGTTGCTGTGGCAACGACTCCCACCTGGCTCCCCACCTTGACCTCAGGCAATTTGCCTTGTGAATGTCAAAGTGCAACTGACCTCAGGGCCTCAGAGTGTTTTCACGGCGACCCATTCAAACCTGGAACTGTCTGCAGCCCTAGTTTCCCCTTGGGCCCCCTCTCTCTCCCAGCTAGCTAGAAAGCAGCTGCACTTGCAAAGGTTGCATTCCTGGGAAATTGGCAGCGGGCGTGCTGCTCAAAGATCTCTTTTTTCCTGCACCACTCCACGTGGGCTTTGACAGAGCATGACTGCGGGTGACACCGTCTCTGGTGATGAACTGGGGTCCCACAAGGCTCTGGGGGCCCACCAAGTCCACAGCAGAAGCACAGAACTCCTGAATTCCCCTCTCTCATCTTCCTCACTGCATCCAGAGAGGCTGCCCGTGGACTGCGGTGGTGCAGGTAAGAGTCTGGCCGGTCGCAGCTCAAGTCAATGGATTTGTCTCTACTTTGTGGTTATTATCACTCCTTCGAAGAGTTCATGGGGCAGGCTGCTGGTCCCGTTCCTCTCTGGATACGGAGGAAACTGTTTTGTTTGTTTGTTTTTTGAGTTGGAGTCTCACTCTGTCACCCAGGCTGGAGGGCAGTGGCCGCTCCCGGCCACCGCAGCCTCCACCTGCTGGGCTCCGGCCATCCTTCCGCCTCAGCCTTCCAAGTAGCCGGAATTACAGGCATGCACTACCACGCCTGGCTGATTTTTTAATTTATTGTAGAGATGAGGTCTCGCCGCCCAGACGGGTCTCGAACCCGCGGGCTCAGGCAATCCACTCACCTCAGCTTCCCAAAGGCGCGGGATTACAGGCTGAGCCACCGAGCCCGGCCGGAAACTCTTTCTATCTCAGTTTACTGTGTAGGAGAAACTCACGCTCAGCTGCCTCACATCAGACATCTTAATCCAATCTCTAAATGTAAAATTTAAAGCTGTAAAACCTCCAGAAGAAATCATAGGAAAAAAGCTAAGTGCCCTTGAGCTTGGTGATGTGTTTCAGTATAACACACGCAAACACATGAGAATAATTCATTGTTTAAAATTGAAGTTAAGGGCAACCCTTTCTGGTCCCCTCCCACTGGGGGAGCTTTTCTATTCTCTCAATAAATCCTGCTTTTTTAAAAAAAAAATCGATTTTAGACTTTACGAAAATTAGAATCATCTGCTCCATGAAACACAATTTTAAAATATTGGAAATATGAAGTATAAAATGGACAAAATATTTTTAAAACACTTAACTGATAAAGCACTTGTGGCCAAATATGCAAAGAACTGTTAAAATTGACATCAAATAATTTTAAAATTTAATTTAAAAATGGACCAAATATCTTTTTTTAATATTTTACTTTAAAGATGTGGGGTACAGTTCAGAATTAGGTATACAAGTAGACACTGTACAAGTAAGGTTTGGGCCTCTCTTTGATCTCCACATCACCTGGTTTGATATCAGGTACCCTTATTGATGTTGTCTTTCCCCCTCCCCAATAGTATCCCTCTACTGCCAATCCCTTTCTTATAGTATTATGATAAATGTTCAGGATCTGCTTATGAGTGAGAACACATGGTACTCTGTTCTTTGTTTTTGTGATAGATCCCCGAGTATGATCGACTCTAAATCCATCCAAGTTGCTGTAAAGGCCATATGATTGTCCTTCTTTATGTTCAGTTTCGATGGGCAGCACAGTTGTTTCCATGTTTTTGCTATTGTGAATAGTGCTGAAATAAACATGTGTGTGCAGGTATCTTTTTTGTAGAGTGATGAGTTCTTCTGGGTATGTTTCCAGTAGGGGGTTGCTGGATCATATGGAAGGTCAATTTTTAGCTTTTTTAGAAATCACCACACAGTTTTTCATAGAGGTTGAACTAGTTTGCATTTCCACCAGCAATGTAGATGAGTTCTCTTTCCTCCACATCCTCACCAGCATCTGTTGTTGTTTGTTTTATTAATGATGGCCATTCTTACTGGGGTTAGGTGGCATCTCAGTGTGGTTTTGATTTGCATTTCTCGATGATTTGTGAGGCTGAGTCCTTTTTCATGTGTCTGTTGGTTGCCCATGTATCTTCTCTTGAGAAGTGTCTATTAATGTCTTTTGCCCACTTTTTTTTTTTTCTTTTCCCTTTTAGCACATTTGAGTTCCTTATAGATCCTGGATGTTAGACCTTTGTCAGATATACAATTGACAAATATCTTTTCCCATTCTGTGGGCTATCTCCCCACTCTCTTGATGGTTTCTTTTGCTTTGCAAAAGCTTTGCAGTTTAAATAAGAACAGACAAAAGATCTTAATAGACACAAAAGAGGATATATGGAGAGCAAATAAACATATTAAAGATTATAGTAGCTTTATTCATAATTGTACCAAACTAGAAGCAACTAAAATAATCTTCAATAGACAAATGGATAAACAAACTGTGGTGTGTTTATACGATGAAATACTATAACTGATTAGTGATTTTAAAAAATGAACTATGGGTTTCAAAATGTAGGTTTCACTATTATTTAGTTACAGTAAGACCAACTGATCAGTAGATGACTGAGCGAAAGGATAAATTGCTAGACCTACAGGTCCCAAGAGAAAAGGTCATGACAAGCCATGGGGGCCACACACAGAAGTACCAGGATTGGTCAAGAGGCAGAGGAGCCAAAAGAAAACATATGCAAGAACCTTTCTTGTGTGGTTTTTGGGGGTTTTGTTTGTTTGTTTGTTTCCAGGAAGGAATGAGTGAGGCAGGGCAAACAGGCTAAGCAGGTTGAGGATTAACTAGTTTGAATAATTTCAATGGACCCTGGAGTATAGAGTCTGTCCCTAGTTGTCTGGTACCTGGGCCTGGGATACTTAGGGCACCAAGATTGTGGCTTGAAATGTCAGAGGATAAAGAAGGTTGGGGGATACAGACCTGGGTTGATTAGTATGCATATGAAAGATACAGATTGACTTTCTATCTCTAGGAATTAGGCTGCTCTCAGAGAAGTTCATCCAGTTTCTGCATGTCCCCAAGAATATCCTAGTATAAAATACAATAAGTAGGAAATATTGTTATTATACTATAAAGCCATGCAAAATCAGGAATAAATCTTAACTGCATATTGTTAAGTCAAATCAGTCTGAAAGTCTAAATGACTCCACTTATATGATATCATTCTGGGGAAGGCAAAATTGGAGAGACCATTGACAAATCAATGGTTGCCAGGAGCTTATCGGAGGGGAGTGTATTGAGTAGGTGAGGTACAATGAATATTTTTCAGGAGATGGACCATTCTGTATGATACTATTATTATGGATCAATGGCACCAGGCTTTTGTCAAAACTGATTACACTACAAAGATTTAACCGTAATGTATGCAAAAATTTAAAAATGATTTAGGATGTTAAAGAATACTATGCTCTATGCACATTGTGACAAAATAATCAATTATACTACAAGTATGTGAAATAATCTCATTGAAGGGACAGGGGTAAGTGCTGACCTAAGTAAGTGTTGAGAGTCAAGCAAAGGAAACCTTGCAGAGGCACTGCACTCTAGCTGATAAAGGTATTTCTCATAAAAGTTTGGGCTAAAAATTCTAAAACCATTATACATGTATACTAGAATAGAACAATTACATAAATAGATGATAAAAGGTAGAAGCCAGGTTTCTCATATTTTGGGTTGGGTGTTTACAGATAAGCTAGGTAAGAAAGCTAACATGTCCTACAGGGTAGTGAATTCGAGTTACAAATATTAATATGCTCTCATGTTCAGCTTAAAATAAATATAGCTAATTGCATATAGAAATATTGATAAATATATGTACATAGACAGTATAGTATATACACATGCATTTTCTTGCTTTGCCAGCTAGAGGGACCTAAAAGCAATGGCATTCAAGTAGCAAGGAGTACACCTAACGTCCACATATTGATTTCTAATGTCATTCTCCAATAAGAGAATCATCTGTTTATTTTTTTTTTAATTTAAAAAATTTTTATTTTAAAGATGTCAGGTACAATTCTGAGTTATGTATACAAATGGTCATTGTACAAGTAAAGTTTGGGCCTCCCTTTGGTCCCCACATCACCTAGTTTGAGATAAGGTATGCTTTTTGATGAAGTGTGCTCTCCCCCGTCGGCAGTTTCCCACTACTGCTAATACCTTTCTTATAGTATTATAATAAATGTTCAGGGTCTACTTATGAGTGAGAACCTATGGTACTCAGTTCTTTGTTTCGGTGATAGATTACTGAGTATGATACACTTCAAATCTATCCAAGCTGCTGCAAAGTTCATAATTTTGTCCTTCTTTGTGGCTGCGTAATATGGCTGTTGCACTCATGGCTTGCCATGATCATACAGTGGTTAGTACTGTGCATTGAGAGAATTGTTTCTCATTCCATTCTCTAACAAAAATACCATTCTCTAACTCCTTGGAAAAATGTTTGACACTAGGACTGAGGCAGGAATATACAAGATATTATAACTGGAGCATCTTGTAGTAACAGAAAGTAAGAAAATGTTCCCAAAAACCCCACAATATTCATACCAAAGAAACACAAAGGCCAACTGAAAGAGTTCCCAATAGCCAAAGCTGGAACAATTTGAACAACAAAATTGGTATTGGAGTATAACCCAAAGTATAAAATAAATATTTATGAATTCACACACTGATTTCACTAAGTGATTGATTGAATGAATAAATGGAGGAGAAGAGACAAATTTCCCATGCAGCAGAATCCCAAATAATTTATGTAGATGCTCCATTCTCAATCGGGAAGTATAACACCCCATGTTTTCAGTGTAGACTCTGCATAGTGACTTCCTTCCCAAGAGAACAGTGTGAAAAGTGGAAAAAGAGTAACTTTAGAGTGGAGAAACCTGACAAACACTACCTGAGGTGCTCATAGTTAATACGACAGTGATAAGTCATGTTGATAGTCTGTTCCCTCAACCTTGATATGATGTCATGTGAATGACACATGGTCTTTTACCTCTGTGGTCTTCCTCCAAGAACACATTACTACAATCTGATTATGCCAAAGATATCAAACGAATTCCAGTTGAGGTACATTTTACCAAGTACCTGAGTAGTACATTTCAAAACTCTCAAAGTTATCAAAAACAAAGAAACTCTGAGAAACTGTCACAGCTAAGAAAGCCTGGGGAGATATGATGACTAATTATAATTTAATATTCTGAATGGGATCTTGTAACAGAAAAGCACCATTAGGTTAAAAAAAACTAAGAAAATCTTTAAAATATGAACATCAGTTAAAAATAATGTATCCATATTTGTTCACTAATTGTGACAAATGTCCCATCCTAATGGGAGATATTAAGAAGGGAAACTATATGTGGGCTGTAGGGGAACTCTCTACTATCTTTGAACTTTTCTGTAAACCTAAAAGTGTTCTAAAAATAAAATTTATTTAAAATATATTTATGATCACTCACATCCATTCTATATAAAAGAACACAAATTACAATTTTTAAAAAACAACAATTTATTTAGGTAGCTAAGGGTATCCATGTTTATATAAACCATCTTATATATACTTAATTCATATCTTCTACCTATTTATACAAGATGAACATTTGTCTCATGTATATTTATTTGCTCATTCTTTGCTCACACAACAATTCAACAAACTTATTGGATCAACCATATGCTCAGGGTTAAAATCACTATACAGACCTAACTAGTCGTGGTTGTACTCTGCATCTTTAAAAATATTCTAAGGTTTTCAACTGATAGAAAACAGAAAATAATAAAAGCATAATTCTCCAAGCTATCAGAAAATAACAAACGAATTATTTCACCGACAAGGAAAAACTGATTCACTATTTTTCTGAAGGCTTCATAAGGTATTCCAGAACCTGCTGAATTTTAAATCTAGTTTTGGCCCCAAGCCTAAGCTCAGATTTTTTTATTTGTCAGCATACCGAGTGGGGAACAGAATATAAAAGGCTCTGCAACCTGTCCAGCCTGTCAGGCAAGCTGCTCTGTCAGTCAGGCTGTGTGACCCAGCAGATCTGCTGGTGATTGAATTGTCGGAGGCAGATAGGCATTTGGCAGGAACTCTAGGTGAATCGCACTACAGATCCTTAGGATTCTGGATCAAAGTTATACCATCTTCTACCAATAACTTTTTTTCTTTTTCTGAGAAACAGCTTCCAGCTTATTAGAAAATGAATGCCTAACCAGGACCTTTAAATTACCATGTGACTTGAGTCACCCATTAAGTATTGGGATTGTTTGATCTACCAAGCCAAAAAGTTGCATTCTGTAATCAAATCAAAGTGCTATAGAAGAGGAAATTTAAACACATCCTGAAGGCTTAGGGAAAGATGGCCAGAGGTGTCTGATTTATGAACAGTGAGTTTAGCAGGACTGCCAGGGACTTGGAGGAAACAAGATTGAAAAAGTGGCCATCGGGAGAACTTGAGAAGAGGTATGAGAACACCTCAGATATTTGCGTACCATATGAGTGCTCACCAAAGAATGTCTTCAGCAGAAGAAGACCTGCATATAGGTGGATAAAGCTATCCTTTTTAGGAACATCAATTAGCTTCTTTTCTCAACCACCACTGTCCTTGCCCAGTGGGCTGATCAACAAAGTGGCTACAGCAGTGTGATATCAATTATGCATGTGCTTAGCAACATGGACTTCCACTTACCAAGGTCGACTCAGTGATAATGTCCAACAGCCAATAGCACAGATCCCAGTAATAATAGCCAGAGAGGCTTAGCTAGCTACTAGGTTGATTACCTTGGACTGCTTCCATCCCAAGAGAGCAGCATTCTGTTCTCACTGGAAAGTAGAAAGTAGATACTTATTCTAGATATGAATTTTCTGTCTCGACTGCAACACTTCTGTTAAATTCACCTTAAATTGCCTTATTTACAGTCATGATATAATGGATAGTGCAGCTTCTGACCAAAGCACCTATTTTATTGCATTTAAGTGGGAATAAGCCCACACTCATGGAATTCACCAGAATTTCAATGTTTCTATTACCCTAAAAGTTGACAGAATAATAGAATAATGACTTTTCGGAGACTCAGTCATGGTGCCACCTGGATGGTAACACCTTTCAGGACTTGGGTAATGTCATTAGGATTTTATATATACTCCAAACCAGGGACCAACACAGTGTGCTTGACTTGGCTAGTCTTCCTGTCACCAAGATTCATGAATCTGGAGATCAAAAGGTGGAAATGAAAGTGGCCCCTCCAGCTATTACCTGAAAATCCATCCATTAACAAAACATTGATGTCCTATCCATAAAACTTAACATATGGTGTTTTAATAGTTGTTAATCCATATCTCATCACGAAAACTACAGGACATCAAAGAGTGGGGTGGAACTCATTGGGGGGGGAAGAGTCTCAAAGATTGAAAAATAATTTTGTATCTTCTTTTGGCGAGGGAGTTAGTGTGTTCTCATACTTGTGCATGAGGTAGTTATACCATGTTAGGTGAAAGCATGATTTTGCTCTTGTCTTTATATGAAAGTTAAATGTAGATAAAAAGAAGTGTCTATGGTTAACAGTTTGACAATTGGTGGACCGTAGTGGCTTTATCCTGAGCCAGTTTAGCTAAACTGCAACGACATCTCCCAGAATTATCTCCTGATGTGGCACTGGGTAAGAGTTTGCCAATGTTTGTATAAGACTGAACACTGGGAAACGAACCACAGCCATGTTGTTACACTGTGGAGGTCGTTATGATGGTCCTGCGATGGTGGTGGGCAACAGCACCTGAACCCACATTAACTCCTGATCCTCCCAGATCTTGTCCTTCTGTTGCTTTCCCTAAAACAAGAGCATGTGCAATCCCATGGCAAAGGGCACATCTCCTGCTAGTCACCTGTGGAAACAGGTGAGGAAAGACAGACACGGGTTTTGGTTTGTTCTGATGGGATCATCCTTTGCGGTTCTGTTTTTCTATTTTTATTCTTGGTTTTGTTTTCTTCCCTCTTGTCCCTATGTGGGGAGGACTGAGTCCTCCCTCAGTCTGGTGGACTCATGATGGTATCAGGCTCAACCCAGACTCAGCATACAACCATTGCATGGATTCCTCCACCAGCTCCCACCATTGTATAAGATCTAAAGCCTAAAATATCATCATAGTTATACCTCTCTGAATGACATGTTACATCTTACTCTTCATTCTGAAAGGACGAAGGCAATAATCAAATTTAAAAATTATATGTGCAGAATGAACAGAAATTTAAGTGTTATAAAATGGCATATTCATATTATTCCTTTTTTTAACCTAGAAATAAAACTTTAATCATTTTTTTCTTGACACCATTCTTGTTAAAGCCACATGGCATGCTGGGAGCTTATAGCCAAGAGGAGAAAGCAAGCTAGGACTAGTTTGGGGTGTAACCAGGACACATTTACTAGGAAGGAAGAGTTTCCCTATTCAGGAAAAGATCATCAGTCCAAATCAATCAAACATGGATCTTATCTGGAAAAAGCTTCTATTGGGCTCCTTGAAGGGACTGGTCCAGGGTGAGGCAACAAAACTGCTGGTCATCTGGCAACATCAACTGATTCTTTAATTATAGATTAAGGAACCCATCTGGTCTAGACATAGAGAAGAATCAAATCCTTTTGTGCCTGTTGGCTGCAAGACTTCAATAATGACCACATCTTATCTTTGTATTGTGAAGCCTAATCCTGTGTCTCAAATGCAGTAGTTATATTATTGAATAAAAATATAATGAATGATCTTTACTGAGCAAGTAGGAGTTTCTAATGTTAAAGGATGCTGGCATAAAGTCCTGCTTTTTGAGTAGGCTGACTCAAAACATACTTCTTAAATAATGTAAATAATATAATTATCTCTGTGTACGTGTATGCATGTATATACAAATATGAGGGGGCACCCAAAAAACATAATTCATTAATAAATATTGTGTATTTATTCTTACATGTTTAAACTTCAGTCACCTTCAAAGTACTCTTCATGTGATTCAATACATCTATCAAGATGCTTTTTCCACTGCTCACAACAGTTTTTGTACTTATCAATTTTGATGCCTTTTAGTGCTTCTGCCATTTTTTGTTTCACCTCTTCCACAACAGCAAAACATTTCTCTTTGAGGACTTTTTTATTCGGGGAATCAAAACAAAAAGTCACTCAGAACGAGATCAGTTGAATAGGGAGGGTGGGGCACAGGTGTCATGATGTTTTTGGTCAAAAACTGCTGAACATTCAGCACGGTGGGGGTAGGTATGCTGTCACGGTGGAAGACCAGTCACCCGTTTGCCACAACTTGGAAAGTTTCTTCCACAAATCATGATGCAACCTTCTCAAAACTTCCAGATAAAAAAATTTGGTTGACTGTTTTGATTTGGAGGAACAAATTCCAAGTGTATTATAAGGGCCCTCCCTTTAAAAAATAATTTCAGTTTCGGGGGGTTCACCAGTGTGTATCTTTTACATATACACTTAAATATAAAAAATATATAACTTTTGTATGTATAATATGAAGCCTTTATGTATATAAAACTAATAATATCAGTAAGGTCTCTTATAATTCTAGATATCTATGATCTAACATTACACATGCATGCACACACACAGCAGGGGAGGGAAGGACGGAGAGAGAAAGAGGAAGAGAAAGAGAGAGAGAGAGAGAAATCATAGATATTTGGAGTTGGAAGAGACCTTACTGATATATTTTAATTTAACCCTTATGTAGACTAGAATAAAAGGACATTTTACTTTTCACAGCAAATTCTTACCAGCGAAGTGTAATCCAAGCAGGCTGAGGTGAGTGGATTGCCTGAGCCCGCAGGTTCGAGACCCGCCTGGGCAGCGAGACCTCATCTCTACAATAAATCAAAAAATTAGCCGGGCGTGGTAGCGTGCGCCTGTAATTCCGGCTACTCGGAAGGCCGAGGCGGAAGGATCGCCGGAGCCCAGCAGGTCGAGGCTGCGGTGGCCGGGAGCGGCCACTGCACTCCAGTCTGGGCGACAGAGTGAGACTCCTACTCAAAAAAAAAAAAAAAAAGAGAGTGAAGATAATGACTATAAAGGAAATTAATGCTAGCATAAGACCTTAGATTTTATGTATGTATGTACGAATGCATGTATTTGACAGGAGCACCAAGAGTTGACTTCTGGCTGCCTCACCTTCTCTTTTGCAGACTCAGCCCCAGTTAGTCTTGTTCTTAAGCCTCACTCCAACTAGAGAGTACGACATCAGCAGCCACTGAAAGTATCTCACTCTCGTAAAATGGTATCTGCCATGTCTATGGGAGTTCTGTTCCTATTTGTGCATTCTTTCCTCTCCCATCTTCTCTATGTAGACACAAATAGCCTTCCTCCAACCCTGACCCCCATTTTGCGGGTCCTGTCTTGGATATTTTGCTTGGATATTTCCTGGCTTAGCCAGTCTTCATTCACATCTTTGAAATTCCCCTGACGAACTGGTCTTTCTCCCCACACCTTCAGCTGCTAGCCGTTGATCCTACTGGGCCTTCTCCTTCAACACTAGTCCCAACCTGCTGGATTAAGCCTTCTCAAATATGAATGCCCCCTGATACTATACAGAGCTTGCCTGACCCCTTAGTTCCAGATTTTCCGATCACCCATGGGGTACCAGCAGCATGGTGGGTCTATTTCTTCTCTCATTGGTCTCACTCTACACTCCCCAGCATGCCTCCGACCTGAGCCTCATGCGAGAAATAATATCCACCAGATACATAAATACCAGGGTCAATGATGAAGCTGATTCACCATAGCAATTCATGTGTAATTTTGGTAGAACAGACTTCATCTCTCAAAGTAATTTTTTTTTTTTTTTTTTTTTTGAGTTGGAGTCTCACTCCATCACCCAGACTGGAGTGCAGTGGCCGCTCCTGGCACCGCAGCCTCGACCTGCTGGGCTCCGGCGATCCTTCCGCCTCAGCCTTCCGAGTAGCTGGAACTACAAGCACACGCTGCTGCGCCCGGCTATTTTTGATTTATTGTAGAGATGAGGTCTCGCCAAGTTGCCCAGGCGGTTCTCGAACCCGCGGGCTCATGCAATCCACTCACCTCAGCCTCCCAAAGGCCCGGGATTACAGGCTGAGCCACCGAGCCCGGCTGTCAAAGTAATTTTTAATTCAGATGTTTTAATTCAGATGTATACCTTACAACTACCAGTCTAGAAGAAACCTGAGCTTATTTTTCTTACCCCCAAATTTAAATGCTACTAGGGTTTCGAAGACACCTGCAAACATAAGCATCTTGATGTTTTTTATCCATTAGAAACTTTCCAAATAGCCCAATATCCTCATATTAATTCTACCACAGCAGATGCAGTTGTTTTTTCTTTTCTGTGCCTCAGAAGGTGGCAGATTAACTTAATTTAATGTGCTCAAAAGAAGAAAAAGACATGGGAGGGGGAGTTGGGGGGGTAATCATACCAGTTCACAAGCTGGCAACAGAAAAAAAAACAACTACCTAATACCAGTCCTAAGATTATTTGGTGATACTTGCTTACCAAGTCAATATCTGTCTGCTCTAGATGACTAAGAATTAAATAAGGGAAAAATCTCTTGTGCGCCACAGAGAGTGCTAATCATGACAATCCATCCTCCAGGGCTAAGTAAGTATAATTGGAAACATTTTTTTCCAGCTGCTCAAAAAGTAGAATATTAAAATTTAAATTTTAAAAGTACTGCCTCCAAAAAATATTTAAATTACAGCCAAGAAAAAGTAAAATAGTGCTTTAATCTATAATATTAAAAATAGGAAAAGGAAATTGAGGACTCAAGGAAGAAAATAACATCATGTCCTTTTCTGTGAGTAAATTGTAGATAATGGGCAATCAGTTGAAATAGGGAGTATATCGTCAAGTTGTGAGATAAAGATTTCCAGTATTATAGACAATGGACTGACTAAGAAGGCACTACAATTAGACTTGCTATTTGTTCAGCAGGGCTCCTGAGTATTTCACATATACCCCTAATACCAGAGATTATAAGTACAGTTACCTACTTACATGTCTATCTTCCCAACCAGGAACTAACATTTATAAAGTTAAAAGACATATAACAATCACTATATTCCCAGTACTTAGTACAGTGTCTACCAAATAGCAAGTACAGTCGTCCCTTGGTATCCATGAGATATTGGTTCCAGGACCCTTGCAGATAGTCAAATGCTCATTTCTTCTCTAAAATGATGTCGTATTTGCTTATAACTTACAAACATTCTTCCATATACTTCTATTCAAAGCTTCTCTAGACTGCTTGTAACACCTAATACAATGTGAAATGCTAGGAAAATAGTTGTTATACTTCTGTTGTTTTTTATTTGTATTAGTTTTATTGTGGTATGTTTATTTGTTTATTTTTCAAATATTGTTTGATCCTCAGTTGTTTGAATCCTCAAATGCAAAACCTGTGGTTACAGAGGGCCAAACCTGGTATTCAAGAGAAAAAATGTGCCAGCCATTGGAGCAGAGCCTTCAAGAGTGTATTGCCTCAGAAATTGGGCCAAATTCATCCTAAACTAAAAGCTGTTCTGGACCCGTGTAACAAAGCTTAAAAACAAATTTTTAAGCTTCGTACTTATGACTGAATGAAGTGTTTAATTGATGTAGCAGCTGTAATTCTCGTGTAATCCTAATAGGTTTTAAATGCCCAAAATAGCTTATTTTATTTTCCCCTTTGAGGTGAAAGCCCATCTCATCGTTTTCCCTTTTATCTCAGGGAAAATAACAAAAGGCATGCAAAAAAATGACGGTCAAGAGCATCAGAACTGGAATAATAGAAGAGAATGATCTACATTTACAAATATTAAAAAAGTCTTACTAGATAAAGTACAGATGAGATCAAACCAAGAGCCCAACCATCACTTTGTTCTGTCCTTCAGTTGAGAACGTCTTGATATTTAGTTGCCCTGACATTGTAATTGCTCCCTGTAAGTCCATGCTGCAATGTCAACCTGGATTATCTTCTTGTTATTCTCTTAGATTTCTACCCATCACCACTCTTATTTTAATTTTGAATTTATAAGGTGTAAGCTGCGCCCAAACTCTCTTAACCTCCCTCCCACCTTCTCAGCCTAAAACTAAAATTTGATAAGAAAATACTTCTTTACAAAATCAGGGATAATATAACCTGTCACTTAATGAAATTCCATTAATATAAAAATAAAATTGTAGGTATCAAGAGTAATATTAGCAGAATACACTTTAAGGTGAGCTAGTAGGAAAAAAGTGAGAGGTGAAAACTAGGCAGAAATATTTCCACTTACATTTAGAAGTTTTTATACACTTAGAGGGAACAATGTTGAAAATTTCGGAAACTTATTTTAATAAATGTTCACCAAAATGAATAATGACTACTAATTTCAAGTGTCTGTATGGATATAATTGATAATTTAGAAGTAAATTATACAAAAAGGAAATAAAATGAGGAAAATCTATTTTTTAAAGGTCAAGATCCATTCCCATGGAATCATGGTAGAAAGAGAATAATCATTGAGACTTTATAAATAAAAATTTAAAAGTATGCATAAAGTATTTTTGTAAACGGAAGTGACATGCTCTGAGTCATGATGGACTAACAGGAACCAAATTTACACACTTTTTTTGAAACAACAGAAGGAAAAAAGACAAAATATAGTAAATAGCAGTTTTCAGACACTGGACAACAGGTAAATAACAGCAGTGGTCACTAAGAATCCGAAACCAAAGTAAAAAGATCCCTAAAATTTCCCAGCTTACTGCCTAAAGAGAATCAGCAGTATACAGCAGATGAACCCAAGCAGCACCTGGCAGTTCCTGAGTTGAAGAGGCAGAAGTTAGAGTTTAAGAAGACTAAGAATTCTCAAAATTCATGAGGCAGATTACTAAAGAGAGGGCAGTAAACATCAGAGATCAGAGGATTTTCATGAGACTTTAACTGATGTCTGATCTGCACATGCATGTAAAATGACTCCCGAAGTTAGAGAAAGAAGCACTAGGAAGCCAGGAGAATAATCTCGAGCTCACCAAAGGATGGGCATAGTCCCAACAGCCACAATAGAAAAAGTTCCTAACACTTAGCATTAAGTACAGTAGGAGTCCGTCAAATATGGCCCATAGACCAAATCTGGCATACCACCTGATTTTTGTAAGTAAACTTATATTGGAACATGGCCATACACACTTGTTTATCTGTAATCTGACAGATTTTACACTGCAATCGCAAAATGAAACAGCTTCAGCAAAGATTATTTGTCCCACAAAGTATAAAATGTTCATTATCTGATATTCAAGAGAAAAAGTGTGCCAGCCATTGGAGTAGAGCCTTCAAGAGTATATTGCCTCAGAAATTGGGACAAATTCATCCTAAACTAAAAGCTGTTCTGGATCCGTGTAGCAAAGCTTAAAAACAAACTTTTAAGTTTCTTACTTATGTCCAAGAATATAGATCAAAACTATTTAAAGAAATAAAACAAAGTATTAACAGTAGCAAATATCTTTCTGGGGATGGGAAAACACCTCTTATCAACAGGGTGCCTGAATGAAACGTAATTGTACACCTAACCCTTAACTGTACCCCACAAAACCATAATAAAAAATATTGATTAAAAAAAGTAATAATAAAAATAAATAAATAAAAAGAAATAAAACAAAATATAGCATCTAAAATTTACAATGACTGGCATACAATTAAACATTACTAGTCATGAAAAGAACCATGAAAAATATGGTACATTGTAAGGAGAAAAGTCCATCAATAGCAAATAACTCAAATAACAAAGATGATAGAATTATATTTTGTCAGGAATGCTAAAACAGCTATTAACACAACTCAATTTGTTGAAGAAGGTAGAGAAAAATATGAGTATGGTGAAAAGATAAGTAGAAGATTTTTTTAAAAGATTAGACTGAAGTGAAACTGTAAACTCTGACATAAAAGTGCACTGACTGACAGATTAGATGCTGAGAAACTTAATAAATTTAGAGACATGACAGAACAAAGTATCCAAAATAAAAAGAGGGAAGAAAACCTAAAATAATAAACAGAACAACAGCAAGCTATTAACAATATCAAACATTGTAATGAGCATGGAATTGGAATTCCAGAAGAAAAATTGTGAGAAGTGAGACCAAAAGAATTTGAAATAAATAATTGCTAAAAAAAATTTTAGTAGTTTGATAAATATTACAATCTTATAGCTCCAGAAGCTCAAAAAATCCTGAACAGTAGAAACATAAAGAAAACCACAAGGAGGCACATCATAGCCCAAATGTAGCAAAACAGTGACAGAGAAAAAATCTTAACAAAGACCATAGGAAGTAAAAGATACATTATACACAAAACAACAAAGATGATTAAAATTGCAGACTTTTAAATAGAAAAAAACACAAGCCAGAATATAGCAAAGCGATATTGTTAAAATTTAGAAAACGTGTTGATTGTGCTTACATCTATATTCTCAGCACTTTGGAAGGCCAAGGCAAGAGGACAGCTTGAGTCCAAGAGCTTGATACCAGTTTGGGCAATAAAACAAGACTTTGTCTCTACAAAAGATAAAATAAAAAATTAGCAGGGCATGGTGGTGCATGCCTGCGACCTAGCTGCTAGGAAGGTTGAGGTGAGAGGATCACTTGAGCCCAGGAGGTCAAGACTACAGTAAGCCACAATTGCTCCAGCCTGTCTCAAAACAAACAAAATTCTAGAAAAAAAAAATGTCAACCTAGAATTCTATATCCAGCAAAAATGTCTTTCAAAAATGAAAGTAGATATAACTGATTATGTATCAATAAAATATACAAAAGTAAATAAAATGAGAAAACGTGTTTTTAAGCGATAAAATGTATTCCCTCAAAACCAAGGTAGAAAGAGAATATAGATACTCATTAGTATCCATATGGTAGAAAAAGAATACAAATACTCATTGAATCTTTATAAGTAAAATTGATTATTAATCATTATTAAATAATATATATTATAATTACATAATATACATATATTATTATTATTTATAATTAACTGAAAAGTTTTACAGGCATACAAAAAAGGAGAGAATCCATTAACATCAGATAAGCACTATATTAAATATAAAAGAGAGTCATTCATGGGAAAGTAAATTGGATCTTTGGTCCCATATAGAGGAAAGAAAAGCACCAGAAATAGTAAATATGTTGGTAAACTTAATTTTACTATTTAAAATCTTATTAAAATATCATTGGTTGTTTAAAGCAGAAACAATAACAATGCATTGTCAAGTTTAAAACACATGTTAAAGTAAAATATATGGCTAAAAATAAGTAGCTCAAAGACCAGAATGGGGAAGTGGAAGTCTTTTATGAGGTTCTTATAATATGCATGGAGTTGTTTTAGATCGATACATGCATACCTACATATGTATATCTATATATACACTAAATATAAAAATATAAAAAGGTCACTGTAAAATAATAAATTAATCACTTATTAATGGCACTTAGAAATACATTTAAAAACCTGCAAATACTAGAAATATGCAATTTTCATTTATTTATTTTTATTTATTTATTTTTTAAAAATATATTTTTTATTTTAAAATTGTGGGGTAGAGTTAAGGGTTAGGTATACAAATATGCATCGTTCAGGCACCCTTGTAAATAAGGGGTGTCCCCCTGTCCCCAGACAGATATTGACTACCATTAATCCCACCACCCTTGCCCTCCTGTCTGCCCACCGTAGATTCCCACCACTGTTGATCCTTTTCTTATAGCATTATGATAGATGTTCAAGGTCCACTTATGAGTGAGAACATGTGATACTCAGATCTTTGTTTCTCAGAGAGGTCACTCAATATTATAGACTCTAGTTCCATCCAGGTTGCTGTGAAATTCATGATTTTGATCTTTTTTATGACTGCATAGTATTCCATCGTGTATATGTACCACATTTTAAAAATCCAATCCTCTTTTGATGGACACCATGGTTGGTTCCAGGTTCTTGCTATTGTGAACAATGCTGTGATAAACATATGTCTGCAGGTATCTTTTTTATAGAGTGATTTGAGTTCTTTAAGATATATTCCCAGTAGGGAGATTGCGGGGTCATATAGGAAGTCGACATTTAGAGCTTTTAGGAATCACCACACTGTTTTCCACAGAGGTTGCACTAGTTTATACTCCCACCAACAGTGTTGAAGTGTTCCCTTTTCACCACATCCTCTCCAGCATCTGTTATTTTTTGAGTTATTGATAATGGTCATACTGACTGGAGTTAGGTGGTATCTCAGTGTAGTTTTAATTTGCATCTCCTTGATGATTAGTGAGATTGAACATTTCTTCATGTGTCTGTTGGCTGCTCATATGTCTTCTTTTGTGAAGTGTCTGTTCACATCTTTTGCCCACTTTATAATGGGGTTGTTTGTTTTTTTTCTTTTCAACACGTTTGAGTTCCTTATAGATCTAAGATGTTAGGCCTTTGTCAGACATGGAGTTGGCAAATACTTTTTCCCAGTTTGTGGGCTGTCTCCCTGCTCTCTTGATGGTTTCTTTGGCTTTGCAGAAGCTTGTCAGTTTAATGAGGTCCCACTTGTCTATCTTATCTTTTATGGCCCGTGCATTTCAGGTTTTGTTCAGGAATTGGATGCCAGTTCCAATTTCCATAAGGGTGTGTCCTGCATTTTCTAATGTTCTTATGGTTTGAGGTTTTACATTTAGGTCTCTGATCCATTTGGAGTTAATTTTTGTGTATGGGGATAGATAGGGGTCTTGTTTGACCCCTTCTATATGTGGTCAGCCAGTTTTCCCAGCACCATTTACTGAATAGGTTCTCCTCTCCCGAGTGGTAGGTGGTGGAGGCTTTGTCAAAGATGAGTTGGTTGAGAAATTGAGGTTTTGCTTCTGGAATCTCAATTCTATTCCATTGGTCTATATGCCTGTTCCTGTACCAATACCAAGCTGTTTTGATTATTGTAACTTTATAGTAAAGTTTGAAGTCTGGTAACGTGATACCACCTGTTTTTTTTGTTGTTGTTTTTTGTTTTTTGCTGAGCATTGTTCTGGCTTTGTATTTCCATATGAATTCCTGTGTTGTTTTTTCTAGGTCTGAGAAGAATGTTGCTGGTAATTTGATGGGTATTGCATTAAATCTGTAGATTGCCTTAGGTAAGATGGTCATCTTCACAATGTTGAGTCTTCCAATCCATGAGCATGGGATATTTTTCTACTTGTTTGTGTCGTCTTTGATTTCTTTGAGCAGTGTTTTGTTGTTTTCATTGTAAAGGTCTTTCACATCCCTGGTTAGGAAGATGCCAAGGTATTTCATTTTTTGTGGCTATTGTGAATGGGATTGTGCTTTTTATTTGGGTTTCTGTTTGTTTGTTATTGGTGTAAAGAACTGCAATTGTCTTTTTCATGTTTATTTTATACCCTGAGACTTTGCCAAAGTCCTTTATCAGTGCAAGGAAGCTTTTGACAGATTATCTTGGATTTTCAAGGTACATGATCATGTCGTCTGCAAAGAGAGATAACTTGACTTCCTCTTTTCCTATTTGGATACCCCTGATTGCCTTCTCTTTTCTGATTGCTGTAGCCAGGACTTCCAATACTATATTGAACAGGAGGGGAGAGAGTGGGCATCCTTGTCTTTTTCCAGTTTTCAAGGGAAATGGTTCCAATTTTTGTCTGTTTAGGAGTATGCTAGCTGTAGGTTTCTTGTAGATGGCTTTTACTATTTTGAGGTATGTTCCATGTATGCCTAGATGTTTGAGGGTTTAACAAGAAGGGGTGCTGGATTTTATCAAAAGCTTTTTCTGCATCTAATGATATAGTCATGTGGTTTTTGTTCTGATGTCTGTTGATGTATTTAATTACATTTATTGTCTTGCAAATGTTGAACTAGCCTTGAGTACCTGGGATGAAGCCTACTTGGTCATGATGGATGATTTTTGAGATGTGTTGTTGAATTCGGTTTGCTGGGATCTTGTTGAGAATTTTAGCATCTATGTTCATCAAAGATATGGACTGTAGTTCTCTTTCTTTGTTGGGTCTTTACCTGGCTTGGGTATCAATGTGATGTTAGCTTCATAAAATGATTTAGGGAGAGTTCCATCTTTCTCAATCACCTGGAATACTTTCAGTAGGATTGGCATCAGCTGCTCCTTGAATGCCTTATATAATTCTGCTGGAAAGCCATCTAGTCCAGGGCTTTTTTTTGTAGGTAGTTTTCTTATTACGTAATCAATTTCCTTGATTGTTATTGGTCTATTTAGGGTCTCGATTTCTTCTTGTTTCAACCTAGGCAGGTTGTGTGATGTCAGGAAGTCCTCCATTTCCTTAAGGTTTTCAAGTTTGTTTCCATGCAGGTGTACATAGTAGTCTCTAATGATCTTTTGTATTTCTTCAGGGTCAGATGTGACTTCATCTTTCGTGTTTCTGATTGTATTTATTTGGGCTTTTTCTCTCTTTTTTTGGTCAGTCTAGCTAGGGGACCATTGATCTTGTTTATCCTTTCAAAGAACCAGCTTGTTGTTTCATTGATTTTTTCTATTATCTTTTTGTCTTCTATGTCCCAGATTTGGGCCTTTATTTTGGTGATCTGGATTCTTCTGCTGAAAGTTCGGATTTTGGTGGTCTTGCTTTTCCAGCTTCCTTAGGTGACTTTTTAGGCTGTTAATTTGTGATCCTTTCATTTTCTTCATGTGTGTCTGTAGAGATATGAATCCCCCACTTACTACAGTTTTCATGGCATCCCAGAGATTTTGGTAAGGTGTTTCTTCATTTTCATTTGTTTCCAGGTATCTTTTAATCTCTGTTTTGATTTCATCATTGACCCAGGAGTTGTCTGCCATCATGCTGTTTAGTGTCCATGACTTTGTGGGTTTGGGGGGAACTTTGTTGCTGTTGAAGTTTATTTTTATTCCACTGTGGTCCAAGAAGGTGCATGACAGAATTTTGATCTTTTTAAATTTGCTTATGCATGATTTATGGCCAAGTATGTGGTCAATCTTAGAGTATGTTCCATGCGGTCATGAGTAGAACGTATATTCTATGGTCGTTGGATGGAGTGTTCTGTAGGTGTTAATTAAGTCCATTTGGTCAAGAGTCACATTGAGGTTTCAGATCTCGTTGCTGATTTTTTGTCCTGATGATCTGTCTAGGGTTGTGAGTGGGGTATTGAAGTCCCCAGCTATGATGGTGTTGGAGTCGATATCTTTTTTTAGTTTACCTAGAAGCTGCTTTATGAAAGTTGGCACTCCTATGTTGGGTGCATTTCTGTTTAGGATGGATATTTCTTGTTGATGGATTGAACCTTTTATCATTATGTAGTGGCCTTCTTTATGTTTTTAAATTTTTGATAGCTTAAAGGGTATTTTGTCTGAGATTAAGATCGTGACTCCTCCTTTCTTTTGTGTTCTGTTTGCCTGAAAATTTGTTTCTCATCCTCTTACCTTGAGTATGTGAGTGTCCTTTCTAGTGAGGTGAGTCTCTTGAAGGCAATAAATTGTTGTCTGGTGATATTCTATCCATTTTGCCATTCTATGTCTTTTCAGTGGTGCATTTAGTCCATTCACATTCAAGCTAATTATTGAAATGTGAGAGTTGATCCCTATCATAAGGTTCTTACGGAGTTTTGTTGTTCTTCCTGTTTGTGTGTTGTCTTTCTTTTGGTTTTGGAGTTGGTTCATGTGTGTTTTTAATCTTTTGCCTGTACTCTTGTGAAGAACGTTGTTGTTCTTTTTTCCTTTCCTTCTGTGTTCAATACTTTCTTAAGTGTTTCTTGTAGAGATGATCTGGTGGCAGTATAGGTTCTTGGGGATTGGATATCTGGGAAAGACTTCAATTCTCCCTCACTGATAAAGCTTAGCTTGGCTGGGTAGGTTATTCTCAGTTGAAATTGTTTATCTTTTAGAACTTTGAAAATAGGTCTCCAAGCTCTCCTAGCCTGGAGGGTTTCTGTAGATAAATCTGCTGCTATTCTAATTGGTCTTCCCTGGTAGGTAGTCTGACCTTTTTCTCTTGTTGCCTTTAGGATTTTTTATTTTATACCTACTTTGTTTGTTTTAAAAGTCACAATTATTCTTGAAATTTTAAAAGTTTGCTCTGTCAGTAATTGATAAAATAAATAGGCAAAAATTAGAAAATTCAAATAATACAATACTGTAAAGAAATATAATTCATGTTTATGTAATACTACACCTTCCAACAAAAAGAAAACTACATTTTCTTTTCAAGAGCACATGGAATATTTTCTAAAATAGACCATATTCTTCTAAGTCATAAAATTATTTTTAATAAATGTAAAAATATTATTGAAATTACACAATATAATTGAACACATTACTTTTAATTTAAATAAATTTTTTTTTTTTTGAGTTGGAGTCTCACTCTGTCGCCCAGACTGGAGTGCAGTGGCCACTCCCGGCCACCGCAGCCTCGCCTGCTGGGCTCCGGCGATCCTTCCGTCTCAGCCTTCCGTGTAGCCGAAATTACAGGCATGCGCTGCCACACCCGGCTGATTTTTTGATTTATTGTAGAGATGAGGTCTCGCCAAGTTGCCCAGGCGGGTCTCGAACCCACGGGCTCAGGCAATCCACTCACCTCAGCCTCCCAAGGCGCGGGATTACAAGCTGAGCCACCGAGCCCGGCTTAAATAACTTATTTTTAATAAATTAAAAATAAACAACAACAAAATCTGAAAATTCTCTAAATATTTAGAAACTAAAAACCTAATTAAACCATTGGTCAAAGAAAATATCACAAGGGAAATTAGAAAATATTGTGAATTATATGCAAGGAAACACACAATATTAAAATCTGTGGAATCAAACTAAAACAATGCTCAGAGAGAAATTTGTGACATTAAATGCATTATTAGAAAAGCTAAATAAATTAAAATAAATGACCCAGACTTATTCATAATAAAGTAAGAATAGCAAATTAATTCAGTGTGAGCAGAAGGAAATAATGCAAACTAAGCAGAAATCCATAAAATTGCAAAGGCAAAAACAAGAGAAAATCCATTAAACCAAAAACTGTTCTATTTAAGGCAATGAAATGACTTTTCAGTACCCATTGTTAAGAAATGAAAAGGTAAGCCACAGAGTGGGAGAAAATATTGGCAAATATATCACTGATGAAGTACTTAAATCCAGACTATAGAAAGAATTAGTATAACTCAATAATAAGACACATATCCCAATTGGGAAAAAAAAGAAAAGAAAAGATTTTAACAGACACTTCACCAAAGAGGATTTACTGATGACAAGAAGAAATACATGGATAATTCAACATCATTGGTTATCTTCAGCGACATGCAAATAGAAAACACAATGTGATACCATAAAGCATCCACTTGAATCTCTGAAATTAAAAAGACTGACCATAATGAATGTTTCTGAGGACATGGAACAACTGGAACTCACATATACAGCCGATGGCAACATAAAATAATACAACCATTTTGTAAGAAAGTCAGATAGAATCTTATGAACTTAAGCATACAACTACCCCTACCGCTTCTAGATTTTTCCTCCAGAGAAAGTAAAGCCTATTTCCATGCAAAGACCTGTTTGTACAAAGCACAATTGTCCATTGGAGATTTACTTGTTTGGGATGCTTTATTAAAAGCTAGAAGCTAGAAACAACCCAGATGGCAGCCAACAAGTGAATCAATTAACTGTGGTATACTTACACAACAAAATACAACTCAAAATTTTTTTTAAGAAACAAGCCATTGACATGTATGATAATAGGCGAGATTCTCAGAACAAACATGCTAAGTGAAAGAAGCCAGATTTCTTCCCCCCCAATAAAAGCATGTAATATGTATTTCCAATTATGTAAAATTCTGGAAAAAGGCAAATTAATAGATAGTGACAGAAAGCAGATCAGTGATTGTTTGGGTATGAGGATGATGGGAAAATTGAATTATAAAGAAGTGCTAGAAAACTATAGGGGTCCATAAAAATGTTTATTTTTTCACTGAAGTGATGTCTTCCCTTGTGCTGAAAATTATCAAGTTTCGACATATGCAATTTGTTGGATATCAGGTATAACTCAATGATACTGATTAAATAGTATGCAAGAAAATCAAAATAAGCACATTCTATTTTTTTTTAAGTTTAAAATAATTCTTTGGTAATTTAGGTAGAAAAATCATAAGGCAATAAGAATCTGGCAGAGCTATGGCTCTGACACAGGTCATTGCCTCCTAATTTTTCAGAATGTTGATGGTATTTAGAAGAGGCAATCTTGAAGCTGCTTCGAGTAGCTCTATTCCATTTTTTAAAAAAAGCTACTTTGCTCCATTTTTGTGCAAAAAATGAAGAAATCAGACACTTTTTTCAAAGGATCCTTATTAACCCTTCCACAGACCCTTGACCAGCCTAACTTGAGCCATAACTCCGATTAGGATTCAATGGGCCATGAAATAGAGGTCAATACATAACTCTCATTCTTGAGAATAACTTACTGATGAAACAAAATATTGATTAAACTATCTGAACTCTAAATTGTCACTGATAGGCTGCTATCATCAGCCATATAGATATATACCAGGGATCCAGTTCCAATGCATGTATTGCTACTTCAGAGACAGTTGCCAATAATTTGTTATATGATTGTGAAAAATCAGCAAAACATACAGATGAAGAAATACGGGACTGTATAAAGCATGCATGTGAAATCATATCTTTTTAGACTGAAGATAATTTGAGGGCAAAAAAAGATTCCTTATATCTCTATTCTAGAAGTAGTTAGAAGCACATCAATTAAATGTTAATGTAGTTTGTTTTGTTAAAACAATAGGAACTACAACAGAGACAATAACTTCAGAATCCACTGCTATCCATAAGGCTGGGGAAACAAAGGGACAATGTTTAGGGCTACTAGAACTAGAAGTAATCCACCTAAAAAATAGTTTTTGACATCTAGGGCATTCAGTCCCCTGATAATATGATGTGCTGGAAAAAAGTAGGCAAATGGATGGGAAAACTTCCAGGTTGCCATGATCTCTCTCTTCTCCAAATGTTGAGGTTCTGCTATACAAGTGCTGACAATTCTGTAAGGGATGAGGCCATACGGATATTGACCATTGACCATGGACTAACCAATAACTTTGCTTATATAGATTTGTTCCAAGAGAAACCGAGATCCATCACTCCATTTTCAGAGTGGACAGAAAATGTAAGGGAGCGCTCTGAATTCTTGAATTCATCCCCATCCTATGTCAATCCTAACCATGGTCAAACAGATGACCCCATCATCGAGTTCAAACACTAGTTTTTTACTAAACCAAGCATTTGAGGAGATGGGCATTCTCCCAGGGCCAACGCGTGTAAAGTGTTTTGATCCGAGGACTGAGGCTAGCACAACAGCTCACAGAGCAAAAATGTTCCCTGGCATGGTGTTAAGGAAAAACTACTTCCAGGCATCAGAGAGTGGCTGGGCTTGACTTTTTTTGTCCTAAGAATTCTGGCTACTTAAGAAATCTAAGAAAGATAGAAACAGTGCTCACATCTGACATGGTCACAGCATAAAAGAAGCGGCAGCTTCACCATAATTTCTCACATTACTTTAACAGTAATAAAGTACTGGGTGCATTAAAGAATCATGTTGCAAACTGTCGTTTTCTCATCTGAAAAATGGAGGTGATCACATCACTTATAGTTGGTTCAAGAGAAGTAAAATATATAATATGCATAAGTATCCCTGCCACTGCCCCTAGCATCTAACATAATCTCCATATCCTTTTACACTGGGAGTTCGAGTTTGCTCATTTCAAGAAATGGACTACTTTTGCCTGATTTCACTCTCTGCTTTTGCGACAGTTTCCCACTGCTTTGTCTGCTGATCTACTGTAAGTCAGCATCTCCTTGGTTCCAGAGCACCCACAGGTTCCTTCCCTCCACTATCACTGCATTTAACTGGGCTTTGGTCATAGCCATCATTGCAAGTCCTTAGTCCAATACCTGTCCATTCAACACTTTCCTACTTGAGGATCATGGTTCTTCCTTGTTTTTCCCAGGCCCTGCCCCTATAATTTTGTGAACTTAAGTTCTCCCTTACCCTCAAGTCTGCTAGCCTGGTGCCTGAGGTGCCTAAGTCGAGCTATCAATGGACTTGCACCTTCTCTTTACGCCCACTCTACATGTTTTTATAAAATAAAAGAAGAAAAGAGATATCTTAAAGAGTTGCCATGCACAACCCTGGATACAGACCAATGAAGGTTACTTTTCTTCATACCTTTATTTAGCCTCAATGACAATTCAAGGGCCACTCTTGATAACCACGGTCTCGATTCCGTGACAGGAGAGGCTGGATTTGGGTCCCAGTGGATCAATGATAGAGAGAACAGAGAGTTTAAGATACTATGAGGTCTATGAAGGAAGGGAATTCCACAAATGAGTAGCTTTGTCTCTGCAGAGAAGGGTGACACTCTGAGTGGACCTTACATGAAGAGCAGGGACTTCTAGTCTGTTGATCAGGAACAGATGGGAGGAGCTGATGGGCTAGAGGAACACTACTGAATCCTCATCCGAAATGGACTCTGTATGGATTACCAAAGGTAAAATGAGACAGAAAAAGAATGGCTTGGGTTGCTCTTCTGGATTTTATAGAGAGGTGGCTTAACCATGCAAGCCTTGCTTTGTTCTCTTCCGTGGACATGGCCTGGCCCAGAGGCTGCTAAAACTCACTTTCTGCACCCTGGTTATGTCCCTGGCTACCAGTTTCGCCTCCACATCTTCTCCACTTTGACTGTCAAACTGTCTCTAATGAACTTCAGCAAGTTACCAGACTTTATATTTTATCCCACAAGGCACTCCCAGGGCTTGTCTCTGAGCAAGAAACTGTGAAGGAAGTTGCAGAGATGGCTTTGCCAATAATGAGCTATAAAGCTGAAATAAACTTGCTAATCAATCAATTATAAAAAATGAATTCTGATCAACCAAACTAGAGAAAATACTAAAATATCATTCTATCCTTCCGTGGGAAAATATATTACAAAACCATTTTCTAATAGTCAGTGGTGCTTACAGATATGGCTACAGAGGCATATAGTTGAATTCAGTAGTGCTGAAGAACTAACTCTACAGACCATATGGGAATTAACAAATTCAAACCAGTGTCATTTTAGAGTTCCTGCACTCTTCCTTAAAAAGTACCAAAATTCCTACTCAAAATTAAGAGAGGGAGAAAGAGAAGATAAGTGGACTGGATTTAGGGTTAATCATCAGAGTCCCAGTTGCCCTGCAAGATATATGACCTACAAGCAAGCCTTTGACTTCTCTGACTCTTCATTTTAACATTATAAAATCAGTTAACAATCATCTCATGTATATCTTATCACATATATGGCCATTATTACTTTTGGGTAATGTCCACATGAGACATTAACCAAAACAATATTTTTCACCATTTTGCTCATTTTCATGAACTATTTATAAGGTCAATCATGTCTAAAAGGGAAGCTTAGACATTGGCTTTTTAGATGACCATACTGCCTCTTCCCCAACCAATGAAGGGAGAATTGATATAAGGACCAGCAGCCTCCACCTCATATACAGACTGAG
Source organism: Cephalopachus bancanus (assembly GCA_027257055.1). Taxonomy (NCBI): domain Eukaryota; kingdom Metazoa; phylum Chordata; class Mammalia; order Primates; family Tarsiidae; genus Cephalopachus; species Cephalopachus bancanus. The sequence goes on along the minus strand of JAPVLO010000120.1, from coordinate 1,667,408 downwards.
GAAAATAAAAGATAATCAGTTTTGTTCTTTTTTTGGAGTGAAAGGGACACTGCTCATGAAGGCAATACTTTTTACTATAATTTTTTGTTCACTAAGCTGTATGCAAACAAATTTCTGCAAGCATATATGGAAGTAAACAGTATATTGGAGAAGACAAATTTGTCTAGAAACGTGGGTATCTGTCAATTACTGTTTGACCTTGGACTGGTATCCTAATTTCTGACACGTGATTTTCTTAGCTGTAATATGTGAGTTGGACCACCAGCCATATCAATATTACCAAGTTGTTATTAAATGAAATCAAGTATGTGAAAGTGATTTATAAACCGTGATGTTTGATAGACATATTAAAGAATGTCATGAGTATTCAGTATAGGGTGATATTGATGATGGCAAGAATTATGGAGTTAGGCTTAAAAATGACTGCACTGAGGAAAGGCATGACACAATGTTTAACAGCAGTTACACAAATCACAGAGATCTGAGTTTTAACTCCAGCTGTGTCACTCATTGACTGTGAAATTTTTTTTGCTTTCATTATTTTAAATTGATACATAATTGTATGCATTTGTGAGGTACAGTGTGATATTTTGATACATGTAAATAAGGTACAATGACTGGGTAATCAGCATATACATCATCTCAAACATGTATTATTTCTTGGTGTTGGTTACATTCAAAATCTACTGTTGTAGCTGTTTGAAAATATACAATAACATGTTGTTGGTTACAGTCACCCTACAGCATTATAGAACACTAGAACTTTCTCCTGCTACCTAGCTGTAATTTTGCATCTGTTAGCCAATCTCTCACTAGTCCCTCCTCCCCCTGTACTTCCCAGCCTCTAGCAACCACTATTCTACTGTCTACTTCTATAGATCAACTTTTTTAGTAATCTTAAGGAGGCTACCTAATCTCTTTAATATAACATTTTAAAATCTGTAATATTGTACAAAATAGGAAAGATCTCATACTGTTGTTCAGATTTAATGAAATAGGTGGATTAAAAACTCTTAGCATAGGGACTGGGTTATTGCAGGTGCCAGTAAGTGCTCTCAAGTGACGTGATGATGATGGTGTTGAACATGATGAAGATAGTGATGGTAGTGGTGATGGTGGTGATGGCAATGATAGAAGAGGCACATACATGTAGCTTCAGAGAGGAGAAAGAGGGCACATTTCCATCCTCCAACTCCCACAGAAATAACAGTTTTCAAAGGCAAAATCGTAACAGTATCATGAACAGAAACACATATCATTTGATTCATTGAACCAAAAGTCTTGGTCACTCCAGGCTATAAAAGGAAAGACATACCAGATAACTTGTTAAAATATTTATTTGCTATTAGCATCTTTGTTTGTAGTTATAGAATAACATGTACATCTTTGCTGCTACTCTGGGATTTTTTTCTATATTGGTGTGGATATATATATTCACATTTATTTTGAGAGCAATCTCCATGAACCAGTACTGTGCTGGGGATAGATGATTCAACAAGGCAGATGCTGTTTCTGCCGTTACACAGGATGTAGTCTAACTGGAAGAATACACAATTGAACATCTAATTATAATAAAACATAACAAACTTCAAAGTGGGAGAAGTTCATAGTGCATGGGGACATATAGCGGGGGGGTTTATTGTTTTATAAAGAGAAAAACATCTCCCTGAAGTAATAAAGTTTACACATATTCTTGAAGTTGTTCAGATAAGGGAAAGCATTTCCCTGGAAGAGAACATAGCAATATCTGAAGGTATTTCAAGTGAGAGAATAACTCATGTTGCAATATGTGAAAAGATGCTGAGAGGTAGAAAAGAGAAAAAAGCGTGGGATCATCTCAGGCATATTACAAAGTTTTGATTTTCCCTGAAGACAATAGGAACAGTTAAAGCACTTTTTAAAAAATGAGATTATTGGTCGGGCTTGGTGGTTTAGCCTGTAATCCCAGCACTTTGGGAGGCCGAAGTGCGTGGATTGTCTGAGACCCGCAGGTTCGAGACCCACCCAGGCAACTGGGCGAGACCTTGTCTCTACAATAAATCAAAACTCAGCTGGGCCTGGTAGTGTGCGCCTGTAGTTCCGGCTACTTGGAAGGCTGAGGCGGAAGAATCGCCGGAGTCCAGCAGGTTGGGGCTGTGGTGGCCGAGAGACATGCCACCACCCTCCAGCCTGGGTGACAGAGTGAGACTCCAACTCAGAAAAAAAAAATGAGATTATCAAATGTACCATTATAATCACTCTAACTGATGCTTCTTCCACTTTTCAAAGGTAAAAAAAGTTTACAGAGTACATCTCCCAACTTGTCACACCCTCCTAATCAAAGTCCTTCAGTAACTCCCCATTGTGTACTGAATAAAATTCATCTCCTAGCTTGATATTTAAGACCTTTCACTGTCTGGCCTCAAATACTTTTCAGATTTATCTCCCTCTAACCCTTGTCATACATTCTATAATCCAATTATTTCCAAAACTCATGCTTTCTTAAATTTTTGTCTTTGACATTATTATTAACTGACACTAGGAGATTTTTCCATTTTATTTTCACCTGCCTATGTTAATCAGGATCCTATTGAAATGCTTTCTCTCTAGTCTTCCTTAATTTTCTGAGCTGGTATTCTTCTTTCTCTACTGAGTTTTTAAAAATATTCCTTTAGTCTTTATTTTCCTACTAAATAATTGTATTATATATATGTAATTTAATCTCAAATAAAACACTTGATGGTAAAGGATAAACTTTATTTTTATATTCCTTATAGATCTAAGCCCTGTTCTTAGACTATGAAAGAAGGATATTAGTCTGTAAATAAATGGATGAATAGTAGAGTTATCATTAGAAGAAAAGATAGCCCTGCTTCAAAGCTATAAATGGCACTGTAATTTATAGTTTCACTTTCTCAGAACCTTATTACCAAGCTTCTATATTATAGAATGTCACAAAATGCTTGAATTTATGTCTGTTTTGAGGATATTTATGAGTTGATAAGATAATAAGGGAAGAGTAAGCCTCAGAGTTTGAATTATTATGAGAATTAGTTGAGAGAATGGAAATGCTTTTCTGTTCTAAATTTTCAAAAAATATTTCAACATAGTGTTTTGCATTGACTATTGGCAACCTGGCAATGGTACCTATAAAAAGATTTATGAAATAGTTTTATTTCAGTTAAAATCATGTGTACGTGTTTTTGTTGTCATTGATCATATAACTTACAAATTAAGAATTAGTACAAAGAAAATAACATGAGACCCTGAGTGGGAAGAATTGGTTTGAATTATAAATCTATGATTTACTACTTTTTATGTGATGCTGAGCAAATTATTAAACTCTCTGGGCTTCGGTTTTCTCATAATAAGATGATAACTTCTGTACCTCCTGGTGTTGTAGTGAGAACCGAAATAATGAACACCAGTGGTTTTGTAAACAGCATTCCTGTTTATTATAAATGTTAAGTTTATTATTTCCATTGATCTATTGAAAGTTATAAATAAACTCTATTACAAATCTTGTATCAAGAGTAGAAATTTTCTCTCTTGAATCAGTCTATTGTGTATAAAGCCAGGTCTTCATACTCTGGCTCTGCATATGTGAAAACATCACCAGCCTGTCTGGAATGGCCTTTAAGGTTGGATGGGCAAAATATGGATGCATAGTGGGCCGAAATCCTTCACAAAAAGAAAGTAAGGGCACTTCAAAAATATCTCTCAGAGTGGGCTTTAGTCTAACCATAAAACTTACACTAATATTAAATTACAGTCAAAGCTCTTTCCTTTTGCATATTCCAACTTGTGCAATGGTAAGGCATGGTCCTTACTCTTAAGAATCTCATAAATGCAGAAATATGTTATACAACATGCTAAGTCTCAAAATAAAAGTCTGAATGAAGTGCCATTTGAGTACTAAAGAAGATCAACTCTGAAAGATAAGTTGGAAAGGGTTTCAAAAGATGATAAAACATTTGCTATGTCTTAAAGAACAAATAGGAATTTTCCAAGCAAATGGACGAAAGAAGAGATGGGAGCGGGTCAAGGAAATAACATGTGATATAAAATCCCAACGTATTTGAGGAAAGGGGAATCCTTCTTTGCTGTCCCTTCCTCTAACAGGAGTGGGAAGTGACGAGGTGGTGATTCTGGCATAGATAAACATAGTCCTCTTTCATGCTTCATTTTATTTAACATCCAGCTCTTAAATCTTCCCACTATTCTTAAAAGGGAGAATGACTCAGTCGGACAGAACCGATGCTAACACATCTGCTTTGCTTTAATAACAAGCTAATTACTACAACCACTTATTAATTAACCACATTATATGCAAATTTTACATGTACAACAGGATGTCAAATGGGATAGTTTCCCATTATGTTAACTTTGGCTGATCGTCCAAACCTGAAATCAAAGGGTGATGAGTATCCAATATTCTAAAGAGAGATACCAGACCATCTAACAGGTGGTCCAGCAAACAGGCTTAGCAAGCAATGGGCCACCTGTAGGGCATAAACAACCATGGACACCTGACGTTTGGTGAAAGATACTGGAGCATAAGCATTTTTTTGGTGAGAGCATTTCCAGATGGTATATCTTCCCTCTTTAACCCTCTATCCAAGTAAGCTGGGTTTTAGAAATCTTGATTGGTGTCCTTTGAAGTCTGGGGGACATTAGGCCTGGTACCTTACTTATACCCCTATCCCTGCCAAAACTTTAAAAAAAAAAAAAAGAAGACTAACAACAGGAAGTTGCTTAGAGCAGCTTGTAGTGACAGAAGAGGTGTAGTTAGAGTGAAGGTCATACTATAAATGAACTATGTTACAAATCCTGTATCAAAAGTATTGAAAATAGCTCCCCCAACTCTAGTATATAAAACAAGGTCTTCATACCCAGTTCTTCCTATTGAAAAGAGATTAAAAATACCGTGACTTTGAGAATGTATAGAGTTTCAAGGACAAGAAGAGAGGTAGGCATTGAGAAAAGAAACTAGAAAAGAGTCAACTTGAAAAGAACCATGTCCAAAAGGTAGTCTGAGCATGATGGCTCATACCTGTAATCCCGGCACTTTGGGAGGCCAAGTCAGGAGAATTGCTTGAGCCCAGCAGTTAGAGGCCAGCCTAGGCAACAGGGCAAGACCTCATCTCTACAAAAATTTAAAAAAATTAGTCAGGTGTGGTGGTGTGTGACTGTAGTCCCAGCTACTTATAAGGCTGAGGCAGGAGGAACACCACCTGAGTCCAGGAAGCCAAGGCTGTGTTGAGCCATGATCATGCCACTGCACTCCAGCCTGGACAACAGAGTGAAACCCTAATGCAAAAATAATAAATAAATAAATAAATGGTAGGCTTGAAGAGGCAAGTCACCCTCAAGACCATTGTTTAGAGTAGATAAAAATGGGCTGAGAGATATCCTAAGCAGCTAGTCATAAAACATCACCTCCATCAGGAATAACAGGTGGAAGATCCCCAGAAACAAGATTATCTAAGAAACAAAAAAAAAAAGGAGTCCAAGAAAGAAATGACCTGTATCTTCCCCTACTATATTAGAAATGCACCAAAATCATGTAAAAACGATGCTAGCAAGGAAAAATTTTCTATCCTTCCCTCTCTTCCCTGTCCCCAGATTTACCTTGTAAGAACAGAGGCAGCTTGGTGAATAAAACGAGAAGAAGGAAAAGTGATTTGGGACAATATGGAGGAAGGTCACTATAACCTCCTTCCCCCATCATGATTTTCCTTACCTGAGGTTACCCCAAGTTGACCACAGGAAAAACTCAGAATCAAATGAGAAACTGTTTTGAAATTGGAATCCACTGGACTCTTTGCTACCTAAAAATGATATTGTATATTCACACTTAAGAATGATCAGAAAACCTACAGTTATCTGCTTTCAATTTCATTCAGAGGAAAGGAAGGTGTCAACAGAACAATTTTAAAGGAACAATAGAAAGGAAAAAAAAATAGGTTGCTTCCCACTCATACCCTACTGAGTCCATAATGTTCAATAAACCAATTGCACATAAAATATTTCATGGAATTGTCATCAGATCCTAGACTTAAATATCTTTATTCTTATTTTGTAGATGGCAAAACTAAGTCTTGTATTAAAAAGACAGAGACCAGAATGGAGTTTCTGTGGTCTCCTTGAGCTCATACATGGCAACAATTCTTTCCCCGAACCCTGGAAAAGTCACAAGACATCAAGACTAACATCTCCCAAGAATTTGTCTTTCAGCTACCAGCCCAACCCTTCTGATCTATGTGATTAAGCACCTGTGACTGACCCACTTCTGTCTATGTGCTCGTGACTGACCCATCCATCTATCTGGTCATCAGAGATAGGAGGAACAGACCCCATCACCATGATGTCAGCTCCTGTATTCACTTGCCTCCCCGCACCCCTCCCCCCAAAAAAGGAAAGCTTTAAAAGTTGTCAACATCAAGCATTCGCTGTCACGTTTCCTTCAAGCATCTGGCCCCTGCTCTCCCTTGAGAAATGAATCTACTCTTTTCTAATCTACTTTCTACATACACTTTCTTTTCTAATCTAATTTCTGTGCAATTCTTTGCATACCCACTGCACCGACTCAGACCTAACACGTGTAGGTATGGTAAATTGTTGAGGATCACCACCGTAAAGGATTGAAACACAAATTTGTCTAATCTTAATCAGGGACTTAACATCTGAGCTATTCTACCTTCTTATTCCGTACACTATAAACTCAAGTTCCTATTACTATTAAACAGATTTACTGTGAAGGTGCTTAATATTTTACTTAAAACCCAGATTCTAGAAAAAGAGATGGTAGAGGTGTGGAAAGGAAAACTAAGAACAACTAAAAGGCAAATAAAAACCATGTTATAATTTGCCAGTAGTACCTTCCCAAACTCCTATTTTTTTAAATATACAGCTCAGATGTATTGATCTAACAAAATACTTTCTTCCATGAGCAAGGTGCTATGTTTGGCAATTAAGACACAAAAAATGAGCAAGGTTTCCACAATCACAGGGACACAGCAACAGTGAGCTCTACAGACCACCAGTCAGTTGCAGCCCAATCTGTGATGTTTTATTATGCAAATGTCCACACACAGAGGAGGGGACCTTGGCTCTGACTTGAAGGTCAGAGACAACTTCCTGGAGGAAGTGACCTATGAGTTGAGATCTGAAGAATGAGCAGACAAAGCAAAGCAGAGAGTATCTAGAAATGTTTTCCCCACAGAGAGAAGAGCATTTTTGAAGGACTGAATGCAAGAGAGGATACAACAGGTTCCAAGAAGTGACAGAAGCTGAGAAGTGCCGAGTCATAGAGGGTGAGGCAGGATGGTGAGATATGCACCAGCAGAGGGAGGCAAGACCATAGGGGCCATGTTGAAAGGACTTGGACTTTCCAAGAAAGGATGGGTTGAAGAAGAGAAGACTGCAGTAACAATTCATGGGTTTACACAAATTCCTGAAGTCATATAAACTATTTGACTTCTGAAAAACCTCTCCCTCTGAACTTAATCCAAACCACAACTCTGATCCCAAAAATGGGGAAAATGGGAAGAATGCAGTGAACTGAATTTCATGGTTGATTTCACAAAAGCTGTTCTCTTTCCTTCGTCTGCACCTTATGCTGGCCCATGCTCAAGGAAGGGTTATTTTCTCCTGATAGGGCCATCCTGCAACAAGGCACGCATTTAGGCATCGAGATGGATAAAGATTCGCCACCACTACTACAACAAGATCTTGTCGTTAAAATTTCTAAAATTACTGGAGTTAAAATTTCCATTTTGAATCACAGAAACAATTTGTTTTTATTGGGTTGATTATAATGCCAACTAAGTATTATTGTTGCATGTTCTGCAGTGTTACAAAGGTTTTTTTTTTCATTTATTTTGCTTTGCTTTGATTGTTTAGAAACAGAAGGTTGCTGAACAAAAACACAGGTCTGAGATTTTCTGCTTTTATCATCAGTCTAAAGCTAATGCATCAAGTCCTCTATTACTTCTAAACTTCTTCCCTTCACTTCCTTCTTTTAGTTATTTTTCTCGGGCATTAAAGGAAAAGGAACGGACTAAGAGAACTAGTACTTATTAATAAATAATGATAAAAACAATTAAAACCATCATTTATTAGACTTCTACTCTGTCGGGGCAATATACAGGGTATTTATGTATGCAATATTTCATTTGATCTCACAAAAATTCTGTGACATAAATAATATTATTTTCATTTTACAGTTGAGGAAATAAGGCTCAGAAAAATTTAACCTAGAGGTTTCCCTGACTCTGAAGGCACTGTGTTCTCAGTTATTCCAGTGCAGTTAAAAATAATCTTCAGCTTTTTTACTATTTTATACAGAGCCCGTCTTAGATAGGTTGGACGGAAATAAAATAAGAATACTCTTCTTCAAATCAGGAATGTGTTAACTTGAAAGAAGATCTGTTATATTTGTGAAAAATATGCAGTACTGCAGCCATATTCTTTATCCATATCTTTACTTTTGGTAAAGGAACAAATAAAAATTTTCTTTCACTCTGCAAATTTATTTTTCATTAAGAGAAGGCACTCCCTCAAGTGATATTAAACATTGGGCAAGAAGCCAAAATATATTGCCAAATTCCTTTCTTAATTTGGTAGTGTGAAGCTATTTCTAATTTTCTCTGACAGCAAGTTTTCTAGGCTGACAATTGCTCAGCAAATTTGTATTATAATACCTTCTCCAAACTTCAGAGCTTTTGCAAAAGCAAAATATGAAATTTCAGAGCTATATCTCTATAAAATATTTTATTTTAAGATATAGTACATGCAAGCAACTACTATAAATTTTAGCACACAGTAAGCACTCCATACATTTCATTTTTGTGATGATTATCAAATATTGAGGTTTTGCCTAAAGGCTGTCTTTGTGTATATAATGGTCTCAGCACAGAGAAATTTTTGCAAGAAAACATGCCAGTCTGCAAGTAAGAAGACAGATAGATGTAGATAAACTGAAATCCATTGCTTTGCGGACTACAATCTAACTAAAATTGAGGGGACTACTTTGTTCATCTCTAAAATGTTTAAATAAATTGAAAGTATGATATACATAAAATAACTTAAGAAATTCCAATCCTGGGATTTAGCCTAGAAACCTGGAAAAAAGGAGAGGAGATTTAAAGATCAAGACAGAAATCTGAACACACAGGATTAAAACCCACCTTTTCCTCTGCCCACTTCCAAATTTCCACAAGAGGATACAAATGGAAATAAAAAGAAATCTATATGATAACAGAAAATGAAAGGGATAGAGGCCAAATAAAAGCCAGAGAGAGTTGGCCAAGCTCAAATTTTTTTAATTACTCATGAGCTTTTTATAGCTTTATTGAGATATAACTAACAAATAAAAATTATATCTTCGAGACCCGCCTGGACAACTTGGCAAGACTTCATCTCTACAATAAATAAAAAATCAGCCGGGCATGGTAGCGCACGCCTGTAGTTCCAGCTACTTGGAAGGCTGAGGCGGAAGGATCGCCGGAGCCCAGCAGGTCGAGGCTGCGGTGGCTGGGAGCGGCCACTGCACTCCAGTCTGGGCGACAGAGTGAGACTCCAACTCAAAAAAAAAAAAAAAATTATATCTATTTAATGTACGCAGCATGTTTGAATATATATACACTATAAAAATCTTTCATCATAAGTGGACCTTGAGCAATTATTATAATACTATAAGAAAGGGATTGACAGTAGTGGGAAACTACCAGGGGAGGGAGGGCCACACCTCATCAACAAAGGTACCTGCATAATGAACATATGTATACCTAACCCTGAATTGTACCCCACATCTTTAAAAGAAAAAAATCTTTCATCATCAAGCTAATTAACATATCCATATACTTAAGATCGCTTAGGGAATTTTAAAAATACATTATTAATTATAGTCACCATGCTGTACATAGGTCTCCAGAAATTATTTATCTTACAATTGCAATGTGTACTTTTTGACGAACATTTTCCTAGCTCTCCCATCCCTCTGACCCCTGATAATCACCCTTCTGCTATCTGTTTCTGAGTTTGATTTTTATATATTCTACATATAAGTGAGATTATACAATATTTGTCTTTCCATGTCTGGCTTATTTCACTTAGCATAATGCCTCGTCTTTGTTGTCACAAATGGCAGGATTTCCTTTTCTTTTAAGGTTGAATAATGTCACCTTGTATATGTACATATGAATATGTACGTGTAGATGCAGATGTAGATATACATAGATATCACAATTTCCTTTTGCATTCTTTCATCAACTGACATTTCAGTTGTTGCCACGACTTGGGTATTTGTGAATAGTGCTGCAATAAGCATGGGAGTGTGGATATCTCTTGGAGATAGTTATTTTATTACCTTTGGATATATGCCCAGAAGTGTGATTGCTGGATCATAGGGTAGTTCTATTTATAATTTTTTGAGGACCCTCTGTATCATTTTGCATAATAGCTGTACCAATTCACATTCCCAGCAACAATTATGTATAAGGGTTCCAATTTTCTCCACATCCTGACCAGCACTGGTTATCTTTTGACTTTTTTGATAATAGCTATCCTAATAGGTGTGAGGTGATGTCTCATCATGGTTTTGACTTGCAGTTCCCTGATGATTAGTGATGTTGAGTGTATTTTCATATACTTGCTGGCCATTTGTATTTTTCTTTGGAAAACTGTTTTTTCAGTTCCTTTGTACATTTTTAAATTGTAATTTATTTGTTGTTGTTGTTGTTTTAACCATTGAGTTGTTTGTGTCCCTTATATATTTTGGCTATTAACTGCTTATCATTTTTTATTTACATAATTTGCAAATATTTTGTCCCAATCCATGGGTTGTCTTTTATTTTGTGAATTGTTCACATTGCTGGGCGATAACTTTCGAGTTTGATGCAATCCTATTTGCTTATTTTTGCTTTGGTTGTCTATGCTTTTGGTATCATCTCCAAAGAAAAATCATTGCTAAAGCCAATGTAATAGAAAATTTTCCCTGTTTTCTTCTAAGTGTGCGATGGTCTCAGATTTAAATCAGGTCTCACATTTAAATCTTTAATTTAAGCCGGGCTCGGTGGCTCAGCCTGTAATCTCGTACTTTGGGAGACTGAGGTGAGTGGATTTTGCTTGAGCCCGTGGGTTCAAGACCTGCCTAGGCAACGTGCCGAGACCTCATCTCTACAATAAATCAAAAAAAATTAGGCGAGTGTGGTAGCGCGCGCCCGTAGTTCCAGCTACTTGGAAGGCTGAGGCGGAAGGATCGCTGGAGCCCAGCGGGTCGAGGCTGCGGTGACTGGGAGCAGCTACTGCACTCCTGTCTGGGTGACAGAGTGAGACTCCAACACAAAAAAAATTAAAATAAAATAAATAAATCTTTAATTTAAAAAAATTAAAAAATAATAAATCTTTATTTTGAGTTGATTTTTGTGCATGGTATCCAATTCTATTATTCTGCATGTGGATATCCAGTTCTCTAAGTACCGTTTATTGAACAGACTATCCTTTCTGCACTATGCATTTTTGTCACCTTTATCAAAGATTGGTTGACCATTTATGCACTGGAGGAAATGTGATGCATCCCACCTTGTTCTTCTTGCTCAAAATGCTTTTGCTGTTTAGGGGCATTTGTGGTTCCATACTATTTTAGGATTTTTTATTTTTCCCTAAATCTTTGAAAAATGCCATTGGAATCTTGATTAAGATTGCATTGAATCTGTAGATCACTTTGCATAATATGAATATTGTGACAATATAAATTTTTCAGATCCATGAAGATAAAATATATTTCCATTTATTTTTATCTTCTTCAATTTCTTTCACAAATGTGTTATAGTTTTCAGTGCACATATTCACAACCCTGGTCTAAGTATTTTATTCTTTTTGGTGCTATTGTAAATGAGATGTTTGCTTTCTTAATTTCTTTTTTGAATAGTTCATCATCGGTGTATAAAAACAAAACTAGTTTTTGTATGTTGATTTTTGTACCTGCAACTTTACTGAATTTGTTACTTCTAACCGTTTTTTGGTAGCCTTCAGGGTTTTCTACATACAAAGTCAAGTTATCTGCAAACAAAGACAATTTTACCCCGCCCCCTTATTTCAATTTTGATGCCTTTTATTTATTTTTATCACCAAACTTTATAGCCAAATTTACCTTTAGGACTTCCAGTACTATGTTGAATAGAAATGGTGAGAAGCCGGGCTCGGTGGCTCAGCCTGTAATCCCGCGCCTTTGGGAGGCTGAAGTGAGTGGATTGCCTGAGCCTGCAGGTTCGAGACCCGCCTGGGCAGCGAGACCTCATCTCTACAATAAATCAAAAAATCAGCCGGGCGTGGTAGCGCATGCCTGTAGTTCCAGCTACTCGGAAGGCTGAGGCGGAAGGATCGCCGGAGCCCAGCAGGTCGGGGCTGCGGTGGCCGGGCGGCCACTGCACTCCAGTCTGGGCGACAGAGTGAGACTCCGACTCAAAAAAAAAAAAAAAAAAAAAAGAAAATGGCGAGAATGGACATTGTTGTCTTGTTTCTGATGTTGCAGGAAAAGCTTTCAACTTTTCACTGTTGAATATAATCATGGTTTGAACGTTTATGTCCCTCTGAAATTCATGTTGAAACTTAATCTCCAATGCAACAGTATTAGGAGGTGGGGCTTTTAGGAAATGATTAGGTCATAAGGGCTCCTCCCTTGTGGTGAATGTCCCTATAAAACAAATAGGGACATTCATGCAGCATTTGCCCCTTCTGCTATGTGAGGAAGGCCCTTGCCAGATGTCAAATACCAGCCTCCAGAACTGTGAGAAAACAATTTTTTGTTTTTTGTAAATTATTAAATCTCATGTACTTTGCTATGGCAGCCCAGACAGAATAGACAACTAACACGTTGAATTTTGTCAGATGTTTTTCTACACCTATGGAGATAATCATAATTTTTATCCTTTTTGTTAATGTGGTGTATCATACGGTGACTTGTATGTGTTAAATCATTCTTGAATTCCAGGGCTGAATTGCACTTGATCGTGGTGTATAATCATTTAATGTTCATTTTAATGGATTTGATTTGCTGGTATTCTGCCGAGGATTTTTGTATCTATGTTTATCAGAAATATCGGCCTGTACTTTTCTTTTGTGTTGTGTTCTTGTCTGGTTTAGGTATGAGGGTAATAATGCCGGACTCATAGATGAGTTTGGAAATATTCCACCCGCTTTAATTTTTTTTTGAATAGTTTGAGTAGAATTGGTATTAGTTCTTTAAATCTTTTATAGAATTTGCAAGTAAAGCCATCTGTCTTGTGCCTTTCTTTGTTGGAGATTTGTTATTACATTTAATCTCCTTGCTCACTATTGATCTGTTCAGATTTTCTATTTCTTTCTGATTCAGTCTTAGTAGTTTATATATATCTAAAATGAATTCATTTATTCTAGATTATCCAATTTATTGACATATAATTGTTCATAGTGATCCTTTGTATTACTGTGGTACAAATTATAATGTCTCCTTTTTCATTTCTGATTTTATTTGAGTCTTCTCTCTGTTGTCTTGGTCTAGCCAAAGGTTTGTCAATTTTACCATTCTAACTGCTAGTTCTTAATTCTGTTGATCTTTTCATTATTTTTTAGTTTCTATTTTATTTATTTCTACTCTGATGTTTTTTTTTTCTTTCTTTCTTTTACACAGCTTGGGCTTAGTTTTTTTCTTCTTTTCTTAGCTTCTTGGGGTGTAGCATAGGTTGTTTATTTTAAATCTTTCTTTTTATGTATACATTTATTGTTTTAAACTTCCCTCTTAAAACTGATTTTCTTGCATCACATGCAGTTTATAATGTGTTTCCATGTCCATTTGCCTCAAGATATTTTAAAATTTCCCTTTTGATATCTTCTCTGACCCATGGATTGTTCAGGAGTGTGATGTTTAATTTTCACATACAGTAAGTCCTCGAAATCATTGATAGGAGCTTACAAACTGCAACTTTAATCCAAATTATGCACTGTATAAAAAACCATTTTTACCATAAACTAATTGATATAAACAAGAATTAAGTTCTATGGCATACAGTAGGCCATTTTGTGTAAAGTTGCAGTTTAAAAGAATGTATCATCAATGTTAAATGAAGACTTACTGTATTTGTAAATTTTTCTGGTTTGCTCTATTATTAATTTTTAGATTCATATTGTTGGGATTGGAAAAGATACTTGATATGATACAGTCTTCTTCAAATTTTTACTGTTTTGTGACATATATATATTTGGATTTAGGGGATATAGATGCATATTTGTTACATGGACATATTGTGTAGTGGTGGGATTTGGTCTCAGGTGACCCATTCCCCAGACAGCAAACATTGTGCCCATAGGTAGTTTCTGATCCCTAACCTTCCTCCCTCTTCCCCCCACTGGTGTCCCCAGTGTCTGTTATTTCTACTTTGTGACAGTTTAGCCACCACATATGAGTGAGAACATGTGCTGTTTGGTTTTCTGTTTTTGAGTAAGTTTACTTGGCATGATATTTATCATGGTGAATGTTCTGTGTGCACTTGAGAAGAATGTATGTTTTGCTGCTGTTGGATTGAATGTTCTGTATATGTCTGTGAGGTTTATTTTGGCGTAAGTGTAGTTCAAGCTCAATGTTTCCTTACTTATTTTCTGTCTGGATGATCTATCCATTGTTGAAAGTGGAATATTTAAGTCCTAACTATTATAATGTTGCTGCTTATCTCTCCCTTTATATTTATTAATATTTGCTTTATATCTAGGTATTCTAATGTTGGATGCATATATATTTACAATTGTTTTATCTTCTCAATGAATGGACTCTTTTAGCATTATATAATGGCTTTCTTCATCTCTGTGAAAAGTTTTGACTTGAAGTTTATTTTGTCTGATAAAAAGCATAACTGTTCCTGCTCTCTTTGGTTTTTATTTCTGTCGAATATCTTTTTCCATCCCTTCACTTTTAGTCTGTGCATTTTCTTAAAGCTGAAGTGTGTCTCTTATAGGCAGCATATAGTAGAGTCTCTTTTTATTTTTTATTCATTTAGCCGCTCTTTGTCCTTTGATTGAATAACTTAATCTATTTATGTTCAAGGTGATTATTAATAGGTAAGTGTTTATTATTGCCATTTTAAAAAACTGTTTTCTGGCTGTTTTGTAAATCTTTTTTCTTGTCTTTCTCTTTTGCTGTCGCTCTTTGTGATCTAGTGATTTTCTGTAGTGGAATGCTTTACTTCTCTTTATCTTTTGTGTATATACTGTAGGTTTTTTCTTTCCAGTTACCATAAGACTTACATATTTAATTTTGTAACTGTAACCAGTCTATTTTAAGCTGATAACAACTTAATTTTGATTACATACAAAAGCTTTACATTCTTCCCCATGATCTATACTTTATGGTTTTTAATGACACAATATACACCTTTTGATATTGCATATATACTAATAAATTATGGTAGATATTGGTATAGTTATTGCCTTTTAACATTTATACCAGAGATACAAGTAATTTACACATCACCATCACAATATTAAAGTATTCTGAATTCAACAATATACTTACTTTTACCAATGTTCTATACTTTCAAATGTGTTTATGTTACTAATTACTGTCATTTTGTTTCAACTTGAAGAACTCCCTTTAGTATTTCTTGTGAGGCAACTTTGGTGATGATAAATCCTATTAGCATTTGTTTATCTTGGAAAATCTTTATTTCTTCTTTATTTTCTGAAGGACAGTTTTGTCAGGTGAAGTATTCCTGGTTGGCAGGTTTTTGTGGTTTTTTTGTTTTGTTTTTTGTCTTTCAACAATTTGAATATATTATCTCACTTTC
Organism: Cephalopachus bancanus; assembly: GCA_027257055.1. Lineage (NCBI taxonomy): Eukaryota > Metazoa > Chordata > Mammalia > Primates > Tarsiidae > Cephalopachus > Cephalopachus bancanus. The sequence continues at coordinate 1,651,608 of JAPVLO010000120.1, read as the reverse complement.
TCCTGACTTGAAAAGTTTCTGCTGAGACATCCACTGGTAACTTCATGAAAGTTCCCTTTTATGTGATAAACCTCTTATCTCTAGCTGTTTTCAAGATTTTCTGATTCTTGGCAGTTTGAATGGAACTTGACTTGATGATGCCTTCTTTGGGTTGAGCTTGATTGGAGAATTTTCAGTTTTGTATATCTGTATATTCATCTTTCCCTAGATTTAAGAAGTTTTCCATTATTATTTTTTTAATAAGATTTCTGTCCCTTTTTCTTTATATTATCTTCGGAAAACCCTAATATGTAGCTGTTAGATAATGCCCCACATATTCCCTGGGCTTTGTTCATTTTGTTTTTCATTTAAGTTTATAGATTATTGCTGCTTGATTAAGTCTGATGCTGACACTCTCTATTGCAGTTTTCTTTTTCTTTTTTAAAGCAGGATTTATTGAGAGGACAGAAAAGCTTCCACAATGGGAGGGAACCCAAGGGGGTTGCCCTGCAGTTTTCATTTAATTATCGCAGCTCTAGAATTTCTGTTTTTTAATTTATTTTTCTCTTTGTGTTGAACTTCTCATTTTGTTTATGTATTGTTTTTCTGATTTTTAAAATGATATTGTAGTTCACTGAGCTTCCTTAAAACAATTATTTTTAATTCTTTGTTAGGCAATCCATACACTTCCATTTTGGGGGGTCAGTTACTGAAAAAATTATTGTGCTCCTTTGGTTATGGCATGTTTTCTTCATGTTTCTTATTGATTTGCATTGATGTGTGCACATTTGATGGGGTAGACACTTCTTCCAGGCTTGACACGCTGCCATTGGAGGGGAAAGACCATTATCTGAGGGTGTTGACTGGGTAAAGTGCAGTGGTGTCAGCTCTACTAAGGGCCCAGTGATGTAGCCTGCATAAGCAAGGATTTGCAGGGGTCATCAGTGGCCAAGGGTAGAGGTGTCTACCGTGGCAGCAAGGGCTGATGGGGTTTTTTGTAGAAGATTGATAGGGTTTTTCTGATCTTTTTCTCTTCCAAATTGTGGCTGAGGGGATCCCTTTCAGCACTGGGTCTAGCTTGTGGTGCCCTCATGGTAGAGGTGGCACTTGTGTCTGATCCATGGTGCCCACAGAGCATGAAGAGTCTGGGCCTGGAGCATAGGAACATGTGGAAAAACCATGGCTACCAGGGCCCAGGGTGCAGGCATGCCAACTGCCACATTGCTAACAAGAGTCCGAAAGGTGTGAAAAGTCTGGATGCTTGTAGAACAGTCCCAGGGCTCAGGTCCAGATGTGGCATATGCAGGGCTACTGCTGCTCTGGGAACTGGATCGCCAATGCTTGCTACAGTGGTAATTCCGGGTTTGCAGTAGAAGGCCTCACATAGTGGCCATTGAGCCAGGGTCTAGAGAACAATCATATGCAGAGTGGCAGTGTCTCTAGGGTCCAGGATTCAGCCTAGCTCAAGTGGCTCTAATGTCTGACACATGGGAATTTATGAAAGGGCAACAGAGCTGGAGTCTGAACTGCAGTTGCATATAGAATGGCTACAGTTCCCAGGCCTGAGATGCAGTCAGGCTCACTGTGGCAGTGGCTCTAATGTCTGACACATGAAAATGTATGAAAGAGAAACAGAGTTGGAGTCTGAACTGCAGTTGCATGTAGAGTGACTGTGGCTCCCAGGCTTGAGATGCAGTCAAGTTCATTGTGGCAGTGACTTGGATGTATGAGGCACAGATACTCACAGGGCAGTGGCAGAGCCAGGTTTCTCTAGAACAGGTACGTGCAGGGCAACTGTAGTTCAAGAGCCTGGGGCAGGGCTAACCCGCAGTAGTCGTGGCTCCAGTGTCTAAGGCAGCAGGGTTGTCCATTCTCCATCTGGGATAAGGCTCTGGAAAAGTCTTCCTCTTGGAGGGTAGAATTTGTTATGGAGAAGGGTCTGGGCATATTTTATAGTGAGAATTCTATCATTCCCTTGTCAGACCCATACAGAGATCTTTCTGGTAATTTTCCTGAAAATAAAGCCCAGGAAGGTGTGGGAGGTCCCCTAACACTGCATTCCTTAGGAGTTTCTCACTTACACTCAGACTCCAGCAGGTGTTGTTGCAATTCCCACCTATGGGCTCTTATCAGGTTATGGCTCCAGCATCTTCTGCTGTAGGTAAGCAGGTCTCAGATATGCCTCTCCGCATGTTTTTGTCTTTCTGGAAATTGGAGTAGTGGTTTGCCCTACAACCTAAGCTTTTAATGGGTTCAAGAAAAGTTGTTGATTTTCATTTTGTTCAACATGTTCTCATTGTAAAGAAGGTCTCTACTTGAAATTCACCCACCCACACGTTCATGGTGATTCAATGCTTCTGCTGCTTATCCCAAGCTGAAGAGGGGTCGAGAGGGTTCTCTTTCATAGTGGCTCATATAATGTTAATCTTTATCCTTTTCCTCTTATTTCTTTTTTTTGTTTGTTTTCTGTTGTTGTTGTTTTTTGAGTTGGAGTCTCACTCTGTCGCCCAGACTGGAGTGCAGTGGCCGCTCCCGGCCACCGCAGCCTCGACCTGCTGGGCTCTGGTGATCCTTCCGCCTCAGCCCTCCGAGTAGCCAGAGTTACAGGCACGTGCTACCACGCCCGGCTGATTTTTTTTTTTGATTTATTGTAGAGATGAGGTCTTGCTGCCCAGGTGAGTCTCGAACCCGCGGACTCAGGCAATCCACTCACCTCAGCCTCCCAAAGGCGCGGGATTACAGGCTGAGCCACCGAGCCCGGCTGGCTTTCTTATTATTTCTAAGAGAACCTCCCCAGTTTTTATTTTAACCCATCAAAGACAATTTCTACATTAATTAACTTTTAATTGTTCTGATTATACTTTCAAAATTGTGTTCTTGGCTTTTGTTAAATTTCCCAAAGAGTTCTTGGTCTCATAATTTTTCATTTAAATTACTGTCTCCATTGCTCAGAATTTTAATCCCTTCTTGAATTCCATTAAAAGCAAAAATTAAAGTTGTTCTACATTTTCTGTTTTTTGAAGTGACTACTTAATAAAAGAAATACCAGTTTGGATTTTCCAGAGTGGTTCCTAGGCAAGAATACAACTTTTTTTCCTTATGTTTTGACTCATCCTGTTTGAAAATAAGGGTCACAGCTGGTCTAATTGCTTATTGAGAGAGTTCTGTTAGAGATTTCGTGAGTCATTATTAGAATTTGTCAGGTCTAAGCCTTTTATTTACTTTGTTGGCATATAGGTTCAACTGCTATGGAAAAGAAAAGGAGCTTTATTAGTTCTGTCCAAGCAGGAATGCTTGTCTCTGGAGCAAAGTATTTTGGAGTCATTGTGATGGCAGTCTTGTTTAAATGCCAGGACTACTCCTATTATGAAATGGCTATGCCATCCCCTGTCATATTTCACAATGGTCCATCCCATACCTAGAGGATGTATCCCCAATGGGAATTTTGCTTTGTCAAAATTCTAGTGACTTTGATACTTCTTTAAGACCTTAGAAATACCAACATTTACCTGAAACAGCAATCCCATACACTTAAATTTAGGGAAGCAAAGATGTTATGCTGCCCATTTGTTTCATTCATTTCCTCAGTGGACGTTTAACCACTTATGATTAATCTGAAATTGGCCAGAGAAGCAATGTCAGCAAAATCATAAAGTAGGAAATATCACACTTCACACCTACCCCCACACAAAAACCAATAGGTAGACAGCTATCTACCAATGAAAATAACCTTGGGAGTACTCAAGGTTCAATGAAGAACCTACAGTGGAAGAAAAAAGCAGAGAATAAATGCACAGAGATAACTGCTGGGGATACTGGCATATTTGAGACACCTGGCAATGACTAGGAATAAAGAAGAAGAGGAAGAAGGGTGGGTGCTTTGCAGATGCCACCATGGTCTTCAGTGGCCTGCTCTGCCGAGGACACTGGCAGCTTTCACTGAGGCCAACAGCCATCACTGCTGTGAACCCACTGGGAGGGAGATGCTGTTTTGTCCCTCACCCCCCAAAATACACTACTGGACTTTTTGTTCATTTTGTTCGGCATGTTCTCATTGTAAGGAAGGTCTCTACTGCAAATTTACCCACTGACACGTTCATAGTGAGTCAATGCTTCTGCTGCTTATCCCAAGCTGAGGAGTGGTTAAGAGGCTTTTCTTTCATAGGGACTCACATGATGTTAATCTTTATCCTTTTCCTATTGTTTCTGAGAGAATTTCCCGTTTTTATTTTAACCCATAAAGACAATTTCTACACCAATTAACGAACTTACTAATTATTATTAATTAGTTAATTATTATTAACTAATTAATCAACTAATTAATTAATTAACCAGGACTGGGCCCACCAATCCCTGTCCCTGCACTTGCTTGGGACACCACAGCTTCTCTGCATGGGCCTGTGCCCTAGTACATGTAACACCATTAAAAGCTTAGGTTGTAGGGCAAACCACTACCCCAATTTCCAGAAAGACAAGAACATGCAGAGAGGCATATCTGAGACCTGCTTACCTGCAGCAGAAGATACTGGAGCCATAAACTGATAAGAGCCCATAGGTGGGAATTGCAACAACACCTGCTGGAGTCTTGAGTGTAAGTGAGAAACTCCTAGGGAATGCAGTGTTAAACTCCCAGGGAATGCAGCCCACACCTTCATGGGCTTTATTTTCAGGAAAATTACCAGAAAGATCTCTGTATGGGTCTGACAAGGGAATGATAGAATTCTCACTATAAAATATGCCCAGACCCTTCTCCATAACAAATTCTACCCTCCAAGAGGAAGACTTTTCCAGAGCCTTATCCCAGATGGAGAATGGACATCCCTGCTGCCGTAGCCCCCTCTAAGCTTCCTATCTCACATGAAGAGAAAAAACAGAGTCCACATGGAAAAAGACTTGAAGAAAAGAGATTGGGAATCCTGCATCCAGGGAAGGGAACTAAAAATGACCGAGAATATTCCAGAAGTAATGAAAGACATCAATTCATAGATGCAGGAAGCTCAGAAAACACTAAACAGATTTTTTTAAAAAATCGATACCTAGGTATATTATATCCAAACTGCAGAAAACCAAAGACAAAAACAAAATTTTTAAAGAAACCAAGCAGTGGGAGATATCTTATCTATAGAGAAACAAATATAAAAATTACAGTGGACTTTTTATCAGAAGCACTCAAACAAGAAAAGAATGGGGTGAAATATTTAAAATATTTTAAAAAGTCATCAATTTAAACTTCTAGATGTAGCAAAATTACTTAACAAAAGTGAAGAAAAAAAATTTTTCTTCAGACAAAGTCTGAAGTATTTATTCACACATCTGCCCAGGCTGGCCTTAAAATCCTGGGCTCAAGTGTTTCTCCTACCTCAGTCTCCCAAAATGCTGGAATTACAGGAATGAGCTACCATGCCTGTCCAGTATCCTTTACCTGCACGTAATATGGAATGCCAACCTAAAAGCTATACATTTCAAGTGGTCTTCATAGAATTTTTCAGCTATAACTATCAGAAAATGAGATGAGCCCCGTTGACTTTTGTCATCCATTGAATGAAAGTGTTTTGCCAATTGCATTTATGTATTATTTGAAAATGTATATTTACTAAGTAAACCTTAATATACTTGAAAAATTTGTAGCAATAAAGTTTCTTAGAGTCTGAATTTCAAAAACAACAGACTTTTGATGTAGAAGAAAAATAATATAGATTAGATGCTGAGTCCGCATAAAGAAAGGAAGTATACCGGAGAAAGAATAAATAAAACAAAATGTTTGCTTTTCTTATGGTAGATTGATCTTAAAGATAACTGTGTGAAGAATAATGTAATGTAATAAGTGATAGTAATGTAATAAGTGATTAAAGCATACAGATAAATGAAATAAATGACAGAAATATCACGAAAAATAAAAGAAAGAAAATGTGATGACTCTGTTATATGATATCTGTACTACACATGAAACAGTCTATTTCCTGCTGCTGAAGATGGACCTAGATTCATTAAAATCTAAAATCAAAACAAAATCTAAAATCTGAATTTAAATCTAAAATCTAAAAACAAAATGTTGTAAAACCTAATGGGGAAAAACCTACAGTACCACTGAAAAATTGTTTAAGTATAAATAATATGCTGAATCAAAATGAAATAATATAAAATAACTAATAGAAGAGAAGGTCGCCGGGCTCGGTGGCTCAGCCTGTAATCCCGCGCCTTTGGGAAGCTGAGGTGAGGGGATTGCCTGAGCCCGCGGGTTCGAGACCCGCCTGGGCAGCGAGACCTCATCTCTACAGTAAATCAAAAAATCAGCCGGGCGTGGTAGCGCGCGCCTGTAATTCTGGCTACTCGGAAGGCTGAGGCGGAAGGATCGCCGGAGCCCAGCAGGTCGAGGCTGCGGTGGCCGGGAGCGGCCACTGCACTCCAGTCTGGGTGACCGAGTGAGACTCCAACTCAAAAAAAAAAAAAAGAGAAGGCAGAAAAAGAAAGAAAACAAACAATAAAAAAATAGTTAAAACATGGCAGATATTAATCACACTGTGCTAATTATCCCTTTAAATAGGAATAGTTTAAAATAAATTAATGAAAGCACAGAAATTGTCAGTGAAATTTTAAAAAATTACCTTTTTCTTTTCTGCAAGAAATGATTTTTAGACCTAAAAATTGGATATTTTCTTTTTCCTTTCTTTTTTTTTTTTTTTGACTGACCCTTCTCTGTGATGATTGTCCCAGTAACTGGTCCTCCTCCATAATGTGTGCCCCAGAGACAAGCACTATTTTGTGAATGGTGTCCCAATTACTTGCCCTTCTGCATGTTGGCTGCCCCCATTGTCTGGATGTACTCTGTGATGGGTGTCTCCATAGCTGGCCCTCCCCCATGATTGGTACCCTAGTGACTAGATTCCCTCTGTGATGGGTGCCACAGTAACAAGCTCTATTTTGTAATGTGTGTCCTGGTGACTAGCTCTGCTCTGTGATCTCTGTGATGCATGAGTGTTTTTTTTTTACTTTAAAATTTTTTATTCCAAAATTGTGGGGTACAGTTCAGGGTTAGCTATACAAATATTCATTAGGCAGGTACCATTGTTGATAAGGTGTGCCCCCCCTTCCCCAGGCGGATTCCCACTCCTGCCAATCCCACCTCCCCAACCCCCAACCCCCCGCAGTACCCCACTACTGTCAGTCCTTTTCTTAGAGTATTATGATAGTTGTTCAAGGTCCACTTATGAGTGAGAACATGTGATACTCAGTTCTTTGTTTCTGTGAAAGTTCACTCAGTGTTATAGACACTAAATCCATCCAGGTTGCTACAAAGTTCATGATTTTGTTCTTCTTCATGGCTGCATAATATTCCATTGTGTATATGTACCACATTTTTTTTAATCCAGTCTTCTTTTGATGGGCAGCATGGTTGGTTCCATGTTCTTACTATGGTGAACAATGCTGTGATAAACATACTTGTACAGGTATCTTTTTTAAAAATATAACGCATATTTTTATGTAAGTATATAAAGGAAATGTTCTCATTATTTATTAAATTAAAATAAGATTCTACAACACACAAAATAGTAAAAATAGCTATTAAATGCTCCTAATTCCTTTTATACTTTTTCATAAAATCTCTCATTAAGATATTGCTAATGAACGATTTTTTTTCAAGAGCTTGATAGAGTTAAATATACTTCATAAATTCTAAATCATTTCTGCTTCCTGTTCGTTTTATTTTTCTCTTCTAGCACTTTTATTTTATTTTATTTAACTTTTAAATTTTTTTATTTTAAAATTGTGAGCTGGGTTTGGTGGCTCAGCCTGTAATCCCGCGCCTTTGGGAGGCTGAGGCGAGTGGATTGCCTGAACCCGCGGGTTCGAGAACCACCTGGGCAGGTGAGACCTCATCTCTACAATAAATCAAAAAATCAGCTGGGCGTGATTGCGCATGCCTGTAATTCTGGCTACTCGGAAGGCTGAGACGGAAGGATCGCTGGAGCCCAGCAGGTCGAGGCTGCAGTGGCCGGGAGCGGCAACTGCACTCCAGTCTGGGCAACAGAATGTGACCCCAACTCAAAAAAAAAAAAAATTGTGGGGTACAATTTAGAGTTAGGTATACAAATATTAATTGTGCAGCTACCCTTGTTAATAAGGTGTGCCCCCCTCCTTCCCCAGGAAGATTTTGACTACTGTCAATCCCACCTCCTTGCACCCCCCCTCCCCCAGTTTTCCACTATTGTCAATCCTTTTCTTATAGTATTGCAATAGTTGTTCAAGGTCCACTTATGTGTGAGAACATGTGATACTGAGTTCTTTGTTTCTGTGAAAGATCACCCAGTATTATAGACTCTAAGTCCATCCAGGTTGCTGCAAAGTTCATGATTTTGTTCTTCTTTATGGCTGCATAATATTTCATTGTGTATATGTGCCACACTTTTTTTTATCCAATTCTCTTTTGATGGGCAGCATGGTTGGTTCCATGTTCTTGCTGTTGTGAACAATGCTACGATAAACGTACATGTGCAGGTATCTTTTTTATAGAGTGATTTGAGTTCTTCAGGGTATATTCCCAATAGGGGGATTGTGGGGTCATATGGAAGGTCGATTTTTAGAACTTTTAGGAATCCCCACACTGCTTTCCACAGAGGCTGTACTAGTTTACCCTCCCACCAACAGTGTAGAAGTGTTCCCTTTTTGCCACATTCTCTCCAGCATCTGTGGTTTTTTGAGTTATTGATGATGGCCATTCTGACTAGAGTTAGGTGTTATCTCAGAGTAGTTTTAATCTGCATTTCTTTGATGACTAGCAAAGCTGGACATTTTTTCATGTATCTGTTGGCTGCTTGTATGCCTTCTTTTGAGAACCGTCTATTCATATCTTTTGCCCACTTTTTAATGGGGCTGTTTGTTTTTTTCTTTTCAGCATGTTTAAGTTCCTTGTAGATCTTAGATGTTAGGCCTTTGTCAGACATACAGTTGGCAAATATTTTTTCCCAGTCTGTGGGCTGTCTCCCTGATCTCTTGATGGTTTCTTTGACTTTGCAGAAGCTTATCAGTTTGATGAGGTCCCACTTGTCTATCCTACCTTATGGCATGGGCACTTGGGGTTTTGATCAGGAATTGGTTGTCAGTTCCAATTTCCATAAGGGTGTCTCCTGCATTTTCTAAGGTTCTTATAGTTTGAGGTTTTACATTTAGGTCTCTGATCCATTTAGAGTTGATTTTTGTGTGGGGATAGGCAGGAGTCCTGTGTCGATCTTCTACATGTGGTCAGCCAGTTTTCCCAGGACCATTTACTGAATAGGTTCTCCTCTCCCCAGTGGTTGGTGGTGGAGGCATTGTTGAAGATTAGTTGGTTGAGAAATTGAGGTTTTGCTTCTGGAATCTCAATTCTATTCCATTGATCTATATGCCTGTTCTGGTACCAATACCAGGCTGTTTTAATTATTGTAGCTTTATAATAAAGTTTAAAGTGTTGGAGTATGATACCTCCTGCTGTTTTTGTTGTTGTTGCTGTTGTTGCTGTTGTTTTGTTTTTGCTAAGGATTGTTTTGACTATTCATGGTCATTTATGTTTCCATATGAATTCCTGTATTGTTGTGTCTAGGTCTGAGAAGAATGTTGCAGGTAATTTGATGGATATTGCATTAAATCTGTAGATTGCCTCAAGTAGAATGGACATCTTAGCAATGCTGATTCTTCCAATCCATGAGCATGGAATATTTTTCCACTTGTTTGTGTCTCTTTGATTTCTTTGAGCAGTGTTTTGTAGTTTTCATTGTAAAGGTCTTTCACGTCTCTGGTTAAGAAGATGCCAAGGTATTTCTTTTTTGTGTGGCTATTGTGAATGGAATTGTTCTTTTTATTTGGGTTTCTGTTTGTTTATTACTGGTGTATAGAAATGCTAATGTCTTTTGCACATTTATTTTATACCCTGAGACTTTGCCAAAGTCTTTTATCAGTGCAAGGAGGTTTTTGACAGATTCTCTTGGGTTTTTGAGGTATAGAATCATGTCTGCAAAGAGGGATAACTTGATTTCCTAGTTTCCTATTTGGATACTCCTGATCGCCTTCTCTTCTCCAATTGCTCTTGCTAGGACTTCCAAAACTATGTTGAACAAGAGGGGTGAGAGTGAGTATCCTTGTCTTTCTCCAGTTTTCAGGGGAAATTGTTTCAATTTCTGTCTGTTTAGCAATATGCTGACTGTGGATTTCTCATAGATGGCGCTTACTATTTTGAGGTATGTTCCATCTATGCCTAGATGTTCGAGGGTTTTTATCAAGAAGGAGTGCTGGATAAAATTGGATATTGTCAAAGTAAAATGATTAAGAAACAAAGATATACCAACTAACAGGAATAAAAACCCTGTATTGTTCAAGGGCCAACTATAGTTGATAAACCTCTACATAAAATGAAAGTGAAAAATAGAGATATGAATTAAGAATATCACAAATGAGAGAAAATAATCATTATTGACCTATAGATATTAAAAGATAATAAAGTGATATTTTGAATAACTGCTTGCTATTTAATTAGGCAACTAAGGTAAACTAGGGAAAATTCATTTAAACAAGAACTAGAGGCCGGGAGTGGTGGCTCATGCCTGTAATTCCAGCACTTTTGGATGCAGAAGCAAGAGGATTGCCTGAGACCACAGGTTCAAGGCCAGCCTCAGTAACATGGTGAGACTTCATCTCTACAATAAATCAAAAAATTAGCTGGGCATGGCAGCTTGCACCTATAGTTCTAGCTACTTGCAAGACTGAAGTGGAAGGATCACCTGAATCCAGCAGGTTAAGACTGTGGTGGTCGGGACCGTGCCACTGCACTCCAGCCTGGGCAACAGAGTGAGACTCCGACTAAAAAACAAAAACAAAACAAAACAACAACAACAAAAACAAGAAGTAGAAAATATAAATAAGCTTTATTAATATAAATTTGTCATTTAAAGCATCTTTACAATAAAAGCTCCAGCTACCAATGTCTTAACTGTTGAATTGTATCAAAGAATTAAGAGGAAAAATTAATACTAATTTATTCCTACACATGCTCTTTTAGAAAACAGTGAAGGGAACACTTCTTAATTAATTTTATGAAGCTAGTATTACCCTGATTTTTTAAAAATCACACAAGCAAAATATAAAAATAATCTTTAAAAATGGAAAATACTGACTTTTTTCATGAACATAAACAAAAATTTGTCAAAAAAGAAGCTAATTGAACTCAGAAATGGAAGAACGATACTAAAATGTGAGCTAGTGGGGTTTTTTTTTTTTTTCTTTTTTTTGAGTTGGAGTCTCACTCTGTCGCCCAGACTGGAGTGCAGTGGCCGCTGCCTCGACCTGCTGGGCTCCGGCGATCCTTCCGCCTCAGCCTTCCAAGTAGCCGGAATTACAGGCACGCGCTACCACGCCCGGCTGATTTTTTGATTTATTGTAGAGATGAGGTCTCACTGCCCGGGCGGGTCTCGAACCCGCGGGCTCAGGCAATCCACTCACCTCAGCCTCCCAAAGGCGCGGGATTACAGGCTGTACCACCGAGCCTGGCTGCTAGTGGGGTTTATACATAAATGTAAAGTTGGTTTAACATTTAAAAATCAATCATAATTCATCATATTGATCAAATAAAAACATATATGTTATAACCATTTTTAAAAGGCATATAAGGCATGTAACAAAAATTAACACCCACTTATGATTAAAACTCTTAGAAAAATAGAAATAAGCTTGCTCGCCTTGATCAAAGACATACTCAAAAAGCCTACAGCTAACTTAATGGTAAAAGATTATTTTCTCCTAAGATCTGAAACAAAGGAGGGATGTGCACTCTCTCTGTTCATAATTTAGTAGCATATTAAGATCATGAACAGAGGAATGAGGCAAGAAAAAGTACCTAAAAAGACACAGATGGCAAAGGAAGAAGTAAAAGTGTCATTATTTGTAAAAGACATAATTATATACATAGAAAACCCTAAAGAACTACAAAAAAATTGCTACTAGAACTAACAAATGAACTTTGCAAGATCTTGGGATACAACGTCAACGAAAATTCAATCATATCTTGATACTAACAGAAAAAAATTTTGGAAACTAAAATTTGAAACAAAACCACTTAACAACAGCATGAAGACTATAAAATAGTAATAAATATAGCAAAATATATACAAAACCAATTAACTGAAGACTAAAATATTTATGAGATAAATTAAAGAAGACAAATAAATGGAGGGATACATTATGCTCATGACGTGTAAGATAATATTTTTAAGATGTCAAATCTACTCAAATTAATCTCAATAAAAATTCCAGCAAATTCTTTTGCAGAAATCAGTAAATTGATACTTGTAAATGCAAAGAACCTGGAAGATCTAAATCAATTCTGAAAAAGAACAAAGATTGAGGAATCATGCTACCTGATTTCAAGACTTGCTATAGGCAGCTTATAAAAAAAAATTACTCTAAAGTTAAATAATGAAGAGAATGTAACATTAGAAAAGTATAGACATAAATCAAGGAGACATATTCAAGTGCAGAACTAGATCAATGTGTATATAATTAATTTACTTATGGCCCCAAAAAGTCAGTGTATTTAATGTATAAAGAAGAGTATTTTTAACAAATGGTACTAGAACAACCAAATATGCATGTAAAAATGCACAAATAACTTTGACCCTTTCTTTACTCCATATGCAGGAATTATCTCGAAATGGATTATAGTAGATGTAAGTACTAAAATTAAAAACTTCTAGGAGAAAATAAAGAGAAAAGAATCTTTGCAACATTGGAAGTGGACAAATATTTTTAGATAGGATGCAAAAAACTCTTATTCTTATTTAAAAAAAATAATTAAATAGACTTATCAAATTTAAAACATCTGCTCTTTCAAAGATATTACTAAGGCAATAAAAACAAGCCACAGGTCTGTATTAAAATGTGTTATAGGATGTGCCTGACAAATAACTTTTATCTCAAAAACATAAAGAATTATTTCAACTCAATAAAAAGAAGACAAAACTTCAATTTTAAAAATGAGCAAAGATTTGAACAGATATTTAACCCCAAAAAAGTATGCAAATTACCAATAACCACATGAAAATTATTAAATAGCTGGAAAATTTAAAGTGAAACTATTGTGTGATAACACACCTCCAGTAGGGTGGCTAAACAACATCTAAATTGCAATACTAAGTGTTGACAATATTTAAATGAGAATGTGAAGGAACTAAAATTTTCATTCATTGCTGATAGGGCTGTAAAACAATATAAAAACATTGGGAAACACTTTGTTCGTTTCTTACAAAGTTAAATGTGCACTTGCCGTATGACCCAGCAAGTCTGCTCCTAGGTAGTTACCGAAGAGTAATGAAAATGTATGATCACACAAATACTTAGACATAAATATTCATAGAAGTTTTATTTAAAATAGCGCAAACTGGAACAATCCAAATGTTCATAGACGAATAGACAAATTTTGATATATTTATACAATGGAATCCTGCTAAACCCTGACATGTAACCAAGTCAGACACAAAAACTGTACTGTACGGTTCTATTTATATGAATGTCTAAGAAAAACAAATCTGATTAATATTGATAGAAAGCAGATTATGAGTTGCCTGGGGACAGAGATGTGGAAGGAATTTCCTGGGAATGGGCACATGGGCCCTCTTGGCATGAGGGAAATTCTATATTTTGATAATGCTGGTGTTTCTCTGAATCAAACCTTAAAAGTATGTCCATTTTATAGTATGTAAAAATAAATTTTATTATAAAGCCAACTGGTCAAACAACAAAAAAGACACTAGCCCATGAAATTTAATAAGAAAGTATTGCATAAATTCAAGGTAAGTCCAGCTTTACAATATATAAGCACTTTCAAGGTACAGAAAATAATAGAAGGGATTCAAATAGTTCTATAATTGTGGTGGCAACACTGAATTCCAAACTGGAAAAAAATGTACCAGTGAAAAGAACACTCAAGTCAAAATCCCAGGAGTGTGACTCACAGACTGATTCCTGCCAATGACTGTGTTTACTTTGTCTGAAAAGATTTATAAGTTGATATCATTATTTGTGTTTGTTTTCATTTGAATTTACTATCCACTTATACAATTTAGAAAATTCACATAAAATCCTGGATTTCTAACTTTTCATGAAAATAGTATGATCTAATAATTTGAGACCAACATAGCAAAGATGTGCTGATAATTAATGGTTTAGGTGTCCTTGGAATCACTTCCTTGATTTGCTTATAACTCCCTGCTAATTAAGGATATTAAAATTGTGACTGGTATTAAAGATGAATGACATCTCACATGGATGCAAATAAAATATTGGCAAATATAACCCAATTTTGAATTAAAAGTATCCCTGTGTAAAAAACCAAGTCATTCTGAAAAAAAAAATATGAAGGTGATTTTCACATACTAATTTATATTAATATGTAATGTGATTTGTCCAGTTAAGACAATAAAGGAGAAAGCATATGCTCATCTCAATATATTTTAAAAATTGTTAAAGAATAATTTAGTTCCCTTAAAAATTCCTTAATATCTGGAAATAAAAAGATATATTCTCCATATAAGGTGTTTCTTTAAAAAAAAAAAAAGCCGGGCTCGGTGGCTCAGCCTGTAATCCCGCGCCTTTGGGAGGCTGAGGTGAGTGAATTGCCTGAGCCCGGGGGTTCGAGACCCGCCTGGGCAGCGAGACCTCATCTCTACAAAAAATCAAAAAATCAGCCGGGCGTGGTAGCGCATGCCTGTAATTCCGGCTACTCCGAAGGCTGAGGCGGAAGGATCGCCGGAGCCCAGCAGGCGAGGCTGCGGTGTCCGGGAGCGGCCACTGCACTCCAGTCTGGGCAACCAAGTGAGACTCCTACTCAAAAAAAAAAAACCAAAAAAAAGTCAAAAAAAAAAAAACAGATACATTTTATTTGGTAAGACAGCAGAACTATTTTCATTAAAGGCAAGAACATGATAAGAATACCTGTTATCACTGTCTGTGGTGGCATTCAGTGAAAGTATAACAAATACAATAAGGCCAGAAAAAAAAAGTATGTAACTGAGAAAAATGCTCAGTCTGTCACAATTTAATATGGTAATATTTTCATCAGGACAATCTAAGAGTATTACTTGAAAAACAATTAAGAGTTCTATAAATTTCCATATTTAAGTTAACATGTCAAATCAACAGGTTTTTTATATAGAAAAAATGAAAAGAATTTTATATATAATGATTTCCAAAATCATAAACTACCTAGATGTAAATCTAATAAGAAATATGCAAGCTCTATACAAAGAAAATTATAAATTCTACTAAAATACATTAAAGAAAACTTAAACAGATAAAGATGTTGATTCTCCATTAATCTATAAATTTAGTGTTATCCAAATCAAAATTCTAACATTTTTAATGAAAATAGAGATGAATTTAATCTAGGAAAAAAACATGCCAGAATATATAGAAACATTCAGAAAAGATCAATAAGAGATTTGCTCTGCCAACTATCATGCTGTATGTGAAGTTCCATAATTAAATAGAATGATATCAGTATATAAATGAATTAATCAATGAAATAAAGAAACCAGAAATATATGCAAAATCAGCTTACAATAAAAGTAGTATTTTAAATTAGTTGGAAAACAATTACCTATTAAATATATGTCACTATGAAAACTGTCTATACATTTTAGGGAAAAATAATTTAAAAAAATTATTGAATCATTTCAATCTGCCTTTGACTTTCTTAATCAATCTACATGGTCTCAGCTATCTGAGTTCACCTTTATTTTTCTTCTAAGTCACTCCTGTCCTTTCCATTTTCACAATTAACTTAAATCAGTTTATACTATTTGGGATGCTCATCTGCTTGATTTTTCTTAAGACTGCTTTGTAATATCACTAGGGACTTAAAAGCATCTCTCAAAATATCTGAATGTCCCTATAAATTCTGAATGTCCCTATAAATTCTGGCATGTTTGAGTTAGAAATTTAGCATCAATGTAAAAGGAAACAAACTCATCTTTTTGTTAAAAAATGATACTTCATCTATGTAATGAAGCCAAACACTGCTTTATAGAGAAAGAAGTCTGGCAAATTTGCTTCAAGTCTCAAAGTAGATATTGGAGAGGAGTTTCTGCTAATATGTTGGGTTCATCAAAGCACATACTAAAGGTTGACTTCAAAATCCGAAGTTTGCATAGCTCTTGAAGTAAACACCTGTTTGAACAAAAGCACTTTTAGCATTAGCTGGCTGCCTTTCAAATAACCTTGTTGGATTCTGGGTTCCAACAAAACTAGGTTTATATCTTCAATTTCTCTTTATTTCTCTTTGCCACATCCACACAAATGCATGCTCACACTTACACACACATGCACACACACCCATCCCCTGGCATCTCATAAGCTGGTGGGCACAGGTGTGTGAATGTTTCTCAACCTTTCTGTTACCTTCTCATTTATTTCTGTCAAGCTCAGCTTAACTTTTTGTTACTCATAAGGCATATATACTCATATCTTTGTTAAGATATCATACCCAAGGCAATCTATCTTATTTTAAAATTCCTATGGATCAATCACACACACTTATTTTGGTAAAACCACTTGGGATGAAAATCTTTGTAGATCCTACTGATACTAACAAAGAGGTGAATATTTTCAAAGTCAAAAAGTCAGGTGTGCTGGTGTCAACCATGAAAACTTAAGCTTGAAAAATTTTGTGGACACCTATTCAAATGTGTTTGGAAATGGCCCCAGAAAAAAGAAACAAAAGCCACGTTTATATTTAAAATGAGCAATGTTTTGTAGTTTTCGTTGTAAAGGTCCTTCACTTCTTTGGTTAGGAAGATGCCAAGGTATTTCATAACTTTCGTGTCTATTGTGAATGGAATGTACTTTTTATTTGGTTCTCTGCCTGTTTGTTGTTGTATAAAAATGTGACTGTCTTTCACACACTAATTTTGTGCCCTAAGACTTTGCCAAAGTCCTTTGTCAATGCAAGGAGGTTTTTTGACAGATTCCCTGCGTTTTCCAGGTGTAGGATCATACCATCCAGAAAGGATAGATTAACTCCCTCTTTTCCTATTTCGATACCCCTCATTTCCTTCTCTTGTCTGACTGCTCTAGGGCTAGGACTTCCATCAGTATGATAAGCATGAGAGGTGGGAGTGGGCAGCCTTGTGTTTTTCTGGTTTTCAGAGGAAATGCTTCTAATTTCTGTCCACTTAGTAATGTGTTGGCTGTGGGTTTATTGTAGATTGCTGGTACTATTTTGAGGTATATTCCTTCTATATCTAGGTGTTCAAGGGTTTTTCTTATCAAGAATGGATGCTGGATTTTGTCAAAAACCTTTTCTGCATCTAATGATATAATCATGTGATTCTTACTGCTCAAAGAAACCAAAGAAGACACAAACAAATGGAAAAATATTCCATGCTCATGGTTTGGAAGAATCAACTTTGTTAAGATATCATACCCAAGGCAATCTACATATTCAGCGCAATACCCATTAAA
This sequence comes from Cephalopachus bancanus, assembly GCA_027257055.1. NCBI lineage: Eukaryota > Metazoa > Chordata > Mammalia > Primates > Tarsiidae > Cephalopachus > Cephalopachus bancanus. Next base: position 1,634,148 of record JAPVLO010000120.1, on the reverse strand, counting down.
TTACCATCATCATTCTTCTCAGACCTGAAAATGACAATACAGAAATTCATATGGAAACATAAAAGACTGTGAATAGCCAAAACAATCCTCAGCAAAAGAAACAAAGTGGGAGGTATCACACTTCCAGACTTTAAACTTTACTATAAGACTACAATAATTTAAATTGTTATTGGTACAAGAACAGGTATATAGACCAATGGTATAGGATAGAAATTCCAGAAGCAAAATCTCAATTTCTCAACTCATGTTTGACAAAGCCTCCGCCACCAACCACTAGGGAGAGGAGAACCTATTCAGTAAATGGTGTTGGGAAAACTGGCTGACCACATGCAGAAGAATGAAACAGGACACCTACCTATCAACCATACACAAAAATCAACTCTAAATGAATCAAAGACCTAAATGTAAAACCTCTAACTATAAGAATCTTAGAAAATGTAGGAGACATCCTTATAGAAACTGGAATAGGCAACCAATTCCTAATCAAAAGCCCATGTCATAACAGATAAAATAGACAAGTGGGGCCTCATCAAACTGAAAAATTTCTGCAAAACAAAAGAGATTATCAAGAGAGCAGGGAGACAGCCCACAGAATGGAGAAAAGTATTTGCCAACTCTATATCTGACAAAGGCCCAACATCCAGGATCTGCAAAGACTCAAATGTGCTGAAAGGAAAAAAACAAATAGCCCCATTACAAATTGGGTGAAAGATATGAATAGGCACTTTTCTAAAGAAGACATTACGAACAGCCAACAGACACATGAAAAAATGTTCAGCCTCATTAATCATCAGAGAAATGCAAATCAAAACCACATTGAGATACCACCTAACTCCAGGAAGAATGGCTATCATTAATAAAACAAAAAAACAACAGACATTGGCGAGAATGCAGAGAAAAAGGAACACTTCTACATTGTTGGTGGGAATGCAGGCTAGATCAACCTCCATGGAAAACAGTGTGGCAATTTCTGAGAGAACTAGAAATTGACCTTCCATATGACCCAGCAATCCCCATTCTGGAAATATACTCAGAGGAACTCAAATCATTCTACAAAAAGACATCTGCACATGCATGTTTATTGCAGCACTATTCATAACTATTCACATCTGAAAAAAAAAATTGTGGTACATATACATGAAGGAATATTATGCAGCCATAAAGAAGGACAAAATTATGGACTTCACAGCAACTTGGATGCATTGAGAGTCTATCATACTACTGATTTATCACAGAAACAAAGAACTGAGTACATGTTCTCACTTATAAGTGGACCCTGAACATCTAGCTTAATACTACAAGAAGGGGATTGGCAGTAGCAGGACACTGCCAGGGAGGGTGAGGGGCACATAACATCAATATGGGTGCCTGATCCTAATCCAGGAGAAGTGAGGTCCAATGGAAGACCCAAATTTCACCTGTGTGTAAATTACTTATGTACCGATCCTGACTTGTACCCTATACCTTTCAATTTTTTTTTTAAATGTCAGATGAAAAGCTTAGATTTCATGATCTCTAAGCAACAATCTAGCTTTAATAATGAAGCAGTTTAGGTAGCAAGGCACTAGACCGATGACATTTTATTCTGGGACAAAAGAAGAAGGGAAGGGGAAAAGAATGTTTGTTGATGCAAGCAAGTCTGTTTCTAAGTAATGGCAGTGGAAAGCCCAAAGATTGTTCATGTTAGATGTTGTGCCAATTCATTGTATATTAAAAATTCAACTTTCATTGGTGCAAAAAGGAGATTTATTTTATAATAATAGGAAAATGCCTTTGAAGTTATACTCCTTACTTATTTTGTATAAGGCTAAAAATAATCTTTTCAATATGTTCTGAGTTTGCTGATTTGTTCATTTAAGTAATTCAAGGCTGATTGTGTTAGAAATAAGTGACAGGAAATAAATGTAAGACACCATTAATGATGAACATTTTTTCCTTAAGAAGAGAGTTATTCATTGTTTTCAAAAGCAGCATATCACATAATTTCCAAAATGACCACATCTATAGTGACTTTATCCCCTTAATAATAAGCATTGACTACAAAAATAAATCAAAAGATCCTCTGAGCACTGTAAATCTGCTCTAGTGATACTAATTTTACAAATGAAGGTGATTACATTTGAAAAACTGCTATTAACTTCCTAAACATTAATAGAGTATTGACAGCCATTTTGTTTTCCTGCTTGTGTACTGGGAAAAAATAAATTCACATAAAGTCTAAGATTCATTTAAATTTCAGCTAGTTATTTTCTAGAAAGGGATACAGAGGCTTGGTTTTCCCCTCACTGGAGTCTTTGATATGTTCCCAGGGATAAAGGTTTTAAGTTCTCAGGCTGCTTCATGCCACCCCTCCCCCAAGCATTTGGCTTGTTTGTGCCTTTCTTTCCCTGCTATTTCACTGTGTTTAGGCCTCTAGAGCAGCAGTTTCCTTAGCAACAGACTTGCCCTTTTAGAGGCTCAAACTATGACAGCCGTGTATGGGCATGCGTTCTCCAGGGCCTCTGTGCTACATCTCTCCTGTCTTGCCCATGAATGCTCAGAGGTCAAAAAGTAAAGTCCATTTTGTTTCACTCTCTTTAAACAAAAGGCAGAAGGCTATAACGGGTTGGGAAAACACATTTTAATGGGAATATCTTATGTAAAAGTCATAATCTGAAATTTGTGTGAAAAAGAACTATTTTCACTGAAGACGAGGAAGAAGAGGTGGAAGCAGAGATTACAAAGAATAGAATCTGGAAGGCTGGTTTTATGGATTAAACACAGTGGAATCCCTGGATAAGCTTGTGGGAAAACAGCATAATCTATTTTGCCCTTTTACTAGAATCTCAGAAAGAGAAGAGATGCTGGGGATACTTCTGGCCAGTGCAAAACCTGGTACGAGGATCAGAATGTCGGGTTCTGTGCCTTTGCCTCTGAAAATTTATGTTTGATATGAATTTTAGACATTTTAAAGCTGTAACAAAAGAAATGTCATTTACTGAATTTACTTAACAGAAAAACCTGAAGAACATTTTCATGCTGCTAGATTAGCACTTTATTGAGTCATCAAATGTTTGTTAAGTGCCTACTGTGTTCCATGCAGTCTTCCAAGTCTTTGGATATATCACTGAACAAAACTGATTTTTAAAAATTTATTTCCTTAAGAATACGTATAAATTTAAATGTATGCTCATAGGTGCAAATATACTGTAGGTTAAAAAGTGACATTTGTCTTCTAAAAATTAACAGGTAATGACTTCAAACTATATTATAGACTATAGTAGTTCAAACAGCATGGTACTGGCATAAAAATAGAAACATTAATCAATGGGACAGAATAAGAGACCAAAAGTGAACCTACACATTTATGGTCAACTGATACCAAGACTATACAATGAGAAAAGGATAGTCTCTTCAATAAATTTTGTTGGAAAAATTGGATATCCACATGCAGAAGAATGGCATTGAACCCTTATCTCACACCATATACAGATGGTCTCTGACCTGTTGGGGTAACTTGATTTTTTGACCTTACAATGGTGTAAAACCAATATAAATTCAGTAGAAACTGTATTTGAATTTTGATCTTTTCCCAGACTAGTGATATGCAGCATGATACTCTCTTGCCATGCTGGGCAGTAGTAGCAAGCCATTCTCTTCTTTATTTTCAGTACAGTATCTAATAAATTGCATGAGATATTCAATATTTTATTACAAAATAGGCTTTATCTTAGAAGATTTTGCCCAACTGCAGGCTAATGTAAGTGTTCTGAGCACATTTAAGGTAGGCTAGCTACACTATGATGTTCAGTGAGTTAGGTATTATAAATACATTTTTGACTTACTGTATGTATCTTCAACTTATGATGGGTTTATTGAACTACAACTCAGATGAAGGAGCATCTGTACAAAAATTAACTCAACATGAATTTATGGCTTAAACATAAGATCAGAAAGTGTAAAATTAATAGAAAAAAACAGGAAAACTATACAACACTGATTGAGTGGTGATTTTTCTTGGCTTTGATCTCAAAAGCTCAGGCAACAAAACCAAAAATAGATGAACAGAATTACATCAAACTCAAAAGCTTCAGCACAACAAAAGAAACAGTGAAGAGGCAACCTACAAAATGGGAGAAAATATTTGCAAGTCATACATCTGCTAAGGGTTTAATATCCAAAATATATAAGAAGCTCAACTCAATAGCAAGAAAATAAATAAGCTAATTTAAAAATGAGTAAAAGACTTGAGCAGATATTTTTTCAAAAGAAGACATACAAATGAACAATAGATATATGAAAAAAATGCTCAACATTACTAATCATTTTGAAAATGCAAATTAAAACCACAATGAAATATCACCTCACACCTTTCAAAATGGCTATTATCAAAAAGATGAAATATAACAAATGTTAGCAAAAATGTGGGGAAAAAAAGGAACATTTCTAGATCATTGGTGGGAGTGTAAAATAAGACAGCCTTTATGAAAAAAAAGTACGGAACCTCTTTAAAAAAAAAAAAATATATATATAGCTATTATGATCCAGCAATCCCACTTCTGGGTGTATATCCAAAGAATTTGAAATCAATATGTCAAAGAGATAGCTGCACTCCCATGTTTATATGGCAGCATGATTCACAAAAGCAAAGTTGTAGAATCAACCTAAGTGTCTGATGAATACATAAAGAAAATATGGCATATATGCACCATGAAATACTCTTCATCCTTAATAGAGAAGGAAATTGTGTCATTTTTGACAGCATGGATAAACTTGAGGGACATTACGCTAAGTGAAATAAGCCGGGCAGAAAGACACATGCTGTGTGTTCTCACTTATATGCGAAATCTAAAATAATCGAACTCATAAAAGCAGAGAGCAGAATGGTGGTTAACAGAGTCTGGGACTGAGGAGAATGGAGAGATGTTGGTCAAAAGGTACGATGTCTCAGTTAGAAGGAATAAATTCTAAGTATTTGAAGTGACAGATATATTATTTAACTTGATTCAATCATTCCTCTTGGTATAAATACTATTACAGCATCATTTTTGCCTCATAAATAATACATAGTTATAATTTTTTTTATTCATGACCGCTTTTTGGCAGCACATGCATTTGTGAGCAGCTGTATGATTTGTCAATATCTAATAAAAATGCTTTAAATTGTTATTTAATGTTATTTTTATTTTATTAAAACTTTGATGTTAATACATTGTAAAATAAATCATTAAATTTTTAATAAAATTAAAATGTGCAGGTGAAATTGCTCAGGCAAAAACACTACTGCCCTACATGTGCACCATAATGAGTCAAATGGTGACAAAGCTTAGTTCTATTTGCTCAGTAATTGCACCTGCCCAATTTAGTGGACATAATCAGATGTGCAGTAAAAAATAATCTCAACTATTTCCATGATGTCATTCTCTATTTATGAATTTCTGACTCCCAAATCTATACCCCAACCCTTGAGTTCTACATCCAGTATCTTAACCTCTACTAGAAAGCTCCAAAAGTACCTCTGATATACCTGCCCTATAGTACCTTAGATTTAACCTGCCCCAGAACTGAACACAGCACCTTCTCACCCAAATCTACTCTATCTTCTGGGGTCACCACATCAATAAACTGCACTATTATTTGCTCTTTGCAATGCTGAAACATAAAGTCAGCCTGGGCTCTCCCCTTCCCATCATATCTGATGTGTCACCAAGTCCTGCAGATTCTACTTCTTTACACTCTTGAATCTGTCCACTTCTCTGCATTTGGCTGGACATCCTCCTAAAGTGCCTCTTGACTGACCTTCCTACCTCCTTTGTTGCCCTCTTTCTTCGATCCATTCTTCAGCTGAAGTCAGATGAATTTTATAAAAAGCAAATCTGATCTACTCTATAGTTATGACCCTCCCTACTTCCCTCAGGACGAATATTTTAACTTGACTTACAGGATTTCATGGTCATGCTTTTGCTTCATTATCTTCTGCCGTCAAGTCAAAATCATTGTTTGAAATTCTCTTAATGCCTGGTGGGCTTCCTTACTGGGGCCTTAGAATGTGCTATTTCTTTGCCTTAGAACATGCATATCCCATCCATAATTATTGTGTCCTTCAGATTTTTCAACTGGGCTTCTTGTGGGATGCTTTCCCTGATCTACCAAAACTGAAGCAAGCGTGCTTCCAATGTGTGCTAAATAACAGTGTTTAATTACCCCCATCACATTAATAATAAACCATTTCTCCCAGCAGACTGGAATTTCTTGGAGGCAGGAACGGTGTATATCTTGTTCACTCTTGAATCCCTAGCATTTGATATTTTTAGCATAAAATTTGTTGGTTGACTTGTTGATTGAATGAATTAATGCATTCTAGATGTTTTTGAGCTAATTGAGCCTGAATGATATGAGTTCATGGGTTATTCCCATACAAACTTTTATGCATTTAATTATTTAAATAAGAGGCAGTCCTAAATAAACTCCTACTTACTGAGATTTGCAAAAATGTCTCCCTCTGAGCTTTCATACCCTGCCTTATGGAGAAACTGGTATCCTAAGGAACTTAATTACTGCTATTATTTGTATCCTCCAATTTTATTTCATTTGGGGGAAGATTGCAGACCAATCATAACAACTAAGATAATTAAAACCAAGTCTTTCTTAAGGAAACAGAAGGGATAGGTGCTTTTTAAGCTCCTAAGGGGAAAGGCTTTTTAGATGCCGAATAATACAGAGCTAAATATGTTCACGTTTTTGGCTAAATAGTATATTATGCAACATGATTTTTATATCTTGAGAGGAGAATTTATTCCAGTCAATCTGCAGAAAATATAATTAGATAAGTAAACATTTTAAATTAAATTCAAGAAAATACTTATCCCTTGTGTGTCTTGGTACCTATTAACATGATTTATGTACAATGTCTTTGGCCAGTTTTTTCAAAAGATACAGAAACCATTCAGTAAAATACTCCTCTATTGTTAAATGTCAAGGACACAAAAATACACTATAATGCAAACCTTAAGAAACTTTGAATAAAGAAATGTGACTCAAATGTTCAGTAATAGAATAAGAATAGGGTGACAATAAATAATTCTAACTCACCCTTTGGTGACGTTGGGGTAAAGAGAAGCTAAGTCTCTTCTTACTCAGTATAACATAATACATTCTAGATGTATAAAAATTTCAACTACTAAATCAATACATAAATAAGTAAATCATTGGAAAAATATGAATGAATAACTACTTTCAGTGTTTTTTAGATTTAACTACACAAAATAACATAGGTATAATTATATTTTTTAAGTATTTTTAAATTCTGGACATCAAAAATGTGAATAGGAAGTGAGAGATCAAAACATTTTGAAAAGAAAAAAATATTTGAAACATATATAATGAAATGACCAAAAAATAAGTATGAGGGTATCAATATATAAAGAACTCTAGCACATCAATTAAGAATATTTGAGCCGGGCTTGGTGGCTCAGCCTGTAATCCCGCACCTTTGGGAGGGTGAGGTGAGTGGATTGCCTGAGCCCGCAGGTTCGAGACCCGTCTGGGCAGCGAGACCTCATCTCTACAGTAAATCAAAAAAAAATCAGCCGGGCGTGATAGCGCATGCTGTAATTCCAGCTACTTGGAAGGCTGAGGCAGAAGGATCGCCAGAGCCCAGCAGGTCGAGGCTGCGGTGGCTGGGAGCGGCTACTACACTCCAGTCTGGGTGACAAAGTAAGACTCCAACTCAAAAAAAGAAAAAAAAGAATATTTGAAAAACCAGAAATGAAAACTACTCAAACCATAAACAGAATGCTGCTTCTTATGTCTTAAGTTCACTGTAATAAGGTTTTTGTCCCCAAATCAACACTGAAACAGGAAAACAATTCATAGCTTTAAGTTTTACCATAGTCCAATAGAGAAAGTAGAAACTACCCACGGTATTTCAAACAGAGGGCATTTAATACAGGGAATTGATTACACGTAACGGAAAAGCTAAAAATCTGAAAAGGAATAGTTAAGCTACCCAGACATTTAGCCACAGCTAGAAGTTGTGACCATTCCTAGGACTGGTAGAACACAGAGCAGGGACAGTATCAACAGAACCCATAAGCCAAGACCATCTGGGAAAGCTGGAACTACATGAGGGCAGCCTAGTAGAAGCTCAGACCACAAAGCTAGAGGAAACCATTATCCCTCTCATTCTACACTTATATCAAGCCCTCAGACAAGCTATGTTCTCTCCTCTATGAAACAGTACCTCTGCCTGGTACTCTTTTACCTGCTAATTCTGACTAACTTCTAATCAAACTAAAAGAATCTGCCCAAGGTTCACATCTTCCTTGAATATAGCCCAAATAAGATCTCTCTATAATACTCTTTGTTAATTCTCTGTTATAACACTCACCCCATTTTGTTGTAATTCTAATTGAATTATCTGCTTTCCTGAACAGACTATAAGCTCCAAAAGAAGACAGTCTTAAGGACTGCAATTTGTATGCTCTCCACTATATGCTTAGTGCATAAAGAAGTCTGGCATACAGCATGGGAGTCAATAAATAACAATTGATTAAATAAATTTGCAATAATAAAGATTTGGTACATTCTCAATTTTCCTTTAAAAACTTACCTCTCCCTTCAATCTATATAAATCGGTTAGATCTGATTCCACTGTCTCCTACTCTCCACCATTAAAGGAGTGGGGACATTTTTCAGGGTATGGCCAAATTCATTCCCTTGACTGACTCCCTTGATTTAGGAATGGTCAAATGGACTCAGTCTCAGGGCTTTCTCTAGGATAATCCTTACAAAATACTCTTCATCTGCTTCATTGAGTTGAATAATGTAAGACTGCACAAGAACAAGCTGCTAGTAGCCATTTTTGCCACCAAGAAAGTAGTGCCTGCATCAATTTAAAAAAAACAAAAAACTAGAGCCTTGATAAGGATTGAGAAATGTGAGTGGTAGAGCTCTGATGGGTGACAGTCTTTGAGCCTGTGAATTCATACATGCCTAAAGACGAATACATACCTGAATATTTTAACTACACAATCCAACAAATTCTTCTTCGGCTGAATCCTGTTTGATTTCTATCCCTTGCAAATAAAGAGGCTTCACTGATCTTTTGTCAAGAACCTCATATCTCTGACCTTCTTATCATATGTTTGATTCTATTCCCCAACCCCTGCTTAGATCTAGAATCTAACTCTTCTTCTCTGTGATCTAGGCACTATAGACAAGAAAATTTATTTAATATTTATTGGCATTTGCAAGCACAGCAATAGACTTTAGTGGTGCACATGGAGTGAGGTATACACAGATCCTAGCATCCCAAATATTATTAACTAGGGGAGTGGTTCTCCAGGTTACAAGGCACAAATGGCATCTGGAGAGCCAGTTAAAAATGCTATTTCAGCCGGGCTCGGTGACTCAGCCTGTAATCCCGCACTTTGGGAGGCTGAGGTGAGCGGATTGCCTGAGCTGAGCCCGTGGGTTCGAGACCCACCTGGGCAACTTGGCGAGACCTCATCTCTACAATAAATCACAAAAATCAGCCAGGCATGGTAGCACGTGCCTATAGTTCCAGCTACTTGGAAGGCTGAGGCGGAAGGATTGCCAGAGCCCAGCAAGTTGAGGCTGTGGTGGCCAGGAGTGGTCACTGCACTCCAGCCTGGGTGACAGAGTGAGACTCTGACTCAAAAAAAAAAAAAAGCTATTTCATTGTCTCCAACTCCAAGAAAATTCTAGAAAATTATTCAAAAGCTTTAAATCACCCACCATTCCTCACTATCCCACCGGAGATGAATTATCACTTTGTCCAGCGTATCCACACATTCTGGAGGTGGGGCTCAAGAATTTTTTTTTTAAATAAAAATCTCAAAAGATCTTGATCTAGGCTGTCTTCAGACTATACCTAATGAAACTCCAGAGAGGAAAAAAATAGGCACTAGCATACTGATTACAAAGAATACTCTAGTGTTGTGGGAGTTTATTACAGAGTGGAAAAGGGAGGACATAAGCTAGTCTGGGGAATCACAAAACCTTCCCTGAGGAAGGGACACTTAAGTTGAGACTTGAAGCATGTCAGGAGAGTCTGGCAGAAACAGGGGGAGTGTTCTGGACAGAGGGACTACATGGGTGAATCCATCAAGAATGAACACTTCCAGCACATGTGAGTTGCTGAAAAAATGACCAGAATAGTTGAAGGATGGATAGTAGGAGAGAGTGGTTGATCTTCAGACAGAAAAAGTGGGCAAGGCCACATCCTAGGGGGCCTTTTGGGCTGTATGAAAGAATTTGAACTGTACCCAACGAGTAAGACAAGCCAGTGAAGGGCATTAGGCAGAGAATGATTTGTGTTTTATAAATTGCTTTGGAATATAGTAGCCCTTCCTTATCCACGTCTTCACTTTCTAAGGTTTCAGTAACCTGTGGTCAATGGTGGCGGAAAAACACTAAATGGAGAATTCCAGAAAACTATTCATAAGTTTTAAATTATCTGCCAGTCTAAGTAACAATGATGAAATCTCTCTCTATCCCACCTGAGATGAATTATCACTTTGTCCAGTGTATCCACAGATTTTATGAGTATGCTACCTACCCATCATGAGTCACTTAGAAGCTGTCTTGGTGATCGACAGCGGTGTTGCACTGTTTGTGTTCAAGTCACCCTTATTGTACTTATTAATAACTCCAAAGCACAAGGGGAGTGATGCAATTCAGATATGCCAAAGGGAAGCTATAAAATGCTTCCTTTAAGTGAAAAAGTGAAAGTTCTTGACTTAATAAGGAAATAAAATATATATGTACTGAAGTTGCTCAGATTTACAGCAAGAACAAATCTTTTATCAGTGAAATTATGAAGAAGGAAAAAAATTGTGCTTTTTGTTGTTGCACCTTAAACTGCAAAAGGTATGGCCACGGTGTCTGATAAGTGTTTAGTAAGGAAGAAAAAGGCATTAAATCTGTGGGTGGAAGACATTAACAGATACATGTTCTGATTGATGGAAGTCGAGTTCAGTACTATCTGCGGTTTTAGAATCCACTGGAGGTCTTGAAATACACCCCTCTCGGATAAGGGACACCACTGTATAGTACCCCTGTACTACTGATGAGGGGTATAGTAGGACTGGCTACTGTCGTTTTTGTTTGCTCTTTCTGTTCCAGTGCCCTCGTATGGGTTAGAACTGTTTCCTGCTTGACCGTGTCACTTTCTAGTACACTTTCAGTCCATTAACAAATATGCTTTGCATACCTTCTCCATGCCAGTCATTGTTCCACATATTTGGGAAAGAGTACCGAAAAAGCAAAAACAACCCCTCACTTACTGGTAGAGGTAGGCATAGGATACAGGCAAAAACAAAACAAAACGTAAAAACGACTAATCAAATGAGACGATTTCAAACTGGGACAAGTGTTATAAAGGAAATAAAACGGAATCATAGTATAGACAGAAAAGTAACAGAGGGATTTTAAGAGTGGGTCATCCCTTGAACAATTATCATAATACTATAAGAAAGGGGTTGGCAGTAGTGGGAAACTGCCAGGGGAGGGAGGGTGAGATTGGCAGTAGTAGGAAACTGCCAGGGGGTAAGGGGGTGCACATTTCATCAACAAGGGTACCTGCATAACAAACATTTGTATACCTAACCTTGAATTGTATGCCACATCCTTAAAATTAGAATTTTTTTTAAAAGAGTGGGTCATCTACTTAACTATGATGGTCAGAGAAGACCTCCCTAAGGAATTTGCATTTAGCTGAAATCTCAAAAATAAAAAGTAAAGATCTGAGGGGAAAAAACCCTTAGGCAGAGAACACAGCATAGGCAAAGGCCTAAAAAACGCCAGATTAAGGAGAAAAAAAATGCCCCAGAAAGGAAGTAAAATAAGTTTTATTAGACCAATAAGGTAATGCATTTGAGACTATCAATGGAAAATGACATAATAAAAATATTTTAATCTAATAAAGGAAAGAAAAACAGTACATTATTTGTACATGCAGTGAAAACATACATGGCAACAGTAATTGAACATCACTGAAGATTTCAATAAAAATGTCGTCAATCCTGGGAGGATGGTGTGTGCAAAATCAGATCCTCGAAGGAGGTTTCTTGCACCAGTGATTCATTGCAGACATGCTCCTAAGAAGAAACCCCCAGAGAGGGAGAGACAGGACAGGAAAGGGGGTGGTTTCAGGCCAAGTTCCCATTCAGCGTGGCTAAGTCTGATCAAGAAAAAGAAGCTGGACTTTCATGCTCTCCCACATATGGCCACCTGCAGGGAAACCTGCTCCCAGTTACTTTTGTACTCTCCGGGTGGTGGGAGCAGCAACTCCAGTGGCCAAGCTCAGCAGAAAGTAAGTAGAAAAATCAGAAGAAAAATACACAGAAGCCTCTGGGAAGTGGCACCAAGATGAGAAGGGAAGGGGAAGGAAAAGGAAAAATGAGTTCATATGACCTTATCTTGTCACTATTTGTTACACAAGCCCTTGTTAGGTTCCTAATAATTACCAGGAACTGTTAGGCTCTCCTATGTGTCAAGTATTTAGTCCTGAAAAGAGCTCAAACCTCTTTTTCCTAACTCCAAAGTTCCATATCCAAACCACTATGCTCAGTTGTCCCATGTGAAACTATGCTCAGAACTTATCTTGCAGATATCCTCAGGGGTTTCAGAAATTGCCTAAATTCATTCAAAGTTGAGTTTTCTGAATAATGTATGCAATCAAGCTAAGCAATTCTGATTTTTAAAAAAATTAAGGTCGGGCTCAGTGGCTCAGCCTGTAATCCTGTGCTTTGGGAGGCTGAGGTGAGTGAATTGCCTGAGCCCACGGGTTCGAGACCCACCTGGGCAGGCGAGACCTCATCTCTACAACAAATCAAAAAATTAGCTGGGCGTGGTAGCGCACACCTGTAGTTCCAGCTACTTGGAAGGCTGAGGCGGAAGGATCGCCGGAGCCCAGCAGGTCGAGGCTGCGGTGGCCGGGAGCGGCCACTGCACTCCAGTCTAGGTGACAGAGTGAGACCCCGACTCAAAAAAAATAAAAAATAAAAAAATTAAGGTTGACTTACATAGTAGCTCTGGTTTTCTCTGGGTAGCTTGAGATGATTCCAAAAAGAAGAATTAAAAAATAGAACTTACAAAAGTTTGTTTAGAGCAATGGTAGAATTGTGAGAATAAGTACATTGCTTTTGATTGGGTCTCCATTGGAGGAGATTACACTCACTTAGGCGGCATGTTTATCATTTAAAAAAAAAAAATCTTCTGTTCATAATCATTCTTTGATGGTGTTCCTTTAACTAAAGATGGAAACAAAATGGAGGTTAAGATCAGTTCCACAGCATGGCATATTCTTTCATGTTGACCTATTCCAGCATACTTAATGATCTAAAAATGGAAAAAAGCACTAACCAATCATCTTAATCCCATTTTTTCAATGTTCTGTTATTGCCTTCTTTAAAAAGAGCAGGGGGAGTAGAGAGGGGAGAGGAAATATAAAGACATTTTTTAACCTCTCATCCTTCCCTGCACTTTGTAATTATAACCTCAATAAAAGGCTTTGGAAAGTATGAGACAACATGTTTTACCTCAAAATCTCATAGGAGAATCCCTTACTTTATGAAATAATTAACTCTAGGCAATGAGAAAATAGTGGACCAGTAAAGGTACAGGTCAAATAAAATCACTAACAAACTTGAAATGAGAACTCTCATGCCCAATTTATCAACCTTCTGCTTTTTCCTGCTATTCTCAGCAGTTTTAGAAATAATTGATTATGGCATCAAGGTGAAGTCTAGCCAAGGCCAAGTTCAACATGTTCTAGCCTGAGCCTACTCAAAGCCAAAAAAAAAATATTGAATTTATTGGAAACTACTTTTAGGGCTCAAATACCTCCATTTAATTCCCAAAACAATATTCATTCATCTTACTTTCATAAAATATGCTATTATTAATCATAATTATTATTAATATTTTAGTAAGAGCCAAAAGGTCTCTTGCTGTTAATAAAGTATGCTTAAATAAAGTTTATTGTATTTCATTCTTATTTTATGACACTTTACTTCAATGAATATTTATATATATATTTTACATGGAACCTAAACTATCAACACGGTAGTACATGTATATTACATATGGATTATGCATATACATGCATATATAAATATGCATATTTGTAAACTGATTATTTGAATTTATACAAATATATGTAGTTGTGACTATAAACTTAATTATAAAAGCATGGCTATATTACAGGTGCATGCTTAGACACTTTTACTAAATGATAAAATTTTTAGAAATGATTAATCTAGTCAGCATGCTTCTGAGAGAAAGCATAACATTTAAGAGAATGAAGGATTTTGTCCAGAGAATAGAGAAAGTCTTCTGAAGGAATGCAGGAAGAAAAAATATGAGAGGAGAATTAAGGAACAACAAGGAGGGCCAGATCTGACAATGTCTTATATATAGAAACAAGGAGGAGTTGTACAAATAACCACATTGAGCAACATCAGGGTACTGCCCTAGGGCCCAGGCAGCTGAGTCACTGGTCTTGAACACTTCGGCCATGGTGAGAATGAAAATTGTTCATCTTCTCTGCTCAGAAACTCCCCCCAGCCCTTCTTATCAGAATCTGATGAAGGATTCCCTTCCACCAAAATCTAGAAACTGGTCAAGAGAGCCCAGAAACTAATCATGCCCTGACAAAACTAAAAAAAAAAAAAAACACCAGTGCTCACACCTTCAAATGTCCCTAAGTCCACAGAGGAGGGTGAGCCCTGAGCATCTGGCAGAGTCAAGGAGAAGTTTCTAACTCTGTACTTAGGGCAAATGGCAGAGAAATGACAGTGCTAAGCTATCAGTATCAGTGCAAGATTCCTCGAAGACAGGCCAGTGATTTAATGCATCCACATGTTACTTGTGTGATTAAAAATGAATTTCAAAATTAGAAGAATAAGCTCAGAAAAATTCATAATTTGCCTCACATAGTGAGATTTTGATATATATCAGTACTCCACCATAGTGGGTGACCAAAACTTAGATGGGCCCCCTGACTCAGCAATCCTCACCCACAAATGGAACAGGTGGACTAGCCCATGAGGCCCTATTATTCTACATGGACCTACTAAGATCATACCAAAACCTCTTTCCTCAAACCTTCCAGAAGCCCTCCCATGATTTACACTCATTCTCAGGTGATGACCTCACTTTTCATTCCTCCCACCAAAATTGTAAACCTACCTGCACCCATCTTCATCTCCTTTACCTTCTCCATTATTCGACTGGAAGAAATGCTCTGCTCCCACTGAAGGCAATTTCTCCCACCTGAGACCTGGATCTCACCCCTTCCTGCTTTCTCAGAAGCTCAGCCACTTCATTTTACCTTTCTCTCTACCATCTATCACCAGCATCTCAGTCTCAGTTAGGCCATTCTCATGGACTACAAACGTGCTTTAATATCTCTTGTTAATAAACAAAACAAAAATTTAACCCTTACATCTCCTACCAGTGTCTTCTCAATTCCTCTGATCACAGAAAACTTTGAGAGTGGACTCTATCTGAGTCTTCACCTCTCATTTACCGTACTTCCTTCTGATTTGTCCAGTGACCTCGTGTTTCCAGATCCATTGGGCACTTCTCCGTTTCAATCTCACTTGCTTCTTCGGCAGTATATTCCCTAGTTCACTGTTTTCTGCCTCTTGGAACCATCTACTGTTTTCTGCTTCTGCAGAGAATGTCTACTGAATTTCTTTCACTAACATTCGCTCTCCCTCCTGGTAGCAACACTCTAATTTTGTACTCCTCTCCTTCTGTTGGTCATATGATTTCAGATAGAGGTGACCCCCTACTCCAGGCCCGTACAATTGAATAATAATAACCCAGGGTGCTGACTATGTCTAAGGCACTGTTTTAAACACTTTGGAAATATTAATTCATTTAATATTTATAATCATTTTATGAGGCAGGTTCTATCGTTAGCTATATTTTAGCAATAATGAAACAAGCATAGAATCATTGGCTAGTCCAAGCTCATACAGCATTAGTGATGGAGTGAGTTGAATACCATACCCTTCATCACAGTGCTACTATGTTTCTCACATTTTCTGACCACAACAGTTGATTCAGGGATGGTGTTAAGAAGGAGAAATTCTTTTGTTATTGGAATCTGTAAGTCAGAAGAATGTATTGTGACCATGTGGAGAGAGTCTACATAAGATTAAAGGGAAAAAAGAAAAATGGAACCAAAAAGTAATAACTAGTATCATTTGAGCACTTAGATCTAGCCATGCCTAAAGTTGGATAATGTCGGATTTTCAATCACACAGTTTAACAATTTTATTTTTTTGCTTGTCTGCTAATATATTTTTCGAGTCATCACTTGCCTCCAAAATGTATTGACTAATAGCATCCATGAAAGCACACTCCCCTGTTTTTCTTTCTACCTCACAGGTTTCTCTTTCTCCAGCTGACTATTAAATGCTGGTATTCCTTGGGCATTAGTGCACAAACCTCTCTCCTTTTTAAATCTCTTGCTCTCTAGGTGAGCTAATTTTGAAGGTCAGTTATATGGTAGCAACTCCCAAATTCATATGTCAAGTTTATTTCTCTCTGGAACTCTAGACTCATCTACCAACTGCCAACTTAACACCTATAGTTGGATGTTTAAGAGGCATCACAAACAAACCTATTTTTTGCCCATTTCCAACTCTTCCTACTCGTCTTCCCTATCTCAGGAAAGGTCACTACCATCTGCCTGGTTGCTCAGACCACACATCTAAGTCATTCCAATATCCTCCATGTATTTTACCCTCTTATCAAATCAGATTCCATAGGTTCTATTCCTACAACCATTCATCTATTTCCATCCTCACTGCCATCATCCTTATCCACTTCTGCTTCTTTTAATTTCAGTCCCTAGGAGCCAGTAAATCAGACCATCCCATTCCCTTACATAAAATTCTTTAATTGGGTCCTTTGCTCTTGGAATATCATTGGAATAACTTCTATACGCTGTTTCTCTATTCTTTAAGACCCTTCCTGGTTTGGACTCTCTTACCTATTTCATCACATACAACTTTACGCTAACCCCAGTACTTAGCTAAGCTGGACTATTTTTGAGGCTCAAACACATTAATACTTTTCTATCTCTTGGCCTTTCCAGAGAAGAAGAAGGTGGTTCCTTCTTCCAGGAATGTACCACTTCTGGCTCTTTGTGCAGTGGCATCGTATTCATCCTTCCTCTCTCTACTCAAACATCATCTTCTAGAAGCTGGGGCAGACTGTGGTTTCCCCTTACCATGAAGACCTGACTTCCGATTGTTGGCATCTATATAGCTGAGGGTTTTCTCTGGCTACTGGAGCCCCTTGGCCTTGTGTACTTCGGACAAGAAATGCCAAGGGATGCCCTCCTTAATGCCACCTCCAGCAACTCTCAACCAGTAAGTGATCATGATTGCTTTATAAATACCCCAGCTCCCACTCCCCTCAGGTGGCATAACTCAGAGGCCCACATTCAATATCGGCTCCAGCTGCAGTTGCCCAAGTGACAACATGGTTGATAGGGCACCTTGATCGGCTCTTTCCCTTCCTTGTCAATTACCCACTGCTCTTCTGGAGACTCCTGAGATTACCTCCCAAATAAACCAATTGCACTTAAATTCTTAGCTCAGAGTTTCTTTCTGGAGGAACCCAAACTAGAGAGAGGTTTTCATGGCCACTTTTTCTACAAAGGACACCCCTAGTCACTCAAATTCATTATATACTTTGTCACAATCCCTAAAAGTCCTGTTAACTTATGGTTTACTTGTTTTCTATTACTTTTTCCCCCAGACTTTATCTTCTCAACTATTGTGTCGCTTTTATCTAGTATAGTGCCTAGTAGATAATAGACCCACAATAAATATTCAGTAAATGATTAAATAAATGATTGAACCAGGCTCACAGCTTCTTTCCTGCCATGCTATGGTTGTACAATTAATTTCTTATTATTAGAAAACAAAGTAGATTGTCATGATGAGGATTTTTATACTACTTTCAGCTATGTGCAGCAATCAGAACAAGGAAATATTTTTGAAATGTCCTGAGAGAATTATATGGGAACAGTAACAGAGAGGGACTACAATCCAGTTTTTCTAAATCCAAATTCAGTGGGATTTCTACTGCACTTCACTATTAATACTTTTATAGGGTGTAGGTCCAAGTTTCCTATACAGGTATTGAGATAGGTCTGCATCTAAACATTCAAAGCTCTTGTCTGTCAGACTTCCCACATGTCATAAGTTATACAGTAATTAAATGGTTGCCCAAGGTCAGGGGTGCAGCTGTGGCCAGAAAAAAAGCATTCTTTTTGTAAGACTAACTGGCCTGGATGACAAATGAACCCTTGACCATGGCCTTGTTAATGTACCTTTCAAATGGGCTGCAATCAAAATCTGAAATTCCTATCTTTTTAAATTTTTTTCTTCCATTTTTCTTACATACACTTTGTGTTTCCATCTTTAAAAGTTTTTCACAGAATATTTTGTCCCTCTGAGAGTTGTGAAGTTCATTTTCATATATTTGGTGTCTCCAGCATTCACAACCATTACAATCTGGCTATTTTTCTCATCGCTGCTGAAATGACTGTCCTGAAAGTCACCTATTAATCTCCAAAATAAATTATCTTTCCACAATAAATTACTTACCTACCCCTGTTTTCCTGATTTTTTTCTTTTACACTGCCAAGGTTAGGTTGTACTAGGAACACAGTAAGTACTTAACAACTAATTACAATCGTGCCCTTCTGAGGGCTATTTCTCTGTCTCCTTCACTATGTCCTCGTCGTGAAGGAAACATTTTCCAAAGTTCTGTTCTGGTCTTCAGAACTCAAAATGTGACCAAGGAGCCATCCACAGGCAGTTTGGCTATAACATGTGCTACATGAGGAAGAGATGGAGGAAATATGGATGAAGAAGCTGATGACCTAATAGAGAGCCTGTAATACTAGGCCAGTAAAAAGTGGTCCTGACTGTACAAGCAGAAGGAGCCACTGATTTTTCTCTATGTATTTAACAGTACTGAACGTGTAAGAATTTTTTAAATGGTGTAAACCTACATTTTACACCCTACACATGTACACACCCTCACCTACATCAATCTAGTTAAAGAATCTTTATTACATAGTCTTATCATTTTTTTTTAAATTGGGAGTAAAACTCTCACTATCAATGTGGTAAAGAATACAGAACAGAACATCTAAATCACATTAGGTAGGGAAAATAAATATCTACAGTCTTTTCTTAAACAGACTTGATTTATAATCACATGAATTATCCTTTAAATCTTAGCTCACTGTGTGATAGACAGCAATGGCTATTTTTAAATTACCCAGTGTTTTGCAACTCTGGATGAGATGGTCATATCAGTCAGGTGAGATATTTTTTGCCTGGTGAAAATCTAGGTAGGGATAAGATCACAAATTCCAGGGTCAGACAGGGTTACCTTCTGTCCTTAATCTGCCACATTCTACATAGGTAACACTAAGTCATTTAGTTCCTCAGAGGTTCAGAATATGTATGAAAAGTGTTGTCTGTAGGAACTGGGATCTTAGGTCATTTTTTACAACTTTATTGGAATATTTTATATAGTGTAAAATCCACCCACTTAGACTGCATATTTCAATAGTCTTATTGTATTGTTAATACAATATTGTTTTACAACCATGACTACATTCTAATTTTAGAACACTTCCAAAAATTTAAAAAGAAACCTCACACACATTAGCAATCATTCCCCATTTCTGTTCCCCCATTGTATTTAACGCAGTGCAAATGCTACACAAATAGTTGTTATATTATATTGTTTTTATTTGTATTATTTCTATTTGTTATATTGTTTTTTTGTGATTTTTTTTTTTTTTTTTTTTTGAGTTGGCGTCTCACTCTGTCGCCCAGACTGGAGTGCAGTGGCCGCTCCCGGCCACTGCAGCCTCGACCTGCTGGGCTCCGGCGATCCTTCCGCCTCAGCCTTCCGATTAGCCGGAATTACAGGCATGCGCTACCACGCCCGGCTGATTTTTTTGATTTATTGTAGAGATGAGGTCTCGCTGCCCAGGCGGGTCTCGAACACGCGGGCTCAGGCAATCCACTCACCTCAGCCTCCCAAAGGCGCGGGATTACAGGCTGAGCCACTGAGCCCGGCTTTTGTGATTTTTTTAATCTACTGTTGGTCGAATCTGCATATGCAAATCCCATGGATACAGGGGACCAACTGAAGTACATTTTAAAATAGCAAAGTTTAAATTTTCCAACTTTTTTTTCTTTAATTTTTTTTTGAGTTGGAGACTCACTCCATCGCCCAGGCTGGGGTGCAGAGGCACGCTCACGGCCACCCCAGCGTGGATTCGCTGGGCTCAGGCGACCCTTTCACCTCAACCTTCCAAGTAGTCGGAACAACAGGTGCACGCTACCACACCCGGCTATTTTTTTATTTATTATAGAGATAAGGTCTCGCCAAGTTACCCAGGTTGTTCTTGAACCCAGGCAATCCTCTCACCTCGGCCTCCAAAGTGCTGGGATTACAGGCTTGAGCCACCCACCCGACCTTAATTTTTTATTTGTATAAATTAAAAGGGTACAAGTGCAGTTTTGTTACCTGGATGTAGTGCATAGTGGTGAAACCTTGGGCTTTTGGTGTAACCATCACCCAAATGTTGTACCCATTAAGTAGTTTCTCATCTCTCACTCCCCTTCTCCCCTCCTACTCTTCTGATCGTCAATGTCTATTATTTCATACCCTATGTCAATATGTACCTATTATTTACATATTATTTACATATTGACATCCCATTTATAATATAAGGGAGAACATGCAGTGTTTGATTTTTCTGTTTCTGAGTTATTTCACTTAAGGTAATGGCATCTGGTTCCATTTACATTGCTGCAAAAGATATTTCATTTTTTATCACGGAGTGGTATTTCATGGGATGTATAGACCACATTTCATTGATCCATTCATTCACTGATGAACACTTAGGTTGATTCCATAGCTCTGCCATCATGGATACATAACAACATACATACTGTGATAAACATATGAGTATGGTATCTTTCTGATATGATTTCTTTTTCTTTGGGTAGATACCCAGTAATGGAATTGCTGGGTCCAAGGGCAGTTCTATTTTTAGTTCTCCAAGCCATCTCCATACTGTTATTCATAGATGTTGTACTAATCTACATTCCCACCAATTGTGTATAAGAGTTCCCTTTTCTCTGCATTCTTCTCAACGTCTGTTTTTGGGGTTTTGTGGTTGGTTTTTTTTTTTGACTTTTTAAATAATAGCCATTTTGATGTGTACAATATCTCATTGTGGATTTAATTTTATATACTTGTTGACCATTTGTATATCTTCTTTTGCAAAATGTATGTTTATGTTCTTAGCCCACTATTTAATGGGGTTATTTGTTATTTGTTGTTATGTGTGTTCCTTGTAGAGTGTGGATATTAGTCCCATCCCTTGTTGGATACATTTATAAATATTTTCAAATTCTACAGGTTGTCTGATCACTCTGTTGATTATTTATTTTGTGGTACAGATGCTTTTTGACTATTTTGGGTTCTTGCATTTCCATATGAATTTTTGAATTGGCTTATTAATTTCTGGAAAAGAGTGGGATTTTGATAGTTATGTTGAATCTGTAGATTAAGTTGGGAAGTCTTTCTAGCAATGTTCTGTCTTCAAATCTATAAGCACAGATGTCTTTCCATTTACTTAGATCTTAATTACTTTCAAAATGTTTGTAGTTTTCAGTGTACAAATATTGTATCTTTTGTTGTTTAGTGAAATTCATTCCTAAGTATTTTTTTCTTTTTGATGCTACTGTGAATGGAATTACTTTTTAAATTTCACTTTTAAATTGTTATTTGCCAGTGAATAGAAATGCAGTTGATTTTTGTGTATTGAATCTGTATCTTGCTACATTACTGAACTTATTTATATGTTCAGATGGTTTTTAATGTATTCTTTATCATTATTAACATACATAATTATATGCAAAATCATCTGCAAATAGAGATAGCTGTACTTCTTTCTTTCCAATTTGGATGCCTTTTATTCCTTCTTCTTGCCTAATTGCCTTGGGTAGAACTTCCAGTACAATGTTTAATAGTAATGGCAAGAGCATCATTCTTGTCTTGGATCATGATCTTAAGAGAAAGGCACTCCTTTTTTAGCCATTAAGAATGATGCTTGCTGTGTGCCCCTTATCAGGTTGAAGAAATTTCTATTCCTAGCTTTTTTCGTGTTTTTTATCATGAGTACCAATTTTTTTCAAATGCTTTTTCTGCATCTATTGAAACAAACTTGTGGAACTTTTTTTGTCCTTTATTCTATTAATTTGAAATGTTATGTTGATTGATATCTACATGCTGAACTACCCTTGCATTATTGAGATGAGTCTCAATTAGTCACGGTACATAATCATTTATAAATGTTGCTGGATTTGGTTTGTTAGTATTTTGTTGAGGATGTTTGCACCTACATTCCTAAAGGATATTAGTATGTAGTTTTCTTGTGATGCCTTTGTCTGGTTTTGGTAAAAGGATTGTACTGGCTTCATAGCATGAGTTGGAAAGTGTTACTTCCTCTTTTATTTTTTGGAAGATTTTATGAAAATTGGTATTACTTCTTCTTTAAATGTTTGCTAGAATTCACAAGTGAAGACATCTGGGTCTGAGCTATTCTTTGTTGGAAGTGTTTCTAATTACTAATTCAAATGTTTGCTTTTTATAGGTCTATTTAGAATTTTTATTTATTCCTGAGTCATTTTCAGTAGTTTGTGTCTTTCTAAGAATTTATCCTTTTTATCTAAATTATTTAATTTCTTGGCATACAGTTGTTCATAGTATTCTCTTATAACCCTTTTAAGTTTTGCAAAATCAGTAATGATATCCTCTTTTTCATTTTTTACTTCATAATTTGAGTCTTCTCCCTTTTTTTCTTATTTAGTCTTGCTAAAGTTTTATCCCTTTTGTTGATCTTTACAAATAAATAACTGTAATTTTGTTAATTCTTCTCTATTATTTTTCTATTTTATTTATTTCTCCTCTATCATTTCTTTTTCTTCTTACTTTGGGTCTTGGGTCTAGTTTTTGCTAGTGTTTTCCTCTTTTTTTTTTTTTTTGAGTTGGAGTCTCACTCTATCACTCAGACTAGAGTGCAGTGACCGCTCCCAGCCACTGCAGCCTCTACCTGCTAGGCTCCGGCGATCCTACTGCCTCAGCCTTCCAAGTAACTGGAACTACAGGCATGTGCTACCACGCCTGGCTAATTTTTGATTTATTGTAGAGATGAGGTCTCTCCAAGTTGCCCAGGTGGGTCTCGAACCCATGGGTTCAGGCAATCCACTCACCTCGGCCTCCCAAAGTACTGGGATTACAGGCTGAGCCACCAAACCCGGCCTGTTTTTCTCATTTTTTAAGGTAGTGGTGAGGAAAACTTGGCCACCATCCCTTAGGGTTCTGGCTGGGTCTGAGAATTAATCCACATGAGATAGATTAACAGGAGAAAATTATAATTTTATACAATATGGGAGCCATCATAAGAAATTAAAACCCAAAAAGCACTTAGAATCAGCCACTTACATACTACATTGAACAGAGAATAGTCACAAAGAAGCAACTGAATTATGTAGAAAGGCTTAAAACAAAAGTTATTTTAACGTCTGTACAGAATTCTCTCAGTATGTACTGATTCCCTATCTTTGAGGATAAGGATGTTACTTTTCCTTCTAACATAGCAAAATGTCTTTCACATGTGAATTTCATGTTCTTTTAAGAAACAGCAAGATCAGAATGATCTTTTTGTGTGTGCTGTTCTTCAAATGACTTTAACTTAAATTGATACCAGAATAGCATAGTTTAACGCCTTCATTTGTTTATAACTATGAATTTCCCTCTAAACACTGATTTAGCTGTACTCCATATACATTGGTATGTTGTTCTTGTTTTCATTTGTCTCAAAGTATATTCTAATTTCCATCAAAAATTTTTTTTGACCTATTACTGAAAGTGGAGTATTAAAGTCTCTAAATACTATTGTTAAATTCTCTGTGTCACATTTCAGTTCTTCCAGTTTTTCCTTCATGTATTTTGGGAACTTTTTAAAAATGCATATGTTTACATTCATTACATCTTTCTGAAGGATTGATATTATTTTCATAAAATGTTCTTATTGTCTCTAATAATACTTCTAAGGTCTGTTTTGATTGGTATCAGTATAGCCACTCCAACTCTTTTTTGGGATACTCTTTGCATGGTATATCTTTTTTTCCTTTATAAGTCTTTAAATCTCTTTATGTCTTTTTTCAACCTATTTATATATTTGAGTCTTAAGAGTATTGCTGTAGACAGTATAGAGTTGGATTATATTTTTTACTAAATCCATTCTGCCAATATCGCTACCTTTTGATTGGTTTGTCTACTATATTTATATTCAATATAATTACTGATAAAGTATAATCTATGTTGCCATTTTGCTATTTTTATATACTGTCTTTTTGTTACTCTATTTCTCAATTTGTCTTCTTTTGAGCTATTTTCTAATATATCACTTTAATTCTCATGTCAGTTCTTTTACCACATACTTTAAAAAGTTATTTTCCTAGTAGTTGTTTTGAGAAATTCTATTAATATTGTAACTTGAAACAATCTGATGAAATTAATTCCAACTTAATTAGAATAGTATATAAAACCTTTGCTCCTCTGTAGCTCCATTCTCTCCCCCCTCCTTTGTGCTATTATTGTCGTGTAAATTATAACTTTATACATTGTTGCACTTATAACAATTACTTTCATAATTATTTGCTTGATGCAATTGCCTTTTAAAATAGCTACAAACAACTATATATTTGTAATTGTTTTTCGTAATGCCTGCCATTTACCTTTACTGGTGCTCTTTATTTCCTTACGGGTTTGTGTTATTGTCTAGTGTACTTCCATTTTATCCTGAAGAACATACCATAGTATCTTTTACAGGAAAGATCTGATACCAGTAAATTCTTTATTTTTATTGCTCTGAATAATTATTATCCCTTATGTTTAAAGAATAGCAATCAACAGAATTCTTGGTTGACAATCTTTTTCCTTCAACACTACATCATCCCACTGTCTTCCAGACACCATTGTTTCTGATGAGAAGTCAGCTGTTAATCTGACTGTAAGGGACCTAGTACACAATATGTCATTTTTCTTTTACTGTTTCTAACATTTTCTTTTTGTTTCTAACCTTATCAATTTAACTATGATGTGTCTATGTATAGGTCATTTTGCATTTATTCTATTTAGAGTTTATTGAGATTCTCAAGTGTGTAGATTAATATTTTTCATCAAGTTTGAAAAATTTAGGGGCATTAAGTCTTCAAATTATTTCTGCCCTTCCTCTTTTTTAAATGCTACTGGAATTCTCATTATGTGTTTGTTTATGGTATGGTATGTATGAGACTGTTCTTTTTTTCTAATTCTTTTTTCTTTCTGTTTCTCAGACTGGTAATCTCTAGTGACCTTTTTTCAAGTCCACTACTTTATTCTATCAGTTCAAATATGCTATGGCAGATGCAATAGTAAGTGTTTAAGTTCTGTTATTGTACTTTTCAACTCCAGAATTTCTATTTGGCTTTTAAGAAATAAAGTCTAGCTCCTTAATACTATTCTCCATTTGATGAAACAGTATTATCATACTTAAAAAAATTATTTAGACATGGTTTCCTTTCATTCTTTGAGCATATTTAACACAGATGATTTAAAGTCTGTTGCTAGTAAATTCAATAGCTAAGCTTCCTCAGGAATTTACTAGACAAAGACTTCATTTTTGTTGAAAATTATACTTTTTAAATAGTACACTATAACATCTGTGGCATCAGGTTTCTCCATTTACCCACCACCAAGTCTTATTGCTGTTGCTATCATTTTTCTGGTTGCTGATTATTTGTTTAACAACTTTTCTAGATTCTGTATTCCCTGAAGTATATAGCCTCTAAATTATCCACTAGTTTTTGTTAAGTTCTTAATTATATTTTTAATCCAGGCTTCCTAGGAATCACATCCTTTTTAGTATAACTTAGTGGTCAACAAATTATTAGTCAGAAGATTTCCTTGTCTTTGAATCTTTCATCCTTGCCAAGAGGACCTGTGTGAGAAGGTAATCCTTCACATTCCAGGCAATTTATGAGACATCTTTAGCTTTAACTTTCTACTTGCTCAAGGTCAGCCAGTGGTAAGTGACTACTGTCTTTTTTCTTTCCCAGGTCTTTCCTGGGCATTTGCTCAGGTTTGCACATGTGCAAGCTTCTAGATCCCCAGGAACATGTCTGAGCTTTTTAAAGTTCCCTGTGGTTGGCCAATTCTCCAGTATTTTCTTGTAAATTACCCAGACAGGCTCTGTTTGCCCAACTGAAATCACAGCCTCAGGCAGCTGAGAAGTTGCCAGCAGTTTGCTATTGTTTTAGTAATGTCCTAGGGTAGACTTCTCACTATACACACACACAGAGAGAGAGAGAGAGAGAGAGAGAGAGAGAGAGAGAGAGATTGAGAGAGAGAGAGAGCACACGTGCTGAGTTCTGAGTCAATAAAATAGTCACCACATTCTGGGAATAGAGATTTTTCAGGGTTTATAAAATTTGGACAAAATACTAGCTGAGCTCTGGGAATGATGCTTTTAACAAAGCTCCAAAAGCAATCAGATATTTCCACTATCTTCACAGCTTCCAACTTTTTGGCTGTCATACTGCTAAACTGAGTATGAAGGGGGAAAGGAAATAACTTCAAGTTAAAATTTCACAGACTCTACTGTCTTATCAAAGTTTGTTAGTTTCCCTTTGATAGATAATTTTCAATTTGTTCTATGGCTTTGGTGCTCATTAGATATCTAAAATGTTTAGTTGTTTTGTTCATTTTTTTTCCCAGAGGAAGAGCGAATTTATTGAAGTCTTTATTCTGTCACTCCAGAAGTCTACTCTAGTTCATTTTTATCTCAATTGTTAGAAATTTCTGTCTTGTCATATTGTTTGCATTATTTATTAAAAATAGATACTCTTTTTGGGCTATTTCTTTCACTCAAAGTGCAGTACGGATACATGCCACATATTGTATATATAATACTATGGCATAGGTGAGTATAAAAAGGTGCAAAATTGTACTGAGTATGTATATAAATGTGTACTGATATAGGTAGGTAGATTTGTTTTCCTTTCATTGTTCTAAAAATGATTTAAAAGGATGTTTTACCATGAGGGCTTCTGGTGACAAAATTGTCTGGAATAATTTGGCAACTGACAGAAAACTTGAGCCAAAATGTCTGATTCTTTGAAAATAGAGAACTTATAAAGATAATCATAAAGTAACTTTGTTTTTATCTCTCACTGTTCCTTTAAAGGTATTCAGTAATGTTAGTTTTTCCTCTGCCATTGGATGAAAATGTAGTTAGTTCTTTCTTCCATGACTCCTCGACTCCTCTAGACACTTTACAGTAATAAAAAGATCTATCATAAGTCTGAGTCACAAATACTTTCTTAGTTTCAGTAATTAAAAAATTCTCCAGCCTAATTATGTACTTTGATCAAAAGTAAGACTTAGCCCCATAACCTCCCCATGCTAAGCTTTATGAAGACAAGACATCTACCCTTAGGAAAGGAATTGCAGGTAACTTCTCTCTTTTTCCTTCATTTGTAACCCTTATATACCAGCTGCTAATTCTGATCCTATCCTCTGAGGCTAGAAGAAAGGGAAAGAAGCAGTGGAGACAAACATGCTAATAACTAACATCATCATAAGCTGCCTCTGTCCGGTAGACTGTTAAATCTGCATCTTTTTTTACTGTGATGCTTCCGTGTTTGTTTAGATTTTTTTGACACCCTCACTCTAAATTTATACTCAATCACCTGCTGTTCCTAGGACTTTTTGCTAAAGACCCAAGCCATGAAAGAAAACCCTCTGAGAGGCTACTTGAATTTCTACAGCTACGCTATTCTCAATTCCACTATATTCCTAACCTTGAAGACTACATTTTATGGATAACTAACTTATGCTACTGCCTTCCATTGCTATTTAACTATTCAAGCATTATTCCTTGACTTCTGAATTAGAGCAGACTCTCACAGTCAGAAATGATGTCACATGCTCTTCATAAACTTTGTATATTAAAACAATGATAAACATTAAAGCAAAAAAATGAAATGCTAACAGTAGTTAACATTTATGGAGCACTTACTAAGTATTGCCTAAGTATACATTTATTTACTTCACATGTATTTATAATTTATACATATATTATCATACATAATTGTCTTATGGAGTAGGTAAAGCAAAAATCATGTGTAGGTAATATCTCTTTTTTATATGAAGAAGATAAATCCCCAGCTGGTTAGGCAACTTATTCAAAAGCATATAACTAGTGGGTAGCAAAACCATGTTTCAGCTCAGAATCCAGTTTCAGTATCCACATGCCTATACCCTTTGATGTTTTGTCTCCCTAGTGTTCTAGTGACTCTGACACTAGTTTTTCAGGTGATTTTCAAATTATCCTATCTTTTCATCCTCAAATTTTCTGTTTATAAAGAGGGGGAAGCCGGGCTCGGTGGCTCAGCCTGTAATCTTGCACCTTTGGGAGGCTGAGGTGAGTGAATTGCCTGAGCCCGTGGGTTCGAGACCCGCCTGGGCAGCGAGACCTCATCTCTACAATAAATCAAAAAATGAGCCGGGCGTGGTAGCGCATGCCTGTAATTCCAGTTACTCGGAAAGCTGAGGTGGAAGGATCGCTAGAGCCCAGCAGGCGAGGCTGCGGTGGCCAGGAGCAGCCACTGCACTCCAGTCTGGGCGACAGAGTGAGACTCCAACTCAAAAAAAAAAAGAGGGGGATAGGCCAGAATCACGGAAGCCCACATTCCTACTCTGTCATTCTATGGTCAGTGAAGACCCTTTGTTAAGACCCTCTCTTGTCCATTCAAACTGTTCCACACTAATTGGCTTGAACAATAATAATAAAAACAATCTCATCTCTCCACATCCATTACCTTTCTTTATTTTTACAGAATTTCTAAGTGAGTACTGAATATTCAAGAATAGAACCTCAGAAACAGTTGCAAAACTAACAACAGCAAAAAAAAAAAAAAAAAAAAGCCCTATATTCTGACTCTTAAAAATTTGAACATTTTAATGTTTCCTTGACCTTGAGATACTTGGATTCAGCACATGAACTTAACTGGCCTCGCAAACCTTACACCAGGCATGATAAATTTTTTTTTAAGTGTAGGATATAATTATCTGCTAACTCTTAAGAAGAAAAGTCCTCCCCGCCACTTTGTTCAGGACAAATTTTCTTAATAATTATATTTGCTCTTCCCTCCCCCATCCTACATTCTACTTCATCTTCTTTGGTTTTCCAAAACTCTTCTTTCTTCATTTGTAAGTAAGTTTGTATTATCCTCAAAAACACAAATCCTTGACACTAGAACCCTTGTATATGAACAGTCTGACAAGGACCCATGGAGCCCTTGGCAATAAATAATAAAAACTCAGCACATTCAGGCTTTGTTTTTATGTGAGGGACCCTGAATGCAAGTGTGACATAAAATTTCTCAAGTGTGGCAATGCAGACTTTTTTCCCTCTAGAAAACATAATTTCATCTATCAAATTATCACTTGACAATAGGTTATAAATCAACCATGGGGAAGCCAAGGAGCAGCTTGGCACTGATGCCATCTTCAAAGTCACTATTAAACTAAGAAATGATATGCAGCGGGCAATCAGCTCTATGCTTTGCCATCATTAGTAGATCCATTAATGGTATTTGCACATTTGTTCAGTATCTTGCACCCATCTCATCAGTTTCTGGAATGGGAATTCATAACACGCTGATATGCAACAAGGTCAATAAACACAGCTGGTGGAAGTTTGGGGATAACAAGTACAACGTTCTGTCCATGTAGGACAAAGAGCTTCACTTGACCCAAGGAATTTAAGACCATATCTTGACCGGCTATGCCTGTGTGTTAGTTGAAGGGCAAAGGGTTTCACAATTTATAGTGAGCAAATAGTATTAGGTATGCATAATATGATAAGAAAGACAAGCTTGAGTTTATAGTCAATTCTCAGTGATTCATCACTACCAAAAAGAATAGATGCTGGGGCTTATCCAAAAATCACTCAATTGACTTTGAATAAACCATTTGAAAAATGCACAGAGCAATTTACCTAATGTGTCTATGATTGCACAGCTAGTCAATGATGACCATCTAGAACCCAGGTCTTTTGAGTCCTATGAAAATGCTCTTGCATTTTTATTAGATTTTTTCCAGTGTGTCAGCGAATGCCAGCGTTTCACAGGATGAGAGACAAACTAGATCTAGCTCCAAATAAAAAAAGGAAGATATAAACCGATAATTATCTCACTTTTGTCAGGAGAAGTTCGATCCTGAAGAAATACTAGAGGAGAACAAGAAAATTGGCTAGAATGTTCTATGCAGAAGGATAAAGTAATCTGCTAGTGCTTTTAATTATTTCCTTAGCTGCTGTTAATGATTTCACACTTGTCATTTACAGACATGACTGCGGGATTTGGCAAATCAGCTTATTAATTTCTGTGAGTCAGTGAGTGTTATATGTCATTTTATTGATCCTCTTTAAAGTAACTTTAGTCTGAATGTAGGATTCTGCCACAAAAATTTGTATAACCCAAACTTTCAACTGTGCCTCTTGCAGCAAGCTTCTCTGAAAAAGGAGAGATAGCTGAGTTGATGTTGAAGTCTAAAGTACTTTATGGAAGACTTCGAGGTCAGCAGAAAAGTTTATCATCATGTTTCTCCACTAAAGATTTCTACACTCATGAGAATTATAAAGGCCAGAATAATTAGATCACATCTAATAGTAATGCATGCATTAGAAATTCAGCATAGTAAGAAAAAAAATGGTTGCTGATATTCATATCCTAATAATTATGAAATGCTTTTCCAAGCTCCTCCAGCTTGATGAGTCTCTTGCTCCATTATCTATTGGTTTTATAATCTTTGACAAGTGCTGCTATGAGGGACCCAAAAAGCCAGAGAGTATTTATTAAAAAGTTTGTATTTATTCATACATGTTCAAACTTCAGGCACCTTCAGAGTACTCTCTGTTTGATGCAACACACCTAATCAAGACACTTGTTCTACTGTTCAAACATTTTTGATGCCTTCAGTGCTTTTACTGTTTTTGTTTTTTGCTTTTTGTTTTTTGTTTTTTTTGAGTTGTAGTCTCACTCCATTGCCCAGAGAGGAGCGCAGTGGCATGCTCCCAGCCACTGCAACCTCGATTCACTGGGCTTCGGGAATCCTTCCGCCTCAGTCTTCCAAGCAACTGGAACCACAGGCACACACTACCACGCCCTGCTAATTTTTTATTTATTGTAGAGACGAGGTCTCAAACCCGTGAGCTCAGGCAATCCACTCACCTTGGCCTCTCAAAGTGCTGGGATTGACTTCCAGCAAGATGGCGACGGGGCAACCCGGTCTGTGAAAACCTCTGCAAAGGAGAACTGCAGTGGGTCTCTGACTCTCGCCCTGGGGGCTACGGACCCCAACATTGCAGCCTGCTCTTCATACGGAGCTTGGCCGTTGCCACCGCAGGTGCATCGCAGCGGTCTGGACAGCCACTGCAGCGCAGACGCCGCCGCCACAGACGCCGCAGCCGCTGCAGCCACTGCCACCGCAGCCACTGCCACCGCCATCCGTAGCCCATCGCACCACCCGGGCCAGAGACAATTCACAACTTCAGTCCTTGAAGCCCCTTCAGGGAAGATCTGCTGTGATCGCTGCCACCTCTCCTGCGACCGAGACATCCTGCCCGCCATAAGTCTCCTGCAGTCTGCCCTGAGGCAGGCAGCCATCTTGCCATCTTCAGCCTCTGCCGTCCCTGTCCAGCCCCTTCCGGCCCCACACCCTCTGGGGCGAGCAGCTGAGATAGCACCACCTGCTGGCGATTCAAGGTAATAACACCGAAATGGGAGAAACAAGCTTGATAAAGACATAGGCCAGAGTGGTGAACAGAGGGTGATCTGAACTGTCCTTCACAGCAGACCAGGGGCAACTGACCCTAACTGCAAACTAATTTACCAGCTTGAAAAGAAAGCTAGAAATCAGACCTGAAAGGACATTGGACTTAAACAAAATGTCTCAGAGTGTGCTTCATTGGTTCTGTTAGTTTAATGACTTAATTCTATTCCTACTGTATTGTTCCTTTTTTTCTTTTTTCCTCTTCCTTTTCTTCTCCTTTCTTCTCTCTGTAAGCCATATCTTTGTATAGAGGAACAGCACACTAATAAGGTGGTTGGATAGCTGGTATGTTAGCATCACTATATGTTTTATTTTTGTCTGTATGAGAGTTGGTTCATCTGTAGCTGTGGTCTATTGTTATTATCTGTTTCAGTATAGGCCTCACTCTCTATTTGTTGGCACACTCATTTGTTTCCCCCCTTACTCCTCTATCTCTCCACCCCTCTTCAACCCACTGTCTGCTCCATTCTCTCCCCTCTGCTAACCACATTTTATTTCAGGGAGTAAACCTACAGCCCCACTGCACAGACAGATTCCAAGGCAGTGGGAAGTGGGTTCCAGATTATTCACACACCTGTCAGCGAATACCAGGACCTGCAGACAGATTTTGAATCACAGCTCCCCTCTTAAGTAAATCTCAAAACTGCAAAAAGGACCACCCCCAACCTACAGTGCAACTCCAGAATTGAACAAAGTAAGAGGGCATACATAAAGAGTAGGAGATTGAACAAACAGAAGTAAAACCAATCCCTTTACCCCCGAATAACAGAATTAAAGAAGACGGTGACGTGGAGGGAAGGAAAAAGTAGGGAGGGGGAAAAACCAAACAAATGAAGAAAAACCAAAAGAAGAATATAGGTCTCACACAGACCCATGGGAGATCGGACACTGAGAAAACAGATTCTGGAACACAAACAATGAAGAGCCCCCAGAATGACTGGTTACATCCAACAAACCCAGACATCAAGACATTAATGGAGAGAATTTAAAAAATTGAGGAGAGACAAGAGGAAAATAGGAAGGAGCTGATGTCAGAAATGACAGCAGTAAAGAATACCGTGATGGAAATGAATAACAGACTAATAAGCATGGAAAGCAGAATCAGCCAAGGAGAAGAAAGAATCTCAGAGCTCGAACACCAAAACACAGAATTAACCCAAACTGTCAAAAGCATAGAAAAGAAGCTCAAAAAGATAGAACAAAACCTGCAAGAGATGAATGATCACTTCAAGAGACCAAACCTAAGAGTAATTGGGCTTCCTGAGGCAGAGAGAGAAACAGAACCCACACTGGAACAAACATTGCATGAAATCATTCAAGAAAACTTCCCTCATCTCATCAAGGATGAAAAAATTCAAGCACAAGAGATTCAGAGAACACCTGCAAGACAACAAATGAGAAGACCAACTCCCAGACACATAATAATTCGCCTAAACAAAGTAGCTATAAAAGAAAAAAATCCTAAAGGCAACAAGAGAAAAAGGTCAGACTACCTACCAGGGAAAACCAATTAGAATAGCAGCAGATTTATCCACAGAAACCCTTCAGGCTAGGAGAGCCTGGAGCCCTATCTTAAAAGTTCTAAAAGAGAAACAATTTCAACCAAGAATAACCTACCCAGTCAAACTAAGCTTAATTAGTGAGGGAGAATTGAAATCTTTTCCAGATATCCAATCCCTAAGAATCTACGCTGCCACCAGACCACCTCTACAAGAAACACTTAAGAAAGTACTGAACACAGAAGAAAAAGAAAAAAGAACAACAACATTCTTCACAAGAGTACAGGCAAAAGATTAAAAACACACATAAACCAACTCCAAAACCCAAAGAAAGACAACAAACAAACAGGAACAACTCTGTAAGAACCTTATGACAGGGATCAACTCTTGCATTTCAATTATTAGCCTAAATGTGAATGGACTGAATGCACCACTGAAAAGACATAGAATGGCAAAATGGATAAAATATCATCAGGCAACAATCTATTGCCTTCAAGAGACTCACCTCACTAGAAAGGACACCCACAAACTCAAAGTAAGAGAATGGGAAACAAACTTTCAGGCGAATGGAATACAAAAGAAAGGAGGAGTAGCGATCTTAATTTCAGGCAAAATACCCTTCAACCTATTAAAAATCAAAAAAGATGCAGAAGGCCACTACATAATGATAAAAGGCTCAATCCATCAACAAGAAATATCTATCCTAAACATATATGCACCCAAAATAGGTTTGCCAACTTTCATAAAGCAACTTCTAGGAAAACTTAAGAAAGATATTGCCTCTAACACCATCATAACTAGGGACTTTAATACCCCACTCACAACCCTAGACAGATCATCAGGACAAAAAATCAGCAAGGAGATCCGGAACCTCAATGTGACTTTGGGCCAAATGGACTTAATTGATACCTACAGAACACTCCATCCAAAGACCACAGAATACACATTCTACTCATCACCACATGGAGCATACTCTAAGATCAACCACATACTTGGCTATAAATCAAGCATAAGCAAATTTAAAAGGACCGAAGTTCTACCATGTACCTTCTCAGACCACAGTGGAATAAAAATAAACATTGACACCAACAAAGTCCCCCCAAAACCCACAAAGACATGGACACTAAACTGCATGATGCTAAACAACTCCTGGGTCAATGATGAAATCAAAACAGAGATCAAAAGATACCTGGAAACAAATGAAAATGAAGAAACATCTTACCAAAATCTCTGGGATGCCCTGAAAGCTGTAGTAAGAGGGGAATCTATATCCCTACAAACACTCATGAAGAAAATGGAAGGAACAGAAATTCACAACCTAACAAGCCACCTAAAGAAGCTGGAAAAGCAAGACCACAAAAACCCTAATTTCAGCAGAAGAATCCAGATCACCAAAATAAAAGCCCAAATCCAGGACATAGAAGACAAAAAGATAATACAAAAAATCAGCCGGGCTTGGTGGCTCAGCCTGTAATCCCGCGCCTTTGGGAGGCTGAGATGAGTGGATTGCCTGAGCCCGTGGGTTCGAGACCCGCCTGGGCAGCGAGACCTCATCTCTACAATAAATCAAAAATCAGCCGGGCATGGTAGCGCATGCCTGTAGTTCCAGCTACTTGGAAGGCTGAGGTGGAAGGATCGCCAGAGCCCAGCAGGTCAAGGCTGCGGTGGCCGGGAGTGGCCACTGCACTCTAGTCTGAGCGACAGAGTGAGACGCCAACTCAAAAAAAAAAAAAAAGATAATACAAAAAATCAATGAAACAAAAAGCTGGTTCTTCGAAAGGATAAACAAGATCGATGGTCCCCTGCTAGACTGACCAAGAAAAAACAAGAAAAAAACCAAATAAGCACAATCAGAAACACAAAAGATGAAGTCACATCTGACCCTGAAGAAATACAAAAGATCATTAGAGACTATTACGTACACTTATATGGAAACAAACTTGAAAACCTTAAGGAAATGGAGGACTTTCTGACATCACACAACCTACCTAGGTTGGAACAAGAAGAAATTGAGACCCTAAATAGACCAATAACAATCAAGGAAATCGACTACATAATAAGAAAACTTCCTACAAAAAAAATCCCTGGTCCAGATGGCTTTCCAGCAGAATTCTACAAGACATTTAAGGAGGAGCTGATACCAATCCTACTGAAGGTATTCCAGGTGATTGAAAAAGATAGAACTCTCCCCAAATCATTTTACGAAGCCAGCATCACATTGATACCCAAGCCAGGTAAAGATCCAACAAAGAAAGAGAACTGCAGGCCAATATCTTTGATGAACGTAGATGCTAAAATTCTCAACAAGATCCTAGCAAACCGGATTCAGCAATACATCTCAAAAATCATCCACCATGACCAAGTAGGCTTCATTCCTGGGATTCAAGTCTGGTTCAACATTCGTAAAACCATAAATGTAATTAAATTCATCAACAGATGTCAAAACAAAAACCACATGATCATATCATTAGATGCAGAAAAAGCTTTTGATAAAATCCAGCACCACTTCTTGATAAAAACCCTTGAACAACTAGGCATACGGGAACATACCTCAAAATAGTAAAAGCCATCTACGAGAAACCCACAGCCAGCATACTCCTAAATGGACAAAACTTGGAACCAATTTCCCTGAAAACTGGAACTAGACAAGGATGTCCGTTCTCACCCCTCCTGTTCAACATAGTATTGGAAGTCCTGGCTAGAGCAATCAGAGAAGAGAAGGCAATCAGGGATATCCAAATAGGAAAAGAGGAAGTCAAGTTATCTCTCTTTGCAGATGATATGATTGTGTACCTTGAAAACCCAAGAGAATCTGTCAAAAGCCTCCTTACATTAATAAAGGCCTTTGGCAAAGTCTCAGGATACAAAATAAATGTACAAAAGACAATCGCATTTCTCTACACCAATAATAAACAAACAGAAACCCAAATAAAAAACACAATTCCATTCACAATAGCCACAAAAAAAATGAAATACCTTGGCATCTTCCTAACCAGAGACGTGAAAGACCTTTACAATGAAAACTACAAAACACTGCTCAAAGAAATCAAAGATAACACAAACAAGTGGAAAAATATCCCATGCTCATGGATTGGAAGAATCAACATTGTGAAGATGTCCATCTTACCTAAGGCAATCTACAAATTCAATGCAATACCCATGGAATTACCAGCAACATTCTTCTCAGACCTGGAAAAAACAACACAGGAATTCATATGGAAACACAAACATCCAAGAATAGCCAGAACAATCCTCAGCAAAAAATACAAAGCAGGTGGTATCACATTACCAGACTTCAAACTTTACTATAAAGCTACAATCATCAAAACAGCTTGGTATTGGTACAGGAACCAGCATATAGATCAATGGAATAGAATTGAGATTCCAGAAGCAAAACCTCAATTTCTCAACCAACTCATCTTCAACAAAGCCCCCACCACCTACCACTGGGGAGAGGAGAACCTATTCAGTAAATGGTGCTGGGAAAACTGGCTGACCACATGCAGAAGAATGAAACAGGACCCCTATCTAACCCCATGCACAAAGGTTAAC
Source organism: Cephalopachus bancanus (assembly GCA_027257055.1). Taxonomy (NCBI): domain Eukaryota; kingdom Metazoa; phylum Chordata; class Mammalia; order Primates; family Tarsiidae; genus Cephalopachus; species Cephalopachus bancanus. The sequence continues at coordinate 1,597,084 of JAPVLO010000120.1, read as the reverse complement.
TCCAAATGGATCAGAGACCTAAATGTAAAACCTCAAACCATAGGAACCTTAGAAAAGGAAAGGCCGAGCTCGTGCTCACAATCCTGCGCCTTTGGGAGGCTGAGGTGAGTGGATTGCTGAGCCGAGACCCGCTGGCAGCGAGCTCATCTCTACAATAAACAAAAAATAGCCGGCGTGGTAGCGTGCGCCTATAATTCGGTACTTGGAAGCTGAGAAGGATCCTGGAGCCCAGCAGGTCGAGGCTGCGTGGTGGGAGCAGCCACTGCACCCAGCCTGGCAAGCCCACTAGAAACCAACTCAAAAAAAAAAAAAAGAAAGGGAGGAAATACCTCATGGGAATAGGAATTGCCATCCAAGTCTGAACAAACCTGAAACCCACAGGTCATAAGAGAGAAGATAGACAAGTGGGACCTTATTAAACTGACAAGCTTCTGCAAAGCCAAAGAAACCATTAAGGAGCAAAAAGAGACAGCCTACAGACTGGAAAAAGTATTTGCCAACTCCAGGCTGACAAAGGCTTAACACCTGGATCTACAGGAACTCAAATGTGCTGAAAAGAAGAAACAAAAACCATTATAAATGGGCAAAAAATATGAACAGACACTTCAAAGAAATATCCAAGCAGCCAACAAACCATGAAGAAATGCTCAACTCACTAATCATCAGGAGATGGAATCAAAACCACACTGAGATACCACCTAACTCCAGTCAGAATGGCAATTATCAACAACTCATAAATAACAGCTGCTGGAGAGGGTGTGGTGAAAAGGGAACACTTCTACACTGTTGGTGAGAGTGTAAACTAGTGCAACCTCTGTGGAAAGCAGTGTGGTGATTCCTTAAAGCTTAAAAATTAACCCATGTGACCCCGCAATCTCCCTTCTGGGAATATACCCTGAAGACCTCAAATCACTCTATAAAACAGATACCTGCACACGTATGTTTATCGCAGCGTTGTTCACAATAGCAAGAACCTGGAAACAACCATGCTGCCCATCAAAAGAGGACTGGATTAAAAAAATATGGTACATATACACGATGGAATACTACGCAGCCATAAAAAAGAACAAAATCATGAATTTCGCAGCAACCTGGATGGAACTGGAGTCAATAATACTGAGTGACCTCTCACAGAAAGAAGGATCCGAGTATCACATGTTCTCACTCATATAATGGACCTTGAACATCCAATGTAATACTATAAGAAAATGACTGACAGTATGGGAAACTATGGGGGGGGAGGGGAATGGGATTAACAGTCGCAAATATCTGTCTGGGGATGGGGAAACACCTCTTATCAACAGAGTGCCTGAATGAAACGTAATTGTACACCTAACCCTTAACTGTACCCCACAAAATAATAATAAAAATATTGATTAAAAAAAAAGTGCTGGGATTATAGGCTAAGCCACCAGGCCTGGCCTTCTGCTATTTTTTGGTTTACCTCTTCCACATTAGCAAAATATTTCCCTTTGAGGACCTTTTTCATCCAGGGAAACAGCCCCTCCCCCCAAAAAAGTTGCTTAGGGTGAGATCAGGTGAATAGGGAAGGTGGGGAACAGAGTCATGTCATTTTTGGTCCCAAACTGCTGAAAAATGGAACTGACCACTTCTCAAAGTTTGGCAACTTATAAATATAAACATATTGCATACTATCACTTCATGTAAGTATTACCAGTTTAACTTTGGAATTTATTAACTCAGTAGCTCAAAAACATTACTAGGGATGCTGGTTTGTGGTTTGTTTTTGCTTTTTTTTTTTTTCCATTTTCTAGCATTGCATCCCCAATCTGTTTTCTTTCCTCCTTAGGTTTGTTTCTTATCATTGCAAAATGGATGCAGCAATTCCTACATCACAGAAGTCACAAAAATATTGAGAGCTTAAGTATTTACCCGTGAGAAAAAAAACCTTCTAATAATCATTCAACAGATCTCTCCCCATGTTGCTTTAGCCAGAATTGCATTAAACATCAATATTTAAACCATTCACTGTTAAAGGCAATGGAGTTGTCAATGATTGACTAAAACTTGTCAAGATTCATCCCCTCGCTGCTGTAATCCCGCGCTTTGGGAGGCTGAGGTGAGTGGATTGCCTGAGCCCGCGGGTTCGAGACCCGCCTGGGCAACTTGATGAGACCTCATCTCTACAATAAATTAAAAAATTAGCCGGACGTGGTAGCACGCGCCTGTAGTTCCAGCTACTTGGAAGGTTGAGGCGGAAGGATCACCAGAGCCCAGCAGGTCGAGGCTGCGGTGGCCGGGAGCAGTCACTGCACTCCAGTCTGGGTGACAGAGTGAGACTCCAACTCAAAAAAAAAAAAAAGAAAGAAACAGTATAGAAACAGGGTCTAGCACAGTGCCAACCCTAACTGTCAATAGCCATAGCCCTAATGGATGTGGAAATAGAATTGGTCACAGTAGTGACTGTGCACTACTGGAATTGGGGAATGGACAGGGTAGGTCATAGTGCCATGTTAGCAAACATACAGAAAGTTTGTTTACAATTGTTGACTATATATAGACAACATACTGTTGACTGAAGAATGAACTTCATGTATCAATGAGAATAATCTGTTGAAAAGTCCCATGAAATAGTGAAGGAACAGCCTCACAGATGATACCATCAAAGAGGTGATAGACCCCCCCCACAACAACTACGGAGTGAGGTCACTGAGTGAACCACTGACATGCTAATTAAGGTTTAAGAAACAACACAAGCTGGGACATGAGAGATAAATTAGAAATGTGTATTTAGGCCAGGCTCGGTGGCACAGCCTATAATCCCAGCACTTTGGGAGGCCGAGGCGAGAGGATTGCCCGAGCCCACAGGTTCAAGACCCACCCGGGCAACTTGGTGAGACCTCGTCTCTACAATAAATCAAAAATTAGCCAGGCAGGGTAGCACGTGCCTGTAGTTCCAGCTACTTGGAAAGCTGAGGCAGAAGGATCACTGGAGCCCAGCAGGCCGAGGCTGCGGTGGCCGGGAGCATGCCATTGCACTCCAGTCTGGACGACAGAGTGAGACTCCAACACAAACAAACGAAAAGAAACGTATTTAGAGGAGAAGTCAATGTAACTAAAATGTAGTGGGAAAGAGGGACTGAGAGAAAAGGGAATTAAACTAAGAAATATTTGTTCTTCATTTTCAAGTGAAGTTCTCTCAAGGCCAAAAGCGATATTTGCTAGCAGATTCATTATTACTTTCTCCATCCCTTATTAAATTCTCTGCCTCCCAGCTCTGCCTTCCCTACTTCAGTAATTTATTAACAAACACAGTTATTAGACACAAGGTTTATGAAAGGAGTTCTGCTTTTAGAAAGCTGTATAACAAACTGCTGTCATCTAAAAGGGTGAGATGGGATAGCATTATTATGCAAAGGGACAAAGCTTTAAAAATAAAAATTGCCAAATAATGATATAGCATCCTGCAAGAAATATTGTGCTTAATTTTACACAATTATTATGCCAACTGCTCCAAATTCATATTTATACTGTCTGCAGTTTGAACTTCTCATTCTAATCAAGCTCATTTTTATCTGACCAGTTCTACCATAACCCAGTGTCACCGTCTTGTTCAGACTCGTTCAATTAGTAAAATCTTTCTTTGGGTTAAACTGTTCTTTTGATGAGGTTTTTTCCTGACCACTTCAAGCAATGCTGATCTCCCCTCAGCTCATCTGTCCTTAGTATCTGGTCATTAGACTTTAACCACATATATTTCCTCACCCTATTATAATTACTTTCTATTTAACTATGTTCCATATCCTCAACTAAGCACTTTGGGGATGGGTCTCTGTCTCTGGCATCAATGATAATGTGCCTTTCCAAAGTGGTAGACTGGAAATGACCCTAAAACAGGCCATAAATCTTAATTTAAACTTTGTACGAGTCAAAGGACAGAATGGAAAAAAATGGAAATATATTCTGTAAGGTCTTAAGTTACACCTGAAATGGAAGATTGTGAAAAGTTAAAGATTCTGGAACAACTCAAAAAATAAAATGACATATCAATAGTGAAGATAAAACAAAATGACATACAATACCAACTTAATCCAAAAGAAGGGAGGAAAATGGAACAGAGAACAAATGAAACAAATAGAAAACAAGTAGTAAGACATTAAACACATTAAAAAATTAATAATTATATTTGTATAAATGTTCTAAATACCCCAATTTAAATATTCAGTAAACATTTAAAAGTGGATATGTTAAAATGTCTCATTTAAATTTCAAACTGGATAAGAAAGTAAGACCCAACTGAATATTGTCAACAAGAAAATCACTTGAAATACAAAAACAAAAACAGACTATAAGTAAGTGTAGAGAAAAGGATGCAAATACTAATCAATAAAGTCTGGAGTCACTATAAAACCTGAAAAATTAACCTTTAAACAAGAAATATTACTATGATTGTCAAAAAAATATTAATTTCATAACTAATGTGAATCTATCTACAGCTATACTAATTCCCAATCAAAATCTCAGTAGGTTTTTCTTGTCACAATTGATTCTAAATTTTAACTGGAAATTGCTGGGCTTTGAGGGAAAGATTAGCCTGGGATTGGCAGAGGAGGATATATTTTACTAAATGAAAATAAGACATTAGGACAGACATGGAGAAACTATACTAAGTGCATCAAGAAATCCCACTTGATGGCTATATCTCTCTGTTTAACAGGCAGTAAAGTCATTAACTGAATAAGTGGTTGAATAGTAGTCTGAACATCTTAAAGAGGGGACATGACAGATATATTGAAATATCCTGAATTTAATGTAAGAATGAGCAGGTTGAGGGTACATAAAATAATTGTGAAGAAAGGGCAGAGAGCTGAGATCAGGTTTCAAAGCTTGTATTTGTAGAGGCATCGTTTTAGTACTTCATCTCCAGCAATCCAGTAATTCTCAGAAGCGAGTGTACGGGATGGTTTGGATGATGGCAACATTTGGGACTTACAGCAGGACTGCCTTTTCATAACCCCAGTGGACAGGCTATGGTGATCAGGAAGTTGGCAAATGGTGACAGCAAAGATGAAGGAGTGAGGAGGATACAGCTGAATGATATAGGCATCAAAAACAATTATTTTCATGAGTTTAGAGTAGAAAGAAAAATGTTAGCTCCTAAATATGAATTCTTCTGTGTGTGTGTATGCACGCACAATTTGTAATACACACACACACAAATACACATGATTCACAGGCACATGTGAGAATAAGGTTAGTTAATTTAAGACCAAGATTAGTTAAGTCTAAGAAACCTTACTTTGGGATGGAATCAGCCAGAAAGCCTTGTAGCTGGAAGGTGTTAAGCTTCTCTTTAAAGGAAATACATGCAAATAATATTTTTTAAAATGAGCATTTGAAGTTCACAAAAATTAGTACTCCATACTCACAGATGAGAAAAGTACAACCCAAGCAAACTGCAAATTCACAATTTTTTTCATGAATATATTGGAGAGTTGAAGTTTCAGTGTAACAAATCAACCAGCAATCTAGAAAAAGGCAGGTGCCTGTAGGGAAAGATAGAATTCTATCCCTGCTTACCTGGGGCAGATGCAACCAGACATCTTTAAGAAGAATTCAGCTAAAGTTGTTCATGTTCAGATCAAAAAAAGAGCCGGGCTCAGTGGCTTAGCCTGTAATCCCGCGCCTTGGGAGGCTGAGGTGAGTGGATTGCCTGAGCCTGCAGGTTCGAGACCTGCCCGGGCAACTTGATGAGACCTCATCTCTACAATAAAATCAAAAATTAGCTGGGCATGGTAGACGCGCGCCTGTAGTTCCAGCTACTTGGAAGGCTGAGGCGGAAGGATCACCGGAGCCCAGCAGGTCGAGGCTGCGATAGCCGGGAGCGGCCACTGCACTCCAGTCTGGGCGATGGAATGAGACTCCAACTCAAAAAAAAAAAAATCAGAGAAAATAATCCCTAAGGGGGAAGACACAAGAGAATGCATCTACTTCCAAGCTCTTCCCCAGTGTTTGGCCATCCCACCCCCCAAAAATGAAAACCTATATGTGATTGTTTTATAGCAGTTGCATTCACAATGACCCAACCGGTAAATGGACAAACTGTAGTACAGCCATACCATGGAGTACTCTTTAACGATAAAAGGAACCAATTATTGATACACATATGTCAATCTCAAATGTGTGTTGCTAAGTGAAAGAAGGAAGGATAACTCAAAAGACTACAAACTGCATGATTCCATTTGTATGACATCTGGAAAAAGCAAAACTATAGAAACAGAGAAGAGATCAATAGTTGCCAGGGACTGGAGGTGGGAAGAAGAGTTGACAAAAGAGATCTGTGTTGGGACCATCTGTAACCTCATTGCCTTTTTACACAGAAGACCCATCATCATTCCAAAGAACTCTTGTTTCATGGGGTCATTTAGGGAAATGCTTATGTAATAAAGACAAAATTGGCTTGGGGAATTAAAGAGACACAAGTTAGAATCTCTAGTTCTTGCAGAAATATGACCTTGAGTGGGTCACTAAGCATCTCTAAGTCTCAGTTTCCTCATATGGCAACTGAGAGTGGATGTCAGGATTTATCCAACAATGAATATAAAATACTCAAAAGAATTTTGATTCCTCTCCTTTCTTTTCCTTGCTCATTCTGAAAGGTCACCCTCTAATGTCAGGAAATCCTAGCAAAACCAGGTAATAACCCAGGTGAGAATGTGTGTAAAACCTTAGTACTTGTGTTTTGATTGAAGATCTGAGGGTCTATCTTATGAATACATTATGCATTTTTGTGGGATTTCTGTTTTATGAAAGCCATCCATGGGTTTAGCTGTGAGGAGCTTCTGAAGCAAGAAGCAGGGGAAATGAGCGAGCACTGAAAAATCTTGGATATTAAAAATAACCCCCCAGAAGGCAAAATGACCTCCATTTGTTTATGCTCTCGAGCCCACGCTGAACAAGCTGTCACAAAGAGTTTTATTATACAACTGCAGAGCAAGATGATTTTTCCCACATATTTAATAATGATTGGAGGATTTTCAAATGAGAGAGAAAAAGCTGAAGGCAATCTTCTGCAGTCTCTCACAGAGTGAGAAAAACATTTAGGAGGCTACTGCAACAGCCTAGTGAGAGGCTAAACTAGGAAGGAGGGGTGAGCAAACACAGGGGCTCTACCTAAGAGAGAGCCACTGGGGAAGAGTCCGCAGTGATTTATACGTCCTTAATCCTGCCCTCACCTTGACCCTGCACACTAAAAGTGACGCTAGTGTTTCACATGTGACCAGGAAGATAATGGCGCCCTGAATAGACGTGAGGAAATCGGGAGGTAGTCATTTGATGAGAAGAAATGGAGGAGCTTGTTTGGAGCAGGCTAAGTGTAAGGTACCAGTAGACTGTCCATGTAGAGGGTCCAGAAGACAGTTAGCTAAAAAATTTGGTGCTCCTGTGGAGGCCTGTGCTTCAGAAGTAAATTTGGGGCAAATTCCCCCCAGAAATACTGCAATTGAGTTGACTAACTTTGAAATGATCCATCTCGTAAGCATGACCTAGTATGGAAGTTTGTACTCTTCTTTCTGAATTAAATGTCCCCAATTCATTTATTCTTTTCTGATGATGAACCATTAGGCCCCTTGCTCTTAGAGTGTGGTTTCTAGACTTGCAGCAGTTGGAGCCATAGAAATGGTTAAAATCACCAAGGCAGAGAGAACAGAGAAAGGGAGAAGGAGAGAGAAAGAGGGAGAGGAAATGCAAGTTACACGGAGACAGGAACAGGAGACAGAAGAAGCAGCTTGCAAAGGATAGATAGACGGCAGAAATCAGGACAGAAGCTAAGAGGAAACTTAGGAGAAGACGCCATTAATTAACAGGATCCAGTGCTGTAATGTGCCTTGAAGGCGAGGATAAAGAAAGACTGCTCTTTGTCTGATGCCACGTAAAACCTAGAAACTGGAGCAGTCGCTGAAAGATAGCCATCCATGATTCTCTTTCATCCTGGTCATTCACTGTAGCATAATCAGCACAGGACGCTGCCACCCCCCAACTCTAACCCGGGCTTCATACAAAATAGCAAGTTTCAAATGACAAATGTTGAGATTCCGCTAAAAAGGAAAACCAGACCAGGTAAGAAAGAACAAGAAATCTGCACTTTGCAGTTTCCTAAGAGAACTTTATATAGTATCTCACCAAGAGAGTCTGTTACCACCTCACGGGCAGATGGAGAAAAAAGCTTCAAATATTACTAAGCTGATTCAACAGATGTTTATTGATTATCCACTAAATGGAAGATTCCGTGCTGGGAACCTCAAGCAGCAGTTTTACATTAAGCTTTAGCCTGTCTCAGAATCACTGGACTGCTGAGAACCTCAGCACTTCTAATTCAGTAGGTCTGGGATGGGGCCTGAGAATTAGCATTCCTAACCAGTTCGCAGATGGGGTCACTGCTGTAAGTCTAGGAACCACACTCTGAGAGCAAGTGCGCCTAATGTTTCACCATCAGAAAAGAATAAATAGGTTGGGGTCATTTAATTCAGAAAGAAAAGTCCAAAACTCTCTATTAGATGATTATGAGATAGGACATTTCGAAGTTAGCCAACTTAACATTCCCGAAATCAAAATCAAAATCAATCGGGGCCACACACTTCCTACTGCAAGAATAAGCCTCAAGCAAAATACATTCATATCATCTATACAATAAAACATAAGTAAATGTACCTACATCTCCTTATCTCTGTAAGAATTTTCAGGAAGGAAAAATAATCTCTAATTGTTTCTCTTCATTCAAAATAACTGGGTCTCATTCGTTGAACCTACCCATCACACTTGTACACAGCCTTTTCTGCAATTCACTTTCACTAGTGAGCATCCTAAGAGCAAACGTTTTTCTTTGTTTAACTTTATACATACAGTATCAGGCATAGGACCTAGCCCACTCTTTAACAAAGGAAAGAAGGAAGAACGGATGGAAAGGATTAAGGAAGGAAGGGAGGAAACCAAGGGAAGAAAAAGAAGGGAAGCGGGGGCGGGGGAGAAGCAGAAAGAGAGAATCTGGTTTAATTCCTGGACTCTGCTAATCACAAGTTTACTGGGCATCTGGTCCTTGGTACTGTTCCCTTTCTGATCATTATGCCTTGCTATTGGGCAATTCTTCTCTGGACTGCTCTGTTTTTATCCTTCAACTTTTATTTTTATAATTTTTTTTTTTTTTTGGAGTACAGTGGCACGCTCCTGGCCACCGCCGCCTCAACCTGCCGGGCTCAGGCAATCCTTCTGCCTCAGCCTTCCAAGTAGCTGGAACTACAGGCGCGCGCTACCACGTCCGGCTAATTTTTTACTTATTGTAGAGATGAGGTCTTGCCAAGTTGCCCGGGCGGGTCTTGAACCCGCGGGCTCAGGCAATCCACTCACCTCAGCCTCTCAAAGTGCTGGTATTACAGGCCGAGCCACCAAGCCCGACTAGTTCTTTGTGTTTTCCTTTAGTTTTTTGAGCTTTTTTTTTTTTTTTTTTTTTTTTTTTAGTTGGAGTCTCACTCTGTCGCCCAGACTGGAGTGCAGTGGCCGCTCCCGGCCACCGCAGCCTCGACCTGCTGGGCTCTGGCGATCCTTCCGCCTCAGCCTTCCGAGTAGCCGGAATTACAGGCACGCGCTACCACGCCCGGCTGATTTTTTGATTTATTGTGGAGATGAGGTCTCGCCAAGTAGCCCAGGCGAGTCTCAAACCCGCGGGCTCAGGCAATCCACTCACCTCAGCCTCCCAAAGTGCTGGGATTACAGGCTGAGCCATTACCTTTGAGTCTGAGTCTCACTCTGTCACCCAGGCTGGGGTGCTATGGCACGCTGCTCCCGGCCACCGCAGCCTCGACCTGCTGGGCTCAGGTGATCCTTCCGCCTCAGCCTTCCAAGTAGCCGGAACCACAGGCAAGCACCACCATGCCTGGCTAACTTTTTTCTTTATTGTAGAGACGAGGTCTTGCCAAGTTGCCCGGGTGGGTCTCGAACCCACGGGCTCAGGCAATCCACTCGCCTCAGCCTCCCAAAGTGCTGGGATGACAGGCTGAGCCACCAAGCCCGGCCCATCCTTCAGCTTCTAATTGACTCTCCCTGCTCCTCCTCCGGTGTGACTCCTGTTCTGCCGCGGGCTCTCTTCCAGCCCATCCCTACTCTGTACATGGTCACTTAGCAGTCCTAGTCAACACCATTTTCATACTTTGAACAGCCCATCACTCTCTCCATTCCCCAGCCGAAACTCTAGTTATCTTTAAGCTCGCCATCTCCCTCATGGCATATTCCCAGGCAGTTTCCTGGTCCTCCTCCTTCTTTCTCCCTGTGATTTCCCTATACTGGCCTTCTTTCTCAGTCTCACTATCGCTACCTTTATCCCTAAACTGTTGAAGCAACTTGGTAACTGGGCTCCCTATCCTACCATCTTCCTTCCTCCAATGAATTCTACACTCTACCCCCGCATTAGTCATCCTTAAACACCACTTTTATTACCAAAGCAGTCGTTGTTCTTTATTAAGCACTTGATCCATGTCAGACATAATTCTAAACATTTTATATGCATTATGTCATCTCGTTTGCACCCTATGACACATGTATGATTGTCTCCATCTTAAAGGTGAGGTAACTGAGGCCTGTTCATCTATTAAGACTTGTTTAGGCCGGGCTCGGTGGCTCAGCCTGTAATCCCGTGCCTTTGGGAGGCTGAGGTGAGTGGATTGCCTGAGCCCGCGGGTTCGAGACCCGCCTGGGTAGCGAGACCTCATCTCTACAATAAATTAAAAAAAATCAGCCGGGCATGGTAGTGCGCGACTGTAATTCCGCCTACTCGGAAGGCTGAGGTGGAAGGATCGCCGGAGCCCAGCAGGTCGAGGCTGCGGTGGCCGGGAGCGGCCACTGCACTCCAGTCTGGGCGACAGAGTGAGACTCCAACTCAAAAAAAAAAAAAAAAGGCTTGTTTAAAGGACTGTGCTGAAAGACCTCCACAATTCAACTTGCATTCCTAATTCTTTCTCTCATTCTTCTCTTCAAAACCTCTGTTCTTGTTAAACTGGTCTACTGACCATCCAGATCAGGTTGCACCTCCACCTCTATTGTTAAGTGCATCTCGGAGTCAACACAGATGACCCACCAAGCACCATGCAGGACCCACTGAGGCGCTCACAGACCTGAAGAGCACGTCCAGTGCTCCCGTGTAGAGCACTTTCTGCTTCCAAGAAAGCCATGAGCACAACTGAACCATGGAACGTGACCACTGCAGCCCCTCAAACCACTCTAGCTCAAACCCAGGAAGAAGCGTCTGCCTATTCTATGATGGCAGAAGCTTCTCAGGCCTTGATTCCTGCTTCACCTCATTCCTCATTCTCTGGAGTGTGATTCAGTAAATCCTATAAATATACTTGCACCATCATCTGGACTGAATGGACACTCAGGTCGTTAGACATTCAAACACTCATTCTGCAAAGTTTAGCAATATGCTTTTGAGAGAGTATGTAATCTAGATACGCACTCATTTATCACTTGCTATACGCAGAGACTGTCAAGGCGGACGTGTACAATGTTCTTTCCTCAGGTAGTTTCTTGGGGTTCTTCCTCACACATTCAGATCTCCAGTAAAAGGTTCCTTTTCAGAGATGTCTTTCCTGGCTTCCTGGCTAACATGCAACCTGCTTCCCCTCACACGGCATCAACTTTCTTCACAGACCTTGTTCTCTCCCAGATTCTGAGAACTTCCTGAGAGCAAAGGTCTTATTTGCTTAACTTTATATATATAGTATCTGCCCTACTCACTTGTACTCTCACTGAGTTCAGGTACTTTGCCTGTTGTTTCCTGCTGGAATCTCAGAATCTAAAACAATACCTGGCACTTAAAAGGTCTTCAAAGTCAGTATTGGTGGAGAGAATGAGCATAGGGAAGATGACTGAAGTAATGAGAAGACTACAAACCTCATATGGAACCGATCTTATTTGGATTTGAATGCATATTCAACATGACATTTTTAGCTATAAGGAAATGAATGGATCTATTGAGATACACACCTGCCTTTTTCAAGTTTCCAGTCAGCATATACTTAATCTAATTCCAGCTTCACTGTTGATCTGGCAGCATATAACCATTAATGGAAGGTATAATTTCTTATAGTAGTGAAAAGCTTCTGTAGGAATTCCCTTGCCATTCGAAATCCACTTAGCTATGAAAGCATCACCCAGCTGCCTGGCCTATAAACTGGGACAGATGTCCTGGCATCAAAGGATGGTGACCAGACATGTGCCTGTCCTATTTCATGCCTGATGGCAAGAAACATTTTCAAGTATAATTCTAAAGGGAAATATAAAATTGGAAGAGGAAAAAAATAGAGGTCAAAAAGCAAGCACAATGATTCAAATTTTCTCAGAAGATCATGGAGTTTTCTGAAGAATCTGTCTGACTTTAAGATAAAACTGAAATATGCATGTCATGCTCGCCCAAGGCCATAAGCATCAGAGCAACCCCATACTTGATTTTTATGCCCATGAGGCAAAATTTCACCATTTTAAGACATAATGATGACAAAATAATTGATGGTGATGTACCCTACCCTGAACATAAGACAGCTGTGCAAACCTTCAGACAGACCCAAGGGAGACACTGGACTTCAGGGCTTCCAAGAAAGCCAGGACACTCTTTGATCACTCCAGGAAGCCAACACCCACCCTCTTCCACATCAGGCTCCTAGGAAAGCCACAGATATATCTATTTCAGGAATATTTTAGCCAAGATGCCAGATAAATGGAGAAGAGCAAGAGAAAGTTCCAATGAAAGGGGAAGAGGTTCTGACCACCAAAAGTAAGGTCACACTGCCCTTCCCTGCAGGGTGTTTGTGCAGGTGTTCGACCAGTCATTCTAAATGGGCCACTTCCTTTAGACCTGCCCTGGCCCCCTGGCTTCCGCTCAGTCATGATGGACCATGACTTAACCAAGCATAGTAGGGGAACCTACTTTCTTACTTTTCAAGTTAATCTGTCTCCACAATGTGTAACATCACTCCATGTTTTATTTTGTTTTGTTTTGTTACTTTGTGATGCTTGGGGGAAAATTCTGAGTATTTTTGTTTTTTGCTTACTTTTTTTTTTTCTAGAACGAAGTCTTCAAAAGTTACCAGGCAACAGAATGCAAGCAAATAGAATGGTTTGTATTGAAGTTAAAACAATTTCAATCAATCACTTATTTGGTACCAACTATATTTAAGACATAGTAAATGGCCACTTGCAATGACAGAACTAAGGACTGTAGAAGTCAGGGTTTTCTCTCAATGATATATTTTGTCTGAAATTTATTTTACCATCTAGAAACACAATAGTGACAATTACAAATTTTAAAAGGACATTTAAAAAAATTAGCATCCCAATGAACATTAAAGACAATCCAGAAAAGAATGATTCTGTGTCATAATTTATATTTTCTTCAGTCTGTTCTAAAACCAGAGGTTGATCTTTGTGGGTTATGATCTTTCCAAGGAATCTTTTGTCCTCTGGTTTCGGGTTGTGTTTGGCCAATAGAAAAGCTTTAGCAGGAGACCAAAGAAAGAAGAATGAAGTTGAGGTATTTATCTCTCACAATCTTCCTGTTGAGTTAACTCAGGCTAGCTCTGGGCCTTGGCCAACTCTTCTCAAGTTGATTATACGCATGCAACTCTTTCTCTAGGCTCCAGTAACCACTCTCTTCCCCTGGCCCTCAGCCTTGTGTGTCTACTGTGCTTTTAGTTTCCCTACAGCCTACTCATAGCTTTGGGAATACTGTCTATTAAAATCTCTTCAAAGTATCCTAAGTTGAGTGTACCATCTGTTTCTTGCTAGGACCCAGGCTCATGTGTATCTCATGTCTGCTAAAGGAGAATATGGACCAGAGTTAGAGGAAGGAGCCAGTGGAGAGGAGGAGACAGAAAGTACATTAAAAAAGAGCCATAGATGTGTAATATGATCCTTTTCTTGGACTAGATGGGAGAGTGTGCTGTACGGAGTCCAGACATAAGGATCAGTCTTGAATAGCAAAGTCATCTTCTTGGATTGCAGGAAGAGACTAAAGTAGTTGCAGATATGTCCGTTTCACAGCTGATAATCATCATTTTCCTGGTGAGGTAGGAGTCGAAGTCATTTGCTCTTAGCAATGGAGTGAGATGGAGTAAGGCAAAGGACCCAAGGATTGTGTTGAAAGTTTTGAGCAGCCACTGCAGAAACGGAAAGAGATTTCTGACTTGGCACAAGTAAACTGGAATCAAAGAAAAGCCCAGGTGGTTCTGGAGACAATGATTCTGGCACCAATCCATCTACTGCTGGCAATTTCTCTCCAGCAACTCTTAGAATCCCTACTGTAAAAGTAGAAAAGTAGATGACAAAAGTCTTCTAAAGGTGCAGTTGCGAGACATGTAAGTTAAGCCTGTTAAGGTGTTAGCATAATAATTTAAAAGATTATGGGTTCTGGAGCCAAACAAAACCTCGGTGCAACTCTTTTCAGCTACACAACTTGAGGAAAAGTACCTCATCCTTCTTGGTCATAGTTTCTTCATGTGCAAACTGGAGATAATAATAGCATCTAACCATACAGCTTGTTTTTAGAATGAAATATGATTATCCACGTAAAGTGGCTAGTAACATGCCTTATCCCTAGAAAACACTAAATGTTATTTTTGTTATTACTAATAAAATATTGGGGGTAGTGGAGAAAAATGATAGTTAAATAAAGCAATGGAGATCTAGGCTACATGGGGAAGAAATCAAGCTGTAAAAGAGACTTGTGAATTGGGGGAACAAAAGAAAATGAGAGAATAAAGGTCAGAGTGAGATCTAAGTCCAGGGTGCTGGATGCAAGAGGAATGCCGGAAGACAGAAAGTTAGGAGTAGAAAATGGTTATTGGAGTTTGCGATTTCAGAGGTGATGCCAAGCTGGTCCAAGTTTATATTGTCCAACATACAGGATACCATGCTCCCTTTCATAGCCTGGAAGGCAACTCATCCATCACAGCCCAGATCATGTTGAAGACGAAAATGATCTGTGTTGAGGTAGCCATACTCTCAGCTTATGAAGGAGAATGGTTGATATAACAATCGTCAATAACAATAGTCAGGTCGACAAGGGAAAGGGAGAGGTTTTGATGGCATATTCATACCCTGTGACATGAGAGAATAATCATCTCTACTCAAGACAGCTACAAGAAGATATGGCATCCTTAGGAGAAGAGCTAGGTTTCAGTTGAAGTAATTCTAATCATAAAGCCATAAAGTGCTTTTATGATGGGGTACTATTGAATAAAATTTCAATTTAGTTTCTCAAAAATATGCATTTGTTAAATTTGCCATTTCTGTAGAAGTTTATTAATAAATATTGTATATAGTATGAATTAATTTATTGTAAATTAAAAAGTATGTTTTAATGGAAAAAATCAAATGTATGTATGATAAAATATGTATATGTATTAATAAATCTTGTTTTATGTAGTAATTTCCATTTTTCCCTTTCTTGGTTTGAGGATCAAACGTAAAGGTTGTTTTTTATGAAATTTATAATATGAACTTTAATAGTATGCTGACATAAGCAAAATATTTTACTTGAAAGCACATACCATGCAAGAATAATTAAATGAATTTCAAATTTCAAAAACAAGGGTCAAAGGAATTATGCAATATTGCAAAAGCAGTTCATGAGTTTTAAAAGTGTAGGCAAGTTAAGAAAAGTGTAGGCAACCCCCTAGGGTCCCCTCCCACTGTGGGAGCTTTTCTATCCTCTCAATAAATCCTGCTTTCTCACTTTAAAAAAAAAAGAAAGAAAGAAAAGTGTGAGAAAGAATTCTGTAAAGAGGCTAAAGATGCAGAAATCTTACTGATGATCCAGTAATATTTCTAACAAGGAAGGTAAGCAAGAGGCAGCAGAAAGAAGAGTTATGTAGGAGAAAGTCCAGAAGTAAGCAGAATAGGAGACGGGAGGATAAAGAAGTGGAGAGGCTGCCTTGTAGTTGACATGGGTGGCAGGATTAGACACAAAGTTTAACCTGGCTGGACTCAAGCTTTTGTTGGTGGCAGGCAGAGTCTTCCAGGAGACCACTGGCATGGTGAACTCACAGAGTATGGCCAATGTATCACAGATTTTGTTTGTTCTATTTTCCAAACAGAACCCTAGTGAGGTGCCATTTTGGTGGCCATGAAGAGAAAATTGAAGAGTGAGAAGCCACCACACCTGAAAGCAGACACTATGCAGAGAGAGAAGACAGGTTCAGAGAGCCCTGCCTTCCAGTTGAATTCACTGTAGCTGCAGTGATATGCAGGTGTGAGACTTGACACCACAGCTCTGGAGAGTACATGAGGGGGTCAAGGTCACTGGGTTCTGAAGAGGATGCTACTGGCCATAGGCTAAATATGAGCGATTAAACATAAAAATCAATTTTCAATCCCTCCTAAATCTCTATTAAAAACAAAACAGGCCAGGCTCAGTGGCTTAGCCTGTAATCCCCCAGCACTTTGGAAGGCCGAGGCAAGTGGACTGCCTGAACCCATGGGTTCGAGACCAGCCCAGACAACTTGGCAAGACCTCGTTTCTACAATAAATAGAAAATTAGCTGGGCATGGTAGCACACGCCTGTAGTTCTGGCTACTTGAAAGGCTGAGGCAGAAAGATCGCCGGAGTCCAGCAGGTCAATGCTGGGGTCTGTGAGAGTGCCACTGCCCTCCAGCCTGGGTGACAGAGTGAGATTCCAATCAAACACACACACACATACACATACACACACACACAAGATAAAAAGATTTACTTTTAAAGGCCTACATTTATGAAGACAAGTAAAATACAATTCTTCTCCTCCCTTCTAAGAAGACTGGATATCTCCTAGACAGTCTAGTTGGGATGACTCACAGGGATGCCAGACACAGTAAGGACCAGAGTCCTGCACAGAATTGTGGGAAAGCTTACATATAAACTAGCACAGTGAAATCGCCTTACCCATCCACCCAGTGAACCTGCCAATGGACACACTGTAAACAGAAATTACCTTTCAGGATTTTACTCTCAAATATTAAACACTGCCACAGATCATCAGACATTTGAGGAAAACCTAAAAAACAAATAACAGAAACCAAAACAAACCCAAAAGGTCCTGAAGGAAACAAACCATTCAAGGAGAAGAAAAAAATTTAATTATCATTGCTGTCCTCACAGAGATAAGAAACAGAACATGATGCTATTTTTAAAAAGAACATTCTAAGAACAAGAATTCTTGGAAATTAAAAATATAAGAGCACAAATAAAACACTCAATATAAGGAATCTGGAAGAGAAAATAAAATATTTTAAAGAATGAAACAAAAGTCAAAGAGATGACAAAAACACTGAAAAACTATAAAATTTGAAGAATCAGATCAGTATGTTCAATATCTAAATAATTCAATACCCAGAAAGAGGAATTAAGTAATGTATTAGTAATACAAAAGATTGCCCAAAACCACAGATCAGGAGTTTCCAGACTGAAATGGTCTGTCAAGGGTCCATAATGATAAATAATTTTTAAAAGATTTACAACTTGGCATATCATTATGAAATTTCAGAACTTTCAGGACAAAAAGAATCAAAACAATTCCAAAGAGAATACAAATTGTATCAAGAGATAGAAATCAAAATGGCAATGGCTTTCTTAATAACAACTGTAAGTCAATGAGTCAATTTCTTCAAATTTCTCATAGAAAATTTTGCCTAGAATTCTATACCCAGGCAAAATATTGAATGAGAAACTAAAACAAAGATATTTGCAGACATGCAATGTGAAAATTTAGTCCCAAGCAACTCAGGATTGATCCAGAAAGTTGGATAGCATCAGGGACAAAGAGAAGATTCTAAAGCTAATAAAGAATAAAAACACACTATATACAAGAAAAAAAAATCAATAACCAAAATACACCAGCTTAACTGGCAAAATCATGCTAGAATAAAATGGAACGTGGTCTTCAAAATTCTTAGGGAAAATCAGTTTCAATCTAGAATTCTTTATTCAACCAAACTATGAGTCAGGTATTGGAGAAGCTCAAGACGGGTTCATGCCCATGCTATACAGGTTAGCTATTAGGATTATTGCCTTATCCTGTGGCTATGAGAGAGCCATGCTGTTTCTCCCAGAAGGCCATAGCCAAAGAAACAAGCTGACAGAGTATAGCGACAGTAAGTTTATTAGACTAACAAAGGAACCAGAGAGTAGGCTACTACTTAGGTAGAGAAACTCCCACAAGTTGCTGGGGGGTCTCTTTTTATGGTTAGTCTAAACTATATGCTAAGAAAGGGGTAGAATATTGATGGATTTTTCCAAGACAGAGTCAAGAAGTTCTTGCAATAAAGAATTTCTTCTCTTTTTGGATCATGTCAGGTAACTTCTGTAAGTTGCCATGGCAATTATAAACCATCATGGTGAGACAGGAGTGTGATTTAGCATGCTAATGCATTATAATCAGCGTATAATGAGCAAAACGTTTAGGCAGAGGGCAAGGGCATCGCCATCTTGGTTTGAGCCCATTTCTTCCAGTTCTCAGCTACATCCTGTCTTATCAGCGAGGCCTTGTAACTTGCATCTTAGAGAAGGAATCAGCCCTGCTATTTGTCTTAAGGAACTAGCCCTGCCTAACTCCTATCTCACAGGTGCCACACCTCTAGCTGCTATAATATTTACAAGCAGAATTAGGATATATGATACAGACCAGGCACTGCACAATAGGAGAGGTATAAGAGAGGGTTACGTGAAGCCTAATGTCAGTGGTGCTCTCTGGAGCTGTTCAGTTTTGAAACGGTTACAATCGTAGTGGCCAGAAAGAAATAACCTTCTTGCAGTTTAGGTTTGAAGATTACAAACCTGTAAAATGATATTCAGTATCTTATGTTTTGGAAAGAGCCAGACAGAAATCTGACACTTAATGAATAAGTTCAATTATCATACAGAAATGCTGTGAAGCTGGGGATGCTGTTTCAACATACATGTGCTGATCATATTTTTCCCCTTTTAGCCATCTATCGATTCTAAATAAATGTGAAAAGAGTATAGGCAAAGACTTTAGATGCTTCAAAGAATTACTCATTCTGGGTTCTAAACCATTACCAAAGCTGTTATCTATAATTCATTAGTAAAAGCACATGATCTGATCTCTTTGGGTGGGGTAAGGATGAAAGAATGGAGCACAATGTGGGAGTGAACTGGATTGCTTTTCAGAGGAAACCTCCTCCGGGCTTGATTGTCAAAGTTAGCCAATCTGAGATTTGAAAACCTCAAAGCAAAGTGCACCTCAATTAAAATTCAAAAGAAAAGCAAATAAAAAATATTTCATTAGAAAATTTCAGAATCTCAAAAAATATTACAAGCTGAATATCAGGATAGATAAAGGCCTTGAAAATAGATGAGAATTTAGAATATGACAGTTATTTAAATAGCATTTAAGTGCCACTTCAAGTATGCATTTCTCAGTTATTAAAATCTCCTAAATGTACTCTTTGTGTATGTTCCCCTTTCCACCTTTGCATGAAGTATCTTCCTGTCCCCGGACCCTACCCAACCTTCTGATCAAAGCTCAAACTTCAACCCCTTAACCTAAACCTTTTCTGATCCCCCCAGTCTATGGGTTTCTGTCTTTTTTTTTTTTTTTTGATACTAGATATACCTAAGGAAGTAGAAGGTCTTATTTCATCAATTAGGCTTTAGGTCTCTTTAGAGTAAAGACCTTGATTAGGACTCCACATATCTGGCAGCATGTAGCAGAGTGCTGAAACACAGTAGGCACTCAGCAGATCCTCGGCAACTATTTTTCTTTGCAAAATAAGAAAAGGAATTGCTTTTCTTGCTTGAAGGAAAAGTATTTGTTTAATTAGGATCATGAGGCATGACCACAGATTCAAAAACTTGAAAAAGTCGTTATTGTATAAAGTGAAATGTTAAAAACACTAACCACTTTTTCATACAAAATATCGTATTTAGGCTATAGCATTTTAATACAATACTAAAAATGTCTAAACATGGCCATAGTCTTGCCAGCTTGTAACACGGTAACCCCAAGTCTGAGAGGACTTGGGGGTTATGTTTACCTATTCCAAAGAAGTCACCTGGAGGTCCAGTAAGGAAAGACATTGATTTATTAAAACTTAGGAGAGGCACCGATGGCAGCTGAATGGTGAAGCATTCACACCTCGGGTCAATATAGCAAGCAGTTTTATAATCAAAACAATCAAGTTAATTATTCAAATCCCTATCTGGTATTTACAATTACATTGATTAAGCATGATGACTACATTATTTTCAGCTTTGCTTGGTCACCTGCATCCCATGACTCATTACTGGGAATATGCATACCCCTCGAAACCAACCTTGGCCATAGGCTGCTGCTCCCTGAGGGAGGGGGCAGAAAGAAACCAGATTTAGAGGGAAACAATCCATGCCCAGACAATACTCCCATACTGCTACAGAAACAGCATTGGAAATTCTTTCCTATGACACCCTTCTTATTTTCCAAGTTGTCACACTTTCCCACGTGACTTTCTTTCTTTCTGGTTATTCCTCGTCTATTTTAGTTAAGGACTTATCTTCCACTTGAAATGTGGGAGCCCCTCTAAGCTCATTCCTAGGTTCTTAACTTACTATACACTCTCTTTTAGGCCACCTTATTATCTAAGCCCATAGCCTCAAACACCACAACAGTTCTAAAATTCACATCTACAGTCCAGACAGCTTTACTAAGCTCTAGAATCATGTATCTAACTGCCTTCTCTGGGTGTTTCATAAGCACCTCAAAATGAGCTTGCTCCAATTGAACTCAAGATCTAATCTCCTCAGATGTGTAGGTCAGAAAATGGCCTCATCATTTGTTCAGTGCTATAAGCCAGTAACTCTAAGATTTCTCCATCCAATCTGTCTTCAGGTCCCCTTTCCCATACCTCATTAGTGTTACTCAAATAACAACCCATTTTCCTGCCACTATCCAGTGCAATCTATTATTACTGCCAGCCCCCTAACTGGTCTCTCTGGAGCCAATCTTATAAACCACCCAATCCATTCTCCATGCAACAGTCAATATCATCTTTTAAAAATACAAATATAACATTACTCCCCCCACCCGGGCAACTTGGCGAGATCTCGTCTCTACAACAAATCAAAAACTAGCCGGGAGTGGTAGCGTGCACCTATCATTCTGGCTACTTGGAAGGCTGAGGCAGAAGGATATCAGGAGCCCAGCAGGTCAAGGCTGTGGTGGCCGGCAGCGTGCCACTGCCCTCCAACCTGGGTGACAGAGTGAGACTCCAACTCAAAAAAAAAAAAAAATTACTCCCAGGCTGGAAGCCTTCCACTGTTTTATTTTCAGACTTAGAATAATGTTTGTAGAGGGCACCATGATGTATACCCAGATCCTCTGAAAGTATAGCAGCTGAGGATTCTCAGCTGAATCCCTCTCCAGGACTCGCCCTAAGGTGAAGAAAGCCACTCAATCAAGACCGCACATCCTTCCTCACAGCGGTTCTCATTAGACCACTGGTCAGTTGGTTGTTGGGAATGTATAAAGGCCCAGCCCCCTCACCTAAACTGGTGACAGTTCTGAGAAGACTTCCAAGTTCCTCACAGGATGGACTGACATGTTTCTCGAGACTACGTCATAACTCAATTTAATCTCGCTCCCCGGTCTATTTTCCTCACTCCTTTACAGTTATTGATTCCCAGAGTCCTCGCCAATAAACTCCCTGCATGCTAATTTGCATCTCGGAGTCTGCTTCTTGGGGAGACTGACTTGTGATTTATATGATTGAGAAGCCCATATATCATCTGACCTCTGCTGACGTCTATACCTTGCTTCCTCAACTCTCTACTCCTGTCTTTCTGGTCTTCTTTCGGCTCTTTTCTTTTGTTTTAGATTTCATTTATTTATTTATTTGAATAAGTGGGGTACAGTTCAGGGTTGGGTATACAAATATTCATTGTGCAGGTATCCTTGTTGATGAGGTATGCTCCCCCACCCCCACTGCCCCCGGCAGTTTTCCACTGCTGCCAATCCCTTTCTTATAGTATTACGATAGTTGTTCAAGGTCTACTTATGAGTGAGAATATGTGATACTCAGTTCTTTGTTTCTGTGATAGATCACTCAGTATTATACCTTGAACATGGCATTTTTCTTCCTGCCTCAGAATCTTTATATGCCTTGGCCTCTACCTAGGATATTCAATGCCAGTTCCTCTCCACTCCCTAATCACTTCACCTCTTTAACTAATTAATTCTTACCCTATATTCAAATCTCAACTTCAGCTCAAGGAAGTCTTCCCTGGCCCTTAAAGACAGCTGGTTTCCCTTTTATCAGCCCTCATAGCCTATTATACTTCTCTTTCAAGGTACTTTAAAGTAGCTATGATGAAATATTGTGTAATTAATTGTGAAATATTTATCTCCCTTGATATAACATCAGATCCAATCTCTCTTGTTTGCCACTATAATTTTAGCTTAGAACTTTGCACATAGTAGCCGCTCAAAAAGTACTAATATATATATATATATGCAACATGCTCAATGATCAGTCGTGTAGCTAGAATTATGTAGTCCAATCCCCTTCTGATAATAGTAAACAAAGGAAGATAAAGTAGTCACAAAAGTCATATCACTATATCTACACAGGAAGGATATGTTTATAGCTTAATCCAACCCCTGGCCTCCTAATGATAACAGAACCCATCTCTCTTAGCTTTCCAACAATGAAAGAATTCCAGAGGTTATGTAAGAAATTATAACCACTATACAAAATTGCCAAAGCCCATCAGCAAAGAAATACAATAAGATAAACCTTACTAGGAATGTGTTTGGGGTAAAAAAATAAAAGGGGGTGGTGGGGACGGGATTCAGTATGTGTTAGGAAGGGGTCCAGGCTTGGTGACTCAACCTGTAATTCCAGCACTTTAGGAGGCTGAGGCGAATGGATTGCCTAACCCCGTGGGTTCGAGACCAGCCTGGGCAAGTTGGCAAGACCCCGTCTCTACAATAAATCAAAAATTAGCCAGGCATGGTAGTGTACACCTGTAGTTCCAGCTACTTGGAAGGCTGAGGCGGAAGGATCGTCGGAGCCCAGCAGGTCAACGCTGGAGTGGCCGTGAGTGTGCCACAGCCTGGGCGATGGAGTGAGACTCCAACTCAAATAAAAGGGGGGGGTTTTGACTAACCCCAAATAGAGTAAAGACCCTAAATAGTAAGGAATGTTACATATTGAGAAGAAAAATGGAAAAAAAAACTAGACATAAAGATGCCTAAGCGTGTTGTGGTGATGTGGCAGAAAGTAATGTGGATGTATATAACTCACTTTATATTTTTGTAATATATATAAAATCAGCTAGAATGTGGCTCTTTCACCTATGTCTAGAGTGTAAACACAGAAGACAGTAATAAATAAGTTAACACTAGCAATCACTAAATATGCCAGAGTTTTCAGACTCTTCTACAATCTAGTTTTGAATGTTGGAGTTGAAAAGAGAGCTGGTCTACATGGACAAAGCTTTCATCAGGACCTTTCCATAGCACAATTCTAGAACACACCGTTCACATTGCATCCTATGTGAATGGCTCCCCCTGCAGTTGGGCATTGTGGCAGCCATGGTCATAGAACGTGGTTGATGAATTTCAATAGTCGTTATTATAATTACATCTTTGGGATTGCAGGATGACTGCAAATAGACGTGGGGCGGCAACGTTTCATCACGTGCCCAGCAGTCAAGTTTCACAATAAATGACTGTAGGAAAAGTTGGAGTTAGGAGCCTGGGGTAGAAAATCAAGGAGGAAGCCTGGATCAAGCAAGGATAACTCTGGGCAGTACATGGGAAGCAAGTCCAAGATGACGCATCAGTATTCAGGAATGAAGAAGCATTACTGCTAAAGTTTTGAATGTCACTATGAAGTCAGGACCAAGAAGTGGACCAAGAGTGAAGAGAAATGTATAAAACCAGAAGCTAAAAGTCAACAGAAACCATGGAAGAACTGAAGATAATTCCAGAATAAGCCTCAGAGTCAGAGGAAACAGTTAGGAGTGAAAGAGGTAATTTTGCCAGTGTTGTACTTAGATGCCAGTGGGTGTGGAACTCTGCGAAGGCTCAGAAAGATTGCTCTGGGGGTGCTGCTATGGGGTGTTCCTGAAACTGCCCTTCCAGCCCTCTATAGTACCGTGACTTTTCCATGGCAGAGGAAAATATAGGCAGCTAATAAAAGCAAATGTGTGTCTTGAGCATCGATGACTCTCATTCATCGAAACAGGCATCTTGGCTCATTCACAATCAAATTTGGCCTTCCTCTTTGAGAGAAGTTGAGTACAGGGATTTTTTTTTTTAACCTGAATAATGGTCTCAACTATCCTCTCAGTGTCAAAGGCAGACTGAATGCAAGCAAGGCATCTGTGACGAATCAAAGCAGGCTTACCCCCACCCCAATCTTCCAAATCCAAACACTTCACCAGAAGTTTCTTTGGCTGCGATGAGCCTAAACCTCATTACAGGGGCCTTCTGCAAGGCCTCCAGGAACAGGAAAAGGACCCATTGCCATTTCAAGACAGCATAAGTGTGATGGTTAATTTTTAGGTGTTAACTTGACGGGATCAGAGGATATCCAGATAGCTGGTAAAGCATTATTTCTGGCTATGTCTGTGAGGTGTTTCCAGAAGAAACTGGCATTTGAATAAGTGGACTGAGTAAGGAAGATGCACCCTCACTCCATGTGAGCAGACACCATCTAATTAGATGCGGACCCAAATAGCACAAAGTCCAGAGGAAATAGTGGATTTTCTCTCTCTCTCTCCTGGAGCTAGGACACCCTTCTTCTTATTACCTTGGACATCAGAACCACAGGTTCTTCAGCCTTCAGACTCCAAGTGGCTTAAACCAGTTCTTCCCATATTCTTAGGCCTCCAGGCTGAGAGTTACAAAATGGCATGGAAAAGGCACATTGGCTTCCCTGGTTCTCAGACCTTTGGGATTAGCCTGAATTATGCTACTGGTTTCTCTGGGTCTCCAGTTCTCAGATGACATATTGTGGGACTTCTCAGCTTCCATCATAACATAGGACAATTTCCCTAATAAATCCCCTCTCATCTATCTATCTGTCTATCTATCTATCATCCATCCATCCATCCGTCCATTCATCCATCCATCCATCCATCCATCCATCCATCCATCCATCCATCCATCTATCCTATCCGGTTTGTCTCTCTGGAGAACACTAATACAATAAGTGAACCACATAGTAATCTCAAAATAAACAGCTTTCTAGCCGGGCATGGTAGTGCACGCCTGTAGTTCTAGCTACTTGGAAGGCTGAGGCGAAAGGATCACCAGAGCCCAGCAGTTCGAGGCTGTGGTGGCCAGGAGCGTGCCACTGCATTCCAGTCTGGGTGACAGAGTGCAACTCCAACTCAAAAAATAAATAAATAGAATAAAATAAAAAGGAAAAAAATAAACAGCTTTTTTTCAAGACACTGATCTTTAACGTTGTGTCTGGTACAACCTTGAAAAGGAGGAAAAGAAATTGATGCCTGAGTTCACATACAACTTGGAGATCAAGTATCTGCTGCATTTATTTTAAATTCAGTAAAACGGGGTGAGCTGTGCAGTGACACAGATGGCAAAGAGAATGAAGTAATGTGGGGCAGGAAAGGAGAGAAGGTAAGGTGGGAAGATAGGAAGAACGACCAATGACCCATCTCATTCAATTGCCAAGGCCCTCTAAAACCTCTTCCAGAACGTTCTCTGTGGATCTTACATTTTTAGTGGAATGCCAAGCTGAGTTTACTCTCTTCGCTATCCAATTCAAAAGGCTGAGCTGAGTGCCAAGCTTTCTTCCCCCTCGGTAACTACACCGCAGGATGGGACCGACACCAGCAGCAGCAAGTTCCTGGCTCCACGCCAGCTGCTTTATTACTTATTAACTTATTTTATACAGCCTGCATCATGGCAAGAAAGCTTTCTTTAATTATCAACAGGAATGCAGAAGCCACAAGGCGAAATCAGAGCCAGAGAACTGCGGCTGCGCTGATTACACCACGGCTCTTATCAAAGCGGACACAGGGTTGGAGCTGTGCAGATAGGATGCTGGAAGCTTCGGGCAGCGCGTGGGAGGAAACCTGGAAGGCAAGCTCCACGCTGGGTAATTGTGCTCAAATGAATTCTCAACAAAGAAGGGTTTTTTTTCTTCTTCTTCTTCTTCCCTCTTCTTTCAGTTCAGGGAAGTTGAACCTCAAGTTGCCAGAGACAACATACAGACGAGTTGCCACCTTGATATACAGGCAGCCAGCACGGAAGAATGGGTTGGGCTGGAAATGTTGAAGCAGGGAGAGAGAAGTGATCATTAAGCAGAGGCACTGGCTGAAAGGCAGTTTTAAGCCTTTGCATAAGCACTGAAAATTATCATGGGGCCTGTCTTATGAGCAAGCAGAGTTGGCAGCAACTTACTGGGTGGGCTGGAGAATGTCTGGGCGATCCTTCCCCTGCACCCTTTTGAGTTCCATGGTGTCTAAGAAGTCATCATTCAGGGATCAAATTAAGGACCGCCTTCTCCCTTAAGTTACTGACACCTTCCCAGAGCTGCATTTGTCCCAGCAAAACTTTTACCAGCAAAAGCACTTGGTGGAAAGAAGTGAAAGGAGGCACAACAGAATGCTACTGGAAAAGATGTTGGGAGTATGAAAAACAAACCACCCACTTCCCTGACTTGTCAAGCACATGGAATTTCCAGAACGTAGCATCTGAAGAATCTTCTGATTCTGCCCTAAAGTATAATTCTGTTTGGGAGAAATTTTACATCTCATGCCTTTGGTTAGGCCCCAAAGAGAAGACATACCTTAATGCCAGACAACAGAAACAGAAAAAAATAAATAAATGCAAGGAGCCATTGAGCATTTGTTTTCAGCAGACACCTATAGAAAGAAATTTTGTTTCCTCTTATCAGGAGACCCTACCACACACCAAGACCTAAAAAAAAAAAAAAAGGAAAAACCTCGCCATATAGAATTAAGATATTGAGGTGGCAGAAAAAGCACCCCACTAAGAGACAAGCAATCATGTTCTACCTGGTGGCTATCACAATGAAAGACTAGTGGGTACAGAAATGTATGTATCAGGTACACCAGAGGGCAGGTGAAAATTTACACCAGAAGGTTGGTGAAATTGTAGGAAAGAGGTGAACGATAACAATTTAACAGTGAAAAATTTGGGGAGCCAGAACAACATCTTAGGACTGAATGAGTTTGTGAAACTGTGTTAAAAGAAAAGGACAGGATCAGGGAGGTGGTGACATCTCATTCATGATCTCTGGCAAAAAGCAAGACAAATGCTGAGTCACAGGAACATGTGAGGAGAATGCACTAAGGAAACGGAGAAAAGAAAGTAAAGAAGAGAAAATAAAATTAGTTTTTCTATGTTTTACAAGAAGTTAAAGCATATTGTAAAAAACATTTGGCTTGCTTGACAGAGAAAAATGACTGTAAATGTGTATAGTATGTAAGTGTTTTTATAACAAGAAACACCTGGAAGATGAAATACACTGAAGTACTTTGGAAAAATAATGGTAGGCTTTGGCCCCCTTCCCCACTTTGGGGAGGTGAATCTTTTCCCTCCCTTCACATTCTCTCTCAAGTTTACTTTTAAATAAACTTTTCTTTCTTTGCAAAAAAAAAGAAAAGAAAAAACAATAGTATGCGTAAGGTATTATTAAGATAACTGGATTTTCCCCCTTATCCAAGATGTTGTCCCACAATTTTTTTCCCTTGGCCCTTTCTTTTTGCATTTCTTTCCATTTTCAGACATGTCCCGAGCTTCCCTATCCCCCCAAAAAAAATCCCAAAAGGCATATTTCAATGCTTTCTTCTTTCCTCCTCCACTTCACTCCATCTTTTGCTCTGCTAAAGTAGCCAAAACATTTCTGCACACGTGGTATTTACTTGCTACCTTCAGTTTCCACACAAATCCTCCCTGTTTTTTGCCCTCACTTCTTAATTCCAGCACTCTGGCATCTACCTCCCCGCTT
Source organism: Cephalopachus bancanus (assembly GCA_027257055.1). Classification (NCBI taxonomy): domain Eukaryota; kingdom Metazoa; phylum Chordata; class Mammalia; order Primates; family Tarsiidae; genus Cephalopachus; species Cephalopachus bancanus. Next base: position 1,569,103 of record JAPVLO010000120.1, on the reverse strand, counting down.
TATTGAAATGTATTATACTTCCGTGGTGTAAGAGCCTCCTTCCAACCACACCCAAACCCTTTTCTCACACTTCATTCTCTTAATTTCTCTGCCACATTTTATACTATTGCAAATTCCCAGCCTTCATAATTTCCCCCAACTTGATCTCAGATTCTTCTCTTTCTCTTTTACTGTGCCTTCCCTCGACCCAGAGTGTCAATATTGTCTATGTACAGCTCTTCCTACAGGAGAGCAAACCAAAGCAATCCCTCAAAGCCTTACACTTTGGAGATATGTTTCCATCGTTTCTGACCCACACAAAACATTTAAGGGTGTGTGGGTGGATTTTGGTCAGTGTCCAGAGAATCTTCTATGTTTTCAGGTTGCTTTTTTTTTTTTCCCATTTTATTAAGATGACTACAAATCACAGTAACCCAGAAGCTATGCTTTATTCTGAGTATTTTGATCAGTCTAATTACTTTCTAATCTCAACTTTGTCTCCAAAAATGATGTAGCTTTGTAGATAGTATAGCAGATGGCTAAAAAGATGGCATGGGACTGGACTTTATTTATTGTCCCACCCTCTTTTCTTTGATTTTTGGAAACAAACAAGCCCTGAGTCCTCCTCACCATCATCGATACCAAATATATAATAGACTCTGCAAGTATACAAAATAAACAAGCAAACAAAAAAATTTGGACAATAATGTCTCTGAGGAAGAAAATTGGATAGCTGGGTGAAGGGATGAAAGAGAGATTTACTTTTCACTAAAGCAGTTCTACCTCTTTACTCATGTGCTGTAATCATGTACTATATATGAAAACAGCAATTTCAAAATAGAAGATGCATGAAATACTTTTGCTAGACCCTACTGATCTAAAGAAATAGAGACATAAATCCTGCTCTCAAGGAGCTTACCATATCACGGACATTATTTTAAAAGGAAATAACAGGTTATCCTGACCACTCCAGAAACTCACTGCCTAAAATAGGAGCCAAGTTATTTAACTACTCTGACTTTAGTTTCTTTATCTGGAATGGGAAGAGTGAATAAAATAAACATTGATCTCATTTCATTCATTTATTCATTCATTCATTCAATTTATTTATCTACTCAAGACATTTTTATTGAGGACTGTATTAGTTGGCTTTTGCTACATAACCCTTCCAAAACTTAGCTTCAAATACAAACTATTTACTTAACTCATAATTTGAAAGAGGAGCAATTTAGGCTGGGCTCAGCTGGAAGGTTCTTCTATTAGTCTCACTTGGGCTCACTTATATGTATACAGTCAGCAAAGGTGACTCTACTTCTGGGGCTTGGCTAGTTATTGGTTAGGGCAACAGAGGCACTTGGGTCACGTGGCTCTTGTGTGGTCAGTTAACCTGGGTTTTTTTCACATAATGTCCTGGGATTACAAAGCAGCAAGATGGCAAAATCTCAATGAAACAGCACTTTTCAAGTCCCTGCTTGTGTCACATTAGTTAATGTCTCATTGGCAAAGTTGAGTATCGTTCAGATTTAAGGAGTAGAGGCAGAGACTCCAAACATGAAGAAAATAGCTAAAAATTTCATTGCAAGTGAGTATGGAAGAGGGAGGAGAATGATTTGTGATCATTTTGGCAATCTACCACAAGCATGTCTTTGCACCACATCTGTACCTTGATGGAACTTACATTTAGCCTTCCTGCCACTGAGTTTCTACCGCCAGCAAATGATCATTACAAAAATCTGGTGTGAAACAGACCATGGGACAATTCCTGGAAGAGAGGTGATTAGGTCAACAAAATTATTATGGTGAGGTAAACAAAACCTTTTTGAGATAGGCTATTCTGGCCAGATGTTCCAGAATGTTTATTTGTTGTTGTTGTCATTAAAATTTTACCTAAAGTAATCTATTTGCAAACCTAAATTACAGCATTACGGGCTGTGGATCCTTAAGAGTTGAAAGAAGCTGTGACCATTAACAGGTTTTTCTTATTGAGGCTCGTGGGATTTTTTTTTTTTTTTTTTTTAATTTTTAACTACAGCTTGTGAAGCAATAAGCTCTATGTCTCCCTGACCCCTGGAAATGGCAGAAATCAATCAACTAACAATGAGTCCTAAACACATACACTGTTCCTAGCACTGTGCCAGATATCGCAGGGAAGAAATAAGGCAAAATACCATCCTTCCCATCTGGAAGCTTGGCATGCAGTTTAGAAAAAAATATATAACGTATCCAAAGAAAAATAACTAACAATACCAGGTAGCAAACTAAATGAAGATGTTGAATACACAGTTCCCTCCAAATATAAAGTTTCTCCAGATGTTCCAGCTGTTCTTACACTATCTCCTCCCCATTTCCTGCCGTGTCAAGGGTCCCCTAGTAAATTACTGTGGAGAGGAAATGTTCCTCCACCTGACATGACGGCGCTCCTTCACACTCTTTCACACACCTGCTCACAACTTCATATCCCTCACACACCTGTCATCACCCACAGGACACCCCCTTCTCTCTCTCACACGTCAGCCTATAAATTCACATCCTCATTTTTCCACTTAGATAAGACCTTCCCTCCCAAACACACAAGTCAGAATGGAGAGGAAATGACCCTTTAAAAAATAGGAGAAAATATGCAGTAGCAAATGTTTCTACTTTTCCTCCTGTAGGGCAGCAGCTCTAAAGAGAAACCAAAGTCCATTTGGACAATGACCCCAGGGGCAAAGAACCTTGAAAAGGGAAGATTGCCTCCTGGAGAGAGCACTTTCCAAGGGCCTGTGGGCCCTCAGTTCTAAAGATGGTGTTGATGTTTCGTGTTTTGTAATTTGAGGCGTGATCAGTACAACTCTGAGTTTTCTTATCTTCCAAAGGAAAATGATGAATATCACATTTCCCTCATCTACTTCAGAGGGTTCTTCTAATTTTTCAATGTGATAAGTGTATAAAAGGGTTCTATAAAATGTCAGTTACGGTATCAGTGGGTTAGAGGATGTACCTAAAATCGGGGATGGTACAAAAAATGTTTATTGACTGATATGCCATTGGCACGAACTAATCAAAGAGGACACATAATTAGTCAGAATAAACCCTGATGCTTATCTGCAGACTATCAGTCCGTCTCTGCAGATCAACATATGATATATTAGGAGAAGAGGCATAACCAGAAAAATAACGAAATAAGCACATGGATAAAGACCCTCTGGGGCCTGCCCCAGTTCAAAAATAAATATTTGTTATGACATTCTTAGATTCCTAAGGCTAATATAATTTTTAAAGATGTTGAAACCCCAAATTTAAAGAAAGCATGGCCAAGCTCTATTCACAATAGCAAAAACATGGAACCAGCCATGCTGCCCACAGAAGCTGGACTGGATAAAAAAAAAAAATGTGGTACAATACACAATGGAAAATTATGCAGCCATAAAGAAGAACAAACATATTGGATGGATTTAGAGTCTATCATACTCAGTGATCTATCACAGAAACAAAGAACAGAGTACCATAGGTTCTCACTCATAAGAGAACTTTGAACAATTATCAAAATACTACAAGAAAGGAATTGGCAGTAGTGGGAAACTGCCAGGGGAGGGGATGGGATTGGTAGTCGAGGGAAATTGCCAGGGGAGGGAGGGGCACAACTCATCGACAAGGGTACCTGCATAATGAACATTTGTATACCTAACACTGAATTGTACCCACATTTTTTAAATAAAATAAAAAATAATAAAAATAACATCTACCATAATGCTATAAAAAAAGGACTGACAGTGGTGGGAAACTATGGGGGGGTAGGGAGGGGAGGAGAGGTAGGACTAACGGTAGTCAATATCTGTCTGGGGATGGGGAGACACCCCTTATTAACAAGAGTGCCTGAACGATGCACATTTGCATACCTAACCCTTAACTGTACCCCACAATTTTATAATAAAAAATATAAAAATTAAAATAAAATAAAGAAAGCATGATCATAATTTTAAAAAATAATGAAATGGAGGTGTGAATTTTAATAGTAATATTTTCATACATTTTTAACCATTGTAGACTTCTGCATACTTTCATTTACAAACCGACTAAATATCAAATGGCTATCAATTCCTATGTGAATGCCTTGTCTCACCAGTGCCAAATGAAGTTTTGTTTCCTTGAGACCGATAGTCAAAAAGTTTTCAAAAAAGTTACACACACATCTGAAGATACCATATTTTAAAACGTTAAAATAAATCAGATGCATATAGCACTTTGCACCAGTGAACTTCAGAGCAGCTAATATGTGAGATGTTCTCATAGAAAATAGAAAAAGTCTGACTTTAGTCCCCTGTAAAGCCCCACTGCTGGGGCTGATACATATCTAGGCATGTCTGGCAAACTGATGTGCTTGACTTGCCAAATGTCTATTTGAATGAGGGATGAAGAAACCTCCCAGGGGGAATTCATTCCAAGAGAAGAGAAGGTCAAGCAGATAAGCATGGCTGATGGGGTCAGGGAAGGGACAATTTCTAAGGTCAACATGGTGTTTGTCACTAGAATTTGTGGAAGTGGTGGGGGTAGACGGCTCCGGGAGGGGAGAATTTGGGGATTTCGGTTGTTAAATTTGGAGGCATAACCTACACTGCCTTGGTAAACCCCTGTGCACCCACAGCCATACCCACCACCTTTCTGTCCATCCCTGGGACCTCAAATATCCAGTGCTAACACAGCTCAGCTGGACACAATGCTGTGGCCCCCAGGGTAGCTGTGCACGGGAGAAGCCCCACCAATGCCCAGCAGATGGCAGCGGTGCCTGGCCAAGGCAGCAGGGTCTGCGGACGTTGCTCCCTAGACGCCAGAACCTGCAAATTGGATGTGAGGAAGGGGAACCCAAGGTTCTGGAGGACATACTTAATTACTGGGGAATGTGGGAGAGCCCCTAGGCTCAGGGCTCAGGCCATGCCTCCTCTCCATTTCCTCCCATTTTTAAGGTGCTCTCATCAAGTCTCGTGGTTTCAAAGGCTATCTCTATGCCAGCAACTTCCATTTGGACTTCCCTTCCAGCCCTTTCTCCTGCACATCAGACTCACGTATACCCAACTGGCTACTGGGTATCTCCATTTGGACATCAAACTTTAAATATCTAAAACTGAACTCCCAATCTTTTCTCTTCAAAAACATCTTGAGCCTGCAGCCATCTTTATCTCGGTTGATGGAAACCTCAGCCCTTCAGCCAGCTGGTCCGGACAAAAACCTGGCCATCATTCTTCCTTACATTTCGTATCCCATTCACCAGCACATACTAAAACCCAGTAACTTCTTACCATCTCCACAGCTTCTAGTTTGGTCTAAGGAACCATCATCTCTGGCCGGGATCACATCAATATATGAGGGCATGGAACTGAAATTCAAACACTTCTCTTTCTAGTCCCAGGAGAAAAAAAAAAAAGGTGGAGGGACCCAGTAATTTAGTTGCTATTGAAAGCAGGAAATTAGAAAACTCATTAAGTGAACTCCATAAGGCGGTATATGTTAAACATCCCTCAAGTAGAATTAATGTAAGCAGGATCCTTCCTATCCAAAAAAAAATTTTTTTTTAACCACCTTGTTTCAGGATTCCTCATACAGCTCCCTCACATCCAGTCTTTCCTGACAACACTTGCCTGTGGGGACCTTTTTTGGCCCTGCATCCTAGAACACTTACAGTACATGCAGCTTGTGTAGTATTTGATTACATTCCATCTTGGATTGTGCACTTATCTTTTCACAGGTGTTAATCTTATTGCTCCAGCTGAATAATGGGGCAGAGAGGCCTTGGCTTGAACCACAAGTGGAATTCAGACACGTCTGAGCAGTCTGGCCTGTGTGATGACTAATAGGTGGGGCCGCCATATGTTATTTGCATATGAGGTTTTTGCTGAAGACTTTGGGAATGTGCGTGTGTGTGTATTCCAAGTGAGAGAGGGCAATACAGAGAATATAGGAAAGCCTTGTGTGTGACCTTAGCTGTGAGTCCTCTGCTGAGCCTTTAAATTCAAGACTGAGTCCAGTAGAAGGAAAAACTGCTAGCAGAGCTGAGGGATTTTTTTTTTTTTCTCTTTGAGCAAGTCTTGAGACCAGGGTGCTCAGCAATCCTGCTTTGATGCCCATATGCTCCAGGGGAGCAGAGAACGGGTAAGCCAGGCATGCTGGCACTTCTCAGCATGACTCAGTCTCGCAGTGGTTCAGGGAGGCCTAGAGCCCCTGAGAGCAGATTTGAACCCCATTAAAAACAAAGAATTCTGAGCCACCTTCAATAACAGATGGACTAATTTTTTTTTTTTTTTTGAGTTGAGGGTCTCACTTTGTTGCCCAGACTAGGTGCAATGGCATGATCACAGCTTTCTACAGCCTCAATTTCCTGGGCTCACACAATCCTTCTGCTTCAGTATCCTGAGTAGCTTAGTAACTGGAATTACAGGCGTGTGCCACCACGCCCAGCTAATTTTTTGTATAGATGAAGTCTCGCTATGTTGCCTAAACTGGTCCCTAACTCCAGGGCTCGAGCAATCCTCCTGCCTCAGCCTCCCCAAGTTCTGGGATTACAGGCATAAGCCACCGTGCCCAGCAGGGCTAAAATATTTACTATTGGCATTTCACATAGCTGGGTTGACTCCCTTTTGTATCCCCATTGAGGGCAGTAGGGGATTGCATGGAGGGTTACACTTTTACCTAGTTCAGGGAGTTAACCTGACCTGGCGATATTTAAAGTATTACTTTGACAGTGACCTCACTTGTACCTACAGACCAGTGAGGCTTGAGGAGTTAGGACCCTAATACAAGCCCCATAGGTGGAAGACCTAGGGCATCCACTTATCTAGAGCATCCCAAACCATTCTTATAGTGGATTCTGATTAAATGGACTTTTCAGAAATAAGAATAAGTAACAAATGTCTCTTTTGAATCAGGAATATCAGAATCCAAAGTGGAGATCAGATCCAATTTTTAGCAGTGGTTTGGGAAATTCATTTAATCTCACTAAACTTAATTGTCTTTATAAGAAAAAAATTAGTGGCCAGGTACGGTGGCCCAGCACTTTGGGAGGCCGAGGTGAGAAGATTGCTTGAGTCTGCAGGTTCGAGACCAGCCTGGGCAACATGGTGAGCCCTCGTCTCTACAGTAAATCAAAAATTAGCTGGGCATGGTAGCGCGCACCTGTAGTTCTGGCTACTTGGAAGACTGAGGTAGAAGGATTGCTGGCACCCAGCAGTTCAAGGCTGCGGTGACCGGGAGCATGCCATTGCGCTCCAGCCTGGGCAACAGAGAGACTCCAACTCAAAAAGAAAAGAAAAGAAAAGAAAAGAAAAAAGCAGTAATTCTTAGCCTGACTTCTTGAATGGTTATTTTGGTAATTCGCTGAGGTCATGTATGTGAAAATGCTTTTAAAAACTATAACGTACTACAAACTTGAAATATTATTTTTATAATGTATCTACACATGTATCTTACTGAAGAATCAGGATTGAGACAGTCATTGTAATAATATATTTTTCTAAATATACTTTATTAGCTAGATATTTGGAACAAAACAGAGTTGATTTTTTTTTTCCGTTCACATTGCAGCATTAAAATTAAAAAGTAGGTGGGGCTCGGTGGCTCAACCTGTAATCCCAGCACTTTGGGAGGTCGAGGCAAGTGGATTGCCTGAGCCTGCGAGTTTGAGACCAGCCCAGGCAAATTGGCGGGACCTCGTCTCCATAATAACTCAAAAATTAGTCAGGTGTGGTAGCGCGCGCCTGTAGTTCCGGCTACTTGCAAGGCTGAGGTGGCAGGATCACAGGAGCCCAGCAGGTCGAGGCTGGGGTGGCCGGGAGCGTGCCATTGCCCTCCAGCCTGGGTGACAGAGTGAGACTCCAACTCAAAAAAAAAAAAAAAGTAAACCTAAAAAATAAGTTATTGGCTTCATTGAGGGTTTTTGTCCAGGCAACCATTATTAAAATGTCCCACACATCATGAGAGTCTCAGCTGCAAACACTGATGGAAGAAAAATCACAATTTGAAGGTGACTTTATACTTACACAATAGAAGATATCCCAGGTGAGTGATCTTGTACTTATCCTCTTCAGGTATTTAATACCAGATAATGGTTTGTATCCTTCCAACATTTTCACAACATGCACCCTCTTACAGTGTTATCATCTGTCATTCTCCCAGTTGCAAAAGCTAAGGGAATTTTCAAAGGTTCTTCCTTCTCGGACACTAATGCTATCCATAAGAGGCAGCATTTCTTGGCCTTCTGTTTCTTGGGGAAGAGATGGATTTTTCTAATATTACTAATACCATGTTTTCTGTTCCCACCAGGCATTTTTTTTTTTTACCAGATCACACAATATGTATACAAATAATCTCATAGAATTTAATGAAGTTCTGGAAAAGCATAGTTCACTTTCTATTGTTTTTAATTTTTATTTCTGTTTTATTTATATATAATTAACAAACAATAAGATGCACAGATCTTTAGAGAGCTTGGCAGTTTGACAATTGTTTATAGCCTGAACGAGACATAAAATTATGGGTATTAGAGAAAGCCATCAGCAATGATGACAAGATGGCAGATGTGTTTTTACTCTGCTTTTGATGGAGCTAGCTTTTATGACAAACATAGTGGATTTCCTGAGTAAATAGAATTTCTGTATATTTGTAGAAGAAAGAATATCAACACTGATCCTGTCCAAATCTGACACTAATTTAGGAGCTCAATTACTTAGCAGATCTGTACACATCTTTATATAGTTTCTGATTATAGAGGTAATTCATGTTTAGTATTTTAAAATTTTTTAAAATACTTTTAAAAAATTAGAAAAGGCCGGGCTCGGTGGCTCAGCCTGTAATCCCAGCACTTTGGGAGGCCAAGGCGAGTGGATTGCCTGAGCCTGAGGGTTCGAGACCCACCCAGGCAACTTGGCGAGACCCCGTCTCTTCAATAAATCAAAAATTAGCCAGGCGTGGTAGCACGTGCCTGTCGTTCCGGCTACTTGGAAGGCTGAGGCGGAAAAATCACCAGAGTCCAGCAGGTCAAGGCTGCGGTGGCCATGAGCATGCCACTGCACTGCAGCCTGGGTGACGGAGTGAGACACCAACGCAAAAAAAAAAAAAAAAAAAATTAGAAAATACAAAAAAATCTCAAAAAGAAAATTCAGATCATCCACAATTCTACCACCCAGACAGAATCATGTCAGTTTTGTGACTTATGATCTTCTTTTAAATACATACTTCATAAATAAATAAATGATAGATTATTTTTACAGATGATAGATTAATAGACAATTGATAGATTGTGCATGTGTGTATTTTTTAAACAGGATCTTACTACCCATACCGTTTTATGTTGTTAAGAGAAAAAGTAGTTTCTGGTTGAAGATCCAGCAGCCCCTGTCCAGCCTGCACATCTTTCTTCACAGACACTAGAGCTTGCTGGAGAAGACAGGCTCACTGCGAATCTCAAGAATCCACCTAGCCCCACTCTCAGCCCACAAAGAAGGCTGAAGTTCAAAAGTACCCCATGGGCCTCTGGTCTAGTATTCCATAAACTGGGAAATCGAATTCAAGACTCATAAAGGATGGCAGGAAACTTACATATCAGTATGCATAAGCCTCTCTCCTCTGGCCAATTATCGGGCTCCCTGTGTGAACAAATCCTTCTCAGCAGCTCCTGGCGTGAGATGCTTACCGCTGATGCCATAAATCGCCTGCCTGCGAAGACCAGCATGGAGTTGTGCGGGTATTTCTAATCCTGTCATCGAAACTCAGTGTGATTCTGAGGCTGTGCACTGAGGAATTGGATTTTCAAGACAAAATGACTACAGTATAAACCAATAAGATGAATTTCTATGGGCAGATTTATTCAAGGTCATTATTTTATCTGTTGCCTCCATTAACGTTTTCACAGACCTTCGAGCTCCGTGTTTCCAATTTCCCCCATTCTCAATATGAAATCCTTTTTTTAAAAAAAGAAATATTCGCTTTTTAATCTTCAAGTAACACCCTCCCCCGCCAAAAAAAAAATATATAGTGCCCCTCCTCATACAGCATAGATTCCAAGAAGACGAAGTAACAAGAGATTCTCTCCAGGCCATATTGAAAGATAAGGGCTGTGTTAACAAAGGAAGGGGAGGGGAGGAAAAAAAAAAAGAAAGAAGAAATTGATTCCAAGTGAATTCAGCAAAAGAAAGCCTGTGATTCAGCAAAAGAAAGCCATGGACGATTATGTTTAGCTCACAGACACGCATATAACTGCAGCTGGGAGAAGCTGCTCTCTAATCTCAGCCTTCTTAGCCAGCCAGAAGCAAGGAACATTACTCATAGCTATTCTTTCTTTCTTTTTAGGAAATCCAGCTCCAAGGGAAGATCCCATGCTGTCTAAAAGAGGCTACCTATGAAGAAAAATGAGAACAATTAAGCCCTAAATCTGTACAAGAAACTTTAACAGCTGAGACTCTGAAACGAAAATGGAGATAATGCTAATGATTATGTTTTATAGCCTCAACATGCCTCACATCTGGAAGCATTCCAAAGCCCACAGCAGGTTGTCACATTGATAGAAGGGGCCCCTGCTGAGACGCAGCTGCTTCTGGGGAAAAGCCGGCATCTGGAGAACAGCTGCATATCAATCCCCGGCAACACGAAGGGCAGGAAGGCAGGAGAAGCCGTCTGCAAGGGCACCCTTCCACCTGGAGCCTCTCTCCTTCACTCCAAAGACTCGGGGAGGCTGAGACTTCACATTTGCTCGCCAACTGATATGCAATCCAGAGCTTAACTCTCTGTAAACTTGGGGAAAGGAGATGGTCTGGACAGTCAAGCTTTTTTCTTTACAGAAGGCTTTGGCCATGTGTACGCACCAACGTTCGTTTCACCATTACAGATGGAAACTTTGCAATGGACTTTTGTTAGAAAAGCTTCCAAAATACACTCTCTGTATATCAGTGTGTATGTGCGTGCAAACACACGCGCAAGCACATGCGTACACACTCATACACTTAGAGGAAAGAAGAAAGACTAATGACAGTGTGGTAGACATTAGCAGGCTACATTACTAGTTCCACCCTTCTATTAACTAGCAGTGTGATTCTGAATTAGTAACCTCACTTTTCTGTGTCTCTATTTTCTTATAAAATGAGGGAGGGTCTGTTATGGTCTGGTAACGCTCGCTCTGCTCCTTCCCTTGATACAAATAAATCGAAGGGGCAGGGAACTGGTCGAAAGAAGTTTATTTCTGAGCCGGGCTTGGTGGCTCAGCCCGTAATCCTGCACTTTGGGAGGCTGAGGTGAATGGATTGCCTGAGACCGCGGGTTCGAGACCTGCCTGGGCAACTTGGCAGGTTCGAGACCCGCCTGGGCAACTTGGCAAGACCTCATTTCTACAATAAATCAAAAATCAACTGGGCGTGGTAGCGCATGCCTGTAATTCCGGCTACTCGGAAAGCTGAGGCGGAAGGATCGCCGGAGCCCAGTGGGTCGAGGCTGCGGTGGCCAAGAGTGGCCACTGCACTCCAGTCTGGGCGACAGAGTGAGACTCCAACTCAAAAAAAAAGAAGTTTATCTCTGGGCTCAAATCCAGGGAGCAGAGCTGGACTCGAGGTCTTTTTGCAATGGTTCTGCTCGCCCTCTAGGTTTTTATAGTTTACTTTTATATGTCCAGAGTTGCGAGTACCCAAACATTTGCTACTTGACCAGCAGAGCATCGTATAGGACTTAAATTACAACTGCGTTTTACATTTAGATAGGGACATTTAGAGAAAAGTTTAGGTCACTAAGTATTCTTTAAGGTCTGATCAAATTTTAATCTTGGTGATTCTTTAAGAATTATATTACTCCTAATTCATTCCTTCCTTCTCTCTCCTTTTCTTTGTTCTTATCTTTTTTCATCATCCTTTCTTTATTCTTTCCAATTTCTAATTATTTATTTTGAAGTGTCAAAACAAATGACCCAAATAAATCTGAAATGCTACACAATTTAAATCGTCTCCAAGGTGTAAACTGTGCCAAACATTGAGTTGTGCATTTTATTTCTTTTCTTTTTTTTTTTTTTTTTGAGTTGGAGTCTCACTCTGTTGCCCAGACTGGAGTGCAGTGGCATGCTCCCAGCCACCCACAGCCTCAACCTGCTGGGCTCCACTGATCTTCCACCTCAGCCTTCCAAGTAGCTGGAACTATAGGCATGCGCTACCATGCCTGGCTAATTTTTGATTTATTGTAGAAACGAGGTCTCGCCAAGTTGCCCAGGCTGGTCTCGAACCCGCGGGCTCAGGCAATCCGCTCACCTCAGCCTCCCAAAGTGCTGGGATTATAGGTTGAGCCACCGAGCCCGGCCAAGTTGTGCATTTTCAATTAGCCATATGGTACCTCCCCTCAAGGATCTTAAATATTATTATAACATTATTATAACACTTTCTCTGCACCCCCCTTGCAATATTTGAGAATCGTGTGTATTGAGAAGAAGATAAGAGATCATCACGGACCAAAATAACCAGAGAAGTATTCTTGGAAGTAGTGTATGAAATATGCAAGATATGGATTCAAAGAGAGAATTGAAACAGGTACACTTGCTGAGAGGCATAATATTCACAAAGACCAAGGCACAGAAGAAACATGGTCTCCACGAGGCAAAGGAAGACACACACCAGGGACCACACACTTAAGTGCCCACGGGGGTAGCCAAAGCAGCCCATGGGGCTACAATAGGGAATTGGACTGACTATATTAACTAGAGAGCATGAGCCCAGGCTAAAGGACTCAAACTAAAATTTTACAAAAACTCATTGAGAAAAACAAATGTGTCTTCAGGCAAGACAGGCCAGTAGGACCACAGTTTGTGACCTTGCATAATTATTCAAATAGCTTGCTGTTTTATTTTTAAAAGAGAGGTAAAAGGAATCAAAATTATATGGCCTTCATGAAAAAAAAATAAGTCAACTTAAGGTCTTGATGAATAAAACATGATGAGGTTAATTTTAAATCCCTTTTATGCTATCTGTCTTCTGAAGAATTTTCCATTGTCCTTGTACAATAATATAAGTTATCACATTGAGGATTTTTTGCTCATCTATAAATAGCTCCTTCACCCATAACCCAGGGATGACAGCCTACTTTTATTATTTAAACATGTCTCCAACCATGAAAAAGCTATTTCAAGGAAGTCCAAACTGCCACAGCAGCGTTGCTATCAGTGTGTCTGAGATGCATATGTCGGGCAAATGTTGCAAGACAGAGGGTTTCTACACTGAGCCCTATTCTGAATCAGCAAAAGAAGGAAAAACCAGAGGGAAAACTGGCACTATACTGCTAGGAAGAAATCTTGGCAGCCCGTGCTAAGGGTGATTATCAAAACCAGGAGCCAGAAGGGCTCATGTTTGTTCCTCAGGGGGTCCCCCGGACGCAAGACCGGCCAATAAATAAACCAAACCATATTGCAAAGATTTGTATTGATAAGCCATGTTTACAGCTCTAGTATCTACTTCTGTGCGTTCAATTATCCTTCTCTGATAAACCTGGTCTGGGAAAGAGAAAGCTTTAGCCCTAAGAATTTCAAGATTTCCATTCTAGAGTGAAGTTATGGTTAATATGAAGTTGGAAACAGAGAACTAAAGATTGAATATTTCCAGTCATGTTGGCAAGACCCACGCCAGGGTGCACTCAGAGGCTTAGTTATAACCCCAAAAGCACCCCACTGCTTATTACACACCCCTGTGCCACACTAGACTAGGAGACCCCAACAGACCAAGCTGAAGACTGGGCCCAACACTAAGAAGTGCTTGTGACTAATAACAAATATAGGTTTGCAAAAATCACGGGCTGCGTTTTGTACTTAGCTTAGCCTTGAGAAACCAGGCATTTGACCACCAAGACACCATTTGAGACCGCCTTAGCACACGAGACTGGTCCTGTAATAGGTCCTTGGAATCTGCTTGCTGGCAGCCTTAGCCAGGAGCCTCTCCCTGGAGCCTGACCAAAAATAAAAAATACACGAAAATGGAAAAGACACAATCTATCCAGAATGAAGTTAACTCCTTCCAGAGAGGCTGGTGTCTTTGCATACACCGGAGACAAGGAATCGCTCCGAAGTATAGTTCACTGATCCCATCCAGCTGGCTCATTTTAACACCCCTTTCAAATTTCCTCCCCCATAATTTGGGGGTTGAGAGCCCAGACTCCAGAGCCACAAGGCTTGGGCTAAAATCTTGAATTTGCTGTTTTCTAACTGCAGTGGCTCAATCTCTTTCTGCCTCCGTTTCCCCATCTGCAAAAAAAAAAAAAAAAAAAAAAAGATATAGTATGAGTACAGCCAATGAACCCCATCATGTTTTATTCATCAAGACCTTAAGTTGACTTATTTTTTTTATAAATGCCATATCATTTTTTTTTTTTTTTTTTTAGTTGGAGTCTCACTCTGTCGCCTGAAGTGAAGTGGCATGCTCCCGGCCACTGCAGCCTCAACCTGCTGGGCTCCAATGATCCTTCCGCCTCAGCCTTCCAAGGAGCTGGAACTACAGGCGTGCGCTACCATACCCGGCTAATTTTTGATTTATTGTAGAGATGAGGTCTCACCAAGCTGCCCAGGTGGGTCTCGAACCCGCAGGCTCAGGCAATCCGCTCACCTCAGCCTCCCAAAGCGCAGGATTACAGTCTGAGCCACCGAGCCCGGTTAGGCCATATAATTTTGACTACTTTTACCTCTCTCTCTCTCTTTTATTTATGTATTGTAGAGATGAGATCTCACCAAGTTGCCCAGACTGGCCTGAAACCCCTGGGCTCAGGCAATCCTCTTGCCTCAGCCTCCCAAAGTGCTGGGATTCAGTTTTGTGCCACCAAGCCTGGCAACCTCTCTTTTAAAAATAAAACAGCGAGCCATTTAAATAACTATGCAAGGGCACAAACCAAACCTATTATGAGAACCACACCAATATGTAATAACAAAATATTGAGTTATCTAATGGGTAACAGAGCCAAGAACTGCAAGTCATATAGCCTGGGCATGTGCCATAGAAAAAAAAAAAACTCCAATAACACCTGGAACCAAAGATTCCTCCCCTTGAAACCAATATGACTAGAACATAAATACCAGAACGTTTTTAGAAGTGAGGGATCCGTTGACCAGAAAGATCTAGGGCTAAAATCTGCCTCAACCTACCTTACCGTAAATGGTGAAACTTGAAACCCTCCAATCAGACCCTGCCAAGCCAAACATTTCTTTTTTTTTTTTTTTTTTTTTGAGTTGGGGCTCACTCTGTCGCCCAGACTGGAGTGCAGTGGCCGCTCCCAACTACCACAGCCTCGACTTGCTGGGCTCCGGCGATCCTTCCGCCTCAGCCTTCCAGGTAGCTAGAACTACAGGCATGCGCTACCATGCCCAGCTAATTTTTTGATTTATTGTAGAGATGAGGTCTCACCAAGTTGCCCAGGTGGGTCTCGAACCCGCGGGCTCAGCAATCCACTCACCTCGGTCTCTGAAAGCGCGGGATTACAGGCTGAGCCACCTAGCCCGGCCAAGCCAAATATTTCTAAATCTTTTCTCTTGCCCTTTGAGCTCATGACTCGCCTCAGACCCCAAATAGGGGGGTGCGGTGGGGAAGAACATGATGGGGAAACAGATTTGAGGTCAACTCCTGTCTCCTTGCTGGCTGGTTTGACAGCAAAGTCTGCTTTACAACAAAAGCAGACTGAAGTGGAAGGATCGCCTGAGCCCAGGAGGGCGAGGCTGCTGTGAGCCATGATTGTGCCACTGTATTCCAGCATAGGCAACCGAGACTCCAACTAAAAGAAAAAAAAAAGAATTGCAAATTTAAATGTCAACAAGGGCAAAGCAGAGCATAGGAACGAACAAAACAAGCCCATCCAACAATGTAAATGAGATAGCAAAGGCTTTGGCATTAACAGAGACGGGGGGGGGGGGGGGGGGAAACAAATCTGAGAATGAACAGCCTCATCTCAACACCAGCAGGAAATGTCACTGAGAATGCAAATTTCTAGAGAAACTAGAAATTCAGGATTTTAAAACATTGGCAACTACTTCATCCATAAAAAAAAGAAAGAAAAGAAAAAGAAAGAAAGCAGAATGCAGGCCAAATAAAATAACTCTTTGGGCCAGATTCTGCTCAGCGCAGCCAGGTTTGAAACAATGCCTCAGCTCTGTCTCCTAGGCAGCATCCTTTTTTCCTGACTTCCAAATTAGCCCCGCACTGTCCTCTATGTCTCTCCTCTGTTTTCATCCAGTTAATTCTTAAGCATCCTTCAGAACTCATCTTAAACTTCTCCCCTTGACTCCCCAGTTCCTATTGCCAAAGCATTATCATTCCCTATTTATAACTTCCTATTTACTTATCTTTATTCTCCCCTAGGCTGTCAACGTGCTAAAGACAGGCACCTTGATTGTCTTATTCACCATCATATCCTGGTACCTTGGAGGTGTTCGATAAATATTTGTAAATCAAATGAATCCAAGAATAATTTGTCCATTGCTATCCTGAATCCCATCTGCGGATTTCCTAAAGTCCACTGCTATCCTCTCTCCTACATAGATTCTCTGCAGCTAAAACTTATCCGTGGTGGTTTTAAAAATCAGCCCCCCAATTCTGCCTTCAAGAGAGGTGGAGCTTAGTTTTCCTCGCTTCAAGTGAGGGCTGGATTTAGTGATTTGCTTCTAACAGACAGAATGCAGCAGGAGTGTTGGCATGTCACTTCCAAGATTGGATTATAAAAAGACTACGGCTCCCTTTTGGGCTCAGGCTCTACCTCCTTTCCGTCCCACCCTACCTCTTTGTTCTCCTGCCGCTCTCCTTCCTCCCTCTGCCCATTCTTCTCTCTTTTTATCTCTCTTGCATCACTTGCTCTGGGAGGAAGCCATGTTGTGGGCTGTCCTATGGAGAAGTCCATGTGGCCAGAAACCGCAACCTCTCGCCAGCAGCCACGTGCCTGAACTTAGGAGGGGATCCCACAGACACAGGCAAATCTTTAGATAACAGAAGTCTGGCCTGACAGCTTGACCAAAACCTCCCGAGACACCCTGAGCCAGAACCACCTAGCTAAGCCAGTCCCTGACGCCTGACTCTGAGAGACTGTGTGATATAATAGATATCTGTTGTTTTTAGCCACAAAGTTTGGGGATAATTTGTTAGACAGCAATAGATACTTATTAAAGCATGCTGAAAATGAATTCATTATCATCTTTCTTCCCTCCTCCCACCCACCCCCAAACTTAACCCTCTTCAGAAGTCCCCTGGTTCTATTCATGATTTAACCCTTTCAAGTCACCAAGGCTTACCAACTTGGGGTCCTTTTTGACTCTCTCCTGCTTCTTGTGCCTCCTGTCCAGTTAGTTGCCAAGCTTTGTTCATCATAAAGTCGCTGCATACTTTGCCCATTCCCCTCTCTCCATTCCCATCAACATTTTCCTATTTTACAATTTCCTATTCCTTTCTTGAACCCCTAGCTACTTTTCTTGGCTCTATTATTTTTTTTCTCTCACTTCTCTCGCACTTCTAGGTAAATTTTTATTCAAGTAGGTCATTCTCCTTGGTCATTCTCCTAATCAAAAATTTTAATCATTTTCCGTGATTAATGGAATAAAATCTTAGTGTCTTGGCCTGAACTCTTTCCAACCTTATTTCCCACTACTGTTTTATTAAATGTATGCGAATACAACAAACACTTCTAGGAATAGTATCATACCTTGGTGATACTTGTTCCAGCTATCTAGTGCAACTTAGTGATTTAAAGCAACCGCTTATGTTGGTCCTGGGTCAGGAATCTACGAAGGATCTGATTTGTTTATCTCTGAGCCACATGGCTTCAGCTGCACTAGATAATCCACTTTGTGTGTAGCCTCTTCACCTGGCCCTCTGGGGCCCCTTGGGCCTTTCCCTCCACGTGGTATCCAAACGGCATCCCACCTTCCTGGACTCCTCCTAGCATGACTGTCTCAGGATGGCATTTGTGGTTATGTTGTTTACATCCTGGTTTAATTTCCATCAGAGAGTTTATCAAGGGTTACTGTACCAAGGGACTCAGACCAAAGAATCAGGCCTTCCTGTAATTTAGTACTGAAAGTCAGGCAGCCTCACTTCTGCTACATCTCTACAGAATGAGTTTTAGGGCCAGTTGGATTCAAGAAGAGAAGGTCATGCCAAGGTGTGATTATGTCAAGGCGTGATTCTATCACCAAGCACAGTACTACTTACACCTGGGAGACTCTTAAGATATGGGGGGGGGTAGATTCCAGAAAGAAAGAAAACAGACAAGTATTAATAAATGGACACATAAGGCTTTCTCTTAGAACTCAGGAGCAAGAGATGGTAAAATGCTCGCACGCACGCACACACACACACACACACACACACACACACACACACACACATACACACACACACACATACACACACAAATATGCTGCCACCTCTCATTTTCATTAGAGGGCAAAAAGAAGCTCAAGCAATGAAATTGGGTTTTAGGAACCAAATCGAGTATACAAATTTAGCAAATTTGCCTGGGATACACCCCTAATCCACCCACTCCCACACCACCTACACTAACTAAATTTTTTTTTTTTTTTTGAGTTGGAGTCTCACTCTGCTGCCCAGACTGGAGTGCAGTGGCCACTCCCGGCCACCACAGCCTCGACCTGCTGGGCTCCGGCGATCCATCCACCTCAGCCTTCCAAGTAGCCAGAACTATAGGCACACGCTACCACACCCGGCTAATTTTTTGATTTATTGTAGAGATGAGGTCTCAACAATTTGCCCAGGCGGGTCTCGAACCCCGCGGGCTCAGGCAATCCGCTCACCTGGGCCTCCCAAAGCGCAGGATTACAGGCTGAGTCACCAAGCCCGGCCACTAACTAAAATTTAACTTTAGAAACTAACTGCCCAAACCTGATCCATTTATACCCCAGACAGAAATGCAACACATCCCTATCTCTTGCAAATCTGAACCTAATTATTCTTGAATATCCAGTGAGCCCACCCTCATTCGTCAAGTCTTTCATGAATACCCCGGATCACTATGTTCCTTCTTTTTCTCTAGACACGCGGCATCTGTCTGGTTTTCTCAATTGATCATAAATTGTTCAGCTTGTTGTCTTATGTTTTAATGAAATATAAAGAAAGTTGAGCTGACATAGCAATGAGTCACCATCTAGGCGAGTTTTTATTTTATTTTTTATAGAGTCAGGATCTCTCCCCATCACCCAGGCTGGGGTGCTGTAGCACAATCATTGTTCACCGTAACCTCAAAATCCTGGGCTCAAGTGATCCTCACATCTCAGCCTCCTGAGTAGCCGGGACTGCAGGCATGTGCCATCATGCTTGGCTAACTTTTTAAATTTGTGATAAAAATAGTGTCTCGCCATGTTGCCCAGGCTGGTCTCGAACTCTGGGGCTCAAGCAATCCTTCCAGCTCAGCCTCCCAAAGCTTTGAGATTACAGGCATGAGCCACCACGCCCAGCCTTTATTTTCAGGTGGGACATGAAGGCTCAGTGTGAGATTGAGTGGCTTGAGCAAGGTCACGGTATGTGTTAAGGACAGAGCTGACCATCAAGCTCTGTCTCTCATGCTCTGACTCCTAAGTGGTTATCAGTCTTCTCTCTCTAGAGAAACTAAAAAAAAAAAAAAAATCTTCAAGAGTAGGAACATGCCTTCTCTTTTTGTCTCTGATGAGGCACCTAACAACATGTTCTTTGTGATTTGGGGGCTGAGGGATAATCTTTCCTTCAGTTCAGATATAAAAGTGGTCAAAGAGCATGATGAGTTATATTATACACCATGTTGCTAGCATTCTTCCAGCCAGCTAAAGAAGACTAAAAATCCCTGAGAATGGAACAAAATAGAACCTAAATGGCTAAAGGATTTGTGAACAGACCTACATCTAAGCTGGTGAGTCTATTGCAGGTAAAGGGAGAAGCAGCATTTCTAGGGATTCCTTGGAGTGGGAAGGGTAGTGTTGGCAGTCACCAAAACACAGCTGTAGTGAGGTCCAAACTTCACCTACACAATGATCATTCATATACCTAACCCGTAATTGTACCCTACAACGTAAAAAAAGAGAAAACACAACTTGCCTCACAAACTAGGACGCCAGAGTTGAAAACCCCATAGAACATGGTGCAAACATTATATCAATATAGAACTTGCAGTGGCTAGGGTACACTCAGGGTAAAATGGAGAGCTAATGTCCTACACAAAAGCCATGGATGTTTGCTGAATTACAATTTGAGGTATGAAAGATTTAACTTACGTTCTAGATGCTGTCTCAAAACCATGATTCACCTTAGTCCTTTTTGTTGATGGTTAATACGGCTTTCAAACCATTTCTCCATCACTGGTACAATAGAACTAGAGGTTTCATGCCAGCGCTTACTCTGATTGGTTAGTTGCCTACTGCTGTGTGTGTTGAATATGGCCCCTCATTCAGACACCATGTTAGGTTTTATGCCATGGCTATTCATATTCTTAGTTTATACTACAACATGACAAAACCCACTTAAGCCTGCGAGCAAGACAGCACAACATCTTCAATAGTGGTCCGCAGATTGAGGAAGTCTCATTAAGTTAAGAAAGTAGTGTTACCTGCAGACAGACTCGAGTTCAAATCTTGGCTCTGACATCATGTAATGTACATTTTTTTTTTCTGAGTTGGAGTCTCAGTCTGTCGCCCAGGCTGGAGTGCAGTGGCACACTCACAGCCACCACAGACTTGACCTGCTGGGCTCAGGCGATCCTTCCGCCTCAGTCTTCCAAGGAGCTGGAACTATAGGCACGAGCCACCATACCCAGCTAATTTTTTGATTTATTGTAGAGATGAGGTCTTGCCAAGTTGCCCAGGCTGGTCTCAAACCTGTGGGCTCAGGTAATCCTCTCACCTTGGCCTCCCAAAATGCTGGGATTATAGATGTGAGCCACCACGCCTAGGCTGTAAATGTACATCTTTGAGCTAGTTTTTTCCTCTGAAAAATGGTAATAAACCTCTCCCAAAAGTTTGTTGTCCTGACCAAATGAGGAAAAAAAATGCATGCAAAACACAGTAGATAAAGCATATAACCCGGTAGATAAAGGAATTTATTTATTTTTATTTTTATTTTTTTTGAGTTGGAGTCTCACTCTGTCGCCCAGACTGGAGTGCAGTGGCCGCTCCCGGCCACCGCAGCCTCGACCTGCTGGGCTCCGGCGATCCTTCCGCCTCAGCCTTCCGAATAGCCGGAATTACAGGCATGTGCTACCACGCCCAGCTGATTTTTTGATTTATTATAGAGATGAGGTCTCGCTGCCCAGGCGGGTCTCGAACCCGCGGGCTCAGGCAATCTACTCACTTCAGCCTCCCAAAGGCGCAGGATTACAGGCTGAGCCACCAAGCCCGGCTTAAGGAATTTATTAGTAGTGGTATTAGTATTAGTATTTTGAATGTGTTGTCTATTTACTATGAACCAGCCCCCTAGTCCTTCCCTCCAGAAGTGGAACTAAAATTCAATTCTTTAAAGACAGAACATTTGGACTATCTGAGACCACGGCCTAGAGGTGGGAACCATTATGAACTTTTTTTTTTTTTTTTTTTTTGAGTTAGAGTCTCACTCTGTCGCCCAGACTGGAGTGCAGTGGCCACTCCCAGCCACTGCAGCCTTGACCTACTGGGCTCTGGCGATCCTTCTGCCTCAGCCTTCCAAGTAGCTGGAACTACAGGTGCGCGCTACCACGCCCAGCTACTTTTTGATTTACTGTAGAGATGAGGTCTCGCCATGTGGCCCCGGGCGGGTCTCGAACCTGTAGGCTCAGGCAATCCACTCACCATGGCTTCCCAAAGCACTGGAATTACAGGCTGAGCCACCGAGCCCAGCTCATTATGAACTTTTAAAAAAAATCATGTCAGCATTAATCCTTCACTTGGCATGCTACGAAAACATACCTCATGGTCCTGACATAAATCTACCACTATCATGTAATGAAGGAAAGCCACTCAATATGTGCTTCCTACATGAGCCTACATGATGTTGACTGAATCTTTCTTTTTCTTTTCCTTTTTTTTTTTTTTTTTGAACTAGAGTCTCATTCTTGTCACCCAGGCTGGAGTGCAGTGGCATGCTCATGGCCACCACAGCTTCAACGTGCTGGGCTTAGGCAATCCTTCTACTTCAGCCTTCCAAGTAGCTGGAACTACAGACGCATGCCACCAGGCCAGGCTAGTTTTTTGTGATTTATTGTAGAGATGAGATCTCGCCAAGTTGCCCAGGCTGGTCTCAAACCCCCAGGCTGAGACAATCCTCTCGCCTTGGCCTCCCAAAGTGCTGGGATGACAGGCTGAGCCACGGTGCCCGACCGGCTGAATCATTCAAGGGCTCTCTGTTAGTGAGACAAACTCTTCATACCCTGCCAAGAAAGCGATCAAGGAACTGACTCCAGGAAGGGACGCGTTTGTTTCTCCTTGTCCCATGCTGGCTCCCTCTTGTTCCAGCAGTCCAGACACAGCTTCAAAAATTCTGACTTTCCACCTCTTCCTATTCGCGAAGGAATTTTTTTCTTTATTCCTCTGCACCAGAAAGTCCCTGAGCAAGCTTGAGCAAATTAACTTCCTCCTCGGGCTTTTGGGAATTGAACACAGAAAGGCTCCTCCAGCTAGTTTAGTTTCTCCAGCCCTGCTCTCTCTTAAAAACAGCTGACTCTGGTGCGTGAGGCAAAACTCAGCAGGCCGGGCCACGGGGCTCTCCAGCAATGCCTTTCTCGGTGGCTTCACATTCTTCGCCACTCCAACCCTGTAATTTTCCAGATGACTTGAGGTTTTGAAAGCAAATGAAGCAGTGAAACTGCTTCAGCTGCTAAATTCTTCCTGGATTCATTTGGAAATGACAAAAAGCTGCCATAGACCAGTGATCTGAGTTCTCTCACTTTCCTTCAGTTTTCTACAGGGGGTCAGTCGCTGATCATCATTTTTTTTTGGAGATCAAGATCAGCTAGGCACTAAGTATAGATGTAAGCCCTTTTTTTATTGAGCTGCAACCCAGTAATAGTATTTATATGGCATTTAGTAATTTGCAAAGCACTTTCACAGACGTTAAACTCATTTGATCATTGATCATCACAACCCTTCTAGTCTGTCAGGTAAGGAGGGCGTTATCCCCTTTTACGGAAGAGGCCACTGAGACTCAAGTTTTGCCCAATATGATTGCTCTAGTAGAAAGCAGAGATGGAACACAACTCCAATGTTCGGTCTTCAAGTGCTGTTATAACAGCTGCCCAGCAGTTCAGACTGAAAGTCATGTGCCTGTAGAGAGTGAGACGGTTTCATTTCTATGTCTTCATTTGCTTATATATAATTCCTTCCATCTCCCCCACTAGCCCCAATTTTTTATTAGATATCTGGTGTTTTACCCAAATTAGTTCCTTAGGAAAGATATTAAGTACAGTGCTTCTTTAATCTTAGATATATTCAGACCCTGTAGCAAGCCTGAAAGCACACCTGCCCTATTCCTTTCTTCAAGCACAGAGGGTCACAAACTATCCTTCCTGCTAGGCGGGAAGAGAAATAGTTCTTTGTCTTGCCAGAAATGTACAAAAATGGAAGACAGGGGACCAAGGAATCTACCAAAAGAGAATCAATGTGTTGCTATAGGACAGAGAATCTGTGTCTCCCAAAGGGGGTCAGACAGCATAATGGGATGGCCCCATTATTTCAGATGAACTGTTCTTTTCTGTCTTCAGATGTCCCTTTTTGGGCCCTTTAAGGCAGGAACCCTATGGTCCTGGGCAACTCTCAGCCAAGTGTATGACAAAACTTCCTGGAAGTGGGGTACCACTTGCTGCCTCTTCCTATTTCCTGCCACCTAGTCCCTGCACTGGGATACTTGAGACCAGGCAGTGACCACAAACCCTTCTGCCGGCCAGTCTCCTAGGGGCCTTAAGAAAGCCCAGACATAGCCGGGCTCGGTGGCTCAGCCTGTAATCCCGCGCCTTTGGGAGGCTGAGGTGAGTGGATTGCCTGAGCCCGCAGGTTCGAGACCCACCTGGGCAGCAAGACCTCATCTCTACAATAACTCAAAAAATCAGCCGGGCATGGTAGTACATGCCTGTAATTTCGGCTACTTGGAAGCCTGAGGTAGAAGGATCGCCGGAGCCCAGCAGGTCGAGGCTGTGGTGACCGGGAGCGGCCGCTGCACTCCAGTCTGGGCGACAGAGTGAGACTCCAATTCAAAAAAAGAAAGCCCAGACATATTAATAAGCAAATGAACCACAGTTAAAATGAGACTGAAGGTGACTCAAAGACTTTTTTAATTTCTTAAATAAATTAATGAATAAGCCTAAGGAAATTTTCTTCCCGCTTAAGATTTCATAATAGTCAAGACTAGGCACAAAGACACAAAAATGATTGTATTTTTTTCTTAAATAATAAGCAAAGTTCCCGATTGTGGAGCACTTACTCTTTGTCAAGCACTGCTATATGAAGCTTGCTTCCCTCTTGTCCTCGAAGTAATCCTGAGAGGCGGATGGAGTGACCACCATTTTACAGATGAGGAAACTGATGCCAGAGAGGTTAAGTAACTTATCCTAAGCAACATCTCTGATAAGTGGGGGAACCACTCAGAAGACGTTCCTTTCACTCGGGCATACTCTTGGAAGTGGGAATGGGTGTTTCTGGCCACGTGGTTTTAGGGCTGGCTGTCCTATTCCTCAGTTAGCTGAGTGATACGGGCAGTGGTTTGTAGAGCAAAAGTATGACAGATATGATAGATGGCTGGCCCATTAATAATCCTGAACTTTCTAGCACAAATTTCACAACCAATCTTGTTTGAAGAAGAAGAAGGGAGAGAGTACGGATCAGTCAAGCCATTTCTTCGACTAGATTAACTTCTTTCTTCTTTCCAAATAACGTATCCAGTAGTCCCCATAGACACAACAAAATGAATAGATTATAAAGATAGATTTACCCCTAAATGTGTCCCAGGGGGCTATGGGAGGGACATTCAATCCCTTCAGTCATTTTCAAGCTTCTTTGGAAACATTTTTTCCCTGTGGATACAAAACCAAGGTCATAAAATTTCTGAGCGAATGGAGAAACTGAAATACAATCTGCAAGTCACCATCTGGCATCTGCTTAATAATGAGGCAGGGGGAAGGGAAGAGAAGTCGAATTTTTAAAATTTTCCCAGGTAAGCTGACCTGAGAGAGAATTTCTTCACCTCTGGTGCCTACGACACTGGAATCTGTGGAATAATCGCCACTCCATCTCTGCCAACATGTTGGTATGTGGACAGAGGACCTTTGATTCAATCTCAACTCTGGCTCTGGCCAGCAAGGAGATGTTGCACAAATGACCAACACACACCTCAGCTTCTGGATCAATGCAATAGGAACTTCATTAGGTTTACCTCTCTCAACATTAAAATTCCTATATTTTAAGTACAACTGGAAGCCTATTCTGCTAAAATTCTCATATATTCTTAAAGCCATTACGCTCTCCTCCTAATCTTTGTCAAGGAGATGGAGCCAACAAATCCCAAGTGGACCATGAGTTAGCAAGTCCATATGGTTAGCTGCTAGAGAGTTTCGTTTTGTTTCATTTAATGAGACAGGGTCTCACTATGTTTCCCAGGCTGGTCTCAGCATCCTGGGCTCAAGTGATCCTCCCGCCTCAGCCTCACAAAATGCTGGGATTACAGGTGTGAGCCACCATGCCCAGCTGTAACAAGAGCATTTTATAAGGAACAAAGTTTTTTTAGAAAGAATTTTAGAGGTTAACCAAGCATAGGAAGACAGTAGGTAAGAATGCAGAGAAAGAAAATCCCGCCATGGGAATTACCAGTATTGAAGTGTTAAGAAATAGTCAGAATAACCTGATTAGAAAATACCAAAGTATAAGGCAAAGAAGAAAGTAACCGTGGAAACTTTTAAATGGCTGAACTGTCTCCTGTTCATTTCTCCCTTTTATTAGTAGCCAATGCATTTCAAATATCAAGGGAAACACTGTGTGTGATTTTTAGCAGATTCAGGGGCAAACCAAGGAAATGGACAACATCATACAGTTTCCAGAAGGTGGCTATATTGATTTCCTAGAGTTGCCATCACAAACTACCACAAACTGGGTGGCTTAAGAGAACAGAAATATGTTAACTCACAGTTCTGGAAGTCAGAAATCTGAAATCAAGGTGTCAGCAGGTGTAGTTCCTTCTAGGGGCTCAGAGGGTAAATCTGTCCCATGGCCCTCTCCTAGCTTCTGGTGGTTACTGGTGATCTTTGGCATCCTTTGGCTTGTGACAGCATCACTCCAATCTTTGCTTCCTTCTTTGCTGTTTGACTCTGTCTACCCTCTCCTCTTCTTATTAGGGCCCACCCTGATCCCATGTAAGCTCATTTTAAACCCAGTTACATTTGGAAAGATACTATTTCCAAATCAAGTCACATTCTGAGGCTCCAGGTAGACATGGATTTTGGGAGAACGATATGTAACCCATTACAGCAACTAAACTTTGAAACTCTTTGTTGGATCTCACTGGGCATGTGAGGGGTAGACATGTGAAGGGTCACCTGGAAAATCAGAGCAGTCTTTTGGGTTCTCACTGCATTCAGTTCGTATTTTGTTAGCATTCCTTGTTCATTTTGTGTCTTCTTCAGTGGACAAGAAGCTCTTTAACGGCAAGGGCAATTATTACTGATTTCTGCATTCTGTTTCTTAGCACAGTGCCTGGTATACAGTAGGCACTCAATAAATGTTTGTCAAATAAACAAATTTTCACGGGAACAGAATTTCTAAATTCTGTTCTAAATTTCTAAAGCTCTGTTCTAAATTTCTAAAATTCTGTTCTAAATTTCTAAATTTCTAAAGCTCTGCATTATTTCACTGAGACTTCTGGGTGAATCTGAAATCAAGGAGTTCTTACTTACTTTGATGGCTGGAATTACTCAGATCATCAGAGCAGTTTCCTTTTTTTTCTTCAGGGAGGAAACAGGGAACATGAATCAATTCATGGGAAACACCCCTCTTGGTGGCAAAGACCAAAAATCCTTGTGACTCAATTGTGGCAATAAAAGGAGGGTCCTGCAATCTTGAAACGAGTTCTTTGTAGCCATTTCCTTTTTTTCTTCCTGGATATCTATTTTAGGCTTTCCACTCCATTCCAGGAACTCTACCATGGCTTGCTAAATTGTTTGAAACCTCCTTGTGCTTGATGCTAACGCTCTCTTCCTCTTGTAGGATGTCTGGGGGGAGGAAGGAAGTCGAGGGAAGAATCACAGATGTATCACTGGGAGTAAAATATCTCTCTTATTCATGTGGGCTGAGTATTACAAAGGCAAAGTTAAATTCAGGAAATATAATAACTTAATTCACGCCTATTTCTTGAGCTGCTAGCAAACATGCAATTTAGGCTATAAAAGGATACCAGAAAGGAAAAAAGTAATTTCCCACTGACACAACCCATGGCTGGAATACATTCTCCAGCCCCCCACCCCCATCATGGATCCCTAACACAATACTGAACCTTTGCAGAACCTGGTACAAAATCAAAAACGGGAAGAAGAAAAGTCAAGTGAAGTTACTGATTCATTCCAGGCTCTAGTGCGAGGGCATCAGCTTGGGTGTCAATCCCCAGAGGGATCCTTCCTAATGAGGCAAGGAATGGGCCTCAAATCAAGGAAGTCAGCAAGATTGGTCTGCGTTTATCTGTACCTCTGTTTCTCACCTCTCCTCCTACCTTCGGCCACTTCTCTTTCCATGCCATCAAAATCGGCACTCAAATCCCACGGTTAGCCTAAGTAATAAATGACCAGTAACAGTTAAAGCCAAGACTCTCAGCCTTTGGTTGGCACAGAATCATCAAGGGAGCTTGATTTTTAGTGCAGATTTCCAGCCCCACCTTCAGAAATTGTGATGCCACAGGTCTGGGGTGGGCTTGAGCATCTGCGCCTTGAACAAGTACCTGGGTAATTCCATGGACCCCAACTCATGCTCTGAACTAGGGGACTCAAAGCCCCTTCCTTCCTAGAACTGTGACCCCTCTCTTTTCACAAAACCCCACCTTTTTCAGAAAATAGAGCAAGAGGAAGCTTTACAAAGAAAAGCCACTGATAAAATGCAACTAAAAGTTTTCATTTTAATTGAGCCTTGACTCAGAAGTCTGTAAATCAGACTGAGTTTTAGAAAGCCGCGGGTCATTTTAAAGAGATGTTGGCGCATGGAAGTCTCCATGAAAGAATCCCTTCCTCAGGAAAGGACACTATGATAATCAAAATTTCTGAAAGTGCAAATCACCCACTGGGTACCGAATGCCAAATTGGAATTGTTGCATTCATTATCTACTTTTTCTTCATAAGAACATTGGAATGCTAGTTCTATGAAGCTGAAGCAGTTGTTATCATCCAAGTCTTAGTAGATAAAGAAACCGAAGTTCAGAGGGGTTCACTGACTTGCCCAAGGCTGTAGCATTGGGAAGTGGCAAGATCTAATTTTATTCCAAGTCTGCTAATTTGAAGTCCACGATGTGTTCTATATTAGTTGCTTCTAATCGTTAGCCCAAGCATAGCTTGAAGGCAATGACCTGGATACCAAACCAGTGAAGTGCATTAGAATTAAAATTAGACTGCTAGATGACTGATGGACTATTTCCAGAGTTTGTGGCTTGTTTTCCAAAGTCTGATGCCTTGGCATTGCTGCCTTTTATTATTATTATTATTTCTTTTACAGATGTGAGGTATAATTCAGAATTAGGTATACAAGTGATCATCGTACAGGCAAAGTTTGGGCCTCCCATTAGTCCCCACTTCACCAGGTTTGAGATCGGGTACCCTTATTGATGTTATGTGCTCCTCTCCTTCCCCTAGCAGTGTCCTGCTACTGCCAATCCCATTCTTGTTGTATTATGGTAAATGTTCAGGGTCTGCTTATAAGTGAGAACATGTGGTACTCAGTTCTTTGTTTCTGTGACAGCTCGCTATGTATGACAGACCCTAAATTCATCCAAGTTTGCTGTGAAGTCCATCATTTTGTTCTTCTTTATGGTTGCATAATATTCCATTGTGTGGATGTACCACATTTTTAAAATTCAGTCCACTTTCGATGGGCAGCATGGTGGATTCCATGTTTTTGTTATTGTGAATAGTGCTACAAAAAGCATGCATGTGCAGATATCTTTTTTATAGCGTGATTTAAGTTTCTCTGGGTATATTTCCAGAAGGGAGACTTCAGAGTCATGTGGAAGGTCAATTTCTAGTTATTTTAGGAATCGCCACCGTTTTCCACAGAGGTTGAACTAGTTTGCATTCCCACAAAGCCACTGTTGCCTTTCATTTCCCTTCATATGAAGATACAACCATCCTCACTTCTCCCCGCTTCACATATCCCACCCCATTCCCAATACACAGGTCAACTTCAGGCTTCTAATTACTAAGTTAAGGCTACCTGGTTCTAAAAATGATAGCAGATCAAGCCCATAGACACTGCTTTACCCATCCATGATTCAAGCAGTATTCCAGCAGAATCCTTCAAAGATAAACTCTGAATCGCCTGTCCTTCTACAATAGCTGTCCTAAAAATCACTTAAGTTTCCACCTGTATGAAAAAAAAGAGAGAGAGAGAGAACCAGAGGAAAAAAGAGCACAAAATGTGATTTTCCCCTGAACCCCACACCTGCCAGAAATAGCCCTGATCTCAAGCAATAAAAGTAAAGATAACATTTTCAAGGTCTGGGATGGAGAAACAAGCAAAAAATAGAATGTTTAATCAATGCAAACATTCTTGGAATCTGAAACATCTGGGAGAGCAAGGGTGGAGGGGTGGGGAAGGGTGGTGAGTGGTTTGCGGGGGAGCTAGGAAAGGGGGGAGGGGTGCTTATTCTTAGCTGGTGCTTATCTAGAGAGAGACTGAATAACCTGCTCTTAGCTGCCCCAGTAAACCCATGTGGTAGCTGTTAGTTTTTTAAAAAATAATCTGTTTATTTATTATAGAGATAAGGGATACAAGTGAAAATTTACCACATAAGTAGGCTTGCATACAAGTGAAGTTTGGTCTTCTAGGTGGCCCTCACTCCCCCAGGAGTGGACCAGAAATATAAGGATATTGTATTTTGAGAAAATCCAAGAGAAACTTTGACCAGCCTGATGTAAATTAAGAAACAATTATTTATATACGCTTAGTGCTGCCTGAGCCTACAATATAACCCACGACTGTCCTAGTAGGTTTAATGTAGGGGTTTGTTTTGGGGGGGGCTTCTGTTTGTTTTAATTTACATGTTACCTCTTGGGAAACCAACTACTGTATAAAAATAAGACCTTCCTGCATGCCGAATTTAATCCAGAGATAAAGACTTCTCTGAAAGCTAATGGCAGTCTTGTAGGAAAATCAGGACTAACAACAGATATCTACAACCCTGGCTTGTTATTTCCTTTCTCCTTGTTTTACACCACTCATCCCAAGGATACTTTTGACAGCAAAGAAAGACGATGAAATGTGTGAGTTAATTGATATGACTTGAGTGAGGAAGATTCTTTTTATACTCTCCAACACAGATCTGGTCCCAGGCCATCAAGGCAGAAAGTAGCTGCAACCCAACCCCCAGGAGCCCTGTGTGTGCTGCAGAAGGCGTGACCGCCACGCTGCAGAGGACTGTCCTGTTCTCTGCCTTATCACTGGGCTCCAGCATAGAGTAAGCGGAAAAGAGAAATCATTGTCACAGTAAATGGTAAATACTTGGATAGAGAATCATTACCATCACTTTCTTTTTTTTTTTTTTAATTGGAGTCTCATTCTGTCACCGACTGGAGTGCAGGGGCCACTCCTGGCCACCGCAGCCTCGACCTGCTGGGCTCCGGCGATCCTTCCGCCTCAGCCTTCCAAGTAGCCGGAATTACAGGCATGTGCCCGGCTGATTTTTTGATTTATTGTAGAGGTGAGGTCTTGCTGCCCAGAGGGGTCTCGAACCCGCGGGCTCAGGCAATCCACTCACCTCAGCCTCCCAAAGGTGCGGGATTACAGGCTGAGTCACTGAGCCCGGCTACCATCACTTTCTTTCCCCACCTCTGCTTTTTACATTACTTCCTTAGTCCTAGGAAATAAGATGTCCATTGGCATATCTGTTCCATAAAGATGGCTCCAAGAATGCAAATAACTAGTCCAGGGTCACACACTTGGAGGCATAGAACTGAGATTCAAGTCCTGATTTACTAGTCACACTCCTAGGATTACATCACGCTGTGTTTCTGCCACCACACATTCTCTCTCCTTGACCTTTGCACACAAATCCATGACCTGAAACTCTTATGTTTGGCTCTCCCATCTCTAAACCATCAACTCTTCTCATGAAATAGGTTATCTTCATGGTAAAGAAATTGCAACAGTAGCATAGGAGTTTGCATGTTCTGCTCATGTCTGTGCAACCTAGTGGGAAATCCCTTGCAAAGTATAACAAATATTCGATGAATGAGTAACAGTGTAGCTAGTGGGGGAGATACCATTAATTTCATGAACTTGGAGATAAGGACGAAGGCATAGAGTCTCCAGAGTACACGCATCTCCCATATTTTGTCACTGGCTTGTGGAGAGCCGATTCTACCTCATTATCCTGAAGGTCCTCACAGCCTCTACTCAGGAGCCCTACCCCTCTGGTTACTGCTGCTGCAGTCACCTGGTCTGAGACTACCCCATATTCTCAGCAGCCAACAGATGCCCTTGGCCACCAGAGGCGGTGTTGCCCTTATATCCTCTTTACTGCACTTAAATAAAATGAAGAGGTTGAGAAGTGGGAGATTTGGAGGGAAAAGGTGAATGCCTTCCTTTAACTATCGGCATTTTTAATGCTATAAAATATGGCCACAGAATGAGCTGGGAAGCCTACCTGTGTAAAATAAATCTAATTTTCTTATTGGTTCCATTTCTAAATGCGCTTATACTGCAAAAGTTGGCATTAGGTTAAATTGACACTTTCTGTTGTGGAGGGAGTTAGAATGTTGCCACTTCTATGGTACATTGAGTGTGTACTGCCTCAGTAGAGATGCAGTGCCTAAAACAGCATCACAGATTTGTGGAAGTTAATTCCTATTTAGTCATTAATCTTTCCTTTATAGAATTCCTAGTAACTTACAACTCTTTCCTGACTCCAGACATGTGCAGTTTATCTGCTTTTCCATATTCTAGGATGTGTTCCCGTAGTGGGAGACTCCCTGACTCTTTGCTCCAAATTCCCAGAATTTTGTTTCTTTTTTCCTTTGTCTAGATATTTATCGTGTTTGACAGAGCTTCAGCGAAGGCCTTAGATTTACATTATGCTTAAGCCTTAAGGTTATGCAAAGTGAATGATTTGCTTCTCTAGAAGTGCAGTAAGTTTGACATTTACTTGGAACGAAGGCTGCCCGTAGGGGTGTTCCTAGTCTATTTATTATTATTTATTCATATTATGATTTTTCCTTATGATTAAGGATCCCACTCTAGGCTTAAAGGTGACAGAACACACAGATTATTTGTCTTACCCTGAAGATTTAACTAAGTCACTACCAAAACCTCATAAGTAGTTCTCAAGAAATTAACTCATGCTCAAATATACGAATAAGTAGACCTCAACAAATTGCTAAATCCCCAGAGTACAGGATCATTTTGTTTAGTACTACTAAAAGTTAAAATTGTTATTTAAGATAATATTATGACCACCACAAACAGAAGGTAGGCAGCTAAGATTAAAGTGAACCCACAGGGATGAGACACTCCCCTTACTCTGAATAACTATTTTGACTTTAACTATATGGGCTCTATACTAAGCATTTTATATAATATACATTATCTCATCAAAATATTCCAGTAACTCTGGAAAGTCAGTATTCATTACTTTGATTATAAGGTGAGCCTTGATCATATATTTTTTTTGTGTGTGTGTCAAAGTTTTACTCTGTCACCCAGGTTGAAGTGCAGTGGCATGATCATGGCTACTGCAACCTTGATCTGCTGGGCTCAGGAGATCCTTCCACCTCAGCCTTCCAAGTAGCTGGGACTACAAGTGTGTGCCACCACACTTGGCTAATTTTTTCTTTATTGTAAAGACAAGATCTCACCATGTTATCCAGGCTGGTCTCAAGCTCCTGGGCTCAGGCAATCCTCTCACCTTGGCCTCCAAAAGTGCTGAGATTACAGGTATGAGCCACTGTGCCTGGCCTTCCTTGATGATATTTTAAAATATAAAAATAGTCAAATCGGGCAAAATGGGGAACCAAAGGGGGACCCAAATTTTGCCTGTACAATGACCGCTTGTATACCTAATCCTGATTTGTACCCCACATTCATAAAATAAAATAAAAGGACTAAGCCTGAAAACATGCATATACGTATGGAAATAGTGTGTTTGGTTGTGGATAGATGAAATCAGATTTCCCAGCAGAATATACAAGTAGGAATATCCCACTTGAAGTAGGGGCCTAAAAGTTGATATTTGCAACATCAAAGATAAATCTCTCAAATTTATGTGTTGAATGACCATCTGTGTTGAATGAAAGAAACCAGTCAAAAAAACAATACATATTTTGCATTCTATATATATGAAGTTCAAGGACAAGCAAAACGAATCTATGGTCAAACAGTTTTTTTAAATGGTTACCTCTGTGGTATAGTAGCCACTAAGAAGGGGCTTGGGGTGACTTTCTAGGGTACTGAATGCCTTCTATACCTAGAACTGGATAGAAGACACACACAAGTACATGAGTATATCTGGAAGTTCATCATGCAGTACACTTAAGATGAGTGCTGGCCCCAAAATGTATATGTTGAAACTGTAATTCCCAATGCAATGGTATTTGGAGATGGGACGTTTGTGAGGTAATTAGATCATGAGGGCTCCACCCTCATGACTTTGTGATCGGATTGATATGCTTACAAGAAGAGACAGACGAGAGCTTGCTCCCTCTTTCTCTCGCTCCATCATGCGAGGACTCACAAGAAGATGACCATCTGCAAATCAGGAACAAGGCCCTCACCAAGAAATGAAATCATCCAGCACCTTGATCTTGGACTTTCCAGCAACCTGAAATATGAGAAATAAATCAGTTATTTAAGCTACTCAGTCTGTGAAGTTTTGTCCTAGCCACCACAACTGACTGAAAAAACACCGTTGGCACACCTTACTGTAGGTAAATGTTATGTGCTATTGCAAAGACAAATATCACATGTTCTCATTGGTGCATGGGAGTTAAAAAAAAAGGTGATTTCATGAAGGTAGAGAATAGCATGATAGATACCAGAGACTGGAAAAGTTCTGTGGGTGGGAAAGAGAGTGAAAAGAAGTTGATTAATGGGTACAAACAGACAGTTAGAAAACATAAGTTCTGACGTTTGATGGCAGAGTAGGGTGACTAATTAGCAATAATGTGTTGTATATTTCGAAGCAACTGGCGGGGAGAACTGTAAATGTTTTCAACACAGAGAAATGATAAATATTCAAGGTGATGGATACCCAAATACCCTGATTTGATCATTACACATTCTATACATGTAACAAATAGTCACACGTACCCCATAAATATATAAAGTATGCTGTATCTTTTTTTAATGTTATGTGTTATGTTACGGGGTCTTATGTTCAAGAGTGAGGAGGGATCCGGCGACACAGATTTGGAGTCGTTGGCATAAGATTAGATGAGACTTCTCTGGAAAAGCAGGAATAACCACTATAGAACTCAATTCCGTCCTGGGGCTCCCTAAGCCATGAACCTTTGTAACCTTTATAACTGATGCAGCAGCCCTAGGGAGAGCACATGGAATGAGGAGAACATTCTATGAACAGGAGTAAAACAGTGGTCCAAGGATAAAATCCAGAGGAACATCAGCATTTAAAGGACAGACAGAAAGGAAAGAATCGCCAAAAGAGGCACCTCACCTCAGAAGCCCAGTTCATTGACTACCAAGCACACAGACATATAAGAAGTGCTAAATAAATGCGAATGAACAAATAAAATATACATATGTATGGATGAAAGGAACCATTATGGCTTTCACATATGAGAAAATGAATGTGTTAATATTTTTATAAAATACCAATGATGAGAAAACAGTTTTAAAGATGAGAGGGGGAAAAAAAATGAATCTAGGGCCTGGTTTGGATAAAGCAGGAGGAGAAAAAGGAGGGCTTGCTGGATGGCCAAAGTGAAAATCAATTGTATTGATCAACTTGTCTGAGCTACGGGATGCCCAGAAAGCTGGCTACATGTTATCTCTGGGTGTTGAGAAATGTTTTGGAAGAGACCAGCATTTGACTCAGTAAGACTAAGTAAAGAAAATCGCCCTCACTGATACAGTGGGCACTATCCAGTGCTAATCCATGAAGTCCTGACTAAAACAAAGTGGTAGAGGAGGGGTGAATTCGCTCTCTCTGTTTGAGCTGGGACATCCATCTTTTCCTACCCACAGACACTGGTGCTCCTGGTTCTTGGGTCTTCAGACTAAAACTGGGACTTATTCCATCACCCCCATCCTTTCACCTTTTGTTCCTGGTTCTCCAGCTTGTAAATGGTAGATTGCGAGACCTCTTGGTCTCCATAATCATGTGAGACAAATTCCTATCATATGTACCATATATCATATATCATGCACATATTTATTGTATTTCTCTCTCTCTCTGTCTCTCTCTCTCTCTCTCTCTTTCTCTCTCTCTCTCTCTCTCTATATATATATATATGTGTATATATATATATATATATATATATATATATATATATATATATATATACACATATATATATATATCCTATTAAGTTCTGCTTCTTTGGAGAACCTGACTAGTACAGATGGGTAAGGACCTTGGAAAGAGAAAATAATCATGTGCTAAAGATATACTCCACTTCCTTCACATTTTGTCCTGAGGACCAACTCAACTTGACAAAAAAGAAAAAGAAAAACTGCATTCAAAGCAAATGAAACCACACTGCTGCTTCTGACTCATCTACTACCCTAAGTGACTTCAACTTAAGGAGAAGAAAGCTCAATTAGGCAGTAAGAGTGTAATTTGGAGAAAATGGGATCCGGCTTCTTAGAATCTATGACCAGGCAAGACCCCTAGAGCAAAAGTCCAGAGGTTTGTTTGGTGTGTCTGTTTTTTATTTTTAATGGGTCACCTGGTAGGATGTGGACACTCCCATTTCATTTTCCCCAGGCAGAAGAGCTGCTAACTGCAGAAAGTGACGTCAGTCCAGGGGGTAATGGTACAGCCCCAGGGAGGGGCACGATCAAATGTTGCTGGGGATAATGTTTGGCTCTCACTAGCCACCTTTCATCTGGAGCATCTTGTAGCACTTTACAGGAGACTGTTAATTAGGCTTCTTGAGGCTTCAGGCAGGAACTTGCATCACAGACAGTGCTTACGTCCGTGACTATGTAAAAAGAAACGCTGGCGGACTAATTGCTTTGCATTTCTATTTATCATCTCCTTTCACACGGGATCTCAAAGCAATCTTCCACAGAAAGTAAGGGAGTTAATTGCTTTGTTCCTGGGAGGCCTATAGCCTGGTGCAGAGGGTATAGTCACAAACTACCTCTTCTTGTGTGTTCAGGTTGACACAGGGGTCCTTGAGAGTTAAAGACCCATAAGAAGAAGGATGGCAAAGTCAACAGCATAATACTTCCAGGATGGCCTGTCTGTGCTGTACTTTAGACTCATCTAGAGCTGCTCTGTCCAACGCAGCAGTGACATGGACGCACCAAGAACTTAAAACATGCTAATTGAATTGAGATGTGTTGCACGTATAAACTACACACCAGACTTCCAAGAGTTAGTGCAAGAAAGGATTTAAAATACCCCATTCGTAATCTTTACGTCAAATACTTATAGAAATCATCATAATTTGGATATGTGGGGGGTTGAATAGAATATAATAATTTTACTTGTTTCTTTCTTTTTTTTTAGTGTGACTGCTAGAACATTTGAATTTCATTTGTTTCTCACATTGTATTTCTACAGGACAGTGCTGATCTAGATTATTTTCCTTTTAAACATCAATTGAACATCTGAAGAGAAGTCTGACTTGCCTAAGGTGACACTGATGGCAGAGCCAGGACTGGAAGCCACCAGTCTCCCCAGCAAATGTGCTGTCCATTGTACAACAACAAGCAAGCAAGTGCCCAGCTTCTCCAACTCATCTCCTTTTATTGTTTGTTTGATCTCTGTTTCCCAGGATGGAGAGCACTGGCATGATCATGGCTCACCACAGCCTCCAACTTCTGGGTTCAAGGGATCCTCCTGACTCCACCTTCTGAGTAGCTGGAAACTCATGCACATCCGGCTGATTTTTTTATTTCTTGTAAAGACGAGGTCTCACTATGTTGCCCAGGCTGGTCTTAAACTCCTGGAATCAAGTAATCTTCCTTCCTTGATCTCCCAAAGTGCTGAGATTACAGGAGTGAGCCACCATGCCTGGCCTGTCTCCTGTTAAGGGTTGCTGATGGGACTTGGGTGCCTTTCTCACCCATAATCACAAGTATTATGATCTCTAAGCCACCCCCATGAAATATACACTCTAAGTTAAAACAGTGTGTCACCCCTGGTCAACACACCCTGCCCGACTTCAATCCATGCTGTCACCAAGTGTGCTGCTCATTGCCTCGCCAGTAGAGAAGTACACAGGTGAATCTCGACTCTTCGGGTGCCCTCTTGCTCAGCAAATGTTAAAGTTCAAGAACTGACCCATAGTAGTAAAATCTATTTCTATCCCAAAAGCCAATTATATATTGCCTCAGCAATCTAAACATTCCAGAATATCACTATAGGGAATGAAAGAGCTTTCTGTGCTCTAAAACTGGCCCACCTGCCTCATATCAAGGGCAACTGGACAGTTATCTTCCTCCACTGTTGGATTCTCTTTCTCTGGATCTGCGAAAGGAAGGAAACATGGCAGAGGCTCTGAGGCAGAGACAGCAATTGACCCGATGCTCCCAGATGTTGAAAATTT
Source organism: Cephalopachus bancanus (assembly GCA_027257055.1). NCBI lineage: Eukaryota > Metazoa > Chordata > Mammalia > Primates > Tarsiidae > Cephalopachus > Cephalopachus bancanus. The sequence continues at coordinate 1,531,252 of JAPVLO010000120.1, read as the reverse complement.
TACTTGAACCACCTTAAAAGTGACCTCATTTTTCTAAGTATACATGTGTGGCAATAGGGCTAGTACAGTCTACAGAATCCCAGGGGTCTGGTTGAACCTGAAAAGAAGCAATGGATTCCTCTTTCATCATCAAGTGGATATTAGCAAGGAAAAACTGAAGTATTTGTGTCATTGGCGCTACTGATGTCAGCCATAGCCAACAAGCCATCAACTGATCAAAAGGACAGGAAGGGCCAGGCACAGTGGCTCATTCCTGTAGTTCCAGCTCTTTGGGATACCAAGGCAGGAGAATCACTTGAGGCCTGGAGCTCAAGACAAGCCTAGGTAACAGTGAGACTCTGTCTCTACAAACAATTAAAAAATAAAATAAATTAGCTGGGCATGGTGGCATATGTCTGTAGTCCTAGCTACATGGGAGGCTGAGGCAGAAAGAGTGACTAAACCCAGGAATTGGAGGCTACAGTGAGCCGAGCCTTGACTGTGCCACTGCACTCCAGTCTAGGTAAAAGAGTGAAACCCCAACCCCCAAACTAAATAAATAAAAATTTAAAAACACAGAAAGGAAACTAACTCATATTGAGAACATCTACTTCCGCGCCCCCTACCATCTGCTCTTGAATAAACCACCAAGCGGTGCAGGGGTCTTCAGTCTTACAACTGGCGAGCTTCCCCTGAGCCCGGTTTCTCTCCTTCTGTCACGTCCAACTTCACTGTTAACCAGCGCCTTCAGGGCTTTGTGTTCCAGATACCATAATGTTTTCACATACTTTTCTTATTGATCTTCTCATTGAATACTGTAAGATAGGTCCACCTTATAGAAGCCTCTTATTTAACATCACCCAGCAACCCTACATGCCAGACCTGGCATTTCAGTCTTCTGACTCCTGGACCAGCACAGATCCTTTCCGCTAAACCACCACCACCAAACTCCCCTGCTCCTGCTCAAGCTGGCTCTCCACCAAAGCTCATGTTCGCTCTAACTTGAGATATGGTGTTGCTGGCACTCCTCAAGACAATTGTTTTTAAAGCAGTGTCTCATTTTGAAATAGATTTCACCCCCACAGCAGGCAGACAAGAGATGGCACTCAGAGTATTTTAATGTGGTCAGGAACAGAGCGTGGGGCCAGGATTGGAAGTCTGCAGGAGGTGACTTTACGAGACAGGCAAGGATGCCCAAAGAAGAATATGTGTGCCGATCACGGTGAAACTCTGCAAGTGCCGGCCTGAACACATCATCCCGGCGTAGGTTAGCTTTACTTTGTCTTTATTTTCCACCATGATGTAATATGTACACCTTTTGCACAGTCACGGAAGAGATGCATTGACAATTTATGAGGCTGAGTTCCTGTGTCTTGCACAGTTCTCATTTCCAGTAGTCGTGAATACTGTTCTCTGGGAGGCTGTGGGCATGTGCCTTCCTCCCAGGGCCTGATGGATCTTCATGAGCTCAGGTCCGGATTGGGTGCCCTTCCAATTCCCTAAGTGCTCTACACTGTCCCTGGGGCAAGAGTTTAATCCTGTTTGTATGTACTCCCCATCTCTGGAAAAAGAGCTCTGATCATTTTTCATTTTTCATAGTCAGTCATTTATTTTGGCTTTGGATGGGTCTTAGTAATCATACTGGTTTTATAGTAGTTCAAGAACATCGGGAAGGATTTCATCTGACTGTCCACTTTGACTTTGGGGAAAGTACGAACTGGCTCAAGGCTCAATTTACTCATCTATAAGATGGCAATAATAATGACTGTTTTATAAGATTATTTTGAGAGTTCAACATGGTAGTATACTTGAAAACCTCAGATAAAACCTTTACATGTAATAAGTTTTCAATAAATACCAGCTGAATCTCAATCCGAAATATTGTGAATCTTTCCAACATAGACCTAATTTGTTTTATTTAAGAAATATGTATCACTCATTCTAGTAAAAGTTTAAAAAAAAAAACACTGATTTTTTTTAGCTTAAAAAAATATTTATCTCACTATTAAACGGTGGTATGTTTCCTTTGGACCTTTGATAGTATTTCCTTTGGACCTGTGTAGTATTAAAATTATTTTCCTAATACCTGTCATATTTTATTCATCTCCCATTGCCATTTCCCCCTTTATTTTTATTTATTTATTTATTTATTTATTTATTTATTTATTTATTTATTAGTTGACATCTCACTCTTGTCGCCCAGACTGGAGTGCAGCAGCACGCTCACGGCCACCGCATCTTCCACCTGCTGGACTTAGGCGATCCTTTCGCCTCAGCCTTCCAAGTAGCTGGAACTACAGACACGTGCCACCACGTCCAGTTGGTTTTTGTGATATATTGGAGAGACGAGGTCTTACCAAGTTGCCCAGGCTGGTCTCGAAGACGCAGGTTCTGGCAAGCCACTCTCCTCAGCCTCCCAAAGTGCTGAGAATACAGGCTGAGCCATCGCGCCTGGACTTGTTTTTAATTTAATCTCCAATCAAAAGTAATGAAGTAAAGTACTAGGGCTCATTTTGTTCAAGTATTGAAATGTCTCTCAATCTCTCAACTTCTGTTCTCTTTTTCCCCTTTTTCTGTAATGAGTCTGTAAAATGCACAGATTCTCATGTGTAAGTCAACGAATGTCTCTGTAACACAAGAGAAAAAGCAAAGTTTGTCATCTCCCATTGCTTAAACACACAATTTTCAGAGGAGCAGTGATTTTGTTTGTTTGTTTTTTTGAGTTGGAGTCTCACTCGGTGGCCCAGACTGGAGTGCAGTGGCCGCTCCTGGTCACCGCAGCATCACCTGCTGGGCTCCGGCGATCCTTCCGCCTCAGCCTTCCAAGTAGTTGGAATTACAGGTATGCGCTACCACACCCGGCTGATTTTTTGATTGATTGTAGAGATGAGGTCTCACTGCCCAGGCGGGTCTCAAACCCACGGGCTCAGGCAATCCACTCACCTCAGCCTCCCAAAGGCGCGGGATTACAGGTTGAGCCACCGAGCCTAGCTAGGAGCAGTGATTTTAATCGCCTACAGATTGGCATGAGCACTTACCTTTAGAGTTGAATGAGTCTATTGAAATCAATAGATTTATTTGTTTGAAATGAGTCAAACTTACTCTGCATAAGGGGCCTATATGCCTTCTCAGCGTGTGAAATCCCAAAATATATACTGCCACACCAAAGTCTGATGTTCTAGAATTGCTCATCATCAGAGAATCCATGACGATGGGACTTCAGGGGACTGCTTGTGCCTGGGGCAGGGGGTGTGGGGTGGGGGGAAGCTGGAACCAGAAAGCAAACTCAAGGAGAATCTTCCTCCTAAAGGACGCCAAGAGCCTTGGGGTAAGAGGAGGGGGAGAGAAGAGGACCAACAAGAGCACATGCTCTTGTTGCAACAGCTTGTGGTACAGCGATCACCCTAAGAGCATGAAGTTGAGTGCAGTCTCCCACTGAGAAACCTGGGAGTCAGAGAGGGTGTGGGACTTCATTGAGATTCTGCATGGAGGGTCGGGCCACTCAGTATGCCCCCCTCTCATTTGGAGAAAGAGCAAAGTGAAAGCCTGATATTATAAAACTGGAACTTGCTTATGATCTGGGGATCTTCTGAGTACTGAGAAGAACTGAACAAGAAAGCAAACCAACAGTATTCACGTTTGTGAACAAAAGTTAGATGGTTTATGTGCTTTTGTTTGGGAGGAAGGTTGTAAAGGGAGGTGTTTACTTTTTCTGCAAGAGGGGAGGACAAAGTCCTGCCATCTTTGAGTGAGTCAAAAGCAGGGGCATCTGGGACATAACAGAAGAGCCCTGGTGTAATGTCAGCAGAGAACCCAGCAACAGAACCCAGAAGACAAAGGCAGTGGCTTGGCGGGAAAGACAGTGACAGGTGAAAGTCTGGGATGGAAAAGCCCTAGGGTGGCAGTCCGGAAGGATCCACCTACAGGGTCTGTACTGTACCAGCAGTGGCAGCAACAAACCCTCCAGTAGGAAGTGCGCCAACCAGAAGCCCAAAGATGTTGGGCATAACACAGCTTCTGCAGAAAAGTCCCAGTGAGGCAGAATTTAAGGAAGAAACAGCCCAGGCACAACTTGCTTTGATGGTGTGTACAGGATTTTCTCATACTGCTTTCTGCATTACAATGAGCTCTTTGTTTTCCTTTTTTTTTTTTTTTTTTGAGTTGGAGTCTCACTCTGTCGCCCAGACTGGAGTGCAGTGGCCGCTTCCGGCCACCGCAGCCTCGACCTGCTGGGCTCCAGCGATCCTTCCACCTCAGCCTTCCGAGTAGCTGGAATTACAGGCATGCGCTACCACGCCCGGCTGATTTTTTGATTTATTGTAGAGATGAGGTCTCTCTGCCCAGGCGGGTCTCGAACCCGCGGGCTCAGGTAATCCACTCACCTCAGCCTCCCAAAGGGATTACAGGCTGTTTTCCTTTTTAAAGTAATTTAAAGGAATAGCTTGTCCTCTTTTCCCTCTCTCTAGTTTCCTCTTCAAATTCCAAATTTAGTCATTTTGGCATCCAGTTACTCTTTCAATATTTCCTCGCTACTAGTGTTTATGGGCCAGTAGTATTAAGCTCTCTTAAACAAATTGTTCCTTTTAGAGTTGTTCATCTTTTTTTTTACTGTCTTTGAATTTGAAATTCTGAATTTTAAATACTGAATTTGAACTTGGGAGCTATTTGACTTATTCTTTTTTTTTCCCCCACGTCATCGACCAGGCTGGAGTGCAGTTCTGGCATTTTTTATTGCAATTGACAAAAGCAGGCTTTAAATGACAGAAGGGTGAAATTATGCATCATGTGAATACAGTAAAGTTCACAGAATATAGGGAAAGAATTATACAAGCAGTGTCACAATCCACATCTGTAAGGATAGGTGAATAGGACTGTAATTAAATGCTTCTCTTGAACATGAGAAATAAGTTTAAATATTATGCAAATAACATGGATGTCATTATCAGAAAATAAAAAGAAGATGCTGGCAGACGAAAATCACACAGGAACACAGTCTAGTCAAATCCAAGTTCCTCCTAATTCATGGAGATTTTGCTCTTTATTTTTATTTTATTTTATTTTATTTTTTTGAATTGAAGTCTCACTCTGTCTCCCAGACTGGAGTGCAGTGGCACGCTCCCGGCCACAGCAGCCTCGACCTGCTGGGCTCCGATGATCCTTCCACTCAGCCTTCCAAGTAGCTGGAACTACAGGTGTGCGCTACCACGTGCGGCTAATTGTTTGATTTATTGTAAAGATGAGGTCTTGACAGTTGCCCAGGTGGGTCTCGAACCCGCAAGCTTAGGCAATCCACTCACTTGGGCCTCCCAAAGTGCGGGATTACAGGCTGAGTCACCGAGCCCGGTCAATTTTGCTCTTTAAAACATGCCATATTTGCTCTTCTAGCTACCCACACTAAATGATTTAGAAGAAAAACCCAAAGGGCCCATCTTTTACACCCTAGATTCCACAGATAAATTTTCAATATAAAATCAAAATACTGCTCTCAAAAACAGTAAACAGAGAAGTAATATCTGTTTTGCTTATCTCAAAAATAGAAAAATAATTTCTATTTTCTTTGGCTTTCCCTCCAGTTGTTCTCTCACCCTATAAATCCAACAATATTCAACCCAGGGAGGTAGGAAAGAGAAATCAATATCTTACCCCATAGAGTGGAGAATTTTTATACCACAGCTCAACTATCTTTTTTTCTAAATACGTCTCCATTTCTCTTTATTCAATAAGTCTTCAACATCTACTGTAAATAATTTTCTGAGAAATTGATGCTATAAGTAAATAAATTAGAAGTTGAATCTAATACTGTATTCACTTCCACTGGTCATTTTCTATTGCAGGAGAAAGGAAAATAAATATCCAGAATTGCTACGTTACCATATCTAAAATGTCTAGTTTTAACTAAAAATTATGAAACATGCAAAGAAACAATGTGTGAGCCATACACACACACACACAAAAGCAAACATCAGAAACTGTGAGAAAACCTAAATATCTGACTTAACAGTACTTCAAAGTAGTTACTAAAAACATGTTCAAATAACTAAAGAAAACCATATCTAAATATTCTTTTTTTTTTTAGTTGGAGTCTCACTCTGTTGCCCAAGCTGGAGCGCAGTGGCATGCTCACCACCACCCCAGTGTCAATCTGCTAGGCTCTGGAGATCCTTCCACCTCAGCCTTCCAAGTAGCCAAAACTACAAGTGCATGCTACCACACCTGGCTAATTTTTTTTTCTAATCTATTGTAGAGATGAGATCTTGCCAAGTTGCCCAGGCTGGTCTTGAACCTGCAGGCTTAGGCAATCCACTCTCCTCAGCCTCCTAAAGTGCTGGGATTACAGGTTCAGCCACCAAGTTGGGGCCATATCTAAATATTCAAAGAAAGGTATGCTGATAATGTCTTATCAAATCGAGAATGTCAATAAGAGATAGAAATTATTTTAAAATAATCCAATGGAAATTATGGAGTTAAAAAGCACAATAACAGACATGAAGATTTTTCTAGAGGGGCTAAACAGTACATCTAAACTGTAATAAAAAAGAATCAAAGAATCAAAAAACTGTGAAATAGATCAGTAGAGACTATGCAGTCTAAAACCAGAGAGAAAAAAACAATGAGGTAAAATGAACAGAGACTCAGACAAACATGGGGTAACATTAAGCACTCAGACACACACAAAATTGAAGTGTCAAAAAGAAAAGAGAGAGATAAGGGAAAAGAAAACATATTTTTAAAAAAATGTTTTAAAAAACTTCACAAATATGATGATAAACATTAATCTAATATCCTAAAATGTCAGTGAATTCAAAATAGGATAGATGCAAAGAGCTCCACACATGTTGAAAGGCAAACAGAAAAAGAAAACCTTGAAAGTAGCAACAGAACATCAACCCATTATACAGAAAGAAATTCCAAGCTGGGCTCAGTGGCTCAGCCTATAATCCCACGCCTTTGGGAGGCTGAGGTGAGTGGATTGCCTGAGCCCGTGGGTTCGAGACCCACCTAGGCAGCGAGACCTCACTCTACAATAAATCAAAAAATCAGCCGGGCGTGGTAGCGCATGCCTGTAATTCCAGCTACTTGGAAGGCTGAGGTGGAAGGATCGCCGGAGCCCAGCAGGTCGAGGCTGCGGTGGCCGGGAGCGGCCACTGCACTCCAGTCTGGGTGACAGAGTGAGACTCCAACTCAAAAAAAAAAAAAAAAAAAAGAAAGAAAGAAATTCCGTAAGATTTACAGCTGACTTCTCATCAAAAACAATGGAAGTAAAAAGTCAACAGGGTGACATATTAAAAGTACTGGGAAAAAGAAGTCAGGAAAAAATATTATGTGTAGCAGAACCATATTTCAAAACATGAGGCAAAATAAAGACATTCTTAGATAACAAAGACTGAGATAGTTCATTGTCAGCAGACCTGCCTGGTAAAAAGTACTCAAAGTTATTTAGATTGAAAAGAATAACACTATACAGCGATACGAATTCAGTGATAGCGGGAGGCAGAAATAACCAAGAGATCAACAAGAGTATAAAAAAATGTGGACAAGACCAGGCTCAGTGACTCAGCCTGTAATCCCAGCACTTTGGGAGGCCGAGGTGAAAGGATTGCCTGAGCCCACGGGTTCGAGACCCACCTGGACAACTTGGCAAGACCTCGTCTCTACAATAAATCAAAAAAACTAGCTGGGCATGGTAGCACATGCCTGTAGTTCCAGCTACTTGGAAGGCTGAGGCAGAAGGATCACCAGAGCCACTGCACTCCAGTCTGGGCAACAGAGTGAGACTCCAACTCAAAAAAAAGAAAAAAAAATGTGGACACACCATAAAGGAAAGAAAATTTTTTTAAAAGAAAAGAAAAAAATAGCCAAAAAGAACATTCTATCCATTAACAGCAGAATATATTCTTCTCAAGCACATATGAAAAATTTCCCAAATAAGCCATATGAAAGGCTATAAAACAAGCACAATAAATTTAAAAGGATACAAATCATACAAAGTATGTTTTCCAACTAAAAGGAAATGAAATTAGAAATCAGTAACAAAAAAAATTGAAAAACGTACAAATATGTGGATATTAAACCACACACTCCTAAATAACCAATAGGTCAAAAAAGAACTCAAAAGTTAAATTAAAGAAATTCTTTGAAACAAATGAAAACAAAAACACAACAGACCAAAATTCATTGTTGTAAATGCATATTTTTTTAAAAAGAAAGAGCCTAATCAATAGTCTAAATTCTGAATGTAAGAAACCAGAAAATAAGAACAAACTAAGCTCAAAGCAAAAATAAAGTAAATAATAAATATATGAATAGAAATAAGTGAACTAGAGAATATAAAAATAATAGAAAATATTAACAGAACCCAAAATTGGTTCTGTGAAAATATAGACACAACTAACAAACCTGTAGTTAGAATGAACAAGAAAAAAAGAAGACTTAACATTATATAAATTAGGAATGAAAGGGAATGTGTAACTATAGACCATATAGAAATAAAAATATGTATAAGGGAATAATATAAACAATTGTATGTTAACAAATTAGATAACTAAGATGAGATGGATAAATTCTTAGAAAGACATAAGAAATAGAAACTATCAGGAAGAAATACAAAATCTGAATAGACCTAAAACAACAGCCACAAGATTGAATCAATCATTTTAAAACTCTCCACAAGAAAAGCCCAGGCCCAAATGTCTTCACCAGTACCCTCTATAGAACAACTAAAGAAGAATAATCACAGACTCACTGAGAAAATAAAAGAAGAAGAAAACTTCCCAGCTCATTCTGTGAGTGTCAGTGTTAGTATCACACTGACACTAAAACCAAAGACATCACAAAGAAAAGAAAACTAAAGACTAGACCAGGCGTGGTAGCACTTTGGGAGGCTGAGGTGAGAGGATTGCCTGAACCCACAGGTTCGATAACAGCCTAGACAAGTTGGTGAGACCTCATCTCTACAATAAATAAATTTTAAAAAAGAAAGAAAGAAAACTAAAGACCAATATAATCCATGAATATAAATGCAAACATTCTCAACAGAATGCTAACAAATCGAATTCAGCAATATGTACGAAGGATTCTTCGCCATGACCAAATGGTATTTATCCCAGGAACACAGGGTTGATTTAGCATCTGAAAACCAATCAATGTAATACATAATACTAATGGAATAAAGGACAAAAATAATATCATCTCAATAGACACAGAAAAAGCATTAACACAACCTAGTAATCTTTAATGATAAAAACACTCAACAAACTAAGACTAGAATAGAACTCTGCAACCAGGTGCAGTGGCTCATGCCTGTAATCCCAGTACTTTGGGAAGCCAAAGTGAGATGATTGCTTGACCCCTGAAGCATGGAAAGACCTCAGCTCTACAAAATATCAAAAAATTAGCTGGGTGTGGTGGCTTGCACCTGTAGCTTCAGCTACTTGGGAGGCTAAGGCAGAAGAACGGCCTGAGCCCAGGAGATGGAGGCTGAGGTGAGCCATGATCGTGCCACTGCACTCCAACCCAGGTAACAGAATGAGACCCCACCAACTAAAAAAAAAAAAAAGAACAGAACTCCACAGCTACCTAATAAAGGACATCTACCAAAAACCCATAGCTAGCATAATGTTTAATGGTGAAAGACTGAATGTTTTCCCCCCAAGATTAGAGACAAGACAAAGATATCTGCTCACCACTTTTATTCAACATTGTACTGAAGGTCTTGGACAGGTAAATAAAAAATAAAAAGACATAAAAAATATCCAGACTAAAGCCGGGCTTGGTGGCTCAGCCTGTAATCCCACGCCTTTGGGAGGCTGAGGTGAGTGGATTGCCTGAGCCCGCAGGTTCGAGACCCGCCTGGGCAACTTGCTGAGACCTCATCTCTACAATAAATCAAAAAAATTAGCTGGGTGTGGTAGCGCGCACCTGTAGTTCCAGCTACTTAGAAGGCTGAGGCGGAAGGATCACCGGCGCCCAGCAGGCGAGGTGGTCGGGAGCAGCCACTGCACTCCAGTCTGGGCGACAGGGTGAGACTCCAACTCAAAAAAAAAAAAAAAAAAATCCAGACTGGAAAGAAAGACATAAAATGATTTCTATTCACAGATGGCATGATCTTGTATACGGGATATCTTAAGGGGTCCACTAAAAAACTACTGGAATAAACAAGTTCAGAAGGTAGTTCAATGGTTACCTAGGCCTAGGGAGACAGAGGGAAAGTGATTGATGAAATGATAAAAATGTTCTAAAATTAGATTACAGTTGTATTAGTCTGCTCAGGATGCCATAACAAAATGTTACAGACTGGGTGGCATAAACAACAGAACTTTATTCTCTCACATGTCTGGAAGCTAGAAGTCCAAGATTAAGATGTTAGCAGGTTTGGTTTCTCTTGAGACCTCTATGGCTTGCAGACAACTCCCTTACTGTGTCCTAACATGGTCATCTCTTGGTCTATATGTTGACAGTTACCCAATCTCTTTTTAGAAGGACCTCTGGTCATATTGGTCACATCCATATAATCTTATTCTACCTTAATTACCTCCCTAAAGACCTTATTTCCAGATACAGCCATATTGTGAGATACTGAATTGGGGGGTGGGCAAAATTCAGTCCATAGCAGTGGTGATAGTTGCACAACTCTGTAATATACTAAAAACCATTGAACTGTGCCATTTAAAAGGGTGAATGTTATGGTATGTAAGTTATATCTCAATAAAGCAATTGTTTAAAAAGAAGATTACTAGGAGAAGCATTTAAGATTTTCAAACAAAACAGGGAAATGACCCAATCTGACTTTTATACAAATTGTAGCCGGGCGCAGTGGCTCATGCCTGTAATCCCAGCACTTTGGGAGGCAGAGACGAGAGGATTGCCTGAGCTCAGGGGTTCGAGACCAACCTGGGCAACATGGAGAGATGTCGTCTCTACAATAAACCAAAAAATTAGCTGGGCAGGGTGGCACATGCCTGTGGTTCCAGCTACTTGGAAGGCTGAGGAGGAATGATCACCTGAGCCCAGCCAGTAGAGGCTGTGGTGGCCATGAGTGTGCCACTACATTCCAGCCTGGGTGACATGTGAGACTCCAACTCAAAAAAAAAAATTTTTTTTTGCTCTGGTAGCCACATCTAGTACAAGGAATTTGGAGACAAAATGGCCAATAAAGAGATTATCGCAATAATCTCAATAATCCAGGTCGGGTTTCTTGAGGGTCTCAACTAGACCAGAGGCACTAAAATGATAAAGAAGGAGCAGGTATGAGTGACTTTACTTGGTTAGATTCAACCCTCTCCCAGAAAACAACTCTAAAGCTAGGTTACAAGACTGATTTCACGAGCTGGCTACACAAGCAACTGGTATGATGTGCAGAATTCTGAGAAGTCTTGCAGAACTTTGAAGACCTGAATGACTTCAGTGCCTGGAGCCTCCATATTGCTTTGTTTTAAATTGAATCTAAAACTTTGAATAAAACAAAACAACTTGTGTGTTACTCAGAAGGAACAGCCCATGTGATCATTACCATTCACTGACATATTTAGCACAGATGATTCTAAGAAATCTGTTGGTCACTTGGCAGGCTCTGAGGGCTGCAATAGTCTTGTGAGTTTTGTTGAGGGGAAAACTAGAATGACAGGGGAAGAGGATGCATGATGATCGGCTTGAAAGTGCTGCCAGTGTAGACTCCAGGAAGGAAAGAGTTTGCACAGCTCTGAGAACAGAATAGGAACAAACATGGAACCACCTCCCTTGGCCTGGCACTGTACTGTGTTAGGATATGGGTATAACCTTGACTGAACAGAGAAAAGGTTTTCTGTTTATTTTCTATTGCTTTTTGTTTTGAACTTGGTTTTCTAATATAGGTCACTGCTACAGCAGGAGTCAAATGCAGCTAAGTTGAATAATGATATCAATGTAAGGAGACATTCACTCTATGTATGCAAGTATGTGTGAATATGCCTCTCTCTCTCACACACATACACACACACACACACACACACACACACACACACACACACACACAGCTCCAAGAAAATTTAGAGAAGGACATTTTGTCTCTGGGGCTCTAGTCTCCCTCATTTGGCCCATTCTCTCCTCTGCAAAGAGCTCAACTCCCTCCTCTCGTCTTCTCTCTCTATCAATTTTCTTTTTTTTTTTTTTTTTTTTTTGAGTTGGAGTCTCAATCTGTCGCCCAGACTGGAGTGCAGTGGCACGCTCCTGGCCACCGCAGCCTCGATCTGCTGGGCTCCGGTGATCCTTCTGCCTCAGTCTTACAAGTAACTGGAACTACAGGTGCACTCTACCACACCCAGCTAATTGTTGATTTATTGTAGAAATGAGGTCTCACCAAGTTGCCCGGGCAGGTCTCGACCCCGCAGGCTCAGGCAATCCATTCACCTTGGCCTCCCAAAGTGCTGGGATTACAGGCTGAGCCACTGAGCCTGGCCCACTATCTACTTATTTTAAAAATTGAGTTCTAATCACTGAAAGAGATCATTAATCTCATTGTGAAAAACAGAAAGAGATGCAACCCTTGATGATCTCCGTTTGATCTAGCAGCTCTTCCACTGGCCAAGTGTATAAACTTGGGACTCGTCTTTCTGCCTCTGACCCTCAGTTTCTTCAGCTGAAAAATGAATACAGCAACATGACCTGCTTCACAGTTGTTATGAATGTCTAATGAAATTACATATACAAAAGTACATGCAAGGCTCTAAATAAATATGAGCCATTATTATGACTCTTCCCTAAGGTATTAACACTTTGACACCTTTATGAATATGTGGCATGGAAGTTTAGCTTTGAGCCAGGAGGTGAAAGTATATTTGGGGTGAGGGCAGGGTCTCTCCCAGACTCCTGTGATCACACCTAGGCAAGCACTTCCCTTCTGCCTACACATGTCCGCACAAGCACCCGCAGGCTGTGTGCATGCATGTACACACACATACACGTTTTTAATCCCTAAAGCAACTCCAAAACTTCTACTTAAGTCTCAGTTGTGCATTTTCATACCACTCTGGCTGTACTCGGAAGTGGCAAATTCCTAGAAAGAAAGTCCTCTCCTCTCCTCCACTGTCCAGTTCAGGGTTTGATAAGCTGGACAGACAAGGACGGGTGTTTCATTTGTTTTGCACCATCTGGTGGACTGTGCCTAGAGGTACAGAGTCTGCTCTAAAATTGGCAAAGATGCCCAGAATCTGCCAGTCCCTGCCCTGGGGCAGAGGGAGAAATTATGGCTCCAGGTGCCTGGCGGGCTAAGCAGCATCAATGAGAAAGAGAATTCACAGAAAGTCACAGAATAGACCCAAGTCATCATTCTAGAAAAATGGGTAGCCACATACAGAATTGACCTCTCCTTTCCCAGTTCTCCAAAAGGTTGGCAACTACTTTATAGATAATAGTTCTCATCTTGGTTCTACTTACCAGAGTGTCAACCTCTTGAGGGTAGACTAATATCCTCATCATCTTTGTACTATCTCCTTCCCAATTTATTCCCACCTATACACACACACACACACACACACACACATACACACATACACACATACGCGCGCGCGCACACACACACACACACACACACCCCAAATTGAGGACAGTGCTCAGTAATGATGCTTACAATTATACTGAAATTAGCAGACAAGGGCTTCTTTTTTTTTTTTGGAGTCGGAGTCTCATTCTGTTGCCCAGGCTGCAGTGCAGTGGCATACTCATGGCCACTGCAGCCTTGACCTGCTGGACTCAGGTGATCCTTCCACTTCAGTCTTCCAAGACAAGGGCCCCTTAAGCCTCAACAGAGACTTAAATGTTAAATGAGGCTCTATACTCACCTGCGACTGTGCAACCTTGGAGTCTGTGCTGGCCCTTCTTCCTCCCTTTCCACCCCCAGTGAAACGGAGACACTAACATTGATGACATCATGCAGCCACAGATGTGCTTTTCTAAGCAAGAGGCATTACCTGGAGTCTAACTGACCCATAAGCAGACATTTACTGAGCTTGTTGTCTATGCTGATCCTTGTGTGAGCCCCTGAAGGCAGATGGGTAGGAAGGGAGGGGAAAGCAGAGAAACAAGATTCTCAGGGTTCATGCCTTCAAAGAGCTCAGAGACCTTAGAAGAAGACAAGAACTACTCACAGAATGAATGAGAAAGTCAATGACTAAATAGCAAGCAGTCCACTCCACCATACCGTCACTCCAGTCAGAGAACACACTGGGGTAATCAAAGAAAAATTTATGGACCCTAATTGAAAACCCCTGATTGAAAAATTCTGTCAAGCATAGCACCTTCCAGAATAGCCGAGACTTCCTAGCAGGACTTGTCAATGCCGCACTGAGATAAATCTTTGTTCCACCCAGGGTCTGTTATACAACTTCCCCTGCCTGTTTGCCTTCCCTCTCACCCCCAGCTTTCAAATTCGATTTGTTCCTCCAACTCTACTTCTTCTTATGCCCTAGAAAAGTCTTTCCTAATCACTCCTGGCTCAATGGTGTCCTCTACTTCTCCAGATGCCTATAAGACCTTAACATCTAGATCACATGGTAAAGCACACAACCACAATCTTATGTTTTCTGATACCCCAAATGTATACGCTGCATCTCCTCAACTAGAGTGTTAACTTAGTGAAGAAGTGAAACTGTCTCCTTCTGCGACTCCAGGGAACCTGGAACAGTGCTGTCTATGTAGGATGAGCTCAGAGTACATTCAGATTCCACCTCTCTGGGGACCTCCAGTAGAGAAGAGAACTGCCACCATCCTAGCCAGGGAACAAATGCATCCAGGCTCCTGGGCAGTGGCCCAGGAAGTCAGCCAAGGAGAAGGGAAGAGGAAGCCCCGCCAACTACCCTGAGGCATGTATGTGTAGCCCTGCCTCCAAAGCACAAGCCTGGCCTTTTCTCATTAAGACACCTCCCCTCCTATTCCAAGCCATGTGGCTTCAGGACTTCTTTTCCCCTTCAAGGCAAGTCATAATATTCACCTTATTTGGTATTTACCTGGACACCAACAGAGAAGAGACGAGACATCACAATCTGGTTTGCCTCAGGCCCCTGGCAGGTTTTTCCTGAGACTCAAGGGCTTAAAATAGACACAAACAAAAGTTTCTGTGGGACTCTTTCAAGGACTGTTCTTCCAAAGCATGTTTTGCAAAATATTGTTACTGTTGGAATGTTAAGACATGAAAAAGAGTCTCAAGTCGTGTAAGTTCAGAAACATTGCATTAAAGGAATTTAAACAGAATTTTGCATTTTGTTTCCTTTTCCTACAGAAAATTTCAGAACTTTCAATGGGCATGTTAAGTCTCCAAGAAGGGCTGGAGTACACAGCTCCAAACACATCTGACCATGGAATGGTTTTTCCAAGATCACTTTCCCCCGCACGGTTCAGCAAATGCAGTTTAGAACTTCTTTTTCAATCTTCTTGAAAATTCTCCACAGAGTTCTCAGAGGTGCTTTTCCCAAGCATTTGATTTCTCTTAGAAATTACAACACAGTTACACATACATTCATATAAAATCAATTTTGCAGCCGGGCTCGGTGGCTCAGCCTGTAATCCCGTGCCTTTGGGAGGCTGTGGTGAGTGGATTGCCTGAGCCCGTGGGTTCGAGACCCGCCTGGGCAGGTGATACCTCATCTCTACAATAAAATTTTTAAAAATTAGCTGGGTGTGTAGCGAGCGCCTGTAATTCTGGCTACTCGGAAGGCTGAGGCGGAAGGATAGCCAGAGCCCAGTAGGCAAGGCTGCAGTGGCCAGGAGTGGCCACTGCACTCCAGTCTGGGTGACAGAGTGAGACTCCAACTCAAAAAAAAAAAAAAAAAATCAATTTTGTTGAAAACCAAAGTAAGACATTCTGGCAGACAATTTGGAGAACAAAGAAATCTACAAAAAACAAATCTACAAAGAAGAACATTTAAAACCATGAGAAAATGAATAGGATTCTAGCCCCACAAGTGTTTTCTATCGAAAAAGAGTTAATACTACAGAATTTCTGCACATGGAAGGACCCGTGTGGCCTTTCCAAATAAAATCTTGCCTTTTTACCTTACAGGTCATAGTCATACCTTCTCCTCCACTTTACCTAGTGAACCATGATGATCAAAGATCACTTGATGCCCACATAACACCGAGCATGCATCCAAATCAACACCCTCAAAAATAAAAACAAATGCAAAATATGTATAGGTATTGCGAACATGGAACCCCTAAGGAGGGATGTCACATTTTATCAGGTTCCTCTTAATTATCTAAATATAGTCATACTTAATGAGGGAATATGTTCTAAGAAATGTGTCTGTCGTTAGACAATTGCGTGGTTGTGTGAACATCATGGAGTGTGCTTACACAAAACTATATGATAGATGATACTATACTACTAGGCTATAAAGAATGTCTATTGCCTCTAGACTACAAACCTGTACAGCACGTTACTGTACTGAACACTGTAGGCAATTGTAACACAGGGGTAAATCTTTGTGTTGTTAAACACAGAAAAGGTACATTAAAAATATGGTATTAGAATCATATGGGACCACCATCATATCTGAGGTCCATGGTTGACTGAAATGTTGCTATGTATCCCATAACTGGTCATGGAGCTGATTCACGGACTCCAAGAGATTTCCAGTGGAAAGAAACCAAGGAGAATTAAAAGGGGATAAGTTCTGAATGCCAGTTTCCTTGTTGGCAAAATAAAGAGATTGGGTTACACAATATTTAAAGTCACTGCCAATGTCAATATTCAATACAATCACCATTGCTAAATTATCAAACCAAAATTATTATCTCAGACAATGCCCAAGAGGAAGCAGTGCCAACGGCAAGACGGAGGAGGAGAAGGAGGAGAAGAAGCAGCTGCCGCTAAATCTACTCTCTCTCTGTCTCTGAAACTAAATTCCCTCTCCTTCCCATTTTCTCATAAACTTTACCCAGATGAAGTCATATTTTCAAAAAGAGTATTTAGAGGATAAAGAAATTACCGAAGGACCACACAAGCATAGGCGGTGGAGTCTGTGGACCGCCCCAATTTTCTTGGAAGCAGATCCGCTTGCACCATGTCCAGGCTCTTTTCACTATTCCAGGCTGCCTCCCAACTAGTATTTTTTTTATATATTGGAAAATACAGTTTATTTAGAAAGTAAATTAGAGAGAAAGAGAGAGAAGAGATTCGCCTCCCCAAGATAGGGGAGGGAACCAAAGCTGGAAAACATGGCAGTCATAGCTCAGAGAACCACATGGTCAGACCAGAGTTTTAGCAAAGCAATGGCCAACCAACCAGTTTTTTCAACTGATTATTCAATAACTTTTAAGAAAGCCAGGAATAAAAATATTAAATGGGATAATATGTACATGCTACAAAAGAGGAGGGAAAGAGGTATTCCGTGAAGTTAGCTATTATTATTTTAAGTGTTTTCAATAAATTAAATATTCCAAAATCCAGGAGTCAAACACAAGAGAAAATGCAGAAATATTGTCTGGTTTTAGTAGCGTGATGACAAAGAATGCCAATCTCTTTGTTAGGCGAGGTAGGGTCTACTTGCAGAGATCCGTGTGGGAGCTCACTCTAGAAGGTCACAGACAGGACTAGAAGATGGTATAATCACAGTGTTATTATTCAGTTCTTTATGTCAAAAACACCCAGCCCAAAAACCGGTCCACTTTCTTTGGAAATGTCTTAAATCAGTGTTTTACTATTTTCCTCTCTTACAGGCAATATTTGCAAGTTCAGCCTCTTTGCTACAAACCTTGCTCTCCTCTAGGGTTTTTCTGTTTCTAGCTTTCCTCAAGTCTTCTCAGTGCCATCAAAATAACTGTCCTAGTTGACCACTCGGATCTTTGATCACCTTACATCTCCACCTAAAACCCTTCACAGTTGTCCACTGAGTATAGAACGAAATCTAAACCCTTCATTCCTGTACATGCTACTCTCTGTCATCTAGTGTTCCAACCTCCCCCTTCCTTTTACTGCCACGGATTGCTTGGACCCAACCAAAAGTCAGCAAACAAGGCAACCCATGGAGGAAGAGCATTCTTGCAACCTTCTGCAGCAACAAGCAGGCCAAAAAGGAGAGGGAATGGTTCTGAGGCAGCAAACAGAATAACCAGTACCGCCACTAATATAGCTTTTAAAATGTAGATACGTAGAAAATGGGACCAAAAAGTATCTGAAAAAAATAGGAGTTATTATTCATATACTCTTTGGGTTAGGCCTTTCTGAGCATGTCACATACAAAAAAAAAATCAGAACCTGTCCTGGACCCCAGGTGATGTGTCTCCAAAGTTCATGCTTTATATTTGGATTCTTGGATGTTTAGATATATACGAATGGAAAGAAAGAGCTATTTATGGATTAGAAATTAGTAAGTTTATTGTACAAATCTTAACACTGTTCAGTTTCAAAATAATCAAAATGTAAATACATATGTGATACTATTTTAATCTATCCGATTGGCAAAATTTTTAAATAATTTATTACCTCCTGTTGTTCCAGGTATCATTTAAGGTTATGTCCAACATTTGGGGTTTTTTTAAAACTTCTATCCTAAACATCTTTGCTGCTAAGCTTTTGTGTACCTTAATAATTTATTCTTTAGGATCAAAGAGGCTAAGAGTCAAAAAAATTAAAGGATTCTGAAATTTATCTAAAATTTCTCTTAAAATGTCCCTAAACAACTATTTGAAGGCTGAGGCAGGATCGCCTAAGTCCAGCAGGTCAAGGCTGCAGTGACCGTGAGAGTGCCACTGCACTCCAGCCTAGGCAACAGAGTAAGACTCCAACTCAAAAAAAAAAAAAAAATCCCTAAAAAGAAAATACTTGAATAAATTATGATATACCTCTGATAAAATGCTGTGCAACCATGAAATATGCTATTGCAGAAGATTATTATGACATGGAAAATTATTCTGATATATTGCTGATGGGAAAAGCAATTTAAAAAATATTGCCAACAATGTAATACTACTTATGTTAAAATATGTACTTAAAAAGCCTAAAGGATAATACAAAACATTATCAGTGGATATCTTTAGGTGACAGGATTTAAGTGGCTTTTATGTACTTATTTGTTGCTTATGTGTACTTTTCACATTTTCTGCATGAAATACTTTTGTAATAAGAAAAGCTCAATAAAAATAATATAAATTAGTAGAAAATTACTTCTTTTAGAGGCAGAACGATTTTGTGCATGATCTTAAGCTGCTCTGTTGCCATCAGGCTGTGTGCCGTGCAACTCCCGTCAGACACATTCTTTGGTGAGTTTAAACTTATTTCCAAATAAAATGTAAAGTAATAATTATAGCAATTTGCTATCATGCTAAGATAATGTTTCGAAGAGCGGTAAAGGAACAACAGGAGGTATAAGTGAATTCCTCCCGACAAAAACTGGCAGCACGAAGCATAGGACCCTGACCTCTTCTTTGAACCTTCTAGGCTGCAGCCTTTAGACCCTGCTACTCTGGAGTAAAACTTCCAATGCCTACAAAACCCTTTGTGAAACTAAAACACAGAAAGAAAGAACCCTTGTCTAGTAGCTGAAGGCAACCTGCCAATTTATTTTCATCCTTCATCTCATTCTCAGTTGGCCAGCTAAGTGAAAAAGGTAACCAGAGACAGGAGAGAAGGCCACTGATAAGAATGGTAGATAAGAAAATAAAACATTTGTAAAAGTCCATTCTCTGTGTCTCCAACCCATTTTATATCGCCCTCAGTGAGTGTGGCTGTTTAAGGAATCGGTGATGCATGACAAAAAGGGACATTGGGACAAAAATAATGATACAGAAAGAAGATATACATACTATAAAACATGGATTAGGCTGTGAGAAGAATATACCTAGAAAAGGGCTGTTCCTCAACTAGACCTGAGTCTTTCAGTCCCTCTAGAAGAGAAGGATGTCCTTTTACTGTTTAGAAATAATCTCTCTGGTGAAACAGAGACTATGCTGGGTCTAGGAGGCTAGCATTACATTTTAGTGGGACTTACACAGGCCGATTCATTTACATCCCTCACGTTTAGTCCAGTATTTCATATGTTGTAGGCACTCAGCATACATATATCAAATTGATTCCTCTCCAAAATGTGAGAAAAGATCACATGAGGCTCAGAAAATTGTTTCTTCCTCTTGGTGTTCGAGCTCTATATTCCAGTAGAGGTCAGCCTCTCACAATTGGTTTAAGGACACAGATAGCCCCCATCCCCTACTTTATCACCCCCAAAATCTTCCCCTAGCTAATGGTACAGTGGAAATAGAAGTTATTGCATGATTACTTGAGGCAAGTTACTTAATGTCTCTCTAAGCTTCGGATTCCTTATCTGTAAAAGTAGGTGGGTGGGGGTGGAGCAAAGGGGAAGAGTTTGAGTAAAGTTGTGTAGTAGA
The DNA here is from genome assembly GCA_027257055.1 of Cephalopachus bancanus. Taxonomy (NCBI): domain Eukaryota; kingdom Metazoa; phylum Chordata; class Mammalia; order Primates; family Tarsiidae; genus Cephalopachus; species Cephalopachus bancanus. The sequence goes on along the minus strand of JAPVLO010000120.1, from coordinate 1,510,921 downwards.
ATCTAGCTCAGTATCCAACCCGAAGTACTTGCCAGGAAGTCTACTGGCCTTGCCTTTTCCCTCTTTCTTGAAATCTTTCCATTTTATCCTTAGAGATATGACAATACCCCTATAGGAGGTTCTGGTTGGTTTAAGTTCACACTGAGTTATAAATCACCAATATTAGAACCTTTCTTGAAAATTGTTTCTAAAGCAACGAGGAGACTGGATGCTGGCAAGACACAAAAGACAAAGAGAAGGAGCTATGGAGGAGCTAAAACGAAGGTAGAAAGGGGAAAAGTTGTGTTGAAAGCTAAATCGGTGCAGCCCTTTCAGGTCCCCTCCCACCGGCCACCGCATCCTTGACCTGCTGGGCTCCGGCAAACCTTCCGCCTCAGCCTTCCAAGTAGCTGGAACTACAGGTGCGCGCTACCACGCCCGGCTAATCTTTTGATTTATTTTAGAGATGAGGTCTTGCCAAGTTGCCAAGTGGGTCTCGAACCCGCGGGCTCAGGCAATCCACTTACCTCAGCCTCCCAAAGGCGTGGGATTACAGGCTGAGCCACCGAGCCCGGGTTCTGTCCTTTCAATAAACCTTGCTTTCTCACTTTCCGACAAAAAAAAAGAAAAGAAAAAGAAAGCTAAATAAACAATATCATCAGGCACTTGGTGTTCTCAAAACACCAAAAGTCAGTGAAAATAGATTCAAGTGTTGTTTTTTTCTTTTGAGTTGGAGTCTCACTCTGTCACCCAGGCTGGAGTGCAGTGTCACGCTCACAGCCACAGCAGCCTCAACCTTCTAGGCTCAGGCGATCCTTCCAACTCAGCCTTCCAAGTAGCTGGAACCACAAGCACGCACCGCCACACCCAGCTGATTTTCTTTTATTTATTGTTGAGATGAGGTCTCACCAAGTTGCCCAGGCTGGTCTCAAACCCATGGGCTCAGGCAATCCTCTCACCTCAGCCTCCCAAAGTGCTGGGATTATAGACGTGAGCCACCAAGCCCGGCCTAGCTACAGGTTTTTAGGAGTAATTAAATAAAATAGTCTTGAGTCCAAAAATCATACACACACACAGACACACACACACACACACACACACACACACACACACACAACTCCTCCACAGGGCAGGTATCAGAAACCCTGGGTCTTTGTCCTAGACTCCCCTCCACGTGCTAATAAGAGCAATGTCGCACACTTGAGTAAGACCACAAACATGGACGAGATATTTGAACTCTAATCTCCATCCTGCCACAGAAACTGTACGACCTTAGACAAGCTGCCTAATTCTTGTAGGTCCCATTTCCTTCGTTGTCAAATGGGGATAATGATGACTTGTTCATGAATTAATGAATAGGTAAATTAGATAGTAAATGTAGAACATTTAGCTCTACAGTTGGTAGTTTCGGTCCTTAGACAACAAGAATCTCTACTTATATCTGTGTCATCATAGAAAGCCATTTCCTCTCTCCAGATATCAGTTTCCTCAGGGAGCAGAGAATTGGAAGATGACCTCTAAGTCCCTCCAGAACAAAAACTTGTCTGGTTCTCAGGCAAAGGTCCTGACTCTCTCAAGGAGCCCGGCAGCTTGAGCTCAGGGATGTGGCTGGAGCCAGCTGCTGCTTCCATCCTGCAAAGCAATAGGACAGTGTGACAAAAGAACCCGTGAAAGAAACCATTCCATCCAGGCCAACTTGAAGGAAAGATTTTGTCAAGATCATTTTGAAAATGAAACGTGACTTCCTCTTTTTTGGTTTGTTTGTTTGTTTTAGGTTCAGACACGAAAAGGATGGCAAGTTGAGCAGATTCTCTGGAGGCTTCTGCGGGATCACATGTCTCTTCAGTAATGCCATTTTAACTGACGTAAGTGTGAAAGAGTTGGAACCCCGGGGATTAAGTTTCTGCTGAAACACACATGTTTTTTTAAGGGGAAAAAAAGAGAGAGCGAGAGACAACTCTTGACCCAGGGAATGCAAAGCCTTTTGGAAAACTCTTCGAAGCCTGATATCGAGGGTATCAGATGCCATTGGCTTTTCAGGGCTCCATCGTGTTGTAGGTTAGCATGCGATCACACCTGGCCCTGCTGGCCTCGAGCCGGGGGGAGGGGAGAGGGACACCTGTCTTAGCTTGTCTCACATACACACACACACACACACATTCCTAGGCCTGGGAACTTTTCTCCCCCACAAAGACATGTTTTATGACTACGCTTGTATTTTTATGGCAAAACAATCCCACATTCGTCTGAGAGGAAGTGGGATGTAAGCAGCCTGGGAGACTCAACACCTGGGCTCTTCCAGGCTGTTTCCGTCACAGCTCACCTTATCCCCACAGCCTGTGCTGGCCTTGGGCTTCTCCCTCTGCTACTTGGGTCAGAGAGCGTGCCTTCCCTCCCTCTCTTCCTGAGGGAGTCAGCGGTAGTCTGTGGCAGAGAATATCGGACTCTCCCCAAGTTTGGTTCTGCGTCCTGAATGTCATCTCGCTTCTCTGAGCCTTCTCTGTGTTTTCGGCTTTCGAAAAAGATGCAACACTTCCTCCTTCCAGGTTGTCGTGGACGTTCGATGACATAAAACCCGTGAGGCTTCTTTATAAAGTATGAAGAGCTAAGTTCATGCACTGTTAATATTCCCATCAGTAATTATTGATAGGCAAATCTCTGCTGGTTTAAGGTAATGAAAGCATTTGTGTGAGTGTGTTGGAGTGTAAAGACACTTTCCACAGAAAAGTAGGATATTAACAAGCACAACTCTGATACCACCGTCCTCAAAGTACCCACCATCTTTGGAAGGCAAAAGAGATAAGCACCTAAAAAGATAAATGAATGGCACTAGAAGCAAGGTGAGAAGATGCCACAGGCAAGCACAGGGCTCAGCACCATGGATAGTTAGGACTAGAAAGAGACGAAAGTATGAACTGGGATGGTCGGGAAGGCTTCGAAGAGGATGGGAGGTTCATCTGGGTCCAAAGTAAAGCAGGAAGGGCATAGTAGGTAGCACATAATTGGTCAGGGACACACCCACATCCTATGGTCCTGAGTATTTACAGCGAAGTCCAAACAAGGTCTGTGGGAGTGCTCCTGTGTCCAATTTTTATCACTCTAATAAAACAAGTATTTAGTAAATGTCTCATAACATCTTTTCCAATCAAGACAAGGCTGGGTCATGCTGTTGCTGTACCTGATGGTTTTCGGGATTGACTGGGCATTGCAAATGGCCTGAAAGAAACAAGTTCTCATGTTTCCCTGCTTGGGAAAGAAGAATGCTCAGACAGCCTCAGTAGGTGTTTAGTGGCAGGAACCTCTGAAGGCCAGGGTGAGGGTAGGGGGAAAAAAGAAGAATGGGTTGGAAATCTTTATAAGGAGCAGGTAAACCCCCAGATCTTCTCTATTGGCTGCATAGACAAAATGTTGCCATCGCCTAACCTGGCAGCAGATGGGAGATTTGGTCTCTGAACAGGTTGAACTGGGAAGCTCTGGAACTAGGAATACCAGGCACAGCTATGAGCAGGAGAGAGACACTGCATCAATCCCAGGGGTACTCAGTAAAAGTCTGTAATGAATGGTGGGCTTCACATGTCCACCTTGCCCTAGGTAACTGAGAAGAAAAGTGGCAATAGGGTTTATAGCCCCTAAGCTGCAAGCTAAAGAGTTCCTCTCTGAGATACCTAACAAGCCAAAGGAGGCAGAGGTGGGGGGGGAAGAAGGGAACAACTAGAAATTGAAGTTTGATCCCCAAGAAATGATCCAGATCCCTACCTGAGCATCCTACAGTGAGACCCATCAATCAAGGAGACCTATCTACACACAGCTATTCCATTCAGCCTGTGAGTACTTTGTTTTCTATAAGGATAGTCTGTGAGCATCTGAGATTTAAAGAAAGCTTTAACCTAAAGAATAGATCAAAAAGGGATAAGTGTAGTGGAAGAACAAAATTTAAAACACATTTAATTAATATCAGAGATATAAGAAAGAATGGAATAAGATCAAGAGTTATGAAACAAGAATAGGGTGCTATTTAAGAAAGAAGAGTCAGTAGGAAATCTTGGAAGTTTAAATATGTTAGCAGAAATATTTTTTAAACTGCAAAGGTTAGAATGGAAAGTTGAGAAAATATCACAGTAAACATACCAGGAAGAAAAGGAGATAAGAGATACAAGGCAAAAATATAAGAAAATTGAACAATCGATCCAAGAGGTAATAGAGATATATCATCGGAATCCTAAAAACAAACAACAAAAAAAACAGAAACAAAGAAAACAAAAGGGTAAAATTACCAAAGTAGAAATGCAAAACATTTTAATAAAACTGAATAGAGTTTTCAGACCTAAAAGACCCACCAAATACCCAGCATAATGGTTGAAAGAAAAACCCATCGCAAGGTACCTTGTGAAATTTCATGATACCAAGGTTACAGAGAAAATTCTGAAATTTCCAGCAACACCAGGAATTGGAAAGAGACTGTGCCTGTTACCAAACTATTGCCTCTCGGCCCCAACCCACCCAAAGGAAGGACCCTGTCCCGGCATTTCTCCCTGGCTAGATGGCTTCCTGGGGGAGGCAGTTAACAGGCAGAGTAGAGGGCAAGTCAGAAGCCTGGGTGAGGAACAAGAACATGCCCCTTCCTGCTTCTTTCTATTCCTATCGGCATCACCTTGTAACAATCCTTCCCCTGGCTGTGGCAGTTGATCAGTTGATCTGTCTCCAGATTTGGGATATTTTATTTTTCTGCAACTCCCATACCAACCTCATACTACCCCTCAGAGGTCTCAGTTGACAGCACCCCCTCCTCGAAGATCTGTGTCTCAGCCCCCCAAGTCTCCTCCTCCAAACTTGTGGGTTCTACTTATCCCAAGTCCTTCCTTTCGTAGCTGTAGGTATGCTAGCCTCTTCCTGCAGTTACTATCTTTGTGATATCTGTGTCCCCTCTTCATTTCTTCAGTTCTTGGACACCCACTAAACCCCTTTTTAATCTCTTGAAAATAGGCGATGTGGTTTCTGTTTACCTACCAAACCCTGGCTGATAGAGTACTTGATACCAGAAGTGATCCCAGGGAACAAGCCCTCAGAAGATTCTGGGATTTGTTTGCTGTAATCTTGATTCTAAACTCAATCAATCAAAAGGAACTATCAATCAAAGAGGAAGATGGACTAAAGACATTTACAGGAAGAAAAAAGGTTTCCAAAATGTTATCTCGCATGCACCCAGGAAGCCACTGCTTGATTTACTCCACCAAAACACAGGAGAAAACTGTCAAGAAAGACGACACGGGATCTGAGAGAGAAGCCTTAATACAGGCAAGGGTCAGAGGAAAGTCAGGGTGACAGTGGAGAGACGTCTTGGGATGACAACTGGAGCCCGGACTAGATAGCAGCCAGTCCAAATCGGAAGAGAAGGGAGACTTTAGGAAGGGAATACACAATTTAAAAAGAGGAGAATGAGAAGGTCTATGATATATCTGTCCATGTTGAGAGGCGTCTTATGATTCTGCTGGAAAGATTGACACTGACTTAGTGAAGGGTACCTAGAAAACTAACGAAAGAAAAAAACAAAAATTATTTATTTCAAAGAAAATACACATTTTTCAAGGTAAGAAATGCCATCACAGTATACTACATGGTTCAACTGTGAACAATATTTACAGAATCATAAGAATACCAACACGAAATATTAGTTAAACGAAAGCATCCAATAAATTCTGGGATTTGTTTGCTGTAATCTTGATTCTAAACTCAATCAATCAAAAGGAACTATCAATCAAAGAGGGACTAAAGACATTTATAGAAAAAAAAAGGGTTTCCAAAATGTTATCTCGCATGCACCCAGGAAGCCACTGCTAAGTGAAAGATGTAGAAAGCTGACTAATGTCTCTCAAAGATATCAGGTCCTGATTTCTGGATCCTTTAAGTATTCGCTTATTTGAAAAGAAAAAAAATGGGGATGGGGAAGACTCTCTGCAGATTTTTTTGAATTAGGGATTTCCAGATGAGGAGATTATCCTGGATTATCAAATGAGGCTTAAATGCAACCATAGGAATCCTTGCAAAAGGAAGTCTGAGGGAGATTAGACAGACACACAGTGGAGGCAGTGCCATGTAAAGACAGAGGTAGTAAACACTGTGGCCACAAGCCAAGGAAGGCTGGCAACCCCCAGAAGCTGACAGAGGCAAGGAGCACATTCTGCTCTACAGCCCCCAGAGGAAGTGCAGCACTGCCAACACATTGATTTTAGCCCAGTGGAACTGACTTTGGACTCCTGGCCTCCAGGAGTGTGTGAGGATAAATATCTGTTGTTCAAGTCACCAAGTTTGTAGTCATTTGTTACAGCAGCCACAGGACACAAATACAGAAAGCTAATTACAGTTAATATAGGAGAAGCTACTATAGGGGCATATAGGGAAGGGGATGATAGAGAGATAAATTCACATCTTCCATGTAGAAAGTCAATAGATTCTGTCTAAAGTAGAAAATAGTATCATATACAAAAGGCAAACATAATTTAAAGAGTTACTAGAGCTCGGGCTCCCGCACCTTTGGGAGGCTGAGGTGAGTGGATTGCCTGAGCCCGCGGGTTCGAGACCCACCTGGGCAGCGAGACTTCACCTCTACAATAAATTAAAAAATTAGCCGGGCGTGGTAGCTCATGCCTGTAATTCCGGCTACTCGGAAGGCTGAGGTGGAAGGATCGCCGGAGCCCGGCAGGTGGAGGTTGCGGTGGCCGCGGCCGCTGCACTCCAGTCTGGGCAACAGAGTGAGACTCCAACTCAAAAAAAAAAAAAAAAAGAGTTACTAGAATTGATCTGGGGACTGGAAATGGAGGTAGAGAGGGCTGTTGTTTGTCAGAAGACTTATAGTGCTGTTAGACTTTGAAAACTATAGGAAATTCAAACTATATTAACTATGTTACAGTTACAGTTAGAAAGAATACTTTCTGATACTTTATTACATATTACAGTGACCAGCAAATAACAAGGTAGATGCATTTCAAGATAGCTAGAATAGAAGATTCTGAATGTTATCACTACGAAGAAATGATAAATGTTGGCCGGGCACAGTGGCTCAAGCCTGTAACCCCAGCACTTTGGGAGGCCGAGGCGAGAGGATTGCCTGACCCACAGGTTCAAGACCAGCTTGGGCAACATGGTAAGACCTCGTCTCTACAATAAAAATCAAGAAAATTAGCTGGGCGTGGTAGCATGTGCCTGTAGTTCCGGTTACTTTGAAGGCTAAGGTGGAAAGATCGCCAGAACCCAGCAGGTCAACACTGGGGTGCCCTTGAGCACGCCACTGAACTCCAGTCTGGGCAAAGGAATGAGACTCCAAGTCGGAAAAAAAAGAAATGATAAATGTTTAAAGTGATGGATATGGTTATTACCCCGATCTGATTATTATACAATGTATACATGCATTGAAACATTACTGTACCCCATAAATATGCACAATTATTATATACCCATTATAAATTTAAAAGCTAATTAATAAAAAAAATTGAGACTAGGAAATTTGATCAGTTTCTCCCATTTTCTTTTTCTTTCTTTCTTTTTTTTTTTTTTTTTTGAGTTAGAGTCTCACTCTGTTACCCAGACTGGAGTGCAGTGGCACGTTCCAGCCATTGCAGCCTTGACCTGCTGGGCTCTGGCGATCCAAAGCTGGGATTACAGACTGAGCCACTGATCCTGGCCCCTCCCATTTACCAGAAGTGTTTTTGCAAACCCTTTTTTCTGGACCTAGTAAAGAGGAAGGGGATAAGGACAATAAAAATAAGGGGGTAAAAGAAATGGGAAGCCACGTGTTATGGCCTCTTTTATATGCAAGGCTCTGTAGAAGGCACCATGCAAGCATTATCACCACTGGTACTCCAAATAACCCTGCAAGACAGTTATGAATTGTAGAGCTAGGGCCACTGAGTCTCAGGGAGACAGAGTAACTTTCCCCAAGGTCACACAGCTTAATCTGTCTCCAAAGCCTGTGCTCCAGTCTCCATTGTCTACACAGTACAGAACACAGAGGGTGGCCATACAGAGACCTTATACTAAGGATTTTAAAGGAGGAGGAGACTTTGCCTGAGGGAAATTTTTGTTGTTTTTTTTTTTAAGAAAAGTCATTATGTAAGTATGGCCCTTGAGTTTTATAAATATTGAGAGGACATTGGTTTGAGGTTTTACTACTTGGTTTCATAGGAGCATCTTAAATGCATAGGTTAAAGACAAACCTGCCAGGTGAATATGAATTTCATAATCTCTAACTTACAAAGGAAGAAGCTCAGGCTTTGGGCAATCAAGTTATTTATTCAAATAGCAAAACTCAGGTCTTCAACTCAGATCTTTGGCTACCACATTCTCTGTTCCTTCCATCTTCCTAGCTACCTGGTAAACACTTGTGAATTGAACTGCACTGAGGATAAACTTGCAGGCAACGGCTGCTCTGTGGTTAGAAGGGAAGGAGCCCAGGACAATGCTGACAGCTGGAGGGAATGAACTTGAAAGTAAAATAGGGTTCCAGAGAATTCACAGAGTCAAAGAATGAAAGTTGGCTATATTGCCATTGCTTCTCACTTACCCAAGCTCCTATGAAATCCGGAGCTACAGAGAAAGAAAAAGTAATAAGAAAGAAAAGCATTTCAAGCAAAGTCCAGCTGGAAACAGGACAGTCTGGCTATAAGCATTGAACCAAAGCCAAAGGAGAACAGAAAAAGTCTCCGTCAGACAATCCACCCATTTAAACCTGATCTGCCAAACCAGGGCTCCTTGTCTCCAGTTCCAATTAACAGCTATCCTCCCAGCGCCCCGACATGCTGAATCACCCTCCAGTGCCACAGCTGATGGCTCGTAAAGCTTTGTGCTCATCTAATCCTCTAATAGCCTGGGGCTGTATTAGTGTCACAGTAGCAAATTTGCTCCCAAATTGGAACTTTATTATTTTACTGTACAAAAGTCAGCAGGGTTCTTGAAGGAACTGCAAACCCTCCGTTAACCCTTTCCCATCTCCCCACCCATAACTGCCTTCCGCAAATAAGACTCCTTTCTTTTCTTTTTTTTTTAATTTTTATTATTAAGATGTGGGGTACATTTCAGGGTTAGGTACATAAACATTGATCATGCAGGTACCTTTGTTGATTAGGTATGCTCCTCCCTCCCCTAGCAGTTTCCCTCAACTGCCAATCCCACTTCCCTCCCCTGACAGTTTCCCACTACTGCCAATAGCTTTCTCATAGCATCATAATTGTTTAAGGTTCGTTTATGAGTGAAAACATTTGGAACTCTATTCTTTGTTTCTGTGATAAATCACTGAGTATGATCGACTCCAAATCCATCCGAGTTGCTGCAAAGTCCATATATTTGTCCTTCTTTATGGCTGCTTCTACACTACTGGTAGGAATGCAAACTGGTTTAACCTCTTTGGAAGACAGACAGTGTGGCGATTCCTGAAAGAACTAAACATTGACCATCCATATAACCCAGCAGTTCCCCTGTTGGGAATATACCCAGAAGAACTCAAATCATTCTACAAAAAAGACTCCTTCTTAAGGAAGTGTCTTTGGATCAGTCTCCCGAAGCCTCAGGTACCAACATGCGGATGAAGACAGCTGCCCTGCTGGTGTGATGTGAGATGCAGCCAAATCTCTCTGAAAAGACAAGCATGTGTCTAAAAGTCAAGCTCTGCCACGTACTAGCTGAATGACCTTAGACAAGTCCCTTCATCTTTCTGAGTCTATATTTTATCACCCGTAAAATAATCAAACCCTACTTTTCCCTGCGGTTGAACACACATATCATTTCTTGGCACTCACTGGATACCTGTTTATTTCCTTCCTTGGTTTCCTTCATCCTGGCCATCTCTTTTGGTTTCTTGTAGACCTTTTTTTCCCCAGACAGGAAGAAGAGAAGCATATTAACTCTTGGGTATAAAGAGATCTTCAACTTACCTCCTCTCTTTAAACAGAATGTGATACACCTTGAGGGGTTTAGATAAACTCAAAACCACCTGCTAAATCGAATGCATATGATTTTAATGGCGCTCATCGACTGGAAACTTTGGAGAGGAAAGATGTAGAAAAGGACAGAAAAACTCAGACAAAGAACATGGGAGAGGATAAATCCAAGTTTCATACTCTCCATAATTTTGCCTGGATATAGCTAGTTGCAAAAATTCTATAGTAAATAAATAAAATTCAGTGTATTAAATGGAAGAAGAGTGTTAACTATTTTAAAAATGATTAGTTAGGGTGTGTATTCTCACTCATATGTGGAAGCTAAATGGTCACAAAGATGGAAATAATAGACACTGGGGACATCAGTAAGGGGGCAAGGGGGAAAGGAGGATAGAGTTCAGAAATTACCTATGGGGTACAGTGTTCCCTATCTGGTGGAATGGGCCACCTGAGACTCCATCCCCACCACTATACAATATGTTCATATAAAGAATATGCATGTGTACCCCCTGAATCTAAAATTAAAATGGAGGGGGAAATGGTTAGGGCAGCCTGACTAAGGTATGGAGCAACCAATGAAAGCAAATCCCTCAGGCTACTTCATCCAAGTGAGACTTTGTGAGTGTGCAACACAGACAAAAACAGCCAGTGACTGTATGGGTGTGGGGAAAGATGAGAGAGAAAGGGGCCTTCACTATTTCTTACTCAGTCTGGAAAATGTCTTTCTTCTACCCAATATACAAACAATAAAATTCTCCTGCTGAGATGCAACAGAATGCAAAGCGGTAGAGAGAGAAGTATCTCCAGAGTCCTAAGCAGCTGCAGCCAGCATTTGACAGAGACTGGAAGAGGAGCAAATGGCCTTGAGCCCAGTATGGCACAGAACAGCGTGACTGCCTTTACAGCAACTGCAGTGTCTGGAAGTATTAACTGTGAGCATTATTACTATTAAGGACTAACATTTACTTAGATCATTCTGAATGTAAACTCAGAGCTGTCTCGTTGAATCCTCATACCAGCCTGTAAGTCTGGTAATATTCTATGTCCATTTCAGAAATGAAGAGACTGAGGTATCACAGAGGTTAATAAGCATGTCCAAGGTCACAGAGTTTGTATTCAACAGAAGCCAAAATTCAGACCTAGATTGCCTGATTTCAAAGCTACAATTTAAATTGTCTTTGTCTGAAATTTGATCAATTGCATATCTAGAGGTGATTTGAATAAAAATTCTAATTTATAGCATCAAATATTCCTCGGCAGATCTGCGGGGAGTCTGGAATATCGTGGACTCTAGAAAAGAAAAGGCAAATATAATAAAACAACAACACAAAAAAGAGCATACATAAAAGACCAGGGCAATTTTCTGTATTCTTATGCAGGGGTCTAGTGTTAAAAATAAAACTGCATTATGTTATTTTTGGTTATATCTACACTCCTTTACACTGTTAACTGTATATTTAATGTAGGTTCAGTCAGTCTCAATAAACCCTTTTATGATGTTATCATAAAGCCATAAGTTTTTTTTAAAAAGGCATTTAAGTATTATTAAGGTATTATTATCAAACAATTTAGATACTAGTAAGGAAGTAATGTACTTAATATTGCTGTCAAACTTTGGCTCTACTGAGACTATAGGCTAGGTGAACATCTACCCTTTTCCTATTAAGTGGTGGCTCATCACAGAAGTACATCCAGGAAATAACTCCGGCTTTTTATTATTTAAGCAAATTAAATCTTTCTACCAAAATAAAATGCCATGTTTTACTTCCCATCTCTCTGTCTTGAGTCATTTTGCCAGTCAGCTGCAGTTGGAGGGGGAGAAGGAACACGAAGCAGCATTGTTTAGAATGGGGTGTTGATGGACTCTATGAAATATGTCTAGGAAACATGGAACTCATATTTCTCCCCAGCTTGAATCTCTGCCAGGGAGTTATTCTTCCTAACAAAAACAATGAATAAAAGAATTGGAGGAGAACACGAATATATACATGAATGCAAAGCACAGAAATTCCTTATAGACCACAGAACACTCATTGGAGAGAATGTCAAAGAGAATATGAAGGAATCATTCTCTTGGTAATAAACAAGTGACACCAGGTGGATGAAGAGTCCATTGGAAAGATGTGGCAGTGAACATGAAATCTGATTAATTTTATATATTGGTTGTTGATCGTCTCTCTCATATTATTAAGAATTATCAAAATCTTGAAAATGCGAGAAGAAAAGAAATTGAATAGAACTAAAACAGAAATTATTTACTTAGCCATCTATGGTTAAAAGCTTTTTTAAATGAAAAGAAACAGAGCCCCATTCTGTTCATTGTTAATACAGAATTTTATGCTTTCATTAAACATCTACCAAAAGATTTATCATTCTAATTCCATAGTATGGCTTGAGTTACCCAATTTAATCACATCCTTTAAATTTCCCAAGGATAAAAACTAGAAGTAGATTTAGATGTAGATGCAGCTATAGTTATAGCTATAGATGTCTGACTTATCCCCTGTGGCAAAATTCTAGAGCCTGGAACAGTAAAAACTGGAAAGCAAGTACCTTGTGCAATATGGAACTTCACAAGGCTTATTGGGAACAGAGTGTGCTCTGGGTTCCACATGTTCAAATACCATTAAGTTCTCATCATCTAACAGGAGGCTAAGGGAGAGGAACAGAAATCTATAACACTACAATCACACCCATATAACCCAACCAACCCTTATTGCTCACCCCAAAACACATAGTCTCAACAACAACAAAATACACACACACAAACATGTTATTGGACTCAGGATGTTAGGCAACTCTAGATTACTTTTCCCTAGCTAGTGTTACACCCCTATTTTCCTCACATATAATCTCCAAAACATCTTATCTAAAGTAAACTGTTCCAGCATTAAAACCACTTTACTGAAGTCTCAAAGAATCTATTACTCACCCAATTCAGCTTCTTTTCTAAGTTCACGGACAATCAGAAGAAAGGAACAAGAACTCAGTAAATGAGAACTTTGGGAAGCTTAATTAAGGATGAGTACCCCGAGGTAGGTTCCAGATAGTTTCAATGCTTATTGCAAGTGCGACTCTAACCTAAAGCGAATCTACAAAGAGAACAAGATGACTTATTGCTTTATTTCATCTCCACAGTGTATTAATGAAACCAGTTTAGATGCCAAGTAGAAAAACCAATTTAGCAAAAATGTGCAAAATACAAAGATTTTAGAATCATGTTTCATATAATACTAGTCAGAGAAATGTCCTGTACATGGTACAGCCTCTTGAAAGGCTCCAGGATGTCATGAAGAAATAAAGATTTCTTAATTTTGTTTAGACAAGTGATTCCCAAACTTATATAACACAATATATTTGTTTATCACAAGGTCTCTCTAGGATAGCATACTACATAATAATCTCCTGCATATAATGGTCAGAATTGCAGTCATTGAAATAACTAATTGTAAAGATTATTAGCAGCATTAATGTATTAGTCTGTTCAGGCTGCTATAACAAGATACCACAAACTAGAGGTTTAGCAACAACAGACATTTACTTTCTTGCAATGCTGGAGGCAAGATCAAGACTGATTTTTGGTAAGCACTCTCTTCCTGGCTTGCAGGTGGCCAGCTTCTCACTGTATTCTCACATGGCCTTTTCTCTGAGCTTGAACAGGGAGAAAAAGAGAGACGTCATTGTCTCTTCCTTTCCTTATTAGGACAACAGTCCTAGAGAATTAGAATCCTTATGATCCTTATGACAACCTTATGACCTCATTTAATTTTAATTACCTCCTTACTGACCCTGTCTCCAAATACAGTTACATTGGGAGTTAGGGCATATCAGTTTGGGTAAGGAGGAACATAATTCTGTCCATAGCAATAAATAATGTTAAGAAAGCAGGATACAATTCATGTTTGCGCTGTAACTACAGTTATATGAGAAATACACATAGGAAAAAGGAGGAAGGAAGAAGATATATGAAAAGGGGACAATTAATTGTGAAGTACATTTGCTTGGTTTTTTCTCTATTTTCTGATATATTACACTTAAAATATCATTTCTGCTTGTAAAGTATTTTTTAAGTGATTTGCAATCAATGGTATGTCATGCACCATGGGAATTTATGATAGATTATGTAGCTCTGACCTTAAGGCTGCCATCCAGTTTAACAAATGTAGCTGTAACACACTACAACGCCCTATCTGCATGACCTGAGGGAAGGAACCTGATTCTTCAGGTCCTCACGAGCCAGCAACCTGAACAGAGAGGAACCATGCTCTTTTTTTTTAATTCCAATTTGGCAATAGGTCAATTAGTTTGTCTCTGGAATATGTCCATCCCATGAGAAAAATGAAAAAAAAAAAAAAGGAGAGCTCTTCAAATGCTCTAATCTCCTATTAGAAAAAAATACCTGGCGAAACAAGCTTTCTTCCTATTTACTCAATCTTATACATGGACTAAAAACTACAGATATAAAGAATACAATTTTTCAGGGCACTCCTTTGTAATTACAGAAACGTGTTACCATAAGCCCAAGAAATAAAACAGAATCTGAAGAATTCATTAAATGCAAAGCATAATGCAAAGCGCATCCTTCCTTCTGTTCCCATTGCCCCCACTCCCAGAACAAACCTAAACAAAAAGCTTGAAAACCAAGTGTAGTTTTAGAGCCAAGATTGATTTGCATGTGAGAAGGACACACATGCAAAATCTAGCTCACACTGTGAGTCCATTCAAATCAAACAGTCAAAGTGTATATCTTTAACACTCAAAATCTGGAGGAAAAGGCAAATTCAGAGATGCATGGACAATATCTATTTACCTGGAGCAGAAGTTGCTGGAGTCATAAACTGGTAGGAACACTTAAATAGTAACTTTGATAAACGTTTCAAGGCTCAGTGGGCACTAGCTTCAGAGTGAAAAACTCTCGGGAGCACAGTATTAGAGGGAGCCCCCTCCAGTTTCATGGGCTTATCTTTAAAAGTTCCACCAGGTTCTCATCATAAAAAGAAAAAAAAATTCCCCTACTAGCTTGAGCAGGAGGAGAGGACAAGTAACCATTATAAAACACACCCAGAGCATTCTTTATCTAAAAAGCCTTCTCTCCAGGGGAAAAGATGTTTTCAGAGCTTTATTCCACCTGGGAGAACTTGTATTTCTTAGCCCCAGTCCCCTTTAACTTTTCTGTATCAAATATAGAATGGGGCGGGGGGAAACTAAGAAAACCCCAAGAATGTCAAAGACCCACTAAATGACTGAGAGTTAATCATAAGATTATAGAATGCTTCTCCTCCTTCATACTTACCACTATACTAACAGGACCTATACCAACAGGATTCCTTCCTAATAACCGTGACTACAGCTAAAAGCACAGCAAGATGGAACTCTATTGGAGGAGTTCTCAGGGAAGCCCAATTGCAAAAGGGGAGACGAAGACGATAGAGAAACTTAAAGTGTCTAGTACCGACAGCTGCAACAAACATTAAATACACCCCAACTCTTAGCCAGATTAACACAGAACTTCACATGAAAACTTATTTTTCCTACTTAAAAAATGTTTAATGGCACATAATTGTACATATTTATTAAGTACAGTGTGATGTTTCATTAAAAGGCCTGTTTACCTCAGGTCCTTTACTCAACACATCATAATCTGTTTTCAACAAAAAAATTAGAATGAGTACTAAAAGGAAAGCAAAAACAAAGTCTGAAGAGACAAAGTAAGCATCAGAATCAAACTCAGACCTGGCACTGAATTTGGAATTATTAGACAGGAAATTTAAAAACCATGATTATCATGTTAAGACCCTAATAAAAAAAATTTTTTTAAGCAAAAAAAAAAAAAGATGAATAATGTAAGCACAGAAATGAAAACTCTAAGAATTAAAAAGAAATGTGAGAAACAAAAAATCCTGTAACAGAAATGAAGAATGCCTTTGATGGGTTCATCAGTATATTGGACATAGTCAAGGAAAGAATCAGTGAACTTGAAGACAGTTCAAATAGAAACGTTCCAAACTTTCTCTTTTTCCAAGATAAAAAAGAATTAAAAATGTAAGAGCAGAATATTCCAGAATTAAGGAACAATTTCAAAAGGTATAATATTCAGTTAATTAGTATACCAGAAGAAGAAGATATAGAAAGAAGCAGAAGAAATATCTTAAGTAATAATAGCTGAGTATTTTTTAAAATTAATGACAGACACCAAACCACAGACCCAGAAATCTAAAATAACTCTAAGCAGACTGAATACCAAAAATATCTATACCTAGGCATAATCTATTCAAACAGCAGAAAACCAAGACAAACACAAAATCTTTCAAGAAGGTGGTGGAGATGGTAGAACAAAGGGAACGAAATTCCTTAACTGTAGCAAAACAAGGATAAAAACGACAATGAACATCTTGTCAGAAACCATGAAAGCAAAAACTGAATGGGATAAATATATATATATATATATATATATATATATATATATATATATATATATATATAATTTTTTTTTTTTTTAGTTGAAGTCTCACTCTGTCACCCAGACTGGAGTGCAGTGGCACGCTCCCGGCCACTGCAGCCTTCTGGGCTCCAGCAATCCTTCCGCCTCAGCCTTCCAAGTAGCTGGAACTACAGGCGTGTACTACCATGCCTGGCTAATTTTTTTAATTTTATTGTAGAGATGAGGTCTCGCCAAGTTGCCCAGGCAGGTCTCGAACCCGCAGGCTCAGGCAATCCACTCACCTCAGCCTCCCAAAGCACTGGAATTACAGGCTGAGCCACCGAGCCCGGCTGAATAAAATATTTGTGTTGAAAGAAAAAATCCCATCAACCTAGCATTCTATATCTAACAAAATTATTCTTCAAAAATGGAAGAAAGATACTTTCTCAAGCAAAAACTGAGGGAATTCATGGCCAGCAGACCCGCCCTGCCAAAAATGCTAAAAATTCTTTAAGATGAAAAAAAATGATATAGGTCAAAAACTCAGATCTATATAACTAAAAGAAAAGTATAGAAGGAATTAAGAAAGAATCCTACCCCCAACTGTTTAATCTTTCAGTACCCAAAACTTGTATCCCTATACCATAGTACAAGCATAATATACATTAAATTTAGGCGAAGTGTCTCCTTATGAGTATTTAAAAGTGCAGCCCTCATTTTAGGTGGTCCTGATGAAGGTTTTACGTCTCCTTTCTTATACCGAAGATAGTATCATGTAATCTATAAACAAAGGGAAGCTAGAGACAGAATTATAGGATAACAAAAGAAAAAAATGGACAGATGAGAGATACTGGATCTTATTAAGCTGGATGCTAACTGTTGGATTAATTAATTACTTCTGATGTTATTTAACATCTTCTACATACCTCAAGAATAAAAGCAGAAGTCAGTGAGAAATAAAAAGAGAAAAGACCAGAGATGTTGACTTTTCCAAGGTCACACAAGTGGCAAAGAGCAAAACTAGAATTTAAATTCAGATCTTACTCTACTTTGCCATGAATTACAAATAAATTATAAGAATCTAGATTTTTTTTCCAAGACCACAACTAATAAAGGGACTTTTAGTAATCTACAGGAGCTAGATACCAGAATGGTACTTTTGTAAACCTAAAGAATTTCTGTACTGTAGCTTAATTCATATCCAAGAGAATCTGAAACAAAATAAAACCAGAGCAATCTACGACAGTTGTGTCAAGCTGCTAGTCATTGAATTACAATAGAAAGTCTACTTGCTAACACTCTTTTAGCAGACCAGGCAGAGTGAAACATTTTTTTTACTGGAGTCAGTTTCCTTACTCTCTGAAATGGCTTATTTTAGCAGTAAAGACCTCAGAAAACAGACCTAGCTACCATTCCCCTGGGCCTCCTTCTGTTGATTAATCACAGCAGCTGGATCACAGCAGCTGGAAACCATCCCACCCTCCCCTGAACTGGCCTAGCACTTAATGACAATACCATTTATCCGATATTTAACATACACTGTATTGGATTGGTGTTGATATTTTTAAGCACATTATTCTTGTTTTCTTATCAGAACTCTAAGCTATTTGAGGACAAGGACCCACTTATTATCTTCCAAAGCATTCAGCAGTATGCAGGACGCCCAGTAAATACTCCAGCAACATGGGTTTAGCAATTGTCTACTGATAAAAGGAAAAATGTTCAAGTATTCAGGGCTGAGGTTGGTGGCATCTTTATAAGAAGGAGGTGATGTTCAGATCACTAGAAGCAGAAATGTATTATGTTTGTTAAGAGGGCATCCATGCCTCAATATGGCAAAAATTTGTGTACCCACATTGCACTACCTAGATATGAGATTCATTTTGGAAAGAATGTGGCCATTGAAAGCAGAGTAGAATTAACCACTCTTCCTGGTGGACTCCCTCCATCTTTTATTCATATTAGTACAATCTCATCATACTCCTCTGGCTGGTTGTCTATGTGTTTGTCTCTCTACCTAGACTGTGAACTTGCTGATGGGAACAACTATTCATCCTAGAACTGTCTATTTCTCTTCAGTGTATATGTGGCATATAACTCATACATTTTTATATCTAAAATGTATAATTTGAATTTACATTTTGTCCCATTTTATTTCACAATTAGTGCACACTTACCTTCCATTTGATAGAAGCCATGCCTTGATTGCAACTCTAAAATTCCCATTGGTTTAACAAGGATGCAGACAATTGCCCAAGAAAATCCTCTGCCTTATGACCTTTTCATCTGGCAACTTTTCTTTCTTTGATTTTAACCGTGATCTGCTAACTCATCAGATATCTAACCCTCCGTCTTAGTTTCATTATCACCATCAAAAGAGGCTTTGGTGTTTTGCCGTCTTTTCAACTTCCTGATTCTTTAACTCACCAACTGGTTTTTGGTTCTATCTTTCACATACTAGCATTAAATGCGACCATAAACCCTTTCTTCTTGACATGGCCTGATAGGATAAGTGTTCACTGCCTTCCAAACATCGTGAACATCCTAATGACACAAAGATGTCTTTGCTATCAGATAATTTAGTCAGTGCTGTCCAGTTGAACTTTCTGCAATGATAGAAATGTTCTATATCTGTGCTATCCAACCTGGTAGCCACTAGGCATATGTGAATCCCTAAAATGGCAAGTGCAACTGATGAAATGAATTTTTAATTTTAACTCATTTTAATGCATTTAAATTTAGGTAGCCACAAGTGTCGGTGGCATCTGTATTGGACAGTGCAGGAGAAAGACAAACATATTACTACTACAAAACTAACAACTTTGCAGGAGATCTACTAGTAAGTAGCATGAGCAAAAGACTATGTGAGCACGAAGTAAGGAACAATCAATTTTGCTCCATGGGCTGGGGAAATTTAGCAAAATATATGGCATTGAAATAGGAATTTAAGTGAAATAAAGTTTCATCAAACAGAAAACAACATGAATAAATGCTACAGAGGAAAGTTATGTTATTATAACCCAAATGGTTTAGGAAAAAAGAGACAAAGGTGAAACTAACAAGATTGGTGGCCAGAGCCAATGGTATCTAGGGATGTGCTATCAAATATGGTAGACACAAGCTACCTGTGGATATTTAAGTTTAAGTTTAATTATGTTAAAATATTCAATTTATCAGTTGCACCAGCTGCATTTTTTGGATCCATAGCTAGTGGCTACCATATTGAGAAGCACAGGATGGAACATTTTCATCATCACAGAAATTTTTTTATTTTTATTTTTTATTTTAAAATTGTGGGGCACAGTTAAGGGTTAGGTTTACAAATATGCATCTTTCAGGCACCCTTGTTGATAATGGGTGTCTCCCCGTCCCCAGACAGATATTCACTACTGTTAGTCCCACCTCCCTTCCCCTCCCTATCCCCCATAGTTTCCCACCACTCACAGTTCTTTTCTTATAGTATTATGATGGATGTTCAAGGTCCACAATATGAATGAGAACATGTGATACTCAGATCTTTGTTTCTGTGAGAGATCACTCAGTATTATAGACTCTAGTTCCATCCAGGTTGCTGCGAAATTCATGATTTTTTTTTTATGGCTGCATAGTATTCCATCATGTATATGTACCACATTTTTTAAATCCAGTCCACTTTTGATGGACAGCACGGTTGGTTCCAGGGCCTTGCTATTGTGAACAATGCTGCAATAAACATACGTGTGCAGGTATCTTTTTGATAGAGTGATTTGAGTTCTTCAGGGTATATTCCCAGTAGGGGGATTGCGGGGTCATATGGAAGGTTGACTTTTAGAGCTTTTAGTAATCGCCAGACTGATTTCCACAGAGGTTGCACTAGTTTACACTCTCACCTGTTGGTAGTGTAGAAGTGTTCCCTTTTCACCACACCCTCTCCAGCAACTGTTATTTTTTGTTATTGATAATTGCCATTCTGACTGGAGTTAGGTGGTATCTCAGTGTAGTTTTGATTTGCATCTCCTTGATGATTAGTGAGGTTGAACATTTCTTCATGTGTCTGTTGGCCGCTCAGATGTCTTCCTTTGAGAAGTGTCTGTTCATATCTTTTGCCCACTTTATAATGAAGTTGTTTGTTTTTTCTTTTCAGCACATTTGAGTTCCTTGTAGATTCAAGATGTTAGGCCTTTCACAGAAATTTTTTAATGAATTGTGTTGCTGTAGAGTTTTATGGTTGTTTATGTTTTGGGTTTTGAAGTCAACACAGAGTTGACTTCAAATCACACACACAGAAAAGATATACTCCAACCAAATACATCTTTATTCCTGAGTAGGACTGCCGGTCACAAATTCCTCTCTGCTTGCCTACACAGACAAACTAGGCCTGACAATGTGAAACCCTCACACATCCTCACCCCTTATCTCTCTTCCTTAAAAATCAAAAACAGGACCTAAATAGTTAATCTTTCCATCTTTCCTGTGAGCCTTGTGCAGTTTCCTCTCATTCAGCAGTTCTCAAAGAATCAACAGTTTCTTTAGAGGGTCCGTGATGTCAAAATTATTTTCATTGTGTTACCAAGACATCATTTCTCTTTTCACTCTTTTTCTCTCATGAGTGTATGAGGTGGTCCCCTGAAGTCACATGACTGCAGTGATGCCATTGCTTTGATAACTAATGAGATATGTGTTTGTGTGTTCCTGGGTTTTCCAGAATATTTTTAAATTGTAGGTTTAGGATATGAACATATGTGCTTTCAAAGGTTAGCTCAGTTTGTTCTCAGGACTTCTACTGAGATTTTGCCAGTTACAAGTTGTATCATCCTTATTGCCCAATAAATTGCAATTTTAAACCCCTGATTTTTCTCATATGTATGCAGAAGTACATAAACAAAAGAGTAGATATAATTTTTGTCTTCTTTTACAAAAATATTTTTGAATTTTTAAATTTTTCTAAGTTTTATCTAAAACATTATTTTAGAACTTAAAATTTTATTCTAAAATAATTAAAATCTATTTTAAATTTGCTTTTATTTTCAACCTGAGAAAGCTGATTTTTTTTTTTCTTTAGTTGGAATCTCACTCTGTCACCCAAGTTGGAGTGCAGTGGCATGCTCACAGCCACCGCAGCCTCGACCTGCTGGGCCCAGGTGATCCTTCCATCTCAGCCTTCCAAGTAGCTGGAACTACAGGCATGTGCCACCATGCCCAGCTAATTTTTTGATTTATTGTAGAGATGAGGTCTCGCCATGTTGCTCAGGCTGGTCTCAAACACCTGAACTCAGACAATCCTCTCAGCCCCGCCTCCTAAGTGCTGTGATTACAGGCTTGAGTCACTGTGCCCTGCCTAGAAAGCTGATTTTAAAAAATAATCATAAGTGAATAAACAAGTATGCTTTTCTTGCATTTTAAGATAAATCATTGGCTTAAAGGGGGAGATTAGAGACTGACTTTTCAACCTACAGCTGTACTGTGTATCTCTAAAATACTAATAAAGATTAAAATGCTAATAAAGATAAAAAGTCAGAGAGTTTTCTGACTCACAGAAGGAAAAAATTGCTCCAAAGAAACTGGGCAAACTTTAAATAAGAAATAATCATATAGCAAAAGCTATCTTTTCCTTAGTTTTATAGATGATTATTTACCAGTTGTGTCTTACACACATACAAAAAAACATTGTCGAATAGTATTTTGGTGTCAATTAAGCTGTGGTATCATTTTGAAATTCAGCATTTAGAGCATTGGCTAGAGAAGTAAACGTAATAACTAAGACATTAATAAGGCTTCTACATTTGACTTTTGCTGATTGCCTGCTGGATGAAAAGTCAGTTAAAGAAATCTTGACACAGCCACTTCCCAAAAACACAGTAACTTGACAAATTAAAAATATATCTGTAAACAAAGAAGTTGAGTTCATCTCTCCTCTGTAGAACTGCACTTTTATTTACAACTAGTTGAGTCTATAGATATGGCTAAACTTGTTGTTTTGCTTGACTTTGTCTGGTATCAGCAACAACTAATGATCAGAGAAGATGTATTATATAAGCGCTTGGCAATAAACACAGTGGCACTGACATATTCAAAGTGCTGAATAACTTTTAAACATCTCATGTTTTATCCTGGATCAACTATGTTGACATTTGCACTGATGGCGCAACAGAAATGGTAGATAAAAACTGCTGTTACACTTAACATAAAACAAGGAAGTGACACTAAACTCTACTAGTGGTCATATTCTTCAGCATCACATACTTGTAGGGGGAAAAATGCCAATTTATCTTGAGAATGTCCTTAATGAAGCAGGAAAAAAGTAGTTACGTTATTGAATTTTGACCTTTGAGAGCGTGTCTTTTTAATATGTGGGGGCCTGGCTCAGTGGTTCAGCCAGTAATCCCAGCACTTTGGAAGGCGAGGCGAGTGGATTGCCTAAACCTGCAGGTTCGAGACCAGCCCAGGTAATTTGATGAGACCTCGTCTCTGCAATAGATCAAAAATTAGCCAGGTGTGGTAGCACATGCCTGCAGTTCTGGCTACTTGGAAGGCTAAGGCAGTAGGATCATGGGAGCCCAGCAGGTCAACACTGAGGTGGCCATGAGTAGGCCACTGCACTCCAGCCGGAGTGACAGAGTGAGACTCCGACTCAAAAAACAAAAAAAATACAGTGTGACTAAATGCACACTGAAGTCCAGTGATTGTCTCAAAGAAAAGCACTTATATGATTGAGCTATGAGCCGAACTATCTGATTTTTTTTCATGCAGCAACATTTTACTTGAAAGAATGACTAGTCATAATACTGTGGCTATTTAGATTTGTGTATTCAGAAGACTTTTCTTTTTTTAATGAACAAAGTGAATAATACACTTAAAGAGAAATACCATCAGTGTGGCCAAGGATAAAATTTGAGGTTTCAAGACAAATAAGAACATAGGAAAACTTTTTTTTTTTTTTTTTTTTTGAGCTGGAGTCTCACTCTGTCGCCCAGACTGGAGTGAAGTGGCCGCTCCCGGCCACCGCAGCCTCGACCTGCTGGGCTCCGGCGATCCTTCCGCCTCAGCCTTCCAAGTAGCTGGAATTACAGGCATGCGCCACCACGCCCGGCTGATTTTTTGATTTATTGTAGAGATGAGGTCTTCACTGCCCAGGCGGGTCTCGAACTCGCGGGCTCAGGCAATGCACTCACCTCAGCTTCCCAAAGGCATGGGATTACAGGCTGAGCCACCGAGCCCGGCTAGGAAAACTTTTAACCACTATTTTGAGCTTGGAGACTTTTCTGATGAAATTAGTGATTAAATGAATGTGACTTTTTAAAATAAAACTAATCAACCTTTGGAAGATTTGCATGACTCAGGAAACTAATATATTCCAAATTACCAATGCAAAAAAATTATAGAATCATGCTTGAATAAAGATATATTCACAGTGCAAGATAGAACAATAGATTTCAATTTCACAGAGCACAAAAAGTTCATTGATATGAGAAACTATCACTTGTTGAGCTTTGGTGAAGTATCGAAGAACAGTAACATTATCTGAAAAGGCTATTAAGATACTCCCTTTTCCAACTACATTATCTGTGTAAAGCTTCTACCAAATATGCTTCAACTGAAACAATATATTGTAACAGATTAAATGCAAAAGCAACTGGAATGTCATTGTCTTCTATTAAGCCACACATTTTTTTCACAAAAATGAAAAAATGTCTCTCTACCCATTAAATACCTTGTTTTGGAAAATAGACTCATTTATTAAAATATGTTATTTAGCATACAACAGCAAATTATTTCTCTTAAGGAAACTAATGAATATTTTAACATTTTCTTTATTTTAATTTCTGTCTTAGTAAATATCACTAAATATGACCCACATGAACAAAAGCACTTAAGATTCCTCCACAGTTTTTATGAATGAAAGGACTCTGAGATCAAAAATTTTGAGGACTGTGACTTTTAGCTATCCAACTTCAAAAGTGATTTTTAAGCTGAATGCATTTGGGTCCTAAGTCATAACACTGAAAAGAGAGAGGAGAGAGAAAAACGACTCTTGCCTTTTACCCCTTTTACCATCCTCCCAGATTCTCATAGAGTGTCCTCCTTCAGTTGTTCTTGGATTGTTACTGCTTTACTTCTCTTCACAGAAGTGCCACCCCATTGCCAACTTTCCACCTCTAATCCTGTGATAATGAACAGAGAAACCAGAGAGGAAAGGAGTGAAACTACCTTTTATTCCCTCTACTCCCAGTATTGGGCATCATTCTGTTTCCTCCCAACCCATTTTTCACTTCCATAGGGATTCTGTATCCCTACACCAGTGAGAGGCGTGATATACTGAACAGGGCTGACAAGCCTAGGTTCAAAGCTTGGTTTCATCCCTCACCATCTGTGCAACTTTGGGCAAGCCATTCAGTAGGATGGAGACTCCATTGCCCCTTCTGTAGAATACAGAAATTAATTAATTTACAGGGTTATGGCTAGGCTTCCACAAAGCATGTATCTTACCCAGCACATAGAAGGCATTCGACACATATTAACACCTCTTCCTTTTGATTCTACTACCCTTTGCCTTTTAATCCTACCTTCCATGGCACCAAAGAAGTCAGAGAACTGGGGATAAAGTGGATGTGGCATCAATCTATAGAGTATCCAACCTATAAAGTACTCACTCTCTGCAATAATGGAGAAGAGAATTCTTGCCACCATCTCTTCCTCATCTCCATCCTCTGTACAAGGGAGCCTGGGGAAAGATAAGCTCCTTTTCCAAGATTTATTTCTGACAATCTCCAAGAAAAGCTATTTTTGTGGAGGAAGTCGATGCTAAAAGTGATGCCCCAGGAGATCTTCATGCTGTGGCAAAAGCCTCTCTGACTTTCATCCTGATGAAGTATAATGTTATTACAAGACCCCATTCAGCTTGGGACCCAGTGTCTCACTGGTTCCCTGTTGAACAAGATGAGACATTTCTGAGACAGGCATATGGTGACTCTGGCAGACCTCCAAATGCATTGCTGAAGGATGTGGATTCTGTATGTCGGACATCAAGAGAGACGTGTACTCATAGCATGCTGTCTTTGTCTCTAAAAGTTATCAGAGTGTCCAACACCCTGGTGGGGACATGACCCAGTTGCTTGGGTAAGGCGGAACAAGCTGGAATGAGATTTGGGCTGGAGACAAGATTCCAAAGCCAACCCGTGAAACTGTAGCAATAAATGGTTTCCCAGGGAGTCTGCTCCAAAGCTTTGTGTTTTTGATTTTTCTCTCCAAGAGTCTCTCATGGAAAAGAGCGTGTGCTTCTATGTGACATTTTCCTGCCTAATAGAGCAGTCCCTTCTAGGGCGGTCATCCTGACCCCGTTCTTCTCCCCTGGGCATTAACTAGGTACTCCTTGAAGAGGTCACTCTTGCCACAGCTGTGGCACCTCTGCCAAGATGGCGCTCAGAGCCTGGGAAAGGCCTGTTTGTTATATTACCTAATTGTTAAACTCTATGCTTGGAGAAGACAAGTGAAATTTGAGATACCGCATACAGTTGGAACAAAGAGGAATTAGCAGAAGACTGTAGCAAAAGACTGCTTCGATAAGCAACGGAATTATAAATTTAAAATCTTAACTCGGCCTATCTGCTTTTTCATATCTCTGAATGAGATTTTCAGCAGAATCTGTCTAGCCTGACTCTAACAGAACTTGAACTGTCATTCAAGCTATTCCTAATGGTAACATTGGTTGAATGTTAAATTTATAACCCAACAAACTCGCAGCCCCACCAGAAGCCATGCCTTGTTAAAATAGAAACATGATGTGTGTCATTTTCTCTGATCATCATGCGGGAAGGTCCAATATATAAAAATGTCCTGATTGAGAGGGCTGTGGGTAAGAAACGATTTCTCTATCCTTTCCCCACCCCCACCCTGCCCACCATAAGAGGGCCTTGAATTTGCAAAGCCTCATCAAAGTGAAGAATCAACCCAGGCCTCTGAATGAGGAACCACCGCAGGCACAAGAAGCCTGAGGCTGTAATTTGGACCATACTGAAAACTCCCTGAGCACCACAGGACAGTAGTGCAGAGAGATCATACATGACTTCCAACAGTATACATTTTATTTTTATTTATTTATTTATTTTTGAGTTGGAGTCTCACTCCATCACCCAGACTGGAGTGCAGTGGCACACCCCTGGCCACCACAGCCTCGACCTGCTGGGCTCCAGCAATCCTTCCGCCTCAGCCTTCCAAGTAGCTGGAACTACAGGTGCACGCTACCACGCTAATTTTTTTGATTTATTGTAGAGATGAGGTCTTGCTGAGTTGCCCAGGTGGGTCTCGAACCCATGGGCTCAGGAAATCTGCTCACCTCGGCCTCCCAAAGTGCTGGGATTACAGGCTAAGCCACTGAGCCCAGCCCAAACAGTATACATTAAAGTACTTAAGAGGTTATAGACTGTGCTGTTTTCTAAAAGAATGGGAAAATAAGAATATACATATATACATATCTGTGTATTTTTTATAAAAAGAAAAAAACAGGCAGAAAAAATGAGAAACTAGTCATAAATAACTCTGTATAGAAGGTGGTAGAAATGAAGTAAAGGAGATTTAGGGAGCAATGAGATTTCTTTGAGTATCTCTTTTTAGATAATTTTGATTTTTTGATCATGTTAAGAGTTTCCATATTTAAAAATAAAAGTAAATCACAAAAAATATAAAAAGCAAACCCTTAAAACTGAAAGCAAACACAAACAAATGATTCTAACTCTATGCAAAATTAAAAGCATATTGATACAGAGAAAAATAATTATTTCAATTAACTTGAATACAATGGGCCATGTAGTAATCCCCCCTTACTCATAGAGATGTCCTAAGACGCCCCCCCAGTGGACTCCTGAAACCATGGATAGTATCAAACCCTACATATACTGTTTTTTCTATATATACATACTTATGATAAAGTTTGAAAGATGTGACAGCAAAACTAACATGAATTTCTTTTTCATTCTTACCGTAGACCTTGGAAAAATCAACACACAATTTTTTCTTTCCTTATTAAGTTGAGCTCTTATGCCTTTTTACTTAAAATGAGGTATTTTATGGCTTTCCTTTAGTATATATCCAAATTGCCAGCATCATTCCTCTTGTGCTTTGGAGTCATTATTAAGTAAAATAAAGGTCACGAACACAAGCACTGTGATACTGCAACAGTCAATCAGATAACTAAGAGGACTACTCGGTGACTCATGGACAGGGAGTGTCTTCTGCATGGAGACACTAGGAAAGGAGATGGTTCATGTCGCAGTGGGATTGAGCAGAGTAGTTCAAGATTTCATCACACTCTTCAGAAGGGTGTGCAGTTTAAAACTTATAAATTGTTTCTGGTATTATCCATTCAATATTCTCAGTCTGAGGTTGACCACAGGTATGGAAACTCTGGAAACTATTGAAGTCTAAAAAGATGAATCGCAAAGAAACTGTAAAATTCACAATTAGGTGTGCTGCTCTTAGTGGCATTCATGTTGTCATTTTGAAGCTATTTTGTTTATGATGTAATATAGAGTAAATGTGTAAGTAAATTAATATTGCCGGGAACCAGGGTTTTCACTTTGAGAATGAGAGATACAAATATAAAATGTGAGAAGTTGGGGGAAAATCTGTGGAGTTCTATATGAATGGAATGTAGAAGTATGAAGGGGTGTGTGTGTGTGTGTGTGTGTGTGTGTGTGTGTGTGTGTGTTTCCAAATACCACTCAATACCAATAAGAACCATTGAGAAATGCTGATTCCAGGCCTAGGCAGTGAAAAATCTGATGCATCTTATGCCAGAAATCACATGTCCAAAGACTGATGGAGACAGGTCAAAAGGATAGAGGAACCATTCTTGAGGGGGCTTTAATTTCCCAAGTTTGAAATGATTGGGAATCATAAAGAGTAACAGACACAGAAACAAAGGGTGGGTAAGGAGAAACTACTTCACGGCTATGATGTACATTATTTCGGTGATAGATACACTAAAAGCCCTGACTTCACCACGATGCAAGATATCCATGTAACAAAATTACACTTGGACCCCATAAATGTATATGATAAATAGACATATACTTTAAAAGAGTAACAATAACAATAAAATACAACACTGAAAAAGATGCAGAAGTTCATACTGACATTTGAAAAGTAGAAAGAAGCCGGGCTCGGTGGCTCAGCCTGTAATCCTGTGCTTTGGGAGGCTGAGGTGAGTGGATTGCCTGAACCCGTGGGTTCGAGACCCGCCCGGGCAACTTGGCGAGACCTCATCTCTACAATAAATTTAAAAATTAGCCAGGCGTGGCAGCGTGCGCCTGTAGTTCCAGCTACTTGGAAGGCTGAGGCGGAAGGATGGCCGGAGCCCAGCACGTTGAGGCTGCGGTGGCCGGGAACGGCCACTGCCCTCCAGTCTGGGTGACAGAGTGAGACTCCAACTCAAAAAAAAAAAGTAGAAAGAGAGATAAGAAGAGAGAGAAGAAGAATGGGAGGAAGAAGAGGGAAGTCTCTTTCTACAGAAGGATGCCAACTAGTAAATATAAGAGGACTTATCCAATTAGAAAACCTACGAATGTAATAATTGATTAAGGCAAAAATCACCAACATATGTTTTAAAAAATCTCAATGTATAACCCCACAGATTACTTATTAAATCCCAGAGAGGCTGGTGGAAAGAATTTGCTTTTTGACAGAGAGATCTGGTGGTCACCACTTTATCCAAGTAGTGGAACTTGACATCACCAACTGTGGGACAGCTGACATTTTACGATTTTTTGTGTGCTACAGTGAATTCACATATCACTTGTGTGGTGTTCTTGCCATAATGGTTTGACCTGAATCTAATCGTGAGGAAACTATCAGACCAATCTCAGACACCTCAAAAGCTTCATTGTCATCAGGGACAGAGAAAGACCTGGGAATTGCTCTGGTTTGGAGGGAAATAAAGAGACACAGTAGGCAATGTAGTAGTGAAAGGTTATAGAACAGCAGTCCCCAACCTTTTTGGCATCAGGGACCAGTTTCGTGGAAGACAGTTTTTCCACGGATCGAGAGAGCAGGATAGTTTCAGGACGATTCAAGTGCATAGCATTAACTGTGTACTTTTTTCCTATTATTATTACATTGTAATATATAATGAAATAATTATACAATTACCTATTTGAAAAGAGGTGCAGACAGAAGTCATAAATAAAATAATACATGGGCCTTGCACAGACTAAAATAAGTGTCAGATTCTGACTTCAAGCCCGGCATCAGATGCACCCGTACAATTGCAGTGCATCACTTGTCACTCTCTGGTAGAATTTTGATACAAGTCTGCAAGCAATTGATTTATGTTGCTCTCTGTGCAGTCAAACTTCACTACTAAAGTTAATCCATATTTGCAGCCACTCCCTGGCATTAGCATCACCTCCTCAGCCTCAGCTCCACCTCAGATCATCAGGCATTCAATCCTCATAAGGCGCACACAACCTAGATCCCTTTCATGCATAGTTCTAAATAGGGTTCATGTTCCTATGAGAATCTAATGCCACAGTTGATCTGACAGTAGATGGAGCTCCGGTAGTAATGTAAGCGATGAGGAGTGGCTGTAAATATAGATGAAACTTCACTCATTCACCTGCCGCTCACCTCCTGCTGTGCAGCCCGGCTTCTAACAGGCCACAGACCTGTGGTCCGGGGTTTGGGGTACATTGAGGACATTGTCAGAACATTTGGAAATATTTGAGTATACAGACCAATGGTTGGGTGATAATATTAAATTACTGTCAATGGTGTGGTTGTGTAAGAGAATTCTCTTTTTCCTGGGAGATGCATGTAGAGGTTTTTAGGAATGAAGTGTCATAATATTTGCAGCCTACTTGTGAGTGGTTTGGCACAAAGAAGTGTTTATACATGGAGAGTATGACGGAGGTGGTGAGCCAAGATGATGCCATTGGAAACCCCGGGCGAAGGGCGCAGAGTGTGCATTGTAGTGTTCATTAGGTTGGTTGGTTGGTTTTTTTAAACTTTCTGTGGATTTTAAATTTTCTAAATAACAAATCTAATTTTTTTTTCAGAGAGATTTGCCAAGTCACCACGTGGAACTTCCCATGAGCTCCCTGTGCTTCATTCTCAAAAGGCAGAATTCCTCTGCCATAATCAGAATATGCTTCGGCGGCAGAATCATGGCAGTTGTCACCATCAAACATCCCCCAGCCTAGCACTTCCCAGGAGGCTCAGTTGAGGATGAATTCCTTGAGCTTCTTGGAGTAAACTCTCACTTCTAACAGGACTCTATGTTAGACCGTGCATCTTTGTCACGCCTCCTACTCAATCTTTCAAATATGTAGGGTGTTTTGCAATAAAACCTCATTATCAAGAACACCCCGGAATACTGATTTTTCCAGGTAATTAATGCAAAAACTCTCCCAAAATATTTTTGCAACATTCCTTTACACCCCCAATCCTCTGTGCTTATGCACTTTTTTTTCTAGGTTTACCTTCTTGCCTTAACAAAGTCAGACTAAATCTGTCAAGGAAAACTGAGGCACCATAAGATTCTGGGATCATTTACATTATATACCAGATTGTTCTGGCACCTTCAGGGGGTTGGGGGAGTCTGTATTAACTCTGAAAATGCTCTGGAAATTTTCTTCACAATTAAATCCCTCACATGAATTATTTTTCCTTGTCATTTTTCTTCTCTGTTTTTTGGAGGGTTTTTTTGAGTTGGAGTCTCACTCTGTTGCCCAGACTGGAGTGCAGTGGCCGCTCCCGGCCACTGCAGCCTCAACCCGCTGGGCTCCCGCGATCCTTCCGCCTCAGCCTTCCAAGTAGCTGGAACTACAGGCGTGCGCTACCACGCCCGGCTAATTTTTTTGATTTATTGTAGAGATGAGGTCTCGCCTGCCCAGGTGGGTCTCGAACCCACGGGCTCAGGCAATCCACTCACCTCAGCCTCCCAAAGGCGCGAGATTACAGGCTGAGCCACCGATCCCGGCTGCTTCTCTGTTAAATAAGAGTATAGGAGTTCAAATTAGCCAACGATCCAGTTAATCAAAATTTCAATTCATTTATTTGATAATAGACTCATGAAAATGGGTTCTAGAATATGTTTTGTCAATTCTCTAGGATTACACAGCACTGCGAATCAAGTATTTACTAACAGGTTTAAGATTCAGATGGTGTTAGGAATTTCCTACATTTTAAATATGTTTGTAGATGATTTAATTAGATAATGGGATTGAGAAATAATTTTCACCTTAGCTACTCCCTTTTATTTTAATATGATTTTGACAATGCCATAGTATTTTTTAAAAAGCGTTCAGGGAGGAGCTAACTCTGACTCTGTGTTTGCCAGGCTGATCTTGAACTCCTGGGTTCAAGTTATCCTTTTATGCTTATCCTTTTTATCTGCTTTTATGTTTTTTAAAGATATATATATATATGAAAGTTCTTAGTCACAATTCTGGGGATTTTTAAAATACAAAAGTTCTAACCTTAAACTATTTGAAAAACTTTTAATCTAGAATACTCTAGGATCTAGACTTTCCTGAAGCCAGATTTGAAGCTCCAACCAGTTGCTTGGGTCAAACTTTGAGACTTCATTGCTTTAGTGTATTGACACATGGAGATTACAGCACACATATACATACACATACACACACTCACAGCTATCCCAGGAGTCAATAGTTTGCACACAGAACCAAAAAGCAGCCAGGAATTAAGTAACAAAAGAGACCTATAACATAAAGTACTTGTCAAACTCAAAGGGAAGGCAATACTTTGTTTTCTTTTTGAGATCAATGCAGGGAAGAAGGAGCAAACCAAGAGCACAGAGGGTGATGTATTTCCACGATCACAAAGAATCTTCAGCCTTCAAACCTGGTTTTGGGGCCTCAGCATTTCCAGAGCAGCTGCAAGTGTCTGGACTGAACCAGAGTCTGTTTAGAAGTAAGCCCTCAGGCAGCAGGAGCACTGGAAGTCCTATCCACCTGTGAGATCTTGACCTTCACATCATTTCTCTGGGTCTTCTCCTGTAAAACACTAGTTACTCTAATCTCACCTGCGAGCAATGGTGTGGATTCCCAGCATATTTCCATGAGCTAATGAATGGTTCTGACGACAAGGCAGAGATTTTCCCTAACAAATTCACTGCTTCTAAAAGGAGACCTACTAAAGGGTCTTTAGTGTAGTATGACTGAGGTGACACCAGAAGACTCTTGCCTCACACAAATAACTATTCAGTGCCTAAAAGCCTGCTATTAACTACTTTTCCTAAGACCGTCTACTAAATGCTATACTCTAGAAGAGATGACGGAAGGAGCTCATTGACTCTTTAGAGAGCACGAGTATATCTGATTCCTGGAGAGACCCTGAGTATCAAATCACTGGTCATCAGCAAGAGCGAGAAAAGGCAGAGAGCATGGACTGGAGGCCCAGTTGGCCTTGAGCTAGCCCTGCATACAGGGCAGGGGAGTTAATGGGGTCTCCACGAGCAGAGTGCAGTACCCCCAAAGTACTCAGATATTTGCTCCTAAGGATGTGAGATATTGGTTGTGAGGGAAGAAAACAAAATAAAGCTATGACCCTGAGAACTGGGAGTTCAACAGCCTAGACCCACTGTATTGCTAACCTAGCCAGTTGACCTTAGGTAAGTCACTTCACATTTGAGTTGAAGTTCTTTCATCTTTAGAATGAGTGTGTTTAGAATGAATGTGAGTTCTTTCATGTTTAGAATGAGCATTATATAAGGTCTGAGGTCCCTTTAAGCTTGAATATTTCATGATATTTTGGTCTTATTTTCCTAATTACCCTGCCCTTGACACAACACCGTTGACTCCTCCCTCCTCTCTCCTGCACAGTGGCAGAGAATGGTCAATGGAACAGTGGCTTATTACATCTGCAACATCAATGCTGACCTCCCTCTGCTAATCTGTGAGGTCTTTGAGAGCAAGGATCTCACTTTATTCCTTTTTTCTTCTAGCACACTACCTGGCAGAGATCAAGTTGGTTGAAAAGCCATTTTAAAGTCTACAGTTCTACATAAGCATTAGATATTATTTTTATCTTTTTCACCCTAAATAGCCATGGGTTGCCCTTGCCAAAGCCTTTGATAGATAGTGTGGGAAACTCCAGATCTGAAAATCCAGTCCTTGCAAAACCTGTTTTGTTTTCTCTCTTAAAAGAACATACGGCCTTTATTTTTTTTTTTAAGCCAAGAATGAAATAAAAGCTCCTTCTCAGGTCCCCAACAAGAATTCAGTGTAGACGGGACTAAATTAGTTTGGGATGTACTAAAATCAAACCACCAAACCAAAGCTACATCTGTGGTAGGGGAGGGGGGGTGTATCCTATAATCAGTTACCCTATCCCTACTATGGCCCCGACCACACCCATTCCTGTGCTTTCTGGCCCAGAGTTCTCATGAGGCTTTTGTGGCTCGGACTGTAACACAAGAAACTATTAGAAAAAGCTGCTCTTCTGGTGGATTGCATTCGAGTTTATGCAAAACCAGAAACCTCGGGTCCTAGTCCAGAGTAGGCCAAGCTGAAAGCTATCAGCCTTCTTTGGTTCACCCATCATCAACCAGTCTCTGCCATGCAGCTGGTTTCAAACAATCCAGGGAATTTGTACAAGGTCATTTTCTAGGCAAAATGAAAACAGCCAGGTGACTGACCAGCAGTGAACAGGAGCCATAATTAACAATAGCAGACTCTTCAAGCATGAAGGCTTGGATTGAATTCAGATACTCAAAGGTTGAAAGACATTCTAAAAACCTTGTGAATTCCAAATTTAGACTGCCACTTGGCTGAAAAAAAAGTTGAATGATGCTTCCTTGGATGAAAGCCATATTTTCTGTTCCAAGTTGGGCACAAAGATAGGCAAAAGATAAAGGAAAAGAGTAAGTGCTAGAAGGTAGGACTGAATGGATAGCTTGAAAAGAGTTTAGATGGATAGGTGGATATACAGATAGATGGAGAAGTAGATAGGTAGATAATTAGAGAGACAGATATGTCTTTATTTGTGTGGTAATCAACTATTCTGGAGTATTCCTATTTTATGACAATGAGTAAACCTAGCTTTTGCAGCTAAAATAAAAATTTAAATAAACAATTTCTGATTTCTGTCATGATTTTTTTTTAAAATAGAGAGTGTGTGTGTATATATATATAAATCTCTACAGAGAGAGAGAGAGAGATTATTTCATGACCAACAGGTATTACTGATCTCCAGAGGGTTGAGTCACAATCCTTTCTAAGGCAAAGAAACTGCCTGTGGAGGTCAGTCATAGTTCAAGACCCAGTTGCTAACCATGCCCCTCCTAATCTTGATCCTGATGTTGTCACCTGGAGCAGCATACCCCCAAAAGGAGAAGTGGAAGCTACTCAGCTTCTACAGAATGTATCTGACAACCCAACATTAGAGAAACACTTACTTTTGGCTGCATTTGTTTTCAACTGAAAGGAAGACTATACAATTATTAAAGTAATCTCATTTTTTTAGCATTTTATAATAGACAAAATGCCTTAATATATGTTGTCTTTCTTGACCCAGCCCTATGAAGCAAGTAGAGGTTTCTGTTGCTGTTTGGCTTTTTTTGTCTGTTTGTTTAAGTATTTCCCATTTAAAAGAAAAAAAAAAAGTAGACTAAGGAAAGTGAGTGCCTTAGATAGGGTCACACATCTAGGGAGGAGTCGTTGGAATTAGAATCCAGATTTCCTATCTGAGTCTATTTCTTTCTTTTTTAAAAATTTTTTATTTTACATTCAGGAAGTACACATGTGTGTTCATTACATGGACATATTGTATAGTGGTGGGGACTGGGTTTCAGGTGGCCCATTCTCCAGATAGTGAATATTGTACTCCATAGATAATTTCTGAGCCTTAATTCCCTTTCCCACCTCCCTTCTTATTGGTGTCCCCAGGGTCTATTATTTCCATCTTTGTGACTATGTGGCTCCCACATATGAGTAAGAACATGTGGTATTTCGTTTTCTGTTTCTGAGTAAGTTCACTTGGGATAATCTACAGTTCTATCCATATTGCTACATGATTTCACTCTTTTGTGTAACTGCATAGTATTCCATGGTGTAGACAGACCATATTTTCTTTATCCAGTCAATTGTTGGTGGGCACTTAACTTGTTTCCATGATTTTACTGTTGTGAATAGCGCTGGGTTCATTTTTTTATCCATCACTTTCCACACGTCATCCAATGCCCCAAGGACTCCCCACAGAAGACTACATTTAGAAATGTCTGGCCTGCAAGTCACAATCCTATCATAATCCTGCATACAAGGATTATAAGCATATCTACATTTTTGCTTGTTTGTTTGTGTTTTTTTTTTTAATGTTCCATGCCATCTTGATCCAATCAGTTCTTTTGCTGGGAAATGTAGATTTGTTTTCCAGTTACTTCTTCAGGACTAATACAATTACTCAACATTGCTGGTATGAGGAAGACACATATTCTGCCTCCGGAGTCAGATTCAAGATCAACTCACATCTAATTAATGTTAATTCTATGCCAGGTATTAATAGATATCTTTTGTTCTTTGATTCCTGCAATGACCTTGAGATGTAGATATTATTTTCCCTATTTTACAGAGGAGGAAACAGATACAAAGTAGCGAATAACTTGCTAAAGGTAACACACCAGGATCAAATGAATGGAAATAGTAATACATTCTTAGAATCAGAGGAAGGTGAAATCATTTCCATTTAGAGGGGTTGGAAGTGTGTGTTCAGTACTGAAGGACTATAGAAGCATCTCCTAAAAACTTGAAAATAGTGGGGCAAGAACTGTGTCTCCCCTCTTACCCCTTTGTAAGAGGGTGTGACATGTCCCAGGGCGCCTTTGGGGTTTTTTTATGCAAATGATGACAAAGCGGCCAGGAATACAGCATTAGAGAAGCCAGAAATCTCAGATCGTTTTACACTGAGGATATCCAAGAAAGAAAAGATTCAGGACAGAGGGAGGCGAGCAGGGGAGAGCAATAGCCAAGTGTGGGCTGAGTTTTAGGAAGAAATTTTGAGAGATGCATGAGATTAAAGACAGTTGCTGTGCTTTGTGAGACAGCACAGGAAATGCAAAGATATGACCAGTGCCTTGGGAGGCAGTCAGTCCGACATGTTAGTACCAAACCCCATAGCCATGGTTCAAGTCCTGGTTCCCCACTTAACTATAGAAAGTCATCCCTCATCCTCAGGTTCGTGATCTGAAAATAAGGAATACTGATTAAAAAAAGAAAGAGAGTTGGCCTGGCATGGTGGCTCAGCCTGTAATCCCAGCACTTTGGGAAGCCAAGGCGGGAGGATTGCCTAAGCCCAAGGGTTCAAGACCAGCCTGAGCAACTTGGTGAGACCTCGTCTCCACTATAAATCACACAAAAAAACAAGCCGGGTGTAGTAGCATGTGTCTGTAGTTTCAGCTACTTGGAAGGTTGTGGCCGAAGAATCACCTGAGCCCAGTGGGTCGAGGCTGCGGTGGCCGTGAATGTGCCACTGCACTCCAGCCTGGACGACAAGAGTGAGACGCCAACTCAAAAAAAAAAAAAACCAAGAAAAAGAGAAAGAAAAGAGTTGTGATGACAATTAAATGAAACAAAACAATCTGTATAAAGTGCTTAAATTGGTGTAAGGATATGACTACAGCTCACCTTTAGGAAGCGCTGTTTGAGAGAACTGAGCAATGATGGAAACGATGTTCCAATGCTTTTTTGGATGTTGGACTTGTTTTTCTCAGAATGTGTCATCATTGTAAGGAGAATCAGAGGGGAATTGCTATTTTTGAATAAGATGGTCTGAGACGGGCAAAATTGAACAACGTTGCAAAGGAAGTGGAGGAGAAAGTTACGCCAATAACAGGGGGAAAGTGTACCAAATTGAAGAAGCATCAAGTTCAAGGGTTCTTATACACGTTCAAGGAACAGCAGGAAACCACTGTGAGTAGAGAAGTCAGAAAGGGAAGGGACAGCAGGAAATGAGATTGGAGCAAAGGCTGAGTCCCAGATCAAGTGACATCCTGTAAGCCTTGGTGAGAACGTTAGGTGCCATGTTAAGTGCAGTGAAAGACAGACGCTAGAGATTTTGGGGCAAAAGGGTAGCACCTACTTTACATTTTTAATTACTCATCTAGCACCTGTGCACATAGTTGTTAACAGAAGGAGCACAGGAGGCAGGAGAGCAGGGAGGAAACTCTGCATCCTTTGGACAGAGATGGCGGGAGCTCGGAGCTGTGGAAGTGGAGAGGTGCATTCAGATTTGGGGTCATTTTTAAGGGACAGTCAACAGAATCTACTGATGGATTGAATATGAAATACATGCAAAAATAGAAGTAAAAGATGACTCTCAGGATTTGGGCCCAAGATAATTGGATATTACTATGTTTGTAATTTATATTATCTTCTCCCTCCACTAAACATTCAGACAGTTTCCTGAAGGTTTGGTGTTATTAGACAGAATAATTTATGTGATAAATTTAAGACTATGCAATAAATATAAACTCTACCTGTTTTATTAGGTGATTTTTCTTATTAATCTCTAAGAGTTCTTGGCATGGAAAGAATATTAGTCCTTTTTATATTTATTTGCACATATTTTCTCTCCATTTATCTTTTTCCTTGGAAATCTACTTATATCTCCTGCCATTTTTTTTAAAGTTTTACATAGTCAAATCTGTTTATTTTTATTTGATGGCTACTGGGTTTCTTTAAAGGTTTAAAAGAAGAACACAGTAAACTCTGCATACCAGCATCCTTTTTAAAAAAGTAATCCTCTCAACTTTTTTTTCCCAGTTATTTTATGGCTACAGTTTGCTTTGGTTTTGTACTTCCTGAGTCAAGTTGGTGATTTACATATATAAGAAAATCATTTATTTACATAGTATTTTTAGGATTACTGGCATAATGTTGCCCATAATTTTTATTGTACTTTATTTTATTTGCTTTTAGAAATCACCTCTTTCTCCAAGGCACATTCTCTTTCTTACTTCTCATTAAATATTTACATTTTCACTATCTTTGTGATTTATATTTGCCAGAGTTTGCCTTATCTCATTATATTAAAAGAAATACCCACTGGACTTATTAATCCATTATATTTCCTTTTGGCATTCTAATTTAATATCAGTTTTCAATAATTTCTTCTTGCTTTCCCACAGTAGTATTTTATTTTATTTTTTCCCTTCTGGCTTCTTGCATTTCTCAGTTTAATTCTCTTTAATTGTTTATTTCCACAAGTATTCAGAGCAGTGACATTTTCTTTGAGAGCAACATTGGCATAAATTTGATACATGTATTCTCATTGTTGGTTATTTTCTAGCTGATCTATTACTGCCCTTAACCCAAGAATTATTTTAAGGTCATCTTTAAATCTAAAATGTATATTGTTAATATTAATGAACGCCATCCTATGATTCAATAAACTCCTCCCCTGGTTGAGTAGAAAGAATGTTAAAAGAAACCAAATATGTGAACAGCTGTGGGTAAGTCATACTGAAAAAAAAATAGATGGATGGATAGATAGATATTGATCCACCCCTTCCAATCTTGCATCCCTGCAGCAATTGCTGGCTGCCACATAGCTGCTGTCTTGCAGCAAGCACAGGAAAGACTGCAGAGGGGCCCTTTGAAGGGAATAACTTGAGAAGCTTCTCAGAAATCATCATCTGTTCATTCTTGAAACTTCCACATGGATTTCGTGGATTGTCTCCTCTTCCTGGTGATGCAGACAAGATGACCTCTGTGCTCTAGTGACCCCTTTTCAGATTTACAAGATCTGCTGTCAACCTGGCTTCATGACTCTCAGCGGAGGAGGAGGTGGTGGAGCTCAGAGCGAGTGATAGTTACCTACACCACGGCAGGATTAAGAGTCCCCAGATGTCTGGTATCTTGTGGTAGTTGCCCTTTATATATATCCAGATAGAAGTCAGTGGGGAGAAAAGCAGCGGCCCAAGTCCCAAAAGTCAGCTTACTGTTTGTACGGACTCCTAGATGAGGTGACCCAAAGTAGCCTTCTGGTATCAATAGTTTCTCCTTGAAATTTTGCCACATCCCTTTCTAAGGAAACAAAAAACCCTGGCAGGATATCATTTTAAATGCATGACTTTGTGCCAGGCTCAAATGTGAGTATAACGCAGAGGTCAGCTAGGGGCCCTCTGTGCCTTGCATTCTTGACTTAACTTCCTTGAATTGCTGTGCCCCACATACATTGCATCAGACCTCTGTTTCAAAGGTCTGGGGAAGTTCAAAGTTTGTTTCCTATCCATGCTCCTCC
Source organism: Cephalopachus bancanus (assembly GCA_027257055.1). Lineage (NCBI taxonomy): Eukaryota > Metazoa > Chordata > Mammalia > Primates > Tarsiidae > Cephalopachus > Cephalopachus bancanus. Next base: position 1,471,363 of record JAPVLO010000120.1, on the reverse strand, counting down.
TTCAAGTTTCTGTGAAACCACAGAGATGTAAAGTCTCCACATCTGCCTTCCCACCCACCCACTGGCAGAATCAGCTTTTCACCCAGGTCCACAGGAGAGCCGGTCACGCTAAGCTTTTGAGCATCAGGGTAGAGAGCACACTACCAAGGGTGTGGCCATGGTGCTTACCCCTGTCTGCCTGGTCCTTCTCTCCCTCTCCCCATTCCCCACCACCTTTCTCCTGAAGACCCAATTTCCTGGCTCCAAATAATCTTCTCTCCATAATACAAAGAATCTTTCTCCTTCAGAAACTTCAGCACCAAGCCCTGGAGGCTCAATTTCTACCCCAAGTGTACTAACAAGGCATTTTCCTGGAAAATAATCTGATACATCCTTTCTGAGGAATTCCAGTACCTGCTGCGAATTCATTAAAAGAGGAGTATCCAGCCTCACTAGTCATCAAAGAAATGCAAATTAAAATCACACTGAGATGTGTGATTTTAACTAACTCCGGTCAGGATGACCATCATCAATAACTTAAAAAACAACAGATCCTGGAGAGGATGTGGTGAAAGGGAACGCTTCTACACTGTTGGGGGGAGTGTAAACTAGTACAGCCTCTGTAGAAAACAGTGTGGCGAGTCGTAAAAGATCTAAAAGTTGACTTTCCACACAACCCCGCAATCCCCCTTCTGGGAATATACCCAGAGGAGCTCAAATCATTCTATGGAAAAGGTACCTGCACATGCATGTTTATTGCAGCATTATTCACAATAGCGAAAACATGGAACCAACCGTGCTGCCCGTTGAAAGAGGACTGGATTTAAAAAATCGTGGCATTCCACGATGGAATATTACACAGCCATAAAGACAGACAAAATCACAGCAACTTAGAGTCCGTAATACAGAATGATCTATCACAGAAACAAAGAACTGAGTGCCACATGTTCTCACTCGTAAGCGGACCTTGAACAGTTATCATAATACTATAAGAAAGGGATCAGCAATAGTGGGAAACTGCCAGGGGAGGGGGGCCACACTCATCAATAAGGGTATCCGCATAGTGTACATTTGTATACCTAACCCTGAATAGTACCCGACATCTTTAAAATTAAAAAAATTTTTTTTAAAAAGAGGAGCATCAAGTTCAAGAAGTAGGACTCAAACAACCTGTATTGACTTTCTACTGGATGCAATGTGCTTTGTGGCGGTTAGGGCAATGCAAGCCAGGTCTGCTCTTGAGGTCAAAGGAGGAAGAGGTCACTTCTGGCTGTAAATTTCGGGACAGGAAGAAGTATGATTGTAAGTGTGCCACAAATAAGGAGCCACGGTCCAGATAAGAGTCCCAAGCCTGGTAGCATCCAGTTACTCTCAATTCAATGCACATTAATCCACACATCAGGAAGCAGGCAATATTTTTCTCCCGAAAGAGTCATCACCATCTTTCAAAACAAAACCAGAGTGAGTTTGGGCGTGAGCAAATAGGAGACTTCAGAGCTGACAAACAATAACCAAAGGTCAGAAAATGGTAGCTAATGATCTGTGACCCAACCTTCCTGGAAAAGACTAACAGTAAGAAAATAAGTGACCTCGTGAGTGATTTGAAGTTCCTTTCCTTGAAAATGTCTTGTTAGTCCACTGGGGAATCTCAAGCCATTTTTGTCTTGAGAGTTGGTTTGAATGAGCGTAACATGGGAAGGTGAGGAGGCTGGCTGTGGTTAAAGAGATGTTGTCTCCTTAGGTTCTCACCTGAGAGTGGCAGAGATGGAGTTCACAGTAACTACAATGGATCAGTGGCTTCGCACGTATTGTTTAGCTTTCACCATTTGTAAAGTAGGTATGACTGTATCTCAATTTGCAAGTGAAAAAAAAAAGCAGGCTCAGAGTGATGATGTGACTTTCCTAAAATCACGAATAATTGATCTACCCAGTGACAAAGCTGCATTTCAACAGTGGAGTTGCCACCTCCAGAGCCCAGAGTCTTCTAAGGTAGGGGGAGAGAGAGACGTATATATGACGATTCAAAATCAAAGCAGACCATGCTAAGTATGTAATAGAGAAATAAGCAACATGCACGACAGCTATCAGGTAGGGAAACATTAATCTCACCCTTTCCCTGCCTCATTAAAATTTGCACTGATCATGTCACAGGTAGTATCAAGAGAGAAGATCTACAACCAGTGAGGAAGAAGAGCTTGGACCGTCAAGAACAAAGCAAAGGTGGACACTCGAGCTCGAGACACATCTCGAGACAAATCAAAACTGCAGTGAAAACTATCTCCCTACTGATACATTACTCAAAGCAAAAAAAAAAAAAAAAAGCATCCTCAATGTGTCAAGACATAATGACAAGGCTCTGGACTGAGAGTCAGGAGAGCCAAGTTTCTAAGTTCCAACTTTTCCATCAACCTGAACTGTGACCTGAAGCAAGTCTCAGATAACACTCAGACTCTCTGTGCCATGGTGTCTTCGGGTTCAAGAATCAGACTGGATGACTTCTAAGTTCCTTTGCCTGCCCGGAGTGCCCAGGGTTTCAGCATGATGCCACGGGCTCCACAGGCATTAAAACACAGAGCAAGACTGTCCCTGAGCAGCACCCAGACAGAGGACCTCACAAAGCGTAAGCCACCTGTATTTTTTCCACCTGACCACATCCTACTCTGTAGGGTAGTGCTATTGTCAGGCTGCCCATCAGATAGAACATTCCACCTCACAGGTGGATGCATTTCAGTGGGTTGCCAATAAACTGCAAAGAAATCCCTGCTTCTAGGATCAGATAGGCTGAAATGGCAGAAGTATTAAGGGACTCTTAATTGTCAATGCAGTTCCCCTGCAGGACCAAAAGCCAGTGAGAATCCTCTTGAGTGTTCAACTCAAGAGTCCCAAGTTTGGTATTTAAACTCCCAGAACTTCTGCTGCCTGAGTAAATGTAATTAAATCTAGGTTTTCCCCCTACTAAACTTAATTATCATCCACTCAGTGATGGCAATAATAATACTAAAAATAAGTTCTTACGTCAGTACTTTTCAACTTTTCACATGACTTTGACATGCTTTATCTCACTCAAGCTTAATGATAACCATGCAGGGTAGGTAGGGCAAGTATTATTATCTCATTAATACTCAGAAGAGCTAACATTTAGGTAGCCCTTTGCATCACAAGGTGCTTTCACACATATTTTCTCATCGTACTAGAGACTAAATTCTTGGGCACAGGACTATGTTTCAGCCATCTCTGTGCCCTGCAGTGTTTACACAGGGCTAGGCACACACAAATCACTCAATGTATGAATAGAAGGTTTTAAATTAATTTCTTCCTTATGAAAAGTACAACAGGCTGGTAGGCAGATATTTTTATCCCGAGTTTTCAGACAGAGAAATTGAAACTCAGAGAGTTTCGGTGACACATCCAAAGTCACACAGGAGTGTCCAGACCAAGAAAACTGCCATTTCTAAATGACTCAAAAACTCTGTGCTCCTTCCTTCATACCCGTACTTGTCAAACGTGATCACCTGGTATATTGTTAAAATACAGTCACTGATTCAGTAGGCCTGAGAGTCTAAATTTCTAACTAGCTTCCCAGGTGATATGTCAAGGACCACTTTTGAAGAGGCAAGTAGACAGAGAAAGACCAAAGCAATTAGGTGACTTCTCAGGATCACCCTTTAAGTTAAAAGAAATAGAAATGATGAGCTATTCCACTGACCTCCCATTCAGTCCTAGACTTGTTCTAGACATTTGCCCTCATGAGTCAATAAAATAACACTCCGAGAGTCAGTATATATCCCCACAAACTCTCCTCTCATTCACAGTTAGGAAGCATTTCTAAACCTCTCACATTCAAAAATATCAAAAACAACATTTCATTGTTGTTTAAGGAAGATACACCGAGATGTATAATTGAAGCAAAAACTTTATGCCTATTAGGCAGAGACCCTCACTACCCCTTTAGTCAGCAAGAACCCAGATTCCCTAATGACCTAGAAGACCCCCCTTTGGGAATCATAGAGTGAGATCTGGCCCTAGGTCAAGGCATGTTTGAGTACCAGAAATTCTGATCCTGCTAGACAGGAAATATAAGCCAGGAGTCAGTAACCTGGCACCAGACAGGGTCACATGAGCTGTTGAATAACCTCTCTGTGAACTTTACATCTTTATCAGTCATCCTGACTCATCACCAGATCTCAGGCAGAGCCCAAGTCTCTGCTGTGCAGAGACTTTGTGTATTGTATAGTCGAGGTTCGCCAGAGACACAGAATCTCACATATAGGAGGAGGAAAACCAAAAAAATCCAAAATTTTTTTTTGGAGGGCGAGCCCCTTATACTACAGACTTCCTCTGTTAGGTAAGTGTTCTAGGAACCCGTCAGCATCAGTGTGCCAACTAGCATTGTTGTGAGAAGTTACATTTGGTTTGAGTGAATTTTTTTTGGAGATTCTTTCAATTTCACGATAGGTAATTTACACAAACAACTTGCCCACACCACACTGAGTGTTCAGCAGTTTCTGACCAAAACTGCATGACTTCTGTGCTCCACCCTTCCTATTCACCCAATCTCTCCCTGAGCGACTTTTTGCTGTTGTTGTTTCCCAGATGAAGAAAGTCCTCAAAGGGAAATTTTCGCCAATGTGGAAGAGCTGAAACAAAATGGTAGAAGCACTAAAAGGCATCAAAATTGACAAGTTCAAAATCTGTTTTGAGCAGTGGAAAAAAGCATCTCAATAAGTGTATTGCATCAAATGGAGAGTACTTTGAAGATGACTGAAGTGTAAACATGTAAGAATAAATACACTATTTTTTACAAATGAATTCTGGGACTTTTGGGGGGGTCCCCATATATATATATATATATAATATATAAATGAGTTGACCCAGGAAAGTCAGTGGCTTAGTTCCAGTCTGAGCCCAAATGCCTGAGAACCAAGAGTTAGTGGTGTGTTTCAGTCTGAAGGCCAGCAAGCTCAATACCCAGGAAGAGCCAATGTTTCAGTTCAAGTACGAAAGCAGGAAAAAGTCAATATCTTAGTTCAGAAGCAGGCAGAAGGAATTCTTTCTTACTGGAAAATTCCTTCTGGCCAGATTCAGGCCTTCTGCTGCTTGGATGCAGCTCACCCACATTAGGGAGGGCAATCTGCTTTATTCAAGGTCTACCAATTTAAATGTTAACCTCATTCAAAAACATCCTCACAGACACACCCAGAAGGGTCTTTGACCAAATATTTGGACACCCTATAGCCCAGTCAAGTTGACACATAAAATGACCCATCAAATTAGAGCACCACATCTACACTGTCCTGTTACAGAAACATAGGACCAAAAATCTAACACTGACACTTGCCACTGTACATTTCCTATTTTCTCAAGTCCCTTTTCCTGAAGAAATTTTCTCAATATGACTAGCTAGCTCCAATCTGTGGACGTGCTAGTTATCATCGCCTGAGGCATATTCAGAAGATACTGGCTCTGAGAGACCACTGGCAAGAAGGGAGGTGGACAGGGTGGCACATGCCCAAGACAGTGTGACTGGTTTCATTACTGGATCCTTTCTGCGATGTCTGAGGATTCATGCAGAAAATGAAACTCAACTCCTTTCTTCCCTAGTAGCTCAGGAAAGGAGGAATAATTTCTCAAAAATCGGACAAACATTTAAAATGAATAATACGGAGTCAGGAGTCGTGGAACAACCTTTGGATGGGAAATGAGCTTCAAAAGCAGGCATATCCTCCAAGTGGTAAGATTCCCAACATGGCCCGTTCCCAAAGGCTGATGAAAATATAAGCTGGACATTGCGCTTCAGGAAGCCATTTTTGGCCATGGTTCACTCTAGTTTGTATTGTCATCAGGAGACACCTTGGGGGGGAAAAATTGCCCACGTGTCTGTGTAAACAGGTAACCATAGAGGGTTCTAAAAATAAATAAATAAATAAATAAGGTGTGTACACTAATGGGCAAAAGTAAAAGGAAGTTAGCTGGGTTGTGTCTGGTCATTAGAAAGTAAAGAATATATAATTCTCACTAGATGCAGAAAAGATTGCTCAGGTGTTCTGCGTGTAAATCGTTTTCCTGGTTCAATCCTGAAGCAGGTTTGCAAGGATTCCAACCATGGCTACAAGTTGCACACTGCATATCCACAAATGTGCATTCTATGACATTCAAAAAATATGTCCACGCATGGTCCTAGTTACCAGAAAAAAATATAAAATAGTATACTAATCTGTTTCATTTGCAAAGGGCTGTATTATTTTCATATGTGATCACATTTAATCTTTATAATCAATTTCTGAGTTATATATTATAATCCACATTCATAAATGAGATGACTGAGACTCAGGTTAAATGCTTTCTTTATCTGACATCGTATAAATTGAAGGTGGCAGGGTTGTTATAACTAGGACAAGTCAAAACATACTTTGACTTGTACAGAGCAAGAAGCACTAGGAAAATCCCTCCCCCAGAGATTCTAGAGTGCTGCAGAAGAGCTCCTGGAGTGGTGAATGGGACCATCCTGAAATCTCCAGTGTCCTTTTTTATGATGTCCTGCCCCAGTACATTAAGCATTCAGGACTCTGATGCTTCACTCCCAATTCCCTCATTATCATCCACCAAAGTCTACTTTCAAATAAAGCTCTGGTGTAAATTAAGGGATCGTTCAAGGTGAGCAGCAGTTGGTCTGTGACCTCTCCCAAGGGAAATCGTGCATTAACTCTTCTTTCTAATGGCAAGATAAAGGTCACTGTTCCCACTAACGGAAAATATGTTCTTCCATCAATGAGAAAAGAGTCAGAGGAGTTGGAAGAGGTATTAGGAAATCAGAAAGATCTCTCTTTGTACCACATCAACCTCATTCTGTGTGTAAGTCAAGACTCCAAAAAGAAGCATACTTAACTGTCGTGACTGGCATTCATTTTTTATTTATTAATTCTTTGAGAATTTACTTTTCGAGCCAGGCTCAGTGGCTCAGCCTGTAATCCTGCGCCTTTGGGAGGCTGAGGAGAGTGGATTGCCTGAGCCTGCGGGTTCGAGACGCGCCTGGGCAACTTGGCAAGACCTCATCTCTACCATAAATCAAAAAATTAGCCAGGTGTGGTAGCGCGCGCCTGTAGTTCCAGCTACTCGGAAGGCTGAGGCAGAAGGATCGCCGGAGCCCAGCAGGTCGAGGCTGCAGTGGCCAGGAGCGGCCACTGCACTCCAGTCTGGGCCACGGAGTGAGACTCCAACCCCCTCTCCCAAAAAAGAATTTACTTTTCGAGAATTAATTAGTTTTTTTCTATTGTATCATAGCACCTTTTTTTTCATTTCAAAGATGTAGGGTACAGTTCAGGATTAGGTATACAAGTGGCCACCATACAGGTAAATTTGGGCCTCCCTTTGATCCCCACTTTGCCTGGTTTGAAATCAGTAACCTTATTGATGTTGTGTCCCCCCTCTCACCCCCAGCAGTATCCCACTACTGCCAATACCCTCCTTAGAGTATTATGGTAAAAGCTCAGGGTTCGCTTATGAGTGAGAGAATTACTTATTTTTAATCGACAAATAAAAATGCATACGTGTATCATATACAGCCTGTTGTTAATTTTTTTCTTAAATCTGTGATGTGGGCAACCCCTTCGGGTCCCTCCCACTGTGGGAGCTTTTCTGTCCTCTCAATAAATCGTGCTTTCTAAAAAAAAAAAGAAAGAAAGAAATCTGTGATGTCCCAAGGATTGAGAGATGATAAGATACAGGTTCTGCCCTCAAGGACGTAATGTCCTACTGAGGCCGGAAGAAAAATACAAGGAAACAGATGATCACAATTCAAGTGCCACAACAGAATTATGAGCTCTGGGAACCTGAGGAAGGTACCTAACACAGCCTGACCGTAAAGGCATCACAGAAGATTGAAATCTGAGCTGAGCCTTGAGGGATAAGATGCAGTTTCTAGATGGGGTGGGGGAAGAATGTTTCTGGAAGCTATGTGAGCAAAGGCCTGGAGGTATGAAGGGCATGGAATGTTCATGGCAGGAATATCAGGCATGTCTCCACTCTGTGTCTGATATGGTGAGAGCTGTAGCTGGAAAGGAAGTTTGAACTTAACCCTGGCAAAGGAAAATCAAGAGAGGTTCTCAAGGAGAGGAGATACATGCCCCATACCCAAAGCGCCTTGCATATATAGTAGGTGCTCAATCATGTGTTGAATAAGTAAAGACAAAGGTTTGGTTTTCAAAAATATAACTTGTATCTTGTACAGATTGGGTAGGCAAAAGGATGAGACAGGATACAGGAAGAAAAGCAGGGATCTTGTCTTGGATAAATTATTTTGGAGTCAGCCAAGCTCGGTGGCTCAGCCTGTAATCCCGCGCCTTTGGGAGGCTGAGGTGAGTGGATTGCCTGAGCCCGCGGGTTTGAGACCCGCCTGGGCAACAAGAGCTCATCTCGACAACAAATAAAAAAAAAAATCAGCTGGGCGTGGTAGCGCATGCCTGTAATTCCGGCTACTTGGAAGGCTGAGGCGGAAGGATCGCCGGAGCCCAGCAGGTCGAGGCTGCGGTGGCCGGGAGCGGCCACTGCACTCCAGTCTGGGCGACAGAGTGAGACTCCAACTCAAAAAAAAAAAAATTATTTTGGAGTCCGCAATGAGAGGAATATCCCCGTGTCCCAATTCCACACGAAAAGATTCTTTCTCTAGGATGGCTTACATGAAATAGTCCTTGAACTATTTCATATAGCATAGTTTTTATTTTTTGTGGAAATGAGGTTATCACCCATCAGTAGTTTTCTCATCAGTAGTTTTCTCATTTTTATGTTTAAAATTTTCTACAAACATGTCTTCATTAAAAAATTACAGAAACACTCCTATTTAGAAGAAATCATGGACATGTTTAATAGGCAAACATGACATGTTACAAAGTCACTAGCTTAGAATTTCAAAGCAACATCTGGGACTCAGGCAGACAATCCTAATCCTGAGGTCCTTCATGTCCCCTATGGCCGATAGCCAGGCTCAGACAAAATGAAGGATCATCTCTTGGTTAAAGTTGGTGGTAGAAGATTGCAGAATTCCATGCTCTTTATATTGGATTTGAACCCTAATCCCAAAAGGCACAACTCTATAATCCAGATGTCAAAATCCTGAAAGATAAAAATCCTTAAAGTCTAAAACTCCTAACATCTAAACTCCCAAAAATCACAGTCATGGGATAGTAGCATCATGTTAGGCCAGCTTTTATGGATTATCATCATACAATTGCCCATAACATGAATAATGGCAATGACTTCCTAGCTGTTGTTATCCATGTCACCCATTAGTAAATTGCTATTTACTGCCTTGTGATAACTCCTGGTACAATTATCTTCTGAGGTGTTGTTTGCTTTTCCTATGTCTTAATATTCTATCCCTGTAACCCACTATAATTTATCCCTGTAGTTCACTTTTTCGTATGTCAAATTTTCTTTTGAGTTTTGGGGTGTTTTAACTTTCTTTTTTAAGTTTCTTTTTCACTATTTCAAACTTTTAAAAAATATTTTTTATTTTAAAGATGTGGGGTACAATTCAGGATTAGGCATATAAGTGGTCATTGTACAAGTAAAGTTTGGGCCTCCCTTTGGTCCCCACTTCGCTTGGTTTGAGATCAGGTAACTTTCATCATATTTTTTACAATTTTCTATGGTATGTATTTCATCTTCACATCATTCTCAGTATTTGAGGTATAAATTTCATAGAGACTTTTATATCATTCTAATTTTTGTGCATTTTTTGCATATTTGACTCTAAGAAAGTACATTATGAAAACATCGACTTTGTAAGTAAGCATTTTGTGTGTACATAAAACATTGAAACGCTCTCAATAAAGAAAGAGATATCCTTTTTGTACATCTGCATTTGTGAAAGATAAGATTTATCAAGATCTCAGCTTTGGGGACAACTGTGTATACAGTGGTAACCCATTGCTGTTTTGGGACAATCTTGCCAAAAGACAAGCTGTCTGTCATGGTATTTCAGATGACTGCAGTTATAAATCTGGGTGTACACAATTACCAACCAAAGTAATATGCATTATATATTTCTCTTTTTACCTATTTATTTGTAAATATGGTTCATCTGCTCATAATTGTTGTTCTAGTCATTAGCATACCTGAATGTGCTTGCAAAAGCATGTTATTATTGCCTATTTTTTTATGTAAAGTGGCCTATGAAGTATTCTGTCATGATTCATGTTTCTGAAATAAATCCTCTTTTACAAATGTAAATAAATATGTTTTAAAGACTTTTTAAATTTGTTAATGTTTTTTCCCCTCGTAATTAAATTTTGGGATTTTGATCTTTCAGGATTTCAACATTCAGGAATTATGGCATTTGAGACGGTGTCTTTTAAGATTATGATTGGCTTCCTTTACATTATGAGCAGACTGATGAAGGGTCTACTTAAGTGCAAGGAATTGTGGGTCATATTAAGTTTTTAACTCAGAAATATAAATTGGTAAAATATTAAAATGGAGGAAAAGTAAACAACACCCCAAGAGAATTATACCACGAGTTATCACAAGGGAGTAAATGGCAGTTTTGTTGCTAGGAAATATGCTAAGAAGTCATTGCCAGTTTAATACAGCTATGGATCTAGGAGACACAAAGTCAAGTTGCATAACCCCAGATGAAATTCTCTCAGCCATCAATTATCCACAATTGTATGAATTTTTATGTGCTTAGTTCTCTAGTGAGCATCATGGGATAGCAGAATGAATAAGAGGTTTGGTCTCTTCTCTCCAGGAGCCTATAGTTGAATTAATATACACCAGTATTAGAGAATAAGTAATGGCAATGTGAGGCTTACTAGAGATGCAAGTGGAGTTGAGAGACAGAAAAAGTCAAAAGAGATTGCTTTGAGGCAATAGAACTTTAGCTGTGCTGAGAAAAGTCTAATATTCAGGATCTACAAGGAACTCAAGCATGCCAAAGGAAAAAAACAAATAGCCCTACTACAAAGTGGGCAAAAGACATGAATAGACACTTATCAAAAGAAGATATAGGGGCAGCCAGCCGACACATGAAAAAGTGCTCAACCTCACTAACTATCAGAGAAATGCAAATCAAAACCACACTGAGATACCACCTAACCCCAGTAAGAATGGCCATCATTAATAAAACAAAAAACAACAGATGCTGGTGAGGATGTGGAGAAAAGGGAACACTTCTACACTGCTGGTGGGAATGCAAACTAGTTAACCTCTGTGGAAAACAGTGTGGCAATTTCTAAAAGAACTAACCATTGACCTTCCATATGACCCAGCAATCTCCCTTCTAGGAATATACCCAGAGGAACTCAAATCATTCTATAAAGAAAGATACCTGCACACGTATGTTTATTGCAGCCCTGTTCACAATAGCCAAAAAAAGGGAACCAACCATGCTGCCCATCAAAACTGGACCAGATTAAAAAAAAAAAAGTAGTACATATACATGATGGAATATTACGTAGTCATAAAGAAGGACAAACATATGGACTTCACAGCAACCTGGATGGATTCAGAGTCTATAATACTCAGTGATCTATCACAGAAACAAAGAACTGAGTACCACATGTTCTCACTCATAAGCAGACCCTGAACATTTACCGTAATACTATAAGGAAGGGGTTGGCACTAGCGGGATACTGCTGGAAATCGGGGGGGGGCACATAACATCAATAAGGGCACCTGATCTCAGACCAGGCAAAGTGGGGACCAAAGGGAGGCCCATATTTTACCTGTATAATATCCACTTGTACACCTAATCCTGAATTGTACCCCACATCTTTAAAATAAAATGTTTTTTAAAAAAGAACTTTAGCTGTGCTTTGAAAGAGTGGAAGGATCTGAAGAAGACAAAGACAGAAGCACATTTTCTCTCTGAGAAACAAACTGTCAAGGTGCAGAAGAGGGAGCTTACCTCGCAAATGCAGGTGGAGTAAGAGAAACTACTGACCTAAATCAGGTTTTGTGTTACAGAGTGATAGGACGTACATGGAACATAGCCAGATTGTAATGGGTCCTAATTCTCCGTCATAAAATTCTGCACTTGACTTTTTGGGCAATGGAAAGCCTCTCTAGGAGCTATGCAGATTCAGGATGAACGAATCTGCACGGATTGGGGAAGCTGGTTGAACGATTACCAAAGAAAGAGAAAGAATCAGTTAGCACTTGCCTAGGTGGCCTCTGGAGTAATGGACTTTCTTTATACTTGTAAGTATAATCAAGGTTCTGCAGAGAAACAGAACCAACAGGATGCAAAGAGAGAGAGATTGTAGGGATTTAGTTCACACAAGTGTGGTGAGGGCAAGGCTAAAATCTGCAGGTAGGTCAGCAAGCTGGATACCCATGGAAGCATTAATGTTGCTGCTTAAACCCAAGAACAGTCTGGCGGCAGAATTCTCTCTTTCTCAAAGACTTTAGTCTTTTATCTCTTTAAGTCTTCAACTGTTTAGTTAAGGCCCACTCACATTATGAAGGGTTATCTGCTTCACACAGTCTACTAATTTAACTGTTGATCGTATCTAAACTATACCATCACAGAAACAGTGACAGTTAGACTGGTACTTGACTAAATATCTGGGTGCCATGCCCTAGTGAAGTTAACACATGTCATTAACCATCATAGCAAGGAAACCAGGAATCTTCCTTATCCCTCCAATCTCACCTCCTCTGGCAGGTGGCTTGGCTTCGGCCAGTGTTCAGCCTGCTTGAAGTGGATGTTTTGATCTTACTTAAAGAAGCATTAAAAAGTACTTGGTCAACCTAAACTAGAGCTAGATCTCTTTCAGCAATAGGAAAATCTTCATTGTCTCCCTAGATCCGCTTTTCTCAAGGCTTGTACCAGCTACACTTCTCTCATTCGGTAGAGTTGCCCCAGGTTGACCTTAAGAATTCAACTCTTAGGGACTCACCGCTGGCCTGAAGTAAACAACCTGGCAACGCGTTTCATACGAAACTCATGTCAGTAGGCTATTTTGTTTCAGTTTGGTTCAAAGATTTCTGAACCAGCTCTCAAACCTTCACTTAGTTTATAACTCACTGTGGTTTGACATGTCTTAGGTGGGAAAGAGAGATGGCTTTCATTTAATATTAACCAAGCAGCTTTCCGACACTTCCTCTTTTCCATTGTTTCCCTTTAATAAACAATGGATTTAACAAGTTGTTTAAAGTCGGCCAGGCTCTGAAGCATTCTTCTAAGCATTCTGCCTCATGCATGACCTTCTGAAGATTTTACTCAGCATCTGTTTAGAAAAACACACACACACATACCAAACACACAGACCCAAATAAACTACGCATTGTTTCTGAGTAATAGTCATAATGTACTTGATGCTTCTTGAAAGGGAAATACTAGGCAAAAAAAAAAAAAAAAATTGTTTTCCCCAACTTATTCATGCTGAACAGGAAAAGAAAAATAAAGTTTGAAATCAGAAACATTAACCCACAGCTAGTAACTCCCTTTGTAGCTGCAGAGAGAACGGTGATTTAAAACAACTCTTCGAACTTTCTAGTTTAAATGGTGCCCATCTTTACCATGAGAAATATGGGGACATACTACCCAAAAACTAAGGCCTAGATACAAAGTAAAGTCAGACTCTACTAGTAATTTCCAGTGAGAAGAGCTGGATTCAGAAACACCAAATTGATTTCTCCTCATGGAAAAATTAGGCTTCACTATTTGAAATAAGTAGGAAAAGATATCTTAAAGCAATAACAGAACTAAAAGAAGGAAGGGAGGCAGAATTCCAGAAGGAAGCAGGAAGCACTGTACACTGGAGAGAGAGAAGAGAGACACCCTAGAAGCAGGACTACCCATCTTCTATCAGTTCTGAGTACAAACATAAAACAAAGAGATCCACAAAGTTCTAAATGAAAATAATAAGCAGGTAAGTGGCAATGATGAAAGTAGAAATAGCTCGGTGGCTCAGCCTGTAATCCTGCGCCTTTGGGAGGCTGAGGTGAGTGGATTGCCTGAGCCCGCGGGTTCAAGACCTGCCTGGGCAACTTGGCAAGACCTCATCTCTAAAATAAATCAAAAAATGAGCCGGGCGAGGTAGCGCGCGCCTGTAGTTCCAGCTACTTGGAAGGCTGAGGCGGAAGGATCGCCGGAGCCCAGCAGGTCGAGGCTGCGGTGGCCGGAGCGGCCACTGCACTCCAGTCTGGGCGACGGAGTGAGATTCCAACTCAAAAAAAAAAAAAAGAAAGAAAGAAAAAAAATAGCTGCATTTTATGGCAGATAAATTAGAATTCATAGCAAAAGTATAAAACAATTCCTAAGAGGGTTGTGCTATGGTGTTAGAGGGTAGTATTCAAAATTAACACTTAAATGGCAACGCTAATATTTAGCATTAAACTGAACTCTAACATATTTTAGTTTCTTTTTTTATTTTATTTTTTTGAGTTGGAGTCTCACTCTTGTCGCCCGGCTGGAATGCAGCGGCACGCTCACGGCCACCCCAGCCTCCAGCTGCTAGACTTAGGCAATCCTTCTGCCTCCGCCCTCCACTTAGCTGGAACTACAGACGCATGCCACCACGTCCGGCTAGTTTTTGTGATTTTATTGTAGAGACGAGGTCTCACCAAGTTGCCCAGGCTGGTCTTGAATCCGCAGACTCAGACGATCCTCTGGCCTTGGCCTCCCAAAGTGCTGGGATTACAGGCTGAGCCACCGTGCCTGGCCAAACTTTTTTCTATTTTAAAGATGTGAGGTACAAGTCAGGATTGGGTGCATAAGTGGTCTGCGTACAGGTGAAGTGTTGCCTCCCATTGGACCTCACTTGCCTAGAATGGGATCATGCACCCTTATTGGTGTTGTATTGTCTCCCTCTCCCCTCCCCCTGCAGTTTCCCCTACTGCCAATCCCTTTCTTGTAGCATCATGATAGGTGTTCAAGGTCCACTTATGAGTGAGAACATGTGATACATACTCAGTTCTTTGTTTCCGTGATAGATCACTGACTTTGTGGCGATTTCTAAAAGAACTAGAAATTGTCCTTCCATATGACCCAGCAATCCCCCTTCTGGGTATATCATGCACCCTTATTATGACTTAAATCATTCTACCAAAAGATACCTGTGCACGCATGTTTATTGCAGCACAATTCACAGTAGCAAAATAGCATTTTAGCTTCTTATCTTTACAATAAAGATAAAGCCTACTAGACACCAAAAAATGTCCGTTTTTTAAAATCACTTGGAAAAAAAAAATTCCAGGCTATATACTGGGGTACATTGAGAAAGAACGTTAATGTTTTTAATTATGTGGTAGCAGGAAGTAGGGACAAATTTGCTGTTCTAAGACTGCCAGAAACATGCTGTCTGTGATTCCTAGTCTGAAAGCCTGGATTTACCGAAAAATAAAGGGCAGACACTTTTTGTTCTGAGAGGCACTTCAATGTAAGTCTCCTTCAGCCTGCTGATGTCCTTTGTTAAAGTACCCATTCAGGCTGGGCCCCGTGGCTCACACCTCTAATCCCTTTGGGAGGCCTAGACAGGAGCATCGCTTGAGCCCAGGAGTTTGAGACTAGCCTGGGCAGCATAGCAAGATCCTGTCTCTACTAAAAACAAAAAATAAAAAAACAGCAGGGCATGGTGGTGCGTGACTGTAGCCCCAGCTACTCAAGAGGCTGAGGCAGAATGATCGTCTGGGTTCAGAAGGTCAAAGCTGCAGTGAGCCATGATTGTGCCACTGCATTCCAGCATGGGCAACAGATTGAGACTCCAAATTAGAATAAATAAATAAACGTACCTATTATTTAACCCCAGAAGCTCCAAATGCCCAAAAATCATTGTAATTCAAATGCTGCAATACGAGATACCAAGTGTTCGTTTCAGTATTGTGAGGAGTCAGCCTACCTCCATGGAGTAAGGGCCTCTAGATTGGGTTTATCGCCATAGAAACATGAGTCACACCTGCAGGTAACTTACATCAATTAGTGGGTCAGGTGGGGCTTACACAAAATGCAAGCTCAAAGCCACAAAAGAGCAGCTTCATTACTGAGACATGACAGTGTGGTCCCAATATTGTTAGATTTCCCCAGGAACAAAGAAAACCACAAATCTAGAATTTTTAAAATTATAATTCATCAACTCTAAGATGCACATAATTCTCACAATTTAACACGTTTTAAATCAGGATGTCTCATAATCAATGGTGTCTTACAATTATAATTGGCAGCATTTTTTTTTCTTCCTTAGTGGTATATAAAATAATGATGTATCTTAAAATCAACCATGGCATCTTAGATTTTATGGAATATGAGATGTAAAAATCTCCAGATAGCTAAATGTTGGTAACTGATTCAAGAAAAAAAAGAAAGAAACCACTGTGACAGCCAAACAAAAATAACTGTGGAGCAAATGAGATACTGGCTCACAATCTTTTACAGAAAGACCTTTCAGCACTCTCCTTCTGGAATTTTTTTAGAGGACAACTGGCAAAAATTTATTTGTGCCAAATAAGATTGTCATAATTGATAGAAATGACCTGATTTGTCAAAGGCTGAGAAACTTGACCAAAAAAACTAAGGCTAAAGTGTCCTAAATTATGCAGAATAAGATTTAAGAGATGAAAAAATGTGCAATACATAGATAGAACTTCTTTTCTAGTGACCAGGGAATATTTATAAAAGTTAATGATACATTAAATGTTTTAAAAATCACTAAATTGCAAAATTCAAAAGTAGTCTGGACCAGCAGCAGTCCCCCAAATTTTTGGCATCAGGGATCAGTTTCATGGAAGAACATTTTTCCAGGGACTGGGATGGGGCGTAGGGTGTGCAGTCAAACTTCACTGCTAATGTTAATCTGTATTTATAGCCACTCCCCAGCACTAGCATCACCGTCCAACTCCACCTCCGATCATCAGACATTAGATTCTCATAAGGAGCGCACAACCTAAATTCCTGACATGCAGCAGTTCACAATAGTGCTTGCGTTCCTATGAGAATCTAATGCGGTAGGTGATCTAACAGAAGGTGGAGCTCAGGTGGCAATGCGAGCGATGGAGAGCGACTGTAAATAGAGACGAAGTTTGACTCAGTCTTGTGTCTCATCTCCTGCTGTGTGCTTCTCCCCCCTTCCTATTAAGCCACAAACTGGTACCGGCCTGTGGCCCAAGGCCTGGGGATCTCTGGTCTAGATCACAGGTCAGTAAACTATGACCTACTATATTCTTTTATTGCTCTTCTTGAGCATCTCATGCTTAGGATCAGCCAATGCTAAATAAACCTTAACTCTCTCCCTCCATCAAAATTCAGCTGGCCCATTTTAAATGGCCAAATTCCACTGAAAGAGTGGAAAAGAAAGAGTGAGGGTCACTTAAGTTGTTTCCCAGAGACCCAAAGGTAGTTATGGGATGGAAGTAATGCCCTGGTCTTTTGGATGTCCCTAGCAGCACATTGCTGATAGCCTGTCCTCATCACTCTGGGTGTTTAAGACCTACTCAGGTGACCAGAGCACCAAAGAACATGGCCTTGGCTTAAATCTCATCAAGAGAAGACTCTCCAGAAAGAAAAGTTGAAAGTCCTGGCAGAGATAGGTCAAATGACAGCAATCTCATAAACTGAGAAGCATGAAGTAAAAAGCTCTAAAAGCTAAAAGGAAATTTGTATTATCTACTCGCTTTTCAAGGTAGAGAGATTATACTGCTACTAACATCACTTGTTATTGTTTTGTGATTTCCTTGTAAGTTTGAAAGTGGGATTTTGCTGAATTAAAAGATATCTACATAATTACAGAGAGTTGTTACAAATTGATTGAAAATGAGCAATTGATGCTCATATTTATTCTAAAGTGTTTCCATATACACAAACAGCAACCAATTAAAAAGATATCCTGGAAAAGTGACTCCCATTAAAAATATCACAACAACGTTGTACCTAGAATGTACTCTTAACAAGAAATGTGCTCCTGACGTATGCAAAAGAATACTTAAGTAAATAAAATGACATCACAAAGATAACAATTCTTGCTAAATTAATTTATGAACTGAATGCATAACAATGAGATTTTTCTACTATATATGTTAACGTTAAAGTTGATATCAAAATATAAATAAGCAAGAAGAGCCATTACAATTGTAAAAAAGAAGATTAGTGAGAAGGAAATCACTTTATCATATATTAAAATGCATCAAAAATTACAAATAAACAGTGATGTACAAGTATGTGAATCAGATTAATGTAACAGACTAGAGTGTCCAGAAATATACTCAAATAAGATACAGTAAATTATATAAGAAGTGTCTCAAGTAGGTTGTTAAAAATTAAGGATTTCTTTTAATAAATGGTTTGGAGATTGCAGAGTAACCATTGTGAGGAAAAAATGAAATTGGCTCCATATTTCATAGTATATATCATCAATATAAATTGTAGATGGATCAGAGATTAAAATTCTTAAAAATTAAAACCATAAATTGTGCTAGAAAAAAATATGAGATGATTTATTATTATATTCACAGAATGGAGACAGTTTTTTCTAAATATAACACAAAACTGAGAAGTCATAATATAAAGAATGACAGAAATTATGCTTCTGTCCATGATGGAGTAACTCATTCTGCATTAGACTCTTTACCATGAACAATTATAAGACTGGACAAAATAAATGAAACAACTCTTTTAAGACATTGGATAATAGGCAGGACAAGACTTCAATTTCTGAGAACGGAAGTAAGGAGAGTTTGGCAATTCTGCTGAGTTCAGGAAGCCAAAATCAGAGTTCAAAGCAGCTGATTTTACAAAGAAAGGCATAAAGGAGAGAGGAAGATGTGCACAGTTGGGGGCTTCAACAACTGTGTTAGCTACCTCCATGAGCTCACAATGAGAGCTAGACTGTAACTGTACAAGACAGTTCCATTCAAGGCTCACCAGATAGCAATTCCAGCAGGCTTGAAAATGGAATCTAGATTCTGGAGGATAGGTTGTGCTGATAAAAGCAGTGCTAGGGAGTTCTGACCCTGCCAGAGTGGAAACCCTTATTAATTCCCCAACATCAGGATGAATTAGTTATCTTTGTTTTAAGGGTAAGAGTGATGCTCTAGTGTAAGACTTATTCTAGACTTCCTAAAATCAACAATGCCTAAAACCGAGTTCTGACAAGTATCCTCCTTAAAGGATATACCACTTATCTGAACAGTCTATGAGAATAAACAATTTATTTATATACTCTTGGAAGTTGACATCCCTTTTGTGAGAGGGTACCTGCCAGGATTTATAGGATCTTGGAAAATAGAGGAAGTGCCAAGAAAATGTATGCCAAAAAGTAATACATAGATATCTATGTGTTACTTTTCAGAGTTGAATTAAATTACAGTAGCAAAGTGTAGTATGACGTTTGCTCAACCATGCTTCCACCATTTTCTTTGACTGTCCTTCCTGTCACATGGTGACACTAGCATTCATTTGATTAATGCCATCTTTGGAGTGAATGTCATACTTAAAATGTGTATACATTTTGGGGGGCACCCCCCACATATACACCCAAATTAAGCATAAAGTCAAATAAAGCATAAAGTCAAGCTTACACAAATTCAGAATAATCAGCCACTAATTTCATTGCCTACAAAAACATGCTTCAATAATCTTCAAAGAAAGATAACAGAATCTAGTGTCTCTACAGTGTTTTATTCCAAATGTTCATTATTCAACTGAAATTCACTAAAAATTAAAGACACACACACACACATACAAGAAAATATAACCTATCATAAAGGAAAAAAATTAATCAATAGAAACCAAAACCAAGATGGTCCAGATGGTATATTTAGCAGACAAAGACTCTAAAGAAGCAGTGGCAGATTGTATTTTGTAAAGATAGCTGCAGCAGTTTCTCTCATTCCATATGTTCTCTTTCAAAGTGACTATGTCAATCTTCTACAGTTTGCTTTTCGAACTTTTTAACCAATATAATGCAGTGGAAATTACATCATGAGATATCCTAGGCAAGGTCATAAGAAGCCCTACAGCTTTCACCTATGTTTCTTGGAACACTCAGTTGCCATGGTATGGGAGTTAAAGCTACATAAAGGAGCCAAATGTAGATGCTATGTTTGACAACACCAACTGAGTTAGCAACCCTACCTGAGGGAGTTCCAGTTGACAACCAAAATCAGTGACTACTCCTCCTACAAATGGATGATCTTGGATGTTCACTCTAGACTGTCTGAAGACAAAGTAATATAAATGTTTCAGTCTGTGAGACAAAGATGGAAGAAAAATAAATACATTCTTGGGGGACTATGGTAAAACACCAAATAGCCTAACATATGTGTAATAAAAATTCCAGAAAGACACAAGAGTAAAAGAAATCAGAAAAAAATTTAAAAAAGAAAATGACTGGAAACTTTCTTCAATTTGATTTTTAAAAAACAAACAAAACTCTGACTTATGGATCCAAGGAGCTCAATAAGTTCCAAGTGGGATAGACAGCCACACTTAGGTTGACCACTATAGAACCACACCAAAGATGAAGTCATAAAATCAGCCAGAGAAAAAAAGAATATATCTAAGGAACCATTGATAAAAATGACTACTAAATTCTCATCAGAAACAATGGAGGCTGGGATTTAAATGGAATACTTAAAGTGATGAAAGAAAAAAATTGAGTAACTCCCTCAGGTCCCCTCCCACTGTGGGAGCTTTTCTATCCTCTCAATAAATCCTGCTTTCTTAAAAAAAAAAAAAAAGAAAAGAAAAGAAAAGAAAGAAAGAAAGAAAGAAATCATATTCAGATTTTTATTCAGCAAAAATATTCTTCAAACATAAGGGTAAAATATGGATATTTTAAACAATCAAAAACTGAGAAAAATTTTTTTTGCCAATAAACCTTAACTCGAAATACTACTGAAGGAAACCCTTCAGTCAAAAGGAAAATGATACTAGATAGGAATTAGAATCCACAGAAAAGAATGAAGAGAACCAGATGTGGTAAGTAAGTAGGTAAATATAAAATATTTTTTTTCCTTACCAATTTATTTAAAAGATATCTGACTATTGAAAGCAAAAATAACACTGGAAGGTGGGGTTTATAACATAGAAACGTAAAAGTTGTGACAATTGTGTTAGAAAGTATAGGGAAACGACAAATAAAATTAATTTTATTATACATAATTTATACCTCAATAAAATTGAAAACGTTTGAATATTTGATCACATAAAAATTTTTGAAATGTTTTCCAAAAGGAGATAAAACTAACAGAAAAACAAGCACATTGAAAGTAGAAAAGAATAAGTTAATGAGGATACAAAAAAAACTTGGTTAGAAGATTAAATAAAACCAACAAGGGGTCTTAATTACAACAGAGGAAATTTTACTAATTCAAAAGGAATACAATGGAGAAATATATTTCAATGTCATGAAAATGTAGGTGCATAATTTTTTCTAGGAGAAAACATAAATTGCCAACATGGACTCAAAAAAGGGTAGAACATCCAAATAAAGCAAAAATAAATAAATAAACAAAAATAGAGGAAAGGATTCACTTGAAAGACCTAACAGTAATATCAGAAATAAATGTAAATGGCAATCTAATTTCACCAGATATTTTTTAATTGCTGACATTCAGCATTGATAAGTATGTGGATAAATTTTTGTTCTCATAGACTGCTCAAAGAAATGACATATCCCTTAAGGAGGATAATTTTTCAGCATATATAAAAATATATATGTGCTTGTCCTTTGATGCAGAAACTTCACCTTGAAGAACCTATTGTACAAAAAGACTGATATATGCCAAAAAAACCCATTTACAATGATGTAAAATAATTTGCAATATTGAAAATATTGGAATAAGCTAAAAGTTCACCATTCAGAAGCTGAATAATTTTGCACATTAAAAAGTTAAAAATAATGTGTATCTGTGTTTACTTAAATGAAAGTTTTCAAGACAAATATTTAAAAGTAAGAAAAAATTACAGAGCAATATGGGCAATGTAATCCCGTTTAAACTTTGAAACAATGAGAACGCTAGTACATATATTAGCAGAACACTCACCACACAGTTCAGATCACATTGGGAGGTCAAGTTCGTTGGAAATTGTATAAAGGGACCAATATTAAAAACAATATAAGAGTATATACATACATACACACCCACACTTACATACAGACAGACACACATGCAATTGGTTTTCAACAAGTACGTCAAGAAAATCCAGTCAAGACAGTATTGTTTTCCTCAAAAAGTTGGGTAGTCATAAGCAAAAAGAAAAAAATTAAATTTGACCCTTATTCTATACCATTTACAAAAATTAACTCAAAATCAATGAGTTCTAACTTTAAAGGCTAAACCTATAAAACTTCTAAAAGAACACATAGGATAAAATTGTAATAACCTTGGGTTTGGTGAATATTTCTTAATATAATACAAAAAGCACAAATTATTTATAAGTTTGACTTTATCAAAAACAAAACTTTGTTTTTTGAAAGATACCATTTCGGTGGCTCAGCCTGCAATCCCGCGCCTTTGGGAAGCTAAGGTGAGTGCATTGCCTGAGCCCGCGGGTTCGAGACCTGCCTGGGCAGCAAGACCTCATCTCTACAATAAATCAAAAAATCAGCCGGGCGTGGTAGTGCCTGTCTGTAATTCTGGCTACTTGGAAGGCTGAGGCGGAAGGATCGCCGGAGCCCAGCAGGTCGAGGCTGCGGTGGCTGGAAGCGGCCACTGCACTCCAGTCTGGGCGACAGAGTGGGACTCCAAGTCAAAAAAGAAAGAAAGATACCATTAAGAAAATTAAAAGGGGTAACAAAAACTAGGAGAAAATATTTGCAAATTGTATATCCAACAAAGGACATATATCTAGAATACATAAGGAACTCATATAACTCATTAACAAGATAAAATAACTTTATAAATCAGGCAAAAGATTTGAACAGCTACTTGACCAAAAAAAAAAAAGTATAAGGATAGCAAATAAGCATATTAGAAGAAGCTCTACATCATCAGTTATTGAGAAATGCAAGTTAAAAATCACAATGAGACACACTACAGACCCACTAGAAAGGCTGAAGTTAAAAGGATTGGCAATACTAAATGTCAGTAAGGACATGGAACTCTCATATACTGTTAGTGACAATGTAAAATGAAACAATCACATTGTAAAACAATTTGCCAGTTTCTTACCATATGACCCAGTCATTTCACTACTAACACATGAATACTTTTACTGTTATTTGTAATAGCTCAAAACTGGAAACAACTCAAATGTCTATCAACATGTGAAGGGGTAAATAAATTACACTCTATCCAATGGGATACCATGCAGCAATAAAAATAAATGATCTACTGATACACACAAAAACATGGATCAATCACAAAATAATTTTGCTGGATGAAAGAGACTAGACAAAAAGAACACATATGTTTTTCATTTATGCAGAAGAGCAGTGGTTAGACAGGGAGGAAAGAATAGGATGAGAAGAGAGAGGAGGAAGTGATTATAAAGGGTAGTAAGAAAACTTGTGGTTATGAATGTGCGCATTATCCTGATTGTGGTTATGAATCCATGGTACATTTTTAAATATGCACGGTGGATATGTTTCAATTATATCTCCAAAAAAAGGTATAAAATTTGTAAATTCTAATAAGCAATTTTCATCCCTTGTTCATGTGAACAAAGTGAACACTGTTGGTTGCCCTGCCTACATTTGTTCTTTCCTTTACCTTATCACTCCCAAAAACTTCAGTCTTGTGCCTCAAGAGAAGATAGCACTATATCCTGAGATGAGTCTTATTGGTCTACATACCCCTGCTTCCTTAGCATTAATACATTTGGAAAACCACATTTTAGTCATTAAATGCAAAAAATTTTTCTGGTTGGGGTTTGGCTCAGGAATAAGCATGTGACCCAATTCAGCTCAATAAAAAGTCAGGAACAACTCATCTTTGACAAAGCCTCCACCACCTACCACTGGGGAGAGGAGAACCTATTCAGTAAATGGTGCTGGGAAAACTGGCTGACCACATGTAGAAGATTGAAACAGGACCCCTATCTATCCCTATGCACAAAGGTTAACTCCAAATGGATCAGAGACCTAAATGTAAAACCTCAAACCATAAGAACCTTAGAAAATGAAGGACATACCCTCATGGAAATCAGAACTGGCCTCTAATTCCTGAACAAAACCCAAAACCCACAGGTCATAAGAGAGTGGATAGACAAGTGGGACCTTATTAAACTGACAAGCTTCTGCAAAGCCAAAGAAACCATCAAGAGAGCAGGGAGACAGCCTACAGATTGGGAAAAAGTATTTGCGAACACCAGGTCAGACAAAGGCTTAACATCTTTGATCTACAAGGAACTCAAATGTGCTGAAAAGAAAAAAACAAACAACTCCATTATGAAATGGGCAAAAGATATGAACAGACACTTCACAAAGGAAGACATCCGAGCAGCCAACAGACATAGGAAGAAATGTTCAACCTCACTAATCATCAGGGAGATGCAAATCAAAACCACACTGAGATACCACCTAACTCCAGCCAGAATGGCAATTATCAATAACTCAAAAAAATAACAGCTGCTGGAGAGGGTGTGGCAAAAAGGGAACACATCTACACTGTTGGTGGGAGTGTAAACTAGTGCAACCTCTGTGGAAAGCAGTGTGGTGATTCCTAAAAGCTTTAAATATCAACCTCCCATATGACCCTGCAATCCCCCTACTGGGAATATATCCGGAAGAACTCAAATCACTCTATAAAAAAGATACCTGCACACGTATGTCTATTGCAGCATTGTTCACAATAGCAAGAACCTGGAAGCAACCATGCTGCCCATCAAAAGAGGACTAGATTAAAAAAAGTGGTACATATACACGGTGGAATACTACGCAGCCATAAAAAAGAACAAAATCATGAATTTCGCAGCAACCTGGATGGAACTAGAGTCTATAATACTGAGTGACCTCTCACAAAAACAAAGGTCCGAGTATCACATGTTCTCACTCATATAATGGACCTTGAACATCCAACCTAATACTATAAGAAAATGACTGACAGTAGTGGGAAACTATGGGGGGGAGGGAGATGGGATTAATGGTAGCAAATATCTGTCTGGGGATGGGGAAGCACCTCTTGTCAATAGGGTGCCTGAATGAAACGTATTTGTATACCTAAGCCTTAACTGTACCCCACAACATCATAATAAAAAATATTGATTATAGAAAAAAAAAAGAGTCAGGAAAAGTATGCTAGGGGTTTTCATTGTTTTGTTTTAATTTAATTTATTTTATTTTTTCATTTCTTTTTTTATTATAAAGACGGGAGTACAATACAGGGGTAGATATACAAATGTTCATTATGCAGGTAGCCTTGTCAATGAGGTGTGCCCCTCCCTCCCCTGGCAGTTTCCCTCAACTGCCAATCCCTTTCTTATAGTATTATGATGATTGTTCAAGGTCTGCTTATGAGTGAGAACATATGTACTCTGTTCTTTGTTTCTGTGATAGATCACTGAGTATGATAGACTCTAAATTCATCCAAGTTGCTGCAAAGTCCATATGTTTGTCCTTCTTTATGGCTGCATAATATTCCATTGTGTATATATATCACTTTTTTTTTTATCCAGTCCAGCTTCTATGGGCAGCATGGTTGGTTCCCTGTTTTTGCTATTGTGAATAGAGCTGCAACAAACATGCGTGTGCAAGTATCTTTTTTGTAGAATGACTTGAGTTCCTCTGGGTATATTCCCAAAAAGGGGATGGCTGGGTCATATAGAATGTCAAATTCTAGTTCTTTCAGATAGCACTACACTGTCTTCCATAGAGGTAGTACTAGTCTGCATTCACACTAGCAGTGTAGAAATGTTCCTTTTTCTCTGCATCCTCACCAGCATCTGTATCCCTTATGAACATAGTTGCAAAAATTCTCAAGAAGATTCTAGCAAATCGAATCCAAAAACACATCTCAAAAATCATCCACCATGACCAAGTAGGCTTATCCCCACGATGCAGGGCTGGTTCAACATTCACAAAACCATAAATGTAATTAAATACATCAACAGATGGAAAAACAAGAACCACATGATTATCTCACTAGATGCAGAAAAAGCTGTTGATAAAATCCAGCATCCCTTCTTGATAAAAACCCTCAAACACCTGGGTATAGAAGGAACATACCTCAAAATAGTAAGTGCCATCTACGATAAACCCACAGCTAACATATTGCTAAATGGACAGAAAACTGGAAACATTTCCCTTGAAAACCGAAAAAAGACTCTCACCCCTCTTGTTCAACATTGTGTTGGAAGTCCTAGCTAGGGCAATTAGATAAGAAAAGGAAATCGGGGATACTCAAATAGGAAAAGAGGAAGTCAAGTTATCCCTCTTTGCTGACAATATGATCTTATACCTCAAAAATCCAAAAGAATCTGTCAAAAACCTGCTTGCACTGGTAAAGGACTTTGACAAAGTCTTGGGGTACAAAATAAATATGCAAAAGTCAATTACGTTCTTATACACCAACAACAAGCAGGCAGAGAACCAAATAAAAAGCACAATCCCATTCACAATAGTCACAAAAAAAATGAAATACCTCAGCATCTACCTAACCAGAGAAGTGAAAGTCCTTTACAATGAGAACTACAAAACATTGCTCAAAGAAAGCCAAGAAGACACAAACATAATGAAAAATATTCCATGCTCATGGATCAGAAGAACCAACATTGTTAACGTGTCCATCCTACCAAAGGCAATCTACAGATTCAATGCAATACCGTTAAATTACCAACATTATTCTTCTTAGACCTGGAAATGACAATACAGAAATTCATATGGAAACATAAATGACCACAAATAGCCAAAAGAATCCTTAGCAAAAGAAACAAAGTGTGAGGTATCACACCTCCAGACTTCAAACTTTACTATAAGGCTACAGTAATCAAAATAACTTGGTAGTGGTACAAGAACAGGCACATAGACCAATGGAACAGGAACGAGATTCCTGAAGCAAAGCCTTATTTTCTCAACCAACTCATCTTTGACAAAGCCTCCAACAACAACCACTGGGGAGAGGAGAACCTATTTAATAAATGATGCTGGGAAAACTGGCTGATCACGGGCAGAAGATTGAAACAGGACCCCAACCTATCACTGTACACAAAAATTAACTCTAAATGGATCAAAGACCTAAACGTTCAACCTCAAACTATAAGAATCTTAGAAAATGCAGGAGACACCCTTAAGAAAATTGGAACTGGCAACAAATTTCTGATCAAAACCCTAAGTGCCCACACCATAAGACATAAGATAGACCAGCGGGACTTCATCAAACTGACGAGCTTCTGCAAAGCAAAAGAAACCATCAAGAGAGCAGGGAGACAGCCCACAGAATGGGAAAAAATATTTGCCAACTCTATGTCTGACAAAGGCCTAACATCTAGGATCTACAAGGAACTCAAATGTACTGAAAGGAAAAAAAACAAACAGCCCCATTAAAAAGTGGACAAAAGGCATGAATAGATACTTCTCAAAAGAAGACATACAGGCAACCAACAGACACATGAAAACGTGCTCAGCCTCACTAATCATCAGAGAAATGCAAATCCAAACCACATTGAGGTACCACCTAACTCCAGTAAGAGTGGCCATCATTAATAAATAATTTATTTTAAAGATGTGGGGTACAATTCAGGATTAGGTACACAAGTGGTCATCATACAAATAAAGTTTGGGCCTACCTCTGGTTTGAAATCAGGTGCCCTTATTAATGTTATGCCCCCCATTCCCTCCCAGCCCCCACTCACCTGCAGTTTCTGGCTACTGTCAATCCCTTTCTTAAAGTATTTTGGTAAATATTCAGGGTCTGTTTATGACTGAGGACATATGGTACTCAGTTATTTGTTTCTGTGATAAATCACTATTATAGACTCTAAATCCATCCAAGTTGCTGCAAAGGCCATAATTTTGTTCTTTTTTATGGATGTATAATATTTCATCATACATATGCACCACATTTTTTTTTATCCAGTCCAGTTTTGATGGACAGCATTATTGTTGATTTCATGTTTTTACTATTGTAAACAGTGCTGCAATAAACATTTATGTGCAGGTATCATTTTTGTAGAGTGATTTTAGTTCCTCAGGGTACATTCCCAGAAGGGGGATTGCTGGATCTTATGGAAGGCCAATTTCTAGTTCTTTTAAGAATCGCCACACTGTTTTCCATAGAGGTTGAAATCGTTTGCATTCCCACCAACAGTGTAGAAGTGTTCCCTTTTCTCTGCATCCTGGCCATTCTTACTGGAGTTAGGTCATATCTCAGTGTGGTTTTGATTTGCATTTGTCTGATGATTAGTGAAGCTGAGCATTTTTTCGTGTGTCTGTTAGCTGCTCGTATGTCTTCTTTTGCCCACTTTTTAATGGGGCTGTTTGCTTTTTTCCTTTCAGCACATTTAAGTTCCTTATAGGTTCTGGATGTTAGGCCTTTGTCAGATATGCAGTTGGCAAATATTTTTCCCCATTCTATGGGCTCTCTTACCAGGAGTTTTTGTGAAGTTCGTTTTCTCCTTCTCAAGAGTGAGCAAGTAGAAAACATGAAACTCTTTTTTAGACACAGGAAGTACTGATGTGAAGCCAAAGTAACTACAACTATTTTGTCTCCATGAGGGAAATATCCAAGAATAAAATCAACACCCAAAGGAGGGTACTCACCAAGGGAGTCCCAAGTAACGGAGGCAGAACCATTCGAATAAGGTGAACCTGAAGCCTTCCACACTTCTAAAATTCCAGTTAGAAGAGTCAGTACATACCCTGGTTGTTTAAGCAAGTCTGAATCTGCTTCTCTGTCACTTCCAGCCAAAGATATCCTACCTTATACCTTGTTCTCTTGACAGCATTTAACTGTTAGCTATTTCCTTCTCCCTAAAACATTCTCTTCCCTTGCCTTTGATGATTGGACTCACTTACCTCCCTGAACATACCTCTTAATTCTCCTGTGTAATTTCACTTTCCTCTACTTCTTCCCAACCATTTAATGTGTGTGTGATTTCCACAGACCTGTTTGTTTTGTTATGTTTTCTTTTCTTTTCTTTTCTTTTTTGGCCTTTGATTCTAACTCAACACCTTCCCTTTAAATAATCTCAACCACTTTCATGGTTTCTAAACCCTGACAACCACCAAATTTATAACTCCAGCTTAGATTTCCCCTTCTGAGGTCCAGATCCACATATCCAACCATCTACTCAAAATCTTCCATTAGACATCCTAACATCTTAATTCAATTTGTCCAAAACTAAAGCCATTCTCTCACACTGACATAAAAACTCCCTCCCATAAGTGTTCCATATCTCAGTAAATGTCACCTTCATCCAATCAGTTCAAGACAGAAATACAGAAATTATCTTTGAATCCACATCCCCCCTCTTTTCCCCATTCTCCCACCCCAAACATCAGTCACCTAGTCCTATTGAAATTATCTCCTAAATGTCCTGAAGTCATGCCTTTTTCTCCAAAGCCACCATCACTCTAGCCCAAATACCATTCATTATGGCTCTTCTATTAGTCTACCTACTCTACCTTAGTTCTCAACTAACCCATTCTTCACACTGTAGTACGAAGTATATATGTTTAAATGCAAATCTCACCATGGCACTTGCCTGCTTGAAATCCTTTAATAGTCTCTCATTGCCTTTAGGAAAGAGCCCAAATGCCTTAGCAGAGACTACAAATCATACTTGATCTAGCCTCATTTAACCTCTTTGATCTCATCTATTATGACTCCTCTCTCTAAATTTCACCATATAGCACATCTTTCAGTTCCATTGACCCACCATACTATAGCTCAGGATGATTATACATGCTGTTGGAGTTCTCACTAGAAACCTGTTGTTCCACCCCACCCCAATTTCACACACTCTTACTCTGAGGGCTGAGAGGGTATTCGATTCATGGACCACATAAACCATAACTGGAGATCTCTAGAGTTAGGCAATCAAACCACCCTCCCTCCACTTTTGCCTAACTACATCTTAGTTACTGTTTAGGTTTCATGTTAAACTCTTTCTGCCTTAGAAACTTTCTGTGACTGTCTACCCAGGTTTAGTATGATTATTGCCTTAAATTTTTGAGTTGTAGCACTTAGAGTATTTATGACTATTATTAAGTATTCGCCTGTAATTTCCACTAAGCCAAACTATTGATAGAAATAAAGAACTGATCATAGTGGTATATATAAGAACATGGTTGGATTTTTTTCTTCATACCGTGTCAAATAACCTTTATAATCACCTCCTCCTCTCTCTTCTCTTCCTGTTCCTTCTTCCTTGTCCAGTCACTGTCCTTCTATATAAATGAAACATGTATGTATTCTTTTTTGTCTGGTCTCTCAGATCTAATTCTGAGTATAGGCCATAAAGAAGGATGCTTGAGGCTATAGAAATAAAAGTGAGTCCAGAGCAAAACCAAGATAAACGCAGAGGACTTAAGTGGGAACTCATAGGCTCTTAATCAGCATTTCTTAAAATTAGTTCCAAGGAACACTAGTTCTTTGGGACATTAATAAGTGTTACTCATTTTAAAAAGCTTTATGAATTAAATGCACTTGGAAAAGATTGGATTCATAATTAAAATTTTTTTTTTCTTGTAGGATTTCTGGATGACTTTCACATGCTGATGTCCTGGTACTCCTCCAACGCCAAAACATATTTAAACATGGGAACCCTCTATCTTGGTGCATTTCAGAAGACTATTGGAACACACTCCGGGAAGGGTTGGTTTAAATGAATGGGCCTCTGGTTCCCATGTGATAACTCCTTCTTCAACTCGAAACCCAGAGCCATGTTATTCACTAGGAACTACAAGATGGTGCCCAGCATCTGTGAGCTTTTCAATGGCTTAAAGATGAATAAGGACTGGAGAGAACTTATTCCAAAAGAAAAATGGGTGTGGTGGCTCACATCCGTAATCCCAGCTGTAGTCCCAGCTCCTGAGGAGGCTGAGATGGAATAATTGCCTAAGCGCCTAAGCTGAGGAGTTTGAGGCTGTGGTGAGTGGTGATTGTGCCACTGCACTCCAACCTGGTCAACAGGGTGAGATCCCCAACTGAAAAAAAAAAAAAAGAAGGAAGGGAGGGAGGGAGGAAAGAAGGAAGGAAAAGAGAAACTGCAAAAAGTTGGAATAGATATTTAAGTAAACAAAGTGTAACATCATGCCAACTAATCAACGGCTGTGCAACATGGATATAATTACATAAAAATACACTTACCATAGACTATGAATGCATTTTAATACCTTTGCTGTGCTGTGATTCAAGGGTTCCAATAGAACATTAGAATGGGAACCTCGAGCTTAGAAAGGCCATCTTGATAAGGACCATACATTTTAACAGTGTATATTATATTATGCTCACATCATATACACACACACACACACACACACACACACACACACACACACACACACGCACCCTGGAGCTGCAAAAGTTCCAACCAGTAAGGAACCAAAATTATGAACCAAACACCTGGCTGATTCAGTTACTTCGCCTAATAGTGGGGTGGGGTGTGAGGTTCTCCATCCTTACTTTCCTCAGCCCTCAGGGCCCACAGACAGCACGGTTTGGATTCCTTAACACAAAGCAAGCCCCTTTTGGCACTAGCCACAGAATCCTGTAGCAAAGCTCAGCTCTTTCTCAGTAAATCTACCCCTCCCTGTGACAAGCCATTTAGGGCACCTATTATACAGCTAGTGGCTTCTCATTCACTGTTTCTGAAGGGAGGTCTGGATGGCAAAAGGCAACATTTTCAGGGGTGAGGAGGAGGAGGGGTTGGAGAGAGGCCAAAAGAAAAACTCACAGCTTCCGAAGGTCTTCTAAAGAAATTTCACTTGTTGGAAAGGAGACAAGCAAGGGTTATAGAAAGTTGTGAATTCTCGGGGCCCTGCCCAGTGTGGCCATAAGGTCATTCCTCATTCCCTCAGCTCCAGCCTGGGCGGCGATGAAGAAATCACGGGTGAGGTCAACATGGGTCTCTCCAGAGCAACTCTGCATCTGTGCACCTTTCTGAATGATCTGGAAAGACATCTGGACTCATGGAGTAAGTCTAAGCTGTCAGTCTATTTCTCTACTTCTAAGGTGAAAAAGAAATGAGGAGATGTGATCCAAAAAGCCCCATTCACTTACCCTTCTTTCAAATCAATCCATTTTTCAAGGTCTGTGACATATCATGTCAGGAAACACACGTTTCTCACTTGTAATGTTTGATTTTCACAGTGTGACTCACTTCTCATTGTTTCCCTTATTCCAAAGTCTATTGTGAGTGATTCAAACACCAAGTGACAAAAGAGTAAGGCCACACACAGATACACACACGCATACACACACACGCGCGTGCACACACTGCAGAGGAACCAGCCCTTCCTTTGTTATCTAACAGGAGAATCAGCAAAGACAATCAACTTCAAATATATGAAGAAATTATCCCAAGCCCAAATGTGAGAAGAAGCAATGAAAATATAATTTAAATTTGCTACATGAAAAGAATAATATTCCACTGCTCCATACTTTTTTGAGCTTAATTTCACTGTTTTAGTGGCAGTGACTCCCATGATGGCATTTTTGCCTTTAAGGATTTCACCACTTCCTCCAAAGCTGCAACTTTCTCGCTCTCACGCTTGCATGTGCTTGCGCTCTCTCTCTCTCTCTCTCTCTCTCTCTCTCTCTCTCCCCGCCCCCCATCCTATGAGTGTCACTAGGGAGTAGGGAATGACATGTTCAAGAAAATGCTTGCCTGGAGGCCAGAGTGTGTTTTCTTTGCACTTGGAGTTCCATTTATTCCACTAAATTTCCTTACAATTAATTTTTAAAGGGGCTGAGAGAGTTCATTTCCCAAACAGCTGACAAGAA
This sequence comes from Cephalopachus bancanus, assembly GCA_027257055.1. Taxonomy (NCBI): domain Eukaryota; kingdom Metazoa; phylum Chordata; class Mammalia; order Primates; family Tarsiidae; genus Cephalopachus; species Cephalopachus bancanus. Next base: position 1,438,567 of record JAPVLO010000120.1, on the reverse strand, counting down.
CTGTGTCCCATGAAAGCAGACAAAATGGTACTGGATGACCATTTTTGCTACCATGATAAAAATCTGACAGAGTAAATTCTGAGTCTGCACTCTGCACTTTATTACTCTGAACTAGTAATGGGAATATGTTGATACTCCCATGGTACCCATCTGGAGCCAGGAACTGATGTATCTTAATTGCACTTTCGCCTAAAGCATATTAAATGCAATTTGATTATAAAATGCATCTGAATTGCCATAAAAAAAAATTCTTGGCGTGATTTCCAAACATCAAGTAAAGAAATCTATAATCTCCTAGTCTGGCCCTTCTGCTGACTTGCCAGGTAACTTTCTATAAAGGCTGTTCCCTCCCCACACCTTCCTTTCCCAGCCAATAAACTAGTAATAATAGATTTGTCTGGCACTTAGGAATGGGGAAAAGGTATTTCTTTATACTTAGACAGCATTTTGCAAATGACAAGCTGACTTTAGGCTAAATATGTCAGAGGGGTGCTTCAGCATGGGTTGTTGGAGTGGACTCTAAATTCTCTATTTCACAAACTCATTGACATCATTGATCAGTCCCTCTCTCTGTAACTTATGGTTTCAACATCATGCCTGTGCTGCCTTGGTTTCAGGCTCATGAGCCCACGTTTTGCCCTACAACAGAATTGTCCTCTCACAATGCTAATGCCATTCCCAGCACAGAGAGCTTAAGGAATACATGCACAATGATGGGTAGTTTGTTTGATGGAAGTGGTAAACACTGACACTCTCACCAGAGGGAAGTTGCCCATCTCAGCCATGCACAGTGTGATCAACTGCCCCACCTTCCACCAATCCAACCCACTCCCTACATCTAACAGAATGCAAACCCCTTCTTCATAACAGTGTTTGGGGCAGGACCACGAAGCAGCAGGTGCCCGGATTTGTCCCTGTGTCTGACTTCCACACTCCCCCTGGAAGACTTCCAACAGTGCAACAGGCACATAAATTGACAGAAATAAAGTGGAAAAAATTATTCAGCCTTCACTTCTGTCTAGAGACAACTGGAAAAAAAGAATAATCCTGGGTAGAAAAATGAATGAAAGAAGCTTATTTTTCTTCAGTAATGAGAAGGAATGCTCACTACTACCTTGAAACAGAATCCTTTTTTTAAACCAAGAAGCTCAAAGCACTACAAGTGTGTTGTCTGACGTATCCTCTCAGCTGCCCTGAACAAATCGAGTACAAATATTATCCTCCCTTTGGGACCGGAACTGAATAGGTAACTTGCCTGCAACCTATTTCCTTATCAGGCATTAATAGAATAGTACATAGAATAGCACATATTGCAAAGCTTCTAAATATGTAGGTGCATACTAGTCTGCAAGTTCACAGGCTAAATCACAGGTGACTGCCCTAGACCAAAAACATACGTTATTCCCCCCTGAGAAGCATCCTGATGGCATGAACAATGGCTAATCAAACATAGCCAGGAATCACAACTTTTTTTTTGTTTAAAAGGAAACAGCTACTCATTGTTGGTTGCTTCGAGCGCCCTCATGCGTCTCAACAGAGTCATGTCATCTTAGGGCTCCCCACGAGCTATTTTAAAGGACAGATTGGATAACACACAAATCCTCTTCCTCCTTGCTTCAGAAAGCTCGTGTGAAACTCGGGAGATTCGCAGGCTGCCCTAGGACCGTGAATGTGTCCTCCCTGATATAAAGTGACATCGGAACTTATACCTGAAGGAATGAGAAGCAGATGTGAGGAAAAGTGGAGGCTAATTTCAATTTGCCTGTTCTGGCTTAAACATGTCAGGTCATCTGTGTATTTCTTCTTCTCGTGACCCACCCCCGGCACCCTGAGCGATAGTACTCTAAGCGAGCACACTCTTCCACTGTGGTGGTCACACAACTAAAGAACCCAGAGCTGTTTCTATAATAAGCAAATCTCAGGAGATCTGCTATCCACTCTATGACCACAGGTGAACCATTCTTTTCCTTGTATCTTGGGCTCCTCCGGTGGGAAGAAAGCAGGTAGCTCACAGGTAAGAAGCCTCTATAGTAACGCCTTCCTAAAGCAGGCAGGCACCCAGTAAATGTTGATTGAATCCACATCCGTCAACTCTATTCCATCCCTCTTGTTGTATTATATTTCCAGAAAACAGATATTCTTCCTTGAACACAGGATGCACGCTTTAAGAACCAGCTTGGGGATTCACCAGGCACAGGAAGAAGTCAACGATCTCTCTGCATTTCCCACCATATCTGACCTAGTGCCAGTCACAAAGTAGCCGTCTCTCAGCCAGGGTGGGAAGGGAAGAGTTTGTTCTCTTGATATGCGTTCTCTTCTTCTTTAATTAATCTTAAAGCTTTGAAGACACGTAAAAAGGCACAGCTGGGCTCGGTGGCTCAGCCTGTAATCCCACGCCTTTGGGAGGCTGAGGTGAGTGGATTGCCTGAGCCCGCGGGTTCGAGACCTGCCTCGGCAGGCGAGACCTCATCTCTACAATAAATCGAAAAAAAAATTAGCCGGGCATGGTAGCGTGCGCCTGTAGTTCCAGCTACTTGGAAGGCTGAGGCGAAAGGATCGCCAGAGCCCAGCAGGTCGAGGCTGCGGTGGCCGGGAGTGGCCACTGCACTCCAGTCTGGGCAACAGTGAGACTCCAACTCAAAAAAATAAAAATTAAAATAAAATAAAATAAAAAGGCACACATTCACTCAAGAATTTAGAACTGCCCTCACAGAAAACCTGATATCTTTATAGAAGGAGGGAAAAGAAAAGTTTTTCCCTCATCTTCTTCCTTTTCCTTCTCCTCCTTCTTTGTTGAGGTTGAGAAGGTGACTCAACAGTCCAATGGGTCAACAGAAAAACATAAGCTCAAAATTTCCAAAGAAAAATGGTTCAACCTTGGTCACTATGTCAGAACAAGCTTGGTGGATCTTGCATTCATTTATATATATATATATATTTCCAAGAAGACATGCTCTGTTCTTGGGCTTCTCTCACCAAAAAGGCAAAGAGCCATTCACTACTTAGCTTTAAGCTAGCCAAATCCAACAAAGCCCCAGAGATTTTGGCTTAATCTTCTCACTGAACTCATGCCAGCCTTGCACGGGCACAGTCAGAGCATCGTCACCCAGCCTTAGATGTTGGCAGCTTCTCCCACCCACTTCTTAGCACTTTCCTCACTCAGAGTCAATGGCGAAGTGTATGCTCTTCCCTCCCAACCCACTGCACTTGAGGGCACCCCCCTAAAGCATGGGCAAGTCCCTTTGTTAGGTAATTCTACTCCTTGACAGAGCACCAGAAAGTGCCTGCCTAATGGAGATACTGGGTCGTCATGTCAGCTAAAATCGTTACCAAAACATGGGGAGGGAAAAGTCCTGATGCCTATTATTTCTCTCTTACCACTGAACTGGGAGAAAGGTTTTTCCCAAGACCGTCCTTAGGTTAAACTGATCATCTCCATTTTATTGAAAACAGCTCTTACATTTATCTCTCTTCATTTCCTGCCGTTATAGCTTCTGTTCCTTTCTTCCTCCAAGCCATTATAAGTAGGATGAAAAGCTCTCCCCCAGACACTCATTTCAACACACCATTTAACAATTCCTACTCAAGAACCCTAATGACTCCATCACTTACAAGATAAAATTCAGACTCTGAACTCTGAAATTCAAACTCCTCCATATTCTCTCAGATCCCCAGGAGAAGTTACAAAGAAATCAGATGTTACCTCCAGAGGTTCCAGGAGTCTTTGATCATGCTATATCAAGCACATGATGATGGAGAACACTCAGAGATCCTCAAACTGTGACATTCTGGAAAGAAACTTTACATTGGGCATTTCCATGTTGACTTCAGCTTCCTCTCTTGACGTTCTCAAATGTATTGATGTGCACACTAGTTACATTCAAACCACTGTGGCTGACCGCTATTGTATTTCTTCAAGTGACAGTTTACCCGCCATTGTGAAAGACTTGGCACACCTAGCCATGAACCTCCAGGCTCATGATAGTAAGGGAATGATATAAGGAAGAGCAATAAATCAGCAACAGAAAAAAAACTCAAACATGTCTTGAAGCTTCTAGGACATCATGTTTGAATGAGAGCATCAGAGAGTCGGAAAAACAATGTTCGTGGTCAGAGGTAAACCATCACCCTACCAGGTCAGTAGACCAACTTGGGGCAAGTTCAGCAAGAGAAACAAACAGCACTGCCTTTGACAATGAAAAATGGCTGAGGAAGTAGAGAATGCTGAGGGGAACAGGAGTCAAGACTCTTGGGAAAAATATGCGTCTGTTCTCTTGTTCTTTTTCTGAAAGAGAACACTGAGTGACTATATCACGTTGCCGGGCATCTACTACTGCCTAAAGCAATACAAACAACCCCGGAGCTTTCCACATGAGTTTTTTTGTCTTTTTCTTTTAATGAAATATCATAGCTTTTAGCTAAATTCTTAAAAAGCAACAACAGCTGTTCATATCTTTTCCTATTGATCTTTCTTTGACGATCCTTCCATGAAGTCATCTCCACATCTCTGGCCAGTTCTACCCGTGGCCATATCTTACCATGCAAGGTCCAGACAACGTGAGCCTTTAGAAAGTATAACTGAGGTTGGGTATCTTCCCAAATCACCTGAAAGTGCCTCCAGAACAAGAATCATGAATTCACCTTTGCCTCTATCCCTTCTCTTTTACCCTCCCCCACTCACCCCTTAACACTCAGCCCAGAAGGTTCTCAAGAAATACCAATACTCTCAATTAATATAAATGGAAATGTTTCTATTATTTAATGGAAACCCCCTTCCTTCCTTTTAGATAGTTCCTTTATTCTTTATCCCTCTATGCCATTTTCCGGCAAACACTCGTATTTTCCAAACAATCCCATTCCCTAAGGAATGGGCTACCATCACCCAGCAAACCACTATCCCCACACAAATAGAACCGATTCCTGGTTTGCTTTGTGGTTGATAGAGTTGGCACTCTTTCTTCAACTTACGTTTGAAGAGTTTAGGATCCAAACTGAAGCCACTGGCTCTGTTTTTTCGCAAGATCATCCTGTCCAAGACCGTATGAGTCATCAATGACCCTCTCTCATTTACTTCCCCCCAAATTTTAAAGGTTTTATTGTATAATCCCTTCACCTCACCCCGGCCTTTAATGACCACTTTCCTACCCTGAGAAATCCTCTCCTGGTTCAATAATATCCTTCACAAGTTAGAGACAAGCCTCAGGGTTGCCTACAGCCCAGTTGTGCAAAAATATGGCTTCTAGAGTAGACATGATCTGTAATTTTTCCATAAATTCTAGAGCTTATCAATCTTCTCTCCTACACATTCCAGTCTTCCCCTACCCCTTCTGACCAGTCCTGCCCCTCATTCATCCCCCCTTCCCCAAGAAATGAACTGGTTTACCCAGCAGGTTTAGTCTTGCTTTGGCCAGCGTATTGTTTTAACATGATTACAAAGTTGCTGTACGTGAATACACAGTTTGTTAATTTTCAGGCATTCACGATGTCTCCCTGTTGAGTGTGGTGTGTGTAGGTGTGCACGTGTGTACCTATGGTAACTAACACTTCTGGAGTTTGCAGCTCTGCTGACGACTGAGAAGATGGCGTTGAGGTTAATTTGCATGACTGAAGCATCACGTTATTTTAGAGGTGGCATAAAGAGTGCCAGAGTCCAACTTTGACGTGGAAACTTTGATCTGAAAATAGAGATAGAGCAAGATAAAAGGACTTGGCCAGGGTCATAAGCTAACCAGTTGGGGAACCGGAACCAAGCTCTGAGCTATCATATCTCAGTTTACCCAGGCTCTTTCACTCACATAAATTCCTCCCCAAGGGCTCATATATGTGAGTGAGAACCCAGGAAGCCCACATACAGCACAAATGCAGCGCAGACATATGAACGTGTTCATGTAAAGAAGATATGGAGATATTGCATTTGTAGCTTACAACGCAGAGAACAGAGAATATGCTGTCAAAATTAGAGTAAAACTGCTATAACCAGATTAAAATCTAACCCAGAAGAGATCACATCTCCCCACCCTGCCCATGACATCCATTCTCCCAAGTGGCTCATAAGAAAAAGAAGAAGAAAAGATGTATGGATTTCAAAAAGCACATTGGGGAAACTGCCATCAGATTTTTCTTCAGCTCAATCGTATAAAGTTATCCCTTACTTCCATGAAAATAGCTTTTTTCACACATCTCTGCACACACATTCCCCCCCCCACACACACACATAAAACATTGGCAGCAGGTACTTTTAATTTGCTGGAAAATATTTCTAAGAAGTCAAAAAGCTCCATCTGAATTGCGTGGCCTCCGATTGGCCAGCCAGACCGGTGGAGGGACCTGATTGGGCCCTGATCCTGAGGACCGATAAGAACGGCTATAAAATCCCTGGGTGCAGCTCTTGGGCCCCCAGTTTGCAAAAGCCAGAGGTCCAAGAGGCAGCGACTGCAGGCAGCAGCGGCGGCAGCAAGATCAGCAGAAGCAGCGGCAGCGGCAGCAACGACAACAAAAAAAAATTCCTCATCAAATCCTCACCTAAGCTTTCAGTGCATCCAGATCCACATCTTCACTCAAGCCGGGAGAGGGAAAGAGGAAAGGGGGGGAGGAAGGAAAAAAAAAAAAAAACCCAACAACTTAGCGGAAACTTCTCAGAGAATGCTCCAAAACTCAGCAGTGCTTCTGGTGCTGGTGATCAGTGCTTCTGCAACCCATGAGGCAGAGCAGAATGACTCTGTGAACCCCAGGAAATCCCGGGTGGCAGCTCAGAACTCAGGTAAGAGCAAACCCAGGACCGGTTTCTCCCCCAAAAGAGCTGTCCTCATTTGCCTCTCGCTTTTGCAACTGTGTCTGTGACGGCTGATCTTGATAATAAATGTGCTTCATGCCTGACGGCAATAAACTGCCAGGGTAATCCAATAGCCTTAGGAAGTGGAGCTCCTTTGTTTAATAAATTGCATGCGACTAACGAAGAAGCTGGACGCTCTGCCGAGGGTATTTCATTGCATAAGCCTAGCCTGATTGCCTGAAATCTGGCACGTACCCTCTTGGGGGGGAGGGGCTGGGGGAGAGGCTTGAATGTTGGCATGCTTCAGAGCGCTCTCTATACTTTCCAGAAGCTGATCTAAGGTGAGACATGGCTTGTCTGATGCTGTTCCTCTGCCTTCCCTCTGAAGACCCTGTAACTTGACTTCCTTACCTTTTCAAAGAACACACAGAAAAGCTCCCTCTTTAAACTGGTTTTCAGAACCAAAGCCCTCCAGTCTGTCAAATCCAGGGCGGATTCAGAGAAAACCCTATACAACCCGCCCCCAACCCTGCTGCCTCTCTCCCTCCGGGCTCTCTCGGACTCCATTCAATCATCCCTGCATCCTTAGCCGGAGAGCCCCTTGGAAAAAAAATTGTTTAAATTGTGAAACGTAGCAGCTGTTTCTCCAAGGGGAAGGTCTCACTTTCGTCCTGACTCTCAGAGCAGTTAATTGTGCATTATCTTGGCCTCTGAAAGAAAAGAGTCATTAGGAAGCCCGCATTGACACCTCTGCCTCTTGACTTTTCTTGCTCCGTTTGCTCCCCTTCCAATACTGTCCTGTCTCCTCCAACTGTCAGCAAAGATGGGATCGCAGGTGTCAAGATGCTGCAGACGATGCTCCCCTGGAAGAGCACAGGTCCCTGCCGGGAGGAGGGCTTTTGCTTCACTTCCTTTTGTACTTAGTTGCTATAGAGATGCAGTGATTCACAATTCGAGCTTGGCTAAAACAATAGCAGCCCTAATGCATATTAAAACTGCTTAAAGCAAAGTTATAATTTGAACCCGTGGAAATATATAATTAGGGAAATGACTTGTAACATCCTAGAGGCTGCGGGTGGTGAGAGGGGGTGGGGAAGCCTAACTGAACCACGCTTTTGATCTCGGAGGAGAATCCTATGGTATGAAGGCTGCAGATCATTTCTTGCCAAGCTGCCTGCCAGAACACCCCCCTTCTGTAGGAGAGAAATTACTTTTATGGGAGATCTTATCCAGAATGTAGAAAGCCTCATGCAAGTTCTTTGCGGTTTTCTTCCAGTCTTACCCAAGGGGTGCCTTGGCCTTGTTATTCCACACCTGTGTTTCTCTCTCTTTTTTAGAGGCTCTTAATGTGAAAGGGATTACACATACCTCTAAGCACTGTCCTATAGTGGAAGGTTGGGGTGAAACATGAACAGATCAGGTTTCTTTCTGCTAATATGATGGTGAGTTAAAAGCCCTAAATCAGAAGGGTCTCCAAGTCTCTGCCTTCTAGACTAAATCCCATGCTTTTTACCCAAGTGCATTCTTCCAAAGCTAGATGGATTCCCTGGACCTTCCATCTCTCAGGCCTGACCACCAGCCACCACCTCCTGCCTTCCATGCCTTCAAGGACCAACCAATGACCTTTGATTCTATAGAGTTGCTTAAAGGCACTGTGCATATCACTGACTTCAATCTCACTTCTACAGTCCAAAATTGTAGGTAGTGGTGAGACTGAGAGAATGTATGTCAGAGGGAGAACTCCGACCCTTTCCATCGTGTGCTCTGACACAATCAAAAGGGCCCAACAGTCCCTTCTTTCTCATTCCAGGGGGCTATCTGTTGTCCCTCATGACAGACTCCTGGGATAAGTTGCCACCTCACCCTTGAGGTTCGCCTCTGCACCCACTTAATCCTACCCAGCCACCCTCACAGTTTGACCCAAATTGGATGGTTCTGTTTCTTCCAGCTGAAGTGGTCCGCTGCCTCAACAGTGCTCTGCAGGTCGGCTGCGGGGCTTTTGCATGCCTGGAAAACTCCACCTGTGACACAGATGGGATGTACGACATCTGTAAATCCTTCTTGTACAGCGCTGCTAAATTTGACACTCAGGTAATAAGACCTTGACCCCTGCCCCCATGTGATGTTTGTCTTTAACCGTGTGTTAAACTGTTGTGCTTAGGAACCTGTCTTGTAGGGAACCTGTCCTGCTTCTCAGATCCCTCACTCCAAATTGCCATTTCAATGTGTTCTCTCACACACACACACACACACACACACACACACACACACACACACACATGCACACGCACACACGTTTGGTCAGGAAATAGGTTCTGTGTAAGATTCTCTCCACCCACCCTAATGCATGGCCGTAAGGAGCTGACAGAGGCTGCCTTATGAGGGGAGGGGTGATAAGCCCAAAGAATTTTCCTCTTTGAGAGGAAATTAAAAATGTGCTCCTAACAAAGAAGTTCTTCTCTCTGACTGACCTAGCATACTAGCTTGTGATTTGAATTCTCAAAGTCTCAATATAAAGCCAGATTATGACTATTTGCAAACTGCAGGGTGGTTGGTTATGGTTCCTCTCTCTCTCTTTTTTTTTTTTCCTAATCTCATTTCATTTCTGTGGAGCTCAATTCTCAAGGGAGTCTGAGGGAGGAGGGGCATCTTTTTTTTAATCCCCAGCCACGGTGTACAATCTTCTCATTGCAAGGATATGCAGATGGCCACGATGCGGTGCCAAGGCGAGCCTCCTTAAGTTCTCCACGCTATCTGCCCCCTCCTCTTTTGTCAGGTCAAGCTAAAGTCTACTCTCCTATCCTCCCTCCTTGGCAGGGAAAAGCATTTGTCAAAGAGAGCTTAAAGTGCATCGCCAATGGGGTCACCTCCAAGGTCTTCCTTGCCATTCGGAGGTGCTCCACTTTCCAGAGGATGATTGCCGAGGTGCAGGAAGAGTGCTACAGCAAGCTAAACGTGTGCAGCATTGCCAAGCGGAACCCCGAAGCCATCACCGAGGTTGTCCAGCTGCCCAATCACTTCTCCAACAGGTATGAAGTCCGCTCTTTTGCAGTTGGGGGACAGGGAGGGAGTGGTTGGCTGGCAGAGCCAGACCGGGAGCGAGGGTTAAACTGCCACAGTCACGCTCTTATTTTAGCTTGCAGTCTTCCCAGCTTTTGCAGGAAAAAATATGTTTGTGATGGGTTGTGACAGTTTAAGCAGCTTGGATTTTTCTTTCCCTACTGTTATAGGAAAAGTCTTTTCATGCAGCTCATAGAAAGCATCGTTTGCAACATCCCTGGGTGCATTTTTATTGTCTTTTTCTTACCATAAACCTGAGTGGAGTGGTGAAGTTTCTGGAACTAAGCTTTTGAGACATCAGATTTGGCTGAAACCGTGACTATGCAGCAATAAAATTGGCCATAACACACACACACCCCCAAAAATGGTAAAATGTCATAATGCAGACTTTGAAGTCTGCATGTATTTCAAATCAGACCCAAGCCCAGTCAGAGATTTCACTGGGTAGCCCAGAACAAGCATCTCATTTCCCTGGGACCCCAATTATTTTTGTGAAAAGTGAAATGACTGAAATGACTGGATTGTACCATTCTCATGTCCCCTTCCAGGCCTTCTGTTATCCCAATTTCTCTAGTCCAGGATTTCCTGGAATGATGTTTTATGGCTGCCCAGATCACATCCTCAATTTAGCATTCTAACATGACCCAAAGCCACTGAGCTATTACAGTGATACCCGTTCTGTTCCCCCTAGCCCACTATCCTTACCAGCCAGAAGTAAAGTCCTAATGCACGACAGGCTGGCATCCTTCTTCCATGTGCATGGCCCAGAAAGGCTCCCAGAAAGATGCTGATGGGAGATGCTGATGGAGTTGGCATGGAAGTATGGCAGGGGCAGTGCAGGCTGGTCAAGTTTAGCCTACTGTGATACCCTTAGCCTAAAACTTGATGCCCAGTCCTGACTGTGTGATTCTTTGACTCTCCACCCAAATCTGCACACATTCACAATGATCAGTCTAATGCGGGTTACTCTGGCCACCTGAGAGTCATCACAGACTTATCAGCTTAATTTCCAAGCCAGCACCACCACCCTTCTTCAGAGAGTGGCAACGATCAAGTCCTTCTAGAGCTTAGGAGTGATTTCGTCATGTACATATATGCAACAGAAAACCTTTCCTTAGGGAAAGGTTAAGATCCCCTAATGTAAAAACTTTGTAAAATTTCTGATTCACTCTTAACTGCAGGTGAGTGCACTTCAGAACCTCAAGTCAATTTATAAAAATTTCTCTGGTCCTTGGAAGTGGTTCTGTCATGGAGTTCTAACTGGTTTTTCCCAGAGCAGGAAAATCAGATCCACTGTTTTTAATCAAGTGTCTTGTCTGTTTATATCAATCTTGGCTTTAAGTTTATCCTAGGAAGATTCTTGTTACATGGAGGAAAAGGGACGAGAGATGGGAAAGGGAGACCTGACTAATTGTTGGAGACTCCCTTCACCATAAGGAAGAGAAATGAATAATTCTTAGCCAAAGAGGGGCTAAGGACAAAGTGTATATTTGTGTGGTAGGTGGAGGTAAGGGGAGGGATGTGTTAGCCAAGTCACTGTTACAATTTAGACCCTTAAGGATCCTGTGACAGATTGTGATCTCTAATATGCATGTAACTAATTTTGAGGCAATACTCATCTTATTTCAACTGAAGTAGCATCTTCCATTAGGAAGGGAGAGCTCTCCTAGGAAGAATGCTACAGATACTAAACTGGAGAACCCAACTTATCTAAGAAGAGACTAGTCAATTTTTAACTAGGCCCTCATTCCTTTTAATAGGTGCCTTATTGTCAACACCTATAGAAAATGGTCACAAAGAAAGTCCTCTTATCTCCCTCTTTTTTTTTAGGGTATTCATTAGAAAAAGTCAGTGAGGGAAATAGCCAGCCCTTGAAGACCAGAATCATCCACACAACTTTTCTTCAAGAATTTCATTTTCAACTGTCTAATAGTATTCTTGTTCAGGACTGTAGAGATTTCCGGTTCCACGCTAGGCTTGATTTGCTCTATTTAAGCTGCTCACCCTCCTGAAACATCCTGCTTTCCCAGCCTCTGTCCCACCATAGACACACGCTTAAGTCTGTGCCAGTTGGCACCGAATTTCAAAAGGAAGTAGTTACAGGTTCATTCCACCTTCCTGTGACTTATCTAGCATGAGATTTGGGGCTGGGAGAATCCAAAAGCCTGTGACTGGACCAGGAGCCAGAACCAGAGGGTTTTACATGACAGAAATGTACCTAGAAGTAAAAAGGTAGCCAGAGTGTCCCCCCCACCTGAATCTGCAAACTACGCTTTTAACCATGAAGGAAGCAGTGACATTGATCAGGCAGGCTGGGCAGTGCGAGACTTGGGAACCACTTAGACCAATCCAGATCCAAAGTGGGAAAACTGACAAAGCGTCCAACTCTCTAGGGCATGGATAGGGAACAGGAAACAGAAGAATAATATTGATCAAGGGAAACAAAGGACTATTTATAAACCCTCACACAGAACGTTCCTAGGCAGTATGTGTGTATTTGGGTAAGCATGGCTGAAACAGTAGCTATGGAGAATATCTGATCTTATTCTTTACCAAGAAAAAAAAGTCAGGGTTGGAATTTTCAAAGTGGGGAAAAAGAAACATGCTTAAAAAGGTCCTTCCAGGGCTGAGTGATCAGTATAATTAGCCCACAGAGTATTTGCAACCCCTCCATCCTCCATCAAGATTAAAAAGAAATCTTCTCAAGTACTGCTAACTCCTTCTGCGAAGGAGGGGCCATAAGCAGACCGACACTATTTGTTGTAAAATTCAGAGGGAAAATAGATATCGAGTCCCAAGAAACACAGATAGTCATAACGGGAAATAACTGCAGAGATAATCTAGACTAATTGCCTCATTTTACTGATTAAAGAACAGAGAGGTTCAGAGAGAGGAGTGACCTGCTGAAGGTCACACAGCTTGTGAATAACTAAGTTGGGCCTAGAACTCAACGTGACCTTGAGCCAAGCTATTTGACCTCTACTTCAAAAATGGCAGCCGGCAAAACCTGCAGGAAATATCCACCATCCAAAAATAGAATACCAAGCATAATTAAATATATGTATACCATGGTAGTCTGCAACCAGATTTGTGTTCATCCTTTCCTAAAAGAAAGGACACATCTTCCTAACAGCAATAGTAACAGTAAGATGTGGTATAAGAAGGTGCTTGATAAGATGAGCAGGTAACAATTGCTAAGCCAACTTTTGCGGAGACACAACCACTTAAGTAATCTATCTCACTTTGTGACTTATACAAAAGATCTGTCTAATTGGCCACCACAATCCCAGAGGTAAATGCCCAGCCCTTGATGGAGAAGCACAGGTTAACCTATTGCTGGTACTGACAAATTATGTTGACATCAAGCCTGACAAGTTTTCCAGCCTTTGAAGAACTTCTAAAGGAGTCATGGACTTTTTTTTTTTTTTTTTAACATTCTAAGGAACTCTTACCCTGCCCATGTTGAGTTAACAAAGCACCTTGAGGGAAACAGTGAAGGTAGATTGTGGGGGAGGGGAGTTGTCGCTAAGAGCAGTCAGGATGGCAAGGGTCATCATCAAGAAACAGGTGTCATAGGTGGGCCAGCAGAGAAAGCAACAGTAAAGGCAGGAACCCTCAGAAAAATACAGCAGTGACTTAGTGGGGTCTGAAGGAAATGTCTAGCTCTAAAACTACAAGGCTGGCTACAGAAGCTTAATTTCCTTAAAGGTGCTAGGTTTCTTCATCCAGACAAGAACTTTCAGCTCCTTCTAAGAAAGAACTTGCAGTCTTTTCTGTATCTTTCTAAAGAAAGATCATATTTTCCAACCCATTTGGGGGCTCACTGGGCATGAATAACTCTTTCTAGAAATGGAAGGGTTAACTTCTGCTCTGTAAATTCCTTATTGGAGGGGTGAGTGGTCAAAATCCTTGTCCTCCAGGATCTGTGCATCCTCTGAAATAGACAAAGGCATCCCGGGGGCCCAGGTCCTAGCAGAGTCGAAGAGTTAGGAGATGCCCGGACATCTATGCGGGCATGTAGACGTCTAAAACTGTTGGTACAAAGTTGTTTATTCCCCACTTTTTAAAAACAGGCCCCATCTCCCCATCCAAGGAAGATCCTCTTTGACTCATGAGCTTTACATGAGTAAATGCCAAAGTGCTGGAAAATGTTCCTCTGTGCCAGAGTCCCCATTTTAATCACAGCTGGATATAATTCTCCCTGGAGGGAGGGTATCACCAGGCCTGTGTCAGTGACCCAGACACTGCACTTGTCTTCCAGTCCCCAGCTTCATCCTGCTGACCCACAGAAAGGTGACCGCTTTGCCTCATTACCTGAGTTCCACTCTACTTATTGTACATCCTTGAAAGGGCCTCTCTGAGGGGTTAAGTTATTCTGGAAAGATGCTTGATCCTGTGCTCTGGGCAGTGAGTTAAAAATAAACACATTTCTTTTCACAGAAGATCCTGTGGCCCCAGAGATCCTCAGGGACAGGGTCTGTCCACATAAATACTGCAGGTCACTGTCATCCAGAGAGTTTCCTATTAGTGAACACAGAGCTAATGGGTTTTGACAACTCAACTGCCGCCTCAAAATGCAGCAAACATTATCCTAGCCCAAAGTGGAAAAGACCTGAACGGTTTTCCCAAAGAACAAGACGAGTAATTTATACGCTCTACATATTAGACAGCTTAATCCTTCCTGAACCATAAAGCTTTTAGCTACATTGCTTGAGATGTTTAAAAAATTTGCTCCAAAGATGAAGGTAATTTATACCAAACCCAAGACTGCTTTGTTTTGTTTGCAAAATTTACCAGCCCTACAGTTAATTTTTCTTCTGGGAATCATGACTTATTGGAGACAATTATATTTTTAAAACTCCATGTCCTTCATGGTCACAAAATAAATCAGCAAATGCACAGTGAGTAGGCAATGTGGCACGGTGACACTGAGCCATGAGGGATACAAAAAATAAGGACAGATGCTGCCCTCAATAAGTTGACAGTCTAGTCGGGGAAACAAAACCATCACAAAATCATCAAATGCTGTCCTGTGTGATGGTAGCCAAATATCTATAAGATGTCCCAAAAGGCAAGAGGCTGGCAAAAGCTAGAACAGCAGGGGAACACTTCCCGAATTATAGAAGCATGAATTCTTAAAAACCACCAAGATTTCCATTTAAATATCCTCTTTGCCTGGTGTTCGGCCTTCTGACTGCAATGCATCTTCACAGGAGGACTGAAAATGGAGCCAGTAATGCCCTATATCAAGGCTGGTCGAGTGTATGATGAGGAAATTAGACTTTTTAGGAAAATGCGTGACACACAGAAGAAGAGGGCCTTAGATAGCAGTTGCACAATCTATACTCATTCCTGTGCACAGGCGCCACAAAGAGAAAGGAAAACTGCAAAAAGGCATCAAAATAACTATCAGGTGCATGTGCAAAGAATATTAATATCAGTGTTGCATGTGGAGCTCACCTCATTGTTAAGTCACTTCAGCTCATCCACCTCAGTTCTACCAAGTGAGAGCTGAACTAGTCATCAAAGTAGTTTCTGTGGTCCCAGCTAACGCTATGATTTTGTGTTTCTAAAAAGCTCAGTCACCACAGCCAGCCTACTCTTCAAAGTGCGATCTAAATCTCCCAAACTCTGAACATGAACTCTGTCTCCCATTATGCGGTAAACCCAGGGAGCAGACGCACTCAAACTGAGACACTGCCCCAAGGTTAGGAAGCGAGCACCACCTTCGGCCAATGACCTATTTATGTTTGCATGGTCAGGCCATCTGGGACTGGTGTTGGCTGGAGCCCAGATGAAAGCCTGGGTCTTGTCTGGCTCTCACTGAATGACCATCACATGTGCACTCTTTCCCAATTCAGATATTATAACAGACTTGTCCGAAGCCTGCTGGAATGTGATGAAGACACAGTCAGCACAATCAGAGACAGCCTGATGGAGAAAATTGGGCCCAACATGGCCAGCCTCTTCCATATCCTGCAGACAGACCACTGTGCCCAAACACACCCTCGAGCCGACTTCAACAGGAGACGCACCAATGAGCCGCAGAAGCTGAAAGTCCTCCTCAGGAACCTTCGAGGTGAGGGGGACACTCCCTCCCACATCAAACGCACATCCCACGAGAGTGCATAACCAGGGAGAGGTATTCACAACCTCACCAAACTAGGATCATTTTAGGGGTGTTGACACACCAACTTTGAGTGTACTGTGCCTGGTTTGATTTTGTTTTTAAGTAGTTCCTATTTTCTATCCCCCATAAAGAAAATTGCATGAAACTAGGCTTCTGTAATCAATTTCCCAACATTCTGCAATGGCAGCATTCCCATCAACAGAATCTGTGTGATTATTCTGCCTCTCCTCAGGAGAAAGTACCCTCTTTTATCACCTTCCTCTGCCATGTCTTTTCCCAGCTCCCCTCAAACTACCCTCAAACACAAAACAGTCATGTGACTCCCCGGTCGTTGTAATTTGAAGATGTGGAGCCCTTTTAGAATGGTTGCCCCAGTAGAGTCAGCTGATAAGAGACTTTATTTAAATGCATGTCTTAAGTGCTCATAAAGATGTTGAATGGAATTCGTGTTATGAATCTGTGCTGGCCATGGACGAATATGAATGTCACGTTTGAATCCTTGATCTCTAATGAGCTAGTGTCTTATGGTCTCCATCCTCTCATGTCTAATTTCCTTTCCGACACATTTACCAAATTGCTCAAGCCTGGCCCTCCAGCCAGCCCTTGAGCCTGCATCTTCTTGCATCTAATGAAAAACAAAAAGCTAACATCTTTATGTACTGTAACTGCTCAGAGCTTTAAAAGTATCTTTAACAATTGTCTTAAAACCAGAGAATCTTAAGGTCTAACTGTGGAATATAAATAGCTGAAAACTAATGTACTGTACATAAATTCCAGAGCACTCTGCTTAAACAAAGCAGTATATAATAACTTTATTGCATATAGATTTAGTTTTGTAACTTAGCTTTATTTTTCTTTTCCTGGGAATGGAATAACTATCTCACTTCCAGATATCCACATAAATGCTCCTTGTGGCCTTTTTTATAACTAAGGGGGTAGAAGTAGTTTTAACTCAACATCAAAACTTAAGATGGGCCTGTATGAGACAGGAAAAACCAACAGGTTTATCTGAAGGACCCCAGGTAAGATGTTCATCTCCCAGCCCACCTCAGCCCAGAGGCTACTCTTGACTTAGACCTATCCTGAAAGAGCTCTGTCACATCCAGCTGGGAATTCCAGGGACCAAAAAGAGCATCCCTTCAGGCTTGGACCACTTACGTGGATAAGGCCTATAGTGTACCTTGGGAAGTGGCAGTTCTTGACTCACTACCTTTCATCAGTGCCTGAGACTCTGGCAAATGGTGATGGGGTGGGAGACTTTCCATCAAATCTAATAGGAATGAGTCAATCAGCCTTTGGGTCTTTAGTCCAGGGGACTTAGAGCTGAGAGAGTATAAATAACCCTGGGTTGTCCAGCCTTAATAGACTCCTCTTACATTTTTGTCCTGTAGCACGCTGCCTGCCCAAGTAGTCCTGGCAGCTGGACCATCTCTGTAGGATCATTAAAAAAAAAAAAAAAGAAAAAAGAAAAAAAAAAAGAAAGAAAGAGGGAAAAAAGAGCTGGTGGTTTGATCATTTCTGCCGTGATGTTTACAAGATGGCGACCACCAAAGCCAAATGATTAACCTATCTATGAACAACAGTAGTTTCTCAGGGTCACTGTCCTTGAACCCAACAGTCCCTTATGAGCGTCACTGCCCACCAAAGGTCAATGTTGAGAGAGGAAGAGGGAGGAGGGGTAGGACTGTAGGGGCTACTCCAAACTCGCTTAGGTAGAAACTATTGGTGCTTGACTCTCACTAGGCTAAACTCAAGATTTGACCAAATCGAGTAATAGGGATCCTGGTGGGAGGAGAGAGGGCACATCTCCAGAAAAACGAAAAGCAATACAACTTTACCATAAAGCCTTTAAAGCCAGTACCGTGCTGCTTAAGGACCAAGAGCAATTGCAGCAGACCCAGCAGCAGCAGTAGCAGCAACGCAAACGTTGCTGCCTTTGCCCCCACCCAGCCTCTAAGCGTGCTGACATCCGATTGTTAAGGGCGTTTTTATACTCAGAACTGTCCCATCCCCAGGTCCCCAAACATATGGACACTGCCTTAGCCTCTTGGAAATCAGGTAGACCATATTCTAAGTTAGACTCTCCCCCTCCCTCCCATGCCTCCCACCCCCAAGCAAGGCTGACTTCTCTGAACCAGAAAAGCTATTAAAGTTTGTGTGTTGTGTCCATTTTGCAAACCCACTAAGCCAGGACCCCAAAGCAACAAGTAGTTCATGAGTATTCCTAGCAAAATTCTCTCTTCTTTCAGTCTAGTAGATTCTCTTGTTTTGGTTTGGTTTTTGGTTTGGGTTTTTTGGGGTTTCTTTTGTTTTCTTTTTTTTTTTTTTTGCCGTGACCTCTTCAAATTGTGGTACCCCCATTTTCTCCCCACAGTGATATTTATATATGTATCTACAATACATATATCTACACATATGGAAAGAAGCAGTTCTCACAATGTTGCTAGTTTTTTGCTTCTCTTTTCCCCACCTCCACTCCCTCTGACTTCCCGGTAAACTTCCAAAGCTTCGTCTTGTGTTTGCTGCACAGAGTAATTCGGGGGCTGACCTAGACCAGTGTGCATGATTCTTCTCTTGTGATTTGGTTGCACTTTAGACATTTTTGTGCCATTATATTTGCATTATGTATTTATAATTTAAATGATATTTACGTTTTTGGCTGAGTACTGGAATAAACAGTGAGCATATCTGGTATATGTCATTATTTATTGTTAAATTACATTTTTAAGCTCCATGTGCATATAAAGGTTATGAAACATATCATGGTAATGACAGATGCAAGTTATTTTATTTGCTTATTTTTATAATTAAAGATGCCATAGCATAATATGAAGCCTTTGGTGAATTCCTTCTAAGATAAAAATAATAATAAAGTGTTAACATTTTATCGGCTTTCCCCCCTATGTCTTTTATTGTTATTCTTTAAAAGCTTCTTGAATGAGCATTTCTGAACGTGAAGTCACTGGCTGATTAGCTTCCTTGAAGTCACTATTTAAGTGTCAATATGTAAATGAATCTAGTTTGAATCAACATTTTTCAGATTTCTTTCAGATCATTCAGTGGTTTCCATTATCCTCACTGTAGCATGAAAACCCAAATTCTGATACAAGCATTAAGGTCTGAAGGCTACTCAGCCTTCTCTGTTCGGTGGCCTCAATGCACCAGCAACACAGGTAGTTCTAAGAGGGATTGTGCTCTCTCCCTTCCAGATCTTTCTTTATGCTGTTTGCACTTTTTGGAAGATCTTTTTCTCCACCCTTTGCCTAGACTGTAATCCCAAGAGATAGGGGGGTAGGAGTATGCATGTTCACTGGTGTGTCCCCAGCACAAGAATGTCACCCTCAATACTTTGAGTGATTTAGAAAGAGTTGGAAACAGGAAACAAGATGATTGAATCAGTCTGACAACTGAGGATAGCTCTGCAGTTATGGCAAGGGGTTTGAATTCTGGCTTGGTCACTTTTTAAGAACATGATGTCCAAGAAGTTACTTATCTCAAAACACATCACTTTCTTCCCGTGTAAATGGAGATTGTGATAGTGATCACATCGAACTGTGATAAGGAGATAAAATTTTGAGCCTTCAGCAAATGCTTACAACATTCTGAATACACAGTTATATTCAGTAAGGGTGAGCTGCTACCATCGCAAGCAGGGGGAATCAGAGCAAAACTCCCCATCTTATAAAACAGTCAAAGGATCCACAACAGAATGGCAGCGAGCTGGGTCTTGAAGAATGATTTTGAGTCCAGTCCCAGAAAAAGGGGAACTTCTGTGATGTAACTTTTTCAAGAACAACCTTATACAACTTTTCAATTAGTGGATTTTTCCCCCCAAGCTTAAATTCAAATGGGGGCATTTTTCTCAATATCATTCACTTCTAGCTCCAGATTGTATATTTCCAAATTCAGATATGTGCAGAGCAGCTAACAAATAGTACAAGAATTGCCACTCAAAGGCCAAAATGTATTGCATTTGCTTTACTTTGACCTGGCCAAGGAAAAAAAAGTTCATTTGTTTTTTATTATCCTGAATTTTCTTCTATCGATGTTTATTTATACAGAGAGGCTATCCACTATACTGTAGCATAGTGTTCAAAACCTTAGACCTGGGATTCTGTGAGCTAAGTTCAAATCCTAGTTTATCAACTATCTCTTTGGCCTTAGGTCACATGTCTGATATCTTCTCTCTTTAATTTTTCATTTATGAAAACACCCCTATGAAGGAGACACTAATAATAGGTCATCTCTACGAGTAACTAAAAATTTAATGTTACGTATAAAGCACTTAAAATATTGTCTACCATATAGCAAGTATCCTTAGAATAGCATGAATTGAACACTCAACAAATGTAACTGTTACATTTGTGCTGTCACCACTATTTAGATTCCACTTCCACCTTCAATGTGAGTCTTGGGGTACCATTTTGGACAAAGGATGTTTTCCCTGCCCTTTTTCCTTTTGCAGATTACTAAACATTGCTGTTTAATCAGAACGGTATAAATTTGAATTACGAAGCATTACAACATACAAAAAATGTCAGATTATACTATGAAGAACACCTGCATCCCATTACCAAGCTTAAGAAACAAAATAGCACAGCCATAATAGTATCCTTCGCATGCCTCTATGAACCCATAAACAACCATGACTTAAAACATTTCAAAATGCCATGGCTCAAATAAACAGCATTTCTCAAATTATTGAAATATGTTTGATTTTTTTTTAAATTTCTATTAGCCCCTCCAAAACAGGTGACAATAATCACGGAATTGACTGTGAGACTGTGGCATGAGAGAAAAAGATGGTGCCTCCTATCCTATGGGACCTATGGGAATGTCATAGGAATCATCAGCATAGCTCCTAAATCAGCGCTTCTCAGATTTACTGTGCATACAGGTCACCTGGGGGTCTTGCTAAAATGATTGAGTATGGCAGGTGAGGTTCAAGGTTCTGCATCTGCATTTCTCACATGCTCCCAGGTGATGCTGATACTGTTGCTCCATGAAGGATGCTTTGAGTAGCAAGATCCCAATGATTTCAACGTTCTCCAATCAGTCTCTCAATCCTAGAGCCCTTCATGCTTGCCACTCTAGGGATGTTTCTAAAGTGCAGAGAGCAAGTATGATCATGTCACTTCCTTGCTTTAGTAGCTCCTCGCTGCTTAGAAGACAAAAATCAAGCATCCTGACTTCAAGTTTAAGGCCCTCAAAATACAGGTCCTTCATTCTACCATGAACCCTAGATTCGTTGATGCCAACTTCTTGTTATTCTCCCTAAGACACTGTGACCTTTTCTGCCCCATTACTTTCACCGATTACCTTCTCACATAGTTAATTCCTTCCTCATGAGTATTTCTAATGAATTTCTTCTAGTGAATACTCTTCTACTCAAACTCCTCTTCGTTCACCAAAGCACGTCACCTCCTGGAAGTCTTCCCAGCACAGCCAAACAGGTAGCAAGTTGCCTGGCAGACTGCATGCAAGAAGAGAAGGGCTTGGTCATACTTGCATTACCAGTGTTTAACACAAAGCTTGCATGCACTAAGTATTTGTGAGTAGAGGAAGGAAGGAAAAAAGAAAGGAATTCTTTCCACCACCATGACTATTTCCCCATAGAGTGCTGAGATTCTAACAGCAATAGTATGGTACAAAGGGGAGTGGAGAACATATTGCTTTGGTGGGGAGAGAGACTTATTCCAGGTGCCATTTTGGGTATCCTTAAGTCTGCCAGCTTGTAACTCTACTACATAACCACCTTTCATTCCTGTACTAGCCCTGATAAAATAGAGAGTTGCTGGCACTTTCTCCTGCTAATCTGAGCAACAAAAGACACATCAACAAATGTGTGTAGATATTTGCTAAGTCTATGCAAATCATCATACTAGAGAGCTAAAGCACAGAACATGACCATCCGTAAGACAAGCTCCGCCATGTTTTCTTGTATCCTTAGTCATCTTGTCATGTAGTCATTCTCTTAATACCCTTCAGTTCTCTAATTATTCTTCCCTATGCTCAACTTCTGCCATGAATTGCAATTCCCATGGCCCTTTGATTCTTTTTGTTTACCCCAAAGAAGAACTTGACAGCCGAGGTGAGATATTGCCTAAGCCCGCCCTGCCATGCTGCTGCAAAATCTGAAGAGCAGTGCACATCACTCAATTTTGCAAATAACCAATCAAAGCGTAATTATTGAACATATGTCAACTGAGCAGAAATGTGCTACTAAATGCTATACCTGGTGGCCAACATGCAACATGTTAAACTGAGAACTCATTAAATCATATCCTTTCCTGCCAATTAAATGCATCTCTGCTTCCCTCAGTACTAAGGGATTTGTGGCTTCCACTTGAGGATTGAGTGCTATTCTTAACTCTAGCACAATTAAGTTGCGCTGCAGGTGCTCTGTACTAGAGGAAAACCAGATACGTATATGTCCCACAGGAGACTAGTTGTTTCCAACATGTGGTCAAAGTCCTGGAACCAACTCCAACGACTGCCTGTTCACTTGTCCTGGGATTTCTTGGAAGCATAATCACTCCTGCCCAGAGCTCACTCCCTCCACACTGGTCTGAGCTCCACTCTATCCATTGGGGAGCTGCTAGGACTAATTATTTGAAAATCTTGAGGTCTGCTAATCTTTCCATGTCTTATATCCTGGTCATCCAAAGTCACTGCTCAAAATGTAAGCCTCGCCAGTCATCTAGCTCCCTTCAGTCATTCCCTTATGCCCTTGTGTTCCTGAGTTAATGTCACACTACTCTCCTCATTCCATAGTCTTCCCATTCCAAGATAAACAAATTCTACTCTATCTTCAATCTCTTTTAAAAATATTCCCTCCAGTTTCTTGTCTTCACTGAAACCTGGTTCCTCAAAGAACATTGTCTTATGCAATCCTCCCAAATGGACTCTGATTATTCCAAAGCTCAATGTTGGCAAGTGGGGTTTGTGGACTTTCCCAGTGCTGCTTCAGACTGTGGTTCTGCCACTGCCTTCTACCTACTGAGGCTTAGGACATCTTGCATATACCCCTTGCTCTTCTATTTATCACTGTTATCCAGCCAAAAAATACTTGGGAATGATACCGACAGGGATTGCCTCTCATTTATCAATGATGTTGATATCAGACTCTTGATTTGTCTTTTTGTTCTCAAATCACATCATAAGTCTGGGAAAATTCAATATTCTTAAGAATAATTCATCCAGGATCAAACTTGTAATCCTTCCTCGGCTCTAATAATAACATGAACCCCATATCCACACCCCGAAAACAGGAGGTACACACCAGTGTGGCTGTACTGGCTATTCACTCTGATTGGTCACTGTCCATGCCATGCCAGTTACATATGTTAATTACCCTTTCCTGAAACTGATGCAGTTCTGAGACCTGAAATTCAAAACCCTCCCTTCTATAACTATACCTCCTTTTTCTCACCTCACAGTTCTCTAATAATTTATTTCCACTACACCAGCTCTTTAACATTATGCTCACCTCCAGTCCCCTGACCCTTCTCTTGATTCCACACCCCTCCTACCATCTCCTCCCTGCCCAACCTTGAACTCATGGTTAATCCCTTCAGCCATGCTATTGCACTGCCTTCAAATAGTCCGTCTCATCAATCTTCTGCCACACTCAACAGAAAAAATCCCAGCCATGGAGTCTGCCTCCTCAGCTAGAGAAAAAAAAAAGTCACAAACCCATGAACAGATTTGGTGCCACGTAAAATTTGTTAGATTCAAGCTCAACAGGACCCTCAGTGCTGCCTGGGAATCTTCTTATTCATCCCTGTTCAGTTCCCTTTTCTACTCTCCATGGCAACTATTAAAACCTTCTCCAATCCATTCAAACCTCCCACCCAACCACCTCCCTTCTAATGCCCAGAAGAAAATCTTGCCTCCTACTGCACAGACAAAATAGAAACCATCGCACAGCAAATCATTCAATTCCTTGCCACCATACCCATCCACACCTATCCTTTGTTGCTTCCCTCTATCACAAAAGGTGCAGAATCTCTCTTTCTGTCTCAGACTAATGAGTCCACCTGAGTCCTAGATTCCATTCATGTCCTCCGTCAGACGGGCTCTCTAGTCTTCAGGTATCACCAGCAACCTCTCTCTACATCAGACTCCATCATCCCTACAGCCTGACCAGCACACTCTCTCCTCTACTTTCCCTCAAAATCGTGTCTTTCAATTGCCACCCTATCTTCATTCCTTCGCAACCAATCTTGTCTAAAGAGATGTCTGCATTTGCTTTCCTCACTGCCTATTCAATCTTTAACCCTTTAGAAACTGGCATCCATCTTCACTGAAATGTCTATCAACCAGATCAAAGAAACTTTCGTTGCTAAGTCCAAAGGAGGTGTTCTATCTCTTATCTGATGAATTTGCACCATTTGACACTGATCAACATGCTATTATCCTTAAAGGCTTTCCATGACACTGGTTCTTTCTCTAAATGCTCCATCTCAATCTTTACCTTCCTTTCTCATTCTTTAACTATTAGAAAGCCTCAGCTTTTTGTCCTGGTCTTTATTTTCTTTTTATTCTATATTTTCTTCCTTGGCATTATTACCTACTTCCATGTTACAATTGCTGTTTATGTGTTTATAACTCCAAAATTCTGCATTTCCCTTAACAACTCTATTAAACTTCAGGTCCACACAGCAAACCAGAGGATATTCACTCTGATGTGTGACAGCCACCAAAATCTTAACATAACCAAAACTGAAATCTTCAAATCTCCTTTGTTCATAGACTATTCTTCCTCTGTGTTCTCAAATCACTGAATAACATTTCTATCTACTTGAAATATAAATACCATCTTTGACTCTTCACCTCTCTCAGAAAATAACACTTATTGATTCTTTCTCCTATTTATCTCTCAAATCTGCCCATTTATCCTCATTCACATTAGGTCTCAACCTCAAGATTCTCATAAATTCTCTCCCAGATTCCAGAAATACCTAGAATTGGGCCCCAACCCCAAATTCAGTCTTTACCTTGGGACCAGAGTATTCTTTCCAAAGAGCAAATCTAATTCTGTCACTTCACTACCGGAAAACCATCAATAACAACTCTAAAATATCAGGAAAAAAATCCACATTGCTTAGTAAGCAATATAAAATGCTATATAATCAGGCCACTTCTTACTTTACAGCCTCATCTCTTGTTAATCAACCCAACCCCTACCCTTCTCCTCCCACTGTGAGCTTCAGTCATATATGTAATGTATGCAATTCCATTCATTGACCCTTGTCCTCTTTTACTTTTGTCAATGTCATTGTATTAACTCTACAATAATACTTTGCTAATACTATTCCTTCTTGCTGGCATACACACACACACACACACACACACACACACACACACACACACATTTCCATGTCTGAATGACTGCTATTTATCTTTTAGGACTCAGCAGACTCATCTTTCCCTCCAAGAAGCCTCTCATAACTATCAGAGTTAGTTGTCCATTCTAGCTGCAATATAAAATATTAGCTGATTCAAGGCATCTACTGGCTACCTCTCTATTAAAATTGAAATATGTCCATGCACTTGTTCACTGTTTTTCTTCTCTCCCTAGCCTATATGTTCCTTGAGATCTAGGTAAGTGTCTTTTTACAAAACTGATGCTTATTATCTATTGTCTAGCACAGTGCCTGGCACCTAATAAGCATTCAGTATACACTTGTTTAATTTAATTGAATGAACAAGAATATAACATAATTAAATTTAAAGGTAGTCATTCTCTTTCCAAAATATTTTGTTTTGGGACAACAGCAAGACAGGTGTGAGACATATGAAAAGTTCTTATCACCTGTAAGCATAAAAACTATGGCAGAAAATAGAGCAAAAGAAATAAAAGCAAGTTCTAAAAGAACAAATTCAATTGGCCATTGCAGATGATAAAAGCTCAAGATATGTGCATTTTCACCAGTCCATTTGGGAAACATTTTTTAATAATAATTTCCAGAATTGATCGATGTTTGAAGAAAACAAAACCTCCAAACACCACTGACGGGAATGCAAAATAGAGTATCTTTGAGAATGATATTCTATTCGAATCTATACAATGCCCTTAAAATTTTGCACATTCTTTGAACTAGAAATTTCACTCCTAGAAATGTGGTATAAGTCAATATACATATATAACAGCTTACCACAGAGATACTTATCACAAAAAACATGCCTGTTACTGAATAAATAAAAATAATATATATGTAGAAAAGTAGAATAAAGAAATTGTGATGAAATAATATTTATTCATTAAAAAGAATATTTATAGATACATATATTTAAGTGAAAAAAGAACATAGCAAAATGTGATATGATCTCTTTTTTATAAAAATGTGTGTATACCCACATATATGCATATATAAGACTAGAAGGTTATATAATGAAATGTTGGTAGTAACTGTCTTTGTCTCCTAAGTTTACTTAGCATTTTGAATTTAGGTTTGTGTGAGGCTTTTTTCAGTATTTTTACAAGATACTATGTTTTTATAGTAAGACAAAAGTAACATTTTTTAAAATCACAATCAAAAAGTAGGCCTTCAACAAATCAGTTACTTAC
The DNA here is from genome assembly GCA_027257055.1 of Cephalopachus bancanus. Taxonomy (NCBI): domain Eukaryota; kingdom Metazoa; phylum Chordata; class Mammalia; order Primates; family Tarsiidae; genus Cephalopachus; species Cephalopachus bancanus. The sequence goes on along the minus strand of JAPVLO010000120.1, from coordinate 1,412,032 downwards.
TACTATACACTATTCTAACTTGACCTTAAAGTTTCCAAAATATTGATGCCATGTTCTCACCATATATATTTATATAAGAGGCCTTGTTGAAGTAGCAAACTCCTCTGTTATGTTTGAATGCCAGCTGTTCTTATGTACACCCAATGATTTTAATATTTAAGATATGTGTATCTATTCCAAGAAAACTGCTGAATCACACAGTTCAAGGTCAAAGCAATTCTTACAACGTGCAACACGATGGATGACCCAGCTCCCACTAAGTGCCAAACTCCACACTAATCACAGTTCAAGACGAATAACCAAAACAAAACAATAACATTTCATAATCTTTTCTCATTTTTTTAGTGAGTGGAAAGCACTTCCCACCAGAGTACTAATTTGCTCTTCCTTCTATACAATGAGGACACCATCATGATGACACAGGCTTCGAGTTGGTTTCCCAGATGGCAAAATCGATTCACACCTGATCTCTGCCCCCTTGTCCACTCTCTGAGTCTATGACCCAAGTGGCCATTTGCAAGGTACTTGCTGTATAGGAGGTTCTGCCTGTGTTCATGAACTAGAGCAAAGCCAGCTGCCCTGCTTTTGATCAGACCCATTTCTCAGTCCTCAAGATTTTATTGAATACAGACGATTCTGATATGCTAATGAACTGAAGTTGTTTACCTTGTTAGGCTCTAAAGGGGCAGTAGCAGATCTGGAAGTGAAGATTTACAGAACCCAGAGCCACTTTGTGATACACTTTCAGAGAAACCAACCATGGAGTCTCCAACCCCCAAGCCAGGACATATGGTTCAACGAGTGAGTTATAAAGTCAGTAAAGAAGAACACTGGAAGTCTGCACTCCCTCATAAGAGCTGGGATATAAGGTCACAACACCCAAAAGGACTTATCCTCCCGTTCCATCTTTTAGGAATATTCAGTCTCTAACAACAAGAAATCAAATGGTAAGCCCTGAGCTCGGTGCAAAGAAGTGGAATTAGTGACAGTGCCTGACTGCAGAGCCCCTGCCAGCTGAGTGAAGTCCATACCCCCAGCATTCTCTGCCTTTCCTGCAAGAGCTCTGCTCTGCCAGCACACGCCCTTGGTCTCAGGCTCAATGGCGGCAGCAAGAGCGTGCATGATCATCACTCCAACTTCTCCTGAACTTTCTGACCCTTCTCGGCAAGTCCTGCTGGGCTCCAAAGAAAACCAGTTCTGATCTGCACGATCAACCCCCTTCCCTAACACACTACTTCCCTTTCCCCATTCTCCTGGAAGAGCAGCACATTTTAGAACTCAACTGGGTTTCTGAATCCTGTCAGAACAACGACAGCCTCGGTATACTCAGATGGTGAAAATAATCTCCCTGTAAAATAAATACATGGGGCCACTAAACAAAGTAGCTGCAGGGACTGGCTGAGAGCTGACACCTCCTTCTGCCAAAAGCTAGTTTCCCTTTATCTTTCCCTTCATGCCACTTTCTTTTCATTTAAGGTTAATGTTTCTGGGCTTTTTGAAACAGGTGACTCTAGCCATGTTAATAAAGCAAAGTGTGATAGCATCTTCTATGACTTCAGATGTCAAACACTGAAGAGAAGAGGGGAAAGTACTTTTAAATGACCACATCCTCTTAATAACATTCCAGAGCTTATCTTGATTTGCATTTTTCAGTCCCCTTTCATCTCTTCCTCTGAAAATATAGCTCAGAGAAAGATCACCCATGAAGTACTTATCAGAAAGACATTGCTAACGATCAGCGGCAGCCGACTGGGGCATGGAGCAGATGAAGGACTGGAGGGGGAATATAACAACAGGTTCCGATGAGAATATGCTTTATATTTTGTAAGCCTAGGCACAGGTCAGAAATGCAGACTTGAACAAATTCAAAATTTAAAATAAGTTGAACAATGCATGGCCTGAAGTTCACCTCTTGTTTTCCTCTGAAGAAACAACCGCTCGTCAAGCAAAACACCCAGAATAGACAAACTTTAGGAGAGAACATTTAGCTTATGTAAGAAATTAAATTGTTTTCCTTCTCCAAAGAAGCTCTGATTTAATACAGTCATTCTCACCTGGCTTCAAACCTTGTGACTTTAAGTCTCTAACGGCCAACGTGACAATACTTCCCTTTATATGAAAGTCGGACTTCCAAGAATCTCAGTATTGATCAGTGTTGTTCAGACCGTCTCTGATCCATGGTCTACCTGTATCAGAAGCACTTGGGATTCTAGGCACATTCTAGGTTCTCATTCCCTACAGTTGTCTATCATCCCAGCTCCTTCCCCAACCAACCTTCTGAATCAGAATCTCTTCTGGTATTTATGAGTTTGGAGTCTAGAGTCAACTCCAGCAAGGCATTTCTGGCAGGCTGGAAGGATGGACATAGGTTGTCAGGTAGAGTTTGACCTATAAAAGGGCTGGATCCAGGGACTCAACTAAAGAATTTTGGATGAGCAATGCCAGAGACCCAAGTGGTAGTACCTGGGCAGTGATCAGGAGCACTTCTAGTTACTAAAGAGGAAAGATAGAGCCTGGTATGACCTCTAGATCAAATGTAAGGGAAAAGTCAAGAATTAAAGACCAGGGACAATGGCCACATCTTGTTAGCAGAGATCCAAGTCCAGAGACAGAATTCCCGAAGCAAAGATCAGACCCAGAGGCAAAGCAGGTGGTCAATAAATAAGGAAAGAGTCATAGTTAGCAGCAAAATGGATATGATCGGGGTGCTAAGGTCTTCCAAAGAAAGGGCTTGGGACAAGACATGTTCACACAAGCACATCTGATTAACCAGAGCAGATGAGTCCTGGCTACTCCCAACCTCAGGGTCTCCCTGGCCTCAAAATAATACAGGGGCTTCCATAACAATGTCTTGTGTTAAATGCACAAAACCTCCAACTGTTGAAATTCAACACAACAGGAAGTGAGGATAGGGACACACAGACACTTGGAGAGAAAGGAGAGGACATCACTTTACATGTCCAGGCTGAGTTTTAACAAGGGCAAGATAGCTCAGCATTAGCCCCCATGTGCAAGTTCAGGTAATCACGGCACTCAAGGCCTGGCTCTGGAGAACAGACACATCTGTGGAGTAAGGATTCCCTTTGCTCAGCACTGAGCAATTGGCCAGGCAAGAGGTTAAAGCAGAAACAGCAACTCTTCTCTTTCTCTCTCTCTCTCTCTCTCTCTCTCTCTCTCTCTCTCTCTCTCTCTTTCTCTCTCTCTCTCTCTCTCTGTCTCTCTCTGTCATTCTTTTTCCTGCCTTCTAAGCAAACCAGCAATGCAGGCAGCATGAAATGACATAAAGTCAGTATTTATTGAGAATCTACTAGGAGCACTATGCTAGCTGCTTCACACGTACTGTTGAATAGTCCCAACGACTCTAAGAAGTCAGTTATATTATCCCCATTTTACGGGTAAGGAAGCCAAGGTCCAGAGAAGTTAAGGAATCTACCAAGGGTATTATGTCATGTCAGCACCAGAGCCCACTCACACGTTGAACCCAGTTCTGTTCAGCTTCAAAACCATGCTTTTTTTTCCTGTGGCGCTAGATTGTACTGCCTCATTCCTGCTTCTACTGCTTGAGGCCCCTTTCCACTTGTTGGGATGTTACCAAACTTCAAGCCCCAGCTCAAGGTCTGCCTCCTATGGGAAACCTTCTCTGAATCATCCTCTTCCTTCTTATCTTATAGCAAGGAGGGATAAAACCAGGTGGTCATCGTGAAGGCAGGTGTTTGAAGCCAAAATCAGAGACGGTGCAAGTTAGGCTGCCAGAAGAGAAGGAAGGAATCAAAAGACAGTTAAAGAAGCCAAAATATAGTCAGGTCTCGTCCCAAGTCTAATTAGCAGGTAAGGCAAGAAAAGACAATCATTCTCGTTTTTAAAAAAATGTGGAAGAGGAAGAGTCTGGGAGCCAACCCAGGGTTCAAGATGGCCAGAGCTAACAGGGAGAACGGGCACAGGAGCATGTGGCCACCTAGTCATACCAGAGTCAGCCCCAAGCCTGCCTTGGAGAAGCAGAGTTCTACAACAAAAGTAAAGCAATCAGAACTCCGAGTCTGGTACCATAGTTTCAACCAGTACCCCTCATCCAGAGACAGAAAGGTCCTCACTGTTAAGATGTGGTTTTAGAGACACTGGAAATAGGTGTGTCCCCCTAATGTCCACCACCGCCTTCACCTCACTGATGCCTGAAATGACTTTGGTTGTGGAATAAACCTTGATGGACATTTTATGGACCCTGCTTTTCCTTCATTGTCACTGCTTCATTTGACCCTTCCGGCTGGTCCACTCGAAGCCAGCATGGGGGAAGAGTGGCAGAAAGGGTTGGTGCCAATATCTGATAGACGCTCTGTGTGCATCCCTCACATTTGTGCAACTACAGAGGATCTAAGATATGCAAAGTCCAACTGGAAGAGAATGCAATCACCAAGCACATGGTTAGTGCACAGCAGGGCAGCCCAAGAGCCTACAGCCTGGAGATATCAATACTGTTCCTGGCTGTCACTGATTTTTCTCTGTGATTTGGACAAGTACCCGAGCCTCTCTGTACTTTCATTAGTTCATGAACAATATGTCTAATTCATGTCTCATAAGAATGCTGTGAAAATTAGTGAGCTTATAAAAAACTAAACAAAACTGATGTAAAAAATCTTTTAGAGATGCCATAAACACCAGGTGATCTAATTTGAAACACAGATGTGTATTTCCATGTATGTGAGTCAACACAAGAACATTCCACTTTACAAAGCAATGGCTGTTTGGTTATTTTTTAAATAATAATAAAGGGTGAGTTTATACTCAGTGAGATTTAAATACTATATCAATAGCCTTTATTGAGGGCTTACTATATGCTAGGTATCATGCTAAGCATGTATTATCTTATCTAACCCTCAGGGTAACCAATTGAGGTTACTCCCTATTGTTCATTTTACAGATTAAAAAAAAACAAGAAATTCTGATAAATAAAGTAGCCAGCCCCAAGTTCCATATCCAGTCAGTAGAGACAAGATTTAAACCTCAAAACTGCCTAGTTCCTCATCCATTTCTCTTTCCCTTAAACCACACAGCCTTCCCCAACAAAAATATAGACCCCTAGAGCACTCACTGTTTATAGAGTATTAAATTTTAAAAAAAAGAAAGAAAAGAAAAAGAAGTAAAAGATTGGCGTGCCAGCTGATAGAGAAGGCTCAGAGATCTAAATGCTTATTTATTCTGAAGACAGTCTATAAGATAAATGATTTCCAAAATTAACAGATCAATAGGAAAATCATGTGTCTTCTGTGAATTTTTCACTTAATTTGCCTTTCCACTCAGCTCGTTTTGGTAATCATATTTATGACAGAACTTTCCAGGAGCACAACAGTCAATGGTTCCCTGTGGAGAAGGGCACCTGTTGCCTGGGACCAGCCTTAACACATTGTGCTACCTTTGACAGGTCACTTCCTTTCTCCAGAAAGTCTGGTATGATTGAGTAAACATGACAGACAGTCAATCAATCATCAGACACTAGACCAGATGGTCTCTCCCAGCTATAAAGTTCCAGAACTCCAGGAAAGCACCTCGGAAGCATAAAGTACAGTGTAATTCACCTGGCATAGATTATCGTGTTCAATTATTTCCAATGTCCAACTCGTTGCTGAGAAAAATGAAAAGGACTGAAAGTGACTCAAACCCATGCTAATCAGTTCCTCACCACAAGCCTAACAAGTCCTGACTATAACTTTCCGCTCTCTGCTGCCTGACAGCCCAGCGACCTGATGATTAACACACCATCCTCAGAAGGGAGCAATCGCCTCCTGGCCCCGGGGTGGGTCGGTGACCCTGAGCTTCCTCCAGCCCACGTGGTATCCACCTGCTTCCTTTCTCTCAGCCACCCAGTTCTCAAGACAGTGCCTAAAGCCCAGAAGCAGAGAACTCGATCCCACGCCCTGAGCCCAAAACTGGAGCTGAGTTGAGTCAGCCTTTCAGGGCAGAGCTGGAATCTTCCCTTTCCAGCCTGGAGAGCTAAGCCCAAGACCACTGGGGCTCCTCCAAGCCATCTACACACTCCATCTCTCCGTCTCAGCCAGGAAGTGAATAATGTAGGCGGGAGGGGAAAGCATATCATTTTTCCTAGAAAGGAACTGCAGTGAAGGTCAAGAAAACAAAACCCAAAATATGAGCATCCATGGGGCCTATAAAATTTTATATGTGGCCATCCTCAAGCTTATGGAAAATTCGCTAATGCCTAAAACCCCAAGCTGTCATCTTTGCTCATTGGCTTACAGCTTTTGTTCCCATTTTTTCTGATTCTACAGTAGAGGCTGAGAGGAGCCCCAGGGAACTGCTGGCTGAGGCTGAGGTGGTGGTGTGGGGCTGGAGCTAAGTGGGAATAAGCAGAACAGGCCCAGGAGAGAGGACTAAAGTATGGTTGGGGAGTACCCAGTCATCCTGGGCCCCTGTGTCAGGCCACCTCTCCCACAAACCATTAGTCCCAAAACCAAAAATTAAAACCTGCAAGCATTCTTGCCCCACTCATTGTAGTTGCCTCAGACTTTACAGTTCTATCCTTGCCCTTTTTCTGTGTTTTGTTTTGTTTTGTTGCTCTTTTTTTTTTGAGTTGGAGTCTCACTCCATCACCCAGGCTGGAGTGCAGTGGCACTCACAGCCACCCCAGCGTTGACCTACTGGGCTCAGGCGATCCTTCCACCTCCACCTTCCAAGTAGCCAGAACTACAGGCGTGCACTACCACCCCCAGCCAATTTTTTGAGGTCTCGCCAAGTTGCCCAGGCTGTTCTCGAACTCATGGGCTCAGGCAATCCTCTCACTTTGGCCTCCCAAAGTGCTGAGCCACCGTGCCCGGCTGGCTGCTGCATTTTAATGTCCGCTGACTTCTGGTCTTTTTACTCTCCTCTTTAAATTTCTGGTCCCTCCCTTGCTACCTGGGACTAGACAATGGGTGCTACTGCTTCCATAGTGTCGGGGCAGGAGAAATGTCACACATGGGTTTTGCAATTAGAAAGATAAAGGTTGAGTCTCAGCTTTACCATTTGTTGGCTGCATGTGCTTGAGCAAATCATTTTAAACTCTCCAATCTTTGCTTTCTTCATCTACAAAATGAGGTCACTAATACCTGCCACATAGGGTTACTGGGAAGATTAAATAAGATAAAGTTCAGAGGCTGGTAGACCCCAGGAATGGCCAGAACTCACCCCTGGATCTTCCAGATCCCTGTCTTTTTAAGTAGCTGTCCCAGCACAGGGCAACCCATATAGCTCCTGTTGCCACTCGTTCTGACATGGCTGGAGGATTGGGGACAAAAAAAGGCAGAAAGGCAGTGCCAGGGAAGAGATCGATGTCCTCGGCCCCAGGGGGAGTACAGACACAGAACGAGGTGGCAAAGCAAGAGGCCAGCACCAGAGGAGGGTGCCCGACTTGGATTGAGGATGAGGCGGGAATGTATGGAGCTTAGTTGTATGTGGTACTGAGTTCATGGTCCTTCAGGAGAAACAGGAATGAAATGGGAAGAGCACGACAAAACATGCTTAAAGTAATATCCAGGAAGCATCATGGTCTATGTCCCCTGTGCTCCTGTGCTATGCACACCTCAGTCTGAGGGGACTTCCTTTCCCTTCCGTAGAGCAGAATTTTGACAGAGGAGAAGAAAGGATGAGGGCACTGGACCCTGTTGGAGAGAAAGGAGATGACATCAAGGGACAAGAAAGGTTCAGAAAGGGGACTATAACTCCAAAGATAAATTATCACATTCTCAATGTTCTATTCCTTTGGGAAGAACTGCAAGTTTCTTCAGTACCAGGTGGTAGGTAGATCTTGTGTCCCCAGTACCAAGACAGAGTCTAGTTGGATGAATAAGTAAGTATCATAATGCACGTTGCTTTCAGACTTTTAAGACATTCTGCCTTCCTTATGTCAACTCTTGACTCCAATTCCAAAATCCCAACACCAGGCTATATGAAACCTGGCCAAGAGCATCAGCACTTGGCGGAGCTTCCTGAATTCCACCCCCACTTACTCCACCCACTTAAACCTACCCTTCCTTGCTTTTCCATTTCCTGATTCCATAACCCCAATATCCAGAAGTAGCGTGGTGCCATGGTTGGAAGATGCTAGAGTCTAACTATGTTGGTTCAAATTCTTAGTTGTGTGAATCTGAGAAAAGTATATGTCCTCTCTCCTGAACTTGAGCTCTTCATCTATAAATTGGGGAATGACAGTCCCTACTTCATAAGATTATCATTAAGGTTAAATAGCCTAATACACACAAAGGATCTATTTGATGGCAAATGCTCAGTAAATTATTAATATCTGCTTTCAACCCCTCTCCTTGGTCTGACAATCCATTTTAGATTCTTTGCATTGGGAGTCTGAACTCCTTTCCCAATAGATTGCTAAGTCTGAACATTACTTCAGTACAAGTACTTCTGCTGCTTTAGGAAGAGATATTTTCTCTACCAGCTCCCAGGACCCCAGAACAACCTGGCAAGCCCTCCAGGGTTCCTGCAGAAGAAAACATGTGGGCAGTCAATGGACAGGATATCATGGAACACCTTAAGGGTTCTTTAAATAAGGAAACTTGAATTAGACCACAAGTGGCAAACATCCCCCTGAAAAGGATCACATGCAGAACTCTTCTGTCCAACCTCACTTGGCTACAGTTTCTTGACCTGCAAATGGAGAGACCAGGGATTTCTAAGCTTTTCTGCATTATGTGTACCTTTAAAAGTCTGGGGAACACCATCAACTCCCTTTGAGTCTACGGTACAGACCCTAGGCGAAAACCCCTGGACTAGATGATTTCTAGAATAAATTTTTTAGTTCTAAGATTATTTAAAACCTACACATACAAAGCTAGATAAGAAAATAAGAAATAGCATCCATCTCATATGCACTGGTATGTCTGTGCTATTAAAATCTTGAAATACTCCTATTCTGGGTGGCAAATAGCTTCGGTCCCAAAGTACTCCCAGCTCTCTGCTCCCTTCTCTTCTGGCCACTTCCCCAGTCCCTGAAGACCTCCTTATATTCTAGCAATTAAAGGGAAATATCTGGCACAAAGGCAGGTCTTTGGAACCATGAGCTAGCACGATGGCCGGCAACCCTTATGACCAATTAGCGCTCAGTATTCTAAATATCATTCCTAGTGTATAATATATCTTCAAAGAATAGTGCAGACCAAAATGGCCCAGGACATTAGGGGGTGTCAGAAAAGTTTCATGGAGAAGGTGACATTTGATCTGGGCCTTGAGATGGCTTGGGGTGTAGACAGCATGGTGGGAAGAGCCCATTCCAGATACAGGAAAAGACTCAGAAGAGGGAAAATATGAGGAAGTTTAGCGAGCAGCAGGAAGTTTGAGTAAGCACATGAGAAATAAAAATTTGGAGTTGATCATACTCAGTGACCTATCACAGAAATGAACAACAGAGTACCATATGTTCTCACTCATAAGCAGACCTTGAACAATTATAATACGATAAGAAAGGGTTTGACAGTCATAGGAAACTGCCAGGGGAGGGAGGGGCATACCTCATCAACAAGATACCTGCATAATCAATGCTTGTATACCTAACCCTGAAGTGTACCTACATCTTTATTTAAAAAGAAGCAAAAGAAAACGAAAAAGAAAAGCAGGCAGGACCCAGCCTGGGGAGAATCTTAAACAGTAAGCTAAGGAGTTTGGATTTTGCCCTACGATGGAGAATCAGCCCTATCTTAAAGGAATGCAGCACTAGACTTGGAGCTAGGATGGTTCCACCAATCTAACCACATCACATCATTACAAAACTTCCCCACCCCTCAGAGCGAAATGAAAAATTTCAGAAAATAAAAGGAAGTATATATAACAGCAGATTATTATAAAGCCCAGGGGCATTGAGTTTTGTTCTGACTCTGTCACTCAACATCTGAGTCTCTGATGCCCTACCCAACTAAGCTATTTAACACTTAGATAATTTGGGTTTCAGCACATCATTTTCTCCTAAAATCTTTAGAAGTTTTAGAATCGTTTTAGAATATGGTGCCATAATTAAAGAGAAGGCTGGAGCTCAGTTAGGACGGTAGGAACAGGAAGAACCAAAGAGGAAGAGCAAGTCAAATTGCTTGAGGATAACCTGCATAAAACCTGAAAACCTGAACTCTGTCTTCATGGAGCCAGATATGGGAGATAAAAGCAAGAGCTAAGAAGCAAAGAGAAGAAGTAACAGGGTGAAGTAAGAACAGAGGCAAAGTAGTCATGACCGAAGAACTGGTTTCAACAGACCTATGGTGTCCAAGGCTGGTTTCCATTTGGTTTTAGCTATGAAGTGGGAATAGAAAGGGTGACCTGGGTTAACCCACAGGTTTAGGCACATATTAAGTAGATTAACCTCTTCCTCCCTTACTAGGATAGTTACTGTATTCACAACCACTTGTCCTCATTGTTGAGAGTCTACACACACACACACACACACACACACACACACACACACACACACACAGTCTGAATACCTTGACACCTCCATATTAAAGGTTAACTCCACCTCTAGAAATTCTATGGGCTAGAAATAGGAAAATACAAATCCTACATCTTGATTTAACAGAAGACCATTTGGGGACTTCAGACCAGTTTCTTTTCTCTAGCCCTGGGTGTTTTTCCACTCTCAAACTGTGGCTAATGTGAACTAACCTTCTGGTGGCTTGGAGGATAAAGTGAGAGAACGCATTGTGAAAGCACTTTGGAAAAGCATATGTGTTATATCAATGTAAGAGATCGTATTATTAAAACAGCTTTGTGGGCTACTTAGTTTTCAGTTCTTTCTTTCGAAGCCAGACTAATCCCGAGAACCTACGCCAATGGCAACCCATCTATGATTATAGTCAAAATATGACTTTTGACTCCTAGAGCAGCTCACCCTGACTTGCTTCAGGTCCTTCTCTCAGACTCACTGAGTAGCTTCATGCTAGGGTTGCCAGAAAAACAATGCAGGGCATCCAGTTATACTTGAAGATAAACAAATAATGTTTTAGTGTTTGTGTGTTCCAAATCACGCATGGTGCATACTTATACTAAAACGGTATCCCTTGTTTATCTCAAATTCAAATTGAAATGTGTTCTGTGTTTTTATTTGCTGAATCTGGCAACCCTATTTTATCCACGGACTGACCTTTTGCCTCCTCTTGAACTCAGCAACAATTTTCAATAGATTAATGCTCTTAGTCACCCTTGCAGCAAAAAGGGAGACATCAGCTGCCAATTTCATTCATCTTGAAAACATAAAGTATTTTTATTTATGTGTTTATGCCATAAATACATGTCAACATTTTCCTCACAGCAAAACTGTAGAAACAAAAAGCTCAGAGATTAGAAAGGCTATCTTCCCCAGACCTTTTCTAATCTTTATACAAATGTTCGAATCCAGGATTCCCAAGTAGCAAACACGAATCTCAAAACAAGAAAATAGCAACAAAACTTCCCTTATCCCCAGCACAAGCTTTAATCCAGGCCTCCCATTAAATCAGTGAGATATAAAAACTAAGGCAGTGGTACTTCAACCCCAGGTGCACATTAGAATCAAGAGAGCATTAGAAAATTCAAAAGCTTGGATCATACCCCAGGTGAATTACATCACAATCACTTGGTGTGGTCTTCAAACATCAGTATTTTTTGAAGGGTTCCATGTGATACAAATGTGCATCCAATGTTGAAAACCACAACTGGAACCTTTACATCTCATTTTTATGCCCAGCCCAAGCCCCTTAGGAAGCTTTGGGCAGATATAGGAATCAGGTGGTTAGGGAAAGGGACGAAAACAGCAGAAAAATTAAAAAAGAGCTGGCGGTACCCAGTCAGTTCTCAAGTTCTGAATCTGGATTTTGTCTTCCTTCTACTTTACTTTGGCCGTAGCCACCTTTACCATGGATCAAATGTATCGCCCAAAGCTTCTTGTCATCCAATCTCCTCAATATTAGCTAACAGATTTTAAAAATGAGATAGAATTTAATGACTAACACTTTTTGAATGTGTAACATTTTTAATCCTCACAGCCAGCTCTATGAGATAGTAATTATCACACCCTTATTAAAATAAGGAAACTGAGAGTGATAAAGGTTAAGTGGCTTGACCTAGGTCATCCAATGTGTAAGTGGTCCAGTGGAAGTCAAGATCAGGCTCATGCTATAATACAGCAATGCACTTCCATGTACTTCTTTGGGCATGTGCCATCCAATTCCAAGAAGCATCATTCATTGTAATATGACAGGAATGGTGGCTCTAATGTAGAACTGTAGACAATCTGCACTCCCTAAAACTGCAGCCCTAAACTGCTTCCCCTAAATTATCGAATAAAATAACTAATAACCAGAGTTTATGAGTGGGACTCGCACTTTGGGACAAAGTCTTCTGAACCAGGTAGTAGAACCTCTTATGTATTTTTGTCCCTCTGGTAGGGTAGGCTGAACTTCAAAAGGCATGCATGAGAGAGTAAGCATCAAAGACAGCATCAACACATAGCCACCTCAAGCTCAGCATTTCCTGAACTCTCCCAGAACTGTTCCTCCTTCACAGCAGCTCATAGTAGTTCATTCCAGCATGTTTCATGTGGTAATTCTAGCCAACGGCCTGGGATTTGTTTCGTGTCCACATCCTCTCCCCCATTCCCTCACACACAGAAAGTTAAGATGTCCCGATATTTTTATATCTTAAGTAATTTTCATATCCCACATTCCGAATGTTTACCTCTTCCCTCGCTGCCTTATAGTTCGGGTCCCACCACCTCTCCCCTGGGTTAATAAAACAACCTCCCAACTTGTCTTCCTAAAGTCAGTCATTGCCCCTCAACTCTGTCTTCTACATTAGAGAGTAATCTCTCTAATATCATTCCTCTGCTCTAAAGGAAAACTCTTCAGAGATTCTCCATTGCTTACAAGATGAACGCTAAATGCGCTAGCATGAACGTATGAAGATTTTCATGAGTTGGCTACCTATGTCTCCAGTCTCACCCACCACTTCTACCTCTCTGTAATGTTTAGTTTGAGGTGTCAACTTGACTGCATTTAGGGATGCCTAGAAGGCTGGTGAAGCATTGTTTCTAGGTGTGTCTGTGAGAGTGTTTCCAGAGGAGACGGGTATGTGAGCCAGTAGACGGAGAGAGAAAGCCTTGTACTCAGCGTGGGTGGGCACCATCCAATCAGCTGGGGCCACCTTGGGAAAGACAGAAGGAAGAAAAGGGATTCTTTCTTTCTCTCTTTGCTCTTTTCCTCCCAAGCAGACATTGAACTTCAAGTTCTTTGGCATTTGGACTCTGGGACCAGTGGCATACCTAGGGCTCTCAGGTCTTCAGCCTCGAACTAGAGACTGCACCATCGGCTTCCCTAGTTGTGAGGCTTCAGGACTCGGACTGGGCCATGCTACTGCCTCTTCTGCTTCTCCAGCTTGCAGATGGTCTTGGGATTTCTCTACCTCTATAATTGTGTGAGCCAATTCCCTTAATAAATCCTCTCTCAAATATTCTATTGGCTCTGTCTCTGGAGAATCCTGACTCATACACTTGCCTATTATGCCTTAGTAAAGTTAAACTGCTTGTAGTTCCCACCTCACGCCATGTGATTCCACAGTAACATGTTTTTATTCATGGTGAACCTCTGACCTGAACTATCTTCTCCCTCTCACCATATCTTCTTAATTGAATAATATCTTTCCAGTCTTCAGAGCTGTTTTGAGTGCCCAAGAAAGCTTAATTCCATACCCAGTGTGGGCTCAGAGCTTCATTTTTTAGTTCCCATAGCAACTTCAACATGACTCTTACTACATTTTATTAAAAGTGCCATTTTTGCCTGTCCATATGATCTACTACTTCAGAGATCACAAACTAATGACCTAAGGGCTAAATGCAACCCCAGATGTTTTTTGTTTGCTTGCAGGACATCACTTTTTAAATTCCATATTAAGTGCCCACATTTAACAAATGATGTTCAAACTCTCTCCAAGTAACAAGGACCAGATTTATCCTCCTGCCTGAAACAACCAAACAAAACAAAAAAGGGCAAAACATACGAAGAAAAAGTTTTCAGAAAACTATATATCAGGTAATGAAACATAGTGATCCCTGAAAGATGGTAAACAAGTGAGGTAATGCCTGCTATTGCCCAAACACGCTGTCTTGAGGGAGTTTTTAGGCCACGGCATAAAAGGGAGGGAAACCTATAAGGAACCCAAAGGGGTCCCTGAATTAAGGAAACTGAGCTGAAAGATCAAGGTGGTTAGAATTCATAAGAATCAGAAAGGAGACAGTGGCACAAAGAAAAAACCCCCAGCTGGGCTCGGTGGCTCAGCCTGTAATCCCGCGCCTTTGGGAGGCTGAGGTGAGTGGATTGCCTGAGCCCGCAGGTTCGAGACCCACCTGGGCAGCGAGACCTCATCTCTACAATTAAAAAAAAAAAAAATCAGCCGGGCGTGGTAGTGCACACCTGTAGTTTCGGCTACTTGGAAGGCTGAGGCGGAAGGATCGCCGCAGCCCAGCAGGTCGAGGCTGCGATGGCCGGGAGCGGCCACTGCACTCCAGTCTGGGCGACAGAGTGAGACTCCAACTCAAAAAAAAAAAAAGAAAAAACCCCAGATATCTGCACAGGGTCCCCATTGAGTATTCATCAGAATACTAATCAACACACAAGGCCATGGGAAAACATCCAAAAGGACTAGAGAAAAAATTCTCAACACTCAAATAAAGCCAGGAATATTTTCTTTTTCCAACAATCTAGATTAGAAAACCTCATAATTCACAGAGAATTGGGTATAGCACCCAGAAGGGGCTTGCCTCAGTAGTATGGAATAATTAGCCCTAGACCAAACACTGCTCTTGTACCACTAAAAAATCTTAAAAGCAAGATACCAAATGAATCACAATATTTCCAAATGTCTCATCTATGTGCCTGAACAAAAGTTAAAAATATTTGTAGGAATACAGAAATATCCAGCATCCAACAAGTAAAATTCACAATGTCTAGAATCCAATAAAAAAATTACCAAGCAAAGAAGCTAAAAATATGCCTTATAAGGAGAAATTTCAATCAATTAAAAAAAAACAGAATTGGCATAGATGTCAGAATTAGCAGACAAGAACTTTAAAACAAACACAAAATATAATAGTATTCCATATATTCAAAAAGTTACATAGAGACATAAGACCTACAAAAAAGATGCAGATGCAATATTTAGAGAATAAAACTACAATGTCAGAGATTGTAAAATAATGTTGTATGCGATTAATGGCAGATCAGACATTGTAGTAGAAAAGAATAGATTACTCAAAGACATAGCAATATGCATTCTACAAAAAAAAAAAAACAGAAAAAAGAGAAGAGTATTAGTTGGACAAATGTAATTGAACTAATATACGCATTATGGGAGTCTCCTAAGATAAGGGGAGAGAAAAAATATTTTTAACAATACTTTGTCAGCAAAATTGTTTTTCTGCATTTTAAGCAAAAAAAATAGGTATCATTGGATTATAACCCAAATTATAAAATAAACATGCATGAATTTATATTAATATTAATTAATAAATAAGTGAGAGATATGCAATTTAAATATAAAGACAAGACTAAATTAAAATTAAAATAAAGGAAAAAGTTGCACCATGCAAATCTGGGGTAAATATAAAAGAAAGATAATTATTTTGTTAATATCAGAAAAAGTATATTTCAGAGCAACTAACCTATTTCCCAGAAATTGTAAACAATCAAATAAACTCTAGAGTTCTAAAATATTTACTTCCAACAGTTTCTGCCAGTACTATTGTTGTTCAAGTGTAGAGACAGATTCCTGGCACTTACTACTCCACCATCTTCTCTGATACCACACTTAAGGGAAAATTTGTATCCCTAAATAACTTCCTTAAAAAAAAAAAAAAAACTGTCTGAAAATAATTACCTCAAATTCTACTTAACAAAACTAGAAAGGAGAGAGTAAATTAAATCCAAAGTAGCCAGAACAAAAGAAATAATAAAGACCAAAACAGAAAACAATGAAATATAACACTTAAACCAATCAATAAAGCAAAAGCCTGCTTCTTTGAAATAATCAATAAAATGGATAAAATTCAACTCCAAACTGATCAGGATAAAATAAAGGAGATACAAAATTACCAATATCAGATATGAGAGGTTGATTCTACAAATATTAAATTTGACAACCTAGATTAAATGAACACATTTTTTAAAAGACACAAGCTCAGCTCAGTACTTACTCAGAAGAAATAGTAAATATCAATAGCTCTATGCCTAACACATAAATTTAATGTGTAATTTAAAACTTTCTCAAAAAGGAAATTCCAGGCACAGATGTCTACACTGGTTAATTCTGCCATACACTTTAAGAAAGAAATAATACCAATTCTACACAAACTCATAGAATATTCAAGAGAAGGAACTATTTCCCATTGTGTTCCATGAGGCTGCATAATCCTAACACTAAAGCCAGACAAAAAAATATTACAAGAAGAAAAATCTGAAGATCAATATTCCTCGTGAACATTGATGCAAAATACTCTTACCCAATTAAGTCTGACAATATATAAAAGGAGAATATAGTATGATAATTAGGGTTTTTAACATTCAAAAATCAACCTCTTTGTTTCACCATGTTGACAAACTAAATATATAAAATATAAAAATCATATGATGATCTAAATAGACATAGAAAAAAAATTTGTCACAATCTAACATAAATTCCTAAAAAAAAAAAAAAACCTTCTTAAAACATTAGGAGAAAAGAAACCCAATAAAAGTCATCTCTGAAAAAGTCTGTAGCTAACATAATACTTAATGGTGAAAAACTGAATATTTTACACCTAAATACCAAAAAGAAGGCAAAGATTTTCACTCTCACCACTTCTATTCAACATTGTACAAAAGGTTCCAGCCAGTTTAGTCAGACAAGGGAAAAAAATCAAATAAAAGACATTCAAATCAGAAAGAGAAAAAAGCAAAATCTTTATTTATAGGCAATATAATAATTTATGTAGAAAATCTGGTATCTATAGAAAAGTGACTAGAATTATTAAGTCCATGTAGTAAGGTTTCAGGACACAAGATCAATATACAAAAATCAATTCTATTTCCACAAAAGAGTAAGAAATAATCGGAAATAAAAAAATTATAAATGCCTTACAATAGCATAAAAAGTATGAATATACTTGGGAAATATCAAAGACATGCAAAATCTGTGCACTAAAAACCATAGAACATTGATGAGAGATAAAGAGATAAACAAATTACAGTACAGCCATGCAATGTCACGCTATGCAGCTATAAAAATCAATTAATCACATAACATGGATAAATCTGAAAATATCTGAATGAAAGAAAACAGATAAAAGGATTACATAATATATGGTTCTATCTATTTTTTAAAACTCTAGAAAACTAATGTCCAGTGAAAAAAAGATCAATGGTTGCCTGAGAGGTGGAATAGGAAAGGGATTAACAAGAATGAGGAAACTATTTACTGTGATGATTTTAGTGGTGCAAACATATGTCAAAACTTATCAAACTATATATATTTGTTGTTGTTGTTGTTGTTGTTGTTGTTGTTGTTGTTTGAGTTGGAGTCTCACTCGGTCACCCAGACTGGAGTGCAATGGCTGCTCCCAGCCACCGCAGCCTCGCCTGCTGGGCTCCAGTGATCCTTCCACCCCAGCCTTCCGAGTAGCCGGAATTACAGGAGCACGCTACCACGTCCAGCTGATTTTTTGACTTATTGTAGAGATGAGGTCTCGCTGCCCAGGCGGCTCTCGAACCCGCGGGCTCAGGCAATCCACTCACCTCAGCCTCCCAAAGGTGCAGGATTACAGGCTGAGCCACCGAGCCCGGCACAAACTATATTCTTTTAATGTGTAAGGTTCATTGTATATTAGAAAGAAAGTTGAACAATATTATACAAATCCAGTTTTCTGACTTCTCTTGAAAAACTCAAAATATTTAGAAATACTGGATCCAAGTTCCCACATGGCAACAATTAGGTACAAACCAAGAGCAGCTAGACGTATGCTTTGTTTTGTCACAAACCCAAGCGCTCTGTTTTTTCTCATATGTAGGTCTTGTTCTTCCTTTACATATCTTCTTGGACTTCATAGACACTCAGACATTTGATCGCTGTGCTCTTTGTATTCTTCTTCATGAGAGGGAACTACACAAACTTTTCAGCAAAGTCAAAGATTTTTATTTTAAATCCCCTTGATAAATTTTAAAAAGTAATATTTATCTCATTTGTTGTTAATGAGAATGTAAAATACTACAGCCACTTTGGAAGACAGTTCGGCAGTTTCTTACCATAAGATATAGCAACTGTGTTCCTAGATATTTACCCAACTGATTTGAAAACTTATGCCCACACAGAAAAACTGCAAGTAAATGTTTACTCATAATTGCTTTTATTCATAATTGCCCCAAACTGGAAGCAACTAAAATATGCTTCAACAGCTACATGGATAACAAACCGGTACATTCCTACAATGGAATATTGTTTAGTAATTTTTGAGGAAAGCTATCAGACTGTAAAAGAACATAGAAGAATCTCAAATGAATATTGCTATGTGAAAAAAGTCAATCTGAAGAGGTTTACATACTATATGATTCTTGCTGTATGACATTCTACAAAAGGTAAAACTATAAAGATGATAAAAATATCAGTGTTTGTCAGGCTTCAGGGGAAAGAGAAAGGGCTAAATAGGTACAGCACAGAGGATATTTTTAGGGGTGAAAATTATTCAATGACATGGCAATGGTGAATATGTAATACTATGCATTTGTCAAAACCCATAGAACTCCATATCTCAAAGAGTGAACCTTAATGCAAGCAAATTTTTATTTTTGTATTTTAAAGTCAAGGGCACATGTGCAAATTTGTTACATGGTATGTTGCATGATGGTGTGGTTTGGGCTTCTATTGAATCCATCACTGAAATAGTGAACATGGTACCCAACAGGTAGTTTTTCTATTTTTACTTCCTTCTCACCCTCCCCTCCTCAGAAGTTCCCAGTGTCTGTCGTTCTTATCTTTATGTCCATGCGTACCCAGTGTTTACTCCCACTTATAAGAGAGAACATACAGTATTTGGTTTTTCTGGTTCCATATTAATTTGTTTAAAATAATGTCCTCCAGCCGCATCCATGTTAATGTATGCAAATTTTTAAGATATCATTTAGGAGACCGGAGGATATCAAGAGGAAATACAGAATATAACAAAATATTCTAACTGCATTGCAAATCTATAAAACAACCCCACTGAAGGGCATGGAAGAGAAAATATTATCCTAACACACTTGAAGAATAAAGGCAAAAATATTCGTACATAAATACTGTACTCTAGTTGATAAAGTTGTTCCCTTCCCAGGATATGGATTAACAATTTTGATACCACCGCACATGTATACTAGAATTGAGCAAGTAAATAAATTACATCTCTGATGGTGGGTGCTAGATTCTCACTGTTGGAGCAGAAGGCAGCAAACAAATAAGGGAAGAAGGGGAGGATAGTCCATCTGGAAATTGATTAGAATTGGAGACATCAGTATGAAGTTATGTTTTGCTCACAATAGATAAAGGTGGTTAAATTCAGGAATACTTATAGGTATGTGTATGTACTGGGTTAGTATACACACATAAATTTTCTTGCTCTGTCAGCTGACACGGCTTAACAGAAATGACACCCCAGAAGCAATAAACACACAACATCCAGAGCTTTCTCTTGATGGCCCCTTTCTACCTCCTTCTGGCCTTTCCTCTGGACCTTTTCCGGCCTCCACGTCTGCCTCCTAAAGTGTACCTTTGAGATCATCAATTTCAATTTGTTAAGTTCTCAGATAATAAAAATAGGGACTCAAAACTGAGACATGAGTTATCTAAAGTCACAGAACCAATTAATGAGTCAGCAATGAAACTTGAAACTTATTGCAATGATTTTAATTTACAGGGTTTTTTCCAGACTGTGGGATACATGTTTATTGCATTTTGTAAAAAATAAACATAAAAATTAAAAAATGGGGGAACGTTTTTAGACCAGCTCTATTCCCTAAATGTTCTGCAATGCCCTTCCTAGGGCTAGGAGAGAGTGCTGGAGAAAATTTGCCCCAGTTATTTTTCAGATTCATTTTAAGAAAAACTGCTTATCTCCTCAACCTCACAAGATTTTCTTTGACAGGTGTTGCACTTTCTTACGAGCATAAATGTCCTTCCAAAAGAAGAGCTAAATGGATTAGAGTTTGTTAACATTAAGCTCTTTAAAAATGAGCAAACAGAACAGAGGACATTTTAACTTGGCCCCATATCAAAGAAACTGATGGACTGATGCTCTTATCTACTTTTTTTTTAAGTTTCATTATGTAACAAGGGAAAAATCATCTCAAATTTTCCTGGCCCTCACCCTTCCTGCTTCTCTTTGCTTTCTTTATAGTTAAGCAAAGACACTCAAAAATTGGCTCTTAAAAATGTCTTTGGAAAAAGCGCCTGGTTGTAAGGTAGGTAATGTGCTTTGCTTCCTGCTTTCTCTGGAGCTTTCCAGATATTAAAACTCAAATTTCTTACACGTGGACACTCTCTTAATTATTTCTCTTTGTTTTTGCTTAATTGGAAGTAATTATAATAATTCACAATTACCCATTAAATCACCTTTTTCCAATAGTCCCACTATCCACATGTTCCCAATGTAACCTGAGAATAATGTTTTTTTCAACATCTTGCATCAGTTGGGGCCCTATTTTATCCCATTTTATTCCTCATTTTCTTTCAGGATACCCTCCAGTTCACCCGAGCTAGCATATCTTTCTTTCTTACTCCATCTCTTTCTCCCACCCCTGGTTCCACCCCCGCCTCTCTCTCACACCATTGTGCTTTGCTCACAATTGTGTTCCCAGCCCAGATATTCAAACCCTGCCTATAAAAACCCTGCTCATTCTCCCCGGGCCTTGCAAATTTTCACTTTTTCCAAAAAGCACTCTCTAATTTGTAAGGTACTCTGCGAGGCGCTGTTAAAGAAAATTCTGCATAGCCTGTCTCAAAGGAGCTAGTAATTCTCATTGGTCCCTTCTCAAAAATACTAGGACATTTCATCTCACCTCAAGCACTTGATTATATAAAGTATGTCTTGTTATTCTCTACCTCAACAAGGAATTGCTATAACATAAATTACACATTACTCCTCCGTACTTTCTGCCTCTCACCATTTCAATTTAGAGGAGGGATCAGTGATGAGGGAAGGAAGATGGGAAGACGGGGAAGGGTTCACGTAAATATCTCAGTAGCCTTCAACTCTAGGCCTAAACCTAAGGAAATAAGCAGGACTCCTAGGGCAGGAGCATACACAGAAGCCCATTGCCATATGTCTAAATATTTAAAAGTTATACATCAAGCTAACAAATCTAAGTAAAATATATTCTCTTATCTTGATGTGCATACCTTCATGACAACAAAATTGAAGAGCGTGTAGAACTATTGTTTTAATTTACTGAAGGTCAAAAAAATATTAACAATGAGTAAATGTAATTATCATTGCCCTTGTCTGGTGTTCTGTTTCTGGGATAGCAATGTTTAGATCAGTAATAGTCATACATGACTCATAATTATTACTTATTTATTCTACGAGCGTTATTTTTTTTGCCTTCATTTCAGCAAAATCACTGTTGTTATAACTAAGATTTTTCACATATCTCGGATTCTATTGGCAGTAATGAGATTTAAAAATAAAATATAATTGTGTCAAAGTTTAAAAAGTTGTCATATATTTTTAGCAAATATATAAAGCATATCTCAAAAATTAAAAGTTAATTTTCATAATGTGTTTCAAAAAGTTACTACTTCCAAAGTATTCAAAATGGTCTATTAAAATTAAAAGACAAAATATCAATTTATAAGTCTCCATATCAAGGTTTAAATCAAAATTATTTAAATAAAGCTGAATCTTATTTAGTGTTTTTACTTAATTATATTTTACTACATAGTTTGTAAAATTCAAACTATTCCCAATTCAATGTTCATCTAGTTACCGATGAAAAATTGGTGTCACATTTTACAAGGTTACATCTGGATCCACACATATACAAATGTAAGAGTATTTTTGCTTAAAATTGCAAAATTTTCTTCAGCTGTTGGGAGCAACTGTCGCAAATATTATGCTAATCCATGAATAACTCTGAAACCACAATCAAAACCTGAAGAGAAGGAAGAAATGGATACAGGGTACTATTGGAAAATGATACTGCATTATGCAACAATCTATTACATTCATGCTAGCTGAGAAAAATATTTGACAATTAATTAAAAATATTTTTGACATTTACGTAAATGCTGTCACCCTTCATATCCTCCTCAGTAACCTAACCAATGTTCTCTCATGTCCTCAGTGACGCCACCCACAAACCTTCTCAGCATTTAAAGATAACTCTCTTCAGTTTTAAGATAGAACATAAGGCAGGAGTTGTGAAGAAATATTCCCCTAGAGTTAGTCATGAGAACAACTGCTTAAGTTACATCTCATGACCAGTGCTGAGCTTTTTAACAAATTTATTTTTTATTTGTTTGCATGCCATGCCAAGAACTAATAGCAATATTTTATGATTGATATCTTCAAAAAATTATGAAGAAACTAAAGAAGTGTATGTAAGAACACAATAATATAAAAACAGGAAAACAGCCAGAATGTAAGAAACTTATTGATCCAAGATGATTATAGTTAAAATAGTGTATTGTATTCTTGAAAATTGCTTAGAGAGTAGATAGATTTCAAGTGTTCTCACCAAAAAATAAACATGTGAAATAATACACGTTAATTAGCTCAATTTAGCCATTTCATAAGGTATACACATATTTTAAAACATGTTGTTTTATATATAATAAATATATAAAATATATAAAATTTTTATTTTTCAATGTTAAAAATGGTTTTAAAAATAAACAAAAGGCATTTCTGTTACCAAAAGAACTCCTAAAAATATAACCACAAAAATGTTTAATCCAACAAAAATGTTTGAAAACAATGTTGAGGAAATGTCTCAGAAAGTAGAAAAGAGAGAGAGAGAAATAAAATTTGTGAGGTAAATAAGAAAATTATGAGATCAATCCAAGATATACAGCAGGCAGCTAGTAAGAATTCTAAAAAAACAAAATAGCAAAAATAGAGAATAGCAATTACAGAATAATAACAGTACTAAATTCAAGAACTGAAAAATATGAGTTTTCAGATTGGAAAGGCCCACTGAATAAACAATGCAATAGATTAAAAAAATCATTCCATTCCCTGCAGAAGAAAAAAAGAGGGAGAAAAAAAAATCATTCCATGCAGAAGTCCATCATGCAACATCTCTGAATACCAGGGACAAAGATAGAAACCTAAAATTATGTGGACAGTTAAAAAAAATTTCATTTTCAAAGATGTATCAATGCCATTAAAATTCTTTTTAGCAACACAGGTAGCTAAAAAACACTATAGCATTACCATCAAAACGTGAGAGGAGTCTATAGAATTTTATACCCAACCAAACTATCAGTCAAATACATAAGTGAAATAAAGATATCTTAGACTTTCAAAATGCCTCAAAAATTGTCTTCCCAGTTACCTTTTCCAGGAAGCTACTGGATAATGGAGAAAATTTTTGATCAGTCCCAAAAAAAAAAAGTTTAAGAGATTAAGAAATGTGAAAAAAAAAACTTAGCAAATAAAAAAGTGGCAATAATTAATTCTAGGGGGAAATTTTAAAAGGTGTTTTTGTTTGTTTATTTTTTTGAGATAGAGTCTCACTCTGTCACCTAGGCTGGAGTGCAGTGGTGTGATCCCAGATTACTGGGCTCAAGCAATCCTCCCACTTCAGCCTCCCAAGTAGCTGGGACTAAAGGTATGTGCCACCATGCCAGGCTAAACTTTTTTTTTTTCTTTTGTAGAGACAAGGTCGCACTATGTCACCCATGCTGGTCTCAGACTCCTGGACTCAGGCAATTCTCCTGCTTCGGTCTTCAAAGTGCTGGGCTTATAGACATGAGCCAGTGTGCCTGGACAAAAAATTATTTTTAAAAAAAGAAGAAAAAATGTTGTCATTACATACTTTGTTGTTCAGCTGTGAATGTTAATTAATTGGTAACAATAAACTCAATATTGAGAAATGACTTAACCAAAAATTTTGAGAAAATGATACTGGAAAAATAGAAAAATAATGAAAAGAGTAATGGCAGAAAGAAAGAGAGAGAAAGAGAGAGAGAAAGAGCATATAAAGAGCGTACAATTGAAAAAATAAGAAATAGTACAATCACGGTCTTGGGGGAAAAACAAAAGAGACAAATACAGGTTTTGAAAGTATTGCCTCAAGAATATATGAATTTGGAATGAAAAAAATTGGCAAAGAGCTATTGTTTGTTCATTACATAGCTAATATTATTTGTTGACTTTAAACTATGTACAAGTTTGACTTTGACAAAATTCAATTAAAAAATAAGTTGTGTGGGAGGGAGTATATGGAATGAGACTGTCTGTGACAGATTGTGAAGGAATTCTAGAAGAGTGAGAGTGTGAACTGACCAGGGAGAAAGACTAAAGTTGATTTTAAAGTGAGACTCGCCAATGTAATTATATCTTTTCTTCCAACTACGTTTCTCCAAGTACAGATACAAGTGCTATGCAAACAAAGAGTTGGATTTAATCAAGGTTGCAGTTTGTCAAAGTGAGCATGATAAAGTGAGAAAATGGAAAGGAAATCAAAGGTATATTCAAGGGTTATAATAATTGAATTTAAGATAGGTGAAGAGGGAATGAAGAGGAAGTAGGTCAGAGAAAATAAGGTAGGACCAATGGATTGAAGATCTGACAGGATAGAAAGATAGTTGGCATTGGACTACTAGAAGGAGTGAAGTAGAAGAATAGCAATGTTGATCAAAGAGAAGGAAGCATGAGATTGAGATTATAGAAGTGTTGTAGGCCGGGCTTGGTGGCTCAGTCTGTCATCCCAGCACTCTGGGAGGTTGAGGAGAGTAGATTGCCTAAGCCTGCAGGTTCAAGACCAGCCCAGGCAACTTGGTGAGACCTCCTCTCTACAATATATCAAAAAGTTAGCCAGGCATGGTAGCGCATGCCTGTAGTTCCGGCTACTTGGAAAGCTGAGGTGGAAGGATCACTGGAGCCTAGCAGGTCAACACTGGGGTGGCTGTGAGTGCACCACTGCACTCCAGCCTGGGCAATGGAGTGAGACTCCAACTCAGGAAAGAAAAAAAGAAAAAAGAAGTATTGTAGTGATTGCTCATCATGGGGTTACAAATGTAACTCGAAGAGCGAGTAAGAGAATGAGAATGGGTAGAGGACAAGAAACTGAGACGAACTCAAGCAAGAGAGAAGACAGGACCCATTTGTGATAAAGTGACCACAAGTAATAAGGAGGGAAAAAATTGAGGGGTTAGTTGTTGACACCCACACCGTGGTATGCCATTCTCACATTTAGTGTCTATGATCTTTAGGCACCCGAGTTTATAAACTGAGGATAGAAATAGCTGTTTTATCCAGTATACAGTAAATCCTGTGGACATCTGGGAAGTAGAGGTAGGATGTATCCTATAAATCCACACAGATAAAGACAACAACATCTTTAGTTCAGAGGATCTATGGTGGTTTTAAGGCACTGAGTTGCTGTCTTTTGTTCATTGCAAAGGATATTTATCAAGTCCTACTGTGTGTCCAATCCATCCTGTACCAAAAGACTCACATCCACCCATGCAGACCCACTGTGAATACATGAAAGCCATGTGCCATGCTCTGTCTTCCATACTCACTCGGACTCACCCTGGTTCCTTCAGTCCTCTTCCTTAGACCCCCAATCGCTTGACTGCATCCTTGAAATCCTAGTCACCATTCAGGCTTCCTGTTCTAGGTCATCATCTCGTGATTCTTCATGTGCTTTAGCCAATTGTCTTGTTTTGAACGTCCACCACAACCCCCGCACCACCCCCTATCCCACCCCGTTTGGGATCATCCTCAGTTTTAAATAATACATTCTCACTATCCATCCCAGTTCTTTGGGAGGGCCAGGCCACTTAGCAAACAGGCCATTGCCAAGGCAAGTGCCCACCATGTTCCAGACACTTGTCTCTTCTTTGCATTCTCACTAAACAAGGAAGAAGTGATAAGAAAACAATTAAGCAAGAGTTTCATATACCTTTTCCTCTGGGGATTCAGATGAAGATAAGTGATCCAAAACTCCTGTCTACCAGGATGAGAGTGCATGCACCATGTCTCTGCTCCCAAATAAGTCCATTGCTTTTCATCAAACAACTAGTGTCTACCATGTGCCTGGCACTATGATCAGGAGGGGTGTGGTTACCAAAATGAACCGGATGTAGTGTAGGTTTTCACTCATCCTTCAGACACTTAAAGACTACACATGAGTTGTAGTACAAGTTTCCTTTGTTTTGGGAATTAAAAGCTTTGTCTGCTAGAACAAAAAATAACTTTTTGTTCCATGCCCTGCTTTTATCAAAGTTATGAAAAATTCAATCCAATCAAAACTTTACTGACAATTATCTTAAACTCTTGCTACAATTCTGTAATTAGCCAAGGAATTTACACAGCCTAAAAATAAAGTTCAAGCAACTATTTATAATACTAAACTTACATATTTTCTGATGGTTGTTTCAAGGATATTTTAAATTATTTTCCCAAATAACCTGGATTTAACCTATTAAAATGTTCTTTTTAAATCTTTCATTGACTTTTAACTTTTTACATGTTTATATCTTGGTTCCTCTACTAGGACAGAAATTCATATATTTTCATCTGAGGCATAACTTCTAATATCATGTTAGATATACTGCATGCCCTTAATACATGCATGGGATTTTTGTTTGGTTGGTTTTGTTTTGTTTTTTGTTGTTGTTGTTTTGCATTAATATACTTCTCAAGCAAGATATAAATAACATTTTAAGCTTTATGCAATGTTATTGCCTCCATTTAAAAATCAGTCTCTAGTAACTGCGCTGTAGTTACATAAGAGAATATTCTTACTTAGGAAATACACACTGAAGTATTTAGGAGTAAAAAGGCACAGTGTCTCCAATTTACTCTCAAAGGTTTGGAAAATAAATGTATGTATAGAGAGAGAGAGAGAGAGAGACGGAGAAAAGATAGAGCAAAATAGCAAGGGAGATTTAGCCAAAACCATAGAGACAGCAAGAATGATGATTGCCAGCGGCTGAGGAGAGGGAAATGGGGAGTTATTGTGTAATGGGTATAGGCTTTCAGTTTGACACATTGAAAAGAGTTAGGAGATGGAGTTATGGACACTGGTGATAGTTGCCTAACATTATGAATGTATTTAATGCCATCGAACTTGACACAAAATGGTTACAGTAGTGAATCTTATGTTATGTTTATTTTATCACAGTTTTTTAAACTGGGGGGAAAAACAGCAGATAAGGGAAACTGTCAACTGCTGATGAATCTAGTAAAGAAGGGTATATAAAAATTTCCTGTTCTATTAATCCAAGTTTGCTGGAACTTTAAAATTATATAAAAATAACAGGTTATCCAAACAAGTCAACATCTAGAAAAAAAGTATCCCCTAGAGTGGAAAAGTCTAGAAAGCATGCACTAGAAAGCAGGAGGAAAAGATTTTGTGAGTGCTGAGTTCCAGATGATGGATGAGGTGAGGAACTATCAGTTGTTCGGCAGGGAGAGAGCCCCAAAGGTAAACAAATTTTCACTTTTGCTAAGCTGAGCCTGGCTCTTAGACAACTCATCCGTCAGACTTTAAGGAACTCTGGGAAAATCCCAGCACACATGTTTGAGCACTGTCTAGGGCTGCTTCTGGAAGCCCTGCCCTGAGACAGGTCCACCCTTGAGACACTGTCCAATGGAAAAGGAAGTCAGTGGAACAATGAGTTATAATTACAAGGGAGACGAGATGGCTGAGAGGCTGGGAAACAGTTGACATGTCTCTGCTCCTGAAAGCAGTTCAAGGTTAGCTTCTAATGCTACTTTGGCTCCTGAAACCTCAAACACTGCCTTCTCTCCCCAATAAGACATCACCAAATGCCAAAATGTGTCAATTCATGTGCTCCAGTTCCTGTATATTGATGGAAATTCACAATTCAGAGATCAGCATCTGGACACGTACAGCAAAGCATTCTATCACTCCAGCTGCCTTCTGATGCAATCTGGTCCTCCTGGGTCCTTCGTCAGTGACCTGTGAAACCCAAGCTCAAAGTTCCAGTGTTCGGGTTTTCTGTAAACTGGCAAAGATTTGAGTCAAGAAGATTCAAGGCAATGAACAGATTCTCAGAGATAGCACGGAGGGCTGAGGCCTGACCACAGTTGAAACTGTCTGAGTCAAAAGTCAAGAAGTCATTCACATGGCAAGGGTTATTTCCTCCACCTCACTCCCACCTCGCTATGCTGGAAGTCAATTCTCCACAGTCCGTGGTGAGTCAGGCGTGAGCACTTTGATTACGGCTTAACTGATGTCATTCAAGAAAGCAGGGGGGTCACCCACTGCATCAGAGGAAGAGACATTTGCCTGAGACAGATCCACCCTCCAGCCCTCTGGGGAGCTTGACATTTCCAGGACACGGAAAACAAACTTCCTCTTAACAGGGAATATGCTTTCAGTGTGGGAAAAAAAAGAGAGAGAGAGAGAACCGGAGAGGGTCAATACGTGTTCACCCTTGGCTGAAAGCCCACAGTCAGGGAAATTTCTGTCCTTTCAGAAGAGGTGAAAGCATCAAAATGTCCTCCGGTTCACCGGCAGATCCAAGTCACTGCACGTACGCAGAGAAAAACTCAATCTTGACCCAAGAGAGCCTACTGTGTCAAGTGACCTTCTAACTCCCTTTCAATTCAGCTCATACACAGAACAAGTGTCTACTGAGAGGCCACCTTTTGTTTGGTGCCAGAGCTATTCTTGGTAATGGAGAGATGGGATTCGCTAGGACCAATCGCATAAGCCGTTGTTCTGGTTGTTTTAGCTAACTTTGAGTCAGCACTGTGCTCTGGCATTCCCTTTGCATAGATTATCTTATTTGAACTTCGACAATTTTGCCAGGTAGGTACTATTATTTTCTCCATTTTCCAAATGGAGAAAACAGAGACACCAAAAAACTCAGAACCTGACTCAAGATCACACAGAAAATGTGTAGAGGAGTCAGGATTTGAACCCAGACCGTCTAGGCTAGTGCTGTCCAACAGAGCCTCCAGCAATGATTGCAATGTTCTAGATCAGCACTGTCTGGTAAATAGGGTAGCCATTAGCCCTGCATGGCTACTGAACACTTGAGATGTGACTGGTGCAACTGAAATACTGAATTTTAAAATTCCATTTAATTTTATGTAACTCAAAGTTAAACTGCATTTTCAATTTGAGTTGCCAGCAGATATCCTATTGGACAACAAAGGCAGACTCACACCAACATACTCAACCACGTGCTAATTGGCAAATGACGGTAGGGAAGACCACACCCTCAACATCCTTCAGTCTATGGGAAACCAAGTTAAGACAGACACCATGCCTGAAGGAAAAGAGGGTCACCATGAGGCTGGAAGGAGTGTCTGAGAGAAAACCAGGGCCTGCACTTGCCAGAAAGCTCTTCCTCCAAGCACTGAAGACATTTGTCTTTGGACATGCTGATGGCATGTGGCTCACCCCCCTGGCTATCTCTACCAGCCACCATTGTCCCTGTCCAGCCCCTATAGCTCTGACACCTGGTCCCATAGCAGGACCCACGGCCCTTGAGAACAGGGCCCCCAGGATGCTCCTTCCTCTCGTGGGAGCTATGCTCAACGCCAAGGAGGATGCAAGAGAAAGATGTGTCCCCTGCCACCTGTCCTGGAGGAAGTAGCTCACACCCCAGAAGGCCAAGATGGACAACCTTGAGCTCGCCAAGGCACAATGCAAGACAGCATGTGAGTCTTTGCAGGGTGGGCTTAGGAGAGAAGAAAGAATAACATATTTGAGCTGGATGAACAAGTAGAGACAGAGTCATGGAGAAAGAGGAACTTGAGCTGGGCTACAAAGAATGGATGCATTTTGGAAGGTCTGAGAGGTGGGGAGGAAAGTTTGAACCCAGAATCAGGGTCGGGGGTGGTTGGTGGGAGGACAGTGAGCAAAGGTGAGGCAAAAGGCTCCAAGAAGTCAACCTGAAGAGACCGGCAGTGTGGCTTAAGTTTGTAAGATAGGGCAGTGGTCAACGTCCTGGTGGCCCCTCCTCGTTTCATCGGGAGCTCTGTCAATAGCATCCTTTTCTCAAAGTGCCAAGAGAGAACCTGAGAGATTATTTAAGCTGCCAGGAATTTGATCCAATATAGAGATTTCAGAGACCACCCCTAAGGATTCCGTGGGACTAGGGTGTGGACCCGGGAGTCAGTTTGTTTTATTTGTTGGGTTGTTTAATCTGTGAATGGGGTGATTCTGATGCTTTTGAAGCTCTTGTGGGTGTTGGAAACCACAGATTCAACCACTCCCTGTTCCAAGCAAAGGCATATTCAACTGTTAGAGGAGAAGGAGAATTTACCCCATTTTTCAGAGCTGTCCAGGAAGAATCACCCAGACTGTCTTGGGAAACTGTTCTGAGAGGTATTCAGCTTAGCTCAAGAGACAAGTCATTGGGGGGTGGATGAAGGAGTGTCTGTCAAAACCCAGCAGCGTCAAGTGGCCACTCTGAAATTGAAGATTTCTTTGGGCAAGGTATGGTGGCTCACCCTTGTAATCTTAACACTTTGAGAGGCCAAATCAGGAGGATCATCTGAGGCCAGGAGTTCAAGAGCAGCCTGGGTAACATAGAAAGACCTCCACCCCATCTCTACAAAAATAAAAATAAATTAACTGGACATGGTGGTGTGTGCCTGTAGTCCCAGCTACTCGATAACAATCTCTTGAACCTCAGGAGTTAGAGGCTGCAGTGAGCTGTGATCATGCTACTGCACTCCAGCCTGGGCAATAGAGCAAGATCCTGTCTCTAAAAAGTAAATAAAAATTAAATCTATCTGCAGGGAACACAAAATAGCTTCTCCAATCCCTTCATTTTATAGTTGAGGAAGCTGAGGCTTAGAGAGGAGAAGGGGGATGTCCACATTCACACAGCTATGGACCATAAACAGCAGACGGAAACAGGTGCCAGCACTTGAGGCCAGGACCCTTAAACTCTGCCCCACAGCCTCTCATGAGCCCCACCTGGACAGAACAAGTCTCCTCCCTCAGCATTGACTCCAGAGTACCATCCTGAACAAAAGACAAAACCCTTTGCAGGGGCCCTTTCATGCTATTTTCATTAAACCATTCTACTTGACAGTAGTTCTTTATTAAAAAGCAGGCACTTGTCTTTCGAGGGCCATGTCCTTTGTTGTACCTACCTCAATATTTTCCAAAGGCTCAAGGAGATCAAGAGGAAGATAACCCTCTGCCAACAAGATAAATGTTAGCATTTATTATGAAAAAAAAAAAAAAAGTCCTTCAGTGTTTGCTGTCCCTGTGGGAAGAGTGTGGTAGTGAGTCTTGTTTTGAATCTGAATTTCCTCCCAGAGAACGCAGGTCTTTTTTGGTGTTTGGTCTCCCGGCCAAGTCAACACATTTCCCTTTCTCTCTTTTAAAAGAATACCTGCTCCGTTTTGATTATTTTAGATTCAGGGGGTACAAATGCAGGTTTGTTACATGGGTATATTGCTCGATGGCAAGGTTGCTTCTACTGAACCTATTGTTCACCATAGTGAATGTAATATCCAATAGGTAGTTTTCGACCCTTCTCCCTCCCTCACTTCCCCCTTTTGGAGTCCCCAGCGTCTGTTGTTCCTATCTTTATGTTTGTGCATATCCAGTGTCTAGTTCCCACTTATAAGTGGTACCATGTGGTATTTGGTTTTCTGTTTCTGCCCTAATTCACTTAGGATAATGATCTCCAGCTGCATCCACGTTGCTGCAAAGGACATGATTTCTTTCTTTTGTATGGTTGCATCGTATTCCACAGTTCACATGTACCACCACATTTGTAAAGAATACCTACTCCTGTAGGCATCTTACACCCACGCAGCTCTGGAGATCCAGTGTGTCAGACTCAGAGAGCCTTTCACGCTTTCTTTTTTCATCAGCAGTGTTTTGTGTGTGCCCCGCATACTAAGCACTTCTCAGCAGTCAGGTACCTGGGAACAATAGAAAAGGCAAACCTTCAGCAACACAATGTGTGATAATAAGCTTTCCTTCCTTCCTTCCTTCCATCCTTCCTTCCTTCTTCAGTCAGCATCTCACTCTGTCACCCAAGCTGGAGTGTAGTAGCACAATCACGGCCCCCACAGCCGTGATCCTTCTGCCTCTGCTTTCAAAGTAACTGGAACTAAAGGCACACAGCACCACGCTCAGCTACATTTTTTTTTTTTTTTTTTTTTTACTTTCTGTAGAGACTAGGTCTCGCTATATTGGCCAGGCTGGTCTCGAACTCCTGGATTCAGGCAATCCTCTCGCCTCACCCTCCCAAAGTGCTGAAATTACAGGTGTGAACCATCATGCCTGGCCATGAGCTTCTCATTCTCCCGGGATATGTCACATGATAGCGCCCTAATAGTGCCACCATTCCCTACATGTGTGCCTTCTTGCAAACCCTTTATGGGATGGAAAGAACCATGGAGTGTTTGTTTGTTTGTTTGTTTGCTTGTTCGCTTGTTTATTTAGGGACAGGGTCTCACTCTGTTGGCCAGGCTGATCTACAACTCCTGGACTCAAGTGATCCTCCTGCCTCAGCCTCTGGAGTAACTGGGACTACAGGTGCTGGCCACCATATCCAGCTAAGGCTGCAATTTTAAAGGGCCTTCATCTAACCCTGTCATTGAAGATAATTGAGATCCAAGGATTTTAAATGATCTGTTAAAAAACACACCCCTATTTAGTGGCAGATAAGAAACCAACCACAACTTTACTGAGGTTCTATAAAGAGTTATTTGTTCTCTGTTATCACGTGGGATTTTGGTCCTGGCTTTGCATATTTCCTATGGTCCTGAGGCTCTCTGTGTTTTACTTCCTTTGTCTAGAAAATCAGGATTAAAATGTCTACTCAACACACCTCACAGAGATGCCACAAAAAACAAATGACACCATGAAAATGAAAGTATTCTGAGAAGTGGAAAGCATTATTTTTTATTATTATGGCACTGTCCTTGTCTCAGACTCATCTTGTAACAACCTCTTTTAAGAAGGTTGTGATTTCTTCATGTAATTTTTTAAAAATAAAATCCCGGGGAAAATACTAAGGCAAAAAGAATCATGCAAAGTTCATCTCATAGATAGGTTACTTTTTGTCTGCTGGAAATGTCTAGGTTGTGAATATTTTTGACAACAATTTGGTTCACACGACAGAGGATATTGCTGGAAAAAGTAGAAAGGAATTATCCCACGTGGGTCATTAGTCACAATGGGGCCTTTCCTATTAAAAAAAAAAACTACCCCACATTCAAGAAATTTGGAAAACTCATTCCTCATTTTTTGAGTTATTTTTCAGGTTATGATGGAATGTAACAGACACAAAGAAAAGTGTACTGCCTGTCACTATCTTCATTCCAGAAATTGAGGCTCAGGGTATTTCTGATGATATTTTGCTTTGTTCCTTTCTTTTCAGTGTATAGAAAATAGCTAAAGTCAAAAATAAAGATTTCTGGCTGGGCACAGTAGCTCATGCCTGTAATCCCAGTACTTTGGGAGGTCTAGGTGAGAGAATTGCTTGAGCCCAGGAGTTAGAGACCAGCCTGAGCAGCATAGCAAGACCTCATCTCTAAAAAAATAATAATAATAAAATAAATAAAAATAAAGATTCCTAAGAGTCATTCTGATGGGCTCAGGGGCCAGGGACAGTGCTAGAAGATAAAGTACAGGCTGTGCCAAATGACATGCAAGACACACTAAAGCCCTGCATTCCTGCCCCCACCTCCCCAGACTAATGCCAGCCTCACAGTAGTAGAGTAGTTGATGTGTTTCAATAAATAAATATTTCTCTAAACATTTAGTTGAGCCAGGGTATGCGATCCATTTATTTGGAACCAGGATTTTATGTAGTGTTTTATTATTTTTCCTTTGTAAGATGTTTTCTTCCCAAAGAAGAGTACTCATTAATTTCAAGCATGGCCCTTAGGTATGTTGAAATCCTCTACTCATATTGGCTGTCACACAGACCAAGTTCAAATACCAATCTTTTTTTCTTAGAGCAAATATTTGTCAGTACTAAAATTGAATTTGTTCCTCTGTGAGGCACACTCCAGTACCATCCCAGAGACTCCAGAAGCTTGGGTGAAGCTGTCACACAAATAGAGTAAAACTTAGGACTTCCTGCTGCAGTTCCTCCAAGTATGGTGCCAAGTGAGGGGTCTATATTTTCTATGCCTGTAAAGTGGGATTTGTCTGACATGGGTATGCATCTAGCTGCTGAGTCACTGCCTTGTAATACACAACAAGGAGACGGTAGTTGGGATTTAGGTCCAATTTATCCCTAAAGCATCTGAAAACCCTGGTACAATGCCTTTTACAGAGTGTGTATATTCAGTAAGTAATATAAGCTAGCATCTGTTGAAAGCTTACTCTGCACTAGGCACAGAAATAAGGGTTTTCCCTAAGTTATCCCATCTAATCCTCCCTACAAGTCAATGATAGAGTCGTGATTATCATTTTCATCTTATAGATGGGAAACTGAGGCACAATAAGTAAAGTCAATTACTTGAAATCATACAGCTAATAAGTGTTGGGTGTGAGACACACATCTTAGCAGCCAGACTCCCAAGCTTATGGAAAGGAAAATTTGTCTCAAAACCACTACACTATCCTATAAATACAACTGAACTACATTCAATAAAAACATGAATGTACAACTGAACTGAACAGTCAATAAAAACATCACCCCTGGGGTAAGAATGTATTACCTTCTGTTCAATAAAGTTTGGCCTCAAGCTGTCTTCTTACATATTTTAAGTTCAGCCTAAAGGTTTCTCCTACAGAGTGAACTGTAACCTAACTGAATGTGTAAACAGACTGAAACCTACTCTTGTACCAGTCATGGAGTTTCAGCCAATCAAAGGCAGCCACCTGCTCAAACTGGCAAACACCAAGCTGTAACCAACCCAACCATTTCTGTATTTCACTTCTGTTTTCTGTAAGTCACTTTCTTTTTTGTGTCCCTGAATCTTCTTCTACCACACAACAGAGCACAGTCTCTCTGAACCTACTCTGGTTCAGGAAGCTGCCCAATGTGTGAATCGCCCTTTGCTCACTTAAACTCTGTTAAATTTCTATCACAGAAACAAAGAACAGAGTATCATATGTTCTCACTCATAAGTGGAACTTGAATAATTATCATAATACTATAAGAAAGGGATTGACAGTAGTGGGAAACTGCCGGGGTGGGGGGGTGGGATTGGCAATTGAGAGAAACTGCCAGGAGAGGGAGGGGCACACCTCATCAACCTGCATAATGAACATTTGTATACCTAATCCACACAGCTTTTACCCCACATCTTTAAAATAAAAAAAATTAAATTAAATTAAGAACTCTGTTAAATTTAATTTGTCTAAAGTTTTTCTCTTAACGCTTCAGAGAGTCAGCTTTTCTGGGGTGGCTTTGCAAAGTTGTTTCATATATTGATCTGTATTATTCAAGTCATGCTGCCATAACAAAAATACCTCCAAAATCTCCATGGTTTAACACTGCAAAGGTTTACTCTCTGATTACTTTTTGTTCACTTCTGCTGGGATGTGTTAGTGGCCTGGTCTGGTCATGCAGCCCAACTGCATGACAACTAAGGAGTGTAGGGGAACACGTGAGATGTTTGGTGAACAGTGACTATGAATGCACTGGGAAGATCCTTCTTAAGTCCCCAGAGACTTAGTAGAAAGAGTTTTGCTCTGAAGGATGAGATTCCAGTCCCGATCTTCCATGGACCCACATGTGGGCAAATGATTCCTTTTCTGGGCTGCAGTTTCCTCATTTCTTAAATGATGTGATTGCACTACTGTCCTTCGAGGTCACTCTAGCATATTTTTAAATCTACAAGTGAATGCCCTTTCCAAAAGACATGTCCCAAATCTACCTTGGCAGCCCCCAGAGGATGTGGAAACATCTCTCGATGTGAGGCATGGCACCAGTCAGGCTCACCGTTTTGCTTGGATGGCAGGCTTGGGGAGGTTCTGTGCCAACCTAACGGAATGGGGTCAACGGTTCATGGCAACTCCCAGGACTTTGGAGATGTTGGGAGCTTTTTTTGTTGGTTTTTACACCTAATAAAAAGCAATTTCCTCTTTTCAAATGGCGCAGTTTCTTTTTCTGTTTTAAAAGATTTGTGATTTGGGGGTTCCATTTGGTTTTGTTTTTTAAAAATAAAAGGACATTGTCTTTTAAGGTTGAAGATATAGGTAACAGAAAGGACAAGTAGGTTAGCCCAGGTCATCCTGAAAGACAAGAGCAGAGCAAAAAAGAGAACCCACTGCTCTGGATGGGCTTTCCCCACCCCAGGCAGGAAATCATTCTGGGATAAAAACTCTTGCCAAATAGTCCACGATGAATGAGTGTTAATGGGCCCCAAACATGGATTTCAAATCCCTTTGAACACATGAAGAAAAGGGGATGGGCAGAGTAGGTTTTGGCTCCAACCTGGTTCTTAAAACATGCCAATTGAGACGCAACCCTGAACCAACCCAGGAGACAGCTCCTCGCTGGCACCTTCTGGGAGCAGAGCAATTTTAGCTTTTCTGGCTTTGGGATTAAGGGCAGGTAAGTGAGCAGTCACACAGGGCAGGCTCCCCCACCTCCAAAACTGGCCTCAGCTGTCTCTAAATGGGAACATCAGTAACTTGTGTCCCCACCACCACTCCATCACACCAGCACCGAAAGAAACATCTGCATACCAAAGAGGCCAGTCGGCAAAGGGCACAGGGAAACTGGCAGCTGTCTCCACCCCTTGCCTGGCTAATTCCCATGTGTGTCTAAAGACCACACGACTTCATCCACTTCCTTCTCTGTTATCCCAAAAACCTGCTTGCTGTCCAGCAGAGCATAATTTTCAGAGATTTTATGGACAACCAAGCGGACCCAGTTATACCCTAGAAACTCTAACAATATCCCAGAAGTTTCATAATAGCTGTATATGAGGGGCCAGTGCAGTGTTCCATCTTTCCCCAAATGCATTTCTCCTGTCACAGTAGGGAAAAGAACCCTTTACCTTACACCATTCTTAATGACTTAATTTGAAAGTGCTTTCTCAAACATCCAGTTTGATCTTTATAACAAATCCCAGGGGACAAAGATAATCACTCCCATTTTAAGATGAGAAGACTGCAGCTCATAAGGTTTTAAGGTTTTACCAGGCTAGCCCAATGTGCACAGGAACAGAGTACTGCATCTAGAACTTGAACGTGAATGTGCTGTTTTCATACTCCAGTTTCTCTGTCATTTGTTTTTCTGAGTCAGGGTCTCATTCTATGCCCAAGTTGGAGTACAGTGGCATGATCAAAGCTCACCTTCGCCTCAATTTTCTGAGCTCAGGCAATCCTTCTGCCTCAGTCTCCCAAGTAGCTGGGACGACAGATGTGCACCAACACACCTGGCTAATTTATTTTTATTTTTATTCTTTTATAGAATCAGGGTCTCATAATGTTGCCAAGACTGGCCTTGAACTCCAAGCTCAAGCAATCCTCCCACCTCCACTTCCCAAAATGCTGGGATTATAGGCATGAGCCACGGCACTCAGCCTTTCAGGGTCCTCTACCATTTGCCTGACATTCACATCAATTCTTGGTTGGTTGTCATCAACTTGATTTTTCCCTGCTGAGGGCATCAGGATCCCAAGACCTAAACTGGCCCACAAGTTCCATAAACAGAGGCTGATATTTCTCATGTCAGGGAGAGGACTGCCAGGAAATGATTAGGAAAACTGAAGAAACTGAAGTCAGAACAACCCTGACCCCAGGTCAATCTAGCCCACAGACAGGAGAACGTTTTCTGGCTGTTCAATGACTCAACCCACGTGGGAGGCCTTGCTAATAGCCAGCCTACCTCCTGGATTGTTCAGGTTACTAGGGACCATTTGGCTAGGACAAATTGAGGCTCCTGGTCAGTGGTTAGATGCCTCAGGCCTCTTGTTGTCAACAGTCTATTTTCTCAGGTCTTCATGTGATCATGACCCCAGCGAGCATCAGATCACAGGATGGGACTGGGGACAACTGGCCAAGAAACCTGCACAGCCTTGGAGCTCAGGAGACTGTGTGGCATCCCAGGAGATTCCCTCCCCACAAAGGCCCATTGACCTCAATAGGAAATAGTCACCGAACTAGGATGGAACGCACAGGAACCCACTTCAACTGCTTTTGCCTAGAAGGAAAGATCCACTTGAGGGAAAACAGGCAGTTCCACTGGCTGAACATTAATCATCTGGACTCTGGTTACCTGGAAAACACACAGAAAGTTACACAGCAATCTAGAGTAGAAGAACATGAAGAATCTTCTTTTTGCCTGACGCGTTAGTGCTCACGAGGACACATACAGGCGCCGTCTCATTTAATCTCACAACCCCTTGGGGGGGGTGCAGCTAATTATCCTCATTTGAGGAATAATTATCCCCAAGGAAATACGTTCCAGAAAGACGGATTTGCCCCTGGTTCCACAGCTGCCTTGTAGCAGAGCTGACGCGAGAACTTAGTCTCTAAACTCCCCCTTCTGGCCCTTGTTTTGTTTTTGTTTTTAACTCATTCATCCATTCAGCAATAAGATGCTGGAAGAGTTCTTCATTGGTACAAACACCTCCCTCCAGCAGGCCCGGAGTCACCTGCTTTGCAATCAGCAGTGGATCAAGAATGTTTAGTTACATTTGTGTTCTGGAATGTTCTTATGTTCCTTTCCGTCTCTGCTTTCCTCCCTCATTCCCACTCAACCATTTTCTGAAAAAAGATGTGAAGCTCAAAAAATCTTTTACCAAGAAAAAAACAGGAACTAGTGACCAAGGGATAAATCTAATAAAGGACCATTATTGCTCTTTCTTTTTGTTGTCGTATGATTTAATGCATATCATTTACCCTCTCCACTGACTACTTTCAGCTATAAACATAAGGAAAACATGTCACCAAGAACTAAATATTAGTGAGAACGATCCACTCATCTCCTTCATTGTAGCTGTACTAGCTGTTAAAATATTTAAGTAAGTTCTTAAATAAAACATACTTAAATCTAAACTGTAGCCGTTATAGGAGCTCAAAAAAGAGAGGCAAAGCTTCTCGGAGAAGACGGATATGAACATCACCTTGAAGGACTTGGGAGGGCAGAGGAGAAAATCTCATTTCAGGTATGTTGATTGTTTCTCTTCATTCATACCAAACAGTCAAGAAGCAATCCTTACTTAGCCTTCTGGATCCTCAGAGCACTGGTATAAAGCAGACAACTTGCATGGAAGCTGTCTATCCATTAAAACAACGTTCACATCTAGCTTCATCAGTCTGCAAAGGTCCCTGTCTGAAATAACTCCGCAGGCCTATTTGGATCCATTATAGAAAAAAAAAAAAGTCTAATGAAAAGCCACTTCTCCAACTCCCCTCTCCCGAACTTCCTTCCAGAGCCACCCATACTTCTTACACTCTGTCAGGTAAAGTGTTAGCTCATGGACCAGCCTCAGAAACCTGTTCCAACACAAGGCCACATCTTTTCTGATTGGTGAAAGCGTGGACACAGGAAAGGGCTACAGAATATCAGGAAAATAAAGTCTAAGAGGAAGATGCAGCTCTGAGCCAAATCACAGCTCCTCAAAGCCCAGCAAGGTAGTTGAGTTGTTGAAGCACAGAGAAATCCTGGATCATAAACTAATTCTCAGGAAACCACAAAAGCTCTTCTTGAAACATGTCGACCAGGCTCAGTGGCTCAGCCTGTAATCCTGCGCTTTGGGAGGCCGAGGTAAGTGGATTGCCTGAGCCTGCGGGTTCGAGACCTGCCTGGGCAACTTGGCGAGACCTCATCTCTACAATAAATCAAAAACTAGCCAGGCGTGGTAGCACACACCTGTAGTTCCAGCTATTTGGAAGGCTGAGGCGGTAGGATCGCCGGAGCCCAGCTGGTAGAGGCTGCGGTGGCCGGGAGCTGCCATTGCACTCCAGTCTGGGTGACAGAGTGAGACTCCAACTCAAAAAAAAAAGAAAGAAAGAAACATGTCACTTCCCCCATTCAGAAACATTCAACTTCTATTTCCTGTTTTGTTTTGTTTTTTCACTTCTCTGCTTGTCTTTCTGGTCCCCTCAACCTGTTCCCCGCAGGCCCCAGAGTGAGCCCTGGCCATTAGTGCTCCCAGCCTTGCTAGCATCCTTCCAGGGTCTGCAGTGTCTTCCCCAGTTTTCTCCTCTGCCCTCCCAAGTCCTTTAAGGTGAAGTTCACATTCATCTTCTCCGAGAAGCTTTGCCTACACACCGTGCCTAGAGGTTCCTCTCTTTTGTTGAGCTCCTATATAACGCCTGCAGTTTGGATAATGTAATCGTAAACTGCCTTGTATTGTTTTTCTCTCATTTCATGTATGTTGATTATTTCTCTTCATTCATACCAAACAGTCAGGAACCAATCCTTAATTAGCCTTACTAGATCCTCAGAGCACTAGTATAAAGCAGACAACTTGCATGGTAGCTGTCTGTCCATTAAAACAACGTTCACATCTAGCTTCATCAGTCTGCAAAGGTCCCTGTCTGAAATGCCTCTGCAGGCCTATTTGGATCCATTTAAGAAAACACAGTGGGCATTTTCCACATGTGAGAGCATACCCATGCATGTAGCTAACATCATTCCAACCCCACAAAGTGCTATAAGATCCTAAAACCTGCTTTAAAACCGGACATTGACCAGAAACCATCAGCTGTATTGACTGCCTTTATCTATGG
The DNA here is from genome assembly GCA_027257055.1 of Cephalopachus bancanus. Lineage (NCBI taxonomy): Eukaryota > Metazoa > Chordata > Mammalia > Primates > Tarsiidae > Cephalopachus > Cephalopachus bancanus. Next base: position 1,371,191 of record JAPVLO010000120.1, on the reverse strand, counting down.
TAGAATTAATAGGTGTATAAACTCACTGACCATGCGATTGACCTGGGGTAGAAAAACTAAGACCACTTTTTCTGTTCCTGACAACAGAATGAGTACTTCCTTCTCACCTTCCCATGAAGGAAGGAGAAGGAGGCATGAAGAGGGAGTAGAATAAGGGGGAAAGCTGACTTCTTTTCTTCCTTTTTTTTTTTTAAATCTGTAGAGCCTCAAAACAGCAAAATATCTCCTCTGCAGACAAGAAAGTGAGACCAAAGACTCTGTCCATTTGTCTTATCTTTGGAAAAGGCTTGTGTTTACTCTCAACAAACCTGACTGCATCTGAGACGATAAAAAGGATGACTGCCCAGATTATGTTTGACAGTTTCAAAATGTCAAACAATAGTAAGAGTCGACCTTTAAGAGAGAAAATGATAAAATGAAAGGTGGGGGAGGTAGAATGGTCACCTTGGAAGAATCTTTTTAGAAATGGAAAAAGCCACTAGGAGAGGGGTCCTACGACCTCGATAAGCTGCATCAGAAGCATAGGAGGGGTCTGTTAGAAGCATAAAAGGGGCCTGTTTCACGCGCCCCAGGGATTCCTACTCCACGGGTCTTCAGTAACAAGGTCTGTAGAACACCACTCTTTGAGAAATTCTATACTAGAAAAAGGGAAAATAAAAACATAGGAAGGTGTAGTGTTCTAGAAGGTAGGTTAGATTAGGAGACTCTTAAATAATCAGAAGCCAGGCACAGTTGCTCACACCTATAATCATAGCACTTTGAGACTGAGGTGAGGGAACTGCTTGAGCCCAGGAGTTCGAGACCAGTCTGGGCAGCATAGTGAGACCCTCCAACTCTAAAAAAATAAAATAAAGATGCTGGACACTGCTAAAGGAGGGAGTAAGATAGCAGAGATAAAGGGCACACAACCACACACTGGGTACCAGGTAGAGAGAGGGCCCACTAGAAATCCAAATCTCACCTGCATAAAATTGACTTATGCAGTAAATCCTCACAACTCTAAAATTAAAAATAAAACAAAAATAGTCAGAAAAGATAGAAATCCAAGTTACCCACAGAGTGATATCAACAAGATCATTCACATATTCCCATATATACAGGGCTGGTTTGAAGCTGGCATGTACCTGCCCGGCCATACCAGTGGTCTACACCTAGTATTTGTTTTCACTGACCGGGGCCTGTGCTATACCAGTTGCTAAACACTGTGCATATCACTATTGCAATGATACGGTAAAAGCAGCTGAACTCCAGCCATAACATATCCTAAAAATATTTAAGAGTCTCTATTTGTAAAACTGGCAGATATGCAAATATGCAGAGCAGATGAGTTTATAAAAGATTAAATTGTTAGGAAGTTACTTAAATGTTCAATGGAAGTTGGTTTTGTTTCTTATTATCCTTGCTTTAACGGAAATATTTGGTAATTTATAGATAGTAAAAGAAAGCTGCATATGTGGCAAGGTTTCTGTCTAAAAAGCAAGCGTAGGCCAGGTATGGTGGCTCATGTCTGTAATCCCAGAACTTTGGGAAGCCAAGGCAGGAGGATTGCTGGAGCCCAGGATTTCGAGATCAGCCTGGGATTTCGAGATCAGCCTGGGCAACATAGCGACACTCCACATCTGTAAAAAACTCAACAGCAACAAAATATAGCCAGGTGTAGTGGTATGTGCCTGTAGTCCTACCTACTCAAGAGGCTGAGGTCAAAGGATCTGAGTCCAGGAGGTCGAGACTGCAGTGAGCCATGAGCATGCCACTGCACTCCAGCCCAGGTAACAGAGTGAGACCCCGACTCAGTAAACAAATAAGTAGCGGGCATCCGGCTGCCCAACTCTCAGGAATCAGAAACTGCTCTGTGACTTGTCCACCACCTGGGCCCTCCTCAGTGTGATGCAGCCATCCTCATGACTACCTTCCGTCTCATCCTCTTGACTAATCCTGTTCCACCCTGCTCTTTTGCCACTACTTTGATCTGACCCCTCCCCCATTAATCACGCGGATCTCTGTTTATCTAAACATGAGTGGGGTCTGGAGAAATTGCACTACAGAGGCCAAACAGATAAATAAACTCTGATCTTAGACATCAACTAGATCAAGCTTATTAGTCCCATGGGGATGTTTATCTTGGAGAAGTGCAACTTCAGATCTGGATTCATTATTTGGGAGGCTGCCAGATCAGTCCACGGTAAGATCTATGAGGGAACAGGGCAAATGGGAATAGTGCTAATCCCAGGATTCAGGGTGAAGAGGCCCCACAAACAGCTGGGTTCTGGGCTGGGTTCTGGCCTGGGTTCTGGGGCAACTCTCTTACTGGCCTGGGTTCTGGGGCAACTGAAGAATGAGACCAAAACCTCTCTTTCATGGGAGACAAAATTATCACCTTTATTACTGATAAGTGTGTAGTAGAGAATGTGGCTTATCTATGGAGCAAATGGGCTTTCTGGTCTTGGATCCCAGAATTTTCCAGATTTGACCAGGATGTCACTAAAAGAGACTCTCCCCATTTTAACACTGAAAGCCCCACATCCCAAGACACCCCTCAGTCCTGGGCAAACCTGGATGATGGGTCACCCCAGCTGGACTGGAACAGACTGCCCCTAACGTTATGGAAGAAAAGCAGGTTGCACTTCCCATGAGCAGCTCCCTCTCAAGAGAAAGGAGTGAAGAAGGCATTGGGTATAATCCCCAATCTCCCCTTTCAAATTCAGTAACAAAACTAAGTCACTAGGCCAGGTTCAGGTTCGGTGACTCAGCCTGTAATCCCAGTACTTTGGAAGGCCGAGGCAAGTGGATTGCCTGAGACTGCGGGTTTGAGACCAGCCCGGGCAACTTGACGATATCTCGTCCCCACAATAAATCAAAAATTAGCTGGGTTTGGTAGTTCCAGGTATTTGGAAGGCTGAGGCGGAAGGATCGCGAGAGCCCAGCAGGTCGATACTGGGGTGGCTGTGAGTATGCCACTGAGCACTCCAGCCTGGGTGACAGAGACAGACTGCAACTCAAAAAAAAAAAAAAAAATTAAGTCACTAGAGGACAAGAGTCTTAGGCAGTGGATCTCTATCACACAGAAAGAAACATCTAAAATGGGAAGAAACATCCTTTTCCAACACCGAATATGATCATCATCGTAACAATGCAGATGAACCCTTGACAAATACATAGGAATTAGCTGGAAGTCTGAACTAATGTGGAAAAACATGTAATTTTGCAAGTGTCATACAATAATTCAAGCTAAGCTTTGAAATCACTATTTAATAACAGTTTTATTATTTAATAAAGTAAAATATATATTATACTTTAATGGCAGACTGTGATTGTGATCAGCTCCAGCCAGTGGTTTGTGAGCATAAGTAACATATGTCATTTCCTGTGGAAAGATTTAATGCCAGTGTGTGGCCACACTCTTTCCACCCTACTATGGTTACGAGAAATGTTCCAGATCATGACCACTCTGCGTGAAAGCAGTAATGACATGGGCACAGGGTCTCCAATCCACCCGCAATGGACAGGTAGCATGAGTGAGAAATAAACATCTGTGCTTTTGCGCAACTGAAACTGGGAAGCAATTGTTACCACATCACAACTGAGTCTATCCAGACTGATACCATGTGTCACAGAAACTATCTAAAACGTAAAGAGAAAAAATAACGGAAGGAAATGTTAATAGTGACTGCCTCTCTGAGGCAGGATTTTAAGGTCCTTAATGTCTGTCCCTTTATGATTTTTTTTGTATTCTTGGATTTATTTTATTGGGGTTTCTCATTTTTTTAAATTACACAAATTTTTTTTTAATTAAGCAAAAACAGATGCCTTTAGAACACCTGCTTTGAAAAATAGAGAGGAATGCCTTAAAAGTATTATAGCAGATGTTTATATTCTAACCATGTGTCATGATACTAGTTTAATCTCAGTTTTAAAATATTTGCCAGGCTCGGTGGCTCAACCTGTAATCCCAGCGCTTTGGAGGCCGAGGTGAGAGTGGACTGCCTGAGCCCGCGGGTTCGAGACTCGCCTGGGCAACTTGGAGAGACCTCATCTCTACAATAAATCAAAAATTAGCCGGGTGTGGTAGCGTACACCTGTAGTTCCAGCTACTTGGAAGGCTGAGGCAGAAGGATTGCCAGAACTCAGCAGGTCGAGGCTGCAGTGGCCGGGAGCGGCCACTGCACTCCAGTCTGGGTGACAGAGTGAAACTCCAACTCAAAAAAATATATATATTTTTTTACTTAAATTCTGTTCAAAACTCTACTCCGTGTCACACACCTGAGGAAATACTTTCCAGAAAACTTCCTAACTGAGATGTCCATAAAACTGGTTTCTAAGAAATGCTAAAGCTATTTAACTGATTATAAGGTCCAAAGTGTCTCCATCCATTCCCAACCTGAAAAGGAATTCAAAAATGTTTCACTTTTTTTTTTAGAAAGTTATCATAAAATCTGCACTTCCAAAGAATTAAGATGACAAGAAAAATACCTGCTTCTCATCATTAGAGACTTTCTATCTATTGTCCTCTTATGTTTTCTTTTCTGTGATGTGCAAAAGGAAAGAAAGTAGAAGAAAGAGAGATGGTCCTGAAAAGCAGAAACTACAAGCATGGGGCAATTACTCCAGCAGCAGACCGTTCAAAGTGTGACCAGAGAAAGCGTTAACACCAAAGTCAATAAAAAGTCCTCAATTGGAATTAACACAAACACCTTGACAAGGTCACATAGTAAGAGGCAAATTGCTGGAGGTATTCTACAACTGAACATTGTACACTTTTCTTTCTTACTCAAGATAGAATAAGAAACTCTTTCATAATTCTCATTCAGTTCTCTCCCTTGGATTCTCTTTTGTTGCTCATTCAAACCCACCCCTCCACTCAATCCTTGGGTCCTATCATTCCTTCCTAAAAGTAGAAGGCAGCATTTGCTTCCCAAAGAAGAGAATCAGAATAAGAGTCTGTATAGCAGATCATATAAAGTATATCAGAGAAAACCTTTGGTGAGGAAGTGCGTACAGTTCAACAAACAATAGCGATTATGGATTAGGAGTGTAGACTTTAGAGTCACAGAGACCTGAATTCAAGTTCTGGCTCTACAGCTGTCTGAAACACAACATTAAACAAGTTAGTGTGCCACGCTGAGCCTCCGTTTTTTCATCTGTAAAAATAACACCCTCTACTGTACTGACAGACTATGAAGATTAAACGCAATGACGCATGTAAAATGCTTAGCATGGTGCCTAGAACATGGTAACAATATAAGTTAGCCACTATGATGTATCTTTTTAAAAACTGCCCCAGAATGTGATGTTTATGTATGTGTCATTAAAACATCATCAGCAGTCGGGCTCGGTGGCTCAGCCTGTAATCCCGTGCCTTTGGGAGGCTGAGGTGAGTGGATTGCCTGAGCCCACGGGTTCGAGACCCGCCTGGGCAGGCAAGACCTCATCTCTACAATAAATCAAAAAATTAGCCAGGCGTGGTAGCATGCACCTGTAATTCCGGCTACTTGGAAGGCTGAGGCGGAAGGATCGCCGGAACCCAGCAGGGTCGAGGCTGCGGTGACCGGGAGCAGCCACTGCACTCCAGTCTGGACGACATAGTGAGACTCCAACTCAAAAAAAAAAAAAAAAATCATCAGCAAATATAGCTGTTGATGTGTTGAATGCATTGGACTTTTTAAAGAGGAAAGGGTAGGTTTGTCGCTTTCTCAAATACTTCTATATCTATTTTCTTCTGTCTGAATTTCATTACTATGTCTGAGGTATCACCACTTCTGGGTAGCAGAATCCAAAAACTACAGTTGTTTTGCTTCCTTCCTTCTTTCCTTCCTTTGTTTTTGTTATTGTTTGTTTGTTTGCATGGTGAAAACACCACACTTCATTTATTTGTTTGTTTGTTTGTTTGTTTTTTATTTTTAGAGAGAGAATCTCACTTGCTGCCCAGGCCAGTCTTAAACTCCTGGCCTCAAACAATCCTCCTGCCTCAGCCTCCCAAAGCACTACGATTACAAGAGTGAGCCTCCCCACCTGGCCTTATTTCTTTAAAGATTGAATATGAAATCCCGAGTACCAAAGTGAAAGCAAACTCCCAAAGTACTCAAGGGAGCCTGAGAACGATTTTTCTGCTTGGATGTCTTAAGCATTCTTTTTTCAGTCTTTTTTCATATGATGTATCCAGATTCTTCATGAAGAAGACATTTGCTGAGAAACTAACCCAGCAGACTGGCCCCTTTGAGGATCAAAATTTTCAAGTGATTCAGAGATAACTCACTGGCTTTGACTGACAATCCAAATTGCATCTATACCATTTATTTCAACATACTTTTATAGAGTAGCCAAGGTTATCTAGGTAGGCAACGTGACCCTAGGGAAGATTTATGAATTGTTGGTCATTCTGAAATATAACTCCTTTCAGCTTGTTTACATCAAATAATTCAAGCAAATGATTTAAGGAGCCCATTGGTACCTGGAAGATTAAAGGGTAATTGTCCACAGGACGGAGGGAGAGAGGGAGAGGTAGGTACTCTTCCAGCACAGCCTACTAGGTGATTGGTAGCCAGTTTGTGCTGACCCTGCTTGAGCAGGGAGGCTTGCTCCTGAAAGGCACCAAAGATCTGTTGCTGGAGTCAAACTTTCCTACTGCATAATGAGACACACCATATGGCCGTCATCATTCAAGAGGATTCTCCCAGTAGCCTCTTCTTCTCTCCTAACTAGAAATTAGATCATCAGAGCTACAGGATACCTCAGAGATTAGCCACCAAAGATACTATTTTCAGTAGTAGCAACAGTAGTACTAGTAGTAATCTTTATAGCATTTTAATTCAGATAGCATGATAATCTAACAAATTACATTGGTTTGACTCGCCAAGTGTATTCTGGAAATAATGTTTTTTAAGCTGATCACAGCCTCTGCACAGCACGTTATAGCGTGACCTACACAGTTATGGCCTTATTCATCCAAAAGCAAAGAATTGTTTTGCTTTATGTAGACTGTAGGACCACTTTTCAGGTACATTGTGATTTCTAGAAGTCATTCTTAAATATTGAGATGATCTCATAGCTCCCTAAGCATCTGAAAGCCCAGGCTAAGTGCCATTTGCCAGTCTAAGGTCTGTCCTTCTCCATGAAGCCAATTTGCCCATGTAGCCAGGAATAAAACGGGATTCCTTGGCTCCTCTTCTCTCTCTAGGTTGTACCACACCCACATGGGAAAGAGTAGACACAAACCAACTATCAAAGTGAAGAAACAGCTGATTTCAAATGGAGTCATCTAGGTTGTCCAGCACTCACCACCCTTGGAGCATTCACTAGACAGCAAAATAATCCTAGAGAAACAAACCTGCACGGAAAGTTTGCCTGGGGTTATGCAAATTCTGGGAAGACAGACCTTGCGTGTACCTCACCTTCAACTGGCCTGGCCCGTATCATGGACAGCAACCCCAGAACTCTGCTCTGCTGTTATCAAGTCTTACACAGCACGTTTAGCCAGGGTGCCTACAAATATCCTGATGACGCCCAGTAACGTCTCATTCTCCATGACCTCGTGCCCATTGCAATCATTCTCAGAGGACCAGTGCTCTAACGCCCAGACAAGGCTGCAGGAAGCAGTTGGCCCAGTCCAAAAACAAACTTTATAACAGCTCATTGACCCTTCCAGATCAGTCCAGGGTAATCTGGACTCACCCAAAGTGAGACATGGGGGTGGGGAGGGAAAGACTTCATAATTCAGCCTCATTGGTTTCATCCTTGTATAAACTTTTCAAAGCCTAGCGTGCAGTCAGAAGCCTCAGCATAAAGGTCACTTTGGAAAGATAATGCAAATTTATATGGGGAGGGTTCTTTTGTTTGTCAGGGAGAAACAGGCTGTCTGTATTGTGGGAATTTGGGGGCAATGGGCTTTTCTGATAGATGGGAAGGGAGAGAGGCGAGCAGGGAGGAAATAAGGAAAGGCCTTGGAGGAGGCAGAAACATAAACATGGACAGTTTGTGCCTTAAGATAAACAGGAATTAACTTGCATGATGCTTGTAAACAGTGAACCAGGCAGGGCTCAGGCTGTGTTCGTGATTTTGATTAAATGAAGTGTCAATTTTGGCCTTGTTCTGCATATTGAAAATTCATCCGTAAATTCGCCACATTTTTTCTACCTTGAACAAGTATAACCAGACTTGCTCAGAGATCACAATGGAAGGTGAGACACCCATGCTGTCTAAATCAACCTGTATGATACATGAGATATGTATTCCTTTCCTGAACTGAAAGCCTAACATCCACCTAACAGAGAAGCACTGAATATCCTCATTAGAAAATTATGACAATAAGGACTTGAATTTCATCTCAAATAAACTCTGAATTATAACATGTATAGCATTTTCCTAATAAGCCAAAAACCACAGTTTACTTTTTAAAAAATCACTTCTTGCAGTATTAAGAGGGACATGGGGAACACCTTTGAAGACTTTTGAAAAAGAAAATTGTTTTTATTATGGAAGAACAGGTCATATTAGTTAGATATGGAATTATCCAATAAACTTGCTCTTTAAGAGTTGCCAATTACAATCATTTAAAATGAAAGAATATCAAATTTTTTCTGAAAAATTGCCACAAACATGTAAGAGGCACAAAGTTCACCTGAAAAATATGCGTTTTAAGGGCATTACCTAGCCTACCCAGCTCTTCGGTCCTGTTTAATGGGCTAACGTTTAGTCAAAACTAAAGCAAGAAGAGATATCCTACCACAAATCCAAGGTTATAAGCATATACCCAGAGATGCATCAATTAGGGGAAGACACAGACAAAGACTCAGATATTCTGATTTCTGAGGCTGGCACTTGACCCCTAAAACTCACATATGTGACCTCTAAACCAAGGACCACAGTGTTGAATTCTGAAGGCCTTCCCTACATTATTGTCACTTCCATCACTATGAGTCTCACTTTCTGTGATAGTTAATTTTGTGTGTCAACTTGTCTGGGCGATAGCATGCCCAGATACCTGGTTAAATATTACTTCTGGAGGGGTATCAGGACAAGATTAGCATCTGAATTGGTGAACTGAGTAAAACAGACAGATGGTCCTCCCCAGTATGGGAGGGGGTGCATCATCCCATCTCTTGAAGGCCTGAATAGAACAAAGAGGCAAAGGAAAGTGGAATTCTCCCTCTGCCTGACTGCTTGAGTAGAGACATCAATCTTCTCCTTCCCTTGAACTGGGACTTGTATCATTGGCACTCTGAAGCTGGAGACCAGCTCCAGCTGGGTTCAGGGTACCCCAAAGGTAGAGACGGCGTCGGCGATTGGGGGGAAGAAGGAAGAGGGAAAGAGAGAGAGAAAGAAAGAGACTGGACACCGGTCTAGTGCAGAAGCGATGTGTGCTTTATTGGGAATTACAACTAGTCTTTTATACACAGAGTCAGATGTGGAAGGGGCGTCCCCCACCCACCAGAAACCTTAATCCATGAAAACTTAATCAATGATTGCTTTAAACCTTTTCATATGATAATCTTAAAATCCCATAACAAAGGATAACCTAATCCGTGACTGACATATTCTATAAACCTTTTTCATCCTATACTGATTGATTTATGCCAAGTTAAACAGTTCTATAGAAGCTTAAGTATTTACTTTACAAACGAAAGTGACCCATCCCAGAATGTTTGGAATGTGGCCCAGTCCAAAGTTCACAGTGGGCTACCTGCAAGTAATCCAGCCACATTCTTTCAATAGAATGGCTGTCTTCTAAAACTATATTCTACACAATTTACACCTTATTCAACTTCAGTGAATCCTGAGATCACAACCCAGAAGCCTGTGACCAATACTAAGGCTCTTAGATGTGACCCAAGTTTGAATTGCAAGTTGTTTGAAAGCCGAAACTGCAATTTGTGGAAGAATGGGAGCAATGAGCTTCTAAAGTGAGCTTGTGTTCGTCTCGGTCTCAGAGTTTTTATGTTTGAGCTTATAGGAGCTTAATCTGGTTAGTGCTGAGTAGAAAGGGGGAGGAAATGGGGTCAATAGCTCCCAAACGCATCCTAGTGGTCTCAGGGTCAACAACCCTTCCTGATCCCTAAAGCTCAGTGTGCCTCTGTGGCCAGCTCCCAACACTCTGATTCTCTGGCCTTCAAACTTAGACTTACATCATCATTCCCCCAATTCTCAGCCCTTTGGTCTTAAACTAGAACTCACACCATCAATTCTGCTGGTCCTCAGGCATCTAAGCTTGGATCAAAGCTATACCACTGCTTTCCTGAGTCTCCAGCTTGCAAATGGCAGATCACAGGATGTCTCAGCCTCCAAAACCGTTTAAGCCAGTTCCATACACAGAGAGGTAGATGATAGGTAGGTAGGTAGGTAGGTAGGTAGGTAGTTAGGTAGGTAGATAGATAGATAGATAGATAGATAGATAGATAGATAGATAGATAGATAGATAAATAGATACATATATATAGAAAGACATCTCCTACCGGTTCTAACACATCTTCCCAAAGTAGAATCAAAGGCACTATATTTCCCAGACTGCCTTGCTGCTCAGTTACAGGCAAGTGACCGATCAGATCCACATGAGACGTGGACGCAAAAGGGAATCATGCAAGGCAGTGGCTGAGCCCAAGCAGATGAATTCTGGAGCAAGTGTGGTGGTGAAGGTGCGGCTCTTCTGGGACAGCCCCGGACATGATTAGTGCCAGGTGAGGGGGAGGTGGCATCACGGGTATTTTTGCTAGAACAGCTCCACACTGTGGCTCTGGGTGGTTCCTAGTCACGTGGTTCCTGGATGGGTTGTTCTCAGCTGTGCAGCTTCCAGTCTGGTGATCTGGCCCTCCCAGAGATTTTGTAAGGTATGAAGCATTCTTTAATAAGCCTCGTTTTGCTTAAATTGGCTATTGTAGACTCTGTTGCTTGTAACAAAGAGGCACGACTGACAGAAATGACAACTTAACTGGTCAAAGTTAGAGCCAATAAATACAGAGAATGGGATCTGGGATGGTGATCATTTCAGGGGCACACGGAGGATCCCTTTGCCCCTAGATACCATCATAAGCACATGCTCCTAGAGTTTGAGACAAGCCCTCAAATGAGAAACCTCTTGTCACCCAGGCTGGAATACAGTGGCACACTCACAGCCACCCCAGTGTCGACCTGCTGGGCTCCGGTGATCCTTCCGCCTCAGCCTTCCAAGTAGCAGGAATTACAGGAGCACACTACCGTGCCTGGCTAATTATTTATTTATTTATTGTAGAAATGAGGTCTCGCCAAGTTGCTCGGGCTGGTCTTGAACCCGTGGGTTCAGGCAATACACTCACCTCAGCCTCCCAATGTGCTAGGTGACAGGCTGAGACACCAAGCCCAGCAGAAACCTCTATTTCTATAGTCAAGAACAAGGATTAGATTGCAGATATTTCTGGTAGAAATGGCACACTGACTTACTTGATCACATGAGACATTTTTTTTCCACAAGACATTTTTTAAAGTAATGTGATCTTTTTCTTTAAAGCAAGTTTGAGATGGGGTGGCAGGAAAAAGTGGGAAGCAACTGAATGAAGGATAAGCAGAAAGGAAAGGCAAAAGGAACCAGAGAGAAGACAGGAGCAAGCACCAGAGACTTCATCTACTTCTCAATTTGCCCTAAAATGTGGAAGAAAAGCCTGAACAATAATTGTCAAAATATCAGTACAGTTATCTCTTGGTATCTGCAGGGGATTGGTTCCAGGACCTCCCTTGGATACCAAAATCCACCCATGTACCAAGATCTAGTCTGTAAAGGTGTCATATTTGCATATAATCCATGCACATTCTCTTGTATACATTAAATTATCTCTATATTACTTATAACACCCAATACAATGTAAGTGCTCTGTCAATAGTTGTTATACCGTGTTGCTCTAATTATCATACTATAGTGTCTTTTATCTGTATTACTTTTGTACAAATAGGTGTTTTACTGTATTTGTAGTCTTCTTATTGTTGTTTTTCACAGGTTTTTTTCCTGATTATTTTCCATCCCTCCATTGGTTGAATCTGCAGATGTGGGGCCCACAGATACAGTGGACCAACTACAGTTGATACTTGTAGAATTATGAGCGATGCATTTCCTTCGTATTTATATTTTTCTTTATTTCCAACTACTTCATAATGCACATACGTTTTATAAAGAATTTTATAAGTAGTTTTTAAATAAGTTGGTCTGGGTCTCACGGCACTCAAAGCAATTGACTGCTAGCTATTTAGCTATTTAGAAGAAACTTAGAGTCACCTAGCCTAACTTCCCACAGACTGGAGAATTCCCAACAGTTCAGAGTCCCAGGACTGTCGGCTCTACCCCGCACAACCCTGCCCCTCTGGGTCAGTTGCTAGGACCCCCTCCTTCCACATTAGCAGTTTTTATTTTTTCCAAACACAGGAGCCAGAGAGTTCCACTGTCTTTCCTCCTCCCAAATCAAAGCCTGCTCTCAAATCCTCTATTCATATAAGTGCATTAAGTACTAGTAAATACTATCTGTCCAGGGGTTATTTATGAAACACATTAAAGTGACAAAATAATACAACTCTAAAGTCCATGTTGAATATCACACTGGAGCAAGGGAGAATTCCTCTGAAATCACACCATGGAGTGCTTCTCCTTTCATTAAAACTCACTTTGCCCAACTGCCTAAAGATTAAAAATTGAGAGTGAAGTTGTAAATTCTAGAAGGGCTGTCTCTCTTGTTCACTTGTGGTCCCAGCATCTCACACATTGCCAAGCGTATAGTAGAACTTCAGTAAATATCTGCTGAGTGAATTAATGGATATCAACATCCAACCATCATTGGAAATGTTCTTCAGGTCTGATGTGAGCTTCCAAAGTCCCCCTGCACTGGGTTACAAGCCTCCCAAGAAGGAAAGAGCTGCAATAGGGAAAAACTCATGTAAATCTATGCTCTAAACTGACACCATTGACAAAAGAAAGAAAAGGTTAGAAAGTTCTCCTCAAACATTGGGATTTATTTACACAGTCAATAAGCATACATGAAAGCCTTCTTCGAGGCAGGCACGGTGAGAGAGACTGAGGGTACTGGGATGAGTTATATACGGCCCGTACTCTCCAGAAACTCACAATCTACTACACAACACAGACACATTAACAGATAAGTGTATGTGTCAAAATTAAGTGGTACGCCCCCTCCCCCATTCCATGGAAAGGGTATTTTGAAACTATAGGAAATCTAATTAAACCTGTTACCAACTGACCTAGGCTTAACGGCATTTGTGGCCACCGTGGTGGAATACTGCTTAACAGTGATGGAAGGTTTTATTGTGCTGCAACAGGCTTAGACAAATCACAAGAGAAGAAATAGACTTTCCTCAAATAAACCCCCATTGTGTTGCCTCCCTTAGTAAGGTGAGCTTGGCTTTCATTTAAAGGGATGGAGAGATCACATGGAAATCACAGCATCCACCTCCATCTTTCCTTTCAAAATTAGAGCCCACCACCACCCCAACTGGCGGCAATGGTGAAAATTGGTACAACTCCATCAGCATCCAGCCAAAGCAAGAGACAGTCGATCTTATAAAGTGCGGGAGTGAATGGCTGGCGCTTCCTGTGGGGACAGGCGGGGTTTCCTGTGAAAGGGAACGGGGCAAAGGAAGAGAAAACAGGTCAGAAGACAGGGAGCGGCCCATGGGACAGCCTCCTTTCAAAGGCTTGCATTTGTAACACCATTCCCGGGCGTGGACATGAGAACAAGCAAACGAGGCACGGATATCATATCCATTCAGGCCATCTTGTTCTGTTCTTTTTTTTTTTTTTGAGTTGCAGTCTCATGCTGTTGCCCAGGCTGGAATGCAGTGGCACCCTCACAGTCAGCCCAGCGTCGACCTGCTGGGCTCTGGCGATCCTTCTGCCTGGGCCTTCCAAGTAGCCGGAACTACAGGTGCGTGCTACCACGTCCGGCTAATTTTTTTGTTTGTTTATTGAAGAGACAAGGTCTTGCCAAGTTGCCCAGGCTGGTCTCAACCCATGGGCTCAGGCAATCCACTTGCCTTGGCCTCCCAAAGTGCTGGGATGACAGACTGAGCCACCGAGCCCAGACTGTTCTGTTCTTTTGATAGCTACACAACCCCTCCAAAAAAGAATTATATCCTTCCATTGTGATAAGGTGTGTGGCCTGAAAAAGGCTAGAAAAACTCTAGGGAGACATAGAAACTGTCACAGAGCCTGAGCTGGAGAATAACCATTTCTTAACCTTCAATCTCTACCTCTGCACAGTGCCAAGTCACCACTGATTAGCAACACTTGTCTAGAAGAGCCCGTATTTAGCAGGCAGTGGTTCATACCTGTAATCCCAATACTTTGGGAGGCCATGGTGGGAGGATTGCTTGTGCCTAGGAGTTTGAGACTAGCCTGGACAAAACAGTGAGAATTTATTTCTACACACAACAACAAAAATTACCTGGACATGGTGTTGCACGCTTGGGGTTACAGCTACTTGGAAGGCTGAGGCAGGAGGACTGCTATAGTGCAGGAGTTTGAGGCTGTGGTGAGCTGTGGTAGTGCCACTGTCCTCCAGCCTGGATGATAGTGAGACCCTGACCAAAAAAAAAGGCAATAAGACTAAATTCCTAGGTAATCCTTCATGCATTAATAACAAGGGTTAAAAGGATCAAAAAACAAAAACAAGGATCCTTCCTACACCTGGATTATAAAAAATATTGGGATAGTTTTGTATGTGTCACCACGATGGAGATGCAAATAATAATAACTGCCATTTATTGAGTGCCTACTATATGCCTGGCGCTACGTGAACATTATTTAAGATGATCCTTCCAGTAGCCCGATAAATTTAATGTCCTTATCCCCAGTCACCAGATGACAAAACTGAGGCTCAAAATTGAAAGCTCTTTGTCCAAGGTCTCCACGCTGCCACTTATATCTAGGTCAGTCTTCCTCTAGAGTCCTTATTCTTTTCGTTATGCCACAGTGCTCCTAAGTATGCAGACTTTGGAGGACGCTGAGCAGAAGCTGTCTGAGGGCTCAAGGAAGACCTCCTGGAGGAGGTTTCTCCTGACCTGGGTCCCAAAGGATGAGTAGGAATGATTCAAAGAAGGGGCTTGTACAGCAAAGTCACATCTGGAGATCTGTTTGTCTTCCAATGAAAGAAAACATTTCCACATCCTCACCAAGAAGACAATCTAAGCAAAAGCCTGATGTGAGTGGGAGCCCAGCACGGGCTGAGAAGGCTGAGGCCGCTGGTATTGTTAGAGCATAAACGTGAAGCAGGCAGGAAGGAAGGAAGGGCAGAGGAGGCAGAGAGATCTGGAGAGGCCGGTTCGTGCTGGGCTTTGCGCTGCTGTGTTAGGAAGTTTGAACTTTCTCCTATAGACAGCGTGGAGCCATTGGAAGAGTTTAGAAAGGGGAGTGACGTGGTTAGATCAGTGTTTTAAACACATCGTTGCCGCAGGCCTATGAAGGGTGGGTTTAACGGGGACGAGATCAGAAGCAGCGATAAGTCAGGAAACAGTGACAATGGTAAGTTGAAAAGTAACAAAGACCCAAATGAGGGTGTTTATAATAGGAATGGAGATGAGGGGACACATTCAAAAATTAATTAGAAAGAAAAACTGGCAGGTCCAGGTGGTGGTTTAGAAATGGGGTCAGGAAGTGGGGAGCTTGTCACCAGAAACAGAGCTGGTTTAAAGAGATGATGAGTCCGGTTTTGAAGATGGGGCTGAGGTGCCTGTGAGATCTTGAGAAAGACGTCTAGGAGGTCGATGAATATACAAGTCTGGGGCTCCCCACGGAAGCTGCCGGCATCTAGGTGGTAACTGAAGCCTGGGTAGGGCTGAGCTCTTCCAGGATGAAAGACCGTGGGCCAAGGACAGGACCCGAGAGAACCCAAACACCAAGAAGGTGGGCAGAAGACGGGGAGTTCCTGAAAGAGACAGTTACTAAAGAGAATGCACAGGAAAAATCAGAAGGCTGGAGAGTTCTAAAAGCCAGCACATAACATGCACAGGAGGTGAGAGTCATCGATAGTATCAGATGCAGAAGAAAGTAATAGAAAGCTCAGTTCAAAAAAGAAATTCTTTGGCTATGACCATTAGGGAGACACTTGTGACATCAAAAGAGCCATGTCAGCCGGAGTTTGAAAAGGGGGATTTAGAGGTTAAGGGAGAGTTAGGGGCACTTTGGTGTTTTTAGATGGGAAAGAACTGTTTATAGACTGAAAGGAAGGAACTGTCAGGAGAGAGAAAGATCAAGGTTATTAGCCAAGGTGAGGGAGTGATGAGGGGTGGGTTGAATCATCAGTGTGACAGGAGCTGTAGTCAAAAGCACAGGAAAGGCAGCTGGCCCTGAGCACAGAGCAGAAATAATTCTGAGACTGCCAAAAGTCACAAAAGTAGAGCTGCAGGTACATTGGGAAAGGTAATAGGAAGATTAAAATATATTGAGGAAAATGGCTTTTGCCCTCAGTTTTTCTTGAAGTGGGAAGAATTCCTAAGAAGTTTGTAGTGATGTTAGCCCACGCAAATGTGTGGTTATCTCAAGCAATAGTTAGGAAATGGAACAAGACAGGAAGAGATGGAAGAGAACACTGACTTGTTTCAGAATGGGGGTTTATGAGGAGGGGTGGAAGCCCTGGCACTAACTAGTTTTAAGGGTTTGATATAAAAGTTTTGATGCGGAAATGTTTTTTTTCTTTAAAAGACAAGCAGATCTTCAGATCTGTTTGCAAAGCTATGAAAAAGCCTGGAAGATACTTTCAGTGGGGGATAAGAAGAGAATAAGTCTAACTTCTTCTTAGACTTATTCTTCAAACCCTTTTATATCAAACCCTTAAATCCAGTTAGTGCCAGGGCTCCCGCCCTTGCTCTTTAGAATAAGTCTAAGAAGCTCAAGCCAGGTGTAGTGGCTCACACCTGTAATCTCAACACTTTGGAAGGCTGAGGCAGAAGAATTGCTTGAGCCCGGGGGTTCAAGACCAGCTTAGACAACATGGCGAGACCTAACTTCTACAAAAAAAGAAAAAAAATAGCCAGGTGTAGTTGTGCACATGTGTAGTCCAGCTACTCAGAAAACTGAAGCAGAAGGATTACCCGAGCCTAGGAGGTCAAGGCTTCGGTGAGCCGTGATCATGCCACTGCACTCCAGCCTGGGTGACAGAGTGGGACTCTGACTCAAAAATAAAATTAAATTAAATTTAAAAAGGAGGGGGGTCAATGTGGGGCAGTTCTGAGAGGTAACAAAATTCATTTTAACAGGATTCCAGCTCAAGAAGATGTCATCCTAAATTCCCAATGTGATTTTAGTCCTGGAGAAAGATAAGATTCTAAGAAACACCCGATCCTCAAATAAGTCCTGCTTAATTATGCTTATCAGAAGCTGCTAGCTTTGGGTTGCCCTATAACAAAGTATTAAACTGAAATAACTGGTTGGATTCCAGCCAGTTCAATGTCATAGGAATTTCCCTCCTCCCTGGCATCTTTAGGGTTCCTTTGCTTGCTCGTTTTCCATTTGGAGTGCTCTTAGGAGCCAGATTAGTCAATGCACTATGCCTTACCCTTCTCTTCATCTCTCTCATCTAGAGATCTGTTTGTCTTCCAATGAAAGAAAACATTTCTCTGGGCTCGGTGGCTCAGCCTGTAATCCCACGCCTTTGGGAGGCTGAGGTGAGTGGATTGCCTGAGCCCGCGGGTTCGAGACCCGCCTGGGCAGCGAGACCTCATCTCTACAATAAATCAAAAAATCAGCCGGGCGTGGTAGCGCATGCCTGTAATTCCGGCTACTCAGAAGGCTGAGGCGGAAGGATCGCCAGAGCCCAGCAGGTGGAGGCTGCGGTGGCTGGGAGCAGCCACTGCACTCCAGTCTGGGCGACAGAGTGAGACTCCAACTCAAAAAAAAAAAAAGGAAAAGAAAACATTTCCACATTAACACTTTTATATCAAACCCTTAAATTCAGATAGTGCCAGGGCTCCCGCCCCTCTTCTTTGATCTCAGTGCACAATGCATGCCTCTCTGCTTCCCTGTGCCTCGAAACCCCACCTTCGAAAGGAGCTCCCTCTACCCACTAGCCTTGTCGAAAGCTCACCCTAGCTGGGCACAGTGGCTCAAGCCTGTCATCCCAGCACTTTGGGAGGCGGAGGCGAGAGGATTGCCTGAGCTCAGGGGTTCGAGACCAGCCCGGACAACATGGAGAGACCTCGTCTCTACAATAAATCAAAAAATTAGTTGGGCATGGTGGCACATGTCTGTGGTTCCAGTTACTTGGAAGGCTGAGGTGGAAGGATGCTGGAGCCCAGCAGGACGAGGCAGGACGAGGCTGCAGTGGCCGTGAACGTGCCTCTGCACTCCAACCTGGGCGACAGAGTAAGACTCCAACTCAGAAAAAATAAAAAATAAAACTCACCTTCCTCAACATCATCGATTCCCTTTATAGCCCTCTGGAATGAGGAGTGCACACTTTCCCATGGCCCAGACACCACGACTGGAATAGTCTCCCAGTTTTCCGTGGCCATGTTGCAAGCCCCTGCCCTTGGGTCTCCATGCTATCCGGCTCTGCCGCTCTCTGATTCTCTGATATTCATGTCCTGACCTCCCAGGAAACCCCACGACATTCATCAGACTTGGCAACTGAATCACTCGCTTCTTTCCCACCTTAAGCCCTACCATCAACCTGGGGGCCACCCTCCCAGCACCCTGGCCTCACTGTCCCAAGGTCAACTGCCCGCACTGTAACTGATCAACTTCAAAAATTTTAGCCTCTTGGACTCTAGGAGCTGCTGCAAAAACATCCCATCCTTGCAGCTCTCTTGCTCTCTTGTTTCCTACTCTCAGCGTCACAGAGCGCCCAGGCCCTTGAAGCCTTTTCTCCAAGGCTGTTCACACTCCTTGGCTTCATCTCCTCCCTCGTCTAGACAAGACCCTAAGTGGCAGAACATCAGCCGCCTCTCGCCATCACCCTCGACTCCCTGGTTCTACCCTTGTGCTGTGCTCCTTGATTAAGCTCCCAGGACCCCAACCACCCACACCCCCCAAGACTGCAGGACGTGCTAGAGAAAAATCACAGCTGGGAGACTTGCCATTCCCAATTTCCCAATATAGAGTTTCCCTTCTCAGCTAAAGCCTCAGATCTTCTAAGATATCCTGTCATGTCCCTGAGTCAGCTTGCTTTCCCCAGTCTCTGAAGTAAAGAGTTCAACTTTTTCTTTTTTCCGAGACAGGGTCTCACTCTATTGCCCCGGCTGGAGTGCAGCGGTGAAATCATGGCTCACTATGGCCTCAAATTCCTGGACTCAAGTGACCTTCCTGCCATGGTCTCCCAAAGTCAATCACACTGGGATTACAGGTGTGAGCCACCATCCCTAGCCTGATTCCAATTTTAATACTCTCCTCAAACTCTCTCACTAACAATATCTTCACTCTGAATAAGGTATCTTGCCTCTTATTTCACATACACACAAAAGGATGCTCAGGTATTATCTCCCTCATCTTCCCAAATGTTTCTGTACCTGTTGTTTCTTCTCCAGGCTGTGTTCCGAGGTGCATCCATTCAGCCGCCTCTGCCTTAGACACCATCCCCATAACATTTATCCCCCCTCCTCTTCTGCACCTTCCCTCTCCTATCCTTCCCTCCAATTTTAGCTGTAATTGCACTCAAGCCTCTCCTCTCTTTACCAAAAAAAGGTGACAGGGACTCAAGATGCCATACAATATCCTACTTCTAGGTGGTTGTCCTCATAGTCACACTGTGCAATAAACACTTTCCATTCATTTTTTTTAATTAAAGTAATGTGTAAACATAGCCTCTGAAGCTATACTACAATACTTATACTACTATAGGACTACAAATTCTGTAAATATTTTCCCGTAATCCCCATTTTTCTGATTAACTTATGTATATTCTATTCCATTTTTAGCTTTTCATATTTAGACATTATCTTTTTTCCCTCTACTATGGACGATAAGGATTCAGCTCTCCCTACTCACCCCTCACCATCCCCTACTAGGCATACAAACATTATTTTTTCTCCTCCCTTCATCCACCCCCTAGTGCTATATCATAATCGGTGGTTGTTATTCAATATTCAACTAGGCATGGTGGTGCGTGCCTGTGTCCCAGCTTCTTATGGGGCTCAAGCAGGAGGATCGCTTGAACCCAGGAGTTTGAGGTTGTAGTGAGCTTTGATGGTGCCACTGCACTCCAACCTGGGTGACAGGGTGAGACCTTGTCCCAATAAATAAATAAATAAATGTCATATGGGCCAGGCTCAGTGGCTCAGCCTGTAATCCCAGCACTTTGGGAGGCCAACGCAAACAGATTGCCTGAGCCCGTGGGTTCAAGACCCACCTGGGCAACTTGGTGAGACCTCATCTCTACAATAAAATCAAAAAATTAGCCGGGCGTGGTAGCGCGCGCCTGTAGTTCCAGTTCCTTGGAAGACTGAGGCGGAAGGATTGCCAGAACTCAGCAGGTCGAGGCTGTGGTGGCCGGGAGTGTGCCACTGCACTCCAGTCTGGGCGACAGAGTGAGACTCCAACTCAAAAAAAAAAAAATGTCATGGATATGTCGATATAGATTTCATACATTTAGAGCACTGTGATTGTGTCTGTTTTTCCTTAAACATATTTTGTTTTCACACAATTACCTCTTTTGTCTTTCTCTACTCTAATTCGGTCCCCTACTTTCCAAAAGAACAGTAAAACTCTTCTCAATACAGTGAAACACAGGAAGAAATCCACCACTTATTATTTGTCTCTCATATAATCCCTCCATCGTCTGTTCCATATGGAAGGATTAGTGTCTCGGCCAGCTGCCCAGCTGTCGTCTGGGGCTTCCCTTCATCATCATCTTGCTAATTTTTCTTCACTTCCTTTCATTTCAGAGACCCTGATTCCTAGATCCTAAGCTTTTCTAGTTCTTGGTTTTCACTCTCATTTTGGTGGGGTACATCCTATAGTAGCTTTCTGAAAAGAAGTGAAAGGAAGGCTCTCTGTTTGAGACCTTGCAATTCTGTCTTCACTCTCGACCAGGCATTTGGTTAGGACTGAGGCTCTCGGTTGAAAATTATTTCTCTCAGAGTGTTGATGATATGGCTGCACCATCTTCAAATTGTTGAGAAGTCCTGTCTTAGCCTGACTCCTGGTCCCTTGTATATAGTCTGTTCTTCTCTGGTAGCTTTTGGAAACTTCTATGTTTTTCCTTAGGGTCCTGATATTTCACAACGATGTGCTCTGCATGAGAGTTGTTTTTCACCTATTATATTAGGCACTCACTGGAAACCCAGGTCTTCAGAAGACGTAAATATGTTGTTTCCATTTCTTTAATAATTAACTACATCTTTTTTCTATTTCTTCTCTTTCTGGAGCTCCTAGTAGTCAGATGCTTGAACTTCTGAACTTATTCTCTCATTCTCCCATCTTTTCTATCACTTCTATTCTTCAGTTCTGCTTTCTGAGAGATTTCCTCAACATTTCTTAGTGGCTTTTAAAATCTCTATGATCATATTTTAATTACACTGTCTCTACTCCTTTCTTCTACTCACTTGTCTGTCAGGGTCCCCATCTTACACATTATAATCTTGCTTCAGATATTGGTGATTGTTGGCTTCTTTTCATGCCTAATGAGTAGGCACTAAATGTTTAGTAGAGTTTCTTCATGCATGGACAGAGCTTATTGCCTCGTGAGCTTCTCCAGAGTTAGAGGGAAGCTCCATCCATCTGTCAGGCCTTGTGTCTGGGCAGGCAAGCTCCTCACCCAGCTGCCCCTGTTGAGTGACTCGGCGGCAGGAGAGGCCAAGGGAATCTCACTGTTCAGTGTGCAAAGTGTCACTCAGCACCCTCTTGCCAGCACATTATCTGAGTGCCAGCATTAATCTCCAGGGATGGGGAGTGGGCAGTAAGTAAAAGAGCAGTTGCCTGGTTGCCAGAAGATGGGAGAGAGAAGAGGGGTATCTAACAGTTCCTTACACACATTTTTTTTTGAGACAGAGTCTCACTCTGTCACCCAGGTTGGAGTACAGTGGCATGATCACGGCTCACTGCAGTCTCAAACTCCTGAGCTCAAGCAATCCTCCTGCCTCAATCTCCCAAGTAGCTGGGACTACAGACACATGCCTCCACACCAGGATAATTTTTTTTTTTTTGTAAAGATGGAATCTTGCAATGTTGCCCAGACTGGTCTTAAACTCAAGCAATCCACCTGCTCGGCCTTCCCAAATGCTAGGATTACACCCCCGGCCCTTATGTACATTTTCTAGCAGCTTATCTCTGCTTTTTGCCCTTTTAACTCCATTTTCAGAGGTACCTGGTAACTCTGATTCCTGAGCCTTTAAGGATTTGCACAACAAGGATAGGCTTGTTCCTTATTGATTTTACCCCCTATGCGACCCCTGCAGAGAACCGGGTGTTAGTTTTCTCTGAAGGAGAAGGAAGGAGTGGGGAAGAGAGAGAAGGAAGAAGGGAAGGAAGAAGGAGAGAGGGAGGGAGGAAGGAAACGCTTATTGAGCATCTATTATGCACCAGTGTCTTTCTGCGGTGGGTTCTTCACATAAAGCAACTTCGAAATCTCAACAAGTCTCTGAGGTGGGCACTGGTACCATCACTCACATTGTCCATTTGAGGAAACACTGCACAGAGATATTTTGGACAAGATAACTTGTCCAAGGCCGTACATCTAGAAGATGCCTTCATTCAAACTCAGGGCTCCTTGACTCCCAAGACCCACGCATTTCCCCAATAGAGATATGCATGTGCCTGGGGCTACCAGCCACCTCTGAAGTCACAGAGGGTGGGCACCCTCTGCTCTCCCTTCATGTAAGGTCAGTCCCGCTTCTGGTTTTGCTCTGGAGGCCCTTGCATCTTTCAGGTCGCCCAAGTTTTGTGAGCCCTCTTGGGCAGTGGGTAGAGTATTTTATATTCTCACTGGAAGGGGACCAAGGTGCTGTGTTCTCAGCTGCTTGGGCTGAGATCTGAAGCTCAGACCCAGCCACTGACGTCACTCGGCGTGTCCTCCGCTTCCACCAGGCCGTTTATGCTGGCACAGCCCGAGAGCGAGGCTGGTGGGAAGAGGATCAGCCCAAACACAATTAATAAGAGGCAGCTGGTCTTTAAAAGCCTTCCTGACAATGTAAAGAAACTAAGTCAGATGTTTTTGGAAACGATGCTTGAGCGAATGGGTCCAGCACCTAGTCTCTTGCTAGTGCCACTCTGCCCACTTCCTCCCCCACACACTTGCATGCAGGTTTCCTGTGGCTCTTTTTAGTACAAATGGACGACAACCTGAGTGGCTAGGGTCAGACGCTGACCCTTGTGAGTTAGAGTCCCAGGACAGAATTGCTGCACCCAGAGCAGGACACTTAGGCAAGCACCTTCTGGGGTTCGCTCAACAAGCGCCAATGGTGGCTAGTTTGCTGCACTCTGGTCCCATCCTGTAGGGCAGAGTTGCCAAAATGTTTGAGTGAACAAGGAGAAAGTGGACGCAGAAGGTGGACAGGGATTAGCCCCTTTATAAAAGCAGCACTGGATCCCATGGTCAAGGTGTGCATTAGAGAGACAAACAGTAACCTTCAGAGACTAGAAAAAACTAAGCTAAACTTAGACCGTGCAACTACTACATGCTAGGTGATGTGTTAGAATCTTTCATGGGCTTTGATTTCCACACTTAATCAAGCTCCGCTCAAGATGTCTTCATCTCAAGGTATTCCAAATCCTTCCCAACAGCAAGGCAAAGTTCTTGCCTCCTCCGTGAAGCCTTCCCTGGCCAACCCCTCCCACAGAGGCCTCTGGGACCTTTTAGCATTTTCTGTCCACCCATTCACCCTTAATCATATGGTTTTGGTTGAGGACAATCTGTCATTTACATTGGCCTGTAATTCCAAAGAAGGCCTCATAAAATAAATTTATTTTTTACGTCAATGACAGAGGAAACTCTCACCATGAAGAACTAACATTCTCTCTCTTTTCTGACAATGAGATCTTTGTAACATATCATGTTTCTTTCTTTGCCTACCAAGAAACTCCAAGCACAGGGAGGGTTTAATTCAGGTTAGGAATTCAGGGATGGACTCTCCTCTGTAAGGAATTGTCTTTTAAGCTGAGACCCAAAATCTGAAAAAGGATTCACCAGATGAATTTTGGAGGTAACATTTTTCCATTTTGAAACAGCAGTATGTGCTAAGGTCCTGAGATGAAAAAGAACCAAATGTCCGATGTGATTGGAATATGCTGAGTCAAGAAAACAGCGGTACCAACGAGCCTGCAAAGTGCATTTCAGACCCTCTGAGAGAGGGAGCCAGCTCTCACAGAACCTATGGGCCATGGAGAGAAGTCTAGATTTGAGTTCAAGTGCACTGGGAAGCACTTGAGGAGTCTTATGAGTAGGCATGACGTGGGACAATTTACCTTTTTTTTTTTTTTTTTTTTTTTTTTAGTTGGAGTCTCACTCTGTTGCCCAGACTGGAGTGTAGTGGCACACTCACAGCCACCACTGGTAACCCCAGCATTGACCTGCTGGGCTCCGGCGAACCTTCCACCTCTACTTCCAAGTAGCTGGAACTACAGGCGTGCGCTACCACACCCAGCTAATTTTTGGTTTATTGTAGAGACAAGGTCTTGCGAAGGTGCCCGGGCTGGTCTTGAACCCACAGCCTCAGGCAATCTACTCGCTTCGGTCTCCCAAAGTGCTGTGATTACAGGCTGAGCCACTGAGCCCGGTCCAATTTACCTTTCAAGATGATTTCTCTAGCAGGTCTATGGCAAACACATTGGAGAGACAAAAACAGAACGGGAAGATCAATCAAGAAACTATTGTGAGTTGCTAGGTAAAGATGGTGGCGACCTGACCTGGATACATTAAGGGCGTCAAGGAAGGTTGAGGGCGTGGAGCCATATTTTGGAGACAGAATCAGCAGAATACTTGCATTGCATAAAGTACCATAAGGAACAACTTTGGAGCTGGGCAGAACTGAGGTTGAGAACTGGCTCTGTCACTAAACAGAGCTGGGTGAGCTGGAATGTGCTACTTAACCTTTCCAAGCCAAGGACCCCTCATCGGTACAACGGGACTGATGACATCTACCTCGAAGGCCCAAATCGAGTACAAAAGCAGATAGCGTGTTGGAAGAGATTCAACACACAGAAGACACTCTATACATTGAGGACCCGCAGATGTATATAGCCCAGGATCAGGGACCAGAGGGCAGCTGAGACCTGTCCTCTTAGAAGGAAAGCAAGGCAGAGCCACCTTGTGAGCTCAGAAAGCACCTTTGCTTGTCACCTTTCCTCTCAAAGTTCCTTTTCTTAGAAACTCTACTATAGGTCGGACTCCGTGGCTCAGCCTGTAATCCCAGCACTTTGGGAGGCTGAGGCGAGTGGACTGCCTGAGGCTGCGGGTTCAAGACCCATCCGGACAACTTGGTGAGACCTCTTCTCTACAATAAATCAAAAAAAAATTAGCCGGGCATGGTAGTGTGCACCTGTAGTCCCAGCTACTTGGAAGGCTGAGGAGGAAGGATCGCCTGAGCCCAGAGGGTCAAGGCTGCAGTGGCCAGGAGTGTGCCACTGCACTCCAGCCTGGGCAACAAAAAAATAAAGAAAGAAAGAAACTCCACTATAAAAACTTACATTTTCAGACCCAATAAGAAGAAAGGTTCTGATCCCCCATAGAGCACTGGGGGGGGAAGGGGCAGAATAGCTTACTGATGTGGGAGTTGGAAGCAAAATAAGCCACGTAATGCCCACTGGGCAGTGTCCTCTTTCTACCAGACCCCTCCTACTTCTGTCTCTGTGTCTCTGTCTCTGTCTCTGTCTCTCTCTCTCTCTCTCTCTCTCTGACTCCCTCTCTCCGTCTCCCTCTCGCTGTCTCTCATTTCCCCTTCTTTTCTTTCTCTCTTTTTCCTCCTATACCCTCCTCTTTTCCTCCCTTCTCCTTTGCAGTGTTGGCCTCTAGAGACCTCCTGTCCCCATCGCTGGGACTCAGGACCAAGAAAACCTACCTCTGTCTTTCTCTACCTCTCTTTCCTCATCAAGTTCACAACCAAGGTCAGTAACTTCTCTGAGGAGAAGAGAGCCTCTGACCTCTTTCCCCGCAACCATCTCTTCTGTCTGTCTGTCTTTCTGTCTGTTCTTTGCTGGAAACCTAAGAAGCTCAATTTCACCAGCTTTCCCAGCAACCTTCCCACCGGCTTAGGGCCATGTGCTGTAGGAGACAGCGGCTTCAGCACGGCAGACTAGAGTGGTTGCATAATGCCCAGCCAAGTTCCCAGAAGCCCCACAAAGCCAGGCTTCCAAAATAGCCCCAGTGAATGAGCCCAAATAATACGTGAAATCATATCGGACCTGCCATGCCAGAAGCCTCACACAGAACAGGGAGGGACACTCACCAAACCAGGCTGCGGACACTTGATATCCTCTCACCACCACGGGCAGATTAGAAAGGGATTAAGATTAAGTGGGGAGACTGGGGGGGGCAACTGTAATGCACGAGGCTGGAGTGTGATGGCAAAAGGACTGCAGTCTGTAAAGGCCAAGCCCTATGACCAGAGCCCCGCAGTAAGCACATTGAACCCTTAGCGGTGGCCCAGAGCTGTGTGGTATTTTAGCTGTATTATTCTCATTCGTGCTCCACAACCCTACCACACAGCATCTATCATCACTCTATGCAGGTGGAGGGACACACCAAGGCTCAGAGTTGCTCAAAATCCACCCAGTCCCCACAGCTGGGAAGTGCTACACTAGGATAGGACCATCATTTCTTCCCAAAGACTCAGCTCTGGGCCACCTGTGGATACCAGCTGTCATTAAGTCAGATGTCTCACATGCAGGCTGGTCCAGAGTGCTGGATTCTAGAAGGTGGTACTCCAGAGAGATGTACTTCCACGAAGAAGGTCTTTGGATTTGTCTCTGTTTCAAGGTCTCCGTGGCACTGATTTTTTTTTTAATGTTCTTTATTTTAATAGCTGTAGGGGTCCAAATGGTTTTTGGTTACAAGGCTGCTCTATATAGGTGAAGAAGTCTGGGTTTTAAATGCACCCATCATCCCCATTAGTGCACCTTGTTCCCAGTGGGAAATTGGTCATCCATCCCCATCTTCTGATCCCCCTTCCAGTGTCCATTATACCCTCCTCTGTGCCTCTGCATACCCTTAGCTTAGCTACCACTTACAAGTGAGAACATGCAGTGTTTGGTTTTCTGTTTCTGCATTACTCCACTTAGGATAATGCTCTCCGATTTCATCCAAGTTGCTAAGACATTATTTTGTTCTTTCTTATGGTCAGATAGTATTCCATGGACACAGATATGTATATCCACTGCTGGTCATCCATTGATCAGCTGATGGGCATTTAGGTTGACTTTGCAACTTTGCGACTGTGAATTGCATAACAATGATTTTAACATCACACAATTCTAATCCCAAACCTAATTCAACAACTCAGAGAGCAGGGAAAACAAAGAAGAAACTATGAGTACGGTGGAGCCCCTGGGAGCTACAGAAGGAAACCCTACATGGGACAGCCAGGTGTTCCACCAGCAGAGGGCACTTCTCTGGCCCCCGCGTGGACTCCAAATCTGGCTTTTCACACTGCAGTTATCCCTTCCCTGGCAGGCCCCTTTCCAGTGCAGCCTCCCTTCTACATCTACCAAGAAAACGGAGGCTCTGGGAAAGGATCTGCCCTGGGGTCCCAGGCCCATGCCCACAGCCTACCTACATTCTCCTATTCCTCCCCTGGCTTTCTTGTGTCAGTCTCAGTGGGATGGATGCCCCTTCCCGCATCCAGGCAGGGCCAGCAAAAATGCCCCCCCGAGCCTTGACTCCATGTGCCCTCTAGCTTTGAATTCCGCCTGACCCTCTCAGTCCCTAATCTTTTCCATGTTTTATCCAAAGGCACCAGTTAGCATCGCAAGTGTCCACTGACAGATGAATGGACAAACAAAATGCAGTCTATACACACAGTGGAATATTACTTAGCTTTAAAAAGGAAGGAAATTCCAGCACAATAGGGCCCGAATGAACCTTGAGGACATTATGCTATGTAAAATAAGCCAGTCACCAGAAGACAAATACAGTGCGATTCCATTTGTATGAGGTGCCTACAGAAGTCAAAGTCACAGAGACAGAAAGTAGAATGGGGGCTGCCAGGGGCTGGGGGCAGAGGAAGGATTGGGAGCTCGTGTCTAAGGGATGTAGAGTCTCAGTTTGGGAAGATAAAAAAGTTCCGAAGATGAATGATGGTGGTGGTTACACAACAATGTGAATGTTCTTCCTGCCACGTGCATGAAGAAATGGTTGAAATGGTAAATTCTACATTATGTATACTCAACCACAATTTCTTACTTTAAAAAAACTTCGTGTAAAAATAAAAATAATTTCAAAAAAAGTCATCTAAAAGCCTCTCTCCAAGAATTTTCAAACTTCACTAGATGCTGCTCCTAGGGGCTGCCCAAAGCACTGTCACAGTCTTTTTTACTTAAAATACATATTAGGTGAATGTTTGTCTTTCCCAACAGAATATTGAGACTGCAGGTATAATCTCTTTCACTTTTGAGTCCTCGGTGCCTGGTTCAGTGCCTGTCACAGAATGGGCGCACCACACAAGTGCCTTCCTTTCAACGCCTGATCCCTTCATCCTGTCCCTCTCGCCTTCTCTCTTTCTATTGTTCCATTATCAAGTTCCTCAAAATGTCAACCTACACACAGGGCCCTGCTTCTTCACCTCCGCTCCGCCTACCCTTGGGCAAACATCTCACTCAGATAGTGTTTTAGTAATTACTCCTCCTCACAAGCCTCTGCTCAGTGACTGCTCCTCTGGAATCTTCCACGATCACCCAGTTGTGTTGCGATATGTTCTTCATGTTCCCATAACCCCCTGGGTCACCTACATGGCGTGATACTCCATACCAATTATACTCTATGCCAATTACCAAGGTAGGTGACGCTCCGCCAACTGTGAGATTCTTGAAAGCCAGAAGGGCATCCCACATATTCCTGAGTTCCAGTACCCAGCAAAGCCTTTGGCACACAGTACATACTTGGTAAATGTTTGTTAAGTGAATTATTGAGCCCCAAGCACTTAGTTCCTATCCCTGTTCCCACTCATCACTTATCTCTTGTGAACATCGGTTTTAGAAAGATAAATAAGCAGAGGGAAAGGGTAGCATGTGATTGAAGGAGGAAGGAAGGAACAAAGAAATGGAGGAAGGAAGAAAAACGGAGAGGGAGGGAAAGGGGGGAAAGAAGGAAAAATGCAGGGTGGGGGGGCTGTCGACAGAGTTAGCCCCTTGAAGTTTTGCTTCAGTTGACTGTAACACAAACCCTTCCAGTGCCAGCTCGTGCCTCCTGGGGTGTCTCACTCTGGCAGTTTGATCCCATCTTTATTTATTTATTTATTTATTTTTATTTTTATTTTAATTTTTTTTGAGTTGGAGTCTCACTCTGTTGCCCAGACTGGAGTGCAGTGGCCGCTCCCGGCCATCGCAACCTCGACCTGCTGGGTCCCAGCGATCCTTCCGCCTCAGCCTTCCAAGTAGCCAGAACTACAGGCGCACGCTACCACGCCCAGCTCATTTTTAATTTATTGTAGAGATGAGGTCTCGCCAAGTTGCCCAGGCGGGTCTCGAACCCGCGGGCTCAGACAATCCACTCACCTCAGCCTCCCAAAGTGCTGGGATTATAGACTGAGCCACCGAGCCCGGCTCCAATCTTTATTTTACGGGGCAAATACCTCCCCACTTTCCTTACTAGGCAATCGAGGACAGATCTGGTTGCACAAGGACTCATCCGCACTCAAGAATCATCTTCACCTGTGTTTAACTATCCTATTAAATCCAGGCACTCAGCCATCCTTTCACATAGTGGTGAGGGCTGTGAGCCACCATGCATTTTGTGGCGCTTGCAGCAGCTCAAACCAACATCTGTACAGTGTTTAGTTTCGTTCAGGGCTTTGTTTTGTTTTCTTTTTGTTTTATTTTGTTTTGTTTGCTTTTGTCTTTGAGGAGGTTGGGGGGAGGAGGAGTCCTTTTTGGCATGTTTTTATGGAAGGGATAGAAGAGGGGGAAACTGGGTAGATGCCGAGTGATCAGAGCGTCCCAGAGGATACTGACCATCAGGGGAAATTACCTTCCTGGTGACTCAGAAACAGGAAGTGGTAACCCAGAGGCAAAGCACGTAGGGGAGGCATGCACATATGTGATGACATCGCGTCCTATTTTTATGAGTGTGGTGGTATAGGAGTGGGGAAGGAGGGGAAAAAAAACAATCAAAGGGACAGGACAGGGGGTCTCCTGCGTGTCTCTGCTCACATCCCACAGCCCCAGACCCCATTCCTGCACTTGTGGGGACAGCACTTACGACAGCCTTCCTCTCTTTCAGCCTCAGGCTCTGGTGGAGAAGAGAGACCCTAGCAGAGCTCGTTTGGAGCCATTCGGTCCAAGGACAGGAGCTAGAAGAACAAGCAGATACCCTGAGCCCTGCGGAAGCTAACATGCTGGAGAGGGAATTATCTGAACAGTCATCAGAAGGAACCAGTATCCTAAACCCCCAAACTCCTCACCCGCTCTAGAGCACAGGTCTGGTCCCCCACCACTTCCGTTTCACCACTGAGGGGCAGTTGGAGGTGCCGCAGTGAGCAGTCAGCAGCCAGGTGCAGAGGGAAGATAGAGAGACCCCAAAAAATGTGCACTGGAGAATCTGGGAAATCACCAGAATGTCTGGCAGGTTTGAGGGGAGAATGGGGAACAGGCGACAGAGCTATGTCTTCTGTGACTACAGGACCAGGATAAAACTGAGGGCTAGAAAGCCCTTCAGGGTCTTCCCTTCCCAAAGTGGAAACCTGAACCAGGTGAATATGCCCTTTTCTGCAAGTATAGATGCAGCCCCACCTCTGGGTCTTTGCCAGGGTCTCTCCACATTGCCCCCTCCTCCAGGACAATGAGCTCCTCTGTCCCAAGAACTCTGGCTCTTTTTAGAAGTTGCTCTGTTTGTATTTTCTTTTCTTTTTTCTTTTTCTTTTTTTTTTTTTGAGTTGGAGTCTCACTCTGTCACCCAGGCTGAAGGGCAGTGGCACGCTCATGGCCACCACAGCCTTGACCTGCTGGGCTTAGGCGATCCTTCCACCTCAGCCTTCCAAGTAGCTGGAACTACAGGCACACGCCACCACGCCTGGCTAATTTTTTGATTGATTGTAGGTAGAGACGAGGTCTCTCCAAGCTGCCCGAGCTGGCCTTGAACACGTGGACTCAGGCCATCCACTCGCCTCGGCCTCCCAAAGTGCTGGGATTACAGGCTGAGCCACCGAGCCTGGCCTGTTTGTATTTTCTTATCCCCTGCCCCCGGGGAGCTCACAGGTGGCACAGCCTTAGCAGAACATGTGGCCACCCACCCACGTGTGGCATCATCTCCCTGTCTGCCCTCTCCATGGGAACTCGGGATGAACCATGCGGGCCCCGGTGAATTTTTGTGAAATTGATCAACTCAGAGAGCAGAGCACATCAAGTCCACTTGCAGATTCCGAGGAGTCCGGTCCCTGTTTGTCCACATTTGTCTTTCTCCATTGAGAAAACCAAACCACCTCAACACTTACTCAGCCTTCTGAGTGAGCAAACCCATATCTTAAGACCGACAATCTGCAACTAACACAACCAGCAACTGTTGGGTCCCTGGGAACATTTTTTTCCCCTCCCCACAGAAACTAAGTTTATACTCTAAATGGCTGTCTGACCCATGTGCCTCAAAAGTCCCTGTAGCGGGAACTCAAAAAGGAAGTCATAGCCAAAGGCTTATCTTTGGAAGGAATTGGAATGAAGTTTGTCCTAGTCTTGGGGTACGACACTGTCTCCCCGTGGTAGCATCACACTGTCCCCAGCTCTCCAGGTCCCTCCCACCACCTCACCCCACTCCCGTGCCTTGATTCACCCATTCCTTACTCCAGCAGAGTTGAGGTGAAGGGAGGACTGGAGGAAAGAGCCCTCATCCAGTCTGAGCGATGAAAGGGGCTCAAAGGGAAAGCACGAGAAGGAAAGGGAAGCGACTTTGTGGGTGCAATGGGAAGTGTTTCCCAAGTGTCATTGAATTTGGTTCTCACACTAACGCTACCAAGTGTCATCAGTGCTGATTTTTAGGTTGGAGGAATGTGAGTGTGGGTGCAGGAAAGAGAGTGAAGTTGAAACTTGCCCTGGAGCTCACCACGAGTCATCAGCAGAGGCAAGGTTTGGCCCCAGGCCCCAGGTGCTCTTCCTGTTGCCTCGGAACACAAAAGAGCTACAGGAATGAGATGATGTTTCCAGTGCCCTGGAGTATCATCCTCAACAGGACTCTCTCTCTCTCTCTGCTCCTGTCACAGATCCTGAAATTGTACCATCATATAGTCACTCCCAGGGGCTTTGAAACAGTTCTAGAGTTTTCAGTCAATCCAGCAACACAATTAGGCTTCTGCTGCCTGACCAAAAAAGAAAAAAAATTCTAAAGTCATAGAGCCTAAAAGTATATAGTGGTTGCCTAGGGCTGGGGATTAGGTAGACTAGGGAGTGACTGCTAACGGTATGCATTTCCTTTTCGAATGGTGAACACATTCTACACTTAGATTGTGGTGATGGCTGCACAGCTCTGTGAATATACCAAATCCCATGGAATCATATATTTCAAATGGGTGAATTTGTTGTAATGTGCATTATATCTCAATAAAAATGTTTTTAAAAGATAAGACCTGTTCTTGAAGAGTTTAACATTTAATTACAGTGAGAAGACACATGCAGAGAAAAACAAGATATGCCAAATAGCAAAAGGCACCAAAGGAACTCAGAAAGAAGAATCGCCTCTAACTAGAGTGTCAGGGAAGGTAAGATGGGTTATATTTGATAGATAAAAGGGAAAAATCCATTATTTCCTGGTTGAAGTAGTATGAACATGAGTGCAGGAGACGGTGTGAATGTATGCCAAGGAAATAGTGAGCCAACTAATGAAACCCTGTTTGACATCAGACAGAAAGATGGCTTACAATTCTGTATCAGCTAGCTATTGCTGTGTAACGAACACCCCAGAACTTAGTGGCTTAGGACAATGACAACCATGCATTTGTTCACAATTATGCAATCTATACTGGGCTCTGGAGAATGGCTTCTCTCCACACCACAATCAGCTCATAGCTCCCCAGGGCTGAAGAACCCAGGATGGCCTCATTCATGGTCTAACACTCAGCCAAGATGATTGCAACTAGTTAGAAGTTGGGAGTCCCACTCCCTCTCCTCATGGCTTTTCATGCACCAGGGTCTCTCTCTCCTCAAGAACTCGCATCCTCAAAGTAGCTGGCCCAGACTTTCCTTCGTGGCATCTCAAGACAGCAAAAGAGCAAAAGCAAGAGCTGATGTCTCTTACAACCTAGGCCCAGAACTTGCACCATATCACTTCCACCATGTTTTATCCATCCAAGCAAGTCATAGGTCAACCAGATTCAGCGAGGGAGGGTTCTACACAGGTGTGAACTAAGGAAGCACGATTCACTGTGTATCTACCACAAATGCCAAAGAGTCAATCCTACACCTGCCTTGGAAGAGTGTATTGTTCAACGCCTGACTGGCTTGAAAGCTATTGGGAGGAGAAACATGTCTAGGAATGTAGGATGGGGAGCTAAACATAGAGGACACTGAATTCAAGGTAAGGAGTTCAGATTTCATTCAAGAATTCGTCATTTGTGTAAAAATCCCAGGAAGAGGTGATGTTTTAAGCCTTTATCAGCCAACATCTTAGTAGAAGTTGATCATGTGCACCAGTAAGGCAGAATAGATCCCTGGGTCCATCTATGAATCTATACCGGCCATTCTCCAGAGCCCGGTATAGATTGCGTAATTGTGAACAAATGCATGGTTGTCAGATAAGCTGCAATCAGACACCACCACCTCCTTATAGAGGAGTGGAGGACAGAAGCAGGACACACATCCAGATGGTAAGATCAGACTCTGCTCTTTATCAATGCGATCTCTCTCTCTCTCTCTCTGCAATTCTCATACCTGTCTAGCCTCAAGATACTGCTTGCCTCTCCAGATCAGTGGACTGTAAAATACTGAAGCTGGAATCACAGTTCAGGGAGTGAGATAAAGTGGATAAAGTGGAACGAAGACAGCCAGGAGACAAACCCAACTTCAGACTGTGATGTGGCAACTAACAGCAGAGAGAAAACTGGAAAGCGCTGGTCCAATGCAACCAATTACCAAAATAACTGCTGTTCCTTTTCTGACTCTATCTTTTCTCATTCCACTCCTCCAAAATCCAGCACAACCAGAAACCTGGGCCTGCTGTGACCCCACCATTCTCCTAAAGGTCTACCTCACCTACAGAGGACTACCTACTGTCCCAGAGGATAAAGCAAAGCCACAAAATGTTGCCAATAGCTCCTAAAAAACTATATCAAGAGCATGACTCACCCTGGGCATTTTCACCAGTAGGCAATCAATTTTTCTCTTCCAAAAACTTTGAGTGCAATCTGCAGTGATTTCCTCAACATAAAGCAATTCCTGGGAATAGGTAAGATGACTGTGGGTTGGTTAGAGAAGACATATATGTGTATCATGGACCCTAGTAGAGTACAGTGGGCCTCTCATCTAGTGAGAGGTTGCTCCCGGGGCATTATTGCTAGATCGGGAGTGTCCCATCCAAATAGAAGGTTGGCAGACCTCAGCATGTCCTGGCCAAGTATGTCCTCCACTCCTCCCACCATTTCCCAGCCCAGGGCTTCCTTCCACTCGCTGGCATCCCTCACCCCAAATCTTCACCCACCCCTTATGATGTCCATAGCTTCCCACCAGAACAACCCCATTTCTGTATTCTAGCCCTCACCACAAACAGGTCTCCTACATCCCTAAATTATCCTTTCATTCCCAGTATTAAAATTGATTTTTAAGCCGAGCTCAGTGGCTCAGCCTATAATCCCACGCTTTGGGAGGCTGAGGTGAGTGGATTGCCTGAGTCCATGGATTCGAGACCCGCCTGGGCAACTTGGCGAGACCTCATCTCTACAATAAATCAAAAAAATTAGCCGAGTGTGGTAGCGCATGCCTGTAGTTCTGGCTACTTGGAAGGCTGAGGCGGAAGGATCACCGGAGCCCAGCAGGCCGAGGTTGCAGTGGCCGGAAGCAGCCACTGCACTCCAGTCTGGGTGACAGAGTGAGACTCCAACTCAAAAAAAAAAAAATTAATTTTCATAAGCTCAGGAGACCTGATGTACAGCGTGGTGACTACAGTTAACACTGTTGTTGACTTGAAATTTGCAAAGGGAGTAGATCTCAAGTGTTCTCAACACAAAAAACAAGGGTGGAGGAGCAACAAGGTAAGGAGATGGATGTGTTCGTTAACTTGCTTATGGCCATCATGTCATTGTGTACACATATATCACAACATCATATTGTATACCTTACATATGCTATAACTTTATTTGTCAATGACACAGCTAGAAAGAAAAAGAGAATAATTAAAATTCTAATTTGCAGATCAGTGTGATTTCAACTAACTATGAGTGTGAATGAATATATGTTTGATAACACAAATAAATGAATGTGTCCTGATGGTGTTTTAGGTAGAATGGAGAACAGAGAAAGGAGATGTTTGAAAGCTTGCAATGGGTCAGATTCTCTAGATGTGTGTCTTATCTAAAGAAGAGTTGAAACAGGGAGAGAAAGAAAAGAGGAAAAGGCAAAGACTCTACTTAAGCTCTGGCATGTCACTCTTCCCCATTCCTCCAAAAGTCATCTCAACATAAACATCAGCCACCAGCCTCTGAGACCCTCTGTGCACACAGAATCACTGCCACGCAACAAAGAACGAGAGCCACGTGCCACACACACAAACAAGTCCTACATCACATTCCTACTGTAAACCATTGGGAAATACCCAGAGGTGAGGATTATTTCCAGCAGAAATCACTCCTGACGTCACCCACCAAGTCTGACAACTGAAACTTTCCATTGAGACAATGGCAGCTAACTTAGGCCTGGTTGGGGGGAGTTGGGGGTGGCATGAAATGCCAGCGGTTTCAAAAGAAAGGGGAAAGAAAGAAAAGAAAAGAAACACTCACACTTGACAAGCAGCACCATCTAGGGGATTTATAAGGTAAAACTTTTCTTCAGGCAAATAATAAAGCTAGGCGTGCTCTCCAACAGAGCTAAAAACGTTACCCTCTGCCTTGGATTACACGACCAGGAGCCTAGATCTGAGAAGTCTGAGATCCCCCTGGGACCCAGTGGGCCCGGGGGACTAAGAGTTGTCCCTAGCCATCTGGTACTGGCCCTTGGGTGATTAGGGCAGGGGAATCATGGCCTGGAGTATGCCAGCCCGAAAAAGAAGACAGTCAAGGAGTGGGCTCTGGATGGGCTGGTCTGTGCAAGAAAGGTGAGCTCAAAGGCAAATCCTTCACTATCTCTAGGAATAAGCTAGCTCTGAGAGGGGCAGTCCCTCCAGTGTCAACAAGACTCCACATGTCAAAGCATCAGAAACACACGGTTAATATGGTCACCCAGAGCATTTAGTGGCAGAGGACAGGTAGAATTCAGGATCTCAATCCAGTTCTCTTTTCACTAAGGTTTGCTGCAGCCCCTCCAACCCAGTCCATGTCTAATCTATGCCCTACTCCATCTTTCAAGCTCAAAGTGTTCTCTCCAACTCAAAAAAAAAAAAAGGAACTCATTCATCTGCATCTGAGAGACTTCTTTCTCTAGCTTATACTTTAATTTTTTCCCTTAGGACTATTCTTTTCTAACAATAGTATCATTTTATGCAGGTGATACACTTCTATCCCGCTATACCCAGCTGGGGCTCACACCCCAGATTGCTAGGCTTTATTCACTTTTAGGACTCAGCTAATTAGCACACAGTGAGGCCAAGCACTTGAAATTGGCAGGCGTCAGCACTCAGTGTTCCCTCTGGGGCTGGAAAAGGTTTCTTGCTACCAGGAGGTCCTGTTCACAGAGGTTTAGCCAGGCCTTTCCCATCACAGTTCAAGCTAAGGGTTAGCATTGGGCTATCATATCTATAACAAGATTATTTTTCCACAAGGAACAAGCCCATGCTCCAGGGGAAAGGACTCTGAGATCCAGACATACAGACAGGCATTATCTAGAAGGTGCAGAGTCACAGGACTCTGCCACCCAAACAGATGAGGCACCGGGTCTCAGCCCTTTAGGAGGGAAACCGGCAAGAATGAGACACACACGGCAGTAGCCGCCAGGTAGCCAGGATGAGAACTCAAGGGGGAGTTCCTTGTGCAGGTAGAAATCCCCAGCAACCAGTACCCTGCCTGAGCAGGGACTCAGAGAACATGGAATAAACAACATCAACCAAAAAAAAAAATGACAGAAATATATTGGGAATGTGGCAAAGTCTTTGGCTGTTGAACTTGGAAGAAATGCCCTGTTACAAGGCCAAGTTCATACATCGTACATCAAGGTACTGAGGACGCTTTGGGAAATAACAAGACAGAGGTCTATGGCTATAACGGCAAAAAGAATAACTCAATACTATGTCCTCACTGGTGTGTTGGGGGTGGTGATTTGGGTCTGGAAGTAGGGCAACAGTCACAGAGCTGAGGTGGTGTAGACTACTCCTTCCTTGAGTCAAAATTGGTCTGAAAACAGGTGCAGAAGCTGAGCCTGCAGGGAGAGATGAGTCCGTGGCCTGCCCTGAAGAAACACCATCACAGGGGAAATGGGGAAAGATGAGGGTTGGGTTAGGGTTGAATTAGGGTTAGGGCAGAATTAGGATTAGGGTTGGAGAAGGAAGGCAGCTGGTGTGGTAAGAAAAAAAAAGCTAAAAGTTTATGTTTCGGAAAGCATCAGACTAGAATCATCTTCAGGCTTGCGTGTTCTGGAGCATGTTGGCCATCCCAAAACCACCTTTTCCTTGTCCTCATGCCTTATAGAAAGAAGAGGCAACTCTCTCCTTCCTTCCCAATTCTCAAACCTATATCATCCTCCTCACTGTGGGAAGAACATTGGGTTTCAATTAATCAACACGAGTTTGTGAGCCCACAGTGACCATGACACTGTACTTGTATGCCACAGCTTAGTTCGGTGTGATCGGAGGGGCGCTGTGTAAGTCACCCTAACCCCTCCCACCAATACACATCAACACACAGGCACACAGGCAGGCACATACCCACACACACACCTGCCCTAGGTCTGGGTCATTCCTTCATACTAAAGCACTTAAAGTGGAGTTAAAATGCAAAATTGCATTTGAAAAAGGTCACAGTAAGTCAGACTTTGCACCAAGAAGTATTTTATCAGAGGATAAATGTAAAGGATTACACCCCCACTTCCCATCTGTCCACATATGTGTGATTTTAGCTGTCTGAATGCCCTGGTTATCTGCATTAAGCAACTGGAATCCTCTTCAACCTGTACTAGAAACAAGGCTGCTTCCTGTCCCAGAGCAGAACAAGGTAGCGATCTCCTGGGGCATGAGCCTATCTCCAAAGGGAAAAGAAGATATTAAAGGTTAAAAGGGAGAATTGCTTAGCAGGGTCCTCTTTTCCCTCCAAAGGTCCCAAGTGAAGTGGGACAGGGCCTGGAAGCCCCAAGCAGCAAGCTAGTCATGGCGGGATCTACTCTGCAAGCCACTTTGTTCAAATTCCTTACATTCTCTGCTTAATTCCCTTTTGTTCTCTATGCATAAAAAGCACTGTTTCTTCATAGTCTCAGCTGATCTCAGCTATGAGAAGAGAGACTCAAAGGTGGAGAAGCAAACTCTTGAGGTTGGAGGCTCTACCCAAAGATGACTGATAAAATTTAAGGGGACTTTCTCTTTTCCATGTTCAAGTCCTGGAGACCTACTGCATTTTGTCCTATTAGAGAAGGTGTCATTCTTGCAGAGCTGACTGGGAGATGTGGGTCACAGGACTACTAGATTCTTTGCAGCCCAGTGGTTCACCATCAGGGAAGGAAGGAGGAGGAAGGTGGTAGATGCACTAGGCAGTGGGTGTCTCCTCCTTGGGCTTCATCAGGAAGACGAGGGTCCACGAGGGCACTGGGTCCCCAACCAAAGGAGCCCTGGAAGGAAAGGAGGGAGATTGGTGGCACCCTAAGACCCATTTCACCTTCTTTGACAGTTTCTCAAGGACGGACCACAACTTGCTGCTAAGTTCAGAACCCAACAGTTGATTAGAAAGTCCAGTCTGGGTGAATTTCTTCCCAATAAATAAATACTTTTTAAATGTTTTTAAAAATTTAAGCGTATCACCAAAGTCAAAGAAAATTCATACAAATTATTCAGTAAGCTAAAAACATAAAGCCTCTTCTTTGAAATCCGAGGAAACTGCTCAGCCTTGCCCTACTTTCCGGGCTAGCCAGTCTGTACTGACTAGGAAAATGTCTGGGTTATCATCTGTGGCGAGGATACAATCAGAGCACATTCTGCCCTAGATGCAACTGCAAAG
This sequence comes from Cephalopachus bancanus, assembly GCA_027257055.1. Taxonomy (NCBI): domain Eukaryota; kingdom Metazoa; phylum Chordata; class Mammalia; order Primates; family Tarsiidae; genus Cephalopachus; species Cephalopachus bancanus. The sequence continues at coordinate 1,331,825 of JAPVLO010000120.1, read as the reverse complement.
TGGCTGAAGCAACAAATGAAGGAACACCAAGGAACAGGTCCCTAACTGGTGTGATATCAAGACTCCAAGAAAGAACAATGGTGCAGATTTCGAAATGAGACCCAAGACTCTTCACGTAGGCCAATCATCCCCCAACTTTGCACATGAAATCCTCTGGCGATTTTTGTTAAATGTTGATGCCTGGTTCCTGCTTCCAGACTTTCCAATTTAATTGATTCATCCGGGGGTATGATCTGTGTGACTTTTATACTCTTCCTGGGTGGGTGGATTTGTTTCCTGTGTCTGCTGCAACAAACGACCACACACTGGGTAGCTTAAGATAGAAATGTAGGCCAGGCTCGGTGACTCAACCTGTAATCCCAGCACTTTGGGAGGCTGAGGCAAGTGGACTGCCTGAGCCTGCGGGTTCAAGACCAGCCTGGGCAACTGGGTGAGACCTCCTCTCTACAATAAATCAAAAAAATTAGCCGGGCATGGCAGCACATGCCTGTAGTTCTAGCTACTTGGAGGCTGAGGTAGAAGGCTCGCTGGAGCCCAGCAGGTCGACACTGGGGTGGCTGTGAGTGTGCATGCCACTGCATGCCAGCCTGAGCAACAGAGTGAGACTCCAACTCAAAAAAAAAAAAAAGAAGAAGAAGAAGAAGAAGAAGAAGAAATGTATTCTCTCAGTTCTGGAGGCCAGAAGTTCAAAATCAGTATCCCTAAGCTGAAATGACCATGTTGGAGATCTGAGCTCCCTCTGCAGGCCCTTCAGGAGAATCTTTTTCTTGACTCTCCTGGCTTCTGGTGACTGCTAGTTTTCCTTGATTTGTGGCTGCGTCACTCCAATCATTGCCTCTGTCTCCCCATTTCCATCTGGGCTGTGCGTGTAACTAACTTAATCACATCTGCAAAGACCCTTTTCCCAAAGAAGGCCACACGTGTAGGTTCCAGGAATTTGGACCTGATGGGTTTGGAGGCCGTGTTGTTCTACTGTGCAGCAAAATTTGGAGGCTACTGCCGTCGGTGGTTATCCCCCGTGAGGTCTCTATCGGCCCTAGTACACCTGCCCTCAGCTCCCTCTCACCTCGTGCACTCCAGGTATACTCCCTGGAATACACTCAGAGTACTGAATCTCTGTTTCCCCTAGCACAGGGACTCAGAATCCCAAGTACAGACGCCTCTCTGTCTCACTCCGGGTTCCCCAACACACCATGTAGCCCACATCTGATACGCCATCCCTCCAGCCCCATCAAAATAAATCTCCAACATCTGTGCTTCAAAAAGAGCCTTGATTATAGATATTAAATATCTGATAACTATAAAGGCAGGTAGAAAAGCAGTTTGGGGAAGTATTTGGATACGTTTGACAGGGTAATACTCATTGAGAATCTAGTCATTTTGTCAGTTTAGAAACATATTGGCCAGGCTCAGTGGCTCAGCCTGTAATCCCAGCACTTTGGGAGGCCGAGACAAGTGGATTGCCTGAGCCCATGGGTTTGAGACCCACCTGGGCAACGTGGCGAGACCTCGTCTCTACAATAAATCAAAAATTAGCCAGGCGTGGTAGCGCACGCCTGTAGTTTCGGCTACTTGGAAGGCTGAGGCGGAAGGATGGACGGAGCCCAGCAGGTCGAGGCTACAGTGGCCAGGAGCGTGCAAGTGTACTCCAGTCTGGGCAGCAGTATGGGGAAACTCTGGGTGGGGGGGTTGGGATTGGCAGTTGAGGGAAACTGCCAGGGGAGGGAGGGGCACTCCTCATCAACATGGGTGCCTACGTAATGAACATGTGTAGACCTAACCCTGAATTATATCCCACATCTTTAAAATTTTTTTTAAAATTTTTAAAAGACATATACTGTTCATAAATTAGTTTTCTCATAAAATAATCATTCTGGGGGGATCCAATTTCCGATGTGAAGATGGAGGGTGAAAAGGTGAAGACATTTTTTATTACTTAGGAAAAATGTTTTAAAACTTTTAAAACAGAGATAAATTTATATTGTGGAGTTTTTTTTATAGCCTTCATTTCTTTAAATCCTCTCCCTCACCCCACCCCCAGTTTTCTCAGGGTTATACAGATGCTTAAGTCCCCAGAACGACCCTGAAATGAACAGGGTCCATTGCGGCATTGCTACCTTTGCCCATCAAGGTCCCAGGTGTGACATTATACCTCCTAACCACCCTCAGTGATGCCATACTGCATTAGAAAAAAAAAGAGCAAATATTTATCAGGTGCTAGGCACTGAGCTAGATGTTTTATACCCACTGTAAAGGAGCGGAAACTGAGGTCTGAAGATTTTCTCCGTCCTGCCCAAGGTGGCACAGAGCCAGATTATTCCAAGCCCTTCCATTCCAGGGCCCGTGTTTGAGTGCCTCCCAGTGAAAAATAAGGAAAATGGGGTTGAACTCCAAACTTACGGGTAGAGACTCTCCAGGTGAGAGGAGAGTCCAGAGAACTCACAAGTGACATCTGAAAAAGGAGAGGCAGGCAGGCAGAGGATACTATTGGCAAAGTCATTTCTGTGGTTTGGGGCACAAAAATAAATGGGACGCCACCATTGCCAAATGCCCAAGGAGGGCCCTATACAAGTGACTTCGGCGATCAGCTCAGTTTACTAAGCTGCAACCCAGGAGTGGGGGGGAAACAAAACCCCATGGGCACCACCTGGGAGCTTTTTCATAAAAACAAATTCCCGGTCCCAACGACAAACCTGCTCGATTCTCTTATCCGTGGGAGGCGCCCGAGCAATTCTGACGTGCAGCCCACGTCCGAAGGTCGGCGGCCTGGGTGGCCTCGCGTTCCCTTCCCCGCGGTTGCCGAAGGTTCTGGGCCGGCCTCCGTGTCCAGGAGCGCGGAGAGACCTCGCCTCGGAGGCCGGACGCAGACCGAGCCGGTGCATGGCACAAGATTCCCAGCAGAGAGCAGTGTTGGCTCAGAGTTTTCCCACGAATCTTTGGCCTTAAGGTTGCCTCCTGACCTAACTGCATTGTCTTAGGCTTTTTTCTTTTTTTCTTTTTAATAACAATTTTTAAAGTACCAAAAATTACCCATAATTCCGTTAGTTGTTGGAATTACCTAAAGTACACTCCAATCCCACCAAGCAAAGTCAGTGACTGTTAACATATGATCTGTATTCTTTTTCACTGTGCATTTACACACACCCACACATATGTGCATGCAAATTTTTCTGTAAATGGGGCACATAAAAAATGTGTTGGTCCAAAGCTCTTATTTTTCACTTAAAAAATATATCATGGGCAACCCCTGGCTCTGGCTTCCCTAACTCTCAATAAGGATTTATCGTTGTCACCACTAGAGGTCTTTCACATATTTCGAAAGATTTACTCTTAGGTACTTCATTTCTTGGTCTTTTTATAGATAATGTATTTTTACTTAATTTCTGTTTGTTGTTAGTAAATATAAATGGCATTGGCTTTTTTTTTTTACCATTGACTTTACACCCAGTAACCCTGTTAAGCCCTTATCAATTCTAATAATTTAACTGTGGAATTATTTGGATTTTTCATGTATGCAGTCATCTCTGACTATTTTGTTTCTGTCTTTTCTGTACATAACTGCACTGGTTAAAAGCTCCAGTACAACACTGAAAAGAAGTACAGGTAGAGGACATTCTGTCTCATTCTTTCTTAGGGAAAGATTTTATGTTTTGGTTTTTACCTTCACACTGTAGGTCTTTTAAAGAATACGCTTTATCCGGTTATGAATATTTCCTTCCACTCCTGCTTGGCTAAGGTTTGTATTATGAATATTGAGTCATAATCAAATTTATTTCTGAGTGTATCAAAATGATCCATTAACTTGATACATTACATTCATCGATATCCTAAAATTATATCAACTCTAGCTGGGCTCAGTGGTTCAGCCTATAATCCCAGCACTTTGGGAGGCTGAGGTGAGTAGATTGCCTGAGCCTGCGGGTTTGAGACCCGCCTGGGCAACTTGGTGAGACCTCATCTCTACAATAAATCAAAAAGTAGCCGGGCCTGGTAGGGCGCGCCTGTAGTTCCAGCTGCTTGGAAGACTGAGATGGAAGGATTGCCGGACCCCAGCAGGTCAAGGCTGCAGTGGCCAGGAGCAGCCACTGCACTCCAACTCAAAAAAAAAAAAAAAATTATACCAACTCTGCTTTCCTTGGGTAAATGCAAGATTCAGTGCTGACTCTCTGTATCCTCTGGGATAGTTTCCATGGCATTGGAGTCACTTATTACTCACATATTTAGGGGAACTCCATTGGAGTCCATGGAGACTGCTGTTTCCTTCGAGAAAAAAATTCTTAACTACTGATTTAGGTCCAGGATAGTACACTGATTAAGAATACAGACCCAAGCCGGGCTCAGTAGTTCAGGCTGTAATCCCGTGCCTTGGAAGGCTGAGGTGAGTGGATTGCCTGAGCCCACGGGTTCGAGACCCGCCTGGGCAAGTTGGTGAGATCTCATCTCTACAATAAATCAAAAAATTAGCCGAGTGTGGTAGCGCGCGCCTGTAGTTCCAGCTACTTGGAAAGCTGAGACGGAAGGATCTCTAGAGCCCAGCGGTCGAGGCTGCGGTAGCCGGGAGCGGCCACTGCACTCCAGTCTGGGCAACAGAGTGAGACTCCAACTCAAGAAAAAAAAAAAAAAAGAACACAGACCTGTTTAAATTTCACTTTTGCCTCCTACTAGCCTTGTAACCTTAAGCAAACTACTTAACCTGTGACTTAGTTTCTCATCAGTAAGTGAGAATAAATAATAAGATTACCTATTTATGGCAAAGAGCAGTGACTCACGACTGTAATCCCAACACTTTGGGAACCCAAAGTGAGAGGATTGATTGAGCCCAGGGGTTCGAGACCAGCCTGGACAACATAGTGAGACTTTGTCTCTACAAAAACTCAAAAAATTAGCCAGGCACGGTGGTGAGCACCTGTAGTCCCAGCTACTTGGGAGGCTGAGGCAGAAGGATCCCCTGAGTCCAGAAGGTTGAGGCTGCACTGAGCACTGATTGTGTCACTGCACTCCAACCTCGGTGACAGAGTAAGACCCCTACTCAAAAGAAAAAGGAATACCTATGTAAATGATCTAACATATCTAAAGCATTTAAAATAGTGCTTGACTCATAGCAAGGGTTCTGCATTGGCTATTATTATCACGGACCTTCTTTAATAATTAATAAAAAGATTCAAGTTTTTAATGTTTTACATTTTTAATTGTGGTTAAATACATACAACATGAAATTTGTCATTCCATCTGTATCATTTTTAAGTGTACAGTTCAGTGGTGTTATGCATATTGACATTGGGCATCCATTGCCACCATCCGTCTCCAGAACACTTTTCATCTTGGAAAACTAAAACCCATTAAACAAGTCCTCATTCTCCCTCCTCACAGCTCCTGGCAACCATCATTTCACTTTTTTGTTCCTGTGAATTTGACTCCTCTAGGTCATCAAAAGACAGTATTTGTCTTTTTAAACAGTTTATTTTACTAAACATCATGTCCACTAGGTTCATCACTGTTGTAGCATGTGTCAAAATTTCCTTCCTTTTTAACATTGAATGATATGGCTTGTGTGTGCATATTACCTTTTGCTTATCTGTTTATCTGTTGATGGACATTTGAGATGCTTCCACGTTTTTCTGGTTTTGTTTTGAGTCAAAGTCTCACTCTGTCGCCCAGGCCGGAGTGCAGTGGCACACTCATGACCACCACAGCCTCGACTTGCTGGACTCAGGTGCTCTTTCCACCTCCGCCTTCCAAGTAGCTGGGGCTACAGGTGCTCATTACCATGCCCTGCTAATTTTTTTATTTATTGTAGAGATCTCACCAGGTTGCCCAGGCTGGTCTCGAACCCCTGGGCTCAGGCAATCTTCCCCCCTCCACCTCTCAAAGTGTTAGGATTACAAGCATAAGCCATGGCACCCGGCTAAGATGCTTCCATATTTTTGCTATTGTGAAAAATGCTACTATGAGCTGGATGTATAAATATCTCTTTGAGACCCTGCTTTCAATCCTTTGGGGTATAAGCCCAGAAATAGAATTGCTGGATCATATAATTCTATTTTTAATTTTTCTAGGAACCACCATACCAATTTCCACAGCAGCTGTCCCATTTTATACTCCCCAAAAAATGCACATGGATTCCAAATTCTCCACATCATCAACAACACTTGTTATTCTGTTTTGTGGTTGTTTTTTTTTTGGTTTTGATGCTAGCCATCCTAATGAGTGTGAAGTGGTATCTCACTGTGTTTTTGATTTGCATTTCCCCAGTAATTAGTGATGTTGAGTGTCTTTTCATGTGCTTATTGGCTACTTGCATACCTTCTTTGAAGAAATGTCTACAAAGGTCCTGTGCACAGTGGCTCACACCTATAATCCCAGCACTTTGGGAGGCTGAGACGAGAGGATTGCGTGAGTCCACGGGTTTGAGACCAGCCTGGGCAACTTGGCGAGACCTCATCTCTACAATAAATTTTTAAAAATTAGCTGGGCATGGTGGCACATACCTGTGGTACCAGCTACTTGGAAAACTGAAGTAGGTCAAGGCTGCGGTGGCCATGAGCGTGCCGCTGCACTCCAGCCTGGGTGACTAGTGAGACTTCAACTCAAAAAAAAAAAAAAAAGTCCTTTGCTCGCTTTTTAATCAGATTGTTTATTTTGTTGTTGTTGAGTTTTAGTAGTTCTCTGTATATTATGGAGATGAATCCCTTATCAAATATGGGATTCGCAAATATGTTCTCTCATGCTATGGTTGTCTTTTTTCTCTGTTGACAGTGTCCCTTTTGATGGACAAAAGTTTTGCACTTTTTGGGGGTCTGGTTTGTTTATTTTCTTTTGTTTCCTGTACATTTGGTGGCATACATTTTCCCTTTATTTTTGAATCAGTTTGGGTATTTGTCTAGAAATCTGACTATTTTATCTACCTCCAAATGTATGATATCCTTCTTCTTATCTTATTAATGTCTGCAGGATACATGACTATGGCCTGATTTTTTTATTCCTAATATTGTTTATTGGCAGCTCCTTTTCTTCATAATCAGTCTTGCTAGAAAGTTTTCAGTTCTACTCATCTTTACACAGAGCATTTTGGCTGAATTGAAGTTCTCTTTTGTATGTTTGTTTTTTTATTTCATTAGGTGCTTCTCTTCTCTCGATTTCTTCTTTTCCATTTTAGAATTCTCCTATGTCCTTTTTCTAGCTTCTTAGCTTATTTATTTTCAACTTTCTTCTTTCCTATTATAAACATTCAGGGCTATGCATTTTCTTCTATGCTCCACAAATTCAAATATGTAGTACAGTATTTTTAAGATAGTTCAGTCTTAAATATTTTCTAGTTTTTATTTTAATGCATTTGTTAACCCATGAGTTTATAAAGTATGCTATTACTGATCAGTTATAAGTAATACAAATAAATAGTAGTGACAGAGAAATACAACCGTGGACTTCACTCAGTACTCTCTGGCTTCAGATTTGAAAGCAAACTACATGGTGAATTCACAGTCTGACTGCACTTATTTAAATCATCAAGACAAATCTAATGAGAGTACCCTTTTTTGAGATTATTATTATCACAAGGGGGAATGCCCTCATGAACAATTTTCAAAGATTTTGAAATGTGAAGAAAAAAAAAAAAGATTGCTAAGTGTCCTATTCAGTTGCCTTTCATTGTCTTTGAACTATTTTAAGTTAAAGAAATGTGATGATACAAATGTTTTCATCCATAGAAATTCAAGTTAGTTAGGTCCAGTTAATTTTTTAATTACCCATTTTAAATTAATTTTAGCACTGTGTGTGTGTGTGTGTGTGTGTGTGTGTGTGTGTGAGAGAGAGAGAGAGAGAGAGAGAGAGAGAGAGAGAGAGACTTTGAATTGTTCTTAGAATAAGTTGAGGGGCAACCCCTTCGAGTCCCCTCCCACTGTGGGAGCTTCTCTGTCCTTTCAATAAATCCTGCTTTCTCAAAAAAAAAAAAAAAAAAAAAGAATAAGTTGTAACTTCCTCCTGGCTCCCTCATTAAGTAATAAGTTAAATGAGAACCTTGCATGTGTTCATTTAAAGAAGTCAGTTACTAAAAGAAATATGTTAAAAATGTTTATCTGAATATTTATTTCTCCATATAGATGTGATGATTTTTGTTCCATCTGTTCTAAAACTATACTATCACATGCAAGTCTGGAATATTGTATACTCCTGACAAACTTAATATTCTAACATTATATGGCAACTCTCTATTTCTCTGAGAATGCTTCTTGACTCAAAGTCTGTTTCCTCTGTAGTAATTGATGGCTTTGTTACTAGGTGCCCACTTTATCTTTTTCCATCCTTTTAGCTTCAAATATTTCAAGTAGTTTCAAGTCCATATGTTTTGGATGTTTTTCTTGGGATAAAAATACATATATAGAAACCAGATAATGAAATTGTGTCTTTATATACATTTTCAAAATCTATCCTTCGACTGTAGCATTTAGTTCATTTGCATGTATTGTAATTGCTGATATAGTTGTATTTATTTTTATAATCTTATTTTGCATTTTCTATGTGTCCTGACCTGCCTTTTGTTTGTTTTGTTTTCATTTTCTTCTTCTGGTCTTCTAATGAAGAATTTTTTCTCTCATTCTAGTTTTCCCCTTCTGTTATTTCTATTCTTTTAGTAGCTATCTGTTATAAGCTATATTGTATCCCGTAAAGAGATATATTAAAGTCCTAACCCTCAGTACTCAGAATGTGACCTTATTTAAATAGGGTCATTACAGATGTGGCTAAGTTAAAGTGAGATCATGTTGGAGTACCTTGGGCCCTTAAACAAATATGACTGGTGTCCTTATAAAAAGACAGAAACACAGAGGAATACCATGTGAAAATGGAGGCAGAAATGGAAGTCATGCATCTACAAGTCAAAGAACACTATGGATTGCCAGCTATTATCAGAAGAGAGGAGAAAGATACAGAACAGTTTCTCCCTCAGAGCTCTACAAAAGAACCAACCCTCCTGACACCTTCGGTTTGGACTTCTAGCTTCCAGAACTATGAGAAAATAAAGTTCTGCTATTTTAAGCCACCCAGTTAGTAGTACTTTGTGATAGCAGCCCTAAGAAACTAATACACTATCCAAAAAATTACAACATGCATACCCAATTTATTAGTCAATAATCATCATTAATGTCCTCCTGAAAACTTAAGAACTATGGAATGTTTTAGCTATGGCTATCTTTCCTCTTAATATACTGTTTTTGTTCTTTTTTGATTTTTTTCAATCCTATGAAACATTATTTTATGATTGTTATATACATTCATGATTTGTTTAGTCTCAGCTACCAATTTACCACCTTCTTTGTTTACTATTCCTTTGTATGTGTGTGTTTGTGTGTGTGTGTGTCTTAAACTTCCTATCTGGGATGATTTTCCTGTGTTTAAAGTGATTAAGATTTGCTGATGAAAAGTTCTTTATTAGTCTAATACCATCTTTCATAGATACACAGTACTAAACTGTCAGGTGTTCATTCTTGGCATGTTAAAGATATTATTCTGCTTTCTTCTGGCTTTCATTGTTTTTGTTGAGAACTCTATTGATACGTCAGCCATTGGTCTAATCACTGTTACTTTTGAGGTAATCTGTTTTTCCTTAGTGTCTACTTTAATGTATTATCTGCATTTTGCATTCTGCAGCCTCCTCTGATATATCTAGGTATGGATTTCTATCTGTATTTTAGGACTGAAATTTGTTGGGACTCTGGAATCTGAGAATTGGTGTCTTTATTATTTCAGGAAAATTGTCAGCCTAGTCTCTTCAAATATTGCCTTGCCTTCATTCTCACACTCCTTAGCTTTGGGAACTTCTGAAATTCGGGTGAGATATGTGTTAGACCACTTGCTCTACCTTGTCTTTCACCGATTCTATCCCTTTATCATTCAGTGTACATCATCAGTAAGTTCTTAAGACACATCTTCCAACTCACTAATTCTCTTTCTAGTGTCCAAGCTCCTGTTAAATATGTCTAATGAGTTTTAACTTGAAATTTTTATTTCCAGAGGTACTATTTGGTTATTTTCCAAATTGGTTTGATTTTTATATCATCCGTTCTCTCCAGGCAAAGACCACCAGGAGCACACTTGTAGTTGAACAAGTTAATTCATTATTCATTGCAGAGAGGGAAAACACACACCATAGGAAAACCTTAGGCATCTCCGTAAGAGGGTGGTAGAAGGATCAGTCATAAAATTTGGACTTTGGCTGGACGATTTGAGGAAGGGTTTAAGAAGCAGGACCTTGCTTCGTGTCGAACAGGATTAGCTCTATGACTGGGAATCAATCAATCTTATCTAGATGAAGGAAAGACTAGACTTAGACTAAAGCTACAATGGCAGTTGTTCAAGATAGGGTGATGTCTGGTCATTTTTGCCACTAATACAATGTTCATATTTTGTCAGACATGACCATGGAGTGGTCTTGTTTTTGCCAAGATCCATAATGGTAACAGGGTGGCCTTGTTGGATGTGAAGTCCTTTATGTTCACCAGAAAAAAACAATGGCCTAGCAGTGAAAGCCAGGTTAACTCTTAGATGCCAGGGATTGATGTCACTTTCTCAATAGTCTCTTGATTTTTAAATGTCCAGTCTTTTCCTTTATATCTATATATATGCACATGAAACACATTTGCTTTATATTCCTAGTCTGATCATTTCAATATCTGAAATTTCTGTGGACCTAACTTCGCCATTTGTTGTTTCCACCGGGCCTAGCTTATGGTGCTTTGTTTGTATGTCTGTGTGCATTTTGATTTTTGCCTTTGGTTTCATATTCCTTGACATTTTATCTGTGTGAATTCTGAGCCTTGAAGGTGGCCTCGTCCAGTGAACACCTGCATTTGCTTCCACCAGGACCCTGAGGGCGCTCCCAATCTATCAGCATGTTTAAATTATCAGCTTGATGTTCAGACCATCCTGATAGTGTGAATCTGGGCTGCAAACCTGTGTGGGATTGCTTGAGTGTTCAGGTCATGTGGTCCTTACTCTGTGCTTTGGCAGGCAAATTCACTTGCTGTATCCTCTTTGCTAACTCACTTTTGCACAGAGAATGTCACTGCATGAGTTCCCAGCTATATGTAGAAAGTCTTCTATTAACTTATCCCCTATGACCCTTAGGCCTTATCTCCTGTCTCTGGTGCTTAAAATGGAAGCTCAAGTTTATAAAGATTTAGCAATGACTTTTGGGTGAAAAAAAAAGAAAAAAGAAAAAGTTGCTTTCTTCAGTGTTGTACTTACCTCTCTGGGTTTCTGCTTGCACTTGTTTGGGTAATTTTGTTTTTGTTTTGCTCCATTTTTTTGTTTGTTTACCTCTGAGAATTCCATATTTTCATCACAGATGACCAATACATTTTTAATTTTTTAAAAAGTACTTTATTCAGCATTATCAAATAAGTTCCCAATGAAAGAGAGAAATTGGTCTCAGAAATGCATAATAAAATCCTCACTTATATCCCCATGTGGGACTAGGCTCCTTTGAAAATAGATTTTAATTCAAGTCCAACATCACTCCACTCTATTTCTTTATTAAGACCTAGGAATGAACTTCACAGCAACTTGGATGCACTTAAAGTCTATAATACTGAGTGATCTATCACAGAAACAAAGCACTGAGTATCACACGTTTTCACTCATAAGTGGACCTTGATCAATTATCATAATACTATAAGAAAAGGTTTGGCAGTAGTGGGAAAGTGCTGGGGGTGGCAGGATTGGCAGTAAAGGTAATCTGCACACCTCATCAACAAGGGTACCTGCATAATGAACATTGGATACCAGACCCTGAATTGCACCCCACATCTTTAAAATTAAAAAACTTTTTTAAAAGAACAAATGAAAAAAATAAGAAAAGAGAACAGATTTCTATTTGCTGTTGGCAGAAAGATAACTAAAATGATCATTTACTGGAAAAAATAAAAAGACCTAGGAATATCTTAGACCTTTAGAGTCAAAAAGACCTTAAGAGCTCAGCCACCATTTTCCTTTATCAGAAGATATAACTGAGACCCAAAGAGGCAGAGTGGGTCATCTCTAAGCAGAGGTCAATGCTCAGGCTCTTTTCTACCATGGGTGAGGAAACAACCCACCCACACATGACAGTCAGGAAATGTAACTTGCAAGTGCTGGGCTCATTTAATTTTACAAACTCCTGAACAAATGTAGGTGTGTGTTTGCTTTTCGTTTTGTTTTTATTTTGGTTAGAAATTGGGCTACTCAGGTCAAAGTAAATGCCAACTGCATTTTTCCTCTCTCTTTCTCAACTTGGGCTCTGCCATAGAAGAGAGACCCACCCAGAAGCTTTGAGGCAGGAGAACGTGGACCTCTCTTAAAGCTTCAGCTGGTCCTTCTGCCTTGAGGACCAGGGTGGGATGCAGGGGCTGAGAACTAAGAGAGCAGAAGAGGGAGAAACTGGAAATTATGGGCTAGTTCAGTAGTTAACTCAATCTAAAAAAAACCACAGGGACCCACAGTGGGGCTGTTTAAAGCAGAGGACATCACTGAGGTCAGGCATATTTTCCTTCTCAAATGCATTCTCTCAGAGAATACATACAAAGAGCAAGCACATAGGGACATGATCTGTATTGCTTACATAAGTAAGGCAGTTTACGTCCACACACATTTTTTTTTTTCCAAATAATCTTGTCAACAGGCCTATAAGTCAGGGTTTGCAAAAACTGATGCCTGCTAGGGCTGGGGAGGTCTCATGAAGGGATAAAGCATGCAGGGCATAAAACAAAGGCGGGAAAGGACTGGGGCAAATTGGGGAAGAAATGCCCTGCTGAAGAATGTGGCTGTGTGTATAAAATGTTTCCTTTTGTGTAAAAGGGGTTAGATGAGACCATATAGTCAAAATGGCTTGTGCTTGCAACAAGAAACATAGAAAGTATCCCCCCCACCCCAAGAAATCAACAAAGAGGCCACGTGTTAAAGAAGGTGACAGTAAAGCATAGATGAGAAGCAGGGGGTAAGGAGCAATTTTTTACTCTAAAACTCCTTGTAAATGTTTTACATTTTTAAGCCATAAGAATTTATTACCCCAAATTTCAAGTGATTAGAAATAATTTGAATAAACAAATACTAACATCATTTAAAAGGCTGTCACTATTCGGCTCCCTTTTTGTCCTGTAGAAATGTATGCCAATAGCTCTTCCAATTTTAGAAAAATGCGAAAACATCAAGATCTGGGGATTTTTATTGACCTTTCTCATTTTAAAAAATATAATTGGATAGAATTTAAACTTACAGAAAAGTAGCAAGAAGAGTACAAAAATTCTCATGTGCCCTTCAAACATTAAAATTGCATCACCTAATTCTTCTGTCATTCTCTTTATGTGTGTGTGAATTATTTTCTTTTTTGTTTTTTTCTCGAAAGTCTTTATTTGTGAATTATTTTCTAAACTGAGAAGTTGAAGACATAATCCCCTTTCTATCTAAATACTTGAGTATATATTTCTTTTTTAAAAAAGGTTTTATATATATACATACACACATATATATATAATATATATATATATATATATATATATTTTTTTTTTTTTTTTTTTTTTTTTTTTAGTGACAAGGTCTCACTATGTTGCCCAGGCTGAACCACTGCGCCCAGCCAATGCGTTTATATTTTCTAAATACATTTTCTTATATAACTACAGGAAAGTTTTCAAAAAAAGGAAATTAGCATTAACATCTTATTCAGATTTCACCAACTTTCCCAATAATGTCTTTTATGGCAAATAATAATAATAACAACCCTGGGTCATGTTTTGCATTCAGTTTCAGGTCACTTTAGCCTCCTTGAATCTAGAACAGTTATTCATCCTTTCCTTAACTTTCATGATCTTCACAATTTTGAAAATTATAGACCTGCAGTAGACTGCATTTTACAAAGCCAGCCGCAACAATATTTCTAGTCCCTCATGCTCTTCCAGAACTGTCTTGCAGATGCTCTTCCAGAACCCCATTAAGAAGTGGAGTCCACTTTCATTCCCCTTGAACCTGAGTGGGATTGTTATCCTACTTCTGTTTTGACCAGTAGAGTTTGGCAAAACTGATGCTTTGTGACATCTGAGGCTAGGTCATGAAAATGACATGGCCTTTGCCTGGTTATCTCTTTCTTTTCTCTCTCTCCCTCTCTCCCTCTCTCTCTCTATCTTCACTTAGCCGGGCTCGGTGACTCGGCCTGTAATCCCGCGCTTTGGGAGGCTGAGGTGAGTAGATGGCATGAGCCCGCGGGTTCGAGACCCGCCTGGGCAACTTGGCAAGACCTCATCTCTACAATAAATCAAAAAAAGTTAGCCAGGCGTGGTAGCGCGTGCCTGTAGTTTCAGCTACTTGGAAGGCTGAGGCGGAAGGATTGCCGGAACCCAGCAAGTCAAGGCTGCGGTGGCCAGGAGCGTGCCACTGCACTCCAGTCTGGGCGACAGAGTGAGATTCCAACTCAAAAAAAATAAAAATAGCCGGGCTCGGTGGCTCAGCCTGTAATCCCGCGCCTTTGGGAGGCTGAGGTGAGTGGATTGCCTGAGACCGCGGGTTCGAGACCCGCCTGGGCAGCGAGACCTCATCTCTACAATAAATCAAAAAATCAGCCGGGCCTGGTAGCGCATGCCTGCAATTCCGGCTACTCGGAAGGCTGAGGCGGAAGGATCGCCGGAGCCCAGCAGGTCGAGGCTGCGGTGGCCGGGAGCGGCCACTGCACTCCAGTGTGGGTGACAGAGTGAGATTCCAACTCAAAAAAAAATAAAAATAAATAAAAAATAAATGATTGTTTTACATGATTAAGTGTTGGGGTTATTTGTTACATACTCATAATAATCAGAACAAAACCTGCTGTTTTATAAAATGTTCCTCAATTTGTGTTTGCCCAATGTCAGATATGTTTAATATTTCCACTTTTAAAATATGGGCTTAAATTTAAACATTTAAAAATACAGTGTGGACTAGGCAATTAATTTTTTAGATAAAATACCAAAATACAATTCAGGAAAGAAAAATTGAAGAATTAGACTTCATGAAAATTTGGAAGTGCTCTGTGAAAGATACTGTTAAGAGAATGAAAAGACAAGACACAGACTGGGAGAAAATGTTTGGAAAATACATATGACACATAAAATTTATACTCAAAATATACAAAGAAATCTTAGCTCTCAATAAGAAAACAGCCCAATTTAAAAATAAACAAAAGATCTGAACAGCCACCTCACCAGGAAGATATACAGGTGACAATTAAGCAAATGAAAAGATGCTTGGCTGGACTCAGTGGCTCAGCCTATAATCCCAGCACTTTGGGAGGCTGAGGCAAGTGGATTGCCTGAGCCCGCGGGTTCAAGACCAGCCTGGATAACTTAGCTACACCTCATCTCTACAATAAAATAAAAAATTAGCCGGGCATGGTGGCGTGCGTCTGTAGTTCCAGCTACTTGGGAAGGCTGAGACAGAAGGATTGCCTGAGCCCAGCAGGTCGATGCTGGGGTGGCTGTGAGCATGCCACTGCACTCCAGCCTGGGCAATGGAGTGAGACTCCAATTCAAAAAAAAAATGCTTACGTCAGCTGTCATTAGTGAATTGCAAATTAGACCAATAATAAGATACCACTAGAATGGCTAATTGACTAGAATGAGATGCCATTAGAATGATTAATATCCAAAACACTAACAACATCAATTGCTGAAAAGGACATAGAACAACAGAAACTCTTACTCATTGCTGGTAGGGAAGCAAAAATGATACAACCACTTGGAAAGACAACTTGGCAGTTTCTGATGAAAATAAACATACTGTTACCAATCCAGCAGTAAAACTCCTAGGTGTTTACCCAGATGAGTTGAAAACCTATGTGCACACAAAAACCTGCACACTCATGCTTATAGCTGTATTCTTCATAATTACCAAAGGCTGGAAGCAATCAAGATGACCTTTAATAGGTGAATGGATAAACAAACAGTGATACAACCAGATAATAGAATATTATTTCGTGACTTATTTATTTTTATTTTTATTTTTTTTGAGTTGGAGTCTCACTCTGTCGCCCAGACTGGAGTGCAGTGGCCGCTCCCAGCCACCGCAGCCTCGACCTGCTGGGCTCCGGCAATCCTTCCACCTCAGCCTTCCAAGTAGCCAGAACTACAGGTGTGCGCTACCACACCCAGTTAATTTTTTTTTATTTATTGTAGAGATGAGGTCTCACCAAGTTGCCCAGGCGGGTCTCGAACCCGCGGGCTCAGGCCATCCACTCACCTCAACCTCCCAAGTTGCGGGATTACAGGCTGAGCCACCGAGTTCGGCTTATTTTTATTTTTTATTTTTTGAGTTGGAGTCTTACTCTCTTGCCCAGGCTGGAGTGCAGTGGCACAGTCATGGCCACTCCAGCGTTGACCTGCTGGGCTCCGGCGATCCTTCTGCCTCAGCCTTTCAAGTAGCTGGAACCACAGGCACACACTATCACACCCAGCTATTTTTTTTTTTTATTGTAGAGATGAGGTCTCACCATATTGCCGGGGCTGGTCTCAAACCCGTGGGCTCAGGCAATCCACTTGCCTCAACCTCCCAAAGTGCTGGGATTACAGACTGAACCATCGAGCCCAGCTTATTTTGTGATTTAAAAAAGAATTATTTATAAAAGACATGAAGCAGTGGTATAACCAGATAATAGACTATCATTTAGTTATTTTTAAAAGACATGGAAGTACTTTGAATGCTCATTGCTAAGTGAAAGAAGCCACTCTGAAAAGTCTATATATTGTATGAATCCAACCTTGGTATGTGACATTCTGGGGAAGGCAAAAGTATGGAGCAAAAAAAAAAAAAAAAAAAAATCAGTGGTTGCCCCGATGTGAGGGGAAGAGGGGAAGATGAATGGGTGGAACATATGGGATTTGGGGGCAGTGAAAGTATTCTGGGCCGGGCTCGGTGGCTCAGCCTGTAATCCTGCGCTTTGGGAGGCCAAGGTGAGAGAATTGATAGAGCCCGCCAGGGCAACTTGGCGAGACCTCATCTCTACAATAAATCAAAAAATTAGCCGGGCGTGGTAGCGTGCCCCTGTAGTTCCAGCTACTTGGAAGGCTGAGGCGGAAGGATCGCCGGAACCCAGCAGATCGAGGCTGCGGTGGCCGGGAGCAGCCACTGCACTCCAGTCTGGGCAACAGAGTGAGACTCCAAAATAAAAATTTTTTAAAGTATTCTGTATGATACTGTGATGGTGGACGCATGTTATTATACATTTGTCAAAACCTGTAGAATATAAATCCTACCGTAAACTATGAACTTTAGTTAATAAGGTATCAAATATTGGTTCATCAATTATAATAGTACCATGTTCATGCGAGATGTTAATACTCTAATAGGAGTACGGAGAAGCACTCTGTACTTAAAACATAAAGTCTACTAATTTTTAAACAAACAGATGGGCCAAACTCACCATCTCTGCAGGATCAGCAGATGATAACTCTTGCTTAAGAGACATGAAGCAACCATTAATATATAAACAAACCCTATTTTCAGAAAAAGAAACAGATGTACTAAGTGCCTACTAACAACTACAGTAGTCGGTTAATGGCTGAGTCAAGACTAGAATCAAGGTCTCTTGTTCAATTCCAATGGCTTGCCAAACCACCGTGCTGCAACATGCGGGTCCTCTAACCAAGGATAGGCTCGCATAAAACTCGTCTTTGCTCTGAGTGAGCTGTATGTTACTATAGGAACAAATCCACTGAATAGAAAAATGATTACTTCCAAACATGACTTCGACAAGTCCTAATAAAGTACCAACTAAAATGATCAGTGTGACCAAGAATGCCTCCAAAGCCCAGCTCCCAAAAGTACACTGTGTCCCTGAGGGATCCCACCCAAATGCACATGCCCACCTAAGATGTAAGAGATACAGCCGTCAATGCCCTCACAAACTGTCATTTTTCTTTCTATGCCTTTCCTGAAGAATCTTAACTCTGACCAAGCTTGGTGGCTCAGCCTGTAATCCCAACACTTTGGGAGGCCAAGGTGAGTGGATTGTCTGGGCCCACGGGTTTGAGACCAGCCCGGACAAGTTGGTGAGACCTCGTCTCTACAATAAATCAAAAATTAACCGGGAGCGATAGTGCATGCCTGTAGTTCCAGCTACTTGGAAGGCTGAGGTGGAGGGATCACGGGAGCCCAGCAGGCCCACGCTGAGGTGGTGTGAGCATACCACTGCACTCCAGCCTGAGGGAGTAATTGAGACTCCAACTCAAAAAAAATAATAATAATAATAATCTTAACTCATAAAAATGAACCATAATCCTTAAAGAAGAATGTAGCTTTTGCTTTTGAATAAAATAGCTCTGTGTAGGCAAACAGACTGGTGGGTCCTCTGGTAATAATGTAGCAAATTCCCAGCAAGCTTTTAAGGCTCAGCATTGGTAAACAAGTTCCCTGGAAGCCTCTCAAGCTAGCGCTTAAGTACCCATTGCTGGGATCGAAAAGCAACCAATCAGCTCACCATTAGGCCCCTATCTTCTGCTGATTGGTCCTTAATACTGACCAATCAGAACAGCTACAGTTCACAGCTAGTGCTAGCCAATCGGATTGGACTTAGAGATATATAAGCACCGGGTTTTCAGCCTCATATGGGTAACCCCCCTCCCACTGTGGGAGCTTCTCTGTTCTCTCAGTAAATCCTGCTTTCTCACATTCCAGCCGTCTGTGTCCCTCATTCTTCCTGGGCATGAGACAAGAACCTCCACTCTGAAGAGCTGCAACCTGAAAAGCTGCAGAAGACAGTCAAGTTGAAGGATCAGACACACCCCAGAGGCTGGTTTGCCAGCTGATGGAGCTGGCTGAGCCAGGAAAGCTACCGGAAGAAGGTGAAACCCCAAAGCTGAGACACTCTGGGGGCTAGGCTTGCCAACCCACCAAATCGCAACACTTTCAGGGCTTGGCTTGCCAGCCCATTAGAGCTGACACTTCTGGGGCTAGGCTTACCAGCCCCTCGAGGACTCTCTGGGGCTTGGCTGGCTGACCCATTGAGCTGACACTATCGAAGCCCAGGCTGATGTGAAAAACCCGCATCAAATGCATTTGTATTTAATGTCCTTTTTACTTGTGTATTTTGTCACATTGGTCTATGTTTTGAGAAATGACTGCAAGTACATGGAGAATAACATATCAAACCTTTATATGTGGTCAGCACTTTTACATCTTGAAAGAGTGCATTCACATGGGGTTTTCTCCCGCATAATTCTCGCATAATCCCAGTGATAAACGTCATATGCCCATTTACAGATGAAGAAACTAAAGTTCAGAGAAGCAATGTCACTTACCCAAGTTGATGCAGTGAATGGTGTAAAGCCACTTCCAGCTTGGCCTCCAAGACTCCAGTTCATCACCTACCTCATTGCCTTTCTAATCAGTTCACAAGCAAAGGGCTTGCTCAAACTGAGGAGTATGGAGAAGACCAACGGCCCTAAATTTTCTGTCCCTTGAGCCAGCCCCCAAATCCAAATCCCTTAGACTTTCACTCTTCAAGGTGTTTTCTGAGGAACAGCAGCTTGTGGAAAACACAGACTCAGCCCCTGCACCACTGAATCAACCTGCACTCTGACAAGGTCCAGGTAATCCCTAGGCACACTAAAGTCTGAGAAACCCTGGTGCAGAAACACAGCCCTTTGGAATAAGACACCACCTCAAGCCAGAAAGGTCCCTCATCAAGTGAACATGGGAAATTGAGAAGCAGGCTGAGCCACACACCCAGTGCCATCAAATTTGCCTATTAGGTTGTTTTTTAAAGGGGCGTGTCATGGCAGGAAGCCTCAGTGGGCAGGTGAGGTTGCATGCAGACATGTCTCAGCAGAGCAGCTCCAGAGGACCCAAAGAGAGAATGGCCCTACAGTGAGGGCAGGGTACGAGGTTAGAGCAAGAGGCAAGATCATCAGCAGCAAAGAATTGTTTCTAAATCCATCTGCAAAACATCGGTGGCTCAGCCTGTAATCCCTCATTTTGGGAGGCTGAGGTGAGTGGATTGCCTGAGCCCACGGGTTCGAGACCCGCCTGGGCAACTTAGCGAGACCTCATCTCTACAATAAATCCAAAAATGAGCCAGGCGTGGTAGCGCATGCCTGTAGTTCCAGCTCCTTGGAAGGCTGAGGTGGAAGGATCGCTGGAGCCCAGCTGGTCGAGGCTGCAGTGGCCGGGAGCGGCCACTGCACTCCAGTCTGGGCGACAGAGTGAGACTCCAACTCAAAAAAAAAAAAAAATCAAGTGCCTTGAGACTGGTGGGATCTGACGGCAAATAGATGGTTTCCTGCCCCTCCCATCCCTTCTCAGGCTAGTGGACAGTGGATGCCCAGACGGAGTCCCTGGACTAGGAAGCCGAGATCGACAATCTTCTCCAACCACCTAAGGACTAGAACCACACCAGGGATCCCAGCGGGAAAATCAAATGAAGCTGTGCGTAAGCAGGTGTGTGTTTCTCTCCCCAGGAAAGGTACCTGTGCACAGCACCTCTTTCATCTACAAAATGGGGCTGCAGGCGGGACATGGGGTCTCAAGCCTGTAATCCTAGCATTAGGATTGTTTGAGCCCAGGAGTTCGAGAGCAGCCTGGGCAACATAACGAGATTTCGGCTCTACAAAAAATAAAAAACGAAAGAAAAAGGAAAAATTAGCGAGGCACAGTGGCTCACGCCAGTAGTCCCAGCTACTCCGGAGGCTGAGGAGGAAGCATGGCCTAAGCCTAGGAGGTCGAGGCGGCGGTGAGCCCTGATCGTTTCACTGTACTCCAGTCTGGGGGTCAGAGTGAGACCCGGACACTATTTACTAGATTGAAGTGTAAGTAAATATTTCCGTTCCCTAAAAGTGAAACAAATCAACACAAACGATAAAGTAAATAAAAGTACGGAGGGAAGTGGGGTGCGGCGGGGAGAAGAAGGGCCGGGCGGAGGGAGCTTGGCCCACACGCAGGTAAGTGCCAGGTGACGGGAGCCCGGCCACCACCAGGTTCGCCCCCGCAGCGTCCGGAAAGGTGACCTAGGGCGCCCGGACGTTGGATGGCTCAAAGTCTCCACTCGCAAAGACCCGACTCGGTTCTGGCTTTTTCCTGGGGGGGGGCCTCCTGGCTCGCGGTCGCCGCGCTCCACGATCCCCCTCCCCCCCACCCCCACCCCCTACCCCCCGGCGCCGTCCCCTGCGCGAGGTGTCGGATTGCGGATCGGGGTTGGGTCACGCCGGGAGGCTGCTGGAATGACAACGACGTCCCCGGGGCCCGGGGGAAGCAGCCCCACCCCCTGCGGCGCCCGGGACGAGGGGCTGAGCCAGACCGACGGCGGAGGCGGGGCGCAGCGCGGGCACCCGGACCCCACCCCGTCGGGGAATCTGAGCGCAGAAGTCCACGCGGCCGCGGGGAAAAGGGTCGCCGCAGCCTCTGAGAAACCCCTCGCGGCGCGGCCAGGGTTTCTAAGGCGTCCCCGGATCTGTTTGATGTGTCATTTCAGATCATTCGTGTCTTTATTGCTCGCCTTTTCCCGGCGTCTTCGCCGTGGCGCAATCGGCGCCCGCCGCTCACTCGTCTTCAGGCCCAGATCTGGGTCCCCTCTCCCCTCGCCCCCCTGACTTGCGTCCTGCCGAGGCGAGGACGCAGCCGGGGCCTTGGCACCTGAAAGGCGGCGCCGCTGTGTTGAGGACTCGGCCTCTGAAACCCGCCGCCGACTTCGAATGGGCGAGAGGTTCTTCGGTTCTCCTGGCCCTCCTATGCCCGCTGTCGTGGAGGGTGCCCAGCTCAAACCAGAGGGGCGAGGATGAAATGAGTTCATGTCTACACGGGCGCGGTGGTTCACGCCTGTAATCCCAGTACTTTGGGAGGCAGAGGCGAGAGGATTATTGTCAGATCCCAGGGGTTCGAGACCAGCCTGGGCAACTCTGCCAGGCCTCGTCTCTACAATAAATCGAGAAAAACTAGCCAGGCGTGGTGGCGCCGGCCTGAGGTTGCAGCTACTTGGAAGGCTGAGATGTAAGGATCCCCTGAGACCTGCTAGCCCAGCAAGGTCCAGACTGCTGTGGCTGTGAGCGTGCCACTGCACTCCAGCCTGGGCAACAGAGTGAGACACCAACTCAAAAATAAATAAATGTGTTCACGTCTATAAAGACCTAGAACAGTTCCTGGCACCACCTGAACACTTTTATTGCCAAGGGTTCAAGACCGTGATTCCCTAAAATGTAGAAAGAAAACGAGTTGTTGGCCAGGCTCGGTGGCTCAGCCTGTCATCCCAGCACTTTGGGAGGCTGAGGCGAGTGGATTGCCTGAGCCCGCGGGTTCGAGACTCACCCAGGCAAGTTGGTGAGACCTCATCTCTATAGTGAATCAAAAAAAAAAAAAAATAGCCGGGTGTGGTAGCGCATGCCTGTAGTTCCGGCTACTTGGAAGACGGAGGCAGAAGGACCAGCGGAGTCCAGCAGGTCGATGCTGGAATGGCTGTGAGGGTGACACTGCACTCCAGCCTGGACGACAGAGTGAGACTCCAATTCAAAACAATGAATAGATAGATAAATAAATAAATAAATAAGTAAATAAATAAATAAATAAAAATGATCTCTACTATGGAATGAAAGTGACACAAACAGCTTGGACAATAATGTGATGCTCATAATGTCTTAGCATAGTTCACTTTGTTGTGCTGAAAACTGCAAAGTTTTAACTTTCCTGCCAACCAAGAGGTTTCCCCCAACCTCTGACTCAGATCGTCTCTATCACTATCTTTTAATGAGGGGGTGTATAAAATATAATAAACACATGAAAATGTCTAATACCTAGATGCCAAAACTAATGAGTTACTGTAAAACAAGCAGTGAAATAACACCCACCACGTCAGGACATGCCTCAAAATTCACCTGCAAGAGGTTCTGCCATGAAGGCGAATGCCCTCAGGATTCCAGCTGGTTTTCCTTGGCCCTGGGCATCCCCAAGTAAGCACAGCCAAGGACACTTCATTTCCCTGAGATGCTTCTGTGTGACCCATCTCAAAGCCAAAGGATGCAGATGAGCACCCTATTTGCCTGTTATGCCCCCAAAGGCAACTCGCAACAGGGCTCTGGGCCATTGCAAGATGTGAGCCCTTCTCCAAGCTCCAGCACCCATTTCTGGGCAAGGGAACTCTCCTGGAACCAGGGACTGAGCCCATCCCTTCGCTGCCTTGTTCCTGCTCCCAGTGGCAGGCTCACCTTCTCTAGAAACTGGGGTCTCCTGGGAGACCTGGGGGAGACCCTGGACCAGAGAAGAAATGGGTTGTGAAGAGATCCAGAAGCCACTAGAGCTGGCTGAGGGCAGAAGGACTAGACTGCAGAGGTCTCTGCTTGAGCATCTCCCAGTGGTTTCCATCTTTCTTTTTTTTTTTTTTTTTTTTTTTTTTATAATCAGTATTTTTTATTATCGTTTTGTAGGGTACAGTTAAGGGTTAGGTGTACAATTACGTTTCATTCAGGCACCCTATTGATAAGAGGTGTTTTCCCAGTCCCAGATAGATATTAGCTACTGTTAATCCCATCCCCCCCCATAATTTCCCAGTACCATCAGTCATTTTCTTATAGTATTACATTGGATGTTCAAGGTCCATTATATGAGTGAAAACATGTGATATTCTGATCTTTGTTTCTGTGAGAGGTCACTCAGTATTATAGACTCTAGTTCCATCCAGGTAGCTGCGAAATCCATGATTTTGTTCTTTTTCATGGCTGCGTAGTATTCCATCGTGTATATGTACCACATTTTTTTAATCCAGTCCTCTTTTGATGGGCAGCATGGTTGTTTCCAGGTTCTTGCTATTGTGAATAACGCTGCGATAAACATACGTGTACAGTATCTTTTTTATAGAGTGATTTGTGTTCTTCAGGGTATATTCCCAGTAGGGGGATTGCAGAGTCATAAGGAAGGTCAATATTTAGAGCTTTCAGGAATCGCCACACTGCTTTCCACAGAGGTTGCATCTTTCTAGCAGGTTCTGCCACCACATGCTGCCTTTGTGGAAAAATTTCCCTTGGAGGGGTCTTCTCCCACCCTCTTTACATCAACGAAATAACCTGAGAAGTTATTTACTGCAGGAAAAGTTTATGGTGTTAAAGGAAACTATAGGAGGCCATTGTTTTGGACTGAGCTCTTGTCTAGGTCCTAAGAAACGAGACAAAACCAAAAGAGAGTCACTCATGCTAAATGCCACATAGTCAAACTGATGCTTTAAGGAAGAGGATAGATCCCAGAATAGATCAATTTTTCCTAAAAATAAGAGATTCCAGTCTACCCATGTCAGGATAATAAGGAAGTCCTCTCTGCTTTAAGCCTTAGAAAAAAGCAATCTGTCAACCAATCAGGTTGGGTTTTTTTGTTTTTGTTTTTTTTCCTATGCTCTGCCACCTTGTTCCCAGGCAGACAGGCTGTCTGCCATGCCTAAAGAAGTTTTCATTTTTTTTCTAGAACTGAAACCATCCTGATTCATGAATTGACAACTAAAAGCCAGCTCAATCTATAACTAAGTTTGTTGCAATGTTATGTCTTTCGACAATAGCAATGTTACTTGTAAAAGGAAAAATCTGGAAGAAATCTAAATATCCCACAAAATAATGCTAACTTTAAAAATTCTATAATGCATAGGATAAAATATTATATAGTTACTCAGAATCATGTTACAAAAGAATGTTTGATGACATGCATGTTTTTTTCATAGCATATACTTAAGGGAACAAAGTAGGTTAGAAAACCATATATCCAATCCTTGTTTCTTTAAAATAATTAATTATCATGTTCTCACTCATAAGCGGACCTTGAAGAATTACCATAATACTGTAAGAAAGGAATTGACAGTCACAGGAAACTGCCAGGGGAGCGGAGATGGGATTGGTAGCAGAGGAAAACTACTGGGGGAGGGGGCACACCTAATCACAAGGGTACTTGCCTAATGAACATTTGTATACCTAACCGTAAATTGTACCCTCATCTTTAAAATAAAGAAAATAATAATAATTAATTAACTATATATGCAAAAAGGAATAAATGAACAATAATAAAATGTTTTGTTTTTTTCCAGGTAGTGGGATTCAGAGAGTTTAATTTTGTGTTTTTCTATATTTTCCCTTGATTTCAGTGAGTGTATGCTACTTTCAGACTCTAGTGGCTTTGCACACAGCCCAGAGTTTTGTGTGTTGACTGCTCCACTGTCATCTGTCAGCCTATGGGAGGAAACACAGTGCTTACCGAAGGATATTCCTTCGAGAGGAAATGGCACCACAGGCATCTTGAATCAAGAAGAATGGGAAACCACCCCAACAAATACATTTTGGATTTAAAAAAATGTTTTTAAAGAATCCAGTGGCTTTTGAACAAAGGAAGAAGGGGAGAAGAGAGAAAAAGATAGGTTAAGGTTGATTCGTGATGCTTCCAATGCTGCTTTGGTTCCTTGGAGTGAGGCAAATCTGTCATCGAGGCTGGTTTCTGTGCCATCAACTCTGAGGTTAGGTCTGCATCCCAAGAAAGTTCAGAGTTGGAGCAATGACTGGGGCAATAGAAAAGAATGATGGAAAGAACTTCACAGCAATCTGGATAGACTTAGAGTCTGTAATGCTGAGCAAATGATCACAGAAACAAAGAACTGAGTACTACGTGTTCTCACTCACAAGCGGACCTTGAACAATTATCACGATACTATAAGAAAGGGATTGGCAGCCGGGCTCGGTGGCTCAGCCTGTAATCCCGCGCCTTTGGGAGGCTGAGGTGAATGGATGGCCCGAGCCCGCGGGTTCGAGACCCGCCTGGGCAGCGAGACCTCATCTCTACAATAAATCAAAAAATCAGCCGGGCGTGGTAGCGCATGCCTGTGATTCCGCTACTCGGAAGGCTGAGGCGGAAGGATCGCGGGAGCCCAGCAGGTCAAGGCTGCGGTGGCCGGGAGCAGCCACTGCACTCCAGTCTGGGCAACAGAGTGAGACTCCAACTCAACAAAAAAAAAAAAAAAAAGGAGGAGTAGGAGAGGAGTGGAGAGAGGAGAGAAAGGGAGGGGAGAATCCCTGCTATTTTTGTTTTTAGAAGACTGTAATTTGCTTTGCTAATCCTAATGGTCCAAACATCAACATCAACCCAACGCTATTACTCTCAATTCACATTGAACTCGTGCTGTCCCAGACAGATAAAATTTAAGGAATAAATTAAATGTACTCCTTGTTCTAGTTATTTTGTTTTGTCTGCGCATCTTCTCCATTCAAATAAATTCACTCCCTGCCAAATAAAAGCCAATCCCAGTGTTTCCAATACTTGAAGGCGGTTTGACCTAAGCACTGCCAGAGAAAAATGCCACTCTCTACTGCCAAACTGGAGAGACGAGGCCGGGCTGCTGGGTCTCCTCCTACCTGGTGCAGCTACCCAGTTCACTCACCACTACACACCTCACACAAAGATGAGTGAACACACACAACACACACACACACACACACACCACGCACACACACACACACACACATTTCTGGCTTCTGAAAGTCCAGTCTTTGAGTCATCATGCTCATCCTTTGAGTATAGCCAGCAGAGGGGACTGTCATCCATCACTCTGTACCACTGGCCTCCCAAGACCACCCCTGACTCTGTTTTTATATCCAAAAGTCATTTCTCAGTCATCTCTCTTGACCCACTGGTAGCATTTTACATCATTTTTATTCCTGCTTTATAAGCTCCCTTCACTTAGTTTCCAGGTCATTCTCTCCTCTCTGGTTTTTCTGCTCCCTGTAGGAGTCTCCTTTCCTGATTCCTTCACTTCTTCTGATCTTTTTATTCTTATTATTTTTTGCTACTTTATTCTGAAAATTTCAAACTATAGAAAAATTGAAAAAACGGTATCATACATGCCCATGTAGTCTTCACCTAACCATTCACCAACAGTTGCCATTTGGCCACATTTGCCGTCTCTCCAAATGCATTTGTTGACCCATTTGTAAGTCACACAAATCATGACTCTGGGTGCCAAAAAACTCTTTTTTGCTGGTGTTTTTGTTTGTTTGTTTTTATTTTTCCCCAAACACTTTCAACAAAACCACTCTGTGACTATCACTTTTAAGAAAGTTAACATTAATACTATGTCATCTAATATCTATTCAAATTCAAATTTCCCCAATTGTTCCAAAAGTGTCTCCTGTAACTTCTTTTTCAGCCAGTATCCTATTCAGTTTCTCAAAATACATTTAGTGATAATGTTTCGTTTGTTTCTGTTAATCTAGACCAGTCTAGCATAGTTTTTGTTTTGTTTTGTTTTGTTTGAGTTGGAGTCTCGCTCTGTCGCCCAGACCGGAGTGCAGTGGCCGCTTCCAGCCACCGCAGCCTCGACCTGCTGGGTCCCGGTGATCCTTCCCCCTCAGCCTTCTGAGCAGCTGGAATACAGGTGTGCACTACCACATTCGGCTAATTTTTGATTTATTTTAGAGATGAGGTGTCGCCAAGTTGCCCAGGCGGGTCTCGAACCTGCAGGCTCAGGCAATCCACTCACCTCAGCCTCCCAAAGGCACGGGATTACAGGCTGAGCCACGGAGCCCAGCTAGTTTTTGTTTTTTTAATGACACTGACTTTTTTGCAAAGTTCAGATAAGTTGGTTTGTGAATATCTCTTATTCTGAATTCAAGCCTTCTTAACCTATGGGCTGCCTAAGAATTTGATTTTGGACTTTTCTTCTCTATTGACACTCACTTTCTTGGTGATCTCATCCAAAACCATGGCTTTAAATGTCATCTGTATACCAGCAACTTGCATTTATATGAAAACAACTATTTATTCTCAGCCTAGGCCTGTCCCCTAAACTCCTGACTCCAGATGGTTAATGAGGATATCTATCTGGTGTCTCAAAAACAGCTCAAATTCCCAAAACTTCCACCTTTCCATTTACTCAAGCCAAGAAACTCAAAACCATCCTTGACTCATCATTGCATCTTACACTCCATGTCCATTCTGCCTAGATATTCTGCTCCTTCACCCCTCAGATACACTCAGAATCTGAGCCCTTTTCCCCACTTCCATTGGTTCCTCTCTGGCCCTGCTGTCTAGATTACTGCAGTAGACTCCAAACAAATCCTCCTTCCATCTTTGCTCTCCTGCAATCTATTCTAACACAGAAACCATTACATGTTACATACTTCTCTACTCAAAACATTCTCATGATCTCTTTCCCTCATGAGTAAAAGCCAAAGATCTACCAAGTTTCCCTTACCTCTCTGACCTCATCTGGTACCATTCTTCTTGCTCCCTCTCATTCTCCCCACTCCATCTGTTCTCAGTACACTGATTCTCAAATATACTGAGCCTGATTCTACCTTTTGGCCATGGAACTGTCTGCCCACACTCCCTCCAGACACTCACATGACAATCCTAACCCTAACCCTAACACACATGTCCCTGATTCCTCCACCTCCCTTGGGTCCTTGTGCAAAAGGCACCTTTCTCTAAGAGGCTATCCTAACCTCCCTTCTTAAAATAGCAACTGCCCACCCTAATCCTAACCCTAACCCTAACACACATGCCCCCGATCCCTCCTTACCCTTTACTCCACATCCTATACCCCTTCCAACATTCTGTGATTTACCTACATGTTATATTCCTTGTTTATTTTTCTGTCCCTACCTCCTCAATGAAAACTCCCTCCAGGCAGAAATCAAGGAGTCCTGAAGTGACCCAATAAAGACCTGAAGGAACCCTGAGGACGTCTAACAGAAGATGCTATAGGTAATGAATTGTACAAACACATGAGAAATGTCCATGGACAGCACAATGCCTGGGAAACATGAGATGAACATTGACTATTATTGATACTGAGTCTACTCCTTCATTCAAAGGGGAGCAACAATGCTGTGAATTTTAATGAATGGTTACTATTACATCAACTGTATCTATTTGAAGCTACTTGGCAGGGAGGCACTTGGAAAATGCCAAAGGCTGATACCCCATGGATACCTAACACACACCTAAAGACCCAGTGAGAAATCTAGCATTCCCAACCCAGCAAAAGTGCTGATTCTTTGCTTCCAAGGATGTGTTTTCAGCCACACTGGAGGGGGGGCACTAATATAAATAATGCCTATAGTTGTGTAAATTAATAGCCAAATAGCTCTTGATATAGGGATCCTCCTGTACATTAGACAGAAGTAACAATTATTACTAGGACTGACATATCCATTCTCCATGGAAACTTGGTTTGACATTCTCTCCTGTGTATTTTAACAAGTACAGTTTCAGCTCCTGCATTTCTGCC
Source organism: Cephalopachus bancanus (assembly GCA_027257055.1). Lineage (NCBI taxonomy): Eukaryota > Metazoa > Chordata > Mammalia > Primates > Tarsiidae > Cephalopachus > Cephalopachus bancanus. The sequence goes on along the minus strand of JAPVLO010000120.1, from coordinate 1,302,601 downwards.
TCTGTACTCAGACCCTCAGAGAGATTGAAAGGAAATACAAAGTAAAATTTTGAAGATGTGGAATATTTGATGGCCGGCATGACCCATCAGAGTCAAACATTATGTACCCTTTTCTTACAATCACTGTTCTGCAATCTCTCCAAATTGCCAGGACCAGCTTACCTTGGGTGACTGTGTTTCCCTCCCACTCTTCACCCTATTCCAAGCATGTCCAGGGCCCTCTGGCCACTGGTCCACTCCAACTCTGCTCCAAATAGGCAGGACAGCCTGTAGCATATAGGGTCTGGAGGGAAACCCACAGGACAGCAGAAGCCCAAAGGAGAGCTGCCAAAGGCGGGTGAAAGGTTCTCTCGCACAGCGAGGGTCTTCTGGACCTAACTCCCATAAAGTAGACACGCTCAAAACATGAGCCCTTCTCTGGGTCCAAAACATGAGACCTTCTCTGAGTCGTGTGTGTGTGTGTGTGTGTGTGTGTGTGGTGGAGTCTCACTCCCTTGCCCAAGCTGGAGTGCAGTGGCACGCTCACGGCCACCCCAGCGTCGACCCGCAGGGCTCCAGTGATCCTTCCGCCTCAGCCTTCCAAGTAGCTGAAACAACAGATACGCACTACCACATCTGGCTAATTTTTTAATTATTGCAGAAATGAGGTCTCACCAAGTTGCCCCAGCTGGTCTCAAACCCATGGGCTCAGGCAAATCACTTGCCTTGGCCTCCCAAAGTGCTGGGATTACAGGTTGAGCCGCCAAGCCCGGCCCTCTGTGTTGCTTCTAAATGAGCCATTCCACTGTCTAATGCGTCTACCCAGCGTCAGACTGTCTGGAAAGGAGGTGGAGGGGAAGCGCACTTGGTTATCGGGATAATTTATCTACATGGCACCAAATATCAGCACACCAGCTGTGCCTGCCTACTCTATCTTTGTCCGTGTAGTTGCCTCCACCCCCCCACATTCTTCCCACTACCACTGCCATGTATATATGGAGTGGCCACTGGGGAAAGAGTAATGATCTGTATGCCAGCATCTTCCCAAGCCCTGGGCTCCCACCCCTCTCCACCCCCAGGGAACTAACCC